>JAQKAK010000011.1:0-1240959 GCA_028829675.1 Penicillium tannophilum
TTACAAAGCGGTCGTCCATCTCCATAAAGGACAAATAGAGATATCAGAACAATAAAGCAAATGAGTTGATGCACAGAAAAACAATATGTATAATGTACAATATAGATGACACATGATAAGAAACCCAACTCCCGACAATGGTCTTACACTCTTTCTTCCCTTGCAAAGTATCTCAAAGTGATGTTCCCTCACCACTTCTTCTTCTTCTCTGGGGAGAAGCACATCGCTCTGTCCAAACGAACTGATCAAGTCCAAAAGGTTATCCTCCTCCTCCTGGTCAGCCTTCTCCTGGGCCTTAGCCAGGCTTCCTCCTGAGCCTTAGCAGCAGCAGGGTCCTCCTCCGCAGGGGCACTGGCATCGAAGCTCCGGCCGAAACGCGATCGGAAAGCAGCGAGTCGACCAGCCTCGTCATCCTCAACATTCATAAGCTTGCTGCTCAAGGGGGTCCACAGGAGCGAGTTGCGGGTATCACGCGCCGAGCGGTACACGGGCGCGGGAGAGGTGGTGCGGTGGGTGAACGCGCTGCCGTCGGAGAGCATGACGAGCTGGGTGAAGGTGTCAGGGGCGCTTCAGGGCGGCGGAGAAGGGTAGCGTGTCGGCATTGCGAGCAAGATGAAGGATGTAGACTTGGATTGGGTGGAGGTGATTTGGCTGGAGGGAAGATGGTGCTTGTTGAGCTGGATATTGTGGCCGCGGTGCGGCGGAGAGTGGTGTGCATCGACATTGGGTCGGAGGCGCTGCGCTGCAGCTAGTTAACTGGGCCGGTTCGTGTGAAAGAATCGAATTGGCCCTCTGGATCGTGTATGCAGTGGCCTGGAATGCGATTGGGAGAGGGTGAAGTTGATGCTTGTTGCAGACCTTTGCGTTGCGGAAGAGAAATTATCGCGGGTTTATATACGAGCAGCCCGGAATTTTTGCGGACTTCCATGATTTGGAGGAACTTACTCGTTTTGAGACTCGCATCGGAGTACTGGCGTGAAGCGACAATAATTTCTGCAATCTGCTCCTGTCTTTGGCCTTTCCGTGTGGTCTTCCTGCGTGCCGAGCGGCAATATTCTAGGTTTAATCGGCGACATGAAGCTGTCGGTCCCGCGACTTGCGGCCCGCCGCGGAGGTAAGTTTCGCTGTTTGTTTATCAACTCTTTCTCTGGTGCATCGTGTCTCAGTCTTTTCAGCGTCTCTAAACTCTGGAAACCAATTCATCGTTCGCACGACTTTCTTTTGTCACTTCAAACTCAATCCGCGCGGCCATCCCACCAGCGTAATCTACCATGCTCCCAACGACGTATCACCAATGCTACGGCATCCAAGGCCCACGAAGCTCAATCAACACCGACAAATGAATCAGCACGATCATCAAAAACTAATACAACACCTAAAATCTCCCTCCGCCCCCTCTATATATCGGAACACGTGCGCCTTCTTATGCGCCGAGTCCCCTACCCCGTCGCCATAATCACAGCAACAGATCCCTGTCGGCGGCCCAGATACGTGGTCGTTCCGCGCATGACAGTATAGTCTTTCAGCACCGTCACCCTTACACCGAACCCGGTCATATCGTTCAATGTGCGCCAGACCATCCGAGACATTAAACGCTCTTCTCGCCTCGAAACGATTCCTGGTTCATTTACTTGCTCAGGGACCCGAAACTGCTACACTCGCGCGGGATTTCTCAAAGGGTAATACTACACTTGCAGTATATTTCTGAATGGGCACGGAGATTTCGAATTCAGCTCTTTGTCCGTTGTCCAGGAGGGCAAGACTTGGATCTGAGAGACCACTTCCTATTTTAAGGAGGAGGGGTGGCTCAAATGAATTAATGAAAGATGGAAGAAATGCCGATTTCCCATTCGTACTTGAATGTACACTCCACCCGCAGAAAATTGATGTGCAGGAGCACTCGATTGTGCTGGGAACTGTTGTTCGTGCGATTGAGGCCGAGGACATCGCACTTGCAGAGCGGAAATGCGCGCAAGAAAGTGGGGATGAGCATTCGGCGGAACATTTATGTCTGTCCTATGCTAACACTAAGTTTTGGAAGATGGGTACTGAGATTTGAGTTGGAGGGCGGTTGAAATATACCATGTTTATGCTGCGCTTTGGCAGAGCGCGGTGCTGTACATTATCAGACGAAATACCACTACTAACCGGGTTTGACTGGTGCTGCACTTCCAAGTTGTTCATGAGCACTTCTTTACATCAAAGTCGGTGGACGAGCAAAATGTTTCAATGGCACCCATCCGGGCTCTTGGGTACCTGAACCATGGTGACAAGCTTGGAACTGGCTGGAGATGCAAATGCCCGCGGTTTTACAAGGTATAAAGCCGGTTCGTAGCGATAAAATGGTCGGCAAGGCCATTCGCAGATCAAATGTTGTTTTTTTCAACTGTCTTTCTCAACTCAAGCAACTAATGAGGGAGTCGAAGTGGATCTCGAACAGATCGGTCAAGGATCGGAGCTGAGATTATGGTGGGATGCCTAGTGCCGATGGATCTGCATCCCTATAAGTCTTCACGGATCGTGGAAAGTCAGATATAACTTATAGTTGATTTCTACATCAAGATGAAGCAGTCAATTCCAAGATCGTCATCAAAAATTGAAAGAACGCCCCTCGTGACTGACGTAATGGTCGATAACTCAGGCTAGTTGGCACGACCTCATTGATCATTGTTCTGCAATCTGGGTCTGTTGTCGCGTACGCTGCGTCGGTATACAATATGAAAGACTCTAGTGGTATGGGAGTTCGATTTGGTGAGCATAAAGACCAATAGAGGCTAAAATTGATTCTGGACTTTCAAATGCCCATATACACTAAGAGACATTCTGTGAGCGTGTTACTTAGCGCTCTATCACAGCACCTGCGTAGCAAGCCTTGAAGCCTAGCTTTGAAACCCGACTACAGCACAGCCCTTTAAAGTCTCAGCCCCGCGGTTCCGCCAGCAATGTTATTCCTCCGAGCCGCTAGGGCTGACTTCAACCACTAGAAGAATGAGTTATGAAATATTCTGGGGAAAAGGAAAAATATCATTCTTACAGGAAAACCAGCTTCCCATTCTCGTTTCCGATGCGGTCATTTCAAGTCAATGCCTTGTCTTTCTCTGTACCCTCCGTCTCTCATGGCAAATCCGCGGTCAAGTAGGCTCCTCGAGATGAATGTTTTGGGCAGACTGGCTGAAATCTAGACCGTCCCATTCGAACCATCCTAGTATCAGATATTAGCGGGTATTATTTTGAAGAAACGGATACTTGGAGAAAAAGGATACCATCGCTATTGCCAATGAATTCGTCCAGGTTAATTCTAGCAGCTTGCGAGTCACCAACCTCATTTTGGGCTTGACAGAACAGGAAGAGACTGCCATCTTTAGTCTCGGTGTGAATATTTGGCTGCTTTGAGAGAACGACATATTTCAAGGTTGTGTGATTCAAAGTGAGGGAATAAGAAGATTATGGAAATTAGAGCGTGAAGGAGAACACAAGCTTATTATAGCCATGAGGGGGACCGAAGCTTAAAAGTGGATCTAGGGACATGTAACAGATCGTTCAACGACTAGAGCTGAAGTTCCAGATGATGTGCTGGCTAGCGTCGATAATTTGCAGCCTGCATATCTTTCACAGATCGTAGGAGCCAATGATCTCTTATAGCGGGTTCCTACTGAACTGAAAGAAGTAATCAAATCGCCATCATAAGAGGGGCCCGTTACATCTTTCCTCTTTTCACTAATGTGGATCTTCCAAAGTCGATCTTGCAGGCCAGCTGGCATGACTTAATTGGGGATAATATCCGCATTGCGGGTCTACTCTCGGTGCACTATGTAAGTCGGTGTAGAATTACAAAGTAACTTCAGGGTTTACCAGTATAAAAGAAAGTCCCCAGTGAGCATGAAAAAATGGGGACCACTACAGCTAAAATCGATTCAAGACTTTAAATGCCCTAATTACTATGTAGAAGAGAGAGACATTGAGAGAAAGTGAAAGTCAGTGCTGTAGCACAGTATCTGCGAAGCAAACCCTGGAGCCCACCATTTACGACAGACTTGACCACAACAAGTAGCCATGGAGAGTTATAGGTAGTATTTCCGCCTTGACATCTCCAATAACACGCTGGTTCATGGAGATGGTGGAGCTTCGTCGTGGCGGCCCTCTTCTTTAAGAAAAAAGATGTCTGAGCACACCATACGTGACCATTCGTTCAAAAAGTCCCGCATATCCACACGATTTTGGAGAAAAAAAGGCTTGCACAAGAAATGACCTTTTAGTGTTATGGATGGGCTATTTGTTTAAAGGGTACAGAGTAGCTTTGGACGAAGTCGGAAGGACCCATGATCACAGCTTGGTATACAGACCAGGTTTATAAGGCGGTCAAAGATCAGATTTACTTGCAATCAGCCCACGCCAAACATTTCCGACGTTAAGTAGGTCTCCGTGGCGGCCACTGAGACGTAGCGTATTTCCCAAAACTAAGCCTTTCGCTTCATAGAATTGCTCGAGAATGTAAGTAACTCAAAATACCATCGTCACAACCAAGGTGATCATCCAGTCGTATATTTCCACCATGAGAGTGACCCTGCGATTAAAAACAGTGGAGTATAAGGCGAGTTTATATGAATACTTCATCGATAATATGTATGTTCTTATAGGGATAGATTATCCTGCATGGCTGTTAGAAGCAAGGAAGGATAAAAATAGTTTAAGTGAAGGACATACACTTATTATTTACACCCATGAAGGGAGTCAAAGTGGCTCGGAATTTAGGTTCATACAAATGATACAATATATAGATATATGTAGGTAAGGATTAGAGCTATTAGTTATGTATGATATGTTGCCCAGGTGGCTAGCGTCGATAGATCTGCATCCTGTATGTGTCTTCACAAGCCCTAGGAGCCAATAAGGCCTCATAGCCAGCGAATTTCTACATAAGGGAAAGGGCGCTTTCTACTATCTTAGAGAATACTGCTCTCAAATATCTTGAATCTTCTAAACTAGATGCTATGACTTATTGGGGAGATCTGGCGTTACGGCTTTATTGTCACGTGCACTGCGTTGGTATAGTTTCACTGGATGGATCAAATGAGCAGGACGACTGTATAGTGTACGCAAAGCCCTCTGGGGTTTTTGATCACCATATGTACTATATTAAGAGGGAGCAAAAGCTAGTGCTTTATCGCAATAATTGTGTTGGTACCTTGGAGCCTAGCTAGTTTTGACCACCGACTGTAGCAAAACTAGAGAGTGACAGCTCCATTGAGTCATACCTGAGCGCTGGAACAAACTCGTTAAGATATTCTTGCAAACAAAATACCGCCCTTACCTGACCAATTTTCCACCCTCGTTCGCGATGTAATCATTCAAGTCAATGCTCTGTCTATCTCAAACTCTCCATCTTTATCTGTCAAGATCGCCGTCAAGTTGCTCCTGTGAGCTGAATGTCCTTGGCAGACTGGCTGAAATTTACACCGTCAAACATGAAACGTCCAAATAATAGGTAGTGTTAGGGATTGCTATTCGCAACATGGACAGGGAAGGACGGCGGAGATAGAAATCATACCATCGTCGTTACCAATATGTTCATCCAGTCTGAACTCAGCCTGAGGATAGCTACCATACACATCTTGGGCATAGCAGACTAAGTATAGGCCATCGTCTTTATTCTGAATATGAACTCCTGTGCAGCTTTCGAAGAAAGACATTTTGTATGATTATAGGCGAGTAGGAAGAGGGTCCAGGAAAGGGGCATGAAGGACATAAACTTATTATTTATACCCAGGGGAGTCAGTCGAAGTGGATCTAGGTGCATGTGATAGATCGGGGAATGATTGGAGCTGAAGTTACGGTGTGTTGGCCAAACGACAGATTTGCATCCTGCATGTCTTTATGGGTTGTACAGCACCGGGACTAGCTGATTTGTACATTGTAGAAAACCAATCAAATGCCGTCATATGATGCCCCTCTTACAGTGGTGTCGCCTGGAGGCTGGCTGATCTCATGTACCTGGATCACAATGGGATACCTATCTTTCATCGACATCACGGACTTGAAGTTGCATCATATAAAGATGATCCATGCAGGGGCAGATTGGTGCACGGGTAGCTCTATGGCGTTTCCTCCAGCAAAGGCCTAATCCATATCTACATATTGAGGCACTTGGTCAACTAGCCCAGTCTTTCGACCAGATCCTCTAATTTAATCATTGGAACGGCACTTCTTCACACAGTGTGCAAATGTTTAAAGAATCATGTAAATCAAGAACAGCCCTAGAGTGAGTGGATCTGCTAAGGTGGGGATCTGGGAGCAGCCAAGGTGTTCATTCTATGCAGTCAGTGCGGGGAAGGGAGAGAGCCACTACGTTGACCCTGAAAACGCCAGCGAATGAAAATCTAAGAAACCTTCAAATGAATGTACAAGTTGCTTCGCTCAGTTATGACCTGAACTAAAGGTGAATTTAAAAGACTACACAATGGTATGAACTGGTGGTAATGAATGTAGAACAAGCTTTTGGTCTTAAGAACAGAACTGCGATTCATCTCACTTCAACCGAGCCTATCCAACCTGCATAATCGTACAGCGAGATACATGTCCGGTAATAACCGAGAACCGAAGACTGTCGAGAGGTTCCGGGATCAGGAGATAAAGAGAAGCTGCAAGACAATGACCACAACCAGACGTAACAAAGGCACAGGAACAAACATGATGGACGAAGCATTCAAAAAGCAAGCGAAATCAAAGATCCAACAAGGCCACACCGTATGAGACTCGGAACCAGTCAACATATGGGCCAGCTTAACGGGTGAGCCTTCATGGAACTTTCTCAGTCGCGCGCAGACTTGGGACTGCCACTTCCACTGCCGCTCCCGCTGCCGCCGCTACCACTGCCACTACCGGCTCCGCTACCGCGACTTGTTGCTCGTTGAAAGGGGCTCAACGAAGGACGGCCAGTCTGATACAGAAAACTGTTGTTATCCGAGCCAGAATGTTGCTTTTCGGACATCAACTCGGCCAGGTCGAACTGAAGAGACGGAAAGCGATTAGGCTCGAAAAACTCCGAGCCATACAAGCTGCTGCGGGTAGAACGGTTGGAGAACGAGCGGTCTCGGTTATTGATTTCAGATCCGAAGTACGAGGTTCCATTGCCGAACGGAGAAGTCGGGAACTGGGACATGAATGCGTCTTGTACAGGGCTGGTCGGGTGCGAAGATGTAGCATGAACTGGTGAGGAAGCCTGCAGAGGACTAGACCTGGCTGGAGGAAAGCTGAGTGCCAATAGCGAGCGGCCATTGGGACCATTTGCAGTAGACGTGTTTATCTCAGCCAGAGGATTTGTTCCTGGCAGATTACCCTCGGGAGTAAGGGGACCAGAGTCCATAAGCATCTGTTGCTGTTGCTGTTGGATAGACTGCTCGATCGCAGATGCCTGCTGCCAAAGCTGACCGGTACGCAGTTGAAAATCTTGCACGGATTGACTAATGCTCGCGAATTGTTCATGGAAGCTTATCTCCATCTTAGCTTGATCTTGTTCCCGAGCAAACTGCTCAGCAGCGCGACGTTCCCGCTCGTTCAATCCTTGGGCATTGGCAGAGATTATGCGCTCGTACTGCTCATTGACGCGAGTCCGGCGGCCTGAAGATGCTCCCGCTTCTGGATAGTCATATTCAGTTCTTGCTCGAGCGTCGAAACCTGCTGGGCTGCAGCAAGGCGAGCCTCCTGTAACTCCTCCTTTGCCTGGTTAAACCGCTCCAGTTCCCGGTCAAAGTCGGCCTTCTGCGCATTCCACTGCTCCACTTCTTCCTCTGGAATGTTCTCCATGCTGTCTAATTGTACTTCGAGCGCCGTGGTGGCTTCCTCCGTTTGTCGAATGTTTCGCTCCAGTTGAAGTGAGCGCTGCTTTTGTTTGTTCTCATCGGTACCGCTTTGCAAGCGATGGTTGTAATTGTCTAGCTCCTTTCGAATTCTCGAGATGAGAAGCTTGTGGTCATTCTTTGTCTTTTTCAATCGCGAACGCTTCTCGTTCAATTTGGCTTCGGCGTTGTTGATGGAATTCTTCAGCGTCGTCGAAGGAGAGGAAGGTCTATAGAGTGGCTGTGGGGGTGTCGGTACTGCTGAAATAGCTAGTCGATTGGTAAGACACATGTATGACTCCAAGTATTCTACTGCTTCCTGGGGAGACTTACCTTGTTCTGCGTCAGCTGTCGCAGGTGTTTTGACGCTCATGACGCAGATTTCCTCATCAGTATCGCTGCGCACAAAGGAGCACGTATAAGCACAATTGGGAGCAAGGCCGGATACCTCGCCCCGCCATTGTACCATGCTTGGACCCTTTGAGGAATCCGACACCCGAACAATAGTCGCAGTAGCCCAAAGAGCCCCGTTCACGCAAACGTAAAACGGCTCCACATCACCTTCTAAGCGACCACCTTCACTAGAGCCATCATCGCTGAGATCGCCGGCGGCAAACTTAATCGAAGAACTATCCACATCCGTAATCCATACCAATCCATCATCCAGTGAAACACCTTGCAGATCCTCCTCGGTCATTGTCATACCACACGTCGTTTTTGAAGATGCTCGTGAGTGCTCGTATTCTCGCATGATGGTGACCTTTGTACTGGCGAGAGCGGCCCAAAACGGTTGTCGACTTCGAACTTGGTTGGCTTGCCTCCTGCGTTTTTTGGCTGAAGTTAAACGATCCTTGCCATCTTTGACAAACTGACCATCTGGTCCCACAAGAGAAAGAAGAAAGACTAGCAGCCGACTCGAGTGCAGAATCCGGCTGACCCTGCGAGCCCGCAGAAGCCTCCGTATCCCCACGTTTACCACTCCTCGAAGGCGCAGGAGCCCGATTCTTCGCCATCGAACGTCGTGCCATGGCCGTCCCCGCTTGTGCTAATATATGTACGGCGAGAAGACTCCTTAGCCAACTTGGAGACGTTGATGCTTCGGTACGTCGGAATTCGGCGGGAAGGAGACTCGAAAATTGAGAAAGCAGATCCGGACTGATGAATTTGGCGGAAACGAGGTGTCCCATCACAAAGTCTTGAATACCCTTGCTGCGAATGATATGAAGAAGCAGAACAATTCCAACACAGAGACCATTGACCCCGCCGTTCTTTCCGGATCCTCCGCCGCCTAGCGTAATGGCGACCTGGACATGGGCGAGATCGATTGCGAAGTTCTGAGCCCAGGTCCACATAAAGAGACCCCAGAAGAGAAGACAGAACGTATCCATAGCCATCATCGTCCCTAGAGATGGTGTACCAGCGGGACCCTGAAAAATGTCGAAGTTGGCAGACAGAGATCCGGCGGCAGCGCCACTGGGAGGCATGAAAGTTAAGGATGCGAACAAGAACTGAACGAGCGTGAGGACCATCGGCGGGAGTTGTAGCAGAAAAATCAAAATGGCGATAGTGTCGTACATAGGGCAGGATTTGAGGATGGTGGACGCGAGTTGAAGCGGGTTGATTGAAGCGTTTGACCCAGATCGTTTTCCGGAGCCAATGCGAGAAGCCGTACCTGTCATGCCACCATTCTGCGGCACAACACCATTAGCCTGGCCCGATGCCATATCCACACCCTTGCTATTCCCATTCGCCATCACACGGCCATTGCTATCCGTCTTCGACCCATCCGCACCCTTGACGCCGGTTACTGGAGAGGTTACCGCGGTATCGCTTGTGGAACGATTGGCGGCCAGGTCGAGAGGCGCGGAGGCAGCCGCGGAAGCGGCGCCGTTGGCGGGCGAGCCGTTGAGGTGGCTACTGGATTTCTGTTTGGTTACTTTCTTGCCGGGGCCGACGAGGCCATTCTCGTGTCGATTGCTCTGGTTCTTCCTACCCGCAGCAGATGAGCGTGGCATGGGCGAGCGGGCCCGAAACCCAGGTCCGAGTCAGCTTGGCGGGACAAGGCCAAGGACTGGGACCAGGCTGGAAGAGGAGGGATGGGCGAAATAAAAGGGAAAGGACACTTCTCCCAAGGTGTCCCGGAACTATTGTCGAATGGAGAAAGTGAGAATGTGGGGGGGAAAGGAAAGGGAAAAACGAAGGAAAGTGTTACGGAGAAGAGAAAGGAAAAGTGTATGAGGTTTGGAGGCAGAGAAAGAAACCGGTAACGTATGGTAAGGAAAAAAGGGTGTCGATCATGGAGTATCGGGAAGGCGGTACCTGCCGCTTTTATCTCGAATTTGTTTAAATAACTCTTAGTCAATTGATTCCCTACGTGACATTACTATTCTTGATCGGTTAATTATCTCCAGGGATCTATCCTTCATTACCTTTCTTCACGGCTATCTTGTATCGACCCTAAAATCTAATTCTGGTGGCGTCCCGTTCGACCGTTTTCTGTTCTTCAATGTATAAATCCACCCCTTTTTATGTTGCAGCTCCAAGTGATGCACTCCGGATAACTACGCATCATTCATGGGTAAAAAAGCGTTTTTTATTATCTCTTTAGCTTGTCATATGACTATTTATGACGGTCTCAATCTAAGCTAGCAACATTTGGGTGTTTCAGTTTCTGCCAAGTATTCGTTTACAACGCAGTACAAGGTTGATCCGGCCCCGTATAATACCTGCAGTGTTGATAGGACAATATGCACGGGCAGACTCAAAAAGCGGTACCAAGATGTTGAACCCTATCCGATATTCGGGATCGCCATTTGCTATCAGACTGCCGACCAACCGTTCTCTAGGGCTTGTGTGCTGCGGGGTTGTCCTTGCGGTAAACCTGGGGACATGCATGGCGACACGAGTCCTCCAAGCCAGCCGATGATCATTGGGGGATTATTATCTCAGATGAGCAAACCTGCAGAAGAGTACGCCAACAAGGCTAGACCGACGGGTGGCCTCATACTGTGTGTTTACAGAATTTTCCTCAGGGTCTTCACATGCTCGGCTCTGGGTTTTGGAGGCTCCGCTCCTACGCAATAACCAAGACATCGCAGAGTGGAGTAGTAGAGACACCGATCACATATCCGATTCTCCTAAGCAGATCCTTTGTGACACGAGGACGGCCCCGACAAAATATGTGAGAACCCCAAAACCTCTCCAGATCAACTTCAACCCCTCCCGAGGATGGATTTGCGTCTTGGCATCAAGGTTTCGCTGGTAGATCAGCCACAGATGCGGTATGGATCGGCGTCTCGGCCGGTCTTGGATAGGCTTGTCTGTCCACCTTTCCTATTTGCAGCAGTGGTATTTTCAGACTGCGCATTTGAGAGGTCGATCAACTCAGCGCCATTCATGATCAGTTTCTTCACGTAGGCTACCGGGCACAAGAGCAAGAGCCATAGATTTACCGGCTCGAGCGGGATCCATCGCGCCACTTACCCGATTTGACTTTTCGTTCCCCTTGGACCCGATAAGTTAAAAAACGGTTCGACAGATTTATGCCGATCTTCTATTCGCACTGGACGTTCCGGTCCCTCTCCACCCGACTTGGTATCATTCCCGCCGAGTTTTATTTGATTGTGTACATTGTAGTACATTCTACGCACACACGTCTTAGTACTACTCCTTTTTATAAATCAAATAGAAAAACAAAATTTTCTCAATAGTCTTTCAGCCACATTCCAATGCACAGACACTATTCAATCATTTACTTGCATGGCGGTGTGTCCGGGCATGATTGAGACTTCTCCTAGCGTCCTGCGATCTCTACCAGGCAATCGTGTTTAAAGATGTAGTAGTGGCGTTAATACTGTTGGGAATTTATTCCAAGGATACCAGTCGATTTATCACCCATCTTCAATGTCGCTGCCTAGGTGGGACACCATGTTTTTACGCAAGGCGAGCTCAATTGCGCCGGGACAAATTCCCAGCTTAGATCAGGGCATGCACTCACGTAGTCGGGTGCATATCAATAGTCGCTGCCTTGGAGCTTCATAGAACAAATCAAGGGGCTTCGCAAAAAACAAAAATAAAAATAAAATAAACCCCAACATTTGAAGCTCTAAATGCTCTGTGAGACATCCCATATTGAACAAAGATGATGGATGCCTCATGTTGCTAGGTAAATCCGCTCGGGGAGCCGAGCTTTGTTAGGCTCATCCCAAAGGTACAGGCGATAATACTTTGAGACATATAACCCAGATAATATTTTCTTAATGCACATGTAATAGGTTATGAAGACTCGTGGGCTTTATCTAGCTAGCTAGTCATTATCGCCGTTCACCTCATCTCCTAGATATTCTTTCTCATAATCCCTTCATCTTCATGGTCACCGAAATAATTGTGTTCTTGCCATTCTTCTTCATCATCACCATTCTTGCCTTTATCTCGGCGACTATCAGGAGCTTCTTCCTCTGTCGCATCTCCCTGTATACTCATATCAAGCCCAGCCTTCCCCCACCGAGTATCTATGCTTCCCGGTACATTTCACATATCGACAACCATGTACGGTTATATGAAACTAGAAGAGTCAGCTTTGAAAGGATCTGATTCCACGTTCAAATTGTACATACTGCAAGTTTACTTTTGGTAAATCCCACCTCGGATGCCAGTGTCCCTCTAGCATTCTATTAGACGTTGATCCTTTCTAATAAGCACGCGGGACTCCAATCAGTATTCAGTTCATGGCTCATGTACCAAGGCAGTAACTATATACTGTATTAAATATGCAATGAACAATAGAGCTTGGTTTTATACAGGAGAACGCTCTAACACAGTTCGAATTCATCTCATATACATGCCCGAGAAGCCCTCTTCCCCGTAGAGTATCAGGTGTCAGCAATTATCCCACGTTTCATGGCAATTGATAGAGGCTCAATGCCCTAGATTGACTCTGAATATTCTAGCTATGGCCCATCACTAGAAGTTTACTAGGTGTCATGCATTAGTGATTATACCCAGCGGACCTCGGGAGCTCATGGTGTTTAGGCTTTTGACCCATTCGAGCAGGCATGCATGGAGCAGGCATGCATGGATAAGTATCATGACTCACTTACTACGCTTTCAAAGGTAACTAACTAAACCTCTATACTTATTGAACTTTCTTTGACAGGTGGGGATGCTCTATTTTAGTTGCGGCCGTTTTTGCTAGGCGCTTGGACTCAGGCTCACTTAGTAACATGACTCAATCTGGGCTCAGCTCACTGAGCAGCTCCTTACACTCACGCAAGAGATAAGTGATAGTCATATCAGTGACACTCAGTCAGCACTCATGATATGTACAGCAGTTTCAACCAGACTCCAGCTTTGGGCTCTGATTAAAAGACAAATCCATTGAGATTCGTCTCCCGCTCCAAGTTCCAAGCTCTTTCAATCAGTTTATTGACGTGTGCAGCATCTGTGAATCCACCATAGGTAACAAGGGCCTTCGTCTTTTTCTCAATCTCCTCCCTAGAATAGATGTTAGCTTTTATTCGCAAGCCAAAATACCATTAGAGACCATACTTTGTCAGAGGAAGCTCAGGATCTCCCTTCGCATATTCAGCCGACTCAGTAAACTTCTCCCCAGATTTGCACGTAACAATAACAATCCCCTGCCACTGTTTAGGGAACCTGCTCTCAATCTCCTCATCCAGCTCCATAGTGACCCGTTTCTGAAACTCCCGCAACGAAGCATCCACCAAATCCTCTTCCGTGAAATCAGTAATCATAGCCTGGCCCTTCTTAGCCGCAACAGCCAAAACGAATCCCATTGAGAATTTGCTTTGATGAACCGTTTCACCAGCTCCACTAAGGCCGAGCACATTAAGCGCAGCCTGATAAGTGCGCGCAACTACCGATTCGATATCATCGAACGCAACATTATTCTTTTCCATTAGACTCAGCAGCGCGTCAACACTAGGATGCGTATGTCTGCACGAGGCATGCCACTTGAAGCTGGAGCTGAGAATTGCCCAGTCGGAACCTAGATTTTGATCAATTGCCTCCGGGAATGTTTTGCCTGGAACCAAGGCAATGCCCATTGCCCGTGGTCCTTCGAGGATATCTCGAGGTCCAAGAAGACCGTCGCGAGCGGAGTATGCTGCAAATATCCCGTCAAAGCACGCTTTGCCGGTGTGTACTTGCTTTGAGTGTGTTGCATCAAGGAGGAACTGCCAAAGGCCTGCTGCTTGCGTACCGGCTGTTCCAATTGCGGATAGGGTTGCTGCTGCGTTGAGCTTTAATAGGTGAGCGGCTGCGGCTGCGACTCCGATGACGCCGCCTGTAGCTGTACTGTGAAAACGCTGATTTAAATGAGCTCTAACACTTTAAAGAAGAGAATGGTGATGATGTTTTAGGAAGTTACCTCATAGTGGCTTTTGCCCAAGTATTCTCCAACCCGGCAACCAACTTCATAACCGACAACACACGCCGCGATGAATTCTTCACCTGTAGCCCCAACTTCTTGTGCTACAGCTAATGCAGCTGGATAAATAACAGTGGCCTAGGTCTCAGTTAATAAAAGCTATCTAACCCATGGTACTAAAAAGCTAGAAACTCACAGGGTGCATGATGCTCCGATTATGAAGATCATCCTGCTCCACCACATGAGACGAAGCACCATTGACCAGACTAGCAAAGGCAGGACTGGTCGTAAAGTTCAATGAACCATCAACTAGTTCACTTTTGCCATTTGAAGGACCCATCTGGCGAGCGAATTGAGCTATGGCAGAAACGGCGGGATGATGACGACCGGCAATCGTACAGCCTAGCCAATCTAAGAAGAAATCTTTGGTCTTCTGGACAACATCTTCGGGAATATCCTTGTACTGTAGACTAGATGCCCATTCTGCTAGACGCTCGGTACGTGTGTCACCCGACGGTGATGTTGATTTAATGGGCTGGGACATGATGAGGTGATCGATATCTGAACGTGAAGTTTGAAACGGAGATTTCTGCTTTCAGTATCAATGTTCACACTAGAAGATGAAGGAGGGGTGGCGCAAGAATGGCCGGTTTAGACCCATCAGACCTTCCGAGGTAAAAGCCGATCCAAGTAGGCGACTTAAGGCTGGTGGGGCAGTAGTGGATCTGTAGAGACGATTCGATTGGGTTTGGCGGGAGTAATCGCGGGGTGCAGCCGATGAATACTTTTCTTTTATAAGGGCGATCCTAGTGATGTGGCTCTATGCTGGAATTAGTATAGTAGGCAAATCATTGATTTCGAGAAACTTTATGTTGTTATCTCTAATAGAAACGTCTAATTCCATTACATCCGGGGTCATTGGGACCACGAATCATACTTCGCAAGAGGCCCTGAACATATCACATACATGCAAGCCTCTCACAGCGGGTGACCGGAATCTATTGCTTTGCAGAGCCGGTGTCCTCTACTGCATCAGCTCGGTCCCAGCTCCCAACTTCAAGGGTCCGGACTCGGCTCTCAATATCCAAAATTCGCTGCTGCCATTCCGACTTTGATTTCTCCTGCAGGTCCCAAATCGTCTTAAATTGCTTGAGAATGAATGGCGGAAATTGAGAGGCTTTTTGGTTCTTTTGGTAGTCATAAATGACGTTTTCCTCATGACACCGAGCCGCGGGCCGTTGGCGAGCTTCGGACAAGATCATGACATGCAGCTGAAAGGCAGATTGCGGCGAAAGTGGTGAAGTAGGGTCGTGGACAAGTTTTTGGTACACAGTGATCTTATCAGGGGACTTCATGGGCTGCAACAGTTTCAACACGTTAGTCAAATAGAGTAGCCAGGCATATAGCTTAACTTACAAACTTGTAGTCAATTTTCATACTTCTCAGTATTAGCCCAATTCCGGTTGAGCTGACCATGTTTAGCCATTCCTTCTTGTGCTCGGGGTCGATGTGAATGCCGATATTGCGTGTCCAATTTACTCGAGCGGTCTCGGCGTATCTGACATATGTGACGTTGTTGACATGTCCTAATTAGGTACCTATTAGTTGCACTGAATTGAAAACATGATCATATCTTCCAAGTCAAAAATTGAAGTTCGTACCCTGGAAATATGTTAGTATGATTCAAAGCCGACGCCAGCCGAGACACATTGAATGCGATGTACAAAGAGCATAACTTACCATGATATCCTGTTCAATTAAAGATAGCAAATACGTCAGCTCAGACCCCCATTTTCTTGAATGTAGGGCGCGGTAAGGATGAGACTATACCTGTTCACCCCATACCACATTATGCCGAAACAGGCCTCGACGCTTCTCATCGGTCAAGAACCCCTCGCTCCCTGCGAGCAATTCACGCCAGTCTCTCGCCAATTGCTGAAGAATCTGGCCACCTTCATCGATCTGAGCTGGCTTGAGGCCAAACATCATACATCTCCCGATTCGCCTTTTCATCATTGTGAGCCATCGGGGGTCGATTGCGTGCGGACGTGCGGCCGGGCTCTCGGGGGTCGGGGCTTGGGCATTCTGTACGGTCGCTGAGAGAAAGCGACGTGCGGAAAGTGAGTATGTCGGTCGAGACAGATGCCTTGAGAGGGCAGATCGCGGTATCATTGTTGTGAGCTGGTGCGGAGTTAGAGAATCAATTGTTGAGTCCTGTTATCGCATAACCGCGGCCAAATCGCATGCCGGAGCTTGGGCCATGGCTCGGCTAGAACCCCGCCCCGAAGACAATAGTGATGGCCCGGGACATGCCAATAGGTCATGCATGGAGAAGTTTTACCAGGAATATCGTAGTGGTTTCGGTAGTTATTTATGTATCTTAGACCTTTGAAAATGGAGGTTGTTCTCCTCTACCTCAATCAGTAGGCATGGGCGCCTAGGCAGTCGTGCTACATATACTATGTAGCTGAAGCAGCTGTACCAGGATGGAAGCATAAAGCATAGAACAGCTGTATTCCCCGACTAAGTTGCACATATTGCTAGAGATCTGACAAAATTTTATATTAAATCAGTTTAATGTTTTTTTTTTCTCAAATGCAAACCAGATAGGTCCGCCAAATTGTTCCTGAGCTGTCTTCTAGATCCCGTGCCATGATCTTACCGATAACCAGCTCTCCGCATTCCGACGTCACCGATAACCGCCGAACCTCCATCTCTTCTCCAACTCCCAACCAACCTGAAACGCGTGTGCCATAGTCCCGCGTCAATCGAAAAGCCGGAAAATTATCGCATAGGCTGACCATGGTCGCCCCAGAATTGCGCCGGCAGGTCATCAATGTATACAAAGGTATGATCGCGTGCTTTAGCCAGGTATTGCTTGTCGCAGAAAGCTCATTGAGATTGGCGAAGAACTTCTTTGGCTAGGACGCGAATATCCTCTGGGATACAAGTATTTCCGAGATCGGCTCCATCGTGCGTTTGCAGGCCAAGCTCATCTTCAGGATGAGGAGCAGATCCGAAAGGGGGTTGCTAGGGCCGAATTTGTAAAGAAAGGTTCGTACTGGTCTGCCGTCTGCCGTATATGAGTCCAGTCCAATTATCGTGCAGTGACTGATCTATGTTTTCCTACAGAAGTCGAAGCATTGTAAGATTGATCCCTTCCCCGACTATCACCTATGAGTTTCACTCCAGCCTTTCTATTTTCTTTGATCGGTAATGGTTCGACGATGTCGTTCTGTCATTTATATTCTGCATGCCTATATACAGTGGCTGCTCTGGCTAGACACGGTGGTCTTGATTCGCACGTTCTTTTTTGTCATACATCATATCATAACGCGAGCACAGCTTGCTCTCCCCTCGACACGAATATCATCAACAGATGCTGACAAGAACCATCTCTAGGTACTATTTGAAGCGGTACCGAACACTGAAACAACGGTATGAAACCGCATAATTCCCATAGGCCGAGAGTGAAATATCCTCCAATGGCCATTTAGCATGCATAGGAAGTGGAAAGACCGTAAAAACATTTTGAAGACAAGAAAAGAAAAGAAAAGAAAAAAGGAAAAACAAAATTGACAAATTGAGGGGTATCACCAATACGAAGCGCACTCAATGATTTACTCGTGCGCCCACCGAAACACCGGAATTTCACTCGTGGCTTGAGACGGGGTTCATTTCTTTCGACCCCACCATGCACTCACTTCGAGACACTCGCCACTGGCGAGTCCGCCCTTCTGAAAGAGGTCTGTGGTCATTGCGGCCCACCACCGGTCCCATTCATCGCGACCTTTTCCGCTGGCCTCGATGAGCATGGGCTCTAGTCCTTCTATCATTTGGACCACCGTGAGAAGGGCCGTTCGACGAATGGAGATCTGATCCGGAGTCAATGCCTTGCGTGGACGGCCCTTGGAATCCTTCCCTTGGCCTTCTCGCTCCCATCGGATATCTCCGAGTGGAATTGCAATGCGGCGACTGTCCACATTCTCTAATAGATCGACCTCGGAATTGAAAGACAGGCCAATTGTGGCGCAAGGCAGGGCTGTGAGTTTGCGCCGGTCGAAGGATTTCTCGACCCATGAGTTGTAGTCGACAAGATATTTGTTTTGGGCCCTTGTGAAGGGTGTGGCGGATGAA
The DNA here is from genome assembly GCA_028829675.1 of Penicillium tannophilum. Lineage (NCBI taxonomy): Eukaryota > Fungi > Ascomycota > Eurotiomycetes > Eurotiales > Aspergillaceae > Penicillium > Penicillium tannophilum. The sequence continues at coordinate 18,361 of JAQKAK010000011.1, forward strand.
AATGTATAGGTAGCGGTCGAATCGGCAATGTCCTGGTCTTTCGACGAGGTTTTCCGGGCTGGTGCCGGGTTGGGTAGCAGTGAGCGAAACACCCAGTCCGAGTCCCACACTTCTAATATACCTCCCGATTTCAAAACCCGCAGTGGTTCACTTAGACCTGAGGCTTGTTGCGCCGGACTAGACGGGCACATGCCCGCATCCTTAATAAAGACAAAATCGAAGTAGTCGTCCGGGAAAGGGAGGCGAGGTTTGCGAAGATCATGTCGTTTAAACTGCCAGTTCATTCCCTGTTTGCGCAGATCCGGGGCCAAAGAGACAAAGTCAATGCCGACGAAGCCCACGGACGGCTGGCTGCGACGAACAAAATACTCGTGGCATAGACCAGACCATAGGCCCGACCCGCAAGCGATCTCCAGGATGCGCTTAGGCGGACGATTGGCAAGATAGGGATTGCAAAACGGGCCGCCAAAGACGCGCAGCAGCATCATCGTGCGCAGGGATTGACGGTGGATCTCTGGCTGGTCGCATGGCAAAGGATAGACGTTTTCCGGGTCTCGGAGGTATGTACGGTCGCCAAATCGTGCCAGAGGGTAGTTGGAGTAGTCTGTCAAAGAGCTCAAGGACGAGTTCGAGGTCGCGGCAAAAGTCGAGCTCAGGTTCGAGTGAACATCCGAGCCTGATGGCGTGGCTGCCGTGAATGAGACTGTCCCTGTTGTCATCATGTCCATATCCAATTCACACTTCTCATCGATTATCCCCGGTGACTCTTAATGTGGATCGGCAGTCGGTCGCATTCTCGGCGTGCAATTGGAGGTTCATGAGCAGGGAGACATTCTTTGTCTTTCGTTTTCGTCGCGGGCAGGAAGTAAATATGATATACAAAGAAAAGAAGAAAAGAGAAGAAAATGGTAAAATTCCAAGTTCCTCGGTAGTAAGTAGGGCAAGGATGATGTAGCAATTTCGGAGGGATCCAAGTGGTTCGGAAAATATTCTTAGTGTAATGGTCGTGAAAAGGTAAAAAAAGACATCCACTCCCCGGGCGTAATAACCAATTTTCGAGAAAACTCTTTCCAAGATTTGCAATCAGTTAGAAATCTCTATAGAGACTCCCCAGGAAAGAAAAATCAAGCACGGAGGAGGGGGAAGGAAATGAACAAAGGAACAAGACCACGGCCTGGTCCCGACCCCTGGATCGAAAGTGGCATTGAACAGTATCCACTTGATTCCAGAAGAGGAGCTAGTCTGTCTTTTCACGTAATGGTGAATGACTGTAGTATTAAAATATAAAATAGTGTGTAGTGCAGACTAGAGACTTGTGAAATTGGGGTAAAAAAAGGAGTGTATTTCCCCCCACCAATGATATGCATTGCTCGTGTTTCGGCTAAGCTCGAAGGAGCAAGGAAGGGTATGAAAATTTTTCTAGTCAAATTTAGGCACGCGAGGGCATTGGAATCCTGCAAGCTAGCTAGAAAAACGAGGCTTGTCTAACCCGCAGCGGCAGGTGCATGGAAAGGGTCGTTGACATCATGACTGGGCTTTTGCTAGGTGTCCATTATAGACTGTGCCACCCAAACTTTGGGCTCTTGCGCCGAAAATGGTAAAAGCTTTAGGATATACTTCGACACGACCCATTAGCCGAGCCATCCATGGTTAGAAAAACCGCTATAATTTAAGTACTATTTCCGTACAAACCATAGATCCCGGCATATCCGTATAGGAGGTTTGATAACCGATCTTTGCCCCTCTTGGAGGGGCATAAGTACAGCACTACAGAACAGAATTCTCCAGCAAGGATCCTGGGTCGGTGCGTGCGTTGACACGTGCAGGACGAACTTTGTTCATAGTTCGTTTCTACGTGGCGTTCTCCGTACTGTTTCATTATTTCCAATATTTGCCCCATGAAATCTTGCCACTATGCCCTACAAAACAAGTTTAGGCGAGATTATTGTCATGATATCCACCCGGTCTATCCGGAAGTGCGCCGGAATTGCGACGCAGCAACGGTCAAAAGTACGTATATCTGTCTTTTGTTTTCTTTAAATAAACATTACAATTAACGTTCCCATGAACGTTACCGTTCCAACGGGGTACGTGAATACACGGGCGCCGGAGATCCCTGCCGTGTCCACCTACTCCATTAGTCTGGTACCGCCCGTGCCCTTATTAGGTTGTAGCCTACGGTCGGTAGTGCCTCCCAACTCCATGGCTTCTTGCCCGACTCTAATCATATCCTTGCATCTGTCTTGACCCGGATATGGGATTCGTTCAGATCCGAACCACTATATAAACTTTATATTTACCTTGGGATATCCCCGTGATCCCCGTCGAGTCCTGCACATATCTACTGCCTGTCACCTCTGTCGATCTACAGAAGTAAGGCTTGCATTTCGTACTTTGTTAATCTAACGCAATGTCCTGCTGGACTGATCAGATTTTTTCTTGCTCCTCCCCCCCTGAGCTCTCAGACCCTTGATGTCGCAATACGAGGCATTCCAGTAGACCTGTAAATGTCTGTGCAGATGACCAACGCCTACATTGGCATCGGTCGCAACGCCCCTCGAGGCAACTGTGCTGGTGTTACAGGGGTTATCTAGGTGGGGCTTTTGGTCACGTATGACCCAGGTCATGTTCACGCGCTCAACCCCGATCCTAATTTTGGGTTGGAATTGGGGTTATCAATAGTGCAAATGAATAACCTTTTTTGCTAGCCGGCTTATGTTGCATAATGGAGAATCAGGCTAGTACGCTTACTGACGATCCACTCTTAAGTGCTAATGGCCTTGCGATTATGCTTAGAGATGTACAGTAGCTCTGGAAATAACTAAGCCAAGGCTGATTATGCTTATATCTTTCTAAAATGGGAGGAGCTTTTAGACAAATACTTGACCGCACCATGAAATACCAAGAACTATTGAAACCAGAGAGCTATGCGCACTATTATTATATATGAAGCAGACTATAACCAATCATTCTGTGTACGTATAATGTATGATTGTAGACTGCAATGCTGTGTCACACACTACTCGCCTGTCAAGAGTTGAAGACAGAATCTGTTTAGACACACGCCGTAGTTTCAAGGACATCCGTCAAGTTAGAACAATTCACGTTTTGCGATTATCGCAATACTGGAAGCCACGGTGTTCCGGACCATCATTTCACTTTGCGTTACGTGCAAGAAAACGTTACCCAGAAGGTTCGGTCTGCGATGATATATATGCTCGATGACTTCCATGCTTTGCGATGATTCCCAAGCTCCAAGATACTCCCGAGGTCCTACCTTGGTACTCCTCTCACCAAATGATCCATTTGAATCCAGTCCTTCCAACATGGTCATAGCCAAAAGAGAATGCGACTTGTCGTCAATTGCCAGATGCGCCCGCCCAAGGCCCAGGCGCCTGAAGCACAAGGCATCAACCCCATTACCAGTTTCAATGCACTGAACCAGCACTTATTCTGAATCAAGTGAATCAAGCACTTCTACACCATGATAACACGTCTCACTTATCGGCTCACAACTTTCATCAGTAAAGTCGTGAAGCGTGGACAATTGGAGCTGAGCGGAGCCAAGATGGGAAGGCGGTCTTGGCAATGGATCCGGACAGGCTATATCACGTGAGGCAACTCCCGCCTTCGATGCAAACCGCCCAAGACTGTCATCTCGACCCAAGACCGCTCAGCCTACAACCCCGCGAACTGAGAGACAATCGTATGATGGCCCTAATATTCAGTCTCTGATCATTTCGAGCTTCACACTGACCTTTTGCCCCCGCTCGATCTTTCCAGATTGCGATCTCAAGCGACCTGTGACTCCGCCCGCCCTCCGCCCTTAGGTATCTCAACCTCAACTCAGACCACAAACCCGCGATCCATCCGGCTGTGCCAGGTCTGTGGCTACTGGCCTCCATTGTTTTCTTCCAATCAGGGTCACTTCACTGCGGGCTCTATGTGGAAGAAGAGAAGAGACCGTGCTCGATTCTTTACTCCTCTCATCACCTCCTCCAACCCGACTTTCGCGCTCCCCGCCCGCCCCCCGGTTATCCACCAGGGAAATCAGCCACGGTTTCGTCTGCCACGTTAAATGGCAGATGGTACCTACAGGTTCCAGCAGCCTGGGGCCGGGCCGTTTTCCTTCCAAACACAAGCACAGCATCACACTCACCAACGACACGCCATTCCAAACGGGACCAATTCTCCGGTTCGACTAAAGCTCAATCACGACACCCCTTCCCCTTCTCGTTCACCCCCCGTTAACCAATCAGCCGCACTGCCCTTCAACATGTACCAAGGGCAACACATGGTGATGAATGGTGCCCAGGCCCACCACCAGCATCAGCACCAACAACAGCGCTATGGTGGTGGAATTGGCATGCCAATTTCCAAGTTCCAATCGCACCATACTCAACAACAAATCCACGCATCCCATTCCCAAGCCACACACACATTCACTCAACAGAACTACTCAGCTGGGGTATTGCCGACATCGAACGCTCAATTCACCCAGAGTCACCTCCAGAATGGTGGTCCAACTATTGGCGATGACGACTTGGAAGGCTCTATGAGCGAGCATTGGCAAGAGCAACTCCAGCTTCATGCGGAGTCGCGAAATTCCTCTTCTCCTCATTACTATGCTAGGATCATGGCGCAGCAAACCAAGGGCGTCACGATGCTCGCCGGTCAGACAGATGAGACTACGGTTGAGAAGCCCTCTTCACGACAAGGATGGAATGCGATCGACTTTGGCGGACAGGGCTTACGGGCCATCTCCACCTCATTGTTTGGGTACGACTTCCTCGAGAAGGTGTACCTCAATCACAACAAGCTAAAGGCGCTTCCTTCTGCAATCGGGCAATTGCGAAAGTTAACCCATCTCGATCTTTCTGGGAATGAGTTAACAGAGCTTCCAGAGGAGATTGGCATGTTGACCAACCTCAAGAAACTTTATCTCTTCGATAACAACATTCGCACCCTTCCGTACGAGATGGGATACCTATACCGCCTGCAGACTCTAGGCATTGAGGGTAACCCCCTGAATGAGGTTCTCAAATCTCAGATGATGAAAGATGGGACAAAAGCTCTAATCAAATACCTCAGAGAAGAGATGCCTGGTATGTTGTCATTGTTTTATTTGCCTCTTATCCGCGCGCTTTTTTTTTTCTAACAGATCTCTCTTCGCTATAGTACATTTGCCTCCCCCGGATCGTGACTGGGTCATCCTTGACGAAACTGCGAGCTCAAACAACAGCCCCGCCGAGAAAATCACCGTTCTATCCTACAACACCTTGTGTGACTCCTCTGCCACCGCCTCCCACTATGGCTACGTCCCTTCACGCGTTCTCTCCTGGGAGTTCCGTCGTGAACTCATCCTTAACGAATTACGATCTCACAGCTCGGACATTGTCTGTCTTCAGGAGGTGGACCAAGGAAGCTACAACAATTTCTACCGAGAACAACTTGCTTACAGTGATTACAAGGGTGTCTTCTGGCCCCGAGGGCGTGCCATGGGTATGCAGGAGGAAGATGCGAAGGCTATTGATGGTTGCGCAACTTTCTTTAAGGGAAGCAAGTACATTCTCTTGGATAAGCAACTTATCAACTTCGGTCAAACCGCCGTACGTCGACCTGATGCTAAGGGTCAAGACGACATCTACAATCGACTTTGGCAGAAGGATCACATTGCAGTAGTCGTTTTCCTCGAGAACCGACAGACTGGAGCTCGCTTCATGGTCGTGAACTCTCATCTCTACTGGGACCCGGCGTTCAAGGATGTGAAGCTCATCCAGACTGCTATCCTAATGGAGGAAATTACCAAGCTTTCCGATAAGTACGCTAAATGGCCAGCCTGCACAGACAAGACCGCATTCCGCTTCTCCGAGGCTGAAAGTGGTTCGGAGAACACCCCGATTGTGGAGCCTGCACCGTCGAAGGAATACTCCAGCGGTGATCAGATCCCACTCCTAATGTGTGGTGATTTCAACTCATCGCCAGGGTCTGCCGCATACACTGTGATTGCGACTGGAAGGCTTGATGAAGATCACCCAGAGCTCAAGAACCGCCTTTACGGTAATTTGAGCACTGTCGGAATGACACATCCATTCCAGCTTAGGTCTGCCTACGACGCTATCGGGGAACTGAGCTTCACCAACTACACACCCGATTTCAAGGATATTCTTGACTATGTGTGGTACTCATCCAACACGCTTCACGTATCCGCCTTGCTTGGCGAAGTCGACAAGGAATACCTACGCCGAGTGCCAGGTTTCCCCAATTTCCATTTCCCTAGTGATCACGTTGCATTGTTTGCGGAGTTTACTCTTAAAGGAAAGAAGGGCAAGGTTGTGGAGGCAGATTTTGGGCCGCAACGACACTGATGGGATGACCGGAGCATATGAATCTTTGGAGATGGGTGTTTGTGTAGTCGGGTTTTCTCTGCTTTTCTCTTTTTCTTTTTTCTGTTTATCTCGGAATCTTTGCGGCAGTGGGGGAGATTTTATCCCTCTGTCTTGTTTGTTACATCGTCTTTTATCTTTCTTCAGTGTGTGTCTTTTTTTCACCGTGATTATGAATGTCCTCTCTATTTCCTTTCCTCTTTCCTATCTCTGTCTTGCTCTCTTGCTCTCCCTCTCCTCCATCCTCCCTTCTCGACTCGCTGCCGAAACATCTCCAATCCGAAGTAGTCTACGGCACCAGTCTCGCTTTCCCACATCCTCCTTGTCTCTGTGTTTCTCCCACTGCTCTTCTCGTTAGGTTTTCCTGATATCTCTCGGTTTCACATCTCACCTAATCTGTAACGTCATATGACGGCTTCATGACCTAGGTGAGGGGGTTGGTGTTCAGGTGGAACAGGTGGCCGAAGGGCTTGAGGTTGCTCTTTGTTTTTGCCTGGCGATGGGCGTTCTTGATCATGTACTTTTTTGTTCCGCCATGACTTTGATCAATCGTGAATAGAGCGTGGCTATGTTAACTTTCGCATACCCTTGTAACTGTAATCCTTGGATATTCTGATCTTACTACGTGGTGGGACGGTAATAAACAATCGAATACTATGTGGAGTATTGTATAGCAATAAGTAAAAAGTAGGGCAACAATTTATAACAATGTCGAGAACCGAGATTCTATGCCTTTGGTTTCCTGACCAGAACAACCGGATTCCCACTCTCAATAGTGTCTCCAGGCTTGACTAAGACCTTAATGACAGTCACCCCTGCAAATCGAGGCTCAGTGTGTACATTAATCTCCATCTTCATAGCCTCAAGAATGCATGTAACCGTGTCTGCCTCGAGTACATCGCCCTCCTGCACCGAGACCTTCCACACATTAGCATTAACAGGGGCCTCAATAGCCTCGACAGTAGGATCTGCGATATAATTAGTCCCAATGAACCCAAAACGCAGACTGGGATCATACCTTCAAGCAATGATTTTATCTCATCCAAACTAGTTCCACCCGCCTGTTTTTCAGCCAACCACTCCTCAACCAACCGATCTTCCAACTCAGCCATCTTCTTCTGCGACACCGCCCGATCTTTATGAATAGCCTCAGCCTCATCCATAGTCCTCTGCAGAAGCTCATTATGTACGGCCATATCGAAGACTCCCTCCTCCATCTCAAACTCGTAATTCCCAGCCCTGAACTGCGCAAGTTTGCGATCGAACTCTTCTTCACTGACTTCATAGAAACTGATCGTATCCATATCTTCCAATATCCATGGTTTCTCCGCATTGAAGCCAGGCTTTGACCCAGAAATATCCAGTGTGGGGATAGTCATGCCCAGAGGCATGTATCCTCCAGGACAATCGACAGGATAGATAGCAATAGACGTCCCACCCCATGAGACTGTTCCCGCAGGAGTATGTGTGCGACTGGGATTCATCTTTGGAGTCCGAATACGATATCGTGGGTCTGTAGGTAGACTCTGTGGGAGAGCCATGAAGAAGCCGACGCCTATGATGACAGACTCCATTTCCAGGAACATGGACTTGAGTTGCGAGACTGTCATGCCGTTGTTTTCTGCAGTGAATTTCAGGGGGTCGGGGAGGTAGCTTGCGATTGATCTCTGATTTGCCATGTAACGCTCGATGGCTTCATCTAGCCTCTTGTTTTTGAATGTGAGAGGAAGCTTGAAATGGCGATTGGGGATCTTGACGGATCGCATATCTCCAAAGGTTTGCTCTAGAGTGACTAGCTTGGCTATGAGCTCTGACCTTGGTATACGCAGACCATCGTAGAAGATGGCTAGGGAGCTGCCGTGGCACATCATGTTGAGGATCGCCCCTCCGCTGGGCAGGTTTGCGGAGAGGGGACCGGTGTCTGACTTGAGGGCCCTGGCTAGCGCTGTTGATCGACATTTATAGTTGAGGTCGGCGCGGCCGTCTCCGTATTCGACTAAGAGATAATCGTCTGCTCCACCTCGGTATGAGATTTGGGGTCGCGTTTCACTCTCTTCGAGGACTTGAAGTAAGTCCTGTCCGGGAGCTGTGACCTCAGGCCCGACGGCGCTATCAAACTTCATGGCTTCATCCCAAGACTCAGTCTTGATGGCTAAAGCCACACTATCGATGAAAGCAGCATTCTGTCGTCGGGATTGTAGGGCAGTTTCCAGAGACACACGATGGAACTTAACATGATCCCCAGACCGAAGCTGTCCAACTTTCCACATATCTGATTTCACAACCGTTAGACTGCATATGAACCCGCCAAAGTCAGGACAGTCAACGGGGAAGATGACAGGTTCGTCACCGGTCCAGTTTAGACCACCGAGCGGGTAACCATATTCGAGAATATTGCTTGGATGAGCACCTCCCTCCCCTCCATCTGTGCGGCCGAAGCCTGGCCGCGGGCCGATCAATCGGATTCCTCCTCGCGCGGCATTGTGGCTGATCTTCCAGGCCGTGGAAAATAATGTTTCGATGCCTTCGGCAGATAAAAACCCCGTTTCGTAGGGCCCAGACATGACTTGAATAGTCCATTGACCAGTTCCGTACTGAGGACGTAGGTGTTGTGGAACGCTAGTAGCAGGGGCGTTTACAATCTTGGTCGCTTCTACGATCTCCAAGAGATCGCCTGCGCGTAGTGGTCTTCCCTGATACCCTCCGACATTTACCATGGGATTTGTAGACTTGCTTCCGAACCACTCGGCGATGTTGAGTAGTCCCCCGAAGATAGCGAGATATGCACGGCAATGGGCTGCCATCTTTCCAATCTTTAGTCGCTGGCCTGCTTTGATATGAACCCGTGTCCAGAGGGGTATCTCTGTCCCATCAAGATCTGCTGGAATGGATGGACCGCATATTGAGATGACCGCATCGCTGAGGAACAGAAGCTCGGGCCCGGTGAGGGTAATCTCTAGACCCTCAGTGCCAACCGGGTTACCAACGAGTAGGTTCGCAGTCTGAAATGCGATAGGATCCATTGGCCCTGCGTGGCCAAATCCATGCCCAACTGTTGGACGTCCTGGAAAGTCCTGGACCAACGTATAAGAGCCACCGGAGATGACGTCGATAGCGTTAGGAGTATAGCTGAAACTTTCCAAGAACTTCGTGATAGTGTTGCCCTCTTTGAAAGTCTCATTGTTGATGATGGCTAGAAGGAAGCCAAGGTTGATAGGAGGGCCACAAAGGGAGCTCTTGCGCAAAACCTCTTCCATCCCTGCGATTGCATCTGACCGTGTCTGGCCATGATACATGACCTTTGCAAGCAAGGGATCATAGGCTGCGCTTACCACTGTTCCAGCTCTTACCCAAGTATCGATTCGTGTTCCAACGGGGGTATGCCACGACACTTCTTGGAGAAGGCCAGGACTCGGGGCATAGTTCCTCACTGGATTCTCTGCATAGATACGGGCTTCAATTGCGTGCCCTCGAGGGTCAAGACATTTGGATTGCAGGGCCTCTAGCTCTTCAACCGTGAGTCCACCCTTTCCAGCGAGCTCTTGGTCCGCTTGTCGCAACATGAGTTCTACCAAGTCCACATTGTAACACATCTCCGTGATACCATGCTCGACTTGAAGACGTGTGTTCATTTCAAGGAAGAAGAAATCACCAGTGTGATCATCAACAAGATACTCCACGGTTCCTGCTGATCCATATTTGATACTCTCAGCAAGACGTACGGCACACTCGGTCAGTTTCTTTCGAAGCTCTGGATATCTTTGCTCCACAAATGGACTCGGACACTCCTCGATGACTTTCTGGTGCCGTCGCTGGATGGAACATTCTCTTTCACCAATACTGATTGCTTTTCCTTGACCGTTTCCAAAGACCTGAACTTCAATATGATGGCTGTCCGGGTAGTACTTCTCCAGGAATACGCCCGCATTCTTGAACAACGATGAAGCTCGCGACTGTACCGTTCGGAAATTATCTTTGAGCTCTGCTTCATTGTGGCATGTCAACAATCCCATTCCTCCTCCGCCAGCAGTCGCTTTCAACATGACCGGATAACCAAGGCTTGCTGCCGCAGCTGTAGCTGCTTCCTCTGTATCAACGAGATCCTTTGTCCCGGGGACTACGGGCACACCCGCGGCGAGAGCCAGCTCGCGAGCAGTATGCTTCAAACCAAAAGATTCGATTGCTTCCGGAGAGGGACCGACAAAGACCAACTCGGCTAGAGCAGCTGATCGAGCAAAGGCCGTGTTCTCTGAAAGGAATCCATACCCAGGAATGATCGCCTGTGCATCGTGTTCCTTAGCTATCTTTATGATTTGGTCGCTGCACATAAAAGACATCAGCAACGAGCACGAAACTTCCATTTAGATAAGTATTACCCGTCTAGATATGCTGCTCTTGCTTCGCCATCTAGCAGAATAGCATGATCGGCCGCCCTCACATGCTCAGACTCCGAGTCCGGCTCTGTATAGACGGAAATAGTCCGAATGCCCAGTTTCTGTGCAGCTTTGATAAGTCGACAAGCGATCTCGCCTCTGTTAGCTACAAGGACTGTCTTCAAACATTCCATAGTAGATTCCATAGCTCATGTAAATGATTAAATTAGAGTCAATAATGAATCAATCATCACCAAGGGAAAGCTGGTTATTCTTAATAGACTCAAATTTGGGGTCACCCCACTCTTGTACCAACCTTGTTCCCTCGAGGTTGGAGAAGAGCGGGGTTTGATAGATAATTGGAGTCGTGACGATCATCCCTTCCTTGTATCATATATCTGCGGAGCCTTTTGTAGTTTCTCGTTCGCTTTATCAGAATTGACACAAGACATCCGTTGACCCGCTCAAATTGCCTGCTTTATTAGTCCATAATCAATAATCAACCGTCCGTGCCGCTGCCCCAATAACGAACTGGAATGTATTGACAAAATAGCCAGGACAATTTATCCAATATGGCTCCATCGCAGAGAAAGGCGCTTATCAATGTCGATATGGGCGAGGGATATGGCAATTATGTCTGCGGTCCAGACAAAGAATTACTACCCATGATCGACCAAGCGAACGTGGCATGTGGTTTTCAGTAAGTTGAACTTGAGCGAGAATGTCGAGCTTTCGCTAAGATATTCAGCGCCGGTGATCCCTTAATAATGGCAGAGACGGTCGCTCTTTGCAAATCACATGGTGTCAAAATCGGCGCCCACCCTGGACTACCTGACGTCCAAGGCTTCGGTCGTCGAGAAATCAAGATGACTCCAGAAGAGCACACCGCCAATGTAGTTTACCAAATCGGGGCTTTACAGGCATTCCTTGACCGGGAAGGAGTGGAAATGCACCATGTCAAGCCACATGGGATTTTATATGGAATGATGATCCGCGATATCGAGGTTGCAAGAGCTGTGTGGGCAGCCGTGCCGAAGGGGATGCGCGTCTTCGGTCTCCCGGGAACTAACATGGAGAAGGCTGCAAAGGAGGCGGGTCTGGATTTCTGGGCTGAGTATTTCGGAGACGTCAAGTATCATGCTGATGGGACTCTAAAGATTGATCGGAAGAAGCAGCCATGGAAGATTGAGGATGTCAAGGCACATGTCGATGGGCAGCTGCGTCATAGTCAGGTTGTGGCGGTCACTGGAGAGACAGTCACGCTTGATGTGGGAGACAGTCCTATTACTATTTGTTGTCACTCGGACTCGCCTGGTTGTGTTGAGATTGTGAAGGCTGCAAGGGAAGTGGCGAACCAATTCAACAGGGAGCGAGGGTTGTAAAATAGCTGTTATGTTGAGTTCGAAGTGGCTCAGGAAGGGGATGTAGTTAAGAAGTTTGATGTGTTATAGTGAAGCGAAAATGGGGTGCAAGTTTTTCATGAACATTACCTAGGCATCCACCCGATGAATCAATTTATAGCATGCCTGACATACCTAATCCCCATCTCTCCGTTGTCTCTATTTCCATCGAGGGTTGCGCTCAACCTCACGTGCAATAGCTCGTAGGTTTTGAGTCCGGTATCTGCTAACTTCGGGATAGTCTTTGAAGTACCTTAAGTACTCTTTATTATAACGATAGACCTTGGTGCTGAATCCGTCATAATGAAATTCGCCGAGAAACCAAGTGTTGCTAAATGAGATGGTTCATAGCCGTGGTTCTGAATGTTCTGAATTTGAATCGTTCGCCTTGTGGCGCTATAGCCAAGTCAGAATTACCCTATGTAGGCTCATGATACGTACACCCATCACGCCCATTGACGGAGTACACAACGGGATGTCAGGCTTTTCACTAGAGATGTCATGATGCCCATAACTCTTCTTACTAGCAAATTTGTAGCACAATTTCTCCGGACGGAAAGATCATGAAAGGGCTCTTATATGAATAATAAGGTGAATAAGGAGTGCACATCTAGGTACCTGCTCGGTTACATTATATCATATCGAAATAGATTGCCAAGTATACTACTCCTTATACCCCGCGAAAAGTTCCTTCGCCTTTTCTCAATCTCCCTGAATAACACTAATCCGCTGTTCACAACGAGGCATAAATCGCACGGGAAATTGATGAGGCGTAATAAGAACCCCATCCATAAAGGCCGTGCGTATACTTATGTCAACTGGCTTAGAGCTAATCGGCAAAATATCAGAAAGCCAAGCCATTTGGCTATATTAAGGAGCTGGAAATGTTACCATACTTGAAAGAGCTGTACTTCTTTTAGTAGGGTACCTACCACCGAGCTTCGGCTAACCGTTGACCAGGATAGATACGGCGACCCGCTCCAAATGTGTACGTTTTTCTGCGATGATCGTCTGAATCATCCCGGTCCTTGCAGCCAAATTTATTGCCTATGAAACGCTCTGGCATGAATTGTGCCGGCTCATCATATTCGCTTTCGTTAATATGGATGGCCCGTGCGTTTATGAAGACGATTGTCTCCTTAGGCAACTCATAGCCCTCATAGGTGTCGTCCTAGGTTAACATGTGAGAAATGGTAGCGGGCGCAACTGGATGCCATCGTAGAACCTTTGAAGTCGCAAGTTAGTTTAGCCTGTGCAAACACTCGTAGGTTGTCAGGACGGATGAGTGCATACCTCGTTCATACATGCCCGTATGTATTTCAATTGATCCAGCTCATCGAAATTTAGTGATCTATCAGTGCCACACACACGGTCCAATTCCGCTTGCAGGGCCTTTAAGGGTTCCGGGTGTTGAGTCCAGGGTCCTTTATTTGCATCGAAGCCCTCGAAGCCCAGTGCTAGAGGTGTAACATTTGGTTCCTAGGAACAAACGAGGGCCCCATCAAGTTCTAACATCATCACCAATCATCCGCAATACACCTCTGGGCAAAATTCATCAATTTTCTCCCAAGACATGCTCATCTCGTCACCATCGCACATCATCGTCCATAGATCCCATAATGCCCTCGTCCAACATTTCATCCATCCCGGAAAGGTATCATACTGGTCGACATAGGGCCACGCTTCGAGGACCTTCACATAACGCCTTGTTTTGTCTCTCTTGTATTCAGTCTCCTGCTCCAGGGCCTCCACCGATGTACCCAGCAGCGTTTGCAGGCATTCCTCATCAATGACTATGCACATTCGATATTTGTTAAAAGAATCACGCTGACCCTGTGTATCCACCCATGCCTCAAAATGAGCGCGTATCGAATCGATTGAGGCACCATCGAAGAGAGCCGCGTCTTCTATGACGGTTAAACTATGTTTGGCCCAGATTTCCTCGTAAATGGCGGGATCTACGCCAGGTGGACTCTCATTTTTATATGCGCATTCCCCAAATAATGATTTTTTGACAGAAGCCTCGATATACTTGACCGCAGTGGAGAATTGGGCGTCAGATTGAGGGGAATAAGTGGTGCGATATATGACATATCCCCAATTCGGATGAACTTTGAGTTTGTGATAAAGCTCCCATGTGGATGCGGGCGGAGGAGCGAAAGTCATATTGTGTGTGAAGATTTGGAAGGGAGCACGTAGGATAACAAGCCTGAAAGTGAAGACTCTCGACGAAGAGGACATACACGTATTAGGTCAAAAGGGCCGGTTTAACCATTAATCCGAAAGAATCTATACACAATATAACGTGGAGCGCAATAATTGAACACCACAAAATTAGTTGAACACCACTCTATTTCTGTATTCGGTATGGTGCAGTAATTGTAATTCAGAAAAACCGCTATCTCAAGTATCAAAGTACATTGCATCACCTTGCTTAATACACGTCAATATACGAGATGACGCTTCATTAGAGTCATAATATATGTAATAAAAGATAAATTAATGGGTATAACTCTTTAAACGCACATTCCAGCGTGGTCTGCAGAGTAACGTGAGCAAGTAGGTACTTGGGTATGTACTCAGTAATATTACTCTCTGAACCTTGAATACCGCGTTACTTTGAATGCGGTTAGTGAGGGTGTTCAACTAATTTTGTGGTGTTCAATTAAGAAACTCCTATAACGTTATGTGATCACCTGTCTAGGTAGTTAGTTATCCACATTTAGTCATTGTCAAGGACCAGCGGTTTAGGTGCGGAAATTGCGCCCTAAAGATCCTCCATAGAGCTCTGACAAGGTTCCCCGTCACTTGTGATCCCTAAACGTAGATATTGATGATGCATATTCGAAGCATGCGAGATACCATGTCTAGCTGATGCTAGGGAAGAAGTATGTAAAGCCCTCTGGAATCTACAATATGGGGGCGGAGTTGAAATGTCTCAACACAGACGTGCACCTAGCCGGTTGAATGCGACAATCAGCTACACATCTTATATGATGTACAACTACATGTTGAAATATCAGTCAGGCAGATACAAAATAATATTTGATTGGCGATTAGTGTTTCAGAATCATGTAGCCTGTGATCAATCAACAATCTATGCATAGGTATGTGAAAACCAAGCCAGGAGACCAAGAATACCCACAAACTCTTGAGAGAAGGCCTCTATACGAAGCACATATGCATACGTACTCTACGTATATGTAGGCGCACTTATGTTCGCACGTATATTACAGTACCTCTGAGAGGCGCGACGTGATAGGAATAACCTTGGAATAGGCTTCCACTGGACATTTTGGCTGCCGATCACGACGATTTTACTGGAAATCCCAAGACAGGTTTCAATATGCTTGTTCTATAGTACATTTACAGTGAGGGTATGTAGTTTACAGGTGAGATCTATATAGTTACATGATGGGGTTATCAGAAACCTCTCAAGGGTGATCTTCAATGCGACGCCAGACTCCCACGAATCCGCCACCCATAGTGCGCAGCCCAACCTTTGGCCGACACACCATCACGGCATTCGATTCATCAAATGCGGAGCTCGGGGCTGCAGGCTCCACACTGGCGATTGGTTCAGAGTCCGATGCCTCATCATCAGCAGGGACAGCTTCCTCGCCTTCAGTAGCTGATTCCCATGTTGAGGGATCAGATCCAGATTTCTTGACAGCGAGACGGACATCCCAGTTCCGGCCACTAGTCAGTCCAGATCCAAGCTCAACAACTCGGTCCAAAACAAAAGGCCGGTTCATCTTCTGGATCATCCGCACGCAATCGCCAATCTGCGTGATGCTAGGCGCAAAGACAATCAGCTTGCCGTCCCGGTGGATAATGTCCTTAATCAATGGGATACGCTCATGGGCAGACGGCATGTCCAAAATGGCATATGTCAGGAATGGCTTGACAGGCTCGGCCGGCTTCGTGCGTTGAGCGACTTGCGCTTTAATCCATTCTTCCACTGCGCCGACGTAGAAATCAACGGTGCCAGAGTAGATTCCGCGACGGAAACCTAGAACGTTCTTTTCGGCGAGCTTGGCGAATTTCGATGAGACATCCACCGTGTGAATGATGGCGCCTCGCTCTGTCCGCCACTCATCCCATTCCTTTTGTGATGGATCGGTCTCTGTAGAGGTTTGCGGTTCCGTTTCTGGTGTATCTTTTTCCGTTGGGCTTCTATTCCGGCCTGCTACATATTGTATTTGTGAACCGGCTGGACGAGGCGGCGGTGTCGTGTTTGCGGCGTGGAGGGCACGCGCCAGGTGCAATGTCAAGGATCCATGACCGGTGCCGGATTCGAGGATTTCGATCGGGGGTTGGTGATCATTAGCGGCGGTCGGATTCGTGTGGATATCGAGGAGGGAGACGATCAGGTTGGCATCATGGGCGTAGATCTGCGAATATTAGCTACTGCCCATCTGAGTTGGATTCTGGCTTCCCCTAGGAATGTGCATACCGGTGTCACCAATCGAGGAGTCAGAGTGACATATTCCTCAAGGGTTGGAAGGCTCAGTCGAACGTCTGGACCTACTGGGTGTTAATTGCATTGTTTGAGATAATTCGCGATGCCTCTTACCCTTGTGTGCCTGGACAGCGTCCCATACTCGACTGCCAATAGCACGATCGTGTTCCAGATGTCCCCGTCGAAGACTGGTCTTGCCTCCTTTCTTCAATGGCTTTGTCAAGGTGGGCTGTTTGGTGTGTAATAAGACTTGGTCACCCTCTGCGCGTTGTTAGCGGAGGTCCGCTTCTCTAAAGGGGAAATCCGGTACCTTTAATGATTGAAAAGTCAGTGTTGATTGATCGAAGTCGAGTCGCACTAGGACTCGGCGGAGGTATAGAGACTGCCGGACTAGGACTTGCCAGCAATCGCTGTAGAGACCGCAGTAGACGAGCCATGTTGGAGCTAAAAATGCCATGAATCTCCAAATCCACTTTTCTTTGGCCCTTGGTGCCCCACTTGTCCCCGGGCTGGTTCACCCCTCGTTCACCGGGGAACTTTTGGTCTTTTCTCTTCGACTTACCAATTGCTTTACCTGTTCATCCACGATAGAAAAGACCGAAGATCATAGCGATCTCCTATATCTTTACCATTTTCAAACTTCCAGTCTATCACAATGGGCTCCGTCGCGCTGCCTTACATGGAGACCAAGCCTAAGGTCATCTTCTTCACCGATTTCGATGGCACAATCACCGTTGACGACAGTGAGTTACTGGGGATATTCCATGCTTCAAGGCTTTTACTAATGAACATATAGGCAATGATTTCATGGTTCGTCAAGCGCACTCCTCTCTCATCCTCCAAGACTAAATATGGTAGATCGACAACCTGGGCTTCGGCGCCGACCGCAGACGTGTGTTGAACAAGCAGGTCCTCGAGGAGACTCTGAGTTTCCGGTGAGATCTATTGGCATCGACTGAGCGAACATATTCTGACTGAACTGGTTCAGTGACGCCTTCCGTGAGATGCTCGCAAGCATCAAGACTCCCTACGACGAGTGCATCGACATTTTGCTGAAGAACATGAAGCTGGACCCATACTTCGAGGAGTTCTACTATTGGGCTCAGGAGAACAATGTCCCCATTGTCATTCTCTCCTCTGGTATGCGCCCGATCATTGCGGCCCTGCTCGAGAAGTTCCTGGGCCACAAGCCCCGTAGCCATCTTACCATCATCTCCAACGAGGTGACTGGCCGTGATGGCAAGGATATCAACAGTGAGGGCGGTTGGGAGATCGTTTACCACGACGAGAGGTAGGGCCTGTGGTCCTTGGTTTTGGATATATCAGTATACTTACGTTTGCGCTTGTTTAGTCACTTTGGTCATGACAAGTCTCTTGAGATCAAGCCTTACGCCGCCTTGCCCGATGGAGAGCGCCCGGTTCTTCTATACGCTGGCGACGGTGTATCCGATCTGTCGGCTGCTGCAGAGACCAACCTCTTGTTCGCGAAGGAGGGTAAAGGTAGCCCAGCCACCTATGTCCCAATATGTTTCGAACGAATCACTAACTTGTACCTAGATCTGGTCACTTTCTGTCAACGCCGGGGAATGCCATACACCACCTTCCAGAATTGGTCCACAATCTTAGCGACCACGAAAGATATCCTGGCCGGCAAGGTGTCGCCCAGCGATGTGGCAAAGCAGAGCACTGCGTAAAGATTGAATATAGAATGGTCTAGATTGTTTGGTTATTTCAGGCAGGTCCTATACGACCACCGAATTGTTATTTAGAACCCACAGAAACGATAGAAATGAAAGAACATGATCAAAGCGGAGAATAAACTACTAGTGGAATCGTCAGGAGTAAGTGACCGCCTTGCGGGTCCAAGCGTCGAGTCGCTTTCCCCCAAAAACAATCGGGAACTCACTTGATTTCCTCCCATCTTTGAATTTCTATGACTTGGCTTGAATGAGTTGACTTCAATCTGTCGGTCTTCTCTTGGCCTAATTCACATTTTTCCTGACCATTCTGGGGGGGCATCATGCGACACTGCGCATCCCGGCTCTTTTCCAAGTCCTTGCCAGGGTGATATCAGCATCATGGCTCGCCGGATCGTATGAACACTTGTCTGAACCCCCCTGAGATCCATAAAAGCTGACTTGATTTATTACACAGGTGCGAGCGGGCTTACAGCTCGGTGTACTCACTGCATTCATTCTCCTTGTCGTTCTGTTTCTCGACAGTCAATTCAGCGTCCTTCCTACCTCCATCCATGGCCACCTTCCGATGCACTACCCCGGCTTCGTGATCACCGATGTTACAGTCACCACATGCTCCGCGCTCAATCCCTTCTCAAGTTGCAGCCTTGATCCGGACGCCTGGCACCGTATCGACAAAGACCTGTACTTGCGCTCGGGCTGGACCTCGAAGGCCTATGTCCAATTCCAACGAAAGAAAGAGGAGGACCTGGGTCCAGATGACAAGGTTGTCATTGACTTGAAGATTGGTCGCGTCACACCTCCAGCCGAAGACACAGGGAAAGGCGAAGCGGAAGTTTGGGAAGCCCGTCCTGGTGGGATCTGGCTGAAACGAACAGCCTCCCGTCATGCCAGTGACTCCGGTCAGGCCGTTACCTATGTCGATGTCCTTTTCGGTGCCGATGCCGTGGATCCTCGTCCCAACTGGGAAATAAAGGACATGCCTTTGTTGTTGGATGGGTGGACTGAGAAGCTGGAGACTCGGCTGAGCATTCGACGTGGCAACCCGACCAAGAAGTCAAAGCCTGTTCCCAGAATCAATGAAAATGGAAAATTCAAGGTTATGCAGCTGGCGGATGTTCACCTGAGTACGGGAACGGGACACTGTCGAGACCCTATTCCCGCCGAGTCTGTGCCTGGACAAAAGTGCGAGGCCGACCCACGAACCTTGGAATTCATTGAGCGACTTCTAGATGAAGAGAAGCCGGATATGGTCATTCTCTCAGGTGATCAGGTCAATGGTGAGACCGCCCCTGATGCCCAAAGTGCTGTCTTCAAGTCTGTGAAACTTCTTGTCGACCGCAAAATTCCCTACGCAGCCATTTTTGGCAACCATGACGACGAAGGCGATCTCAACCGCGAACAGCTCATGGCTCTCTACGAAAACCTCCCCTACTCTCTTTCAACCGCCGGCCCCGAAGACATTGATGGGGTCGGCAACTATATTGTCGAAGTCCTCGACCGCGGCACGGGCACACACTCCGCCCTTACATTTTACCTTCTCGACACTCATTCCTACTCCCCCGACGAACGCCAGTTCCGGGGTTACGATTGGATCAAGCCTAGTCAAATTCGCTGGTTTAAAAACACCGCTCAAAGCCTGAGGAGAAAACATAAGGAGTATACTCATATACATATGAACATGGCATTCGTTCACATCCCATTGCCCGAGTACAGGAGTTCAGGCAAGTACTTCCAAGGTTCTTGGGATGAAGCTCCAACAGCGCCAGGATTCAATTCCGGATTCAAGTCTGCCCTTGAAGAAGAAGGCGTTCTGTTCGTCAGCTGTGGACAGTAAGCACTCCGAACAAACCCCCTTTTGGGCAATAACTAATTTATATCTAGCGACCATGTCAATGATTACTGTATGCTCGATCAAGACGACAGTGACCAACCCTCTCTCTGGATGTGCTATGGAGGTGGTGCCGGTCTGGGAGGCTACGGTGGCTACAACGACTACGTCCGCCGTGTCCGCTTCTTCGACTTCGACATGGGTCCCGGTCGTGTAACGACCTACAAACGCCTCGAATGGGGCCAAACCGAGACCAGGATCGATGAGATGATGATTGTCGACGGTGGTGCCGTTAAAGGCCCGAACGAAGCATCTTAACGAGGCTCTGATCTTCTGTTTACACAGTACACTTTTTCTCCTATTCTTCTTAAACTTAAGAGCGAACTAACTCCCTCTGCTCTTGTCACCTATCTGGGTCGTCTTTCTTTTTTCTTCTATCATTGTACATATAGCGTTCCCCTTTGCCTGCAAAAGGTTGGCGTCCATAGGGTGCCTATCTCTTATCGAATATCCCATCATCTCTTTTCTTTACATAAAACTTATCACATGGTAATTTTATGTGACCTTTCACATGGAGACGTAAGTATCTACTTACATGGGTGGTCCGATTGGCTTACTGGCCAGTCGAATGAGTAGTTAAACGCATACGCTACCCGTGCTGTCCTTCTCTTTCCAAGGATATATGGGCCCAATGTCTTGAACGACTTTCAACCTTACTAAATTGCCTTTGGTGCTAGTTCGTCGATTACCCTATCTTATAAACAATTCGTACCAAAAGAGGATGTGTATTGATATGTGTTTGCTTTTTTCCGTTCAGAATTGCCTCCATGTAATGATGTGTAATTCTTCTGCCTGGATCTCACATGTCATCTCATTACCACCAATCACCACCATTTCTCGAAAAACACTCTTTGAGTCCCATCCTCCTCCAAAGTCTTTTGGAGCTTCTCGACCAGTTCATCCGTCATGACTGGGGGCCCACAAACATAAGCCACGGTTTCTTTTGGAACCAGCTTGTCACTCCCGCTCACGAGCGCTAAATGTAGATCCTGATCATTTATCCGTCTCGAGTGAATTGTCAAATCAGCAGGAGACTTGATTGAAATCTGGCTCGCTGATGCGGAAGTGAGAAATAGGTCCAGACTAATATTAAGTCGAGAAGCTGGGCCGTGAGAAGAGATGATATGTCGCACTCGCGGAAGAAACAGAATCTGCTCAAGAACAGACTCGGATGTCTCCGTTTCTTGTCCTTGAGGAAGTCGACTGGAGTATAAAATATGGACATTGAGTTGGTTCGTAGGCTTGCTTTGGTTTATGTGAGATAATATTGAGATCAAGGGACTGTTGTATATCTGTCAGTACCATTGTCTCGCTTTGCTCAGATAGAACTTACTTGATCCCTACACCACCAGCAATTAGAACTACATTCTTGACCTCATGGACATCTATCCCAGTCGGTGGCCAGACAAAGCTACCCCCTACCCGAATGTTCACCTCTTTGCCGATAATCTCGTGCTTGGGCTTCCATAGCCACGCAGCCGCTGGGTTGGACGGTGAGACCTGGACCGCGAGCTCCACATATGGGGCCCTGCCCTGCGAGGCTAGTGATGCAGCTACGTTTTCTCTGGCAAATGAAGCATCTGGAGCATCCAGTGAAGGCAGTGCCTCGGCATCTGCCGGAGTAGAAGTGATAGTAAACCCGCCGGCGTTGGATATAGATGGGATATGCACATCTAGCCACTGGCCCGGCAGGAAAGAGAATGGTTGTTGTTGATCGCCCTATATAGACTTGTAAGTTGTGCAATTCATGTATTTTAGTAAAGGTAGTCGGTGTTTCGATAGTGGTAGAGATAATAATAGCCATATCGGGGAATATGTCACATCGGAAATCCAATCATTGATCTAGCATTTCAGGTTCGGGCAGTACAATATCAAATCGGTGCTTACATTCTCTGGGCCCGGAATAGTAAATTGCAGCAACCGAATGGATCGGTTCACTTGCTCCACATGGGCAAGTTGCACCGGGTACAATCTGTTTTGCCGGGGTTCGGCTGCTGTGCGCAACTCATGGGGGATGGAGTCTTCTCGCTGGGAACTCATCGGGCGGATTCTCGGGTATAGTGTTGGCCGGAGGTGAAGCGCGGGGAGGTGGATTGGTTGGCGCAGCGGTCGGATACCCCTCATTAGATTGTGATTAGATGCACGAAGTGTGATTGAATTCGTGCACCTTGGTTCGTGTGCACTTTACTAGTGTGTGAAAGAAGTGCTAGTCTAGCGACAAGGATCAGTGGTGTTCCAAGGATGCCTTGTAAGGTGGGAAGTCAAGTCACGGTGTCTTAGATAATGGTGATTCCGCTTATTCTACAGTTGTATCCCGAATATATCTTTAATTCTTAAATTTCACACAGAACCTCAACTGCTTGTCAAATTAACCATAAAATTTGTACATGGAATCAGATTAAATGTGATTGATTATTGTATGGCATTGTATATGCTCTGGATTGTGTTCTGCCGGAAGCGTTTCAGATGAATCCTCCAGCGGCTACAATCACGATGCGTCTGACTCTCCGCATGTACATACTCTGCAATGTACATCTTCCAAGCTCCGGAAGAATCAGTAGCAACAAGGGCCAGACTAGTGATCACAGAGAAGACAGGATGCTTACAACTCCACTCTAGTTAAATTGCCCAACCGAGCTGATCTTCGGGACCAGACTCGTGATGGACGAGTTGCCTGCATGGACCATCACAACGAGAACAAGCAAAATGATTCTACGATAGCAACCTGCCCCACCACAGCGTTTCGCCGTACCTTCAGCATTCCCAATGGCCGTGTGCTGTGATGCGGAGAGACTCGTGCAGATCCACTAACCCATCACACCGACTAGCGTGTGACGACCGGCAGCCTATCCCCGGTCTGTAGCCTCTCATTGGTGCGACACTTCTCACGACCTGCTTCTGCTGGCGCTTTGCCGCCGTCAAGCATTGGCCAGATGCAAGTCCTGGAAACACTCCTTAGGATGCTCTGCCCAGCGCCTGCGCTGATTCGTCCCCCTCTCTGCATGCGAGCGATGGGCGACTCAAAGTGTCGACCAGCCCGGGGGGTCTTCAGCTCATATCTAACGCCCATCATCCGGATCGCCCAGAGTTTTGTGTGTTTCTGATTTTCCGACTTCCTGTAAAGCACTGTCTTTTTCTCCCTGTCTTGGCCTTGGCCTTTTACTTGCGAAAGACTGGATCTCACTTGCCAGCCGGTCTGGCCGAGTCGCATTGTCTTCCCATTAATCTTTCTGTCCCGCTCTCACTGAACTGTTTCGTCTTCGAATAAGGCGCTTAACACTTTCTGGTCGGTCTTCGAGTGATTCATTCACAACAACTCGTCGCCATGCACAAGCAACAGTTCCAGTTCAAGATCGAGGCGATCAAGGACTTCGAGTTCTTTCGAGGATGGTACTTCCCCAAGCAATGGCGAGACCGCAAGCTCCTCTTCTGGCTCTTCGCATTAGAGGTTCCCATCACCATCACCATCCTCACCCTGACCGGTGTTGCTTCTCACAACACATATCGCACGTTGTTATGGGAAGATGGCTACAAGAACGGCTTCAACAGTGCGCCTAATCAAAATCTTTACGCCGCTGCCAACTATGAACCCTATTCGGCTCCCCTCGTGTGGTCAAGTTTGTATGTCTCCTTACCACAAGTATTTCTTCGAATCCTACTGACTGAACCTCAGCTTGACGAACTTCAACTTGGTCATCGGTGTCCTGAGCGTCTTCATTCTGATCGTGAAGATTCCTGTCCACTTCATGCACTTGTTTTTCCCTCCTTTCGCCACATTCGTCCACGGAGGCTGTATCGTCGTGTATGCCTTTGCAGCTCGGTACCAGGCCGGTTCGGATATGTCAGACCCCAGCCAGCCCCAACCCGGAGCACCATGGTACATCACCAAAAGCTGTAGCGTCGCCTACTCGAAATCGGATATCGGATTTTGCAACCAGGCCAAGGCTCTCTTCGCTTTGTGTATTCTCATCATGTGAGAACCATCTCTCCACATTGACCACACCGAGTATGAAAGCTAACCCTATCCTCCAGCCTGATCTACTTCGTCGAATTCTGCTTTTCCGTCCGCTCCTGCTTCATCACCCGGGAAGAGCGCGACCAGATCATCGAGACCCGCGAGGACAAGCGCGTTGAGAAGGAGTTCGAAGAGGAGATCATGAAATCTCCTTACTACCCAACAACCCCCGGCCTGGTCCCTCGTACCCCCGGCTTCCCACCCCAGGTCGCGCAACCACCCGGCTTTGGCGGCCAGGGAGGCGTGTACCCCTTCACACCTCGGCACCTGGCATTCAACCGACTCGGAAGTGAGGCTTCGGATCTACCGCTGCGTGAGAATGGCTCTTCCAGCGCTCCTTCTCCGCAGACAACGCACCAACCCTCTCCGGATGGGTCGCAGTCGCAGATGTACTTCCCGCCTCCACCGAAGAAGGCTTCGAAGTAAGGTGTTACATGTGAGGAATTGAAACGTTTTTGCTTTTGAGATCATTTAAGATACCAGATACCGTCCTTTTTAGCTTTTGCTTGTTTGTACATCCCACTCTCCTTTATTTACTCGGTTCCTTGTGGACTTGGGAGAAGCACCAAAATACACCCAAGTACATATCATATACGGCGTTTTGATTATGGTTTCTATCCAGCACTTATGACTGGCAAATGTTACATAATTTTTCATGAATCAAGGTGATCAACAGAGATGAAGGGTAAACAGTAAATTCAGATACCCAATCCATGGTATGCGCAGTGAAGTCAAAAACCAGAGAAAAAAATCCAATATATACACGCGGAAGACGGAAACACCAGAACACATTCGGTCATTACTTCGTCAATCATTTTGCGCAGAGCATAGAAGGTAATCAATGAATACCATGCCGTAATCCCCAAATTGAAGTAATCACCAAAATCTAACTCCGCATGGCAAGGGATATCGTAACGCAAGCGAAGTCAATAAGGGAATGGAGGACAATAGGTTCAAGCGGAGGCTAACCCATGACGTGACGTGATAGAGTGGATTAATTAAACTCCTGGCGCTTTTTTCTTTCTTGGACCAGCGCACTAAACGGGGAAGGTTAGCTTCAAAAGCAATAAGCAAGAAGACAAGACGGGAAACTTACAGCCACAGGCATTGCATAAAGTCTTGGGCCCACTGGGCCCTTTCCGCCATTCAGGCGAGTCGGCGGTTCCACAATCAGTGCAGACATGCTGCCCCTTGAGTCGCTTGCGTCTGTCCCCCTCTTGCACATTTCGGGCCTGATCTGCGGCAGTGGTGATATCGATATCACAGTGGACTAGTCGACCCCGTCGCATACCAGTACTAAGACCCTGTGACCGCTCGCCGTCACCATAGAAGAGACCTGTCATAACTTCAATGCCATCGATATGCGACAGACCCTCTGGCTTCGGTGCTTGCTCAAAGAACTCTGCCCCGTCGCTGGGGTCAGAATCTTCGGACTGCGCAGCAGCGGTCTCACTCGATTCCTGGTCGCTCAGGATGATCTGTCCGGTGGCGTTATCTATTAGTGGCTGGTCACCATCCGCCTTGCCGTATGCAACGCGGGCCATGTTTGCTTCTTCCTCCTCTTCTTGGTTAAGCTTGGCAATCTGTTGCACTAGTCGTGCGTTCTCAATTTTATGTTCGAGGAATGAATCGAGGAGCTGAGAGATCTTCGAGGGATAAGGCCGACACATGAGGAAGAACCCAGTACATAGATCCTGTGGAGTCTTATTCCGTTCCTGCAACGCATTTGCATTCGCAATATGTGGGTGCCCGTAGATCTCGACAAGGCAGAAGGCGCTGTTGGTTTTCTGGAATCGAACATGGGTACGAAAGGGACGGTTCGTAGCGACTGCGTCATCCATGTCACGGTTGAAGACAGACTGGTCTTCATCGTGAATATATTGTGTGATCGGACTCCCTTCAAGTTGTTTGGGGGATCGGCCTGTGATCTGCTTCGCCGACGGCGACGCATAGGTGATGCGACCTTGCGCGTTCAGAAGCAGAAGCATGTCTTTCATTTCCTCCAGCACCCGCTGTATCCATCCTGGGTCCTGTTGCGCTTGCGCCGTTTGTAGCCCGTAACTTCCAAAGGGTCCATCGCCTGGATACCCTTGACTCGCTTCGTTGGAAATGGACTGCCGCTGCGACGCGGGTGGCTGCAGGCTATCGAGCTGGGGTTGCTGGCTTAAGGCCATATCGAGAAGACCAGGGACCGAATCGAGGGAGAAAGTGGGGATGAATTCGGGCGGGAGAATGGAAATCGAAGTAAGAAGATTGGCGAGAGTAATAGGTATCCGAGCTCAGCGGTCCAGACGGTCGATTCCCCGCAAAGTAAGTTTCCAGTAAACCCAAATAAAGTATAGGGGATGGTGTTCAACACTTGCAGCCCAGACACGACAATGTTCAGTGTCTGTAGCTAGGGGTATTTCAAGCTCCTGCTTAGCACACACAGAAAGTCCCCAGGAAGCAGGGAATTGACATCCGGCCGCTCAGAGTAATAGATGCTCGCTGATCCCTGTGGGGCGTTGGATTATCTAACGCGCTACGAGAGTCAGGTGACTTCGTGTCGCTCGGCGCGAGCAAAGTGGAGAAAGTTGATGCATCACAAAGCCCGTTGCGATCTGATCACCCTACCAAACTCTCGGGATATTAGGCTCTGGATGGTATCGAAATTCATTCTGCGCCATTCAAAGGAGTCTGCCGAAGCATCTCCACTCGCGTCGGTGCTTCAAAATGTGAGCTAACTTGTTCCCCGCTTTCTCAATAACTATGCTAACGGTCCGAATAGGTGTAAGAACGCATCGAGGACTGCAGCAACTTGTGCACAAATATCTGACGATTGAATTTCTTCTGGACAGCGAAGATTGATAAACTATCCATCTTGGGGTATGTTCTCAAATGATTTCTATATCCTGCGAATCGCTATCCCCGCACTGATGCTCACTGTTTCTCTTGATCCCAGAGTTCGCTCCTTCGATAATACGCGCAGCGAGACCATCCAATTTCACACACCTCTCACATTAATCGTCGGATATAATGGATCGGGCAAAACGGTACGATCATCGACACTAGATATTGTCAGTCGGTGAGCGCGGACTAACGGCCTTAGACTATCATCGAATGTCTCAAATATGCCACCACCGGCGATCTCCCTCCCAACAGCAAAGGCGGTGCTTTCATACACGATCCGAAACTATGCGGCGAGAAGGAGGTGCTTGCACAGGTAAAGCTTTCCTTCAAGGGAACATCTGGTGCCAAGATGGTGGCTACGCGCAGTCTACAACTCACGGTTAAGAAGACGACAAGGCAGCAGAAGACACTGGAAGGACATCTCATGATGATGAAAAATGGCGAGCGAACGGCGATCTCGTCACGAGTGGCCGAGCTGGATCAGATCATGCCTCAATATCTGGGTGTTTCTAAAGCTGTCTTGGACTCGGTCATCTTTTGCCACCAGGATGAGAGTCTTTGGCCAATGAGCGAACCCTCCGTTCTTAAAAAGCGATTCGACGAGATTTTTGAAGCCATGAAGTACACCAAAGCGATTGATAACATCAAGGCTCTTCGCAAAAAGCAGAATGAAGAGTTGGCCAAATACAAGATCATGGAGCAACATTCAAAAGAAGACAAGGATAAAGCAGATCGTGCAGAGAAGCGCTCAGTGAAGCTTCAAGATGAGATCGAAGAGTTGCGTGACGAGACCCAAAAGATGTCGAAGGAGATGCGCCGTGTCGCCGAGCTTGCTGACAAGGCATGGAAAGAATCCGAAGGATATGCGCAGGTGCTCGGTGCGTTGGAAGGCAAAAGGATCGAAGCAAAAAGCATTCAGACCACTATCGACAACCTCAAACGACATTTGGTCGAGCTCGAGGACTCGGATGAGTGGCTTGAGTCGAATCTCGAACAGTTTGAGACCAAGCAAATCGAATACCAACAGCAGGAAGAAGCGCAAAAAGAGAATTACATGGAGCTGAAGGCGCGTATCGAGCAGACTCGGCAACGTCTGGGCCTGAAACAAGCCGAAAATGGAAAACACGAGAACGACAAGGCCAATTTCGAGCGACAGGTTCAAAGACGTCAGACTATGATCACTGAGGTTGCTCGTGGCAACAATATTTACAGTGTTGATGAAAATATGGACCAGGAAAGCATCGACGCTTTTATGCAAAAGGTCAAGGGCTTTTTGCGAGAACGAAACCAGGCACTAGATCGGGTGAAACGTGAAGCCCAGAAAGAGCTCCGCGAGGTCCAGGACACTCTGAACGAAATCGGACAGCGCAAATCCGCTTTACAAGAGGCCAAGAATTCTTCCAAAAAGCAGATTTCGAACAATGACAGAGAGTCAGCTAGCTATCAAGGAAAGCTTAATGGAATTGATGTTGATGAAGGTGTCCAAGCAGCACTGGAGGCCAAGATTGAAGATATTATCTCGAACCTCGAACGCGCCAAAGAACGCACTAAGGTTGCTTCATGGGATCAAGAGATCCAGGATGTTAATGCGCAGATCCAACATCTTGAGGATGAAAACTCGAACTTAAACGACGAGTTGATTGAGTCCACAAAGAAGGCTGGTGATTTAGCTCGATTAGATCATCTCAAGAAGGAAGCAAAGGAAAAAGAGCGGAGCCTCAATACGATGAAGGGAGCTCATGGAGAACGACTTGTGAAGGTTGTCGGTCCGGGTTGGCAGCCCCATTCTTTGGAGCGGGAGTTTCAGTCCGCCGTAGACACCGAGTCCAAGCAGGTATCCGATGCAGAGCGCGATCGTGATGGTGTTAGCCGAGAGCTGGAGCAGGTCGAGTTCAGGCTGAAAAATGCAACGAAGGCCTTGAAACAGCGTCGAAAGGAGCTCGACGAGTGCGTTAAGGAGATTTACGAGGCGGTTGGCGCAGAGCCCTCCGAGTATCCTGCGATAGTCAAAGAACGGCAGGAACAGACAGAACTTGCTCGCAAAGACGCCGATCAATACGCCGGTTTGGGCGCATACCTCAACCTGTGTGTTGACGCAGCGAAGCGAGCCAAGAGTTGTCGCACATGCCAGAGACCTTTCAAGAATGACGCCGAGCTCCAAATATTCAATAAAAGGCTCCAAGCATTGTTGGAAAAGGCCGCCAAAGATGCCGAAGATGGAGAGTTGAAGGAGATGGAACAAGATCTTGAAACTGCCCGCGAAGCTAGTGCAGCCTACGATACGTGGGTCCGTCTCTCAGAAAGCGACATTCCAGAATTGGAGAAAGAAGAGGAGGACTGCGATTCTCAACGCGATCAGCTTCTAGAGAAGCTTGAGGCCCATGACCGAACTGTGAGCGACAAGCAGGAAAGCAAGAGAGATGTTGAATCTCTTAGCAAAACAGTCAATACTATTGCGAGATACGATGCTGATATCAAGACTATCGCTTCGCAAATTCAAGAGCTCTCTGCGAATCAAGAGGATGTGTCTGCAAGCCGCACCCTGCAAGATATCCAAGATGAGATCTCGGCGAACAATGAGAAGGCACGCGAATTGAAAAAGACCCTCGCCAAGCTCACAAATGAAAGGGACCAGACACGGAGCGAGATTAACAAGCTAGAGTTACAGCTGAGAGATGTCCAGAGTAATCTGGACAGCACCAAATTCCAGCTGGAGAAGAAGGCCGACTTACTTGCCCGCTTGGAAGAGTACAAGAAACTCAATTTCCAACAGCGGGAGACAATCGAGAAAGCAGACCGAGACATCGAAGCGCTGACCCCCGAATTACTCCAAGCTCAAGCTCGCTACGACGACATCAGTCAACGAGCTGAAGGGCGGGAGCGAGACCTCCAGCATGACATCAATCGTCTTTCAGAGAGTATCAACCAGCTTGACTTGGCGAACGAGGAGATCAACTCATACAATGAACGTGGAGGTCCTGGTCAACTTGAGCGGAGTAAGCGAGAGCTGTCCGAAATTGAGGGTGAGATCAGCCAACTCGAGTCTGAGCAAGGTGAAATTACTCGAGAAATCAACAAGATCTCAGCACAGCTCAAGGACAGTGAGAATACCAAGCGGCAGTACTCAGACAATTTGACATATCGCCAAGCCACGCGATCTCTGGATAACGTGCTGGAAGAGGTCGAGCAGCTGGAATCCCAAAATGCCGACGTTGATCGTAGCCGCTTCAAGCAGGAGTCAGAGAGATGGACACGGGAACACAATGCTTTAGCTGCCAAACAAGCTAGCAAGATGGGAGAAATGAAATCCAAAGACGACCAGTTGATGCAACTCCTCAAAGATTGGGATACGGACTACAAAGATGCTGCATCCAAGTACAAGGAATCCCATATCAAGGTGGAGACTACCAAAGCTGCGGTTGAAGATCTTGCCCGCTACGGTGGCGCTCTCGACAAAGCCATCATGCGATACCACGGTCTGAAGATGGAAGAAATCAACGCCATTGTCGGCGAGCTCTGGCAGAAGACTTACCGCGGAACGGATGTCGACACAATCCTCATCCGATCCGACAATGAAAATGCCAAGGGTAATCGGTCATACAATTACCGTGTCTGCATGGTTAAACAGGGTGCAGAGATGGACATGCGAGGCCGCTGCAGTGCTGGACAAAAGGTGTTGGCTAGTATCATCATCCGTCTTGCGCTGGCAGAGTGCTTCGGTGTCAATTGTGGATTGATCGCTCTTGATGAGCCAACGACCAATCTAGACCGTGATAATATTCGTTCCCTGGCTGAATCGCTACACGATATTATCAAGGCTCGACAGCAGCAGGCTAATTTCCAGCTGATTGTCATTACCCACGACGAGGAGTTCCTGCGGCACATGCAGTGCGGAGACTTCAGCGATTATTACTATCGTGTCTCACGCAATGAGCGACAGAAGTCGATCATTGAAAGGCAGTCTATTGCTGAGGTATGTTCACTATGAAATCCATGAACCTTGGAAAATCAAGGTTATATACTAATTATATTAGGTCCTGTGATCCCCTCTCCCATTTTGTATCATATTTCTCTTTGCTATTCTATTGCATATCCATTGCGGTCTATGTCAGGGTCGCTATTCCTTGCTAGGCGCAGCATGAACGTTTCTAAGTTTCATAGCATTTTTATGAGAGCATATCAATATCCAGGCGTCTAGGGATCGCTTTTGAATACAAACATTTTGTATATTTCAATGTACTGTATATGGAAGGACAACGTAGATGCTCCCCATTACTCGTCCTCTGGAACATCCATTTCGGCGTCTTCCTCATCTAACAAGGGCACAAATCGGAAGTCAACAAAACAGACTGGTCCAACGCCTTTAATACCTGCCCCTATAGAACGCCCAGCAGGGGTTTGACCCTCATCCAGCTCAATCATGAACTGCAGACTCAACACGCCCTGCTGGTCCCCCCTTATACTAACCTTATTGGCAACAGACATGGCCCTTGCCGCCTTCCGGACTAGCGCAAACCGGTAACTCTGCTTGATGCGCTCACCCATTGACGAAGGCGGCGAAACCATGAATGTCTCGGTGGCAGTCGGACCAAGCTTTGACTTCGCTGCGCGTGCTCGGGAAGATTCATCATCTGCTAGCACTTTGTGTATTCCCTGCGATGCCTGCGTTGTCTGTCCTGGGGCCGTCCCGTGCATCTCATTGTGTTGGCCCATGGAGAACTCGACAGTGGACTCACTAAAGGGCCCGCCGGCCCCAGAGAGCGCGAAATACGGTTTCTGCTTGGAAGACGCAGACATTTTGAGGATGGTAGGTGCCGAAGAGTCGAGTTCTGCGATAGAATTGTACAGCCAGGCGGATCGCATGATGATTTTCATGATGATCGCATCACGTTGGAGGGGGATGTCAGATTCATCGGCGTCTGGTTCATACGTTACCAGTTCGCATGTTGTTTGAACGCCCGCTTCGGCGATGGCGATGCTAAATGGCGCCCCGTGGGATAAGTATTGGAAGGTACAGGAGCGATCCATCAACAGCGCTGGCGCGGCAAATGCACTTGAGGCGGGATTGGTATGTGGGAGACTGGTGTCACGGGCGTTCGGTTCTTGAACTTCGTTTATACCGAAGATCTTGAGTGTTTCGAGGAGGGCAGAGAGAGAAACAACGAAGTGTGGGTATGTGATCTCGTCGGAATCTTGAGTGTCGGATATTTCTGCTTGGTTGGCATCTTCTGGGGTCGCATTGAACGTGTAGCTGGTGAAGAGAGACTTGTCGAGGAAAGCGAGGCCTTGTATAACGCGGCCTTCTTCAACGGAGAAGCGGAGGCCTTCGGGTGTGATCTGGACGGTAGCTTTCGAGGCAAAGCCGATGCAGGAGAGGAGAGTGTAGAGGTGATTGGCGTTGTTGGAAACGCCGGTGAATAGAGGCTCCATTGTAAGATTTTGCTAGTCCGGGTGGTGGTTTTGGGGAGGTGGAAGCTGGGAATAATGGTTTCGCAAATGTGTGATAGTTTGGGAGCTTCTAGCAGTACAGGCCCCGAGCAATAATTCCCCGCTTAGTGTACATGGAGGAAATAATGGGTATCGATTTAAACATAAACTCCAACGGCGCAGATCATAAGCACAGCTCCGAATCTACCCATAAACATGTGGTCAGTATGTATGACATTGGATCTAGGTGTAGCAAATAAGCGGCGGTACTTACCCGGTTGCTAGAGCGGCTGGAACGCCCAGGGTGAAGAGACTCAGGAACGAACGGTCTATAAAGGTCGTGAGCACAATTGATAGCATAGATTTCTTGCACAGACTTACTCAGTCCAAACAGACCACTGGCAATCACGGCTAGAGTAAACAAAATCAGTCGGAGTATGGACACTTTCGTAGGAGCTATGCATACCAACGAAGAGCAGGTTGAAGCCAATGGCGAACTGGCTATCCTTGGAGACAATGGGGTGAAAAGGGGTTGCAGAGGCTGCCTCCCAGACTTCGTTCAGCGACATGGGTGTGGTGGAATTGATGTGACACGGTAATGGATTATGTCAAACACCAAGAGTTGAACATCGATAACGCGTGGAGGTATAGATGTGATCTGGCCGATCCGGGGATTTGTTATTCCGGTGCCGACCCCAGTCACATCCAGCTGCTTGATCACCGAACACGCGCACGAACACCTAAATCACAGCTTCACTTACTTTTCGTCATGACTGCTGTCTCGCCTAAGAGTAAGTCTTTTGCTTATTGAGGATATACTCCAGTTATATGACACAGCAGGTAATGACCGGTACTAGGCTCAAAGAGGAAGGCCTCGGAGGAGGTTGCTTCCCCGGACTCTCAGCAGCAGGCAAGCAAGAAAGCGCGCACTGATTCGCCAGAAAAGGAAGAGGTTCGTTGACCAAATCTGCCATTGCTCCTTGGACGCCAGCTAACATGATGGTATAGGAAGATGGCCCCGCTCTGAAGCCGCCCCTGCGCATTGTACCCTTCCCCGAGAAGGTAAGCTCCAATCCTCTCCCGCCGTCTCCGCAATCACCCCATCAGTCACTAATTTGCCATTCAGCCTGCTGTGCTAGAAGAGCGTCGAGGTGATATCGAGTTCCGGGTCGTCAACAATGATGGATCGCATGATAGCTTCATCGTCCTTACCGGGCTGAAGTGTATCTTCCAGAAGCAACTTCCCAAAATGCCCAAGGACTATATTGCTCGACTAGTGTATGACCGATCGCATTTGTCAATTGCGATTGTAAAGCATCCATTAGAAGTTGTTGGGTACGTCAACAATCGCAAATTCTGGGTTGGAAAAGACGCTAATTGTTCGACAGAGGGATCACATACCGGCCATTCAACAGTCGCAAGTTTGCAGAAATTGTCTTCTGTGCCATCTCCTCGGACCAGCAGGTCAAGGGTTACGGCGCGCATTTGATGTCTCATTTAAAGGTTTGATTGCAACCCGCTAACCTCTATGCTTGTTTTGCATTCTAATCCAGTATACACTAGGATTATGTCAAGGCTACCTCTCCCATTATGCACTTTCTCACCTATGCGGATAACTACGCCATCGGATACTTTAAGAAACAAGGCTTCACCAAAGAAATCACTCTCGATCGATCAATCTGGATGGGTTATATTAAGGACTACGAGGGCGGTACCATCATGCAGTGTACTATGCTCCCCAAGATTCGATACCTCGAAATGGGGCGAATGCTGTTAAAGCAGAAGGAGGCTGTGCAGGCGAAGATTCGGGCCTTCAGCCGGTCACATATCATTCACCCTCCGCCCAAGGAGTGGAAGAACGGGGTGAATAAGATTGATCCTCTATCTATCCCGGCCATCAAGGACTCCGGATGGTCGCCTGACATGGATGAAATGGCCCGTCAGCCTCGTCATGGGCCAAACCACAACCAGCTGCTGCACTTATTGAACGATATGCAGAATCACAGCGCTGCTTGGCCCTTCACACAACCGGTGAACCGAGACGAGGTACCTGACTATTACGAGGTTATTCTCGAACCCATGGACCTTTCCACCATGGAGGAGAAGCATGAAAAAGACATGTACCCGACTCCACAAGACTTTATCAAGGATGCAACATTGATATTTACGAACTGTCGCCGATACAACAACGAGACTACACCCTATGCAAAGAGTGCGAATAAACTTGAACGATTCATGTATCAGCAGATCCGGGCTATTCCGGAGTGGTCGGTAAGTCTAAGAAACTATACTCTACACGATGAATATGGCTAACCAAATCTTAGCATCTGGCTGATAATAACTGAGCTTTTGGTACTTGCTGGTGATGGAGTTTATTATGAACTGGCGTTTGGGGGTGCAACTCGATTTAACAATACCCTGAGGATAACTTACATGAAGAATATGAATCAAAACAAGATAATAGTAGCCTAGTAGACTTTGAAATTAAGATCGTAGATATGATGCAATGGGATGAGACGTGGGTGACAGGTGGGTCTGGATAAACTGTTGATCCGATGTTGTTTCAGGCACGAAAGACTGAAGAACGGAGATGGCTGGATCACATCCTATTGTCAACCCTTGCCTGGAGAGCCTGGCCTCGTTCGTTTCAATCCCAATTTATGGGCTCGTATTTTGATTTCTCCTGAATTTGAGGCTTGCCATCCCAGCAGCTTGCTTTCCTCCCCCTTTTCTTCTATTTACTCCCGGGGTCCTTATACCCGATACATTGCGTGTCCTACCACGAAATACACCATTAATTTCACCGCGCCCCTCTTTAACACCCTACACAGTGTTTTTCGTTCGTTACAAGTCCTAATTGGCTCGTGTTCTGTCTTTCGTTTTTCGCAAAGGTCTTCCTGAAGCAACATTGCTTGGGACCCGCGCGACCTGACACGCTCCTTACCCCTTTCGGGTCAATCTTCAACCCCTCGGTGCTGGAATTTTCACCGTCCAATCTCCTCAACAACAACAACTTAAGATGACTTCATCATGGGATCACCACGCCGACTCGGAGTCGCGCAATCGCCTGCCGACGCTTTTTGAAGTGCTCAGCCGCCGCACTCTGGCCCCTGTCGATCTCTTTTCCTTCTACATTTACATGCGCGACCAGCAACGCTCAGTGGACTACCTTGACTTCTGGTAAATATTGAGCTTGGGAATGAAGTCATAGAATGGCGTTTGTTAACAAGTTTCTCTCAGGCTCGATGTCTCTCAACACATGTCCCTCTGTCGCCATTATGTCCGTGAATTACGCCGCTCTGTGCTTGTCGCAACTCCCGACATGGAGAGAGCCGACAGCAAACGATCCTCTGCTATGCTTGAGAACTTGGAAAACCTAGGTGATATTCCACTTGTGGAGGCTGGGCCTTCACGTCTGGCAGGCAACGAAAAAGAACGGGATGCGGATCATCGCCTCTCTGCTTTCTTGCGGTCTGAAGGCCACACCTCGTCTCACTCGCCCCAGCACAGTATCGGATCAGAGTCTGTGTATCAGACGCGCACCGAGTCACCCGATCAACAGCCGCGTCCCAGTTCCGGTACTCACAATGGCGACGATTCCAACTCCCCCGGTCACACTGTTGCTCGTAACGATATCCGTGCCAGTGCCGAAAAGATCCTTTACACCTACTTGCTCCCCGGTTCGGAACGTGAAATTGTCTTGCCTGAAACAATGGTTTCGACTATTATCAACTTGATCGAGGATGATGGCCGTGACGACCCGCAGGTGTTCGACCCCGCCAAGGACTACGTTTTTCAAGCTATGGAGCGCGATGCTTTCCCGGGATTCTTGCAGGCCAAGGCCCTGGGCAACCTTGTGCCTTTAAGCATCATTTTACGCCTGGCCTTTGCTCTGATCAGCTTCGGTGGTGGATTCTGGGGAGCGTTCTACGTTGTTCTGCGCAACAAGCCCCGGCACATCCGTTGCTGGGTTATTCTTCCTTTTGCTGTCGCGGCTTACTTCATCGTCTCCTACCAGTACAAGATTGATCCCGTCATGGCATTCATTGGTTATAGCGAATACACATTCATGAATTGGGCGCCGATTCGTGAACCATATGTTCGCCAGCTTCTGAACAAGCGCGCAATAGTCACCGCGGCTGTTGCCTTCCTCACAGCTGCCGCCTTGAGCATTTTGTTCATTTTCGTTCCGGGTACTATGATGTGATTTTGCTCTATGCAATTCGCGGAATTGTACCTACACTTCGTCTTGTACAGCTTGGTACTCGTTCTTGTGCCTCCACGTCACCGTCGCTCGCAATGATATGACCTGTCGGGGGCTTTCCTAGCCTGGCGTCTGGATTCTGTTGTTCCGGTCTGCTTCTGTGAAGCATCTTTTGAAAATCTCTTGAAAATATCTTGCTTTCTGTCTTCCCTCTAATCTCCCAGGCTGCTGCTCTGATCGTTTGTTCTCCTCCCATCCGCCTTTGCAGCGGTCATCCTACTTCTCCTTGTCCTGTCCATATTTGCTACTTCGATCTCGCTGTCCTCTTTTCTCTTCTACCAATACCCCTTCTGACCTCAGACATTTGTATTTATGTTTTCAATGAGTCGTTGCCCTTGGGGGCTTTACGAATGCAATCAATTTACTTCGGTACTATCGAACAAAGAATTCGAAATCAATTTGCATCCAGATTGTGGAATCTATGTAATAAGATTTAGCTATCGTTATAAGAGAAACGTCATGAGCGATCATGAGAATAGGGCATGCTAGATGCAAAAGCCATAGAAACCACACTTAACCCTGCCGGCCACCCGCAAGTATCCTCTTGGTCCGGCTCCCAATCCCCCGTCCTGACGCCGCCCCAGCTGCCCCAGCGCCCTCATCAATATCCATTCCCTCCCCCGCATCAAAAAATCCATCATCATGATCAATATCATCCGCCTCCCGCTTATTTCCCATTCCCCAGAAACCCCTCCGCCCACGCCGTTTACCCCCCTCTCCCTTCCCACTTCCCTCCGCATTCCCTACCCCAGCTCCTCCACTTCCAGGTCCAGCCGCCTTGCGCTTCTCCAATGTCTCATCAAACAAACGCTGATGCGCCGCCTCTTTCGCAGCCCGTTTAGCCGCGTTTAACCTAACAGCTTGGATCTCTGCTTCCAGATCACCGATTACATTCCCGCACCGCAGCTGCCACTCCTCAAGGACACTGATCATTTCCGGAAGGGACTGCAGCTGTACATCCCGCAACGGCGCGACGGATGTCACATTGATAGTGGGCGGCGTAGCGGCTGGCGATAAGCGCGCTGTAAGTAGGGAACTGTAGATAGCGGTTGTGACGAGGGATTCGAGGTCACTAGGTGTAGAGAGGGAGAGAGCGGACATGAGAGATTCGTAGGTGAGAGGTTTAATTGTTTTTGCAAGAGAAACAAGCGAGAGGAGACGGAGTTTTTGAGCTTGTTCGAAGCTTAGTTTTGGGAGGTTGGGTGTTGCTGGATGTAAATGGTGGATTAGCTTTGGTACACTAGATGCGGGGTGGGGTTTTGCTTTCTACCTTCGTAATCTTGCCATGTGCCCCAGGCAAATATCTCCAGAAGCTTTAGATAACTCTGGTATTCTGCTGGTGTGTCGGGGGAGCTTAGGGATTGGATGGTTGGCGTCTCGAGCAGCTCGCCGAAGACGTAGGTGTGTGGGCTGGAGGTGGCATTTGTGATTAAGCTGGCGACGAAGCGTGGGGATGTGGCGCTGTTGGCATTTGCGAGGTGAATGAATTGTTGTAGAGCCTCGACAGCTCGAGTGTGCGCGTTATCCATGGTGGTTGAATGAACGATGGTTGATGGGAGATATGTTTGGGGTTGGAGAGGGGAGCTTGGATAGATCCACCAGTGCCCGAGTCTGGGCGGTGATAGGGTCCCGACACACTTATCACTTTGCCTCATACTTTTCAAAAGCCTAATGCTCCTACTATTTCAATTTCTCTGGCTCACATGGGGCTGTATCTACTTACTCTGATGAAAGAGATGTTTACATTCCAATAATCGGAAATGCCTCTCACTACGGCTTATATTCAACGACCATTACAATTTCCTCGATATTCGCACTTCATCAAGGTTGACTTGTTCGATCGAGACTAAAGAGATCTATCACAATCAAGTCTTGGCGGTGTCTAACAACATTAATCTTGTCTATTTATTCAAATCAAATCTTTAGATGGCCATCGAAATGAGACTTAGCTACATGTCGGATGATCTCCCGTATCATCTCGACACGCGCTTTACTTCCTGAATGAGACGTCAATCTCCAGCACAGTTAGTTATAGCAAAATCCTATGGATCAAACATCATTAATGCAGGCCGACTAGGAATTTCGAGAAGATGATTGAGCCTATCATGCTTGTACACAAGGTGATTGAAGGGGGTCGTTTTTAATTAGTACGGCCCTTGCCAGAAATGGGGCCACCAGTCGGTGCCAAACTAAGAAGGGCAGGAATCCTCTGTGTCGAGAAGTCACGAAACTACTTAGCTCAAAGTATGATGTGAATCATGTTATAATGGTCCTATTACTTAGCTTGCTATGAGCCAAAAAAGTGGCTATAGAAATTGCAAGTGGGATTCAGACTTTTGCTAGTACATGGCGCCCTATGTTTCGAATGGTCTGGGGAATGACAGCAACTCGCCTTTTTTAGTTTTAGATAAGGAATAAGCACAATGAACCCGGTGTTAATGGGCAATGTAAGCCGATACATAGTTGTGGAATGCGACGTTATCCATGTATGATCCTTGGGCAAATACTCGTATCTAGATATCGTCCACATATGCATCACTTTATCGAGATGAAATGGTCACACATGATTGCTTACCCCATCTCCATTCTCCTGAAACACCCTCAGCCCTGAGTCGTTTCACCATGCCTAAATCTAATCATTGACTATAGAGTGGAAACACACGTGAATTTATTGGCAAAGGAAATCCATCAGGCCCATTTAATTGCGGTGGCCTAAGGATGCATTCCACGCAGGTGGAGCCCACCCGTCTGCCCCCCTCTCTCATGCGTAATCGCTTCCGCTTTTCCGGATTTAAATGCCTAGGCCGCGCCCTTGATTCCTATGCATCTACGCAAGCCGACGTGGCCTTTACATAAGTGGACTGTTGACAGTTCTTTGGCCGTCTCTATGCGGGAATGATCTGATCTGATCAGTCCAGTGTCGATCCGCAAGCTTCCGTGTTAAATATCACGTTATCCCCCATCGCGAACCGCGCTACCTACCAAAGAATTCTCGAACGCACTCATGCGATAAACTACCGTTCTTCTCGATTCCCTGTACGATATTCCGGTTGTCGCCATGTCTGCCGATCTTGATGGCGCGGGCGATGCAGCCTCCGCCAGTCGGCTGCCAACCATGTCTACCACAACAGTTAAAGTGGATGGCATGACCTGCGGAGCCTGCACCTCTGCCGTTGAGAGCGCTTTCACGGATGTTGAAGGAGCTGTGGAGGTCTCTGTAAGCTTGATTATGGGGCGCGCTGCGGTACAACACGATCCGTCAATACTTTCGCCGTCAAAAATTGCGGAGATGATCGAAGACCGCGGGTTCGATGCAGCGATATTGTCGACCGAAGAGCATGTGAAGAGCGTTGTCACCGATACGCAGGAAACACCTCGGACACAGTCATCGATGACTACCCTTGCGATCGAAGGCATGACCTGCGGCGCTTGCACCTCTGCAGTTGAAAGCGGACTTACCGACGTTGCTGGTATCGACTCGGTTAATGTGTCGCTGCTCTCGGAGCGCGCGGTGGTGAAACACAA
Source organism: Penicillium tannophilum (assembly GCA_028829675.1). NCBI lineage: Eukaryota > Fungi > Ascomycota > Eurotiomycetes > Eurotiales > Aspergillaceae > Penicillium > Penicillium tannophilum. The sequence continues at coordinate 58,690 of JAQKAK010000011.1, forward strand.
TGCGGACATTATTACCCCGGAGCAAATTGCAGAGATCATTGAGGATCGAGGATTTGGAGCGCGGGTGTTGGAATCTAAGGCGTCTGCGGGCCCGGACGATGGATCTACACTCGCCGACATGATTGAAGACCACAGAGGGCACATGGTCACTACGGTTGCGATTGGAGGAATGACTTGTGGCGCTTGCACCTCGAGTGTGCAGAATGCCTTTACCGGTGTTGACGGCGTGGTCTCGTTCAACATCAGTCTTCTGGCTGAGCGCGCTGTGATCGTACATGATCGGTCAATACTTACTGCCAAGGCTATCTTGACAATAGTGGATGATGCTGGATTTGATGCGTCGATCGTATCGTCCGAAGCGCAAGAACCGCTTTCGAGGAAAACCCAGCAGCTGAACCTCAGTCTTCATGGCCTACGAGACGCCTCGTCTGCCTCTGCGCTAGAAAAAGATCTCTCTGCCCGATCCGGAATCAAGTCCGCCTCCATCACCTTAGCAAACGCTCAACTTAGCATTGCCTTCGATACTTCCGTGATTGGTATTCGATCCGTGTTCGATGTGATTGAGGCTGCTGGATATAACGCGCTGATTACAGATTTGGATGACACCAATGCACAGTTGGAATCGTTGTCGAAAACTAAGGAGATCCAGGAGTGGCGACGAGCTTTCATTGTCTCCGTCTCCTTTGCGGTTCCTGTATTCTTCATTAACATGTTGATTCCCATGTATATGCGCCCAATCGATTTCGGTCGGTTCCAGCTCTTCCCGGGTCTTTATCTGGGAGACCTGGTATGTCTTGCTCTCACCATTCCAGTGCAATTCGGTATCGGCAAACGGTTTTATATCACCAGCTTCAAGTCTTTAAAGCACAGATCTCCAACGATGGATGTTCTTGTCATGTTAGGCACATCGGCCGCCTTCTTTTACAGTTGTTTTACCATGGCGATGGCTATTCTTAGTGACCACCACAAGCGTCCGAGCACCGTTTTTGATACCAGCACTATGCTCATCACATTTATCACCTTGGGAAGATGGTTAGAGAATCGCGCCAAAGGACAGACGTCTGCAGCGCTCTCCCGCCTTATGTCATTGGCCCCGTCTATGACTACTATTTACGAAGATCCCATTGCAGCAGAAAAAGTGGCGGATGGTTGGGCCTCTCAGAATTCTCAGCCCGCATTGGCCGAGGACTCAACGGTGAACCAGAAACTCATCCCTACGGAACTGATCCAAGTCGGGGACATTGTCATTCTTCACCCAGGCGACAAGGTGTCTGCTGATGGTATCGTAATCCGAGGCGAGAGTTATGTCGATGAGAGTATGATCACAGGAGAGGCTTTGCCGATCCACAAAAAGAAAGGCAGCCATGTCATCGCCGGTACTGTAAACGGCACAAGCGCGGTCGATTTTAAAGTCACCCGGGCTGGCAAGGATACCCAACTAAGTCAGATCGTCAAATTAGTCCAGGATGCACAAACAAGTCGAGCTCCTATTCAACGCATGGCGGACATCGTGGCCGGGTACTTTGTCCCCACTATTATCTGCCTTGGCTTAATTACCTTTTTCGGGTGGATGTTCCTGAGCCACATCTTGCCCAATCCACCCAAGGTCTTTAACTCTGAGGATGCGGGTGGCAAGGTTATGGTCTGTTTGAAGCTTTGTATCTCAGTGATTGTCTTCGCATGTCCCTGCGCTTTGGGTCTTAGCACACCTACCGCTGTGATGGTCGGAACTGGTGTTGGTGCCGAGAATGGAATCTTGGTCAAAGGTGGTGCTGTCCTCGAGGCTGCCACCAAGATCAATCATGTTGTCTTCGACAAAACAGGTACATTGACTACGGGCCGGATGAGTGTCGCTCATGCCCGGATTGAACCTCAGTGGACGGCTAATGACTGGCGACGTCAATTATGGTGGCTTCTCGTTGGCCTCTCCGAGATGGGTAGTGAGCACCCAATCGGACGAGCCATTTTTTCTGAAGCTAAGACGAGCTCCGGTCATCCCGGGGGAGATGGCCTTCCAGGAAGCATTGGAGACTTCGATGCGTGTGTAGGCCAGGGAATCTCGGCAACTGTTGAACCCTCGACCTCCATCGAGCGTACCCGCTACCAAGTCTTTTTGGGTAATGCTGAGTTCTTGCGTTCAATGAATATTCCTGTGCCCGCATCCGCCGATCCTGAATCATCCGAGGCTGATGATGACTCGGAGACTCTGGGGCCCAAGCCAACTGGCGCTGCATCTGGCATCACCCGGATTCATGTCGCAATTGACAAGCAATACGCAGGAACTATTTCCCTTCGGGATAGCGTCAAGGACAGCGCAGTCGCCGCAGTGGCCGCCTTGCACCGTATGGGTATTGCAGTCTCCATGGTCACGGGTGACACACTATCAACGGCAGTCTCGATCGCAACTGCCGTTGGTATTCCCACTTCCTCAGTGCACGCCTCTGCTTCTCCGTCCGACAAACGCACCATCATCAACCGCCTCCAAATGAGTGGCGAGCGAGTGGCAATGGTCGGTGATGGCATCAACGACTCTCCCGCTTTAGCCACCGCCTCTGTTGGCATTGCCTTAGCCTCCGGTACCGACGTCGCAATGGAAGCAGCAGACATCGTTCTGATGCGCCCAGATGACCTTCTCACTGTACCAGCCAGTCTCTCCTTATCCCGCACTGTCTTCAACCGTATCAAGATGAACCTTGTATGGGCCTGTCTCTACAACGTCATCGGCCTTCCCTTCGCTATGGGCATCTTCCTACCTTTCACTGGCTTTATGCTTCCACCCATGGCCGCCGGTGCTGCCATGGCTATGTCCAGCGTCTCAGTTGTCGTCAGCAGTCTACTCCTGAAGCTCTGGCGTCGACCGTCCTGGATGGACATTGACCGCCTTGAGAAGGAAGCTATCTCCGCACCACAACGAAATTATGCTCGCAAAGCTAGCTGGTGGTCTCCTGCTACGATTTTATCCCCTAACGATCCACGGTCTGTCCGACGCTATGTTGTGCATGTTATTGGTGCGCTATGGTCTATCATGACCGGCAAGCAGTCCGCTCGAGAAGATGAGGGCTATGTCCCACTACAAACCGTTGAACCTGTATGAGCAGGCTCTACTGTGATTTTTCTGTTATTCGATCATCTATGGCTTGGGGAAGCCTTTGTTGATACATTAGTGGCGCATTTGGCAATTTTTTTTTATGTTTTGATACCTCTCATGTACTGCATTTGAATTAGATTTCCATGAAGAATTGAAATACAACTTCACTCCGCTGGGTCCGCTCATATGCTGCTTACACATTATATCCGACATTCATCCCGCGGCCCGCTCTCTTCACACCGCAGTATTATGAGGTGTCATACACCTTATGCAGCATTGATGATCGGTTCGATCTACCTAGGGTAGATGCAGCAGTGCCCAAGGAACACAAGCTTTGCTAAGCTATTTTGTTTAATATTCAAGCTGAAAGATAAGCCCATATGTCGGCTAGAATTGCCCTGGGGCTGACCGTTCTTTAGGTGGCTCATGCCAGACGATCCACAGTCAGGGCTATTTTACCCAAAAACGGTGCCAAGATCACCTCAGCTACCATCTGCTGTCTATACTCACGGCATGTCCGACATTCCAATCTGATCCACATCTTATAGGCGTCAAAGCACCAGCCCAACCCATACATGGCCCGGTTTGTTCTAGATCGGTGTATTCAGCTGAGTAGAAGTCATCTCTATTGGTGTTTTGTTATTTTTATTTTTTTCTTTGCTTGTAGGGCCGACACAGCATTGAGTTCAATATTGAAGAAACTTGAAAATTTGTCGCAGCTATGGGTTTTTGGGAGGGTTTGGCGACGATTCTTGACTGCCCTACTTGTTAGAGTACAAACTTGATAAATACCACGGAGCGCCTCCTGAAAAAGAGAGGAAAATAATTTATAATTACCACAGAGGCTCTTATTTACTATAGCACCATGATAATGGGTTCATTCACAGCTCCATCCTCGCTGGCCAAGGTCCTAATGCTCCACGGTCAGTGAATCAGGTCCAACATAAGAGCTCATCTAACATTATTCAGGCCATGGACAGTCGGGACAATTCTTCGAAGGCAAAACACGCTTTTTGCAGCCGCATTTGAGAGATATGATTCTCAAAGCCTCACAATCTGACAATACATGTGCCTCCGACTCGGTCGAGTTCTACTATGCCTCGGGCGTACTGCCTGGAAACCCGGATCAACGGGATGGCGATAATGCACGGGTCTGGGGATACGGAGATCGCCAGGTAGATCAAATTAAAGGCCTGGATCAATCTATAAGCTATGTTTTGGATATTCTCGAGACGAATGGGCCATTTATTGGGGTGGTTGGATTTTCGACTGGAGCTGCTTTGGCTGCCATCATAACATCTCTTCTTGAGAAGCGAAAGTCGACTTGTGGGTTTCATTTCGATGTGAGTGAATATTATCCCCTTGGGTTTCCGTGGCTATACATTTAGTAGTTTGGATATGTGTGCTAAAGAAGTATACTTATAGATCACTCACCCGCCATTCAAGTTTGCGGTGTGTTGCAGCGGGCTCAGGCTCGGCAATCCTTGGTACACAAAGCTGTATAGACCTGGGATCGAGACACCGATCCTTCACGTTATTGCGCTTATGGATAACGTTGTGGAACCGAAGGAGTCTATGCAGTTGGTGAAGGTTTGCAAGAATAGTACATTATACTCGTTCTTCGGGACGCATTATGTTCCTCGGTCCCCTCAGTTTTTGGAAAAATTGGCGGATTTTGTTAGGGGTGCCCTAGATTTGACGGATAGTCTGGATCTGACGGATAGTGATGAGAGTTGTTGGGAGGATTGGGAGGATTGTTAAGATGGTGAATTTGTTTAAATAAAAAATGATATATAATGCGTATCATATTCCAAAATCTTGATTCAAAAACAAAAGAGCAAAAAGAGATCAATAATGGGGCGAGCCGGGATTGAACCGGCGACCTCACGATGACAATGTCAGACTGTAGTGAACTTCAGTCGTGCGCTCTCCCAACTGAGCTATCACCCCAAGTTATTATTACTGGCTCTTACAAAACCCTGATATTGGAAGGTTACGAAGTATACCACAAGCATCCGCAATCGTCTCTGCAATACCTCTATGATTGAAATAATAGAGTAGTTATCAATTTGCGTATTTTTAGAGTGATGACTACCTAGGTAAGCCATCTAGAGTTTGAGATAGTTTAGTCTATCCCAAAATGCTTCAAATACCCGTCATTGTATTACCTCGAATATTTGCAGTTTGAGGAAATATTTACGGATATATTTTCCATCATCCATGGACCAGAAGTCCGAGACTGCGATAATATAAATATCACCCACGGTCGGGGCCGTGTTCAGGTAAATAGGTAGCCACTCAATAATATGACATTGGAATACACACCAAATCGTATATACATCAATCATTTAGGTACTCACCTTACATGGTGTTATTCTATGTTGATTCTCTATGCGCACTGGAAGCGATCCTGGGGTGCAAATGATCTGGTGAGGCACCTTTACACTACAGAATCTACACCGCCTGGGCAGTAAAACGGGCCTGGGTAGACTGTTCGTAGCCACTTCCCCTTCTTAACGAGTGTTTTATGTTCGATCATTTGTGAATGTCTTTTATTCAAGGATGAGCTAACGGAAACCGATGAAATAACCGTTGTCCACGGATGAAGAAGCGCAGATCGATCCTAAAAAGTTGTCAATATTATCAGAAGGCCTTAGGAGCAACTCTACTCTTCTCTCTTGGATAAAGCGACTCCCTGAGCCGGGCTTCACCGACGTTTCAACACGAAATTGGGACGATACAGTTTTTCACAAGAACTGTTATTTATGTCCAACGATGGAAGCAGAAGGAGCAGCTTTAACCCTCACTCATCACGATGCACAAAAAGCCGAGATAATACGTATCGCTTCATATCACATGCGCGACTTTGACATAGCCGTTGCCCATACAAATCTCCGTGAAAATAGTCAAATACGGGACTTGCTTCTCCAAACTTGCGTTGCTACTTCATCAACTCTTGGAGATCTCGAGTCATTGCCACTTGAAATTCTCCATGAGATATGCCTCTTGCTTGATCTTCGGTCTTTGTTCAACTTTCGTCATATTAACCACCGCGCCAAACAAATTGTCAGAGCAACTCGTGGCTTCGAAGCCCTTGTTACACATGCTACTGGGGCCCTTTGTGTTATACTCAAAACAACCATAGCATCCTGGTTCACGTTGCCCGACTTGTTTGAAACGTTCTGTACGAGAGACTGTTACATCTGCAGCTCCTTTGGGGGCTTTATTTTTCTTCCGTTATTCACGAGGTGTTGCTTCTCCTGCATCCGGGAAAATCGTCTTCCCTCTACTTTGTCAATTTCCGCCATAAAGAAGCGCTTCAAGTTGAGCACGGGACCCATTTATAGCCTGGTGCCGACTGTAAGATCACTACCTGGGGTCTATTCATTGGATGAGGTGGCACATAAGAAAAGGACACAGATAATACCAACGCACCTTATTCGCAGATTTGTCCTATCAGAGAAAAGACCGGCAACGACCCAGCTAAGAGGAACGGCGCTTTCGTGTTATATGACAACTACCTCTTTACCCTATCTCAACCTAGAATCCGGTGACGTTCAGGATGGAATATGCTGCGCTGGTTGTCAGATTGCCCTGGAAAATTATTTGAAATCATCAAGGCCCCCTGGTAATGCCTGTGACTTGCGGGACAAAGTGTACTCCTTTGATGAGTTTATATCACACTTCGGGGAATGCCATGAGGCTAAAGCTTTGTGGAACTCGAGCAAGGAAGGGATTGATGTTTCAAAAATGTCAGAGTTTGTTAGACGTCGAGGGGGGTTCAATAATAGAGAAGCTGATATGTCTTTCACCCAAAGGTAGCTTTAGAAATACTTACTCTACATCAATTTACAATATTTCAAACAAAGCACTACATGGGAACCCAATCACTGATGATCCTATAATTAGGAGAACTGAAGCCTTGGCTCAAAGGCAAGAAGTAGGGATAGGGTCTTAGGTTCCAGGCAAAAGAAGAAATGTAAACAAAAGGCTCCAGAAAGAATAAAATGATCGAATTGATAGTTCCCAAGGGCATAATGACCCCAATATATGCCTTCAAATTGAGGCACAATAAGCGTAACATACAGCAAAGTAGACAGGAAAGTGTAATAAAAGGCCACGACAGTAGGTACATGTAATCGCCCGGGGAGGTTCCAACACTGATGCCAGGATTACATGATGCCTGAGAATAGGCTACCGACACTATGATCTATCCTCAAGTCCCTGATCTGTGTAGTATTTTGTGGGCGCATCAGGGTAAACGAGATGTCCGGGGCAGTAGTTTGTCGAATCTCTGCCATGTCTCTTCCGAATAGGCTTGCATTTGACGTTCGATCCCTGGCGCTCATCGCATTGGACAAACTCCATCTGTTTTCTGCATCCACATGTATACTGTATAAAGAACCAAGTACACATTGTACACCTGAGCAATTTCAAACTGTGAGAATGACATTTGTAAAGGTCGATTACAACTCATAAAGAACAAACTTACTAGGTAGCAAAAAGCAATATTCTGCTGCGTCAACTTGGAATTTTAGAGGTGTATATCGAAAAATCGTCTTCTCAACGCAAAGTGAGTTTGATTACATTGTTTTGCCAGGGTAGTAGCCTCTATTTATGTATAATCATGGAGGGGGATGCCCGTCGAACCGCGGGTTTGCCGCCGACATAGGTCATTCAAGCTTCTGGATTTCCGGAGATCATCAAATGAGACGATCAATTGGCTAGCATTGTTCGAGAGCAGTTTCATCAGACTAGACGGCGGAGACCTTTGGGACGAGATTGTATCTTGCGGCTGTGCTAGATAGTAATACAATGGCGCGTATCTGATGCGAGCGTGTATCAATTGGCTAGCATTATTCGAGGACAACCACTATCAACCCCCCCACCCCCCAAAAATGGAGGTCTTTCGGACGAGATCGTCTTTTGTGGTTGTGCTTGCTGATTAGAAAATAGATAATGTATGAGCGCGTATGCGAAACGAGCGCGTATCTAAAAAAGGAAACACCGGCTGCAACTTTAATTTGTCGGTCCCGCTTCCCCACCGCTCGGCGCTTCCAAACCATTTGTTATAGCGTTTCATATTTCCAGAGGAGCCCCTTCGTTCCTTCGGGACTTTTGAAACCCATTCTTTTGTTGGCATCCCACGACCATATCGCCCCTTGACTAGAACTTCTGTCCCTAGCTTATCCAAGATGAGCCTACATTCACCTCCAGTTGTACTCTCAATGGAGTGCTCGTCAAGGGATGATAGCTATTACAGGATTCTGATTGGAAATCAAGTCAAGTATCTGATCATACGAATCGGCACATTCGACAGTTCAACGCTTTGTATGCCTTTGAGCTCGCTGCCCGAATTTCCCCAAGACAGCACCTGGAACCTAGCGGACATCAGCCGAGATCCGTCAAGCGGGCAGATCATAATGGACCTACAACAGAAAGCCCTCAATGGTATCAAGGACATATGGCATCCTGTTTTAATCGACTGCCTTGACTTGAAAAAGACACAGCTGTTGACACCAACCGCGTACGAAGTAACATATTCTGGTGATGACCACTTGCTTCTAAAGGAATCACCAGTCATTGCGAAAATCGCCCGGTTTGAGTGGGAACTACCTCGTTTGTCGCAAGAAACCCGCGCGTATCAAAAGCTAGAGAACACTGGCCTTGCCCCGCGATTCCTAGGCCATATCCACGAGCATGGACGTGTTATTGGCTTTGTATTAGAGAAGCTTGAAGGACGTGATGCAGATATCAATGATCTGAAATCTTGTCAGGCTAGTGTTCAGCGGTTGCACGATATCGGCATAGTCCATGGGGATCTCAACAGATACAATTTCATTATGCAAGACGATTCGGCGCGACTCATCGATTTTGAGAAAAGCAAGTTCTGTGATGGCGCTACCACACTGATGGAAGCTGAGATTGAAAGCCTACGTGACGAGCTAGTCGAAGAATCGGGACGTGGTGCAGGTTTTGCCCGGGGAGATTGGTAGAGTACAGCAAGGTGGTGGGAAATCGAGGGATGCCTCCCGCGAGCGGAGATGCAGGTGGAAAGCCGGCCGTTTCCAGCCTCCAGAATGGCCGTACTCGACTTTAATTCCTTAAGTCTCCACAAATCGATTCTGTACATAACAAGTAGAATTCAACCATATTATCCTCGGGAACCTGCTGTGTCCACAGGAATACGCTTCCAAGGTCTCTTACGTCGAACAAGTCTATGGTCAGTCAGCTCCTTTCTTCCATTCGTAAGATTGTGATATTATGAGGTCAATGGGGTCCAATATCGAAGTAGTCAGAGGACCAGTCTTCACTTTTAAGCTGACACTACTTTTTTTCTCCACCTTCATGTGCTCAAGAAGGGCCATAAATATTCCTGATCTGTATTTCAAGACTTCAAAAGTGTGGGGCAATCGAATTGATTCGGTTAATAGTTGACTAGTGTCCCAGCAATGAGATGCTCCTGAGTCTAATTGATTGGATACCAATGGCCCCGAATCATTGAGAGCCACTCACTGAGTTGGCCTAGGCAGGCCATTCATATTAGGTTAGTCAACCACCTCTACTAGAGATTCTGAAAATAGTGGGGAGTCGTCGTTTTCATCTAAGCAACTCTATGCGCAGCTCTATGCAACAATTGGCTTCCAGTTGCTATATTCAACCGAATACTTTCCAAATATTATTTCAAAAAAGTGGAGTATTGAGGGCGCGGATGTGCTAAACGGTACGCATATACGCAAAAGAATAATTAACAAGGGCCATCGTCATTCTTTACTGTTTCCTTTCCAAGCAAAGCAATGATTGCCGCCTCCAGGTGATGTCCCGTCGTGTAGTGGTCTTCTTCAAGCTCGTGGAAGACAGGTTGCGGAAGCCGCTTGACCATATAGCGCACCATTTCAATCGGCGCATTGGAATCCTTCGTACCATGCCAAATTCGAATTCCGCTATAAGACACATCCTGAAACCTGAAACCCCAATCCTGAGATAGCAAACGTGCCTCCTGTACAGCTGCGCCAGACCCTTGCGCAAAAGCCTCGTAAGAAGTGCTTAGCATGCGTCTTCTAGCTTCTTCTGTCGACAAGCTCTCATCTTTTGCATCCTGCTGTTCATTCGCCTTTTTCTCGCGCTTCATGCCATCGATCCAATTATCCAGCCACTTTGTCACTAGACCCGACTCCATAGTCCACCGAAGCACAACGCAAAGTGGATTCAATACCATTTCTAACGTTCCTGGGCAATAGGTCGCCGCGCAGGACAGAAGTTTCCTGCCTACAGTAACATCCTTTGTCCCCGCTACCCATGGAGGCGCTCCCGCCACGACTCCGACCGCCGATAACATATGTGCAGGTAACAAGTAAGCGCATGCGATTGCATATGGACCACCTCCAGAACAGCCTAATATAGCGAATCGTGACAGACCCAAATGTGATACGAGAGCTTCGACGTCGGCTGGCCAGTCCAGGATCTGACGGTTGGGCTGATAGCTGGAAAGTCCGAATCCTGGCCGATCTGGGACAATGAGACGGAAACCATGGATTTCGGGCCATTTATGAAAGCCCCAGCCCTCTAGGCGTGAAGATGGGTAGCCGTGAAAGTAGAGAAGAGGGTAATCGGTGGGATTGCCGTATTCTGCGTATCCAAGGATGCGACCATTATTTAGAACCAACTTTTGGTGGAATCGAGCTGTTTTTAGAGAAATTGGAGATGAAACGCTACTTGCGTTATTCGATGATGGGCGAAAACGTAGCCTCGCCGTAGCGGGGGTTCTCATAATGCGAGCTGTAAATGATGACAAAGAGAATGTTCGAATATTCTGAACGATACTGAATTTTCTGGCTTTCTGCCAATAAATAGTCAGATATTTATAAAGGTTGTTTCCCTAATGGCATGGCGTACACGAAGGGCTTTGTAGCTCGTGTTCGTAAATTACGATCACGATCACGAGCTCAGCCAATAGCGATCAACCTTCATTAGAAAGGTTGCCGCACCAATGATACACCAAGTGTTTGTGACGTAGAAAAAAAAGAAAACCCTCAATATATGAAATCTCATAATAACCTTTCTCTATCGTTGCTCACGGTTATGGTTCACTAGCTAAACCAAATCCTGGATGCGGAGGATTATATTCCAAGTCAATGGATCCGTGGCAGTAGAGATATCTTCCTTTGAGAGCTCATACACCAACGAGATGCCAAAGTCTTGCGCCCACCAGACATCGTGCCCTAGTCTCTCAACAAGGACACCCCAAACCATCAAGATTAGCAGCGAAATAGGATCATTAGCTTTAAGAGCTTGAACATATCCTTCGCCAGCCATATTCAGCCACCCAAGTGCATACCCTCGGTACACAGGGCCGACACATCTCTGAAAGCACTCTTGCAGCAAACGTAAAGCCTTCTTACAGGCCTCCCAGAAGGCGATCTGCTGATCTTGCCGCTCCTGTATCTCTCGGACGGCCTCGACAATCCTTCTATCATTCATTTCACTAAGCTTGTCCATAATCTCTGCGATGGATGGATCAGGAGCTGTGAGAGGGAGGTCTTGAAACGGCGTCAGCTTTTGCACATATTCATTCTGGCTAATTAGGCCCCCGCCACTCTCTGCAACCTGAACAGCACCGCGAACGAGCTCAAAATGAGCGATTGCGGTATTCACTATGCTCTCCTCTTTAGCAGGTGAGAACTTTTGTCCAAATTGAACTGCTGCAAACGCGAGAACCATCAGCATCAGCGAAAAACATGTTGCCGCTTTCTGGTCCATGCACGGGGGAGAAGCGAGTTGAGCGCGGAAATTGGATAATGCAAGAACTTGGTACTCGATCGCTGAGTTCATGTATTTTTCGTAGTTGGAGTTTTGCTGTCCATTATTCTTCAGTACATTGGCGCTTTCAAACGCCGCCAAGGCCAGTAGCCCATTTAAAAGGAAGTCATATTGGAAAGCTAGAGCGGGTACTGTGATCTGCCAGAGTGTCTCGTCGCCAGTACCGGGAGTACAACAGCTTTTATAGGTACTGGCAGTCCAACGATGCATGAGCTGAAGGTCTAGATGGTGACTATTGGCAGGAAAGCACAGGGAGGCTGTGTGGGCATCAAGTATTGCTTCTTCTGTTCGATCTGCTTCGGATGTGTCATGGACTGGCAAGGATTGTGGACGTGTGGTGACGCTTGCATATTCGCAGGATTCACCACGGGTCTCACAGCGCTTGCAAGGTGGGCCCGTTTCATCACACTTGACATGGCGACGCTTGCAAGTAATGCAGCCAGTGTGGGACTTTTGATGGGAGCGACGAGGGGGCATAGCGGGTGTAAGTGTCTAGGTAGGTATCAGTTCATGCTGACATATTCAAGCCCACTGGTCTTAATACAACGTGGGCACCTTTATAGTGTGCATAAGGTTTTCTGGCCATTCAAATTGTAGCATAGAAAGCCCGAGGTGTGGTTTTTGACTTGCATATACGCCACGTGACGTGCTGATTGGACAGTTTCTAGACCCTCAGGAACCTGTATGGTAGCCGTTCTCCGACATGGAACATTTTGATGAATGAGCTGACTCCTTTCATAAGAAGGGGAACTTTGTAAACTATATTCTATTTCAAACTAGAAAAAGACAAAGGAAAGTCAAGCTCATTGTATCGTCGCACCGCGTTCCCAATCAAGATCCATCACGTGAGTAGTTCAGTATCAAAGAAAACGATAACTATCTCCGAGTGGCATGACGCTGAGCAATCTCATAAGAGGGACAATAAGCTAAATAGAAATCCCCTGAATGTTTTCACGTGTATATAGTTGCATATGTCTAGTCTTGTCACCATTCTCTCAGCCAACCTTAAATCCCTTATCGCCGTATCGGTTCTGACTCAATGGGCCCAATCCAGTCTTTGTGTACCGTGTCCAGCTTACTCAAATCTCGCCTCTTCTCAAGAAAAAGCACATTGCAAAGCCAATTAATCATGAGTGGATACACCCATTCTGATGCATTTGATTCAGGCACTCTCGCCGTCGGTACCATCCACCGCCTCCACTACGAACAATATGGCAAACCAGATGGCAAACCCGGTACCCAACACCCAAAAACCTATTACCATGTACCCGTGTGTAAAAGGTCTTTCTAATTCTCCATTCCAGTATTATTCCTCCACGGCGGACCAGGAGGCCAAACCTCCAAAGCAAACACAGCCTACTTCAACCCCTCAATCTACCGAGTCATTCTCCTCGACCAACGTGGTACAGGCAAATCAACCCCGCAAACAGAGCTCCGTGAGAATACGACACCCGATCTGGTAACTGACATTGAATCTCTACGTACTCACCTCGAAATTCCAAAATGGCACCTGCTTTTCGGGGGTTCCTGGGGCTCAACTCTCGCCCTTCTCTACTCTGAAGCCTATCCAGACAGAGTCGGCTCGCTACTTCTGCGCGGGGTCTTCACAACCCGTGATGCGGAGGTGAGCTGGAGTCGGGGGGTGCTGGGTGCTGCTAATATCTTCCCTGAGGCGTGGGAGGCGTTTGTAGGCTTCCTTCCGGCTGAAGAGCGAGGGGATCCAGTTGCGGCTTATTATAAGCGGCTTACTGGGACTGATGAGCGGGCTAAGGCTGCTGCGGCGAGGGAATGGAATCGGTGGGATTTGAGTATTGGGACTTTGAGGGTTGACGAGGATGCATTTTTGAATTTAGAGGATGAAGTGTGGAGTTTGAAGCATGCGCTCATGGAGGCTCATTATGCTGTGCATCATTTCTGGTTAGAGGATGGACAAATCTTGAGGAAAGAGAATTTGGAGAAGATTGCTCATATCCCTAGTACGTATTGTCTTGGTCTTTTGGGATTCAAGTGAAAACTGACTTGGCTTTCAGCGACTATCATCCAGGGTCGTTATGATATGGTCTGCCCGCCGCAGACAGCTTGGGAACTGCATCGTGCTCTGCCTAAGTCGAAGTTAATTTGGGTTGCAGATGCGGGACATAGTCCAAAGGTATGGGATTTAATCTGCTGTGATATATGGTATACTGATTCGATACAGGAACCTGGAACGAAGGCAGAGTTGTTGAAAGCCTGTGACGAGTTTTCATTAGATCTGTGATAGATATGCATAATTAAGATCCGTGGATAAGAAGTGACCTTGAGGCACATAAGAACCTTAGAATGGCAGTGATTACTACTAAACATCGAACAAACCCCACATAGCGCCTTAATGAACCCCAGGCTTCCCCGCATCTACACCTGCACCTCCATCCATCCCAGTCACTACCCACTTTGGAGACTGTAAGGCTCCCTCAACCCATCATGGATGCTCTTGACCGGTCCTACACATACGGAAAATCCCCACTACTTCAAGATGCTCTCTCGACGCCCTTTAAGACCTACCTCTTTGGCAAACCAATATCCCATTCCCTCTCCCCTCTCGTCCATAACACAGTGTACCAAGAAATCCCATCTGAATGGACCTTCCATCTCGCCGAAACAACCCACCCAAAAGTATTTCAAGAAACAATATCCGACCAATTCTGCATCGGCACCTCGATCACAATGCCAAACAAACTATCCTTTCAACCCCTCCTAGATGACATAACCGAAGAAGCCCGCATGATGGGTTCTGTAAACACAACCTTCGTCCGCATAGACCAATCCAGAAAACGAAAAATAATTGGAACAAACACCGACTGTCTCGGGATCCGAGACGCAATCTTACAGAACTGCCCCGACGCTGCCGAGAAAGCCAAAGACAAAGTTGCATTGGTGACTGGAGCCGGCGGCGCAGCTAGAAGCGCTATTTATGCATTATGGAAATGGTTCAGCCCGTCAAAGATTTACGTGGTCAACAGATTGGAATCTGAGACGCGAGAAATGATTAATTGGTTTCGACGTTCTATACCGGATTTAGTAATTGAGATTGTGATGCCAGCAGCTGCGGTAATGCTTGAGCCGTTCTTCGTTATTGGGACGATTCCCGATTTCGAGCCGCAGAGCCAGCAGGAGAAATTTGTTCGGTCCACTATTGACCGGGCTCTTATGCATTCTCACAAGGGTATCGTGGTTGATATGTGTTATTCACCGTCTGTTAGGACGTATCTATATGCGTTGGCGGAGCGTGAGGGATGGATGATTGTTTCGGGGGTGGATGTTGTGGTTCGAGTCTGTCTTGCACAGCAAATATTGTGGTTGGAAAGGGCTCCGGATAAGCGTGGGACTGATGAGGTACTAGCTGCTGTTGGGAACATTCATTAAGGATGATTCTCCCCGGCCTAGAAGTTGAAGCGGGCATATAAAGTACTAGTACAAACACTTAGAGTAAGTCTACTGGAATGCGGACATATCTATGCCATCCATGGCTTGCTGTATGATAACTTGAGATAAACTTGATTTATGTGTGTAGAGAAGATTGATGTGGTTAATTCAGATGATCCATTTCCGATCAACTTAGTATCAAATGATTTGGGTCATTACTCATAAGGCCAAATGGGAGATAAGAAAGTGAACAAATGCACAGCAAAAGCAATTACTCCTTAGTCTCAGAAGACTGTGCGGCATCGCCAACTGGTTCTGGCTTCTCTGTCTGTGGGGTGTCTTCTGTCTTGGATTCCTCTTTAGGTTTGGTATCGTCAAGGACAATGTCGCCGTCGTTGTCAGCTGGGGCAGATTCACCAGCCGCTTGGGCTTCCTGGGTGCCACTTTCTTTAGCGGTACCATCGCCAACTGCCGCCTGTTGGGCTTCCAGGTTCACTTCAACTCCCTTTCCATCCTGCAGGCCCATATCCTCCACGCCGAGAAGTGACGGACCGCGAGCATGAGGAACTTCATCTGACTCCGCAGGCGGAGAGCCAATTGTAGCTGGCTCTTCACCCTCAATTGTGGGTGCAGCGACAGTGGCTGTCGCTATATCGGCATCTTGGGGCTGGGGGTGCCCATTCTCTGCTGCAACAAGATATCAGTAAGACGTCGATAAGAGCAATAAATCAAAAGAACACAATATTCATAAACATACCCGCTTCCATGGCGCTAGATTCTCCACCATCAAATGACGCGTTAGTTAACCACGGAATCGGGGTCAAGAGGGCTCCACCCAGCGACTCGTCACTGCCCAAGCCATGGGCATAATCGGGAGTAAGATATGTCCCGGCGCTGTTTGTGGGATGGAGTAGCCCATTTGAATGATCGGTATTGGCAGGAGTATTGAATGGAAAAATATCAGCACCGCTAGTCACGGAAACAACTCGGTCGACCGCGCGAAGATAAGCCGGCAATGTTTTGTAGTGGGCGGTCGGCCGAAGGATGAGCTCCGCGAGTCTCTGGATGGTATGCGGTGGCTTTTCCACGAAGAAAAGCTGGATCGCAGAGCGGATAGAGCCCAAGAGGAGTGCAAGGGGAGGCGGTAAAGAGTCGTTTGCCTGTGGCGCAGAGGACTGGGGCTGTGAGTCCGGTACGCGCTCAGTCGACGGAGAGGAGCTAGCTGGTGCCTCGGTGCGGGGCGGGCTCTGGGGAGCTCCTGGAGCTGTGTTTTCCTTATTACTACTCTCTGGCGGAGTAGAATTGACATCAGTGCTTGCTGGGATCGGTGGTCGGGCGAAGGCCTGTGAGTTAATGGAGCCCGGCAGCTTGGGCATTGGGAATACATTGTATACGATCTAAGGCGCAGGTTAGAGCTATCACCATGATCAGACGTATCGCGCGGTTAGAACGCACGTATTCTAGCCGCTCCAGCAGTGGCGCCACTATGCCAGCCCATTTTTCTCTAGATCAGAGCATCAGTATCGCGTGCTCCTGCGCAATCTCTCGAGTCCCAGCTTGAAACATACAAGTCAATCGAGCCACCATTGGCAACTGCCTCGAGGGCTCCTTCGTCTATCAAAGTTGTATTAGCCTGATATGTGCGACGCAGAGCTACATAGTGGGGGACTTACCCAAAGACATGGTCGACATGTGCAAGTAAGGAAGACAGCGTCGATCAAGTTGCAGGCTAGGGGCGGTGATGGCTGGGTGCTTCTGATTGGCGATCGTCAGATCTTATCGATAGGGTCAGGTGACCCCTCCGCGAATTTTCGGTGGAGGGGCAATTTACTCATCTAATTACTCATAGTTGAGCTATAATACCTCAATTCATATTCTTTCACCACGACACAATGTGGAACTCTCCCAAGGTCGGAATTCTCGGCGGTGGCCAGCTCGGCCGCATGCTCGTCGAGGCCGCCAACCGATTGAACATCCAGGCCAACGTCCTGGACGCCGACAATTCCCCGGCCAAGCAGATCAGCTTCCACGACGGCCATGTTACCGGATCGTTCAAGGAGCGCGAGGCTGTCCGTCAATTGGCCAAGTCCTGCGATGTCATTACCGCCGAGATCGAGCACGTCGACACCTATGCCCTTGAAGAGGTCGCCTCAGACGTCCGCGTGGAGCCCAGCTGGCAGGCTATTCGGACCATCCAGAACAAATTCAACCAGAAGGAGCACCTGCGCAAATATGGAATTCCCATGGCTGATCACCGGGAATTGGTCGAGAACACCCCGGAGGCATTGGCGAAGATTGGAGAGGAGCTTGGCTACCCGTTGATGTTGAAGTCGAAGACGATGGCATATGACGGACGGGGTAAGAATTGCTCTGCGACTGGTAATTGGAGCAGCAAGCTAATTTGTTGCTAGGTAACTTCCGTGTGAACTCCAAGGCCGACATCCCCGAGGCTCTCGAAGCCCTCAAGGACCGACCGTTGTATGCGGAGAAGTGGGCTTACTTCAAGATGGTTAGTCATACCCTACAAGGAGTCACAACCTCGAAAATGCCTCTAACCCTACTTTCTTTAGGAATTGGCTGTCATGGTCATCAAGACTAAGGACGATGTTTTGTCATACCCCACTGTCGAGACCTTGCAGGAGGACTCAATATGCAAGCTGGTCTACGCGCCAGCCCGGAACGTGTCCGACAAGATCAACGAGGAAGCACAAGCCATGGCCCGGAAGGCTGTCGCCGCATTCGAGGGCAAGGGAGCCTTCGGTGTGGAGATGTTCCTCCTGGAGGACAACAGCCTGATGCTGTGCGAGATCGCCAGCCGTATCCACAACTCCGGCCACTACACCATCGAAGGCTGTGGTATGTCCCAGTTCGAAGCCCACATCCGCGCCATCATGGATCTCCCCATTCCTCCCAAGAGCCTCGAGATCCGACAGCCCTCCATTATGCTCAACATCATCGGTGGCGCCGCCCCCGACACCCACCTCAAGGCCGCCGAGGCCGCTCTCTCCATCCCCAACGCAAGCATCCACCTGTACAGTAAGGGCGCTGCTAAGCCCGGCCGCAAGATGGGTCACGTCACCGTCACTGCTGCATCGATGCACGAGGCTGAGACTATCATCCAGCCCCTCGTCAACGTCGTCGACGATATCCGCGCTCAGCGCACTGATATCAAGACCAAGGCTGTGGCTTCTGGTCCTGGCAAGCCCGCTGCCCAGGTCGCGGTGGTCATGGGTTCCGACAGTGATCTCAAGACTCTGGTTCCAGGTCTCAAGCTGCTCGAGAGCTACTTTGGCCTTGTGCCCGATGTCGAGATTACCTCTGCCCACCGTACCCCGAACTACATGGCCGAGTACTCTGCCGAAGCTGCCGCCCGCGGTATCAAGGTTATCATCGCTGCCGCTGGTGGCGCTGCTCATCTCCCCGGTATGGCAGCTGCTCACACTGCGCTCCCTGTCATCGGTGTGCCAGTGAAGGGCAGCGTCCTTGACGGTGTCGACAGTCTGTACAGCATTGTGCAGATGCCTCGTGGTATGTTTCCCGCATCATATCTCTAATTATTTCGAACATAACTAATTTATCCTAGGTGTCCCCGTCGCAACCGTCGGCATCAACAACAGCATCAACGCCGCTCTCCTCGCTGCCCGTATCATCGGTGCTTTCGACCCCGCCATCCAGCGCAAGGTTGAGGCTTACGCCGAGGAGGCTCGCGCCGAGAACATGGAGAAGAAGGGTACTAAGCTGCAGGAGCTTGGTTGGGAGAAGTACTTTGCGCAGATGTAAATCCGCGTTGTGTGAACTAGATCGGTCTTGTACAGACAGGTGGGTAGAGTCTGCCAACAAAAGGTAAAGGAAAAGAAAAGAGAGGATTTGGATTTGGATTTATTTTGCAGAAGATAGACGCTGTCTTCTGCTTGTACAGCGGAAGGCGTTTTTATATCAGATTAGACGACAATGAATGACTATTAACAATTACGCATAAATAATATACCAGGCTAATACGTACGATTGCATTGCCAGCATTGACGCGCTACCGTATTTCTGAACGAAACATCGCTGGAGTAGATGCAACCCGTGATACCTCATCGCTAAAGTAATCGCCACGCCTTAACGTCGTAACTCCTTGAAGCCAAAGCTATCACTGCAACGCCGCGATACACTATCGCTAGCGCATGCGCGATAGCATAGCACTTGAGCGTAACAGGTCCCCGTGACGCCTTTCATATATAGGACTACCATATACAGTAATAATATCACAATTTTCAATAAGTGATGCCATACTTGATCCCATAGAGCTGAAATGTCTTTTTACCAACTCACTTTTTGCATGCAGTCATCTGTCTCATTCCTATATAGAGTGTAGCCCTAATAATGGATCACTGTGGCTGGAGCGAGTGGATCGAACCCGCCGGCCCACAGGTCTCCACGCCGTCGGGTCTAGCATCCATAGGGCTGTGACAACGGCGATAGTGGACTACGTATATGAGTACAAGTGAAGAATAAGATTGGAGAGGAGTTTAAAACCATAATAAATATTGATTGCAAAACAGCGGCGCGATAGGTATTTATTAAGCCACTACCAAGACTAGCCCATACTCATACAAAAAACATAACGATAATGCATAAGGGGGAAATCATAACAAAGCACAAAAATCAAAAAGCCACAATAGAGACATAAACATCACAGTGGGCATGATACCCCTCCAGCCATCCATGTATCCTTGCAGAATGGAGCTGAGATGGAACCATTGCTTTTCATCCATGGCATGGCAAGTTTAGTAGTTGACAGCCGAGCCGTTGGTCACCTGAGTGGTAGGGATGGTGGTGTTCTTAACATCACTCACACCCTTTCCGTTGACAAAGGCCTGATCAACTTCATCGGAGAAGCCGCGAGAAGGGTATCCGTCGATCTTGGTACCATGAGCACCAATAGCGGAGCCAGAGGCACCAGCTGCGGCGGCGTTGCCGGCAGCTCCACCAGCATTAGGCGCAGCACCACCGGCGACGGCGCCAGCCACACCGCCAACGCCAGCACCAGTAGTACCGGTAGCACCGGTAACGCCACTAGTACCGGTATAGCCACTAGTACCGGTATAGTCGCTAGCACCGGTATAGCCGCTAGCACCGCCAGCAGCGGTATCAGCGGCGGTGGTGTGGGCCTTGCGAGTGACTTTGCCGGGAGAGGGAATGTTCTTGGACTCGGAGGCGCTGCCAATGCTGAAGATGGGGGACTCCCAGCGCTCGCCCTTGGCGGCCAGGTCGACGTACTCGGTGGCCTTGGTAGAGACGCCACCGGGCAGCTGGATGTCGGGGAAGATGGAGTCATGGAGAGTCATGACGGTCTGGACCTTGGTGTTCTTAACGACGTTCTCGGCTTGCTGGGCCTTAGCCTGGCTGCGGGCGCGAATGGCGTCGGCGTAACGAGAGAACATGCTAGGAGCGTTCTCAGGATCCTCACGCGCGGCCTCGGCGGCCTTCTTGGCTTCAATAGAGATCTCGTTGGCATATGCGTCGGCCTTGTTGAAGGCTTCGCGGATCTGGGCCTCGACGACCTTCTCCAGGGCGGGACGGACAACGCGGAAGAGCATAGGCTTGAAGGTGGAGAAGAGGACCTTGTGCTTGGACTTCTTAAGCTTGATGTCAAGGTTCTTGATGTCGACGGAGACCTTGTCCAGCTTGACGATGTGCTGCTTGTCGCCCTTGTTGACGGTAGAGGCGGCAATCTTGAAGCCGAAGCCTTCGCCGCTGAGGATGATGTCCATAATACCGGTATCGGTGATGGAGGGGAAGCCCTGCTTCTTCTTGATGTGATAGCTGACGTCACGCAGGTCGGCCTGAATACCGGAGGCGGCAATCATGATCTTGTTGTCACGCTTGTTGGAGATCTTCTTGCGGCCCCAACGGAAGTAGTTGTCGCTGCCGAACTCGACCACGTTGGGCATCAGGTTGTCGCTCTCGATGACGAGGTTCTCAATCACAACGTCGACCGTAGGGTCAGACACCTCGATACGGGGAATAGGAACGTAGCGGACGTTCTCAAAGATGCCGGGCAAGATGATGTCACGGAGATCCGTGAGCAGGTGCTTCTTGAAGACAACCTTGCCGCCAGCATCGCGACCCAGGTCCTTGAAAAGGGTCTGAATAGACTCAGCCAGAGCCTTGTTGTGGGGGTCCTTATCGAACTGCTCGGCGAGGAACTTAATCTCGTCGAGGATGCGGTCACTGTGGGTGCGGTAGCGCTCACGGATCAGGTAGCGACCCTTGTCGTACAGCTCGTTCCACTGTCTGGTAGCCTCATCCTCCATGATGAAGCCCTGCTCACGCAGACACTTGCGGATGTAGGTGTCAACATTCGAGAACCAGCCACGCAGCTCGGGGTCCTTGTCAGCATCACGGTAGATGTTATCCAGGGAATCGAAGAAGTCAGACAGGGAAGTGTTGTTGGCGAAGCGCTCGATAAGAGTCTAGCGAAGTTAGTGTTGTACTCAATACCAGGATGTATCAATACTCACGCGCAAGTTGTACTCAGCAGCCTGCACGGTGTCAGTGGAGCGGATGTCCTTAACAGCACCGCTACTCTGGGTACCGGCGTGCTTGGTGTGTCCAGCGTACTTCTCGGCCATACTAAGAAGGGTTTCAATGGCTTGCTGGTCTGGAATTTGTCAGCATTGACTTCCAAAAGAGCGATAAAATACGTACAGTCGGCGTGGCCTTGGACCTCAATGACCATCTTCTTCAAGCGCCAGATGGTCTGCTCACGACGCTCCTTGGGGATCTTCTCCGAGAGGTATTCCTTGGTCTTGTTGGCATACTTGTTGCGACGGCTCATCTCCGAGGGGGTGACAGAATCGGCATCGCCGCCTTGAGTCTCAACAATGGGGGCTTGATTCTCAACAATGGGAGCAGAGTCGAGACTTGCCTTGTCCTAGCACGAAGTTAGTACAGTTTCGACCAAATGCAGACATGTAGAAGAACTGACACCCTGGGATCTCTTGAGGCGGCTCTTCAAGTCATCCTTGGAGACGTTCGGCTTCTCGTGCCACACGTTCTCCTCAGCCGGGGTATCGATTTGGGCGAGCTGGTCCTCCGATGGGCGCACCTGGTTGGCAGCCTTCTGGGAAGCATCGGCGGCGATATCGCGCAACAATACGGTTGCGTCACTCACTAAGTAACGTTAGCACAAAACCCCTGGCATCCCCGTGGTATTACTCACGAATCTTTCGGAACTCTCCGTTGGTGATCAAGAGCGTTCCCAGAGTCTTAAGACCCTCCAGGGTCTTCTCGCCGTCCTGCTTGCCAGCCTCCTTGGAGATGGGCATATTGGGGGTCTTGACATCGCCGGAGGTGATCTGCTGGGCCTGCCAGATGAAATCCTGCAGAAGCTGGCCCTCGTTCTTGGTGAGGAGCATCAGCTTGGCCTGCTCGATAACATTGCGCAAGTCCTTGATGAGGACTTTGCCATCGTCGGAAAGGTCCGCCGGTGGCGATGAGAGGGCCTTGGAGGCAAGAGCGCTGTTCAAGGCGACATCACACTGCTTGTTCTGTAGTAGGGAATAGCGGTCAGTATGCGCGTTCGATTTTCAACTCAGCCGGATGCGGTTCAACTAACGGAGGGAAGCTTGCTGTTCTTGAAGGCTGTGAAAGCTTGGGTTAGTGACTTGTTGATAGCCAATGATAGTGAAAGTAGCTCACCATGGTAGATTCCAAACAGTTGGAGCTTGGAGTTAATGTCCTAATGGCATGTGATTAGCGTGTTGACTGATGACCTCATGATACCTCATCTTACCTGCTCCTTCTGCTTGGTATTAGTGGGACGGTTCACGGCAGGAGTCATGATGAAAAACCCGTGATATCTAGAGGATTCGGGGGTTTGCAAGGAAGTAAATTCTAATGTTCATTAGCTAGCGTTTGCAATGGGAACAAACAAGACATACAAGGGAGATTAGCAATTAGACTTAAAACAAGGGGGTATCACTGGAATGTTGAGGGTATTGTTATGGAGGAAAAAGGGAAAAGGAAAAATCAGTTTAAAGGGATGGGCACCTATATTAAATAAAATTTCGAATCCTAGCAAAAACGAGGAAAAAAGGAGATCGTCTGCTACGTAGGAACCGCTTCTCTCAACTTCAATACGCAACCAAATTCTGACGTCATGGTTGTGTTGTGCCACAACGGGCTCACATTCCCTCCAATGGCTTTTTGTGCAGCCAATTGCCCAGTCAGACGGGATTTTTCTTGTTTAGCTTGTCAATTAATATACCTAGTAGCTACAGCTTGTCTGATCGAAGCTCTAAGGTTGATTAAGGTAGTCTTGGAGGGCACAAGCCGATATGCAGGAAAGCAGAGCTCCCAGTTCAGAGAGTAGTTGGGCCCGTCCAGGCTACTGGATTCCTGTGGTTTCGCCCCTCAAAGTGGGCAGAAACGACGCTAGTGCGCCCTTAGCGCCTCCACAATAAACCTCATCGAGCCTTACGATCCGCACCTTTTTCAAGGCTCGATCACCCTTACTCTGTCCTCCTCTCAGGCTTGTGCTTGGCACGGGCTTTCGCTCAGGTTTTGGCCAAGGAGTGGTGTCATAATCCGGGCCTTGAACCCAAACTGCCTCCCACATCAGCTTGACGTCAACCCGACGAGATCTGCCTTTGACTGATCGGAAACGGCGACGCGTACTGCAGCATGCAAGTACTATTAAGTAAGTGGTACCGACTCATCACTACCCGCTTTTCGTTCCAAAGTGCATGACGCTATTGATTTTCACGTCTTGATCAGCGGTCGTGTCGCGATGTTCAAGCTTGCGTAACAAGCTGTAGCTTCGAAGGGTTTGAGTGGAGACCCCAAGAAAAGGATCGACCTCCTCTTCTCGTGGCTGCATGTGGCTCACAGTGGCAGTGCAGATTTTTGGAGTTCAGATTGAAGAATCGTGATCTCCTTCCATATGTACGGAATAGGAAAAGCAAGCCTCCGCTCCACTGTGGACAGAAATCCTTGTGGAAAAAAAAGAGTTTTCGATCCCCAGTGATGTAACCTGGCGTTCGCCCATCGATTTCCCCTTGATGTACCCCTTTCCAACTCTCGTTCATCGGTCCATATGAACGATGACATACACGGTCCACAATTCTACTGATAGATACCTCATGTGGAGAATTGTAGTCGAGTATTATCTCATAATCTCCATTTTTATAATCTTCCGCAGCACTTGATTCGATCCTTGGTCTCCATTCTTTTATCCGCAGGCGTGGATACATTATCCTTATCCCCAGAACATGTGAAACCCAAACCCAAATCAACTTAATATGAGCCTGAGCTCCTTCAAGGGTTTCAAGGTACTATCTGCATCCCAGTACCGCCGGCTATCCTCCACAACCCTCTCCTCCCATCCCCCTTCAACAACAGGCCCAATAACCTCCACATTAAACTGTCCCTTCTTGAACACCTCCCGACAGGGTAAATCCATCGTAAGATTCTCCTCATTCCCACTTCCGATAACACCCTGCAATGCCTTCTCCGATGCAAGGTAGACCAGTCGCCCGATATGCGCCCAGTAGATTGTTCCACTACACATTGCGCATGGTTCCCAAGTTGAGACCAGTGTACAGCGGGACAGGTAGTCCCAGTCATAGTTATCGGCTGCGTTGCGCGCGAGTTCGCTTTCGGCGTGTCGCACATGGGAGAGGGAATTGGAAGTCATTAGGATGGTTGTGTTATCTGGGGCGAGGAGGAGAGCTGCGAAAGGGCGCTTGGAGTGGAGGTCTTGGGCTTGACTTTGGAGGGATAGACATTTTGATGCGCAGGCTTGGAGTTGCGATGGCGTTAAGGGGGCAATTGCTAGAGTCTTCATGTTTGCTTGGTCATGGTAAGACAGTCTCTCATGAGATAGATGGCTTTTGTCCCATGAGTCGAGATATATACAGTATGTTGCTGGTATGCCCGGCGGCCTCCGACGTGAGGGGAACGTGCAGGGCTATTTCCCCTCATTTGTCTATACGAGTGTTACGAGTCACGGAAGAAGAGCAATCGCGTGTAAGCATGTGCTGGTATAGATTGGGAACAGATATATACAAGGTATTCCCGACAATTATTCTATATTATATACAAATCATTTATTCATCAAGCCAAATAATCGTCCCTTTCAATCCTAGCCTTGGATGTAGAATTAGGGGTCCCTGTAGAGCTGCGCGGATCGTGCGAAGACTGTTTCGACGGTGCACGAACACGCTGAATCGCAGTATTCTGATCCGAGTCTTCTAGAATACGCGCCTGGCTGTCGCTATCCGCGGGCGGCTGATTCGGGCGGAAGGAAAGATCCACGAAATCCGATAGGTCGGTAGGATTTGAATTGCTGCTCATCTTCTCTGCAAAGACGACCAGTTTATTCAAGATGGCGTATTCCAGCTTGAGTTTGACGCTGTACACCATTGCCTTCAGTGTGAACTGGATATCGGACATGCCAGTGTATTGGACGGCGATGACGGATGCATCCATGAGGACCATGGCGAGGTTGACGACGAGGAGTTGGACAAGAATGCCACGATAGTGGCCACGAGGACGGAGTTTGAGGAGTCGGACGGCCTCGAGGGAGTAGATAGCCGAGAGGATGACCTCTTGGATGGAAAAGCCTATGAGCTGGATACGCTCAAAAATATCGAAGCCATGTTTGAACAGAGAAGCTTCGCTGGTGTGACTGCCAAGTTCGAGGACGGAGCCGGGGATGTGGAATATGATCGCGTCGATGATGATCATGACGAGGGTTGCGCGGAGGATCTTGGGATTTTGGACGACAAGGTGTAATCGCGACCAGAGGACCAGCGACTGGCCGGTCACCATGCCAACCCAGGCGATGAGTTCCATGGCTATAGAGAAACAGTTGTCGTAGATATCGTAGATAACAAGAAGGTATCCGAGACCGAAGGGAATGATGCTGATTGATGAAATGAGCAGACACCAGAAGTAGAGGCCTCCATATCGCTTGAAGGTTGTGAAGCAGAGGACGACGAGTTCTAAAGCGTTGTACCAGGCAATGCCGATCAGAACAGCTACGGCGATATGCTCAGCAGAACCGTCTGTAGCCGATCGACCGGCAAAGGCATGTTTGCTACCGGAATTGATACTCGTCATGAGGGCATACTCGAATTGGTATGGTCGTGTGCGTGGGGTTCGGCGTGCCCGGGGGAGCGGATTTACAAAAGAAACATAGCCGGAGCCGGAATGGCACCAAAAGAAGGAAGGATAAGATGTATTGAAGAATTAGAAATCACCTGGCATATACATATGTATATGAGGGGTTGGATGTGCCCCTAGGGTAATGGAGATCGAGGGAAAGAGATTCAAAAAACGAGAGATAAGAGGCGAAAGAAAAGGTACGAAGTGGAGACAGTCAGCCCCATGGTAGATTTAACTTAAGCATCATTGGTCCCTGGGCCTGATATTGTGGGGGCTTGAGATGGCGTTAACTCTGTAAACCACACGCTGATAGGCGACTTGTGGTTCGGCTGAACGCTAATCAGAACGCCCCGATAACGGCCGCCTCAACGAGAGAACCTTGGATTGTAAGCCTTTAACTTGAGGATTTTAGTATTGCCTATTTCAGTCTCGGTCTCTAATAATTGATCCATGGCTACCTCGATCGGAGTCGCAATTTCGGGTTTGGACTGGTTCACGTGAAGATTCGGTGTTCACGGGCGGAGATAAGAGATCGTTATTACGAGTGGCTAACTCTGCTCCTTAGTCAACCCAGTAAACCCGGAACTTGGCACGCTCCGGGGTAGAATTGCCTCCGGGCGCACTCAAACCTAGATGGTTCCAGGCTCGTGTGACTCTGAGTATAACGGTTATGCCTGGAAATGTCTCAGATTCAAAACAAAGTAGAAACTCCGACCCCGTCAATGCGCAATATCGGAGTTGTGCGCTCACTGGCAATGTGAGCAGACTCGACAGTTTCTTCGATAACAAACTTCAATTGAAGTCGATCTTCCACTATTTGAGTATGGTTCAAATTTACAGTCCCGGGGTAGCATTGAAATTTCGTATTCGTAAAGTTTTATCGGCTGCAGATTCCATTTATAGGTTTCGGCTAATTTCACACGCGGACTTAAGCCAGAGCCGCGCGTCTTGCCACCTTATTGCAACAGCTCACCCCGGACTTGGACCTGAGACAGCGTTCCAAGCTCGAATATCCTCGATGCCGTCGGTCTTTTATCTCGATATCAAGTGGTCACATGTTCCATCCTGGATACATACATATTCCAAGGCACAATGGCCCTGCAGCCTTAAAACGTGAAACTGTTTCAAATATATTTTTCGAACCTTATATGAACAAGTTTGACTTCAACAGCCCCCGGAGTTGTGGAATGTCCCTCCTCAGTCTGTCAACCAAAACTTAATTCAGGGATGTCATTCTTTATACCCATTAGGAAGTTCGATTGCGATAGTTATTTCAAGTGGCTGACGCAGCTGCGCGCGTGCACCCAGTGTTCATTCATCGCCCGTATCTATCTATGGCAGTATAGACAGATCTCTGAAAACGTGTACGTAAGTTCTGTGTTGTCTTCCAAGGTTTAGCTAGGGCTTCCTACTTTATTCAATACCTCAAAGTAACGATGGCATTTCATCAATACCCATGGACTCCAAGCTTTCACTGGCCCATCCTTGCACACAGATGTGGAATGTCTCGCCGCCACAGTCCACATCACTGCAATCTCCAAAGCTTCGACTTCTTGAATTCAGCTTGTGTATGGGGTCGTCGTCAGTGAAGTTATATGGAAAGAGAATGGAGTTGCAATAACCCACGTTGTTGTAGCCATATGGCGATATATATGCAAGACGATCTGATAGCCATGGTATAGCCAAAGATTGGCATTTTTATGATGGCCAGAGAAATAGTAGTCGGAAAGTGTATCTTATGTGATGTGATAACTAGCTTATTTTTGGCAGTATATTTCCCAAAGTAAATTTCATTTGCTTTTATAGAAGTGAAGAAGAAGGTTTGTTCTGCGGAGTATAGGCCGGTATCGTTTTGACGGAATTAAGTACCTCCTTGTTCAGGTTTTGGCGATGAGCATCACAAAATCTACTTGGACCTTCCCAGAAATGTATGGAAGTGTCAAGCTATGAAGTTTATATATGCACGTGAGTACATACCCGATTACAGACAGACCTGTCAATCAGAACGAAAGGTGCTCCACTTCTTCCCCACTATCCGCGCAAAAGCCACAACCAAAAACACCAGACCAAAAAACAAAAACATAACAGGCCCGAGCCGTGGATCGAACACGGGACCTCGCGCAGGAGTGCTTAGAGTTGCTGCCCTAAGCGCGAATCATACCACTAGACCACCCGGGCTGTTCATGGAGAGTAGATCGAGCGGAAAAACCAAAAGGACAGTAGTGTTGTCAATTCAGTCAGTATAGCATGAGGAGCTCCCAAAATATGCAAAATCACATCACTCATCTGGATCGGGGCTAGACTCAAGTTGTGGTAACATGGGATCCGTATGTCACAGCTGATTCCTGAAGGGTGAAAAAAGTTCCGAGTACGAGAAATGGATCGGGGTAAACATGACGGGCATGCAGAGCAAAAGTGTGTGAGATGAGTTGAAAATTTCAAATTCCCGGCATCACCATAATCGAAAAAGATGTTCATTTAGAGGCATCAGAGCTTTATGAGGAGAATGAGAGCAGCAACATTTGAAAAAGACCGAATGTGGGTGTTGTGGCCAAACAATGAGGCTGTTGAGGCTCTTAAACCAGAAAAGTTACAGCTAACAAGAAGGTTAAGCTGTAAGATACGCATCATGTTCATAGGATCCATTAGAATAAGACTCCCGGGAGTGATTGCCACAAGATCATGAATCAAATGCAGTACAATGGAGTGACCGAGAAGTGAAAGTCTACCGGCAGGAGAGAAGGCCCCGGGGGCATTAAGCCCTTACCTGTCTGGTTGTTGGTTAGACCGACCCTCATAAGTTAGCACACAGCAACTTAGGAACAAAGTCTTCCTAAAGGTGGGTTAGCTATCGCAGAATTGCGTAAAGTGACTCGTGGCCAATTTTGCATCACAGAAAACAGGCTTCACAAAGCCATATCCTGTAAAACCAACCCATGGCAATCATAGAACCACCACTGAGCTAACGCTGTGGCAGGCCTGAGATAAGGATTCTTTTGTAAACTGCCTCTGGATGAATTGAACATCGCCCACAATTGCTTCCAAAGTCGCAAATTGTCTCTGATGTCCTGGGGCTGAACACCTTGCATCGCATTTCTCGACCATTCGAGTATGTGATTCGGGATTGTTATTGATATCCCTGTATATCATCTTGGTGGGACATTGTCGTATGATTCGACAAAAACCAGGAATAGGCACTATCAAAGCTTTGAAAAGTCATTTTTCTTGCGAATGAAGAATAGTTGAAGGAAGCATACCTCTTTGATAGATAATCCAAGGATCAATACCCTTTGATAAATGTCTGCCAGAAAGCTGCAATGCCTGCAATATCCTTTTCATGCAAACAGAGAAACCACGGATTGATGCTTCATTGTAAGTATATATCCTGGCATACCGTAGGAAGACATTGAGCTAGGTAGGTCTTTCAGACTTCCAAAATCTGACAGGGCCTTGGACAATATTGCGAGGAAAACAACCGGCAAATACCGGCCGAAGCCCTCAGGCCTCGTGTCCCTTCGACCCACAGGAAAAAGGCCAAAGAGGGTTTAATTCAATCAGAGTTATTGCAGAAAGGACGCGGTAACCGTCCCGCTTTGTTCAATAGCCGAAGGAGACAAGGCACCATTTCAACCCCTATTGCAGATGATACTTTGACCACAAAGATCGGGTAATACTTTGCCATACCCGGACACCACGGAACAATAATCCGGAGAAAATAAATCGAATCTGACTTAGCCCCGCCTTGTGCAAGCCTTTGGGGGCAGTAGCTTCTCGGGGCTGACCTGACAGGAAGCCACCGCAGTAAACACGAGCTTTAGTGGGTAGTATAGCATATAGGGACTAGCGGTAAGCTTCATTTGCCACCATATCAATTCCAATCTCAGCCGTCCGACCCGCCTTTGTTCCGAGGGCAGTTCCGAGTTTGATATCGGCGTGCCGTGATGCATTGGGCATGTCCCATGTGAAAGTGATAGATGATTTCGTTATCGTAAGTGTAGTGCATTAGCTACAAGATTTCCCATGTGAAATTTGATAGTAACGGCAGATCTGATCTGCAGAGGACGCACCGATCCGGATGATTCGGAAGGTGGCGTTCTTGGGTCATTGGGGCTCAGGCCCCTGTCCGGAAGGTTCTGGGATTTTATGGGGCGAGATGGGGTTTATGTTTCAATTATTGTTCGCCATCTTCAGCTACAATCCCCTTTCCTCCACAGTGGAGTGTAGAATTTTGTATTCGTATCTCTTTACCTTAGTATTTCTGGATTTTGGGTCTATTCATTCTAATGCATGCCAAATGAGTATTGTTAATTAGGAAGTTGGGTATTATTTGCATTACTATTAGTTTGGGGGGTTTTTTTCCATTTGGAATTTCAGTATTTGTTGACAACATTCTTCCTCCATAGATACTCATACTAAGCATCAAATACGGTGGCGTGAGCCAAGGCCACCCCCCCATCCATGGAACAGTTACAAGCCCTTCGAGGTAAGATCGCCCGCGGGAGGATGAGTTCGTTCCTGACCCAAACATCAGCCATTGGAAACCTCAGACGTGGAAATGAGCAGATAGGTGGGTCGATGGCGATGGCGATGGCGATCAGGCATCGTGAGCCTTTCTGATGCTCTTGTTGGGAGAGAAACATAATGTGAGCGGCAACTAGCCAAACTCAATCGTCATCCCGGTCCACCTTGTTGTTCGGGCTCGCGGTAAGCTAAATCACCTGAGTAGTATTGCAAGTAAACATTGGCTCATCATGGATCTCAGGGTACGCAGAAATTGGGATTGTCGCTTTAGCTCGGGTAATGAATGAGCGCTGACGGGGAATCTCCGGAGCTGCGGCGGAGTCATAGAACTACTGTATGCGGCTAACGTAGGGTCCATGATGGAGAATTCGGTTACTCGCATGGTGCCGTTGTGGTGGAGTTGACTATTGAAACGGTTGTGCATGGAACTTTCGGATGTTAGATTGCGCTGGACACAATTTGACGCTATTGATGGGCTATGCATGAAAGTACGTGGAAAGAAAGAACTTCTGGAATTGTATCGGTACCCCTGGCCCGATGATGCAGGTGGCACACTCTATCGATCGTCAAAAGTCTTCTGCCGACGGTGGCTTGTTTAGACTGCCAAGCTGGGAATAATATAGCGAATGATCTGTTCAATTTTCGGGGCTTCCTGTCAACCCGCGCTGATCTGCCAATGAAACCACATTTCAGAAAGCCACATTAGAGGGTCACGTTGAGGGAAGGCAAGATGCGATCTGGAAAAAGTCATGATTGGGGGTTCCGGAGTTTTTGAAACTCAAACCCGAATTCATCTAGCCACAATAGGTTAATGGGTCTTCTGGCAGACCCACTATGGGGCTATATTGGTAAATTGCAGAGCTTTGATTGGGTACAGCTTCTCCTTATGGTCATTTGTCTTTATTGAGAAACTTTAGCAAATGGAGTCCGGCAGTTGTTTTGCGGGTGCAAGGGCCCCTTTTACTTTTGTTTTGTATACTTTGCAATCAGATATCATGGAAGGAGGGTAAAGAAGTAACCTGTAACTCATGCATTGGTTGATGTGCATCAGCAGTTGCCTTACAGTATGACGTTCGTCACTTGAACCCTGACTCAGAATTGTGAAGTTTAACAGTCAATCTTCCGGGTGAACGGCTCAGCAAGAGAATCTTTTCTACATCAGCTGCAGATCTGCAGTATTATTGAACGTAGCGCGGAGTTATTCGGGGGCCACATGGCCCATATAAGCTTAGACTAGCCAGCCACAGTGCATAAGAGTGGAATAGGCTTTTAGACCCCTATCCACCCCAAAAGGGTGCCTGCAGATCTTAATTTGGGGAAATACCCTCACTACAACGCGGATTTCCGGTGATCTCCGCGTTGATACTGTTGTTCCACACATCAATTTCCTGTTTGGGAGCAATAGTCTGGCTTTTAATCGTCCTTTTGGCGATCTGAAGATTGTTTGAGCGTACTTGATAGGGCTACTAGATTGCATCCGGCCTCTGGATGAACTATGATGCACTGAGCGCATCATCATCTGTCGTTGACTCTGCACAGAACTTGGAATGAAATCTGATGTCAACGCGCTGCTCTACGATCATTGATCCCGGGAAATTGCTGTGAACCCACCAGAGGACCCTGTTCTGGATTGCATTGGGGCCATGCCCGTGTATTAGGTTTGACACCATGGAGATGGGTATCTATCTAGGTCCACATGGATATACTTGTGTATTTCAAATTTTGAGGCGCTGACCCTAGTGCAAGATACTGACCCGCCTGGATAATTGGGGCACAAGAAGTTTTCATTTCGATTCCATAGATCCCTGATCGACTCTGTATAAATACAGCTACCTGCTCATTAACTTTCCTCTCTTTCTTCACACTCCTACATCAGTCATTCCTTAGTCAATCCGACTCCAGTCATTCTTTTAAACTATACCCTAATTTTCATCATGAAGACCTCTTTCATCACCATCCTCGCCACTCTGGCCGCCAGCGCTTTCGCTGCCCCTACCCCCTCCACCAGCCTTGCCGGTCTCACCAGCCTCGTTGGTGACCTGACCAAGCTCCAGGGCCTCGACGGCCTTGCCGATGTCCTCAAGGTCGGTGATGTCACCAAGCAGCTCAACCTGGACAACCTCCCCGTTGTCTCCAGCCTGAGTGACCTGACCAAGCTGCTCAACCTCCCCTCCACCGGCTCTGCCTCCAGCACCCCCGCTGTCCAGGATGGTCACATCGTCCAGAACCTCGGCCCTCAGCTGAACAACGTTCTGACCATCACCGGCACTGACCTCCAGCCTCTGCTCATCGAGCTGAGCCCCGAGGTTACCGCCCTGGTCTCCTCCCTCGGCCTCGGTGCCCTTGGTGTCCCTCTCGGCTCCATCGTGGCTTCCGCCAGCTCCCTCGGTGAGCTTGTCACCGGTCTTGGCCCCCACGTTGACGGCCTCGTCACCGTTGTCGGTGCCGACGTTGGTGCCCTCCTCATCTCTCTCTCCCCCGAGGTCGCTGGCCTCGTCTCCGGTCTTGGTCTCCCCACCGTTGGTGTCCCCGTCGGTGCTGTCGTCGCTACCGTCGGTAGCTCCCTCAAGAAGCGCAACCAGATCGTCGGTGACCTCGCCCCCGAGGTTAAGGAGATCCTGACCGTCACCGGCCCCAACGCCAAGCAGCTGCTCATCAAGCTCTCCCCCGAGGTTGCCGCTCTCGTCTCTGGTCTCGGTCTCCCCTCCGTCGGTGTTCCCGTTGGCCAGGTTGTCAAGACCGCTGCTAACGTTGGTGACCTCCTCGTTGACATCTCCACCCCCGTTGAGAACCTCCTGAAGGTCGTCAACAAGGACGGCAGCGCTCTCCTCATTGAGCTCTCCCCCGAGGTTGCCTCCCTGGTTGCTGGCCTTGGTCTCTCCGCCACCGGTGTCTCTATTGGCTCCGTCATTGCCACCGTTGGTGCCAACCTTTAAATTAGATAAGTCGCTGCTTATCTAGTTTTGCCTTTGTTTTTACGCAGCAATGGATAGCGATTTTGGGAGCTTTCTGAATACCCTACAACATTTTCTTGTGCATATCTTGCATCTCTTGTGACACCTTAAATGGTGATTTCTTTTATGAGTCTTTGGAGATCTGTGTTAACATTCCAGTCTTCACTATATTTTTTTTTATTCTTAATGTTACTAGACAAGCTTTGCTCTAGAGCAGATCTTAGATCGAAATATTACCCTGAGCTGCTAAGAAAGTAAATCAAACATCTCCTTTTCCATTGTAGAATACTTATCAATTTTCCCGGGACCAACAAAGTGAGTCAATTGGCTTTATAAACGAGAATATTTTGTACGTACTATTGGAGAAAAAACCCCCTTTGATGTTACGTGTGGCCCAGAAAGCTGAAACTAAGCTTATATGTACAACACAATAATATTATGAGAAACAAAAAGTCGGGGTCGATCTTGACCATGTTGTGCTACATAGTATTGCTTGAATCCCCCAACCATTCTCTCAAGGCCCTTTTAGTTACTAATCGAGTTTCCTGACACGCTTGACATATGAACGACTGAAAAAGGACACGAAAAGGTAAATCAAGGGAGCCAGGTACATCAGAGTTCCAAATAACGCAAGTGTCTGCCCACTATTCTGTAGACATGAAGTTGCTTGGACCTCAAAATCCGGCTCGGCATCGGGCACAGAAGAAATGGTGTCAGAATAGTTACTCATGGCCGGCTGAACTTTGCTATAGTTTGATTGCGTCAGACGGCCCCCTTCTAGATTTGTAACTTGGCTTGTCGAAATGTCGTATCCAATGAAAAGATAGCAGAAGGCGATGGCTCCACCGAGAAGAAATTGGCCAATTTGCAAAGTCGTCAAAGATCTCTTGATTGAGACGGGCACCCGGAAGCCCAACGCTGTCATCGAGAAATAAGTGTACTATATTTCTGTCATTAGCTATCATATTCGTTTGAAACAAGAGAATTGCGTACCATCAAAGTATGAATTGCGGAATTGAAAAGAACGCCGACAAGAGCAGGCGGGGATGCATATCGGACGCTTGCCCACATGCAGAGCATGACGCCAGCATGGTGGTATGTTTGAAGGAATGAGCTTTGCTTTCCCTTCGCGAGGATTATGAAAGTATCAACCACTTCATAGAACTTTGATATATAGAAGAACCATGAGAAATAGCTAGCGCCGGCACTCCATATATGATTCGGATGGTCCATAAAGGTCATTGGCATGCTACCCAGCATTTCGGGGCTTTCAGAATAGCCGAGTTTATCCGTTGGAGTGATTTGGCAAATCGTATTCGCAACACGAGCGACAAAGTTCGGATCCGACATGGATGGCCAGCAATTCCAAAGCACAACGCAGAGACCAGCGAGCGTCCATGCTGAGAATACAGCAAGGAAGATATTGTGAAGTATCACTAATAAGTTGAAAGGCGCTGTCGTAGCAAATGTCCAAGGTCGATTTCCTCGCGTCTTATTCAAGCTGTTGAGAAGGAAAACAGTCATCATATAGACTGAGGCTATGGTGATAGGTGCCTTGACGTCTGCAAGATAGCTAAAGACAGAGGAGGGAATCTCAATCGGGTGCAGCCATGTCGCTTTGGCCTGTGTATAGGGAAATTCTGCTTGGGAGGCATCACCAGGAGGCCAATCGAAGACCTGGCGAGGAGGAAGCTGGAAATGCACTAAGAGATTCGGAATAGACATCTCAACAAGAAAACAAACACCACGTCAAAGTCTCGGAAGAGTTCTTTTTAGGGATTCTTGGATCTAATCGACGGGCAGTGGTTGATTGCTCTTCTTCAATTTTGGCTGGATGAGCCGGAGAATTTATGCCACCAGATCTGAGAAACAGCTTCAGAATTTGAAAACCGTATGGATAGGGGGTTTGAGCAACGATTGACATGTCAGGCAGGCGGCGTTATTTGACTTTGATATATTGGGTTACTTATCATTGATGTTGGTAGTTGACATAATGCACTCCTGAATTTCAATCAATAGAAGAAGCAAGGGACGAATATCATGCAAGCCGGGCCTTAGACAGGGATACTTGACGAAAACTGATTCGTATATGCAGTCACCTTGTTTGTACTCTTAGCTAATGGCCAGTTTGTTTAAGAATAAATTCATGTGTGATGTAGTTGTCGCATTGAAGTTGTAAGTTTGAGACCTCGTTTCAGAAAATGAGATTTCTCGTAGAGGACTGCAACAAGCATATGAACAACCGTGGCCTTTACTATCGATACTCAGACGGAAGATCTCGAATTAACCAGAGTTTTCCTGCCAGGATTTGTGTTTTAGCTTTTATTTAAGGTTTCAATTGACTTGGTCGTTACTTTTTGAATTTATAAAGTGACAACACTCTCCAATAATCAAACAACACTTCACTCGTACATTGTCCAGGTTAGGTTCTCATATGGAGGGCCATTCAACCCGAATTAAAATGCCAATCTTTTATCCGCGCAGCTCGACAGAATGATCTAGCTTAAATCTCCGCAGTCTGAGAGATCCTCGCCAATCGCATGGTTGAGAGCAAATTTTCGGCCGCATTGGAGTGAGCATGGATTGCACTGCCATGAAACAGTCTTGTAGCGTCCTTGCCAACATGCTGTTGTAAAAATCTTTTGCCGCCGGGGTGTTGGTCCACAAACTGTGCGGCATCATGGACAACACCGTCAACAAGAAGCAAAGAACGACCTCTGTTGACTGTTCGGGTGTATTCCTCCCAACTCCAGACCGGAAGTTCTTCTATTGATGCGCCCCAGGAGATCTCTTGGCGCCGGAGTTCAAGCTGGCGTTGAATTTGCTGGTATTTACCCTTCTGAATCTCGTTTTCGGGGAACCGCTTCAAGTCTGAGGCCAAATTGACTTGCGCACAGAGCCAGATGAACCACTTCGTTGGATCCCAGTGAAACCATCTGATTCCGTTGCGGTAGTCCACTGGAAACTCGTGATGAAAATTGTGATACCCTTCTCCCCAAGTGATCAGAGCGACGAAAAATGAGTTCCTTGGCGAGAGGCGGTTGGCATAAGGTTGATCCCCAGCCCAATGAGCGAGAGAATTGACGCAGAAGGTTGCCTGTTGGATCATGAACAATCGAATGCAGCTGGCCCATATAAAACCTCCAGCAAAATCTCCATACATAAGCCCACAGTATACTGTTGGGAATATGATTGCGGTCAAAAGGAACAAAGGAATGTAGTGCTTGCGCTGCCAAAGGACGACCGGATCGTCCGAGAGATCCTGAACGTCCACCTGGCCTGTTTGTTCTCGCTTGCGTTTGATCACGACCCATCCGTAGTGAGAATAGAAAAGTCCTTTGTGGGCAGAGTACGGATCCCTATCAGTGTCTGTATATCGATGATGGGCTCTATGGTCTCTGCACCATGTTCTGATTGAGCCTTGTCCTGCGCTGGTGCTGACAATTGCGAGTAAAACTTTCAGAAAAGTTCCCGCGGAATATGCCCGGTGTGCCCAAAGGCGATGATACCCTACATTATCCGTCAAAATAAGTCCAAGTAGAAGATTGGGTTGTATTATTCACCTGCAGTGATGCTGATCCCAGATGCTGTCGCATAAGTGAAGAGAAATATGCCGGTGCGATATTGAAGTGGTACCCAGAGGGTGCCAATAATTATCGCAATGAGGGGTACTCCGCCCGTTATCCATAAACGGATCCAGTCAATTCGAGAGCTCAGAGCTCTAAAGCTCCCTAGAACCTTGATTAGACTTGAATAAGGGTGGGAAGTGACCATCTTTCTGTGCAGGCAATGGTGATGTTATCGCACATAAGCTAGAGGAGGCTTATTGAAAGACGCATGAAAAAAATGCATGAAAGTGAGGGTAGTCAACAAGGTGACATGATGTATTTAGATACTTAAACTTCTCGACTCATATAAACTTCTCGGAAATTCAAGAAAAAGATACAAAGTTAAGTGCGTGATGAGAGAAACCGGCCTTGGCAGCGAATTTGAAGATGTGATGAGTTAAACCTTGGCAGAGACAGTCAGCCTTCCCGAGTTTGTGATTCCGCCCAAAGCAAGGTGGCCGAGCTATTGCGACTATATGAGCAAGCTATAGTAAGATGGTAGGATTACTGAAATAGATTCCCATGTGTTTCAATTGTTGCGCCAGAATATGGACGTGGCTATTCAAATGGCCGAGATCCTTCAAACCTCTCTGTCATGCATGTAACCCCTGAAGTCAGAGAACAATTATTTTCCGAAGTCGGCAGGCTACATACTGTGCCAATGCCAGAGCATGCAATGGTTGCTTATTTCTGAAAAAGACTGCTTTGTGGAAATGAGAACCCTGCAAGACACTCCTTACTTGTTGACTTAGGTCATAAAAGCCTTTTGCTCCTACTATTAATCCCAAGCAAGGGCCCATTCAGGCCAGTCACAATTGACCCCTGGCCAGCCAAACACTTATGTGTCCGAATGACAGCCGAGAGAATTATGCAGCAGATTTCTTAAGAAAATAATGAGAGAGGAAGGAACAGTCCGCGAAAGTTGTTGACGCGGCCACAGTTCTATTCTCCCTTGTGAAGTCAACAATATGGAAATCCCATGCTCTGAAGATTGTCAGGATGAAAAGAAAGATGGAGTTTTCATTTCACAGACTGTCCAGAATGAAGACAAATTTACTATCACAAAACATGATACTTTGACTCTTTCGGCGATGGCCATCCTGAGCTTGATGGCTGCGCTGGATGGGACGTCTATCTCGGTTGCTTTGCCGGTATTGAACCCTGCCATTTTTGTCATCAAACTACTTGAACTTTGTCATTGACATCAACAGATCATGTCCCATGAACTTGGAGGAACTGCAATCGAAGCATTCTGGACTGGAACCTCCTTCACACTCTGCTCTGCCGGTGAGTCAACAAAGTCACCTGAAACAAGGACCTACAGTACTCACACGAATCTAGTCTTTCAGCCTGTGTTCTCATCACTATCGGATCTATTCGGGCGGAAGCCGTTGGTGCTTATCACGATCGCATGGTTTACGATCGGGGCGATTATCGCCGGTGTCGCCCATGATTTCACTCATATGCTTATTGGGCGCTCTTTACAGGGAATTGGCGGAGGTGGTATCATTACCCTCACTGCTATCCTAATTGCCGATATTGTGCCTCTCAATGAAAGACCCAAATACTTTGGTATGCTTAGTGCGATCTGGAGTTTGGGAACAGTGGTTGGGCCTGTCATCGGAGGCTGCTTTGCAGAGAAAGTCACCTGGGTACGCATGAAGCTATTTGTTTCCTTGACAAGGCTTGCATTAACAGTAATACTTAGCGCTGGATCTTCTATATCAACTTCCCGTTCATTGGAATCGGAGCAATCTTGCTTGCTTGTTCGGGCGGCACCTTGACTACAAAGGGCGCTTTCACCGTCCAAGTGCGCAAGATCGACTTCGTAGGGATCGCCCTATTTATTCCAAGCTCTGCTGCATTCTTGGTACCGCTGACCTGGGGAGGTGTCCTATATTCCTGGGACTCGTGGCACACCTTGGCACCCTTGATCATCGGATCTGTCGGAATCTGCGTCTTCGCCATCTATGAATGGCGTGTTGCGCGGCTGCCAATGATCCCGCCAGCGGTTTTCCAGAACCGAACGGCGCTCATATCGTTTGGAGGTTACGCCGTGGTCGGCCTGCTCGTTTGGTGCTGTCTATACTTCCTTCCCCTCTACTACGAAGCCGTGAAAGAATTCACGCCTATCAAGTCAGGAATTGCGCTTTTCCCTGAGACCTTCACTGTCGCCCCGAGTGGAGTTATTATAGGCTTTATCATCAGTCGAACAGGTCGGTACTATTGGGCCGTCTGCATTGGTTGGTGTCTTTCCTCCATTGGAATGGGCCTGCTTTGCCTATTGGACAAAAACACCAAAATGATCACCTGGATCT
This sequence comes from Penicillium tannophilum, assembly GCA_028829675.1. Taxonomy (NCBI): domain Eukaryota; kingdom Fungi; phylum Ascomycota; class Eurotiomycetes; order Eurotiales; family Aspergillaceae; genus Penicillium; species Penicillium tannophilum. The sequence goes on from JAQKAK010000011.1 coordinate 98,558, forward strand.
TTCTAAATATCGTGCCTGGAGTCGGCATCGGCATGGTTCTTCCCTCCGTAGCACTCGCAGTGCAGGCTTCCGCAGCTACTGAGGTCTTGGCGATTGCGGTGGCCACATCGACTTCTTTCCGAGGTTTTGGGCAGTCTATCGGCGTGGCTATCGGGGGTGTCATCTTCCAAAATCGAATGAAGAGCAATTTGCTGCAGTATCCAGCTCTCCAAGCGCTGGCGGATCAATATAGTGGCGATGCAGCGAGCGCGGTGGAAATTATTCGAGGAATGCATGACGATCACGTTAAAGGAGACCTCAAGCAGGCTTATGCTGATAGCCTAAGAATGGTCTGGGCATTTTGCTGCGGCATTTCTGGATTGATGTTTTTCGTGAGTCTGTTCACTAAGTCGTACAGTTTGAACCGTGATGCTGTTACAAGGGTGTATCCGGAAAAAGAGAAAGTAGATGAAGAGGGGGAACCGACTTCCTAAAGTTTATCGCAGGGACATTAGAACTTTTTTTGACTTCTTCAATGTTAAGTTGATAGTGTTAGGATCATCTAATTATCAGATTGTCTTGCAATGATTCCGAAACCAATCAATCAAATCGGCTCTTGCACTCATCAAAGCCCATATATACCCCCCGTCTCCCCATTCATAGCGTCAGCAGCACCTCCACACGCCGCAATACTAGTACAATTCCTATTCTTCGAAGCAACCATCATATCCATGAGCCAATTAATACCCTCGGCCCGAAAAGTATCCGGCTCCGTATACAGTGTCTCATTGATCGTGAAAACATAGTTTCTCGGCTCAGGTAGTGTATAAGGAGGCCAAACAGGAACATCCGGACCGATCTTTTGAATAATGTAATTAGGGTCTCCGCTATAAGCGAATCCAATCCACATGGCACTCATAATCTGAGCCATCTTGACTAGCTTAGCACTATTCGGTCCACCAAGCGGGGGAACGGTACTGCCTAGACCAGGAAGGTTATAGAACGTCAACGGGACCTCTGACGCATGTGTCGAGCCTTGAAGGTCGGTGTATCCATTTGGAACTATGTTGAAGTGGTAGCGGTATACCGTCGAGTTATATGCCGCCATAGATAATGTCGTGAGCCGGGTAGGTGCTTCCATGATGATGTCCGTCCCAACGGCACACGAGCGCTTCCACTGAAGTCCGTACGTATCGCTGTATGGAGGACGGCCTTGGTAAGTGGTTGGGATGCCAATCTCCGGGATGTCAGGATAGAGATAGCCAATAGTAGCCAGGCTGGCGTTATCAATGGTCATCATCTCTTTGACGAGGTATGCGTTGAGATCACTCGCGTTGTTGACAGGCTTTGGGCCGACGGTCGTGCCTTCGTCGAAATTGGTGCCGATGAGGTATGGGACACGTGCAAATTTTCCTGACTGTAGTAGGACGCTGTTTGCTTCTGGGATGAAGTCGCCGTCGACGGCCATCATGAATTCACGTGGCGCATTCGAGCCGAAGGGGTCGAGGGTTGTGTTGCTGAAGATGTCGATAAGGGTCGTGTTGGATACTTCACGAAGACATTGTAGGCTATTTTTTGCGGTGTTGCAGCCTGCTGCTTTCACGAAGCCGTCGTAGGTTGGTTGCCATAGGCTCACATCTGCGGTTGGCGCGTACCAGACAGGTGCGCCGCTTTCTGAGATGGCACCGTGGAAGAGGTTGGCGTTGTCTCCACCGTATGCGAGGAGTTGAAGTCCCACTGACTGTGCTCCAGTGCTTTGTCCCTGGATAGTAACGCGTGAGGGGTCTCCTCCGAAGGCAGCAATGTTCTCCTGAATCCACTCAAGCGCCTTGCGCATGTCTCGTAGTCCTAGGTTGGTGTTGAGTGAGTCTTGTATCTCTTGGCTATACATGAAGCCCCATGGGCCTATTCGGGAGTTGACCGCGACTCCAAGGATTGGAAAACCGATATCAGAAGAGCGTTGAACAATCCATGTCTGGTTGAAGGCTGAATAGTAGCCAACACCGCTATTGTTGAAGCCGCCTTGCTCAAGGAACACCTGACCAAGATGTCAGAGAAATTTCATGGGTGTGTCTTTCCAGAATAAAGAGATGGAAGGCTCACCATAACCGGGAGATTTGTTTGTGTGATGTTCGCAGGGCGAATGATGCCCATGTATAAGCAATCTTCAGACATCTACGCATGTTAGCCAATCTAAACACACATAAAGATAGGAGGCAAAGTTATAGAAAAGAAAAACAAGTGTGAGCTGAGCAAGGGATAAGTACATTGGCATTGTAAGCTTTGAGGAGCCTCGAGTTAGTTTTTAAATATTGAGTGTACATGCATAGAAGTCTTACTTGATGCAACACACTCCTTGGGCCAGTCTACAGCAACGCGGTTACCAGGCCAAGTGGTATTGAGAGATTGCGGCTGTCTGAAACGCAAGTCCCCTAGAGGTGGCTGTGCGTAGGCAACGCCATAAAAGTTGTCTGTATTGAGGACGGGGTCATGAAAGCCAACATATGTGCCGTTTTTAACCTTCACTTTTGGAGCAGTAGAGTTCATACTGCGAGGGTTCAGCGTGGCTATAATACCAGGAGCCAAAAAGGCCCAGCATAGTAGACGTAAAATAGAAATCATGACTCCGATGTGTGTTTCGTCTCAGGGTCGAGCAGTAAAGTACAAGTAATAGACCCTTGAATTATGTGTTCAGAAACAAACATCTACCTAATGCAGGGTTATTTGAAATATTTATCATTGAAGCACACGTTCGCAGTTTATACAAGGGGTAAATACTAACCCGGCGCAGGATCACTGCATGTACTTCTCTCCTATCAATCTATGGACCCTGTGGGGAACATGCCGAACTAGGAAAAACGACACCACTCGGCATAGTACACCCCGCATTTGCCCCGCAAAAAATGCACCAAGCAGGTATCCAACCCCGAAAATGTGTCCTGATCTAGCTAATTGAGGTCAGAATCTAGGGGATACTAGGTTCAAACCCCCAAATTTATGCAAGATTATGATTATAATGACCGAAAGCCACGGATGACGGAATTTACAATATCCCGACATTTAATCATTCAAATCAACTCCAATTGCCGGACTACAGAAGCTTCATGATTACTTTCCATAAACCCGAAATATCTCCGTTATGGGAAATCAATCCTAATATATTATAAATGACCATAAATTAATATTCCAATAAGTGAACTGATTTAGTTTGAGTGGGCGTCTTGAGACTAGCGGTAGAATTATAGTAGCTTTCCTCCCCCGCATTCCTCGAAAAAGAACCATTACTCTCAGCTATGAACAGATAGCTTACCATTATTCCTTCTATCACTTATTTATCCTAGCATACCCCCCAAAGGTGCCAGCGTATTGCTGAGATCAAGTCAACCTTGATCTTTCAATGTCTTACTCCGATAATCATAACGTACCAGACAGAATTCCCTCTCACTTACACCTGCGCTTCCATCGGATTTACATGGAGATCCATTTACCAGCGAAATAATGAGTTAATATCTTTAGACATGTGACCATCACAGCTCTACCCTAACACTCCTTCACTGCCACCAGAATACCTGGCGAGTCACACGCCGGTGCTCCGAGAATAAAGTCACGACTCGCATCGATATCTCGATCACGTTGCACGCCAGAAACATCAAAATCAAACTGCCGGAACACAGCTGCTAGGATCAGGACCAGCTCAGCGCGAGCCAAATTCATACCCAAGCAAGAGCGTGTTCCACGATTGAAAGGAACCAAGTATCGATCCAGCCGTTTGCTTTCGGGAACCAGCCACCGCTCGGGCTTGAAGACACGAGGCTCCGGGTAGATATTTTCATTGAGATGTGTCAGCATGGCCGTCATGCCGACAATAGTATTCGCGGGAATGAAGACCCCTCGGCATTTGAGTGGACAATCAGGAAATTGGCGGTTCATTCGGTGAGTGACGGGGTCAGATAGGCGCAAGCCTTCTTGGACTACAGCTGTTAGGTAGGGGAGTTGGTCGAGAACGGCCAAAGAGGGGAAATGTTGGACGTCTGGAATGGCAGTGACAAGCTCTTTGTGCAGCTTTTGTCGTATAGCTGGGTTGGCGGAAATGTGATAGGCGGTTCCTCGTAGAACATAGGCTCTGCGAACGGTTAGCTTTCTAGAGGCGTATCTGTGGCTGAAAGATTTACGTTGTCCCAGAGCCCGCTGTCACTAAGCTCACGGCTTCATCTCGCAACCTATCTCTTTTTCGTTCTTCTGGGGGGAGTTTGCTTTCCAGTAATTCGTGAAAGACGGTGCGATGCGAGGCTTGTTCATGGGCCGTATCCTCACCACTTCGAATGGCCTCTATCTGTCGAGATAAAGCCTGCATAGGGCTTCAGTCAGCCCTCGGTCATCACATTTTTCAAATGCGACGGTCTTACCCGGCGAAAGTCTAAAATTTCCGCCAATGCAGGAGCTAAGACTTTATTAATGCTGTCCTATCCATGCTGGGTTAGTTGTAGATCTTTCCCATTCAAGAACCAGAGTAACCCTACTGGCAGCGAATATGTAAACCGCATCACCCATGGAATATGAATATTTAGCAAGCTGACCTCAAGAAAGCTATCAACATCGTCAAATCCCTTGCGGCCGAAGTCGGGCTGGTGCACACTGGAGGGTTCATGCGCAAAGCAATAGGCGTTGATAATATCCAGGGTCACCGCAGCGTAGATATACTTCATATTGACTATCTCGCCCGTCTGAGCAGCTTGGTGCAAACGCTCTAGCAGAATATCAATGGGGCGCCACATGACTGGAACGAGGTCCGTTACGGATTTTTTGGAAAAGAAGGGGCTCAAGACGCTTCGTCGCAGACGGTGTAGGTCATGAAATTGGGTACCAAGAGTCTAGATCGATTAGTGATTCTTTGCGTATAAATTTGCATAAACTGGTCCAAAAAGGAGTGTATACAGCAGGATAGGGCCCAAAAGCTTCTGCAACTCGCAGAGGCTTGTCTGCACGGCCATTGGTTTGGTTGAAGACCTGGTCAAAGAAATCGGGGTCGTCGATATGAACTTCATCAGGGTTAATGCGAATGACGGGGCCTTTGAAAGAATAAATGATAAATCAGTACGGCCCGAAGAACGAGGGCATGTGGATTCAATACCATATTTATCATGTAAGGCACGAAGTTGAAATGTAAATTGGCCACCCCGATATAGGTCATAGTACCATTCATAGAGATAGGTGACCTTGGTTAATGGAGGCCCAGGGATATGAGCGAGGGGGTGAAAGTAAATTCGGTAGGCAAGGAGGGAAATGAGTGCCACGAGGCCTAGGAAAACCCATAGCAGGAGACTCATCTTGGCGTAGTGGAGATCAAAATCGCTGGGGGAGAAATGAACAAGATGGTTGAGCTATCTGAGTTGCCTGGCTGCTCTAGAGATCTCAGGTGTTGCGCATTGACAAGACTGATAAGAACATATTTGCTTACATATAGCGAGTTACTGTACGTAGATGGCGATGCAATACGAGGGGGCAAGGCGGTGTTCATTAGGGTTTGGAAGGCGTTGATAGGCGCCCGCTATTCTATTGATGCGGCTGATTGGGCACGGATCCTCTCCTTTGACTTCGCTTATGGACCTTAACGACCTGGACTACAGTGACGGTGTGGGCGCTCGGGTAAATTGTTGGGCACGCACCTTCTAGAATGCAGCCACCAAGTGCTAAGACTTCGAAGGTCTGTGATATTCTATACGAGTAAGATATGTCAAGGCAAGGCAAAATGAGTGCGTGGAAGGGTTCATTGGACTAGATCCCTGGACTTTTGGCCCCAGACTATGTGCTGAAAGGGCCCGGGTGCACCAATTGGGTCGACTGTGATCGGAAGCTCGTCATTTATCAAGCGGACCCTGTTGATGCGAAAGCTCCTTGATGGAGAAATTCGCGCAGCAGGCATTATGTCCGCTCCAGCAAAATTTGCTGTTGAGCATGTCTTCCTTGGTGGGCGCCTTCGTGCTAGTCAAAATTGTGCGAAACGACTTTCCAAGCTTTGGTTAACTTTGGGTGGAAAGCTCCAGAATTCAACAGAGACTAATATGATTTGGCTGGATCTGGATGCAGCAGGAACTGATAAAGAGCGTTTTGCAGATCTTGCTCAGAATGCAGAATTGAGAACCATGCGTGGTCGCTTGCAAGGACGACTCATATTCTATTATCAAATCTGCGATCATGCCTTGCATGTCCTGGCCGATCTTTTCATAGGTCTTTTGAAGGGAAGCTGCGAGAATATTGCGAAGAACAATGAAAAATAGAAGGAGGTAGACTTGCATGTCGACGTTCAATTTCATTCATGACGGCATGACGGACTTCAGATTCTTAGAACTAGATTTCTAGGTGTGGACATGTCTGCGGCCTCAAAAAATGTTCCACTCATCACCCATAGTTCCTATACCAAAATCAATTGCCCAATTTGCAAGATCGAAGTGATCAAAATTAACAGGGCCAGTATTATCAATATCTGCCATCGCCTCGAAGGATGTATTTTCTGGTGTATGCGATGACGGGGCTGGCTCTGTATGGCCAGGAAGCTTTGTAGGACTAGCTGTTGTGAATCTATCCAATATATGGTCGAGCTTGCGCGAGATAGCCTGTGAGGATTTGAGGCAAAATATATGATTGGTCTCACTAGGACTGGAGACACTTTCGAGTTGAGACACAAGGATAGAAAGATTTCGAATAAGGTTTGAGGTTTTCATGCTGGGGGGAAGTTTTGTTCCCCTTGATGAATCTTGGATAACGGGATCTAGTGCAGCTGAAAGGATTGCAGCACATGGTAGACCATATGAGAGAACCTTGCATCCGTTAAGAGAGCTCCTTTTGTAACGTAACCTATGAGTGGGGGTACCTACAATTCCAGGCAGATCGGGAGGCGAGATAGAGTTCCTCCCCTGGTAATTCGTCATTTGTACAACTGTTTCGAGCATATTTGCTGACACCTCAAGCAGCTCTGGCTGAGTGGTCATATGACCATCACCACTGCCAAGTAATCGATAAACTTGGAAGTGGATATGGAGGTATGACAGATAAACTTTTGCATACATATAACAAAGATCGGGTGGGAGGTTTGATTTCCAGCAGTCCTGCTTATATTGAAGATGATGAGGTAAATTGTTCCATACTTGATGGCAGCGATTGGATAAATCTCTATAGTATTTTATTCAATATCCGAAGTAGTTATATAGGCACACAAGTTACATACCTGAGATTCATAGTATCGGCGGGTTGTATTGATCGAAATTGATATTCGATAGTCTCTTCACGAAACTGTGCTAAGATGTAACGTATTCGAGCCCACGTTGCAGCTCTGTGCTTCCCATCAGTGTTCCATCCATCTTTCATAAGGTTGCATTCTGCTTGTTCTAGTTTATCTGGCGAGGTGAAAAGCTCATCATCAGATAAGTCCAACGGTAGATGGCAGTCTGTATGTCGAGAATTTATTCGAGGCGGCCGGTTAAACACCGCTGCGAACACTTTGTCGAGATAATAAGCCCTGGCAAAAGTTCTTCGTCGACACTGTGCCAGAAAGAATGGCGTAGCTGAGTATGTTGCTTCTCTATTCAGACCCAATGCTAGTAGGTCTGTAGCGAGGTCGCTTACCCGGCGCCAAACAACTAGACCTAGGACAATGTTAATATGCGACTGCTTCTTTCTGAGCTCTTTTACTTACTTGAGTCTCCCTCAAAAAGTGTGGTAAGTTGGAGATTCTCATGAGCAAGCCATGTTATAAGATCAGTTGTTTGTGGTGCTAGCTCACGAGCCAATCGCAAGCTCAAGTTGCCATACCAACCCATTTCTTGAGTAAACCCATCATCTTGGTATTTGTCGTGTCCATGACCTAAAGCATAAAGAGACGAGCGTGCTGCCATAGTATACAATAGACCAATAGTCTCTATGCGCAAATTCGCTCCACTGAATAGCGCACAGAAGGCCCCTGTGTCCAAGTCTGGCGTGATGACAACTTCGGATGAGGATGAGCGTAAAAGATCATTTGCTAATCGCGAACAATGGTGAACGGACATTTCATTCGCCCTCTCTTCCTTTATATAGCCTGAGGCTATAAGACCAATTCGAATGGAGGCGATCAGCTGCAACATAAGCTGTCTAGGCACAAGCGCAACTTGACTGAATGAATAATATTCCTGGAGTCGTTTTTCAATTAATGGCAATAATTTTAAATGGGAGACAATGTCTTCCATGGCCGCCAAATGCTCATCGTGGGCCTTTATATTGTAGCTGTGGCGCCCAGAGATCAAGGCCTGCGATGTCGAATCATTGGGGTCGGCCGACATAAATGGCCATGCGTGGAAGATTGGAGCTCCAGCCGAGTGGCTAATAACGCTTTGCGAAGGTTCACTCCGTGCCACACTGTTCGAGCCCGGTGTATTTGACAAAGTCGGTTTCTGGAAAGTCCGTTGTTTGGTCAGAGGCGCAGGATGATACCAGCATTGTGAGTGGAGACCACGGCGTTGACAAGAGGCACAAATCGGATTTCCATGGTCACACCGGGTCTTTGCTTTCCGGCATGGCTCACAAGAAGCTAAAGAGCGATTACGCCGGCGACTTAATGTTGACATGTCAAGGTACTCCGAAGGACCCTCTAGCCATGTGGGTACGGAAGGATGAAAAAGAAGCTTCAAGGGAAACAGGATGGCATGTTTCAAAGATACATACGCGTCTTTGTCAGCGTGAGAATATAAAAAATCTAGTGTCACATTTTTGAACTTGTTAGTGGCCAACGTTTCGACAGTCTTGATTTGGCACGTGACCGATACTGCGGTAGATCCGTTTTAAGAGAATATACAACAAGGACCAGAATAGATTTTCAGCTAGTTTGTCCGAAATGTTACTATTGGGCCTCCTGGGAAATCATGCCGCTCAAGTCCTAGCCGATCTACAAGTCCGACGGTGGATACGGGGTACCGGACCTCGAGTCGTAATTTTGGATCTGTATCGGACTTGTACCGGCATAGGCGGGCTGAATAGCACGCTGGAACCGGAATAGCTGCATGACCAGCTTGCGCTCAGTGGACGGGCTGCAGCGTTGACTAATTCGTTCTTTCTAGATGTAGCCAACTGATCATTGGCGATTGTTTGTCTTTCAAGGGTCTACGGTTAGCCTTGGCTAATAAGACGCAATTTCTGCTATTCATACATAGCTCTCAATCGCCCTGCTCAATTGTATTTTCAGTTTATTTCTTTGAAAAATTATCACAGTGGAAGAGAACAGGATGAAGTGATTCTACTTACACCCTACTGCACTCTCCGCAATATTCCTCATTACATTCATCATCTCTATTGTTGATTAGCTTGACAAGCCTTTACTCACTTTCTACTGTCTCCAGTTTCCAGCGGACCTGGACGGGGACTTTAATTTACCACTGGCCATCAGTCACTGTATCAATTGTGTCACCATTTTCGACGGATCGCTATGAGTTTAAGGGAAGTCATACAGGGCTTGAATATAGTCAAATCCCATCATGAAAACAGCAAAGCTACGCAAAGAGAGGCAATAACGGAGGAGCCACATGGTGGCCCGATAAAGGAGACAGAGCTTGAAAATGGTCCAACTCAGTTTGGAAGTATTCTTGTGAGTCTATGTTCTTTTCCTTGCTAAACACCTTGCTTGGCAGCCGCTTATGATGAAAGGTGACTTGGGATGGTGAAGGCGATCCTGAAAACCCGAAAAACTGGACCTCAATGAGAAAATGGAAAGCTATATTTGCCATGAGCTCATTCGTGTTTATGAGTCCATTGTCCTCAACAATTGTCGCACCAGCATTACCTGCAATTGCGTCAGACTTGAACATCATACAGCCTGCAGTTGAGCAGATGGTTCTTTCAATCTTCCTTCTTGGCTTTGCATGCGGTCCACTGGTGGCAAGCCCGCTGTCTGAAATTTACGGCCGTGTGAGAGTCGTCCAAACGTGGAACTTGATGTACATCGCCTTCAACGCAGCTTGTGGTGGGGCGCACACCAAAGAATCCATTATCATACTTCGTTTCGTCGCCGGCCTTTGCGGGAGCGCCACACTCGGTGTACGTGATCCAACTTCAGCTTCTGTACTTGTCATCTGATTTATATTCTTCAGATCGGGGGTGGCACGTTAAGTGATCTTTTCCGTGCGAGAGATCGTGGAAAAGCGGTGGCAATCTACAGCTGGTCTCCCATTCTCGCTCCACTTGTCGGAGCAGTCATAGGTGGTTTCATCTCACAGAATACAACATGGCAGTGGACATTCTATACATCCTCGCTTTTGAGTGTTGTCATTCAACTTTCCGGTCTTATTTTTCTTGAGGAAACATATCCCCCACTTTTGCTGCGTCGAAAGAAAGCCAGGCAGGCAACTACCACCGGAGCCAACAACCTCTACACCGAATATGACTATCTGGATGAAAGTCGAATCAAAGTTCTATCCACAAACTTGTTTCGGCCTTTCAAACTGCTTGCCACTCAGCCTATTATCCAGATCCTGGCTCTTTACAACGCCTACCTCTATGGTAATATCTATATATTGTATGCTGATTATATCGATCTGTGGACTGATATCTACGGGGAGTCTATTGAGATTGCGGGGCTGAATTACATCTCAATTGCCATTGGATCTGCCATTGCGGCAGAATGTTGCACGCTTATAAATGACAGGATATATCGGACATTGTCTAAGCGGAACGGAGGTAAAGGTGCCCCCGAGTTTCGAATCCCGATCATGCTACCTGCAACACTCTTTTTGAGTTCTGGGATGTTCTGGTACGGGTGGACTGCCGAAAGAAAAATGCACTGGATTATGCCTAACATCGGAACCTCCATTTTTGTTGCTGGAGCACTTGCATGCACTATATCTGTTAATGCATATGTCATTGATACATATGGACGATACTCGGCAAGTGCGCTAGCGGCTGTTTCCACCATCAGGTGTATTGCGGGGTTTACGTTTCCGATGTTCGCGCCCTACATGTTAGTCTATGTGACAATCAGGTCTTCACTTGAATCATATCTGACCTATAAACAGGTACTCTTCACTGGGTTATGGATGGGCGGGAAGCATCCTTGGCTTCATTGCTCTGGGTGTTGGACTGCCTGCCGCGGTTCTCCTGGGGATGTACGGGAAATTTCTACGGAGCAAAAGCCCATATGCCTCCAAAAACCATTTAGCTGATTAGCGAGATGCTTAGTCGATATCTCGAAAGAACGACCCGAAAGGCAATCGAGAGCCGAAAGGTACGGCTGAGATTTAAGATGTACAGGGGTGATTTTTGATTTAGAGCAATCTGAGTGGGGCTCTGGGAAAGAAAGTGTAGGGATAGTCTGTTCTCGAATCCAACTTCCCTTGCCACAGAGACGCAGCGAGCATCATGAGAAAAGATACCGTAATAAGGGATCAGAGAAGGCAGCCCCGTCCATCCGAAAAATAGCTCGCTTGGATGAAGAGGCTTCATCCAACTGTTGATCACGCCCGAGGATGGTGTCTTTATGCCTTCTGAACTTCGAATAGTAAGTTGGACTGTTTGACCCAAAGCCCAAAGATTCAAATAAAGTTGAAACTTTGCTTGCTCTGCTTAGGTCTGGTTGTAGTTTACTTCATTCGTAGGAAAAAATGATGCCTAAGAGGGAGATGTCTTGACACCTGGTATATCAGGCGTCTACACCGTCAACTCGTCTCTATTTGCCGTGTTTCTCAGGTGTCAGATTGATTAATCAATTGAGGGGGCGTGAGCGAGGACCAAGACCCTATTTCAACCTCTTGATGACCTTGTTTGATATTCCATATTCCGATACTTGATTGAAAGCACCGACGATAACATTATTGTGCCGGTTCCTGTCTATAAACCTTAGATAAGACTCGTGTCAATTCTTGAAATATTTAGGGCATGAAGTAGGGTTTGAGCATTGGGTCTAGCATTGCATAGTTAACTCGATTGAGCTAGATGCACGTAACGGATGGGGAAAAAAGAGAAAATGAAATCATCAAAAGCCAAGAAAAAACCCAAAAGGATGATCGTCGGACCACGGATATCTAGCTCCGCCGTGGAGCCCGAGTTTGGGCTCACGAAGCCCAACTCTACCTAGATCATACTATGTGTTACACACCGATACTTAAAATATGCAGCTTATAGGCTCAGTGTTATGCAGTGTTGAATTTCCTAAATGGAGAATATCGGCAGTTTTGTGGATATTAGGTGGACATGATGTGGACAATTGTGGACCACTTGACCCAAACTAAACGGCCTTGCAGTTGGACCTAGCGAGTTTTAGTAACTTTCAGCTGAGCCTCGTTTTTTCCAAGTGGATATGCATTTGGGTTGTTTCATCGCTCTGTGGTTTCCACAATGGGAGAATTTGAAATCGGGTTGACGACATAATCATTCCATAATCATAACTACTAATCTCCCCCCACTCACGATATACACGGTTCTTTCCCGTCGCTTCCAAACTCCCTCTTCCCCTCCGTCGATCCAGATCTGGACCGAGGCCCCCCGACCCATTTCGACCCCCTTTGATACCCAGTTTTACCCAGTTTTTTCCCGTTAAACCGATTCTCTGGTCCATGTCGGCGTTTTGAACGGGGCCCCCCCCCCCCTTGCTAAACCCGAATTCGAACCCTCCTACCAGACCATGTCGACCTCGTCACGGGTATCTGCATTGGTGGAACTGATTTGAATCACCGGTGTTTCAATCTATTCGGTTCATCCTGTTCAACCTCCTCGCATGTGACCTTCCCTCTCTCTTTCGATCCTCGTTCCCCCGGGGTCGTGGAGGTCAACCCACCCCCAAGTCATGACCCAGACCTCCCAGCTGTCCCCCGGCCAGCTTTCGCCGGAATCGCCCTTTGATCCACCAGACGGTCGCATCGCCCACACTCTCACTGCGTGCACCAGGTGTCGCCAGGTATGATGCAATGCTACCCCTCCTCCCAAACTCAATCTTCCCCGCGATGAAACGAACATGAGAACATGGGGAGATATAGAGACCGAAACTCATCTGAAACGGACAACCCCCAGTGCTGACATACGGCCCGTAGCGGAAATCTAGATGTGACCCTGGCATCCCCCGATGTGCGCCCTGCGAACGAAGCAACGCCAAGTGCGTTTATTACGACTCCACCCGAGACACCACTATCCCGCGGACCTATATCGTTTCCCTTCGCGAAAAAGCCCGCGCACTCGAGAAAGAGCTCGCCGCCGCCGAGAAAGATATCCAGCATGCAGCTGATGCCGAGCTGATGGTACGGGGCGCTGGTCGCATCCGCTTTCAGGAGAATGACGAGCCTCGGTACTTGGGGCCCTCCAGTGGCATTGCCATGACTCGACTGGTCATGGAGATGGCGAAACAAAACACCGACTCGAAAAGCATCAAAGATGTCGTTCCCGAATTCACCGCCCAGGAAATCAAGGCCGCTTTCGCACAGGAAGACTCGAAGCCGACCTCGAAAGTGTATCCCATGATTAGCTCGATTCCGGCGGCTGATCTGCCTCAAGGGAGCCTCCCATACAAACTGATTGATCTTTTCGTCGCTAAAGGTACATGGGTGTCATTGCATGAAAACAAAGGCCTCCGTGGTGATTCGGTAGACTAACTTTTTATCTTGTTTTTCTCCAGCTCAAGCGTTACTCCCGACTTTACATGAACCAACTTTTAGACGAGAAGCTGACGAGGTCTTGAATGGCTCTACCGAACCGTGCCAGAACTTCCAATTGCGCATGGCCTTTGCAATCAGTCTGCAAAAAATGAGCATCGAATTTGCTGGCCTGGCGGATAGCTACTATTTAGCTGCGTTACCATTTTTAGAACCAACACTCAAGAAAATGGACTTGAGGGCCTTGCAATGCTTGGTCTTGATTGCTCAGTATTCTATGCTGACACCGACACGAACGGCGGCATATTGGGTGGTAGGGACGGCCGGGAAGCTATGTCAGGACCTAGGATTGACCGAAGAAGCCACAATCACAACCTCCCCCGATGGCCGAGCCCTCAACCCGTTAGAGATTGATATGCGCCGAAGGCTTTTCTGGATCGTCTCATCGATGGAATTCGGACTTTCTCATTCTCTAGGACGGCCCAACTGCTACAGCGTCACTCATGACAATATTGATGTGAACTTCTTCGAATTAGTGGATGATCGGTACATTACAGCCGATGGCATTACCCCGGGAGCAAGGCCAGTGCTTGGCAAATGCCTTGCCATACATTTTTTCAAGATGCGACTACTTCAGTTGGAAGTTCGACGAGCTCTATATCTAACTCGACGGGAGACACCAGTTGATGACCAGGATCCTTGGTTCTCCCACATGTTAAAAAAAATCGATGATTGGATGGCATCTTGCCCGAGGAATGACGATGGCAGCGGTTTGAATGTTAAATGGTATGTACCCCAGTCTTCTTGATGTCTTCAAGTCACGACTGACATGTGTTTTGCAGGTTCCAAGGAAGGCGAAACACTATCGTCATTCTCATGTATCGGCCGTCGCCTCAGGTCCCGGAACCATCAATTAATGCGGCAAAAATATGCTACGAATCAGCAACCTTCAATGTTGCTATGCATAAAGAGCAGATGGTGACAGGCTCAGTAGACTTGACATGGATCTTCACTCAATCCCTCTTCATGGCTCTCAACACTATCCTCTGGACCCTTTCGTACCCTGAAATTCGGAAAGAACACCCGATTGAGGAGGTCCAAAGCTATCTGGACATGGCGCTGGAAGTTGTTGTCTACTCAGCAGAACGATGGCCCGGCGTTCAGTCTGCGCTCCTGCTCTACAAGCGTCTTGTCGCAGCTTGCTTAAAGGCGTACACCACGGAGGAATCATTTGTTGTGCATTCACCTTCCAATCACCCCACTCCAACCTCTTCGCAGGGGCTTACAACCCCTCCGGCCATGTCCAGTCCTTCCAGCAGTACAACTGCTTCCTATTACTCCCATGGTTACCGGTCGAGCAATCATGTACTGAGCGATGATGCTTCAACTGGTACCTTGTCCAGAGGCCATTCAGCCGATCCTAGCCTACCCTTCTCCGAACAGGCAACACCCCCGGCCTACGGAGATCCGCAGAAATTGATCGGAGTGCCTCCATTGTCAGCATTTGGGATGCCGTCATCGTCTACAGCCACCAACCCCCCATCCCAGTATCCATCAGAAGGCTTCTGTGCACCCACCGCGCTCTATGCCGACGTTTCCATTGACCCTAATACCCCTTATAACTCGATGCCATCGGTGGTTCCCGGTGTTCAAGGCTGGGATCCCAATTTCTCTCTCGCCTCCACTACTGCCAGTCATCTGACATATGTCGATGCTACCGTTGATCCCATGCAGTGGACATACTCGATTGGGGGCCAGTACTCTCAATACTTTAATGAGCCATTCCCAATACCCAATTGGCGTGAGCGCACTCTCAGCCAGCAGGAACAGATTGAGCTGATGGCATCGCTGGAACAGAATATTCCCGATGTCTCAGCACAACTGGTCCAGGAATCCCATGCCTTTTACCAATCATAAGCATGACGGGGCTCGCTTGAGAATCGACTATTGGGCAACTATATTTATTTTGGCTTGACTGTAAGCCATCAGAGAATTTGGTGAGAGCTAAATGAGAATAGCCATTGGGAGAATATTTAGTTTGCTTACGTTGAAATCCTCTTACTCTCTCACCTTTTGGAATTGAAAGGTCTCTTTGATATATACCATAGCTGCTTAAATACTCGTGTGATACTAGATCAATCTAGCCCATATAAATCAATTTAGTTCATAAAAAAATTGATAAAAGAATGATACAGTGTAATTCGGTTTTCAACCCACAGGAGTGGATCTAGAACAGACGATAGGAGACCCCGGAAGGGTTTGAATCCATGGTTCTTGACGTCTTAGAGAGATGCCACATTCAGCTACCTGTATTAGGAACTCTTTGGTTGGTTTCAAATTCAATTGCAGCAAATCAAGTGAAAGAAACCTCGTTGCTAAGCTTAACAGTTGAAAGTCCTATAATCTTTCATTCACTGCTATGGAAAATTCCGGAACTATGGAATACGTCCCGATCGGTTTTAGACCCGAGACCCGTGTCACGTGACTGGGCCCGTTTTGCCTCCATTCTCAGCGCCGTCTTCGAGAGCATCTGGAACCATCCGCCCTCCCCTCCATCCCCATCAACCCCAACACCGGATCACCTGTGAGGTATTGAGGTCTCTGTTCACTCTGGAATGCATATGATCTAGGCTGTGGAACGACCTGCTCTCCCGCCTTGAGCGCCCGTCGATCGACCCCCCTCTCTTAACGGCCCAGCGCTCCTGTCGAACGCGATTCGGACTCCCGCCCGTGGAAATCTGAGTCCTCGACCCTCCTTGCCAGTGTCAGGCATTCACTTGCCAGCAGGACTCCCATGTCGGATCGCACCCATCCGTCTTTCCCAACCGGTCCTCCCTCGCCCTCTTCACCCGCTGCTGGGTCTCTGAAAGAGAGTCTCCAGCTCCCCATCTCCTCGGAACACATCCCTCAAACTCCGACATCCCCTCCGTTGATGTCGGTCAGCGATCAAAGCCATGTCTCCAACTTTGCATCCACCCAGGCATCACCCAACCAGGCGATTACCCACCCAAACACCTCTTCCCCTCCCTCATCTACCCCGATGTCTACACAGGTCTCCCAGCAGCCAACAATGAGCACAACAAACTCATTTCCTACCCCTGCAAGCAGTGTCAGTGGTCATCTTGTGAATGCGACGTTAGCGGAAGACGCCGATCACAAACATTTTAGCCCCGGAATGCAGGACTCAAGGACCGTGGAGGGACAGCAGGTTACAGAACACACACGAACTGATCACGACCGGCAACCACTTCAGATCGGTCCTGAAGCTGGTGTGCGCGATTTCGCTACCGGTCAGCAACCGACGGATACAGATGCCATGGATGTGGATAAAGAATCTGCGCCCCGGTTTGACCTCGGACTTGACTCACTTCAGAATGACTTCACTTCGGCTTTCCATCTCTGCAAAAGCTGTAAGAATCCCCTGAGCTTGATCACGGTTGCCGCCGTGGCAGTCGTGTGATTACACTGTCTTTTAGCGCATTCTTGAACCAAACTTGTTAACACAGTATTTCTTCGTGGCTTGACAGCTCCCATTGTGACTGGACCGGATCCTTCGCTGGATCTCATCTCCCTCTATGGACTCAGCTCGGTTGCGCATTCAGTCGCAAGAATGGACCATGTGACAGGAGAGAAGATCAATCGGTTGAGAAAGTCCTACGAAGGCAAATTGAAGGGATTGGGATTGGCAGGTCGCAACAAGCCAGTGAAACAAGAGCCTGGCATGCCCGGCAGTTTACGGCATCTCACGTTGTGGCCCGAGGAAGAATGGCAGAACCAGAAAGTGTTTGGCAAGCAGATCAAGGTGGCTGATCTGGACTCGGCGCTTCACAGTCTTCAGACCAAGGCTATGCATATGGAGCCCGGCGCGGTGCCCAACAATGACTTCTGGGAGGATGTGCTAGGCCATGAAAAGCCCGTCAAGAACCAGGGTTCCGGTGATACGGGCAAGAAGGCTGCACCCACTCCCGGAGGACGTCACACAGCTTATGGGACCGTCTCAGCTACGATGCCGCACGAAAATGAACGAGCTCGACCTAGTCGCGGCCGCAAGAGACACTATGATGACAATAGCTTTGTCGGTTACGGCGAAGGCTTTGCAGATGACGATGATGACCCCGGATTCTACTCCAATGGTGAGGGAACTGGGAAAAAGAAACGGAAGAAGGTACGAAGCGGAGGAACAGTCATTCATGACCAAGCTCTAGAACTAATATCAGCCATAGGATCATGTTTCCAAGGTTTCCACCCCCATGTCCGAACGCGGCGGCAGTTACGGGGTTGGCATGTTTGGAATCGGCGCCAGATAAGATTACGATGTCGGATCCCCTTCAAAAGCATGTTCTCCGTGTTTTCCCCCATATTTCTTTCAAAAACGCTACGAGGCAATGGTGACTCTAGTGCCATAAAAAACCTCGGTGCCCTGTCTTGTTCTTCGATTTCTTTTATTACTTCTCAGTACATGTTGCATCACGGTGCTGGATATACCCGGCTTCATCTAACGGATGGCGTTCTGGCGGGGCGGGAATCAAGGTATTCCAATGCGAATATGACTTGAATATGCTTGCCCAGGTCTGTTTTAACTGATTTATGCTTACTGCTTTCATGCGTGCGTCTGATTTTCACTTTCCACTGCTGTAATGGCCGGATTTTCTTCTTGTTCCTTTTTTTTTGCCCTGCAAATGGTCAGCTGCTGGACCATGTCTACTTTCTTCGTTCCAGATGTTTTGCGATGACCCCATCCGTATCGTGGAGGGTGGTTTTCGTATTCGTTTTTCCCATGGAGGAACCTGGTTATGGTTCTTCTTAATGTGTTTGATATTCCTTGATCACGACAGTGTCGGATAGTGAGCTGGTGCAAGGAGCCAGCGAATCGATTGAATAGATGAAATAACGTCAACTGGTACTGAAGTATGACCTGATTAAGGCTACGTAGTCAAGTGGTATTCAAGCGGTCATACCGTGTCTCATAGCTTGTCCTCCCCTCGTATGACTAGATCAGTCTTTCACCTTTCAAATAAGAGGCGTATGATTGAGGATCTGAACTCAGCCCATGTCAGCGCTCTGCGGCACACAACAGTATCTAGCCTGATACTCGAGTGATGCACACGGAGCCAACTCCGAATCCGTACCAGAATGCAGTTTGATATTGTAATCGTGCGGGGATCCAGAACAAACACCGAACCTGAAGAGTAACAAGCGGCTCACGGGCCGTTAACGCAGCTCGCAAGATATACGCCACTAACATGCATCTCACACGGACTTCGGTCTAGGGTACTCAGATGACGAAGCCGACGTTTGTTATTCACTTCTTATCCTTTAACCAACTGGTCTGCTCCCAACTTCTCTTCGAAGGACTGCAGCTTCCATACTTCCTGGTTGATAGTTGGATTTACACTGAAGGAAGCAGGAACCCGGGGAGTGTCTGGAATCACTTACACCTGGTTCGGTGTATGCGCCAGGTACGTATCACCTATCGCTTCAGATTAGCACCGAGATCGTCACCTTGCATATGTATCATGTATAAACACGTCACAAGAGCCGCACGCCCTACGCTGATTAAATCGGGCACGCACATACCTACAGATCAAGGGTCAAAGCAGCAGTATTATTTAAATTATCCCAAAGCACTAGGGCACATAGCCACGCGATAGTGGGTCATCTACACCACCGAATCAGACACTGCGAGTACAGATCCAGGGACAAAGAAGAAGTCGGCAATTGTCATGCCCGGCTTTACGTGGTCGTGCATGCGCCCAAGCCAAGTCCAGCCTCTACGGGATCACTGATATTTGCTTGTTCAAGCGACCGGGGTGCGCGAGGGCGTCAAGAGGCGCTTTTAGTGGATGTGTTGTCTGAACTTAGGGTTGTGGGTTCAGGCCGAGTCTACACAACCTGACGTCGGCAAGATAAGACAAGTCGCTAACTTAGTTGGTGGCTGCACCTGTTCCACTTTCAACATTGTCCAAATCAAGCGAGCCGATCAATGATCCGTTTCGCTTCGGATCTTTCTCGGTGTTGTTTTTCTTTATCTGTTTTAAGTTCTTTTCTTTGCTAGTGTGCCTTGCTCCGATTCGCTCGCTCTTAAGCGCCTGTTTTGGCGCACCGCTATCGTCATTTTCAGGCCACACAGCCAGCGTCTCCTACCTTTGCGGTGTAGAGGTAGGGCTATGGTTTGTTTGAGTGGATTGAACTAGCCAACCGCTCTATTTTTATTTTCCGGCGCGATCGCACCGACCGAAGTGCTTGGATCGATACACCGAATGAGATATCGAGCCAGCATTGTGCCGTTTCACGGTATAGCTTTACACTCAACATAGATGTTGGACTCACTGGGATCGACTCCTTCCCAGTTAGGTCAAGCTCCCCAAACAGTAGAGACTATATGCCCCTCAAGGAACAGGCATGATTGGGATCTATCGGCGGTTCTTCGGATAAGTTTTATCCTGGCAAATTTAGCATGAGATGAGGCTCATCTTGTTTACCTTGGACTTATTTGGTCTCTTTACCGATACCAATGGCGCTACTGCATGGCGCTCATGACTATCGTGCGCAAAGAACCGATCGGCATCTCTAGATGTCTCCACGTTTATTATGTTCGGGCCCACCGAATCCCTGATATCCACTTATTTCCAGGACGTAAGGCGTGGGCTGGCTGTCCAGCTGAGCTTGTATCTTGTGTAGTGTTTATTTGGATTTTTTTCTTCTTTCCTTGTTTTTCTTTGGTAGATGTGGACCAACCGTTCAGCTTGATGACCCATCTGCCAAATATGGAAGACATTGGCGATGGTCGGCATCAAGCAAATGCATGCAACTATTTTCACAACACTTTCGAGATGCTTGCTTACAATTATGAATAAATAAATGAGCAGCATCCCCTCGACATTGGTGGTTGAGTGCGGTTGTCTTTCTTTTTCTTTTATCACTGGCCAGCAGCACCAGCCAATATGTTATCGACAACATCTTCTCAAGTCACGCTAGGGGAGCGCGAGAAAAACACAGAGAAAGAAGAGCCAGAATGGAAAGCTGACTGGCGTTTGAAATGCATCTTTGGCGTCATTGCCTTATTGAACTTCGTGACTGCCGTGGATGCTACATCTATATCCGTTTCATTACCAGTAAGCCATCATCTCGCAATCACTGTATGCACTATACTAACATTTCAGACTATCTCCACTGATCTCGGTGGAACAGCAACAGAAGCCTTCTGGGCAGGAACCTCTTTCCTTCTCGCATCCTGCGTATTCCAGCCCATCTTCTCACTAGCATCCGACATCTTCGGCCGCAAATTCATCCTCCTCCTCGCCGTATCATCCTTCAGCATCGGATCAATCCTCGCCGCAATCTCCCATGGTTTCAATCTACTCATCGCAGCCCGGTGTATCCAGGGTATCGGAGGTGGAGGCATCCTCGCCCTAACAGAAATTCTCATCGCAGACCTAGTCCCCCTCCGCCAGCGCGGGAAATGGTTCAGCATCAAGTTCGGAGCGTCAGCAGTTGGCACCGTGACCGGTCCTCTAATCGGCGGTGCATTTACTCAGTCCTCTGCATCATGGCGCTGGATCTTCTGGTTTAACCTACCTTTCTGCGGCCTGGGTCTAATCCTCATTCCGATCTTGCTGAAACTCGAGAGAAACCCAGTCTCTATCCGTCAATCGCTCGCTAAAGTCGACTACTTCGGCTCTTTCCTTTTCGTCGCTTCTCTCACTTCATTTCTCATTCCAATCACCTGGGGCGGCATAATGTACTCCTGGTCCTCATGGCACACACTCGTTCCACTCATCCTGGGCCTAGCTGGCCTAATCGGATTCGGACTCTACGAAGCATACGTCCCAGCTCAACCCCTCATTCCATCGGGCGTATTCAGCAACGCCACAATGTGTCTATGCTACTTCGGTATCTTCCTTCACGGCCTCATCCTCTGGGCTATCGTCTACTATCTACCCCTATACTACGAGGGTTCACTGGGCTACAGCCCCATCATCGCCGGTATAGCCGTCTTCCCCGAATGTCTCACCGTCGCGCCCATCTCCGTCGTGACTAGCCTCATGGTCTCGAAGACGGGCGATTACCGGTGGGCCCTGTGGGCCGGCTGGCCCATCACAGCACTGGGCCTAGGTGTTCTCTGCCTTCTCGATGCATCGAGCAGTGTCCCGCAATGGATCTTCCTCAATCTCGCCGCAGGTATCGGATGCGGGATGCTCTTTCCATCCGTCCAATTGGCCGTCCAAGCAGCCGCGAATAGAGAGATTATTTCCATTGCCGTGACGATGACGGCCTTTTTCCGGGTGCTTGGTCAGTCTGTTGGTGTTGCAGTTGGGGGTGTGGTTTTCCAGAACAGAATCCTGGAAAAGTTTGGGAATCATTCGGAGCTTGGAGCGGAGGTGCTGGAGTATGCTCAAGATGCGTCCAGCCTTGTTGAGTATATTAAGGCGTTGCCTGTCGGGAGTGCTGCACGGGTGCTTATCCAGTCGTTGTATGCACAGTCTTTGACTACCGTTTGGGCCGTTATGTGTGGTGTTGCTGGGGTGGGGCTCTTGTCCAGCTTGTTTGTGAAGAAGTATACGCTTAATCAATCTTTCACTTCGAAGCAGGGGGTGAAGAAGGATGGTGTTCGGGAGTATGTGGGCATCGAGGGGACTGAGAATAAGGTGAATGTGTGAGTGAGATTGACTGTTTGCATTATTAATGTTGGGGTTTTGGTGTTTTGCTTTGGGAGGTGTATTGAAGGCTGTTTCCCAGGTTAATCAGGAGGTTACTGTATGTTTGCCTCGGAGTAATTCGGGCCTGGTTTCTGGTTTTTGTGCAGAATTCTGGAAAATTATGCAATTTATAAAATGCATTGGGTTCTACTTCTCAATTTTCGATCCTTCATTCCCCTACAATTGAAACAAAATATGTGTCAAGGTAAAGAGGCGCCGAAAGTTCTTTCACTTCTTCCCTAGATGAAGAGTGCTCACCGTTCCAACCTTGGGGTCCACCAATCCCCTTAGCGTCAACATTCAACTACGATAATTGCCGTACAGTGTTAGTTATACTAAAACCTTATCTCTAGTGTCATATTCTCTATGCCGATATGGCATCCGATAAGTCAGCCATTGGCTTGAATGCTTAGTCAGGACAGGTTTGGCCTTGGTTTCCATGTGTGCCATTGATCGCCTTACGTCATCGTCTTTACGTAGTCTATATGCCTGATATAGGGTTTTTGAGTCTAAAGCTTGTTTTGCTGGTACTTGTCATGGTAATTCCAGTATTTAAAACACTCTACGAGTGCATATCAGTGGCGGCTAACTTGGTTATCGGATCCACTCTAGCCACTAGTGATCCGTCTAGCCGGTATGTCGTACTATTCAACCCAAATTTACTTCTTGAATGCCACGTTCTTCAAATGTGCTTGCCGATTTATCCATACGGGTACAGTACATTGATACAGTAGTTCCACTTAGAGTCTTGAGAAGTCTAGGGTCTGAGGCGGCGCGATCCATCACCAAGGTGGCAGCCTCGGCTCCCCTACAGTAAAATATTACAGTAATTTTTTAATTCGGTACAGATCAGTTCGTCCTTCTACTCGGCATCATATATAATTATCACGGCCCGAATACTCGGTTCGGAAACCGATTCGTCTACAGGTCGATTGGCGAAGCACCTAAGTGATATCATTTTCCGCAAGTGCCGGTTATATTGCCATGTCCCATTGACGAATAACAAGTTTCGATGGCAAATTGACACACTCAGAGCATATAAGTAGAGCCGTATCCCAGAAATAATGACACATAATTCAGCCTCCTCTTCACACAGCCTCCATCCACCTCTTTACTCAACCTTGAATCTCTAACCTCTTCTTCACTTAATCAAGTCCTATCAATCACATCAAGATGCCAGTCCTCCCTGCTCTCGAAGGCTCAACCTTCAATGAAGATATCCGAGATCGCCACCTAATTTACGACTACGCTGCCCAAGATACACAGGGCAATCCCGAGAAATGGCGATACGAGATGTGGTTCTACAACGAAGATCGTATTGTCTACGCCATCCACGGCGGCCCTATGGCAGGACGAAAGAATTTCCAGGCGGCGACCTATCAATGCATTCGCCCTGGGGAGCTATGGCAGTGCAACTGGCTAGAGGAGACCGGCACCATCTGTTCGCTGGTCTTCGACATTCCCAATAAACGTATCAGCACCCTCCTTGGGTTTTCAAAGGGACACTGGACCGAAAGCGAGGCAGCCCATGGCGATAAGCGCAACCCTGAGGATCTCGCAAGGTGGAGAAAGTTGGCTAAGATTGGCGAGTCTCAGGCGGATCGGGTGCTCTTGAGCGAGCAAGCTGATATTTTGGAGGATTTCAGAGGATCGGGGGATTTGTCACCGATTGAAATGTCCTGGCCTTGTCTGTGAGGCTATGTCTCGATTATACGTTGATTTTTGGTTATCATATATCTTTCAACCCTGACGTCCAGAAGAATATTTTTAGATTAGTGAGATTTTAAACGCAGGCTTTCATTATACAATAATTGACACCGTTTAACTATAGGCCAGGACAAAAGAATCTCTTCTATAGCCTAGCCCCCTTTTTAATGTCCCGTTTGAGGATTCCTTCCATCCCATATGGTCCGTCCCACATACTGCTTAGAACACCATTACTTTCTTTGACAGCAGAGTTTATGGGTATTTGTCTTGTCCAGCTCATCAATCGCTCATATACATTCCCATCTCTGCAACCCAAGGCACTGCAAAGACTTGCGTCAGTGAAGTCCCAAGCATCTGTCAAGGTTATCACATCTGGCAAAAGGTCTGTCAAGAGCTCATCAATTTGCTCGCCCATTTCGTGGATCTGGGATAAAGACAATGTTCCATCCTCAGTAAATGAGGCTGGAGTAAACTGTGAGGTGGGATTTATGATAGTAGTAAGTGCGAATAGAGAGTAAAGGCGGGTAAGGACCGGTAAGAGACTCGGTTCAGCTGTTGAGATAGCATCGATATGATCTTTGTAGTATTGGAGAACAAGGTACTCAATGAACGCACGCCCAGCTGATATTATTGGCATCATAACCCTATTCCAAGCCTGTGCTGGGTGCAATTGCTGGACGTTCCTTTCGAATTGGCGATATGCAGTAGCAAGGAGGCGTCGCGATCGATGAAGAAATATAGACAAGAGCTTCGAGGCATCTAGTAGCTGGTCCCTTCGAGCATCTTTGAATTCCGCATCAATATTTTCGTCGCGAAGGTACTGTTCAATCCCGGTCAAGAACCCTCCCATCTCTGGCGCTATCGGGTTTCCGTTGGAGAATTCTTGAAGTTGCCCAAGAAGATATTTCCCTAACTGCTGCCACAGAACGTAGTTCTCGCCTTCGAATGTCAAGGATGCAGACACAGCACTTAGTATTTCCGGCAACCCCGAAAGAGCAACATAGCCATGGCCACCACACATCTGCCGTGCCTCCTCAACCCCAGCACAAGCCACGGTGGAAGACCATGCCTTCAAACCGCTCGCCAAGGCATGGATGAATGGTAGGCGTGCGGAAGCACCATCTCCATTTTCGTCTTGTTGCAGAGCGTCATATTGAATGTCAAATCTTTTTGATGCAAAAAGGATTGCGTATGCCTGCGAGATCAGGGTGAGAATGCGATAATGCTGAGATTTGAACTCCAATATAGCCTTTTCCTCTTGATTTTCATCACCATAAATGCCATGGCCTTGCAGACGTACAACTGAATAACGCGCCGTGATGGTGACGGACTGCGCAAGGGCAAAACTGACACATCTTGGGATAAGACCTCGATGATGCAGCATAATAGAATAAGTTTTCTTCAACAACTTCGCCTTATCAATTTTTCCTCGAACAAATGACCCGTTCTTGGTGACTTGCGCATGCGCACTCAAGAGGCTGTTTCGCGGAATCCGTAAGTTATCGAATCTCGCATACCCATTGCAGGTCCCGTTGTAAGACATTTTCATGCCTTGGTCACCAAGCTCAATTCCATCGACAGGTCTGAAATCTTTAATTGATCGAATCTGGACCAGAAACATATGAATTCCATGATCGGCAGGTGGCTTTCCAATTATCAACCTTGCCACAACGATGGCATGGGAGCAACTTAGTCCTAGTCCTCCTGGCCAGAATTTTGTAGATGTAAGGGAAGGCGAGTGTAAGATGAACTCATCAGTGTCATGGTCGAAAGTAGCCGTCATCTCTATACCGCGGACAAAGGTACCGTGGCCGACTTCCGTTTGCGCATATGCACCATTGACCTTCGCCCCGTCAATTAGTGGTAACCAATATTTCTGCTGCTCAGGTGTACCCTGAAGCTCTATAGCTTTGCGGAACATGAGAAAATTGAGTCCCAAAGGTGAAGCGTTGGCGATCTGATATTTTTCCGTCATAATAGCGAAATGTCGATGATCATGATCAATCATATCATTCACAGTAGCCCTGGCCCGTCGCAGGCCCTCGAGGTAGATCCCCTCGCGATCGAGGCCCTCATAGATGCGAGGAAGTTTCATTGTATCTAATAGACCCAGGCATGATTCTACACGTGAAAATGCTGCTCTCCTAGACAGAACTACTTGCTCACTTTTTATATGTTAGAGTATGCACATAAGGCTCTTATTCCCATAGAATCAATACCTGTCATAGATGACAGCAGTCATCTTCTCCACATCGAATGTGGCCATCTTTCTAGCCTGATCCATCAAGACAGTCTGTGTATTGAAGACTGCCATTCCGAAAAAGTGCAGGGCTTTTTGTTGTTTCGAAGCCTTAGAAAGAAAAATGCCTTTTCCCCAGGTTGTCAGCCTTGGAAATGGATAGGGAGGGGATACCTCGTATATGTATTCTTACTGTACTCATCACATGGTTCCACGGTTGCCGGCCAGTTAGATCAAGTCTGGGCTTTTGAAATGATGCAGCTAATTCAATGAGAAAGGTTCCACTCATAGTATGCACCTTGGCGGTACTTGGTGTTTTTTGCCGACACGGGCTGATCGGGGAAACGAACCTTGACTAGTTTGGTAATAAGTCTGACGAATGTCGCTTTCCACGTCTTACTACATTCAATACGTGTCTTGCTTCTATATCTTCTTACTGACATTTTGAAGACTTCAAGCATAGAATATCGATAAAAAGATCTCGATGTTACGTCAATATGGCCTATTTCTCAGAGCTGAGTATCAAAGTAAAATACTCTTCATCACGTCCAGATCAAAGTTTGCACCGCACAGCACAATAACACTAGTTTCTTGGCCCACATCTGCGATGACCTTGTTAAAGCCAGCAAGAGCAAGAGCAGCAGAGCCTTCTACAATCATGTTCTCTTCAAATGCAAGGACTCTCAATGCTGTTCTGATCTCACTCTCGTTGCATTCGATAACATGGTCAACCACAGACATCGCCAATGGAAGAGTGATTGAGTTACTGTCCAAGCCCCCAGCCACGGCGTCGGCGAGAGTATCTCGATGTTCCACTTCAACCACATGCCCTGCAACCATGGACTCGGCAAGGGCCTTTGAGCTAGTTGCAGAAACACCATAGATCTTCGTACGGGGACTGAATTTCTTCATAACCGCGCCGATGCCGCTAATAAGCCCACCACCTCCCATTGAGATGAAAACATTATCCACCTTCTGGCACTGCTCAAGAATCTCGAGACCGATTGTTGCCTGACCAGCTATGATTTCCGGGTCATTATACGGCGAGATGTAATTATATTCTCCTGCTGCTGCAAGCTGCTGTCCATGTTGCTCTGCGAGGCCAGTCTCACTGCCGTGTAGAATCACTTCGACTCCGTATGACTTGATTCTCTCTAGCTTCATGGGTACAACATTCTCTGGGAGAACGACGGTGAGGTCTTTGCCGAGGGCATGTGCCGCGAACGCGGCGCCTATACCGTGGTTACCGGATGATGCCGTTATCAATTTTGTGCTCGAAGTGTTGCTGGACATTTTTGCCATGGCCCCTCGTAGTTTGAAAGACCCGGTAAGTTGAAAGTTCTCGGCCTTAAAAAGTGCTTTTGCATCATGAGACTTTCCCTGTACACGGCTTGGGATAAGTGGCGTTTGGTATATGTGTTCACGAATTCGGCTTCTAGCTTGAACTGCGCTCGCCGCAATGTCAAGGAACGAGGTGTCCATTGTTTGCTCAAAAGGTGGCAAAAGGCAAAAGATACCGAGAGTTGTGCAAATGAAAGAATTACAGAGTTTATAGTAAATAGTAAAACATTCGTCTCTTGCTTACCAGCGGGCTTACAAATGTGCGGTTTGAAGCAGGTGACACGGGAATCAACAACAGGGCGTACATTAGCGTGTGAAATATAGATAAGAAAGTCTCTCATCACTCTGAATCTCACCAATCAAAAGAAATGATGACTTTGATAATAACCTTTCGTATTGGTCTCAGTCAGAGGTCAGTGCATCCCTAACCGTATTAGGAATGATTTCACTAACTCCCGCAGACGTATGTGAACCACTGCTAACTCGGCATAGGCTCCTCCTGGTAAGAGCATTCTGTGGAGACCAGCTACAAAAATGTACTTTCGACCAGTGGAGAATACCATTGTTGACCTCGCAAGCCAGTTGCTGCGTCTCAACGATCAACGTTCCTACTTTTGACAGTGGTAGTTAGAGATTCATTGATTTTGAATATCAATTAATACTAGGCTTGTGACTATTAAATCATGACTTGTCCTAATAATGCGCTAGTCAGGTTAACTATGTCCATACAATTGAGCTAATCAGATTCCGGAGATATGTAATCCCCGCCAAAGCGAACCTTATCGGCCCTCGTATAATCCTCTCAACTCGAACGCAAGATCTCCAACGAATTGAAACCTCCTCAATCTTGGAAACGCCCAACCCAACCTCAAGATCATATATCCGATCTACGCCCAGCATGTCCAAATACGATCGCGCCCTCGAGCGCATCGACCTCGCCCACAAAGACGACCCAAACACCATAGAAGTCAACAACGAAACCGTCCCCTACGAACTCCACTACGCTCAAAAAATGACCAAATACCTCGAACGCTTAAACCCAACCGCCTCCGACCTCCTCCGCCTCGCAATCCGCGCCCAGCACCTCCGCCGCTGGGAAACCCCGCGCGCGTCCTACCCCGCCACAAAAATCGGGTACCACTCCTGGCGCGGCGCGCTACAGCGCACACAGGCCGCGTTGGTTGAGAAGATCTGTCTGGAAAGCGGGTATGATGCTGAGGATGCGGCGCGCGTGGGCGCGATGGTGCGCAAAGCGGATTTGAGGAAGGGAGATCCGGATACGCAGACTTTGGAGGATGTGGCTTGTCTTGTGTTTTTGGATGATCAGTTTGATAAGTTTGAGAAGGATATTGGGGATGAGGAGAAGATTCTGGATATATTGAGGAAGACTTGGGGGAAGATGTCTGAGGCTGGACGCGCTGAGGCTTTGAAGCTTGACTTGTCGGAGAGGGGGAGTGATTTGGTTTCGAAGGCTTTGGCGGGGTGATATGATCTAATGATATTGATAATAAATAATATCCATGATTCTACGCTGTGCTACAGGTTCAAGAGTCTAGGTATGGAAGGTTCTTATATGATTTTTCAACTGAAAAATTCTTATTGATCGATAATTATGATATGTATCCAGAACGCCCGCTGATGAGATCTAGAATTAAACAGGTCGTAATGCCGTTAATGAGGTGAGAGCGCTCTTATGCTTTTGTGCTTCCAGCAATGCAAATAAAGTTTCCATGGTGTTCTTTAAGGACTGCCGGTATCGATCAACCGCACGAGTCCAATGGCAGCACCAGCAGCCACACCTCCAACAAATATCATCTGGATTCCACCCCAGATCGCGGCACTGATATTGTCGCGACCAGTCCAGCCACGCACAACACAGGTCTTGGTGTAGCCGAATGCCGCCAGTGTCACCGCCATGACGGCGATACTCCAGTACAACGCATCACTGACCTGTGCCGCAATGAAGTATGGAATGAGAGGAATGAATCCACCGACAAAGTATCCAAGAGCCAATGTGATAGCCGAAGTCCAGGCCTGGTTGCAGTCCGGAGCGGCCTCGCGGTGGTGGAACGTGAGCAAGAATTCCAATAGCCGGTCTTGCGAGGCGTGGAGGTCGCGTGAGATATCTTCGATGACTGTGCTGGAAAGGCCGTACGGAGCGAAGCACTCGCGGACCATAGCATGTGTTTCTTCGGGTTCACTTTCGATCAGGTTCTGTGTTTCGCGGACGGTGGCTTGGTAGGATTCACTGGAGCCATCTGTTAGTTGTTGGTTTTGAAATAGATGCCGATGGTGGTACTCACGCCTCGCTCTTCGCGCCAACATATCCGCCCAGTCCCATGGAGATGGCACCGGCCGCCAACTCGGCTAATCCACCGAGAACGACAACTTTTGTGTTTCCCAGTGCGGATAGACCTGCACTCAATGCGAATGGGACGGTCAATCCATCTGAAAGACCCAGGATGGCATCTGACACGATACGAGGGTTGATGCGAGACCGCTGGCTACTGCTGCTGGTGGTTGATTCGTCATAGCTGACGGTGCGGCCAAAGGTGTCATAGGAACGGCCACTTTGCGACTCGATGTCGCGTTCTGAATCGCCGCGAATTGTGTCTTCGTCGTCGCTGCGAGCTAGGAGGGGTTTGTCTGGAGGAATTTGATGTTAGCTCTTGCACGCGTTGATCATGCCTGCCATGGTACTTACTCGGAAGCTGAGATTCCTTCGTAGGGAAAAGCTTCTGCTTGATGAAAAGCAAAGCCATTTTGTTTGACAACGGTCGGTCGGGGTCTCAATGTTTTATATCAGGGATCCTGGAGAACGATGTTCTTGGATATCGGGTTCGAAGCCAAGTATCCAAACTGCTTGTACCGTAGAGCAAATCGTGGCAATGACTGACGTCAGTGTAGAAGGACAATCTACAAGACTCAATAGAAAAATCCAACTTTCAAAATAAAAGTGGACTGGTCTGGAGGATAGAAACAAAGGGGGCGATGTGGTAATATGAGAATATGTCCGTGAAACAACCCTTGGTATGAAAGGGAATGGATTGATGGATGAGAAAAGTAAAGTAAAAATGCCCTGATCCAAGCTCGGTCCTATCGATCCTTTTAATTCCTCCTGCAGCCCAAAACTTTTCACCGTCTCAGCAACCTCCACAGTCAACGATCTCCAATAGCACAACATCTAGCCCAAAAAAGTTCGGAGATACATAAGAAAACGGACAGCCAGTGGGAAAAGAGGGGCGATTCACCAATCAACAGCCAGGGAAAGGTCAGCGACAACACCTTTTACCTGGATCGCAAGGTTCAAGGTCCGCCCAGCCCATTCTTTCGTCTGCAGGAGACAGAGTTGTCGCATCAAATGCGCGACTCGCGATTGGTGGTGGTGTTTGTGATTACCATTGTCTCGATTGTGATTGGCTGAGCTTGGTCGATCACAGATCCGTGGCTCCACTGTGATACATTTCATTGTGTCATTATTGGCCACACTCGGCCTTAGGGCTTCACGGAGGTCGGACATTCTAGACTTAATCGGTTTTTTGCTGTGTAATCCCGAGCTTGGCATATCCGTGTCTACGTGTGGCTTTGGAATAGTCTCAACTAGCTCTATTCTGAAGTACACGTATACCTATAGAGTTCTAAGATTAGATCTACTATGAGAGCCTCGGAAATATACTAGATCATGGTACTCAGATACAACTCATAAATACACTCTATAGATTTAATCCACTCCCATCAACTTCTCAGATCCCCGTTATGAATCTTATGAACGGACGGAACTTTTATACATTCCGGTGAAATGGAATTTTCTAGGCCAACGCTAGCTTGATAGAAGTGGGGAACCAAACTAAGGCTGCCGCCCTTGGCGTCAGATTTGATATCCACTTCTCTCCACAATTTCCAAGATTTCCAAGGTTTGAAGATTGAGAAAGAGAGCTAGTTCTTCTGAACCGCTAGAACTCCTTTTATAGTGGGGGATAACGTCTAGATCGACAAATCAGCTACATCCCCTGACCTGTCGTAGACTGCGGGAAGTAGTATGCTTGGCAGTATCCCGTTCCATGTACGCGATTTGTCAAGGAATGAGAGCTCTGTTCAGGCTACTGGAATGATCCTCAATTGTTAACTACATTCTATCATAAGACAGGGCTAAAGGCCGAGAACAAACACGTATTCCAATGGATGATGTACTCAAACGAAGTTGATAAAAGGGCAAAACGCGTATTTCTCGAAAATACCATGGGGATATCATTTGCAGCGCCTGAAAAAAAGGCTGTGACTAAAATCATTTTGAGTACATTATATCCGGTCCAAGGTTACCGTCCTTCGGCAAGCTCGACCAATCGATCCTCCAACAACATCGGCTCCCAGAGCTCCTTGGATTTCTTGTTCTGCACCCGCAGTACATCGCCTTGCATATATGCTACAATGCCACCCTTGCCAGTCGCACTGGCTGTAATGCGGAACAACGGCAGTCCATTCTGAGGGTTTGCTTCGCGCAGCGGTAAGAGGATGAGGCCTTGCTCCACACACCAGTTCTCCACGATCTCCTTGAAGGATGGCTCCTCCATAGCCTGGGGCTTGGGGCGAGACGCAGCAGTAGATGCTGCGGCTGCGGCTGCTGCCTTGGCCTCGGATTCTTCTTGTGAGGGAAGCTTGGGTTGAGCACCAGCTGTTGGACGTGAAAGTTCGGCAGCTGCACGATCGCCAAGTTCCAGGGCCTGGTGCATGATCTGCAGACCTTTATTCCATTCTTCTTCCACAATGGTGAGCTCATTAACTTCGGACGGAATCTGCTCACGCCACCAAGAGAACCAGGTACCGACTTCCTCGTAGTTCGGATCATTGGTAAGCCATATGTAGAGGATTTCGTGCCATTTGGGGAAGAAGTCGGAGATAAGTAGTAGACCCATAACGTTAGGCTTGAAGTAGTCCTTCCATCGAAGAACATCTTCGAGTGCGGTCAAATCCTGGTCTTGGGGGTTTACGGTAAAATCCTCACGCAGATGGCGCGCAAGCCGTGGGAGCAAGTGATTCCGTAGACATATGTCAAACTCGGAGCGCAGGGCATCCCGCCAGAGGTCGAGTCCGTTGATAAGACCTCGGCGTAGGCTCCATGAATCCAGCACCACGCGGAAT
Organism: Penicillium tannophilum; assembly: GCA_028829675.1. NCBI lineage: Eukaryota > Fungi > Ascomycota > Eurotiomycetes > Eurotiales > Aspergillaceae > Penicillium > Penicillium tannophilum. Next base: position 131,263 of record JAQKAK010000011.1, read on the forward strand.
TTTCTCTTGGTGTCGGACATAAGACCAGTTGGTTGTTTGGGGTTCGTGTGTCGTTCATCCAGATACTGTAGCCACTGGAAAAGCCACCAGGGAAACTGGCCATCCTGTTGACTGGAGGGATTTCGTCGACTGCTTCGTGGTTTCCATGCCTTCAAAGCTCCACTGAGTTTTGGTACGACTAGTTGGTCGAGGATGTTTGAATATACAAATGCCGGGACAATGTTTTTCCATGCTTCAACCAATGCTGTCGCAGCTGATGGATCGTAAACATCCCAATCATTCATGAGGGCCGAGCGCACTCGAGGAAGCCAAATGGTGTAGATCATAGTCTCATAAGGCGAAGTAGATGACCGCGGGCGAAATTCTTCATTCTCGTTCCGGCGAGAAAGAAGAGGCTGAAGGCGAGTGAGGTGGGACACAAGGAAGGTAGGATCCTGAAGAGGCTCCCACTCCTCCATGGCCTGGCGGAAGAGCGGGTGGATGGCGGCAACGGCGGTCTCAGCTAGTTTGTATTCGTCCGCAATATCCCGGTACTTGGATTCCATTTCTTCAAGTTTGCCGGTCATCTCATCAAACTTGGAGATGATGCTTTCGTCGTGTTCGAAGATATCCAGCTCTTCCACAGCGGCGATCAGTCCGGTAAGATGGTTGACTTTTCCTTGGTACGCATCTAGCTCTTCCACAACCTGAGCCTCTTCGATTTCGATGTATTTTTTCCGTTCGGTCAAGCCCTTCCATTCGTCTGCGAAGGCTTCCAAGTCGTTTCGAGCACGTTGAGCAATCTTGTAGGCCTCTCCTTCTTCTTGGGTGACGAACTGCTGTGATGTCATCAAACCAGCTGTCGACGTCAAGACACGCTGTTCCTTGCCCGTAGCATCGACCAGAGATTTGAGCACATTTGGCACTTCCAGCCCCTCCATGTCGGCCTCGATCTCTCGTGCAGTCCGGAATTTGGGCTTGGCTCGTGGAACTGGGGTGCCCGTGCCACTGCGACTCCCTCCTTTGCGCTCCTCCTTCTTCTTCCGTCGTCTTTGTCTCTCTTCGTCGGAACTGTCTTCGATGGTTTCGCCTCGGCGCGCGGCCTCTCGTTTTTCTTCGTCGCGTGCCTGTTTTGTCTTCTCCTGGACCGCGCCCAAACCTGCACCCTGGGGTCGAGCCTGCGCTTCAATCGGCTTCACAATACCCTGGCCAGTGGATCCAAGACCTGTTCCTTCCTTGTAGCCCATCTTCGCCATCATGCGCGCGGCAAAGGAGCTGCCTGCGGGGCCTTTTGCTCCTCCTCGGGCAGCACCGCCTCCTCCTTTGCCTGCTGTAGTCATATTGGCCATGTTATTCCGGGGATTGCGGGCTGCGCTACCTAGACCACCCATCCTTGGAGGCGACTCGGATCGAGAGGCGGCTCTTTTGAAGCCACGAAAGCCGCCAGTCGGGCGCTCGTCTTCGTCGGAACTCATGTCGTTGACTTTGCGCTTCTGGCCAGCGTAGGATGAAGACGAGGCCATGACTTCACGTTAACACCGTAAAGCAGGATCAAGTGACAGGCACCTGCGAAAAAAAAAAGAAAGATGGCTGCGAATCGTCAAAGCTTAAGCTCGAAATTCACGTGGAGATTGGGAGATTGTCCGGGGCGGAAGAACTCGCATCCGACGGACGAAAACAAGATGACGTTAAGCTCGGTTACTTCATAGCTCTTAAGGTGTAATCCCTCTCTTCTCTTTTTTCCCTTTTCTATTACGTATAGTAATATCCCCCCTCCATCCAATTTATTTTATAAAATCTCATACATTCACAATGGCTGCTATCCTCGCCAACTCGGCCCGCTTTGCCCTCCGCTCGGGAGCTTCGGCCTCCTCCAAGGCCGGCGCTGCTGGCTTGACCTTTGTCCGCGGCAAGGCTACTTTGCCCGATTTGTCCTGTAAGCCGAGCTTCTCAGCGCATTTGTGCTAGCATAGAGTACAACTCCTCCCTGGCAAGCCGAACTGACCGGAAAACCAGACGACTATGGCGCCCTGGAGCCCTCCATCAACGGCAAGATCATGGAGCTGCACCACAAGAACCACCACAACACCTATGTCACCAGCTACAACACCGCTATTGAGCAGCTCCAGGAGGCTCAGCACAAGGGTGACATTGCCGCCCAGATTGCCCTGAAGCCCCTCATCAACTTCCACGGTGGTGGCCACCTGAACCACACCCTCTTCTGGGAGAACTTGGCTCCCAAGAGCGCTGGCGGTGGTGAGCCCCCATCCGGTGCTCTGTCCCAGGCTATCAACTCCACCTACGGTAGCTTCGAGGAGTTCCAGAAGAAGATGAACACCGCTCTGGCTGGCATCCAGGGTAGCGGTTGGGCTTGGCTCGTCAAGGACAAGCACACCGGCCAGATCGGTATCCGCACCTACGCTGTAAGTAGAATAGTGACCACTGAATTTGGAAATGGAATATCATGGCTGACTCCTATGTAGAACCAGGACCCCGTTGTCGGCCAGTTCGAGCCCCTGCTTGGTATTGACGCCTGGGAGCACGCCTACTAGTAAGTTTACTCGTCACATCTCATGAAACCTCAAGAAACAGTCGCTAATAATTGAACAGCTTGCAATACCAGAACCGCAAGGCCGAGTACTTCAGCGCCATCTGGGATGTGATCAACTGGAAGACCGTTGAGAAGCGCTTCTCGTAAATCACAGTGATCTAGCGAAGTAGTTTCCAATATCCCTGTATTGTAGCACGTGTTTGCCAATTTAATCAGACTTATATCGCGTCTAAAGATGATCCTTTTCTTCAAAATATTCTAGTATGAATGCATCCTATGTCATGATGAATTTATGTTTTAGGTTCTACCAAGGTGAAATACTAGCCAGAACGTATGGCTTACGGTGTGATTGGCGACAATTAAAACAAATACTAAATGTGGTAGGAAATTAATTATGTTTAGTTGACTGGGTTTGAAGTCGGAACTTGCTAGAAGAACCCCCAAATTCACAAGGACACCACCGCTAGTCCACATCCACTAAGGCGCGGAAATTGTAATTCAGCTGGTAATTATTGCAATTCGAACCAGGTTACCGTTTTCCCATAGACTTATAGTGGCGTTACATAAGTTTGAAACCAACATTTCAGACCGCCTACTATATATAGCTTACCCGCCTATTAATACGTAGTATGCTAACCAAAGCTAGGACACTGGTCATAAGACGATTCTTATATATAAATCATATGTGAAACGTTATTAGGAATATTCTTAGTAACATTTAGCTTACATGCTCTATATGCCGAGCTTATGTAGCTAAGAATGTGAGGCTTTGGCTAGCAGGAAACATGGCAGAATATTATATAAGGAGGGGAGGGGATTTCAAACTCATGCAACGCCACTATAAGTCTATGGGAAAACGGTAGCCTGGTTCGAATTGCAATAATTACCAGCTGATATACAATTTCCGCACCTTGCTGGATGTGGACTAGCGGTGGTGTCCTTGTGAATTTGGGGTGTCCTTCTAGCAAGCTCCTTGAAGTCAGTGTGACACATTGCGCTAAAAGCCCATCCGGTCTGGGCTCAGCGGACCGCCTCGGCCCGTATGTAGTCCGCGCGCGTCATTAAGGGTCTCGACTTTCGAATCTGCTAACCCGAACATAACCTCAACATGCAACAAACACAATGAAATTCTCCGACAAAAAAAACCCCTCCGTCGAGTTAACGCACAAAATGTCCGCTGAAAGCCCCGGCCCGAAGCAATCCGGCTTCAAGGCATTCTTCTCAAATGCCCTCCGTCCAAAAAAATCCCGCCAAACCCTCCGCAAAGGCAGCTCTCGCTCAATGACAGACCTGCGCCTATCCACATCCTCACGACCCAGCACCGCCGATGCACCCCCAATGCCGGACCTAGCACCACTCCAAGCCCACCGCCTGAAATACAGACAAGCCCACGCGAACCTAGATACGCAGCTAGGAGAGCGCAGCGATTACACCACCATCATCCACTCCATTGGCGTGCTGGATGCGGACGATACATTCGTCGCAGCTGGGATAGACAGCGAATACCGCGATCCTGGTGAGGGCGATATCGCAAAATTCACGCCGGAGCTCTGGGCAAAAATTGCGGGATATTTGGATCCGGCTGATGCGGCCTCGTTGGCGTTTTCTACTATCACGCTCTACCGTCGACTGGGAAAGAAGTATTTCGCTGCACTGAGTGTGCCGGAAAATATCGATTATAGAATGCGGTTCCTTGTGGGTATTGACCAGTCACTCCCGCATCATCTACTCTGCTTCCCATGTGGGAAGTACCACCGACGTACAGCGGAGGGTACGGAACGACTTCGACCATCGCACGTTATTAATCCACTCTTTAATTGTCCCGAAGCTATGAACTCGTCGAATCCACCACCTCGACACCGTATCACGCATGGCCGTATGCTCCCCTTCGCATTCGTGCAGCTGATCATGCGCGCATACCGCTTCGGACCCAAATACGGCATTACAACCGATACTATGAATAAACGTTGGACAAGAGACGGATGGACACATGCCTCCCGCTTCATTATCCACGAAGGCAGACTCCTTATGCGCGTAAAGAGTCAAGCATGCGCTGACCCCGATATGCCACCCTCTCTCGTCCGGATACTGCTACACTCCCGCGAAGACTACTGGCCGTATTTCAGTGCTTGCGCGCACTGGCGCGACGGTGTACTCATGCCCGCTTGTCGATGCGCGCTGGAGCATATACCGAAACCCAGAAGTACGGGCGGATTACAAGGGATGGAGCATAAAGTCAAGGATAAGTGGACGGGATATAAATTTGATCCGAACGCTTTGACGACGCTGTGTGGGTTCTGTAGACCTATGCGCCGGTGTCCGGAGTGTCCGACTGAGTATTTGATTGAGGTTAAACTTACGGAGGATCGGAGTGATCCGAAAGCAATGGTGTTTCGGCAGGCTATTGTTGTTACGCAGTGGACTGATCTTGGGGACGGGACTTTGCCTAATGGGCCTCAGTGGGGGTCTATTAATGGGACTAGGGATGATTATGATTCGTTTCATCATCCTCATTATGCGAAGAGGGGTCTTGCCAGTATATTCGAGGCGGCGATCACAGCCGATACGTTACCCGGTCAGAGAGTTCTTTCGTTGAATCCGAAGCAAAAGAAGTTGGGCGAGAAGGGGCATGATTGGTATTAGATGCGCCTTGTCTTGTTATTCTTTCTTTCACTGTACTCGTTATAATTATCAGCCTATGGGTTTGAGGGTTGGCGTTCGTTACAAAAGTGGTTTGGAGTTTGGTCTATAATGAGATTGGTCTCGAATGGGTTAAAGGATCTAGGTGTAATGTGAATCAATTTATCAGACATTGACTGGAAGATCATGAAGCACGTATAAATCCATTGCATCGGAGAAAGGCAAATAACGATATCAAGTAAGTCGCTTCTGAAAATCGAAAAACCACCGCTGCATGTCTCATCCAGATATAACGAAGATTTGAACCTCCTGGCCCGCAGGAGTGAATTTGAAATACAGGTACGAATCAAAACGCTTTTCGCATAAGGCATCAAAAGAAGTCAGAAGCATCATCAGTCACCTCATAGATGAGAAGGCGCTTGACTCACTGAGCCCGTAGGTATTGGTGGTATACAGGGTAGGTGGGGTATCATATAAGTACAATTAGAAACAGAGCGAATGAGGTCGTGGAGGTGAACCTAATTCACTCTGCGAGAACGACGACCCACATATCTTGGGCGTCGAGAAGTATCGTCAGAGCGCATCGTCATCTCAGAGCGCGGACGCACCACAGGAGCATCCATTGAATCGGGGGTATCAGGTCGCTCAGAAACAACCCCATTATCTTGGCCAAGACGCGAAGAGGCACGAGGGGGTAGTTCCCTGGATTCAAATTCGGAGAATTTCTCGGCCACAACGGGGGTTGACGGCTCAGACCGTTTTCCGCCAACACCTTTCATCCAGCCGAAGATTCCAAGTGAGCTGCGACGCTTGTGCTCCACGCTGTGAGATGTCGTAGGGCGTGCGGAGATGGTGGCAGAGCCTGAGGGGTGGGCAGAATCTCTTGCCTCCATGAAAGATTGATGGAGAGCTCGGCGGCCACCGAAGCTAGCACCGAAAGCTTCGTTGGTAGCGGGGACGCTGGATGAATATATGTCATTCGAGTTCGTGATGATCTGGGACATGGGACGGCGGTTTGTGCCTCCAATATTTCTTGTCTTGGGAATGATTGGGGAGGGGGCACCATCGTCCTCTTCATCCATGAAATCCGGGGCGATCGGAGAGGATTGGAGGCGGCGGGTAGCATTGGCCGAACGGTTGAAGAAGGGGGGCCGGAAGCTCAGGCGGCGTCTTTGCTCAGGTTCGGGTGTATTGACCCTTGGGGCAGGAATATCGGCGACGGGTTGTTCCAGTACATCCAAGGTATCCAAGTCAAGGGTTGGTACGTCGGCGACTTCAGGTTCAATAACATAGGAGTCGACGCTGGCATCATCATGGAAAGCTGCTTGGCTGATCACCAGGTGGTGAGGCTCCGTAGGTTTGGGCTCGATACGCAGGCCACGCTCTCTCTCTTTCCGTGAACGAGGGCCTTGCTTTGCGGCCGCGATCCAATCCTGAGGGGTCAACGGTGGGGAGTCACTGAGTGAGTCGACGGTCTGTGTATCCGACATAATGGTCTTTGATGGACTTTGACCCGGAGTGACGGTTGGCGCTACTGCTACCTTGTCGTGTTGATAGAAAGGATCGTTAAAGGCGTCAATGATAGGGTTGTCAGGGCTCCCCGGTCCAAGGAGCGCACTAGCTTTGGAAGCGACAGTGTTGAAAGGGTAGAAAGCTGGCGAGCTCATGTCCGCTGTTGACAGACGTGGGGTATCGCTGCAGTTCGTTTGCATGCTATCCGTAATATCACTGCCATTGAAGCTGCGTCGAGTGGTGAGTTCATCAGCAGAGCGACGGCGGGCAAGTGGCCGACCAGCAAACCACGTCTCACCCTCCGGCTTAGGACTCTTTCGGGCTGCAATGCTGCCTTCCGAACCGTTGTTGGCCGTAACATAAGCTGTGCTCATTGTATCAGGAGTTGGAGGAAGATGAGCACCTCCAAAGAGCGATGCATCGAGCCGCCCACGTCCACGCGGTTTGCTCGAGTACAACTCGCCCGTGAATGTCAATTGGCTTACTTTCGAAGCATCGGAAGCTGCCCGAGTTTGGCGTCTCCTGACGATGGTCTGAGAGTCTGTTCTTGTTTGCATCCATCGGTCGATCCGGTCCTCCTTGCTCTCTTCTCGCTGAGATGCGGCAGCGTAACTATCCACGCTTTCCCTCGATGCCTTGCGGACTGGGATTTCGAGCTTATCAAAGTCATTCCATTTTGTGGGGGTATCAAAGGGATGCAATTCGCTGCATTCGCTAAGAACACTAAGTCGTGGAGATCCGGGCTCCAAAGTATCGGTCATAGTGTGCATGCTTTCAGACTTGGTGAGTTGACTCAAGGCGGAGCGTGACTTGTTGTTCTCAGGCACATAGAGACTGCGAAGGGTGGCAGTACTTTTATTGTCATCGCGCAAAAAGGAGGGAGCTTTGCTGAGCTGTCGCAATTCGGGCGACATGACAACAGATCGTGCTCTCTTGGATGAGGTTCGTTCCGGAATATCGATCACGATTTGGTTCCTTGGTGAAGCATTCGGCCCGTCGAGCACCAGTCTGTTCATTGACAACGAGGTCGATCGTCCGTTGTTTTTGAGTTGCTCATTTTCGGCTTCCAGTTTGCAAATCCATTGGACTGCCTCCTCCACGGCTTTATCTTTCGTATCAAGGTCCTGGCGCAGTTGGCTGTTGGCTTCTCGCAAGCCTTGGTTGCGTCTGTTGATCTCACGCAGCTCCATCACTTCCTCTTCCAGATTCTGCAGTCGACTAAGCTCCTCCTCCATTGCCTGCATTCGCTCCAGCTTCTTCTCCATCACGCCCATCTGCTGTGTGCGGTGAAAAATCTCCAATTTCAAGTCGAAATTCAGTTTAGTCATTTTTGAGACGTACTACTGGCGTCAGCTGGGGGTCATCTCAGGGCTCGAGATCGGTTCATACCTGATCCATTTCTCGCACTCCTATTTCCTTCGACTGTGGCGCATTCGCAGCGGAGAACTGGCTAAATTTGCGTGCCTTTTCTGACGCGGTGTCTTCTTGTACTCGCGGCCTGTCTGGGGTTCTCGGACTTTCTGTTCCATCCTCAGACATGCCTCGTGAGCCACGATGGGCTCGCTCTTCTTTCAACAGCCCCTGTAGCAAGCTTGATGTTGGATTAATTAATGTTGGAGTACCACATTCTGGTGTCCCTAGATCATTGTCAGATTCCTTCCATAGTGCTCATGACATGGGGAATCATACTACTATACTGTTGCGGTGGTGTCTGAGCACCACCTCGTACAGGTGATTGATCATTGAGCCAAGATCGCTCAGCGCCATTCCGGGGCGGAGTATACATATTGCTTCGGCCCTTGACACGAGAAAGCGATGGGTGCTGAGGTCGATCAGCCTGATCTGAAAAGTCGCGGTGTTAGTCCCGATTGAGGGGTATTTGAAATCGGACTGAGCTCGGACCGATCCAACTGAAGAACAAGGATGGACGCACTAGTGCTGGAGCGAGATTTAGAGGACTCACTGTGGACAGTGGGCGCGGTCTCGGTATGATATACCAGACCTTTTGAATGCGAAGGGGCCTTCTGCACGGAAGCGCTCCGCTTTTGAACTTTCTTTTGCTTTTCCATGGCTGGATCCATTATTTTTTAGTTTTTCAATTCATGCGCATACTTGACGCACAGCGGATATGCCGTTTAGGAGGGACGCCTGCGCCCTGATCAATCAGCGTGGAGGATATCTGGTTGGTGCAGATCGAGGCGCCACTTGCATTGGGTATATTGTGCAAATATTGGTGTTATCGCAGATGCAATTGGGTGAGATTTAGAAATGTATCGGACGATCCGTAATAGACGTGGGAAAAGTGACTGCAGGAAGCGAGGGGTGGAGGAGACAGGGACGCAAATCACGACAGATCTTGGTAGAACGAGTGGAGACTGAACCAGAACCCCTGCTCCACTGGTTCTGGCGATTGGAAATGGATCACAATTCGATTCAAGGGTCGAGTCCACCGAAGTGAGGTATCTTGAAGCGAGGGGATAAATAGAATTGTGATGAGTCGCGTCACATGGAGCTTAGGCTAACGAAGGGAACAGCGAAAGAGAGACAAGATAAGTGATCAGAGAAATCGAGATTCAATCTCGATCGCAAAGATGTTTATTGTTGGCGGGGCCTAGAAACTGGAATGAAGGGAAAGAATGGAAGAATGGTAGAAAAGCATAAAATTTTTGTGATCGCAGCACAGTCCAGCACAGTCCAGCCCAGCCTCTCTACAGGTCGATCACTGTTCCTGACATCAGACCCAATCGGGTGGTGGTGGGGCGCGTCTCAGCTTCCCTTACGCTCGGGATTTAAGGGGTCAATGGTCTCATTTTCAGGAAATAAACTGAACTCTATCACTTCGTCACCTCCAGACTCATTCTAATCACCGTTTTGTGTCTAATTACTTCCGAGAGTCCTATGTATCTCGGACCTTTACTTTATCTTGATCCACTCTCGTATTCCCTTCTGCCGCTTTCCGCGAAACCAACCGGTAGTTTGTCGCGTGGCTGAACTAACCCCTTTTTACTCTAAGCACATACGTCGTCATGACTGGACTGATCGCATGCTGATCGCCTCCAGACCTGTCCACTTGCCCCGCGCTCCACGTCACATTAGAATCTTCCGCTGAGACCTGTGCACTTTGACTTTTATTGTTCTTTTAGTACACGTACATAAATCATATAGCACCCAGCTTGATGGAAAACAGGAATGAAAAATTAAAAAAGCTAAACATAGTATTGTTGAAGTTAAAGGCATGATAGATCTCATAACGGGCAGTTGATGACTCCAAGGACGAGCACAGCTCAGCCCATGTCACCCCGCCACCTTCGCACGGTCTCACTTCCGCTTCGCCTCTCCAGCCCAAATCCGCATCGCTTTCGCTCGGTCGTGTGCAGCCCGGAATACTATCATTGGTTAATAAAATTCATCCAATCGTCTTGCATTCCGGAGTAAAACATACATTGACGCTCTGTCTCGTCCAATCCACGCAGGAATTCAACACCATCACCTACCGCTCCCCGTGGATTGTGGGCCTGGTCAGCAATCTCCGCTGCTCGGCGCTTGAATGTCTAGTAAGAGTGTTAGATAGGAATGGCATCTATGGTCGAGGATAGACAGACATCGGTCAACACATCGACCATTTCTTCTTCTTCGAATAGTTCCAAAATTCGCTCGCTGAGATTGTAGAAATGCGGTGCCAGAGCGCGCAAGTCCACGGTCCGGGGATCAGCTTTCAAAGCGTTCATCACTCGCTCGGAGAGCGCCTCGGGCATATCAAGTGTGACGAGACGTGATGTCCCGATTCGGGCTCTAAAATTACCCGTGTATCAGAAACAAAATTCCCAGTAGATCTAGATCCGGGGATATTCATCTCACGCGATAGAGAGCATTTCACCTAGCCATAGTGGAAGATCGATGCGAGTCCCGGCTTTGATCTGAACAATATTGATGAGCGAGTCGATCAAAGTACACTAAAAGAAACGTACATCTTCACCGGGGTTACCTTCCAGGACTCCTAGTCCAGGCACCTCAAGCTCGAAGGTACATGGCAGTTTCTGGATGCAAAAGCGTTAGCTGTTGCGCGGGGCTTTAGGCCTTTCGCTGAGACCTCTCATTTTGGGACCCATTCTCACCTGAGCATCTGTTAATATTGAGTCAATGTCATAGTAGGACATGGTGACCCATTAGAAGAATTGTTTCTAGGATCCAGAGTGCTGAGTGCTGTTATCAAGGCGCGTCCGCGTTCCGCTATGGATGGCGCGCGTGATCACGTGTGGTAACTTGTGGGTTTTCCAGATTTTCCAATTTGGGACCTGATAGGCTTGGCAATGTCACGTATGATGCATTGACGAAGGTTTTTGCCTTGCGCTTTACTGGAACCCCAAGCTTTTTTGATCTTGTCTGGCTTTTAACAACGCGATGAATCGTGTCTCATTGATCAACTTGTTTTCAGATTCGGCGGCCTGCTCAAGATACTAAATAGTGGTCGGGTAATCCAATAATCCGGACATGGTGTAGTTGGCTATCGCATCTGACTGTAATAGAATTTCAGTTTATCAGAAAGTCCGCGGTTCGATTCCGCGTGTCCGGATAGCTTTTTTTGCAGGTTCTTCCGAGTCTACAGGCCGTTTTTGTGGCGTATGAGATAGTGGGGTAGAACTCGGGAGCCATAGATGTCAAAGTTGACTAGCCTACTCCAGCTAGTATCTCTAATCTAGTATTCTATGGTGGGTGGTCATAGTGAACTTTCAATGATATTCAAAATCAAGGTTATTCTCAGGTCAAATAGGTTATACACCTCAAGTAAGTCGCTCATGTTAGAAGAAGTGATGATATATATGCATGGAGTGCAAAAAGACAAAAAAGTTATCCGGACACGCGGAATCGAACCGCGGACTTTCTGATGAACTGAAATTCTATTACAGTCAGATGCGATAGCCAACTACACCATGTCCGGATTTTATGAAGGCCAGACCCAGATTTGACATTATTACCGTCATGCAAGCCCATGAAAATTAAAATCGTCCGGCCATACGCAACCCCCCCATGATATAGATCAAAAAGGTCCATAACCGTATTCACTTTAGTCCTTAAAACTGTCTATATGGAAAGCAAGGTCCAAAGTTCCATAACATATGCCACCACAATTTCCTCAATTTCAGCGAACACTGGTATCCTCGGGCTTGTATGACAAGGTTCCAAGCCTTTCAGGCGGCGTATAGACACTTCTCGGATAAGCTGCTACCGCACTCTCGCTTGCGACTATGTTCATCTCTTAAATTTTCACTGTTCTCTGGTGTCTTCATGAGTAAGGGCATGCTTTCTTTTATCATTGACTAAGAAATAGGTAGGTAGGCAAGTAGTGAAGCCAGAAGCCAAGAAGTTTCATAAGGTTCGAAGACAGGTTGCCCTTTCTTATCTCCCGACTTGATAGACTTCACTTCCCATAGGTTCTCGGACGAGATCCGTTGGTGAATGGATGGATGCCACCAGCACTGTCTCTCTCGTTCTCTTCCAATACGAAATCCTTCACATCCAGAGGGTCCAGACGCGAAGAGTTTGAAAGTATACTATCAACTGTCCCGCACCACATTCGCATAATCCCGGGTATGCAGTATCAGCTAATCAAGCTTACTTAGTAATGCTACTTTACTCAAAGGCGAAGATTGCTTAGCTCACTCGCCTGCAAATGTATGTCACGTATTTCCAATAACTGGCCTTTAAACACTAGTTTTGTGGAGATTTCCACCGCATATGATGCGTTGATTATCCTTCCCAGCTGTTTGAGATAGTAGTTTGGATGGTGCTTGCATCATTATAAGCCGAAACGAAGATGCTCATGAGCAAAGGGTACTCAAATCGACAGGCCTCATGACTGATATCTTTTTGGGGCTCTGCCATTGGATCTAGACGGATTTGTAGGAGATTTTGATCTGACAACACCATGTGTCAATCAGATAAAGCTGGGTATGGAGACGGATCCATCTATGACTCGTGTCATCAATTCGCCCAACAACAGAGCTCCAAGGCTCTAAAGCTGGACACTCACCTTGGATGTCACCACAGTTAGTTCTCGTATCAGTGAAAGTTCTATCAAGCGGTCAGCCCGAGGTGGCGCCCAATCGAGCGGGCTTCAAAGACGGAAATTATTTGTGAAAAGGGCAGCAGTAGGGAACAACCTGCAATCAAATTGCCAAAAAAAAACTTACTGCAGCAAGTGTATCGTATTGGGTCTCAACTGTACAATCATCAGGAGATTTGAAAGCAGTTTTCATACTGAAAGACTTTTGTATATGGTAATATGATTTAGCGGAGACCTAGAAAAGCTTACCAACTCTAACAGCTGTTGCACTCTGAGATCGAATTTTCGAGCCGAGAACGACAAGTGGGTTCCATAACTCATTTGGTTAGAGTGTGGTGCTAATAACGCCAAAGTCGAGGGTTACCCCGTCTGGAACCATCTCAATTAGATTCGGATTCAAATCTTGTTCTTTTTGCCCTTTTGCTTTCGTGAATCTGCACAACACACCTCGTTAAGTGGCTGCAGAACTATCAGCGACCATTTACTTTTGGCCGGTTGCTTTCGTTATCGAAGACAGCTATAAACCCACGGAAAAGCCACGGCAGTGCTGAAAGAAGAAATAACATTATCGAACCCAATCTGTGACCTGTGTCGCCGTCCCAGTTTTTATGAGCGCATAATACTTATTTCTGGGCGGATTGATGACCTTATACAGATTGAGGTTGGCGCTTTTTCTAAGACTCTCTTCGCAGTCCTTGTAATGTCTCAGTGGGGTTTGAAATACAAGAAGACACATCACATCTGACTAAACAACGGCAGAACAAAGAAAAAAAGACAAAAAAGGTATCCGGACACGCGGAATCGAACCGCGGACTTTCTGATAAACTGAAATTCTATTACAGTCAGATGCGATAGCCAACTACACCATGTCCGGATTTTATGAAAGGCATCTCCTGTTGTGCCGTCATAGCCTAAAGATAAAGTGGTTGTATGGAAGATCTCCGACAGCCACCCAACGATCAAAATGCGGGTGATTTCTCTTGAGATACCGGCTATTCTAATCAGTATGAAGCTCAATTAGTGTACGCAGTTTACGAGCAGCGATTTTATCCTCCACATTGGGTTTTGGAAATTTCTCTCTAATTTGAGGTGGGAATATCCAACGCAACTGCTTTTTTCCTTCGTACTCACTAAGTACTGTAACCCTTCCGAGGTCCTGAGCTTTGTTGTCCGGCATGATTGTTGTAGTGAGCAGTTGCTCATATGGGCAGTTGTCTGTTAATTTATCTTTCCTGTGATAGGACTACACTGTTTCTGCGCAGTACTATACTAATAGCCAGTTCTGGGATTTATGACAGGTGCAAAAGAAAAACTAAATAATAAATAATAAGATAGAACTAAGATAGAGGGCTCATTTACAGACTCCAAGGTTTTTAGAGTTCTTATCTGTTTATTGAATCGGTATTATGGCTACATATCGGGACTTTTAGGACATCATGGAGTAGAGCCATTCTGTAGTCGGCCTTATGGTGTTACTGATGGCTAGGCAAGACCACCAGTTGTTATTTTCCTTCGCCTTGCTTGCCTCGCTCAGCTCATACAGTTGCTTGTGGAAATCCCCAAATTCTCAGCCCTGGTGCGTATAAGCATATTTTAAGGTTTTTGATCGACTATCGGTGGCGCGGATAAGAATTTGAGTCGGTGTCAAATTGTCATCGGGCTCAGATGGAATGTGATGTCCATATGCCTCTGTATCCATTGTAGTACGATTCAAATCTTCACCCGCGGTTCGCTGTGAAGTGGCTATACACTCAACTAGTATTGACCTTCAGTACTTGAGGAATTGCTTCGACTTGGAGGGGGGCTAGTGACCTCCCCATGGATGAGTCAACTGGAAAGCCTGGGCATGGATTGTAAAGAGAAAATCCTTGAGTCCTCCAGTTTGTCCACTTCTCCATTAGGGGCTGACATCGTTTTGTCTCTATGCCGCTCTGAAGGCGAAATGAATAAGTGATGTAGAGAAAGAACAGAGACGCTAGAGATAAATATACCTTGCCCAGGTGGAAGTACCAATCTTTGAAATGGATTTTTGCAGATGAGTGCCCCGACTATAATATATATTTAGTTGCCCCACGCCATGGATGGTTACACTAGGAAAAAATTCAAATATCAACGTTCCAGTAAAGAAGAAACAACCTGTGGACTCCTATAATATATATTGACAATTCGCTTGCATTGAAACAAATTTCGTTCAGCGACCGAAAAATCCTCATCAAGAAATCAAACTAGAAAGGTGACTTAGAAGCAGAGATCCTTCTCAGCAAAAAGAAGGAGCAAAAAGTTATCCGGACACGCGGAATCGAACCGCGGACTTTCTGATAAACTGAAATTCTATTACAGTCAGATGCGATAGCCAACTACACCATGTCCGGATTTGGATATAATCTGCACTTAGTTTATCTTACTTATACAGTTTGTACCTGTTCGCAAAAGCTTATTCATTTTGAAGGAGTTTCTTAATTGAACACCACAAAATTAGTTGAACACCCTCACTAACCGCATTCAAAGTAACGCGGTATTCAAAATTCAGAGAGTAATATTACTGAGTACATACCCAAGTACCTACTTGCTCACGTTACTCTGCAGACCACGCTGGAATGTGCGTTTAAAGAGTTATACCCATTAATTTATCTTTTATTACATATATTATGATTCTAATGAAGCGTCATCTCGTATATTGACGTGTATTAAGCAAGGTGATGCAATGTACTTTGATACTTGAGATAGCGGTTTTTCTAAATTACAATTACTGCACCATACCGAATACAGAAATAGAGTGGTGTTCAACTAATTTTGTGGTGTTCAATTATTGAGCTCCATTTTGAATCACTCTATAGATCTTCCCGAAGCTAGAACGACTACCCACGTCTCCCTACACTCTTTGATGCACAGTTTGGTCCTGATACCAAGATACACTAATCATTCCCTGGGGGTCTTTTCAGGGTACACCTATCAATGATACCTGTAGTATCCCAGAGCTGCACTGTGCTATCCCAAAAGGCAGACGCCAGCAGCCGGCCGTCGGGCGAGAAGGTCACACACGAAACTGAATTTATTTGGCCCCCGAGAGTGCCTAGCCGAACGCCCATCACAGCGTCCCAAAGCTGCACTGTGTTGTCTTTGGAGCCAGACGCCAGAATCCGACCGTCGGGCGAAAACGCCGCCGAGAAAACCGAATCTGAATGACCCTTGAGAGAATGTAGCTGAGCGCCTGTCGTAGCGTCCCAGAACTGCACAGTGCTATATCTGGAACCAGACGCCAGTCTCTAACCGTCGGGCGAAAAGGCCACCGAGTCTACCGAACTTGAATGGCCCTCAAGAGTGAGTCGCCAAGTGCCCGTCGTAGCGTCCCAGAGCCGTACTGTGTTATCCCAGGAGGCTGACGCTAGTAGCCGACCGTCGGGCGAGAAGCTCACCGAGTGAACTAGCCTTGTATGGCCCCGAAGAATAAGTCGCTCAGCGCCTGTAGTGGTGCTCTAGAGTCCCACTGTGATACCACCGGAGGCAGACGCTAGCATCTCGGGACAATCTGTAACATGCCAGCTAGTCAAAATGATATAAACGAATAACTTTGTGGCTGGCCAAAAGACTCATACCTTAGGAATAAGCATCGCCTAGTTTGCCGAGCTGCAAAAATTTCACGGGCGCCTTGATTAATTGTTTTGCCTTGAATGTCAATACTAACCAATTGCAGCTACAAAAAAAAAGAAATTATACTCGCAAGTTCCGAGGTCTGCACACTTGCCTGATGCAGCCCTGAAGTGTAAGCTCACCGAATATGCAATTGACAGAAACTTCAATAAGCCAAAAACGCCCGCAGCTGAAGCCCGAAAGCCGGCTGCCTTAGTCGATTGCTTGATTAACCCCTGAGCGTCCCATGACCGAGGCAAAAGTACGGCGTCCAGAACCTTGGAATACTATAACTGCCAAACAAGAAAAAGATCAGCATTTTTCCACCACTTCAAGGAGATAAGGCCCGGTAAAGATGAGACAGCCGATCAAAAAGGGGCATACCCCCGGGGATGCTTGGCACGTTCCCAGTTCCAACGTTCTTCAGGAAATAGATTGTCCTCCGGCGGTGGGATAGCCTGCGCCCCCGGAGAATCTATATGAAGCTAAGCACCAGCGAGATATTCACTGGCCAATCGGTTTCGAATTCAACTCTGATGCGCATTGCGCAGTGACGTGATGTGTCGTGACGAACTCCGCTTCGCTTATAGTCAGTCAATCACTGCCTCAATGAGAACAACGTGCCTGGCGCCAGAACATGATTTCCTTCGGAATCCGAGCCTAGTGCCAGGCATTGATGTGGGCAATTCTCACCTTTACCTACACCATGAAAATTCAACTCTGAAGCATTGTTGGAGAGGACATCACCGGAGTATACAGCCACAAACATATAAAAAGGGCATTGGGCGGATCTATGAAGATTAACAACCGATCATACTCTTCACCTGACTTGAAAATTGATATCCACAATGATTCTTTCTCGGTGGTTTGCTTCTGCAAGCCTCGTCGGTGCTGCGTTTGCTGTACCAGGAAAATCACTTGCTAAGAGGACTACCGTTGCCGAAATCTTTACCGATATCGAGGATGCCGTTACCTGCGCTGGGTGTGAGGTAGGCGCTTGTCGCAAATGTGTTCATAGTGTTGTATACTAAACATAAATGTATTATATAGGCTTTGCTAGTGATTCTGCAGGCTCTCGCACATCTTGGTAACGATGATTTTGTCGATGTCATCACTGAAGTCTGCATTCTGGCCGGTGTTAGTTGTCCCCAGTTCTGAGGTATGGATACCCGCTTACATCCGTTATAGATTGATGATGACGATGTATGCGAGGGCGCAATTGCTCGTGAGGGGCCAATCTTGGCCCACGACCTTCGCAACATGGAAGTTCCATCCCACACCACAACCCTCTTCTGCACCACAGTCTTTGGCCTTTGCGATTACCCCGCGATCACTGATTATACGGTCGACTTCCCCTCCTCCAAGCCAGCCAATGCTTCTCGGCCGGCATCCAGCGGAGAAACTCCAATTCAAGTTGTTCACATTAGTGACATTCATGTTGATCTCTCCTACGAAGTTGGCGCGAGGTCAGTCTACCTTCATTATTAATTGACTCGCGATACTGACAAGAATTGACAGTTACGACTGCACCAAGAACATCTGCTGCCGTCCGTATACCGCAGCTGATGCCCCTGGAAACACGAGTTACCCAGCCGGTGAATATGGAAATCACAATTGCGATTCTCCTTTGGACCTGGAGTTGAGCATGTATGAAGCTATCCAGTCTCTTGTTCCCGACGCGGCATTCTCCATTTTCACTGGCGACGTTGTTGAGGGAGCAGTTTGGCTTGTTAACGAAACTGAGGTGACCAATGACCTGAATGACGCATATAACACGCGCATGGCCAGCTACTTTAGCCAAATCTATGGTGTCATTGGAAACCACGATGTTGCTCCAGTCAACTCTTTCCCCCCATCTGACATTGATACCACCATCTCCAGCCAATGGGCATACGATACTCTGTCATCCGACTGGGAGCAGTGGATTGGTTCCACAGCTGCAACCACCGCAGACGACTATGGTTCCTATTCTGTGAAGTATTCTGGTGGCAACCTTCGGATTATCTCTTTCAACACCAATTTCTACTACAAGGAGAACTTCTGGCTGTACGAGAAGACAATGCAGACCGACCCAAATAGTCAGCTGGCCTGGATCGTGGATGAGCTCGACGCTGCTGAAACTGCCGGCGAGCGAGTCTGGCTCATGGGCCACATGCCCATGGGTGCTAGCGATGCTTTCCACGACGGGTCCAACTACTTCAACCAGATCATCCAGCGATATGACGCCACAATCGCAGCTGTGTTCTACGGTCACACCCACAAGGACGAGTTCGAAATCGCCTACTCGGACTATTCCAACCCCACCGCCGACACGGCTACCATGATGTCCTACATTGCTCCAGCTCTGACTCCGACATCTGGAAACCCCACCTTCCGTGTCTACTCGGTCGACCCGGTGACGTTCGGCATTCTCGATTTCCAAGTCTACTTTGCCAACATGTCCAGCTCCACATATCAGACCAAGCCCACTTGGGAGAAGTACTACTCGGCTAAAGAGGCATACGGCTCCCTGCTCAGCCCACCCGTCACCGATAGCGCTGCCGAGCTGACCCCGGCGTTCTGGCACAACGTCACTGCCCTCTTTGAGAGCGACGACTCCGTCTTCCAGGATTACGTTGCTCGCAAGTCTCGCGGATGGGATTACTCATCCTGCACAGGCACCTGCAAGACCGACGAGATTTGCCAACTCCGCGCCGCTGAATCGCAATACAACTGTGTCGAGATCACTCCTGGCATCAGTTTCAAGAAGGCCAAGCGTTCGACTTCGGGCAGCTCCAGCGAGGAGAGTGCATGCGGTGAGTCAATCATTGGTAAGATGTTCTCGGACTTCGAGAGCACCGTGTCATCCCTGAAGACCGCCGCCGACGCTAAGCTGGGAACGAGCTTCTTGGCTACCACCGTGAACTCCACTGTGGTGTAGAGTAAGCACCTATAGTTTGATAGATTAAAGAGTGAGATTCCGTCGGCATACCGTCGGCAATTTTAGGGCTGATTATCTGTCTAAATACTTCCACACACGTTCCATAGTTTCATCAGTAATTGGTCGGCGATCCCTGCCCGATCAGATCAAAGACGGACTTGATACCTGGAGAAGAAAATGAAATAGGCAATGGAGCTTCCAAGACAGTAATTTAATCAAATTCATTTCGGTTAAATACTCGGCTTGACACGTGGGCCGGCAATAGGCTTTCATGTCCTGAGTGGTCCGTTGACGCTAACAGCGGCTTAGCCGGCGACTAAAGCAGGTCCCAGTCGGCCTCGGCGCTCCGAACTACATATAGGCTCGAATCGCGTTGTTAGAATGAAACAAGAATCATTTCATTTCCAAGCGAACCGGATTCGACGCAATGGCTTACTCTTCTGTCAAGAGTGTCGTGTCTTCGTTGCTGTTGGCGGCTACCAGCCACGCCGCGGTGCTGGCCCCGGCCAACGACATTGTATTCCCGACTGGTGATAACGTTCAGAATCCATTGATCTACTCTGGCGGAAATACTCCGTACTTTGCTGGTTAGTTTTGATTGAGTGGTTGTATGACGTTTTGCTGATTTGAAAGGTCCCAATGTCAATGGTGTTGACAACAGTGTGCCTGACAAGTGTACCGTTCAACAGGCTGCCTATATTGTGAGACATGGAAGCAGGTGAGTTGTAAGTTTTCTGGATTTATGAAACCGTTACTGATGCGGTTCATGTAGATTCCCTGATACGGGTTCGTACGAATCCTGGGTCGGAATTCAGGAGAGGGTCAGTGATTGGCGCTATATTCTTATACTCGATATTAACTTTTTGAAAGATTCAAGCTGCTGTCAATGGCGATGGCTTCAAAGCCCGTGGAGCACTTTCTTTCATTCCTGAATGGACCACGGCTTTGACCAACCCGACGCTGCAAATTGCGTCGGAATCTATGACTGGTTGGAAAGAGGTATGCTGCTAGTTTTCTCTACTGCGTTTTATAACAGCATTCTTATGAGTAATAGGCCACCGATCTTGGATACCAGCTCAGAGCTCGTTGTAAGTCATTCGAGCCTTGAATTTATTTTCAACACTGACCATATACGTAGATCCCGATTTTTACGAGGATGGTAACCCATTCTACGTGTGGGCTAACCAGTACAAGTATCCCATCAACGAGTCCCGAGTTGTTCAGACAGCTCGTGCCTTTGTCAATGGCTACCTGTACGAGTTCGCTGATACTTACGGCTCAGTGGTCAGTGTGAACTCCACTGGCTCTGTCAGCGCCATTGGTAACTCCCTGGGCCCATCTGACTCCTGCCCACTTTTTGCTTCCACTTCCAGCGGAGGCAGTAATGTTACAGACTGTAAGTTGAAAAGACATGGCCATTATTTTTCCCAGCTAAACATGTATTAGTTGATGCCACCTGGGCACCCAAGGCCCTCAAGCGCCTTAACTCGTTGATCAGCGGCAACCTGACATTCACCGAGACCGACATCCTCTTCTTCCCGTACCTGTGTGGATATGAGAGTCAGATTAAGGGCAATCTCAGCCCCTGGTGCAACGTGTTCACCGCGGACGAGTTGCGCAACTACGCCTACTCGCAGGATCTGAGCTACTACTATGATGTGGGCCCCGGTGCTGATGGGCCCGCTCCCATTATTTTCTTGCCTTTCCTCAACAGCCTGATGACTCTGCTTGCTGAGGGTCCCGGTCAGACTGGTACCGGTGCTGATGGCGAGAGCTTCACCGTTCCCAACTTGATCATGGCTTTCTTGAACGATAACCAAATTGCCGAGATGACTGCTGCTATGGGCATGTTCGATAACGAGGCTGCTCTTCCCGATACCCACATCCCTGCTAATCACCTGTACAATGTGGCCCACTTCATCACCATGCGCGGTACTGTCGCCTTTGAGGCCCTGAACTGCGAGATTACTTCGGGACACAAGACTTCTAACGAGACGTATCTGCGAGTGCTGTTTAACGATGCTGTCTACCCACTTCCCAACTGCAAGAATGGACCGGGTAAGAGCTGTCTCTTATCTGAGTACGCCACCTTTATCGAGAAGAAGAATAAGGCAGCGGGTAACTTCATTGACTACTGCAATGTGACCGAGTCTGGCCACCCTGAGACTGTTGCTGGAGCCAGTTTCTTCACTGATCTCTCCTTGGACTTCTTGACTTTTGTCAACCCTTGAGTGACAGGAATCCCTGTTCTTGTTCTCGCTCCCTGTGTCCTATGCACGCTCGCTTCGATTTTCCTTTGTAGCAGTCTGCAAGCTGCCTCTCTTTGCTTTGTCCTCTTCCTATCTCGTTTTAGATTAGCTTTTCTCTTCCCCGTTGCACTATGTACTAGATAGCCCAACCTGAAAACAGATTACCTTTTTGCCAAGCAATCCTTATCTGTGCCGCGCCATTGGATATAGAATCCGTTCAACGAGGTACATGTATGCGGCTAAACCCGTAATTGCACTCCCGTGATCACATCATGACCGCAGCAACGCGTAATCTTACACATATGCTCTGATCTAATATAACCGTCTTTTATAACCTTGAACCAAAACTACCGAATCACAGTCGACGCATCTCCATAGTCCTCAGGTCCGATGTTTGTCCGGAGATGAAAATTCCAGAAAAAAGTGGGCAATCGGGCTAGACCGTGCATTTTTCCCCACTTCCACCGGGCTGCAGATGTCTCGAACCAAGTCTTTTTTACGTGGAGAAGGTCCGAGACATGATGTCTTGTTGCTACTGGTTCTTGGCTAAGTTGCCTTGTTTTTGTTGGTTCCTTGATTTCCTTGTCTCAGGGTTTATATAGAAAGCCCCATTCCATGGAAAGGGGGGCGCTCAACCTGGGGTCTCTAGTGTGTGACACATTTCCAAAATTAGCCCAAGCCTCAAATACAACTTCAGCCGTTTCGAGCTTCTCGCTTCTCGCTCGACTCTGAGAGGTATCATTAATTTTTGTGAGATAGAGGACCAGGAGGTAACACAGATGAAACACGCACTCAGTCCCTGCCCAGATTTGTTTCCTGGATTGTGACCCTTTCACCTTATGGTCCATTCCCTTTGTCCTTCCGAATCGGACCGGACCTGAATGTGCGACAGTTTGTGAAGGATCATGGCCTATAATGCTGTTGCCCAGGTCGAGGTGGCCTCTGACTCTGAGTCGGATCGTTCACGCAATCCGTCACCCTCCGGGTATCAACGGACTATCGACCGAGGAAGTCGCCTAGAACACGCTAGAACTGCCGAGCCCTCCCAGTTGGGCGCTATTTACCGATCCATGACTTCCTCCAACTACGAAGTTGTCGAGGCAGATGACTACGACGCCGATCCTTCCCCCAAACATCCCCCCATTCCTCCACTTAATACGGCGATCGCGCGACATTCCTCCCCCGATCCTCCCTTACGGAGTGCCTCCAGTGACATCCCTATTCCTCTCAGTCACCCGACCCCGGATTTGCAATCACTACAAGGCGCCTATGCGGGCAATGTAGAGCGACTAGAACAAAGTGCAGAGCGTTTAAGTTCCAGTACGGCCGACATTGCGAGTGAAATTCGCAAGCTGGACCTGGAGCAAAAGCGACGATCCTACAGCTCGGCTTCCAATTCCATAATCATGAGGAATGGTGCATTCTCCCCGGGCGCAAGTCTTACCAGATCCCCTCATGGCTCGACCCGATCGCGATCTACACGCCAGCGCTCCCTCTCCAATGGATCTTGCCTGGCGCAGGTAGCGGAGCCTGACCATGACGACGGTCACTTCCTAGATCAACTCCCCACGACCCTACCGATCGCCCCACAATACCCCCTTCATACTCAGAGCACCGGGCGCTTCTACGGTCAACATGACGGCCCAGCGATGACTCCTGTGGCTGCGGAAGAGATTGAGCGACCCGACACAGCCGCATCGGGAGATACCTTCCAACAAGCGCGGACACTGTTTAACGATTTTGATGGCGTTCACTTCGCACCCCTGGATCTCGCCGATCCCGGACGTCAGATGTCAATAAGCCAACCGCCCCTGGCCAGCAAGCCGGAACCGTACAAGGAGGCCCAGGCTGGCCAGAATATGGTTTACTATCCCGCACCGGTCCCGCGCATGCTGAATCTGCCTCCCAAACTGTCGCGCAGACCACCGGTCGCTGAGCGTGAGAAACGTCGTATGCAGATTTTGACTGCTATCGCGGCTGAGGACAGGAGAGCGGAGTTCGGCGAGGAAGGAACGACCGAGGGCCAGAAAGACAAACGGCAAACAAGACTGCCCCAACAACTTCGGGCAAGCGTCTTCTTTAACCCGCCCAGTACCACGCTCGAGCTGGACGTTAAGCAGGATTCGGCGGTTGCGACACTCGATAGCATCCTCGACGCTTCGGCGCATGCGCCTGTGTCGGCTTTTACAGATCATCCGTACGCGGGTCACGTTGGATCGCACGTCTATGGACAGGAGCGGAAGACTCTACGGAAGCAAAAGTCAGATCGGAACTCCCAGTTTCCAATGGGGCAACAGCAGAGCACAAACCGAGAGAGTGCGTCAGATGGCTCAGCCCACTCCGATAGCGGATTGCAGCAGGACGAACCGGAGGGAGTTAATCATCAGAATGACTCCGAGGGCTCAGATGGATCAGAGGATGAAGAAGAAGATGATGAGCCCTCAACAGAGAGTGAAGATGATGAGGAGTCAGACTACGTGGGACCGCCCAACACCTTACTAGCGGAACTGGAGCTGCGGAAGCAAGAGCTTGCACAGCGGAGACGTACAGTCGTCCCTAAGTATACGCCTGGTATGCAGAACACCCTGTTGGAGTTGGATGCGATGGCCCAGAAACAGAGCGAGAAAAGAAGACGCCGCCCGATAACTTTAGCCTGGGACAATCGCCATGCTACTGACGATGACGATGTTCCTCTCGCAATGTTATATCCCGACCAGGTAAAAGCGGATGACCCGAATCAACCACGTGGTCTGATGGAGAAACAACAAGTCGAGGAACATGAGCCCTTAAGTACACGTCGTGCTCGGCTGAGGGGGGAACCCATTCCCGAGAAACGACCTGTCACAGTTTATGCCGTTCAGAAGCCGCAATCTGCACAGGCGCCCGCCACAGAGGATGATGCAGAAGAAGAAGGTGAGACCCTGGCCGAACGTCTGAGACGATTGAAAGGACGGAATCCATCGGAAACCGAGTTCTCAAATAATCTCCTGGCCGAATTTGACAATCGCCTCGGATCATCCCACTCCTCAGAGGCTACACCAGCCCCTCAACAGCCGCCCAAAGAGGAGACCCTCGCACAGCGGCGTATACGCCTACAGAAAGAAAATGGCGCCCAGCCTGGCCTTGCACAGAACCCACGGATGCGAAGAAGCATGGCGACCCTTCCCCAAGTTCGGCCGTCACATGTAGTTCGCAAATCCTCTCACGACGTGTTCCAGCAACCGAATTCGATGCAGCAGTACGGTAGCCGCATGTCCATGCAGCAGTTCCCGACCAATATGGGACATCCGAATCATGCATACCCAGTGAACCAGCCACCCCCGCCACCATATAGCTATGGGCCGGGATACCCACCTCCCCTATGGCTACAATAACACCATGATCGCCATGCACAATATGGGTTATCCCATGCCTAATGCGTGCGGGCCGACCATGACCCGCCAGCCCGTTGATCCCAACCAGCGCGATGTCATTGACCGCTGGCGGGCAAGCATTCGCTAAGCCTTGTCATTTCCTTTCTACCTCGCTTTTGTTTTTCATTGCATCATCATAGCGTTGTTGTTCTGGGTGTACTCTTGAGCCTTTCAATCTCCCTTTTTCTTTCTTTCTTGTTTTCTTCTTGCTTTGGAGGGATATCCATGTAAACTAGTGCATTGTATGATTCATAGAGGCGATTTGGTCTCATCCACAGTCTTATCAGGCAGCAATTTAGAACTTTGTTTTGCATATTGATGTGTTCCTATTGTATCTAACCATTTATCTAGATTCCCCAGATACCCGAATACCTAATTCATGGCTCAACTTGTCTTGTCAATCGGTCAATCGGCAATGCTAAGTCCTACATATTTTTGGATATTAAGCCATGTAATACCCGACTTCCACGCTAGATCAGAACCAGTTAGCGTCGGGATTACCGTACGTTGGAAGGTTACATCTGCTGCTTAGCGCAAATAATTAACTGCGCTTGTGCCTTGAATTTGACCAAAAATTGGCCAGTGCCCAATTACATATTCATTTTGTCACTAGGTTAAAACATTATCCTCGCAGAGCCTCATAGGGCTGTGCTTCGTTCTTGCGGGCCACGTCACTAGTCTATTGGTAAGGATACTTAGCCTCTGATCTATCATTCTCTGGTGTTTACCATTATCTTGATTATTGGACACATTATTTAGCATGTCAAGTGTCATGAAAAGTTATGAGTCAAGTCGTCAGTTAAACGTTCACTATCTATTGAGAGATCCGCTGGTCGGGTTATGTCGGGCTATCTACTTCACCGGGGCACAATCTCTGATATTTAAATATGAGACATTTAACACTAGTGGACTGAGATGTCCGTAGATGGTAGGGGACAAGATGTTAGATGACGCGGCTGTGCTCCACATGTTCTTGAAAGCTTGGCCCTAAATACGCTCGGGCTCCGAATAGCACTAATATTAATCCATATAAAAGTGGTTTTATCTTGTCCTAAAAACCACTCTTTATTGACCACTTGCTGTGCACTATTTCGGAGAATAAAATCGCGCATTCCTCATATGGTCGCTATAATGTCTTCAAAAATATCACTAGATGTTTTGCTACCAATGTCTTCGGAATTATCACCAGATGTTCTGGATGATGCTTTTCCATATCTCAATGAACGGCCACTAGATGTTGGATTTATATTATCACTATTGTTTATGATGATCACTTGTACTTTCGTGAGTCCAAGCCATACTTCTGACTCTCTCATTTGCTGACACTCATTGATATAAGTCCACAAATGTGACTGGTAACATCCTTGCAACCATAACAGCCCTATCAAGAGAAGAAGTGGGCACTACTCGACTTACCTGGCGGCAAGATTTCTACGGTCTCCCAATATTCATCTTTCATCGCTTAGCAAAGATTGCCATCCTTTCCCGATTTCCAGTGAAAGGCTCAAGTCTGCTGAGCTGCTTCCTTTTGAACGTCATGGCCGAATTGCTACTTTCAACGCTGAAAGTAGCCAATGTGCACATTATCATTTCCAAGCTTGATCCCTCGAGAACTCGGATGCTATCGCCATTCCGGTGCATTTTCAGTTTATCGATATGGCTTACGATCTTCCCGGCTACATTGCTATATAGCATATGCTCAAGCACATGCTTTTACCTTCCCCTCTACGTTGGCCGTTCGATGTTTGACCAAATCGGCCAAGATGGCCGAGATAGCCATGGCTGGCAACTTGGAATGATTGCCGTGTTAATCGCGGTTCTATATTTTGGGCTGGTGGTACCCTCTTATGCTATCTTTATTCGAGTGGCTGGCTCCACGTTGCCGTTGCAAAGAGATTCGAAGTATACGGTGGATAAAAATATCGGTCTCGGCGGAGCATGGCAGAGCTTCACGTGGCCAAATAGAGTTGCTTTCTTCAAGTTGCATGTCGATGTCCTCATTCTGGAAACAGGTCTGGGGTTCGCGATGTCTACATTTGTGTTTGCGCTCTGTCATCCTGCGTTATACACCGATGTTGCGAGATTTTTTGCGAAGTATGCTGGTTAGCCTGGGCAAAGGTAGATAATGGTCGCAGAATCTGGTCGTCTTTATAGACAAGACAATGCCTCATCCACGATGATCTTGTTAGGACACTTTGTGTACCCGTGGTATAGAATATTGTTGACCTTGTCACGTGAAATGTAAATACCAATAACAAAGAAACTCTGCTTCAGTTTAGTGGTTATGCAAATGATTTGATAGGGAAAAGAATGAAATACTTCCGAAAGTTCCTGGATAGTTTTGATAATTGGTCTACCATAGGGTTCCGTTGAAGCCCACGTTCTTGATTATTATCAGATCTCGTAAACCTTGGAAGGGATAAGTAAATATAGATCTGACCAGCTGAAGCTTCGATTGGTGTAACCCTACCTACGAACCTTGGAACCGATCTTACGTCTCAATTGATCTTTCATTTACTCCTAAATTATGATTCTGCTTATTTCGAATTATCATTAAAGAGTTTTCTTCAATTTACTTCATTCTACTACGTACCGTGAAGCTCAACGCCGAGTGGGCCGTTTCAAGCCCCACTAGTGCCTGTGCTGTGCCTGGTATGTGAGACCAAAAGTTCAGCCCTCCTTTCCACTAACACCAGCCCTCTACAGGTACACATGACCGCGATGGAGTCTCAAGTCCCCTAAAATATATCACGGCTTATAAAACCGCCGCCACAGGCCCTGGTCCATCGACCAGAATGCCCTCGTCCACAGTTTTCTCATACTGGCGGCGCGACCATCGCCGCTCAACCGCGCCGCCAACTTCTCTACCAGCTCCGTCACCAGCCCCTCTTAGCGCAGGAGAAAGCCCACTCAGTCCTCCCCAGCTCCCCGAAATCCCTGATACTCCTACCTTCACGAGCGCATTCGGCAGCAACCCTTCATACGATGCCCCGCCCTGGAATGAATCGCCATTGGAGAACGATGCTGCAAAGCTAAACTTTACCTCCACCACCACGCCACTGTCTTCCTCCATTAGTCTCGCTGTTCCGTCACCGTCGGTCGAGAGAGAAAATCGCCCCCACTCGAGTCCCGAAGAAGTTGACCCCGAATCGACTTTTACGTCACAGGCCAACGATTCACAACTGGAGGTGACAGGATCGCGGGTGGACCAGGGTGATGCAGAAGCGAATTTAAAGCCTACTTCTCCATTCCGCCTTTCTATCGGGAAAGGGTTGCGGAACTTTCAGGCACCAGCCGCTGATAATCAGAAACGGTCCTCCACGGCGGGATTGGGGGCGAGCCAATTTCGATTGAAAACTTCGCCCGAGGATGTGCTGGTGGAAAGGCCAAATACATTACAGAGGGAAGTCAGGCAGGATGGTGCTCTGTCGAGGCGAACTGCGGACCGCGAAATTGCGGTCGAGCATGCACACCACAAATCGGGCAAGGCAATGCTCCATCTTTTAAACCCGATGTCGCTTCTTGCGCGTCGTCGTTCTTCACAAATTGGCAGCTCTCGCATTGAGGATGCCAAGCTTAACGCAGCCAACATGATACCTGCCATCCCGGATGACTATGATCCCCGAATTCGTGGAAAGATCATACATGACTTCTCTGCTCCTCGGGCTCGACGAAATGTGTCAGGTAATTCGACTACGGCCGATGGGAAAAGCCCAAATCAACAAGACCCATCGCTACAAAGTCCTGCTAGTCCCTGGAACGACAGGTCGAGGCGACACAGCGATCACTCGCCTGTGTTCAAGGAGCATTTTGAAGAAGATCAGAATGTGCTCCACATTGAGAACAAGGGTTACCTCCAGTCATCGCTGCTGACGAGTCCAGCCCAACCGGGATACGAGAGGTCAATCCCGGTTTTTGCGCGAAAGTTTCCTTCTACGGCTCCGGAACAAAGCACAGAAACTGGCGATCATTATGAAAATCTCCCAGCAGAACTCCCGGGAGATGGTCCTGTGGAGCTTCCTGCAGAGGTCCCGCCAGAATATACGACACATCCACCAAGAGCAAGCCCACCTGCAAGTCAAAAGGATCAAGATATCATTCCCAAGGTTCATCCTGCAGGTTTGCCCAAGCATCTCAAAAGCAATGCTTCTTCAAGATTCAGCTTCGACATGGGAGGTGTAGAATCTTCCGTACAGGAGAAGCTCCTCGAAGAAAAACATAAGGCGAAAGAGGCTGCACGAAAATTGGATGATGGATACTTTGACGACTTTGATGACGAATTCGATCATGACATGATGGATGACATGGATGACCTTGAAGAAGAGATCCCGGAAATCAGCGCTGACTATGACGAAGACTACGCGCCTCCTGTTCCTCTGAATATAAACGGTGATCTCAAGTCGTGGGCCGCGCCTGGGCTTTCGCCTGTAGTTGCAAGCCCGATTACACCTGCGCCGCCCTCTGAAATTCCCACCAACCCATATTTTTGTGAAGATCAAATGTTGCAAGAAGAGAACCATGATTTTCAAGGCCAATCTATGATGGAAAATACTCGGCAATTCTCAGATGACCAAATGCAAACAATCGCTGATGATGACGACCTGTACTTCGACGATGGTGAATTTGGGGATCTTGACGCTGACGACCAGGATGGCGGTTTCGATGAGTCAATCTTCGACGACGAAACTAGTCATTTATATGAAAGGAAAACGGTCAATAAGGAGGCCACTCAGGAACCTCAAGATGCCATCCCCGAAGAAGATGAGCGCCCGGAGAAAGACTTGTTACTTGAAGAAGATGCCATTCAAGGGCTTAAGCACATGCCCAGCGTGGCAAGTGAATACCAGATGGGCCCCATTAAGCGTGGGCCGCTTGGTGAACCAATTCCTAACATGGGACCTGCTCGGGCTCATGGTGGTGTTCTCACGGAGCAAAACCTGGAGGTATTACACAATGCCCTGGAATTTGCAGCAAATGAAGCAGTGGCCCAAGGTCAATTCGGACGCACATTCAGCACAAGTGAGAGGTCTGCAGGACAAGACAGTATACCGCAAACATCGCATACTGGTGATTCGCAGCCGGGCCTAGTTTCGGACGACAGCCGACTCAGCCAAGCAGCGGAAATGATGGGCTTTGATGATGTCTTTGATGATAATATTTATAATGACGATGCGTACTACGATGATCCGATCGTTGCTGCAGCCAATGCCGAAGCGCTAGAAAATGACGATGAAGGCTTCTACGGCCAAGAATTTGGCTTTTATGCCCAGGCGCATGGCACTTCTGAACTTACGAACGGGGGTTATTTTGGCCCTCGAGGAGTCGAAGGCATCAGCCGCAGCTTTAGCAGCCGTGGAAAATTTCAGGAACCCAGCTTGACCCCGATCACTGAACGCAGTGAATGGAGCACCCGCAACTCTCTCATCTCGTTGAAGGCACACGGCGCCGCTCATTCGAATCCATCGCTTGCTAGCCCGGGCTTGGCCCAGCTAGTGGACATGGGTAACTTGGACGACGAGATGACACTGAGCGCTCTTCTGAAGCTGCGACGTGGTGCCTGGGGTGGAAGCAATGGTAGTCTTCGCAGCAGCGCTGGAAGTCCACCCCCTCATACTCTCACGTCTTCACACCGCGGCAGCTTTGCCGGAGCCTCCGAAGCTGCTAGTCCTTCCGAGGCTAGACCTTTTACTGAGGAGGGTTTAGCGGGCATGATCGATCACCATGACGACCAGCTCTCATATATGACTTCACCGCTCAAAGTCACTGGACGTCAAGATGCCGATCTCCCGCATAGCGGAATCGACGGCCCGATCTACGCTGATGTCGAGGAAGAATTGCCGAATTCCGGCACTCAGCGCCTCAATGTCTTGTAAAATTGCTCCTTCTTTCTTCCTTCCCTTCCCATTGGACATAATCGCCAATTTATTGGCTTGCTCGTTGCATATGGATTGGCTATTTTGTTTTTTCCCCTTTTTTGCTCTCTCATGATGTAATGACTTACCCCAGTATGTTTTCTGGTTGGCGTTACCCTTCTATACACCGATTGTTCTTATATTGTTCCCGGTGATCTAGGCATGTTAATATACGAAATTTGGAAGCCTTCAGCATGACTGTAAACTACCAGGGTGTCTACTTGTGTGACCATTGACTGCCGTCATCGCAAACCATAGCCCTACGATTGGGCCGAAATCACCCGCAAAACACCGAAATGCTTAGCCGGTCAGTGGATCGTTGTGGCTCACAAACCGGAGTCGCCGCGTCTCAGTAACGTAAACCGGCAATGAGCCGGGCTGACTCAGCGCACCAGCCTCATTCCAAGCAGGTTCCTCCGAGTTTAGCTGGCTCCCCTTCTTCTCCAATCTAAACCCTTTTACCCCAGTTCTTCAATTCAGCAGAGTTTCTGCTATCTAATGAGTTCAGACTCTATATAGGTGCTACGGCAATAATAGTCGACACCTAATTTGCGCAAATCAAAATCCTACCTGTACGTGTTTCCGTCGCTTCCTTTGCTCCGTCGGTACTCTCGGCAGAGAACAACAACCTGTCAACTTCGGTGGCTAACATGCGCGTGACGAGTAGATCGGTTTGAGATTGCCCTTACATCAGCTCAGTTTGAGACTTTAGCTGTTTCGCTTTCCTCCTTTCCCCCTTTTCTCTGAACAGTCCCGGCTTCGTCGGAAACAAATCCCGCAATGTTCAGGAATACTGCCTTGAAGGCCTCCCGGAGGTCCTTCAACCTCACTTCGAGCGCTCGTTACGCCTCGAAGAACCCTGGCTTCAGCCTCGCTGCTCGTCGTCCTCTTGCCGTTGTTAACGGTGCTCGTCAATATGCTTCTGAGGCGTCAAAACCTGGTGTGGTAAGCTTGAATCGACCCTTGAAAAAATTGCAATGCAAAAACCAAGATTTTGAAAATGCGCGATTGGAGCGCGAACCCGGAACTTTTGACTAATGCGACAGCGCGACTTTTAAAGGACTCCAACGACTCTTTCCTCTCGGGCAGCACTGCCAACTACATTGATGAGATGTACCTGGCATGGAAGCGTGACCCGTCCAGCGTCCACATCTCATGGCAGACCTACTTCAAGAACATGGAGGAGGGCTCCATGCCTATGTCCCAGGCCTTCACTCCCCCCCCCTACTCTCGTCCCTACCCCTACCGGTGGTGTTCCTCAGGATATGCCCGCCGGTGGCCTCGCCAGCGGCACTGATGTCACCAACCACTTGAAGGTTCAGCTTCTTGTGCGCGCCTACCAGGCCCGTGGCCACCACAAGGCCAAGATCGACCCTCTTGGTATCCGTGGAGAGGCCGAGGCCTTTGGTTACGACAAGCCCAAGGAGCTTGAGCTCGACCACTACGGTTTCACTGACCGCGACTTGGACCAGGAGTTCGCTCTTGGACCCGGTATCTTGCCCCGTTTCGTCACTGGAGAGCGTAAGAAGATGACTCTCCGTGAGATCATTGACTCTTGCGAGAAGATCTACTGCGGCTCCTACGGTGTCGAGTACATTCACATTCCCGACCGCAAGCCTTGCGAGTGGATTCGTGACCGTTTCGAGATCCCCGAGCCCTTCCGCTACTCGGTTGATGACAAGCGCCGCATTCTGGACCGTCTTATCTGGAGTTCCAGCTTCGAGTCTTTCTTGGCTACCAAGTTCCCCAACGACAAGCGTTTCGGTCTGGAGGGCTGTGAGACCCTTGTGCCCGGTATGAAGGCTCTGATCGACCGCAGTGTTGACTACGGCATCAAGGACATTGTCATTGGTATGCCTCACCGTGGTCGCCTGAACGTTCTGTCCAACGTCGTTCGCAAGCCCAACGAGTCCATCTTCAGTGA
The DNA here is from genome assembly GCA_028829675.1 of Penicillium tannophilum. Classification (NCBI taxonomy): domain Eukaryota; kingdom Fungi; phylum Ascomycota; class Eurotiomycetes; order Eurotiales; family Aspergillaceae; genus Penicillium; species Penicillium tannophilum. Next base: position 164,057 of record JAQKAK010000011.1, read on the forward strand.
GTTCGCTGGTTCTACTGAGCCTTCCGATGAGGGTTCCGGTGATGTCAAGTACCACTTGGGTATGAACTTCGAGCGTCCTACTCCCTCCGGAAAGCGCGTGCAGCTGTCCCTGGTTGCCAACCCCTCTCACTTGGAGGCCGAGGACCCGGTTGTCCTGGGTAAGGCCCGTGCCATTCAGCACTACAACAATGACGAGACTGAGTTCAACACCGCTATGGGTGTTCTGCTCCACGGTGACGCTGCCTTCGCCGCCCAGGGTGTCGTCTACGAGACCATGGGATTCCAGTCTCTTCCCGCCTACTCCACTGGTGGTACCATCCACATCGTCGTGAACAACCAGATTGGTTTCACCACCGACCCCCGCTTTGCCCGTTCCACCCCTTACTGCTCGGACATTGCCAAGGCTATTGATGCTCCCGTGTTCCACGTGAACGCCGACGACGTCGAGGCCGTCAACTACGTTTGCCAGGTCGCTGCCGACTGGCGTGCCGAGTTCAAGCGTGACGTTGTCATTGACATTGTCTGCTACCGTAAGCAGGGTCACAACGAGACTGACCAGCCCTCGTTCACCCAGCCTCGCATGTACAAGCGCATTGCTGAGCAGAAGGCCCAGCTCGACAAGTACGTCGAGAAGCTGATTGCTGAGGGTACCTTCACCAAGGAGGACATTGATGAGCACAAGAAGTGGGTCTGGGGCATGCTGAACGACAGCTTCGACCGCTCCAAGGACTACCAGCCCACCGGTAAGGAGTGGCTCACCTCCGCCTGGAACAACTTCAAGACCCCCAAGGAGTTGGCCACTGAGGTCCTTCCCCACCTCCCCACCGCCGTTGCCGCCAATACTTTGTCCACCATTGCCGACAAGATCAGCGGTAGCGGCGCTCCCGAGGGCTTCACTCTCCACAAGAACCTGAAGCGTATCTTGGCCAACCGCAAGAAGACTGTTGATGAGGGTAAGGGTATTGACTGGGCTACTGCTGAGGCTCTTGCCTTCGGTTCCCTCGTTAACGAGGGATACCACGTCCGTGTCTCCGGACAGGATGTTGAGCGTGGTACCTTCTCCCAGCGTCACGCCGTCCTGCACGACCAGGAGAACGAGGCTGTCCACACTCCCCTGCAGAGCATCAGCGACAAGCAGGGTAGCTTCGTCATCTCCAACTCCTCCCTCAGCGAGTTCGGCTGTCTCGGTTTCGAGTACGGTTACTCTCTGACCTCCCCCGAGGCTCTCGTCATGTGGGAGGCTCAGTTCGGTGATTTCGCCAACAACGCTCAGTGTATCATTGATCAGTTCATTGCCTCCGGTGAATCTAAGTGGTTGCAGCGTTCCGGTCTCGTTGTCTCTCTGCCCCACGGTTACGATGGACAGGGTCCTGAGCACTCTTCCGGTCGTATGGAGCGTTGGTTGCAGCTTTGTAACGAGGAGCCTCGCGTGTTCCCCTCTGCTGACAAGCTCGACCGCCAGCACCAGGACTGCAACATGCAGATCGTTTACATGACCGAGCCCTCTAACCTGTTCCACGTTCTCCGTCGCCAGATGCAGCGCCAGTTCCGCAAGCCTTTGGTCATCTTCTTCTCCAAGGCTCTCCTGCGTCACCCCATTGCCCGCTCTGACATCGAGGCCTTCACCGGCGAGTCCCACTTCCAGTGGATCATCCGTGATCCCGCCCATGAGACCGCCGAGATTGAGGCCCCCGAGAAGATTGAGCGTGTCATCATGTGCTCTGGACAGGTCTACGCCGCCCTCGTTAAGCACCGTGAGGCCAACGGTCTCCGCAACACTGCCATCACCCGTGTTGAGCAGCTGCACCCCTTCCCCTGGGCTCAGCTCAAGGAGAACCTTGACAGCTACCCCAACGCCAAGGACATCGTCTGGTGTCAGGAGGAGCCCCTCAACGCCGGTCCCTGGTCTTACGCCCAGCCCCGTCTTGAGACCATGCTGAACTCCACCGAGCACCACAACCGCCGCCACGTCCTGTACGCTGGTCGTGCTCCTAGTGCCTCCGTCGCCTCCGGTCTCAAGGCTGTCCACTTGAAGGAGGAGCAGGACTTCCTTAATGATGCTTTCTCCGTCCACCAGGAGCGCCTCAAGGGCGAGTAAATGCCTTTCATGACTTGATGACTCCGGTCAAAGCTGGAGCAGACTTGTTGAATGGCTTGCTTTTCCTATGTTCATTGGTTCGCCGAAGCTAGCGTCCGATTTCCTTTGTACCACCTTTTTTCTTATTTGCATGAGTATTCTTTGTTCTCGACCATGGTTTATACGACCTGTCTTGCTATTGCGAGACTCTTGGCCCGTCTATACCTAGAATCATGTCTGTAAAATACAAATTTCATTCAGTTGTTGCATTCTATTTATTTCATCCCTAGTAAACAGTAGTATGCATATTTTTCAGCAGTAAAGAGCCTGAATGTGCGAAAATTAGCCAGGCAATTGGAACACTCGTCATCTTGCTTAATCTACCTAAATTTTGAATAGAATTGTACCGCCTTCGTGTGTATAGTGTGTGTAGTTCGCTCGTGTATGGCTAGAATGACATCATAAAAGAAGACAAATCGTGACTAAGCCATGTTGATGCCTGAATATAATGGCATTAATTCACCTGATCTAATGCGCTCTTCTCCGCACGCAAACTTCCGACTGCTGATCCTCCCTCGTCGTCTCTACTCTTGCTGCATGAGGTATCGCAAGCCTATATGGTGATAGACCTTCTATCCGAACAATTGATCGTTCATACACTACTCTGATTTCATCGGATTGGACCAGGAGCACTAAAAAAGCTCCTGCAACGGTGCAAACCTCAGCTTAAGCACAGCCTTTCCACCATGTCCACCGTCTCGTCTTCAACCATGAACCCCCAGGGCCAGGGGATCCGCCAATCAGCCCGCCAAACCCGTACAAACCCCTCGCGCACTTCCAAGACAGTCGGTCGTTCTTCCTTTGGCTATGGCCGTGGTTCGACTGCTGAGATCCCCTCTACTCCCCCTGTGCCTCATGGCTTTTATCCTGCTCTCACACACTTTACCGACGCGATAACCGCCCTACCACGCGAGTTTCGTCGACACAATTCACTGTTAAAAGAAGTGGACGCCAAAGCGTGGGCACTGGAGGAAAATTTGTTGCAGCTGCTTGAGCTTTCATCAGTGTCGCAACCCGTTCCTCATCCACCCCACCTAGCGCCTATTGTTGCGGGTGTAATGCGAGACGATGTATTACCACAGGTAAGTCGTTATCACTGATTTTATGAATTTTTGATTATGAATTGTATACTGATGTTGCTTCCCTCTTAGGAGCTTTCCCAGTCCGAATCGCCCGATAGTAAAAACCGTCGCCTCCTCTTCGATCGCGTGCGCCAAAGCCTTTCTGATCTCATGATGACTGCCGATGAAAAGAATCATGTCATTTCCAATGCGAATGAGGAATTGGACCGCCAGGTCATACGCCTGGATACCGTGTTCCCGTACATTGCTGGTGAGATCAGCGAGGAGGCTCGCCTGGGTAGCTTGACGCACTGGGCATACTCGAACAAGAATGCCGTCAAGACGGCGGCCAACGAGCGTCCGCGCCGTGAAGCAGTGTCACATAGGCAGGACCTATCGCATGCGCTCCACGAGGCTGAACCGTCTAGTCGCAGCGAATTACGGCGCGAGGCTCTTGCACGGAAACCACGCCGGGCAAATGCCGATGCGGACTATGAAGATTCTCGCGGGGCCCGAAAGACTGCCACGACGAAGTCTCGCGGGGATAACGCGGGGGCTGAGCAGAATGCCACGGCTAAGCGCCGGAGGGTGGAAAAAGAGCGGCCTCCCGCTATCGATATGGGTACACCGATGGAGCGCACGGCCAGTGGCGCGACCAGCCAGAGAGCCTCCGCCAAGGATGGAGTAGAGAAGAAGCGGTCTCGCGCTCCCAATGCTGGTACCACTGGAGCTCGCAAGAAGTATGCTTCACCCATTGATTCTCCTGTTCCGTCTGTATCATTCCTAACTCTTTTATCACAGGACCAATGTCACTTCCAATGCCGGATCACCTGTCATGGCTCCCTCACCTCTTATCGGAACCTTCAATGCCCCACGTGGAGCTGCAAGCCCCGGACCAAACCCAGCACGCCCGCAATCCTCTCGAACTCAGCAGACTGCAGGACAGACCAGCAATGCCCGACAAAGGCCGTCATCATCTGCGTCCAATCGCATTGGTCAGCCAACCGGTACGTTAATCAGCCTGATCTTTATATGGATCGTGTCTAATCGCATTTTCCTTATCTAGCCAAATCCACCGACCCCAGATCTACACCCCGCGATGGGCCCCTCAAAATCGAAGCAATCAACAACGACCCAAGCCGCAACTACGAAGGCGAAGCTGGTATGCGAACATCGGCACCAACAGGTGGTAAACAGGACGACCTGGATGGACGACCCGCCGATGCCCTCGAGGCCGAACAATCCAAAGGCCGAACCTCCAAGACCTCCACACCACTGCTACCAGCCTTGGGAGAACCTGCACAGTCTCGCTCCAGACCAACGCGGAGTACAGATCCTGCGCCCAGCAAGCGCAATGCTAAAAAGCCTGTGGTGCCGGCACCGGCGATACCATCCGACGAGGAATCCATCCACGAAGGTGACGACGAAGATGAAGAAGGCGAGCCTCGATACTGCTATTGTAATGAGATCAGTTTCGGCGAGATGGTGGCCTGTGACAATGATGCCTGTCCGCGCGAATGGTTCCATCTGTCTTGTGTGGGATTGACGAAACCCCCAGGGAAGAATGGTAAGTTATACTCAGTCTCCTTTCTATGGCGCATGCTAATAACTGTATAGTCAAATGGTATTGCAACGAGTGCAAGGAGAATATGCGAAGAGGCCGCAATGGACGGTAGATGTTGAGAATGATATGACCTTCGATCTGATTATCATTTCCGTTGGCTACTGCATCTTCATTCATGGGAGGTTGATGCTAGACATGACTAAGGACTGCAATGATCTCCTACAACTAATGAAGAACTTCTTTTCCTTTCCCAAATGCTGTTTGTAGTGTTCCTATTCAAGGCCCGTAGCGAAGACCTAAGAATAAACAGAGAAGCTTGGACTTTGAAATAGAGAGACGGGGGCTATACTCGAAAATCGCGCCTTCCTAAGATGACTTGATGCCACAGACAAATGAAACATTCTGTGCAAACCAAGACAAACCAAGCCAGAATGATTCAGCCCATAGACTCTGCAAATCCCCCGATTCGTAATCTCTTCCATTTGACGTTGTGTAGGGGCATGATCCACTGATCAGAAGCAAACACAAACAGTTTCGGGTTTACTCTTTGCCGTGTATCTATACGCTTCTATGCTGTATTGAATAAAGCGGTGTATTTTTTCAAGTGGAGAATAGTGAGGTCACTCTCGGTATGATCTTTATGACTCATAGTTCTCCAGTGCTTAATCGCACACGTGTGGATGTCTAGCGGGGCCACGAGTTGACCGTAATCGGGCTTAAATCGATATCCCGGCCCAAAGTTTCCATTAAGCTATGTGTTTTTGTATCTTTGGACGCTTGCCCTGTATCATAAAACAAAAAAGCTCAAATTTGAAGGTTACAAGGGACCTGGAGGGAATGAATACTTTCGAGGTTGGTCTGAACAGCGCAAAGATGTAAAGATTTGTGGGAAGACCGCTTTGTAAAAAGTCACACTTGAAATCCATTCGATCGATATGGAAAGCGCAAAGAAACGAAACAAGCACATCTAGACTAGAGTTCCCAAGGCGCAGCCATCTTCCTTCTCTTTCCACTAGGCTGACTTTCATCAGATTCATCTCTAGGACGCTTCTCAGCACTAGTCGTCTGACTAGAACTGATATACTTCCAAAGGCGCGTAACAATATATTCACTTTCAGTATCACTCTTAGACATAGTTTGAGTATCACTTCTAGCAAAGATTGTCTCAGCATCACTCTTTTCCTCATCAAACATGCCCTCAAGCTCAGGAACATTGCCCAAAGGAACTCCAAAATCTGCATAAACGTCAGTCATCATCCAAGAAAGACAAAATAAACCTTGGGCAGTACTAACCTGGCCCACTCTCTCGAACAATCAACGTAAAACAGGGAAGATCATGATCCTTAGGGAGCGAATCAACATCCCCCACGGGTCTAGGACCTCTAAAATCCTCGAAATGCCCCTCAAAACTCCTCCAGATAGCCCTTCCCAAATCCCAACCATTGTTCAACCGAACCTGGCCCTTTGTTGAATTTGTTGTATTCCAATCCAAATTGTCGCGCTCCTGCCAGCTCCACCAGATGCTGCTACCGGGTTTATCAAGCAAGTTCATTTTCTTAAGCGCTTTCTCGATGTATTGAAATCGGACATATTCAATATTAATCCATTTCCGGTCTGGAGTCTGCTGGCACTCGAGCTCGGGGCGCTCGAGGAAATGTGATAGACTCACTGTCCAGCTTGGACTACCACAGCGATCGCCGGCTTTGATGATATCTACTTTGGCGTTGTATACGACGTATTGTGATTGGTAGTCGAATGTTTCTGGGTCTTCTTCGCTTTCTGAGGACTCATCTTGCTTAGGCTGCTCTTCTTCTGAGGAAGAGGATGCGGGTTTATGTGTGGATTCTTCTTCGTGCACTCCTTCCTTGTGCGACGCACACGTCGATAATTCAGACTCATTCTCAGAATCTGCTTCTTGACGATATGGCTTCTCCACTGGCTCGTCATCTTCATCCTCCGAATCGTCATCTGGATCTGCTTCGACCCCCGGTACCTCTACCTCATCCTCTTCTCCCTCCGCATCCTCACCAGAATCCTCATCCTCGCCACCCAGGAGCAACTCCTTCCGGTCTGCTACCGGCCACGTAGTACGCTGGTCCCTGAAGATGTCATATAAGTTCTTAACAGCACTTGGCCGATGTAGACGTGGAATACCATGTGGCATCTTGTCTATCTCTTCGTGAATGGCATTGTTGACATCTTCACGAGCCTCTCTCAGTCGAAGGTTTAGACCGTCGACGCTGAGATCGTTGTTAATTCCCATCAGAATCATAGTCACGGCGTCTCGGTAATGTTGGTCTTTGTCATCGCCGATTTTGAGATGATGCCATTGGGCATCGTTCTTTCTTTTTGGGACTTGGGCTTTTCTCGGCATGATGGCGATTTACTTTGTGAAAATGAATAAGGTAGGTTGGGATTTGGAACTTGAAGGAGTTTGTGAGTTGGGATTTAGAGAGATGGCCTCATGCTTTTTGAATCATTCAAGGTGTGAGGTTCTTTGTAGGTCTGGGATGGATGGGAGGGGTTTTCTTTGTGCTATTATTATTATAAGATTCAAAACTTCTTTATTCTACGTCTCGCCCAAACCTTACATGTCACTATGCATAGTAAAAGTATAATTTATCAGATATCCTTTGTGGGTTCTTTCATGGCTGAGGTCTGAAGGGTCCACAGTCATTGGCATTCAAACCCATTTTAGTTGTAATACTATTTTTATTTACATTCTTTCCAATGCTTAAGGCTCATGTAGTCCTGTGTATTTTCTCCATTACTAAGGTATAGTAGTGGCAAATGGAATTTTGAAGTTTCTTAGAATAGGACCAAGTCGAGTCATGAGAGTAAGTGTAGTTAGATATGACATCGCGGAATGTCCGGGTGGATCGATCAGCTTTAGAGCTGATCTTTACATAAGCAGTGATCTCCCGAGCCAAGCAACGCTGATCGGGCATCCATGGATCACTTAGCTCTTTGAAGGTTTAGAGTGTGTGAACCTTGGAACCAGGTTTCCATGTGGCAGAGAATGTTTAATTAGAGCCCACAATGAAATCGAACCTAGGAAGGTCAAAGGTCTCGGGGCCGGAGAAGACGGGATACCCCTGAGGCCGTCCTAAGGCCGTCTCGCGGGAGAAAACTGCCGATACCGATCAGGTAATCAGGTACCAGGCACAGAAAAAAGTTTAACTTGCCAAGATGTAGAATAGGATCGGTGAAGAATACGTACAACGTGCAAGCAGTGGACCTATGCGAGTGTTTTCGTATTAGGCACCTGTCTAGGGAATTTCAAATTGATTTTCTTTTATTTCTTTTTCTATGTAATTACTTGAACTCCGGTTCTGTATTTATAGCTTCCGCCCGATCTTCCTTTCAAGGTTCCTTTCTCTACTAACAAGGCAAACTATCATGAGACATCAACTCTATTTATTGCTCATAGATTATATTATATTAAACGAACTATTTATGAACATCAAGGGGAGAACCGATCGCGCCATGCAATTCGTTTCAGCAGAGATCCCACAAACCGGTGGATCTCCGTCCTAGGCTTGTATTGACGGCGCCAATTGTCGCAGGTTATTTACTGTAGAGTGATCCACTAGCCCCAGTACACACGTCAACCCCGGCACTTTCACGTACCTTTAGGCCTTCTGAACCTGGCTAGATCATATCCCTCTATGCTATCGCCCCTGGCTGACCCATTATCCAAGCCCTAGGTGTACGTGTTAGCGTATTAGCCCCGGGGCAAAAATTCTAGGCTCATGCAGCCCATATAATAAAACTGATGCCCCCCCTCACACTTTCGTTCTGATATCACCACACTCTCTGTTTCTTCCAGCTTCCGGGGAAGTTTTCATACTTCCGTCCTTCCTTTTTTGTATACAACACTATTCATTCATTCATAGTGTTGTGGACAATTCGCTTCAAACCAGAATCGCCTTCTTTTAGAATCTGGATATATATTGCATCTTGAAAAAATGCTCTTCTCCAAGTCTTTGCTGCTGGCAGCTCTTACCAGCAGCGCTTTCGCTGCTCGGCTGGAAGGCCACGCTCGTCGTGAGGCCGCTACCACTACGACCGTGACCGAGCTCATCACTATCACTGCCTGTCCTTTCAAGCAAACTTCCACCCCCGTGTGGACTACTTCTGCCGTGGTGACTCCCACCCCAACTCCCGAGTACACTCCTACTCCTACTCCCACTCCTTCGCCTGAGGAGTCTTCTTCTACTCCCACTCCGACCCCCGAGCAGACCTCCACTCCTGAGCCGACGACTTCGGCTGTGCCGACTACGTCCGCTGTGGAGACTACTTCCGCTGTTGTGACTACTTCCGTTGAGACCACTTCCTCTGTTGTTTCTACCTCCGCTGAGGCTACTACTGCCGCCGCCACTACCACCTCCTCCAGCTCCAGCTCCAGCTGGACCGAGATCCCCTCCGATGGTGTCTACTCCACCTCTGGATTCGGAACCATCACTAACTCCTCCGGCTCGGGCGATACCTACATTGGTAACGTCGGCAGCCCTTACGGTAGTAACATCATCACTGTTTCCGAGTCCGACGCCAGCTCGTACAAGTACGTCGTCCAGTTCAAGGGTTCCAACACCGATGACTGGAAGGTCGTGATCTGGAACAAGTACAGTTCCGACGGTACCATGGACGGTTGGTACGGAAACGCCTGCCACTCTTTCACCCTCGCCGCCGGTGAGACCAAGTACTGGGCTTTCGATACCGATTCCCAGGGTGGTTGGGCCGCCGCCAAGGGCTCTAGCATCCCTACTAACGACTACGGTTCTTACGCCTCCACCTGGGGAGAGTTCGACTTCGGCTCCACCACCAACTCTGGCTGGTCTGGCTTCGACGTTTCGGCCATCACCGCCCAGGAAGCCGATATGTCTGTCCAGGGTATGAAGATCTGTGATGAATACAACTCTGATGGCACTTGCTCGTACATCACTACCGGTGCTGATACCGTCAGCAACGCCTACACTGCTGCTCTCAGCGCTGAGGGTGGTATCGGTGGCAACCTTTCCGCTGGACCTGTCCGTCTGTCCGTTGTCATCGATTACGATGAATAAGCGCTCGTGTACGCGCCGTGTGGAGTTTCATTTTGGTTTTTATTTTTACCTTGTTTCAGCTTCAACTTCTTTAACTTAACGCCTGCAACTACGACTGTTTTTTGCATATGTGGGGTCGGTTTGGTGTATACCTCGGTATTTATATTTCGATTCTTTTATCTTCCTAGAGGATTTTTTTTTATTTCCAATACCACACAGCCTTTTCAGAAGTTACCCCCCTTACTGTATTGGCCCCTTAAAATTCCAATTTTGGTGGTTCGGGCGAGGCGCCGTTAGTGTGATGGGGCGCCGATGGCCGCATCAGCGCATACGTATGCAGCCGGTCGTGGCCCGTTCTCGATTTTCATTTGACGTAAATCGCCCCCACTTTCATTCTGGCTCTTGGTATAACTGTCGTGCATGTGTACAACAGTGAAATTAAAATGTGCCAATTGACGGGGCTTTTTCTATGTTTATTTGGGTCTTCAAGCGGGTGTAGAGTGGGATCCGCGGTACAGTATATGAAATGATCCACTCGGAATGATTCATTGCGGTTTTAATCTCCACTATTGTACTCGATTTCCATGGTTCGTGCGGGTTTTTGTTGATTCGGTCAGATGCCTTTGATAGATCTGTTGATTATATAGGACTTTTGTTTGGTGGAGACTTGTCTTTAACAGGTTAGTTCTTATTTATGTTAGTATAAGGGGCTGTACTGATCAAGTAGAAGCCCGCTATCCTAGATAGGTTATAGCCTCGTACAGCGTATTCTATGATCTATGACCTACGATGCCCTATGTAACAATTGTCCTCATTTGTCTCTAGCAAGCTTCACTTATGAATACTTTGTACATTTCACTATAAAGACCAACACCGAAAACGTACCGAGTTCCGAAACCATGAGGCCGACCCAATTCCGCCACAAACACCAACCGGCCGAAAGTGCATGACCCAAGAGTGCAGATCATTGACAAATATACTCAATCCACACGCCATATGCAAGAGATTTGGCCAGATCTTGGAAGCAACGTACTCTTTCCTGTCGACATCGCAACGCGCGTTTCCAGCCCCCTTCCAGCATCTCCTCCGTCCTTGTCCAACATACTAGTCTGTACCGACAACGTACTTGGATCCATAATAATACGCCAAGACGCTAGATGTTACTTCATAGACGTTCTATTTACCGCTCAGCTTTGAAGTTGGGCCTAGGACCTCCTATTCATGGGTGTTGGGAGGTACCAAGAGTCCGGGTTGTTTGCTCCGTCAGATGGTGTTAAAATGGGGGTGCTAGGCACTGGGAGTACCTTTGTCATTGGATTTGGGTAATGTGTTAGTCACTAGAGCGAGACTAAGTCATGTTGTTTGAGTGATTCTGAGTGTAGGTTGGCTAGGCTGAGTCAGTGTAGAGTAAGGTAAGAGAGAGCTCTATATTGCGGGGCTTGGCTTATTGATGGGTTGTTTGATCAAGTGCTCTTGCTATTGCACATTCCCATTTGAATTATAGATTATTTACGCATTGCCACTTGAGATAAAGAGGAGCTCAACAGCCTGGAAGGACTGAAGTACTTGAAACAGGCTGAATTTTCAACGTTGACACTATGAATTTCGCAATATATTATTCCCAAAGATTATCTACCTTTCAGTCCACTCATACTTCATCCTATCCTGCTCTTGTTTTTTCGTATAATTTCATATTTCACCTACCTTTCCTTTCTGCCTATCTGCCTACCTGGCTTTTGACACCAATCTTCTTCATCCTCTTCATCCTCTTCATCCTCTTCATCCTCTTCATTTCTCTATATACCAACCTCAACCCTGATCCATTATGATCTCAGAACACTCTCGGTTGTCGCTCAAGGCGTGATAACTGGGTTTGAATGAGAATTCCTCTCCAAATTTTCACTCTTTGATTACTGAAACATCAAGGCACGCCCTCGGCGACGAATTGCCGACGGCTTTCCTGAAGAACTACGGATCATATCTGACTACATGCGCTCTGCCTCTTCTTCATCTTGGAGACAGCTAGACGACAAGCAAAGAAGCGAAATCGGGAGTTCGTCCCGAACCTTGTTGACGAGAAAAGAGCTGAAGTTTACGCGTGCTTCTTTTACAAATCCAACTTACCTGTGTCCCTCTCCTGGCTCAAGCTGCCTATCCGACGGAATTGCAGGGGTTCGATACGGTGGGAAGACAAAGAATACCTGGAGATATCACCATGAGTATCACTGAAGATAATGTGACTACACACTTTGGTATGGTGGTTGGGAGATGAACACCTCGTGATGTGGGAAATCGTGAGAGGCCTGAGTCAAGTTCTGCTGGTGAAGCAGAAGAATCGGGTTCGAAAGGCAAGTCCTCTCGTATGTTGAGTATATGAAGTGAAGCTGACTACGAATATTCCAGGGCTTTATATGCACAAACGTCAGCTCAGGAGAAGAACTGTGTGGCGTATGCAGGAATGCCATTGGAGGTGATTTTACGTTGACCATATCTGTGATTGGAAGGATGTCAGGCCCTTTTCGTCCTTCAGTGAGAACCATACCAGTATTTGGAGCTCCGGTTAATTCACGAAGCCGCTCAATGCATTCGAAGAAAGTGGTGAGATTTTTCTCTGCGGAGATCTCATCTTACAAGCCTCCATGGGGTCTTGACCGCTATATACAATTTACGAGTGTGACTTCTGGGAATTCCGCAACGGTAAACTAGGAGCGCCGGTCATCATACGGGTACACTGCCTGCCATGGCTCGCCTGTTCCAAAGTAGTAGACATCAACATGCTCTTTGCGTCCCAGCAATAGAGTAACATCAACATGCTCTTTGCGTCCCAGCAATAGAGTAACATCAACACGTCCATGAACGCAACAATCGAAAGTCCAACCACAGGCATGAGCCGGAGAGCACCCGATCAAAGCGATTCCAGCGTTCGAGGCAATACCCATGACTTTTTCAATGGTCCTACAGGATGATCTTGCGCTTCTCTATGTTGATGACTGAGTCCAATCCTGATCAAGAGTGCCAGAATGACGCATTCTTCATTCCCGGAGGCTAGTCAAGGAGTCGCCTTGACATCGAAAGATAGGTGTGACCCTATATGACCCTTTTTGAGATCTTGGGTTCCGCCTTGGATCTTGGGCATTGGTGTCGATTCGGCAATACTGTGGCATGCCATGGTAATACATCGCAGAACTTTTTACTCGTGTTGGGAGTCTCGCACAGCACGGTGCAATGTTTCGATTTACGTGATATATGGGACGGCTCTGGCTTGGATGGCCTGGATCTCAAAGAGTGTCAGAACTGGTCAACATCGATTGGATCGACAAAAAGTGCCAGTATCCAGTTGCACGTGAAGGATTCAACTTTTGGCACTATGACCCTCAATAGGAAGTTTTCGGCACAATGCCTCGACAAGCCTGGAAAGAAAGCTCTGAAATTGCATTTTCATACACTTGATTCAAGTCATATCCCTTTTTGATCCTCCGATCATCCACAACGTCAACATATTCGTCTTGAAGCCAATGGTCAATGAGATATTATTGCACAAGACGCAGCTAAATGGGCGATCATGATACATCAAGTGTCGATATAAGCCGGAGGTTGATAGGAAGAACGCCCTCAAAATCATTGGGACAATGGAAGTTGCCAAAGCAGGATTGTGTTCCTGAAAATGATGTTGCAATGACTGCTAAAAAGCAATTGAAGGGTTATCGAATCCACTGAGATGGATGATGCGCAGGACACCGGGGTCGATGGCTACTCTGAAACTGAGGATGACGACAACCTTGAGAAGCTAGCCTACAAGGTGCTCATGGATAGTCTCTGCGTCGTTAATGAGGCTCCATCGCGGCTCGCGAGGCATGAGTACCGCGATCTTAGGCCTTGAGGGTATCGCTAAGTCTGGCAAGTCAGCGGCACTCAAAGCCAGGTTCCGGCGCTCACCCAGAAGTGAAAGATGGATGAGAAGAAAGGAGTCTATTTTAGACCCATTTGAAGCCCTTAATGGATCTGGTCTGCTGCGAAACACTACAAATGCAGCGAGATTTCTCTTACATCAGGAGATTCCACCACCTGTCACAACCTCACGACGAAACCGCCTGACCAATCAAAGCAATAGGATGGTCTGATTGATCCGCAAGTCAGCTCCAAGAACAAGTTATTTCAAAGGGGGATTGAGTTTTTAATGTTGCCGGAATTTGTGGATATGGGCGGTGCAAACCGCGAAGTATATATTTCGTGGCCCGCAGACATTGATCAGGCGTGGCTCTTCATCCTAGGAAGGTGTTCGAGGTATTATATAGGAGACTGGACTATTGTGATTTCAAGGCGTGCCCTTTCGCGGCTGAGCAGATGCCGGAATACCTTGAGAATACACTATTATACTTAATACCGATAATCTACCCATTGCCTTATCAAAGGGTTTAATACTGTAATGGATGGCTGTACGAACTATTCATTACGTCTGTAACTTGCGTTTCCGCGGGTCATTGTTTATGTAGTATCCTCCTCCACTAACAAGCCTAGGTTAGAAGAAGCTAATTCACTCTAAAAATGACTTTATGAGTTATATGTGAAACGGAGCTGGTCCCGTGTTATATCTAGACGATGTCTTCCAAGGTAATAGGTAGATACGCTTAGTCGCCTTTAGTCATTGATATGATATAGTAACCACTATGGTAAACTGATTGGCTCTTTCACTGTTTAACTTATAGCTATAAGCCTACCTGAATGTCCGATCGATGACATATTTCAAGCGGTAATGCTGGACATATCTGCTTATACTTCTATGAATAGGTCGATCAGAGTATTGTTGCATATAGCCCACTAAACAGACAATAGATTGTATATCAGGGTACCAGTATTCACTTGGGCAGTCCAGCACGACCTAGAATCAGTATCGTACAACTTAATCAAAAATTCCATATCATAAGAACCTGATATACCCCATACCAAGACCAAGTAAAATATCAACATTACCAATCCCCCGTCAACCTCCCCAAAAGTCCTCCATTGCCCTGTCGACTTCCCTCTTCTCCATCTCCAACATTCCTCCTCCGCCCAGAACCACCCTCAAGCCCCGAACTAGAAGCAGCTGCTTCACCCTCCAACCGCCTCCTCAGATCCTCATACCGCTCCCGCTCCGCTGCACTACCAGTCCCAGCCCCACTCCTCCGTTCCCGTTCTCCGACAATCCACGCTGGGACACGGAAACCTGTTGCGGATGGAGACAGACCCGGGAGTAGCTCTGCGCGCCAGGCCATCCCGACGATCCAGCCGATGGCAGACGGGAGAAGCATAGCCGGGAATTGGGAGAGTGCGAGTTGTGCCGCGACGAGGTAGGTAGTTGATTTATCGGAGAGGAGAAGAGTTAGCCCCTTGGGTGTTGGTTTGGGTGTTGGGGCTGTGTCGTTTGGACCGGGATTGGTGGTGGTACTAGATGCAGCTGTTGTACCGATACGATAACGGTACACATATGGGATTGTCGCATGGTACTGAGCTAGCATAGCGAAGATAGTGGCCGTTGGCCCGGAGGGAAGATAGTTGAAATAGTTAAGGGAGAGTGGGCGGGCGACCAGCGTTAAGAGGAGGGGTGGAAGCAGAGTAGTGTAGGGAAGTGTTGTGATGAGGAATGTCTGGATTTCAATCACAATCAGTATTCAGGATGTTTGAGTCTTGGTTTGTATTCATGTTCGTAGACACTCACAGCCATCTTTCGCTTTCCCCATGCCCGCTCTACGACGCGTAGATGGTATACCAGCATTGCGGCGAACAAGGCTTCGGTGGAGTTTGTGAATCCGGCTACTTGCCAGAAGAGCGCGCGCCAGAATTGCGCATATAGCCAGAAATGTGGTGAGACATGGATTGAAGCGAGGTGTTTGATGTCGAGGATTGAGAGGGCGACTGAGGAGGCGATGGTGTAGATTAGGAGGGACTTGGTGAGCGGGGTGTTGGTGAAACCGGAGGTGAGCATTTTGAATGAGGGTTGCTTTTGCCGGTCTTTCTTATAAAAAGGGGATCATTCGGGGCGAATATTGTACAGTAGACCACGGGCGTCTCGTGGTGGCTCAAGATGACGGGAGTTTAAAGAAGGAAGTGGGAGGGGAGGGGAGACCAACCAGAGGCCACATAGCACTCTAAGTCCGGGGAAGCTCGGCATGCCGATCTACATTTTGTACGCCGACGCTACGTACTTTGTCAACATTCACTTCCGTAGAAAAAAATCATTATTTGATATGGTATTATTTATTGTACAGTCCTTTTAAATGCCATCTTTTTGAACTGCATCTACACGGACAATGTTGCCGCTTCTTTCGTTTCCTCCGCCAAAGCCGTTTGGTATCGCTTCGATGCCAACTCTAAGGCATGCAATGTGGGGCCAAGCAGCTGATTGACTGCTTTTGCGCCGCCCTCAATGCTGTCCAGATTCGGTCGCAACTTACGTCCAGTACGCTCGAACACATCGCGGGCATGTTGTTTGACCCGGTCAACTTCAACTTGACGTTCCGCCTCTGCAGACTCTGCGACGGCTTCAATTCGTGCCTTCGCACGGAGTAATGATTCCGATAATGACTGGACCTCACCTGCACGATCGGAGTCGCCCGAAAGGAAGGCTTGCCAGAATTGGTGCAGAAATTCGGTCGAGGTCGCGTGCGTCAATGTTAGTCGATCATAAAGCGCGGGAGAAAGCCCGTAGGTGTCGGATACTGATGTCTCGGTCATCTGGTTACGTTGGTCACGTACTGCGTCGAGAATTTGGGCAAATGCGGCGTGCAAGGCCACGGATGAGCCAACGGGGCGTCGGCTAGCAGGGGCATCTTCCATCTCCTCATCTTCATCGTCACCAGGATCGACCAACTTTTGGAGAGCTGTAGCTCCGCCGGGTGGGAGATTTTGTGCGACCTCTGTGCGAAGGAGCTGCAAAACTTGATCAGGGTCCTGTTTCGCGAGGGCCCGATTTTGGTCATCATCCTTTGCCGCCGAGAAGAAACGGTTCTGGTCACGAATGTTGAGAGTTACACGAGCTTGCTCCTCATCTCCACGGAGATCCTGCAGTTGCAATTTTGCCCACGCTTCCTCATTCATCCCGATGGGAGCACTGATATCGCCATCTGCAGGTGCCACATTGGCCATAATTTTCTCACTGAGGCTGTTCAAAGTTCGAATGATAGGAACCTTATCCACGGCAGAGGGGCGCATGTCCAGGTCCGGCCGGTTTCCACGGCGTTGACTGTTATGCCCTTCATTACCCGCAAGATCCAGAAAGTGTGGCATATTGGTTTCCCGTTCTTTGACAGCGGCTTCTTCACGAAGATATTTATCCAGCACAGCGTCGGTGGCGTCCGCTTCTCCAATCCGCTCTCCACGCAGCTTTTTGAACAGTCGACTCTGGAAGAACCGCGACCAGAATTGCTGTTCGCTCAGCTTGGGAACATTCTCGTCGTAAACATGCTTAACAAGCGGATGCTGTGAGAAAATAAGCTGGATTTGTTCCTTGCTAATATTCAATCGAGTCACATTTTCCTCAACACGCGGCTTCAACGATGAGAGCACATTGTAGGATCCACGAGTCTGGGCGCGTTCGATCGCATGAGCTCGTAAAAGGTGCAGCCGGGTAGACCAGAATTGTGACATGAACTGGCCAGAAGATAAAGTATCCGGTTTTGTGTGTAAGGACTCCATGAACATCCGTTGCAACATAGCGTCAGCCTTCAATAGAGACTGTTGTAGCTCCACGTCACCCTTCAGGCGGTTATCATCGTCCCACGGGTTCTGGACTGTACCACCTGACGAAACAGCATTTGCTATCGCCATAGCTGCTGAAACCCCCGCCCCACCACTGGGAATTGGCGTAGACGTCTGTGAAGGTGTCCCTGCTTTCCCCGCATTAACCCGAGCGCTGAGGGCATCTTTGAAGGCGTCGGCTTGCGAGCGTGCATTCGTCGGCGCGGTAAATAGAAATGTATAGGCAATGGCCTCGCTGTTAGGAGGGGCATTTGGAGCGGTGGCAAAGACTTTCAGCATCACTTTTGGATTTGAGATCGGCGTCTGCTGTAAATCTGTCTCGAAAGTCAGCAAAGGTGACAGGCCTGGGCAGCAGATTTGAGCAGCTGCATACTGGTGATCGTGGACACAGCGATGTTATGTCCTGAAACACTCGCTTCGGCCGGGGTCCAGACCAGCGTCGCCTCATCTTCGGTCAGAGTCAGACTGCCATCTTTCTTTTTGAAAGAGACAGGTGCGCTCGGTGGTGCCATCGTCACGTGTCTCTACAGCTTCCACTGTCCTGAGCAGCAACAACGAAACCGCCCATCGGGATAGGCAGATCCTCGGAGTTTGAGGCTGAGTGGAGAAGGAGAAGGTCGAGACCTTCAGAATGCGCAGAAGCAGCGGGTAAGGTCAGAATGAAAGCAAAGAGCCGCAGCTCTTCTGCGCGTAGTCACGTGATATATCACCTGGATCCCGATACCCTAATTCAAGAATCAAAGACAATTCTCAAGCAGTGTTTGGAGAAGACAAATCTTTCACCTGGAAGAAAAAGTCTACAACAAAAGAGCTTTAGCGTAATATTTTATGTACAAGTCAATTTGAAATAAGTAAATTTATGAGCTGAGTGATGCGATAAGACCAATTTACACAAACGCCAGTAAAGCAATGAGCAATGTAAACCAGAGAAACTTGAAAACAACATCGCTGAGGAGATCCAGAATGCTATGCAAATAAAAAAGACGCGGACCGAGAGCACGAACCCGAAGCGAGGAGCCAGAATGCCGAAATTCGTAAACCATGTTGCGCGCCGCCATGCATAGACCGGATATCATCATTCGTAATCGTCAAAAACAACCCGCCCAAAACCGAATTGCAGCAAAAGAAAAAGGAAAGAGAAAAAACAAGCCAAATAGTCAAGGGTATCCATCAGCAATGACGAAAAAATAGATAAAGCATGCTTTTCCAGCAACACCAAAGCAAAGGCTGCAAGAAAAATCATTTCTTAAACATGTAGTGTCCGTAGATACCGCCCACGTCACCAACTGCCATGGGGATCTTGCGCATGCCCCACCAGCGTGCGCCCATCTTCCAGGAGCGTGATCCATCGTCGGTCGGACAGTTGGGCATAGAAGCAGGGTCCCGGACGTACCAGCCGCGGCGACCAAGTTCCCGAACGGTCCAACCCACGGAGACGCGCTGGGTCTTGCTACGTTCGCGTAGTGGTGTGATGATCTTGTCGCTAAACTCAACCACCTGCAGTGGGTAGCTCTGCTCCGACAGAAGAAGGCACGAGCTCATGTTGAAGATGGAACCAATGGTCATCTGTGTGACCTTGGCAAGATCGAGGTAGCACAGAGTGCTGGGGATCACGTTTTCCTTGGTTCGGGTGAAGAAGGTGTTCACATCCTGTACCGAAAGCTCCGCAGAGCTCAAGCCCAGTTCCTCGAGGTGCTTGGTCAGAGGGAGCAAGAGTGGCACATGGGCCGAAGTGATCCGCGCCCCACCCAGATTCAAAGAGCGAAGGGTGTTAGGCAGCTTGGGCAGCAGTGCCGTGACATCATCTTCCTCCAGAAGACGGAATCGAGTGGCGTCTGTCAACAGGTTGAGGTACACCAAAGAATCACAGACCGCCGGATGAGTGGTCAAAAATTTGATCAAGGCTGGCGGGTGAAGACGGGTGCACCGAGATAGACTCAGATGAGTGATACGGGCGGTTTCAGGGATGGCGAAGAGAGCAGAATCGTTGATTTGGGTGTTGGTCAAATCAAGGTGGGTCAGATTGATCAGTCGCGGGAGCAAGAAATCGAACATAGGCGCCGGAATGGTGCTGCATTCGTGAAGAGCGAGTCGCTTCAGGTTGGGTAGGCTCATAGGCAAAGCAGGTCCACCCATCAGAGCCTCTTGGAAAACCGAGGAAAAGGACTGGGTGGAGCAGCCGCAAAGATCCACTGCCTGCAGGATCGGCAGACCCATAAACAGCTTCCGAATTACCTCCACGCTCAGATCGCCTTCGAGATGTTCCTGCAAAAGACACTCCCTCAAGTTAGGCAATAGTTCCAAGCACTGCAACAGGGTCCGCGAAGTCAGGTTTTGAATCTCGGCGTTCATCTGTTTAGTGCGACCCAGGCCCACCGAAGTAAAGTGGGAGAAATCCAAACGGCGCACCAGCGTACCAAGAGCCGGGTAAGCCGAGATGTGGTTGAGGGCCTTAGAGAAGATAATCGAGTGAGGGAAGGTCATGTTCCTGTACAGCACACTCAAAGTCGCCGCATGCAAGGTGCGCGAGCTCAAAAGGCACGAAACCAGATCAACATTACGCGGGGTGTATCCATTCGGCGGGATATCCAGAGCCAGATGCGAGATAATTTGATCTATATCGAATGATTAGTATCAAAGGTCACAGGCGCACACGGAGGCACTCTTACCCAGGACTTCAGATGGGAGCTTCTCCAATGCCGATGTACCCGGAGGAATCCCAGCAGGAACCAGCGGCTGCTCCACTACCTCTGGGGCCTTGGGAGGAACCAGCTCTCGTCCGGATTCCGTCGTCTCCCATGCCCAACCTTTGGCTTGCAGGTTGCCCAATCCTCGGAGATCCCCATAACTGCGGCTCAGACTTTTACCACTGAGACGAATCTGCTTCCATCCCAAAAAACCACCGCATGGGCAACAAAAGTCCGGGGTCTGTTGCATTTCCTGAAGTTCCAGTTTGGGCGGCTCTTTTTGCTCCTTGGGGGAGGGCACGTGGTGGGTGTCTACAAATGATTGCGCAATGCCTATACCTCACGTTAGTTGTCTCCGCGCCTCATTTGGGGCATTGTCGAGACGTACCGTCGACGTCCTCTTTAATCGAGCCGAACGATGGGCGTCGGCGGCTGCTAGATCTAGATCCGTCGGGAGTGCCGCAAGATGAGGGAGAGGACTCGCGCGAGTGAACGTGATCACCACAAGGGATAGTGAATCTTGGGAGGGTCGGCTTCGGGTGAGAGGGTGCGGTGGTGGTAGAGGCCATGGTGAGAGCGAGCGGGCCCTCTATAAAGGGCCCCAGTACAGACAGTGGACTAGTTTCGGGAGGTACCTTTCACTAGGGTGGAACACAAAAAAAAATCCAAAATTATTAGACGAGCTTCCCCGGATTCTTTGAGAAAAAAGCGTGTCGGTCAATCAAAGAGGTAGCGCCGAAGAAAAGGTTAGGGCTTTGAGGGAAAAGGAAAGAGATGGCGTAGAGGGGCGGCGGGGAAAAGAGAAAAAAGTAAAGCTGTTAGTCACGGAAAAGAGCGAACCGGCGTTGCGCGCGAAGTAGAAAGTGGGAACAGAAGAAAAAAAAAAAAATTAAAGTGGAACGTTGGTACCGGTAGAACTCGGGTCCGTAAAGGAAGTATTGTCTAGGAGCCACTTGGAATAAATCTTTTACTCTTTGGAAGATGAATAGGAATTATCAGAATTATCAATACGAAGGAGGCAAATCCATGCAGTAACGGTGGCGGATACTTTTTGAGTTTTGTAGTCATCGCGGCCAGACACGGTTAGGGCGATAAGAAGCTACCCCTGCAGACTTTGTTTGCTTTTTGCCTAGTTTCTGTTCGATCTAATGTTCTTTATGCGCTTCGAATGTATGCAAGCGGAAAGCATGGCGTCATTGTCATGCATAACTCCCGTATACGGCAGTCAAGATTAGATACTCATTCAAATGTGAAGTTTTCGATTTTCTTCTAAATTCAATTCAATCTAATTCTTATAGTTCCCTCCACTAATTGGTAGTCTAATTATGGTAAATTCTAAATTTATTATTCGTTTATGGGGAACTTATAGGTACTTTTGCGACGCTAGAAGCATTCTATGACATACTAACATGCACCTCCTCGTCCCTTCCTCACATTACTGAGCCGCCGATAGGACCATGCGCAGGTCAGCCGGGTCATGTCTCTGTACCCCGGACCACGTTTGAGTTCTCGTTAGGTAACCGCTACTACGATCTCAATGCTTGTCATTCGTCAATGCAGCCGATCATGCGGGGACTGGCGCGCCCATTACCTAATAGATTGTCACCTGACCATCTTTCTCCAATTTCTTGTTTATTTCGATGGAGTCGTTAATATCCTCTAGACTACTTCGAGTTTAACCTCACAGACCTTATGATTAAGGTGGAAATGACCAGCACACCACTATTTGATCTGTGCGGTACATAGTACACATCCCTAGCCCCCCTAAAGCCAACTCATCCACCTGGTTTCTCGGCATCTGACCCGGTCCTAATCCTGCATCCTGTGTTGTCCTTTCTCCTCGGACTGAGAACCCGACGACTCCGGAAACACCTCCCCAAATTAGTATACCAACACGTTGTACAAATGTTTGATTCAATCCCCAATTAACCCACAGGGTTGGCAAGGCTTGGTTCTGGATTCGCGCGTCTTAAGTAACACCAGTCGCAGTCTGCTTCAAGATGCCAGATGACGTTATTGTGGTGCATTATTTCCATCCCGTAAGCTGAAAGCTCTCGGGCCCCAGTCCATCCGAAGGTCGGAGTAATCTCCCCAAAACAGGCCACCTCAACGCCGAGAGTAGGAGCTAGAGGCGGACCCGCCAAATATCTGCCAAGGTCCTTCAATAACGGGCGATCTCTTCAATGAGGCGGTGTACATGTTGATCGGGTTGATCGGGTTGATTGTTTATCGTACCCTAGGACTCGTTGATTGGTGATAGACCAAGACAATAGTTTGTGAATTGGTATTTGCCGAGCCTTGGCTACTGCATCGCTACGTAATGTGCTTGCTCGTTTGCAAGGAGCTGCTTGGCTATGATCTACGGCGGCTATTCCAGAGAATGCCCTTCCAGGGAATGGTCACCTGAGCAGTCTCCACTTCTGTTTTATCAATCTTATCACAATTTTGCGAATACCCTTCGCTGATCTGCCCAAATCATCTCGCGTTTGTCACCCCTAAGATCCTTGGCCAGCCTCAATTTACGGCTTGCACTAAATAGATTTGGATCAAATTTGAGTACCGATACCTCACATACTGATTCTTGGCGCTACATGGATATATTAGAGGACTTTGTCACTCTGTCAAGATCCTAATGCAATCAAGCCTTGTTGTTCCCGAGTAAGTAGCGTGCAATCGATGAAAAGCATATCAGAATCTCCTTCGAGCATTCTGGAATCACGGTACATAGAAACACTACTCTGTGTCCGGTGTATTCTTAGTCAGTGGTTTTAACCTAGGTTAGCATCTACCATGCATACACACCTGTTTTATCAGCCCCCAAATCCGGTGCCGTCTCCGAGATCCTGCACCCAATCCTGCACTACAACTCGTCTCTTACCCCAACAAGTCATCTGCTGAACGGAAATATGCAGGAACCCGTCACCATGACCACGTCCCTGGACCTCGAAATTTTCCGAGGTAACCATTCATTGGCAGAAAATCCAAACGGCGCGTGATCTAGACCATCTGATGTATTTATACGTTTTTCGAAAATCTAAAATAAACCTAAAATATGATTCAGAGCTCACTTAGTACGTTCGTCGAGAATGATTGGTGAAGCTTTCTGGGGCCTGTGTGTCACTTGACTTCAAAGCTACAAACCATGGAATAAGTCATCTTTAGATCCGGAGAATTGTTGATAAAATGTGGGGTGATGTCAGTGACTTTGTATGTTCCACACGATTGGAAACTCTATTTTCGATATCTGATAAGAGCAAAACTTGCAGCAGAGCATCGTACTTACAGTTGATTATTCAAGGTAAAACTTGACTGCAATTTATGTTGTATTGGTATATTCGATGAACTGAGTCTTGAGTCAGGTAAAGAAGTGAAGAAATACATATTGAACCTAAGATAAATGAACATGAAGGTATAGATATATGTAGAGAATACTGTATGAAAGGATCAAGGCTTTCTTGAAAGGAAACATAACTGTATGTATCAGCCACGAACCCGATGGTTCTATCGGTAGAGTAAAGAAAAGAAGCCAAGTCTAACAACGACATGGTTGAAAGGGAATATAAAATGAAAACACCCAAGGAAACTCCAAGTCTGTCAAACTCACGCCCAAACACTACGGTTTGGGCATGAATGACCCGAGGCTATGCCATAAGTCGTAAATGTTCGTTTGTGCTGATATGCACAATCTATTCAATAGCAACGCTGGACTCATCACCGTGAAGAACGGGATTGACCTTAGGGTTCCACTTGAGCTTGAAGTCCTGTCCAAGTTCCTTGCGGATAGCAGCCTGAACAGCTTCCAGAACATTGTCGAAGACACCAAAGCTAGCGGGGTTGTTGGGATCATTCTCACCCTCCTTGCCTTGGAAGACACCAGTGCGAACGAGGCAAGTGTTCCAACCGTACATATTACCGCCAATGATGTCGGACTGCGGGTTGTCGCCGACCATGTAGACATTCTTGGGGAGACGGTGCTCGGTGTGGAGCTCTTCCATCCAGTGCTTGAGAACCTCATCAGCGTAGGTGTAAGTGGCGCGCTCAGGTTTGCCGTAGACCACACGCTCGAGCTCACAGCCAGTCAGAGCCTTGTATTGGGCCTCAATGGCGATACGGAAGGCTCCCTGGGTCAAACGGGGAGGGCCCTTGTGGTTGGTCGGGAAGACCAAGTCACCCTGGGAGAAGTAGATGGGAATCCGGCTAGCGACAGGATCCTTCGCGCGAGTGAGAAGCTTGCCATCTTCGGATAGCAGCAGATCCATGATAATCTGGAAGTCCGTGGCATAGTCGTAGGAATCGGCAAAGACGAGGATAGCATCAAACTTCATCTTGGAGAAATCGCGAGGCTTGGCATTTACTCGGTCCGCCTCCGTGAAGGTGCGCCATGGCGACACAGTCGGGTCCCAAGCGAGAATGTCCTTGGGGTGGACGACGTTCTTGAAGCCGTAGGTCTCGGCCACCTCGCGGACTTTGTAGCCCTCACCACCACACACGAGCACAGTGTCGTAGTACTCGGCCAGGGCCTGCATGGGGGTGTGAGACTGAATGAACTGCTCGGTAGAGATGGGCGCCTCGAGCATCTGCGAGAGCTGCTCACAGCGAGCCACCTCGGTTTTACCACCACCGTTGGTCAACAGGATGTAGGGGATCTTAATGCCCAGCTCGTTTTCACCGTTCAAAATCTTCAATGCGGCCTTGGCCTCTTCAATAGGTTCAGGTCCGTGTGCCAGCACACCATCAATGTCGAAAGCAAAAGCCATGTTCTTAGCACACTCGACCTTTTCCTTGAACATGTCCTGGACCTGCGAGGTCAGGATGTCACGCGAAACTGCGGGACGGTCTGTCTTCCAGGAAGACAAACGAGAGTGACGCGGTGAGCGAGGAATAGGCAAAGAAGTACCAAAAGAATTGCGTGAGCTCCGTCGCTCCTTCATGGAGGGCGACAGGCTGAGATTGTGCATCAGCGCGGCGGCATCACTGATAGCGCTGCGAGATGAGGGGATCTCAATGGTGTTACTACCATCACTAGGGATGGGTAGGCCATTGCGAGGATTGCTGGTGATCTCAGGACGAGAGTCGACCACGAAGTCAGAGTCATCAAATCGAGGCATGATGGTGGATAATCGGTGGAGTAAAAAAAGTGGGTAAGGGGTCTAAGATAAGAGGAGAAAAGAGGAGACGATCTAATCAAAGAAGAGATGTGACTGGTTCAGGTAGACCAGCACGCGATAAGAGAAGATCTATATGAGGATGAAAAGCACGGAAAGAAAAATAAATAAAGCGAGGATAATGCGCGTATATATACAGCCACTATCAGGTACCGGAAGAGGCATGGGCTCCTGGGCACGGGTTGGCACGGTTGCTAGACGAAAAAACATGGTATCTGACGACCATTGCAACCAGTTTGAGAGATACAATGAGGGGGGTGTGGGGATCAACCCGTCCGATACCATGAATCCCAAAAATTAGCGTCATCACTTGGCTAGAACAGGATAGCTGTTGCAGGCCTAGAATGCGCGTAGTCTGGAGTATATGCGGGAACAAGGGGGTACAAGGTACACTACGACATTGTAGCGGCACCAGGTTTCTCCGGGTACCGGATACATGCTCTGCTACAAGACTAGGAGAGCACTACTCCGATTAATGGGGACATGATTGGTTGCGCTGAAGAGATTCGACCGACTTGAAGCAGCGTAGGACGCTGGGTGGATAAGAAAATGGCTCTACTTGGAATGTCTCGGACTTTGATTGGTTCAGAACACAGTTCACCCATGGAAGCGGCATAAGATGACGATCGGAGCGGGTCAAACGCTCAGCACCGTTTTGGATTTACAGTGATGTCATGGCGAACTTCTGAAAATTACACGCCGCATTTCAAGACCAGTCTTACCATTGCATGTTGTACAAGGGAAAAGCCAATGGTCCTAAAAGCAGAATGATCGTCAGGGAATGCTGGGGTATTATTGCTGGACCATTCAATGTCCTCGGCATTGTCTTCGGCCTCTACTCTGGTAGATTAGTGTGGAAAGAGGATATCGTAGAAAGTAATTGATTCCAAAAAAACAGTCCTGGTGGATTGCTGAGGGAGGAAATAGGTTACAGTACCCCTCTATCCCCACCCTCTGCGGTGAACATCGTCATCGCTCGCCGCTTAGCTCCCCCACCTTCATAATAATTCTCTTCCCCCTCTTCCTCTTCTTTCCTTCTATTCACATCAAATTGATTCAACATGTCTAACGGAAAGACCTACACATTGAACAACGGAGTCACCATCCCCGCGGTTGGCTTCGGTACCTTCGCTAGCGAGGGCTCTAAGGGCGAGACTTACAACGCTGTCACCGTTGCCCTCAACACCGGATACCGTCACTTGGACTGCGCCTGGTACTACCTCAACGAGGATGAGGTTGGTGATGCTATCCAGGACTTCCTGAAGGCCAACCCCTCCGTTAAGCGGTCCGACATCTTCGTCTGCACCAAGGTGTGGAACCACCTCCACCGCTACGACGATGTCCTCTGGTCCGTCAAGGACTCCCTGAAGCGCCTGAAGTTGGACTACGTCGACCTCTACCTGGTCCACTGGCCCATTGCTGCTGAGAAGGACGGCCAGGACAAGCCCAAGATCGGTCCCGATGGCAAGGTAAATTTTTACTCACCCCCCAATTGCGAGACGAAAAAAAGCTAACAAAGCTATAGTACGTCATCCTCAAGGACCTCACAGAGAACCACCAGGAGACATGGAGCGCTATGGAGAAGCTGTACGAGGAGGGCCTCGCCAAGGCCATTGGTGTCTCCAACTGGACCATCCCCCAGCTTGAGCAGATGGCCAAGTTCGCCAAGGTCCAGCCTCAAGTCAACCAGATCGAGATCCACCCCTTCCTGCCCAACACTGAGCTGGTCAACTACTGCTTCTCCAAGAACATCATGCCCCAGGCCTACTCTCCTCTGGGTTCGCAGAACCAGGTCCCCACCACCGGCGAGCGTGTCGCCGACAACAAGACTTTGAACGAGATCGCCGAGAAGGGCGGTAACACCCTGGCCCAGGTCCTGATTGCTTGGGGTCTGCGTCGTGGTTACGTTGTGCTCCCCAAGAGCTCCAACCCCAAGCGTATTGAGTCCAACTTCAAGAGCATCGAGCTTTCCGATGCGGACTTTGAGGCTGTGAACAAGGTTGCCGAGGGCCGCCACTTCCGCTTTGTTAACATGAAGGATACCTTCGGTTACGATGTTTGGCCCGAAGAGACCGCCGCCAACATTTCTGCTTAATTTACCCAAAAATACTAGCCCAGAGATGATGTGATACCCGGTGGGGCTGAGGGGTTGGAAAATGTGTAATGAACAGACGCGATAGATGAAATGAATACCTTCCCTACGTCAAAAGTATCCAGTAACCAGTAATAAGTATCTCGGTAACTTCTATTAGGAGCAATTGACCTATAATATTCCCGTTTTGTTGACCGAATATCAGTACTTGGAATATGCCAACCCCTCCATAAACCCCGCCGGGATCCACGGCTAACTTCCCATTTATGTCTCATTTACATTTCTAAGAAACTTTCTTCACCTGCACGCCGAACTGATCATCAATGATACAAACTTAGAAAATATCCAAGTCATCTCAAAGTAAGCCACCATACCGTACCGAGTAAATTTGCACAGTCAATCTGACCCCTGTATATTACCTATGCACATTCCTCAATACCCAAAACCAAATGCAGGAGCACAGTCCCCCACCAATAAACAACACTCCACCAAGACAAGGCCCACAGTAAATTACTTTACAGCCTGAGCGTGCCTGACTACAAACTTTACAAGCATCATATCGAACCTTCATTCGACCGCACCGTTACCCAATAGCTGATTTTTAGGGTACATGTAGAGTAGTATATCGCAGGAGCAGAGTACTCCGATATGCATTTAGATGTCATTCCGCGTGTGGCTTTCAGCCCCCCTGCGCCACCAACTCCTTTCGCCCTGGAGCTAGGATTAGCGCGGCTGTCTAACCTTGTCTAGCGTAGTGCGTGAATTGAAGGATGGACGGGTGATTTCGGAAGTGATGACTGTTGTGGACGGATTCGGGTGCTTTGTGCAACACCGGAGTCCGGATGGGGATGAGTGGGGACTGTTTACATTATAGAGCGGTGGTACTATAGGGTTGTTTGAGGATTGTGGTTCAAATAATTTGGTGAAATTACCATTGGTCAGGTCGGAGGTTGGGTTGGATGGAGTGAGTTGAAATGGGACTGCGCTTTGGTAGGGTTGTGTGTAAGCGCTATCTAGAATGTCTAGAGTTGGTGATGTTCCCTTCTCACTGCCGGTTCTGGAAAGAGGCGTATAGTGTAGATATGGCCTGGGGCGAGCTATTTCCGATTATTTTCTTCGTGAACTGGATAAGGAGAACTGAACTTACGGTTCGGAGATTTACATGTGTATGTACAGGTCGAGGTCTGTGTGTTGGCAGAGTTTGGCTCAGCTATGATGTCGTTTCTGTCAGCGGAATGCGCTGAGTGAAACGCATAACTGTGATAGCTTGATTGGGTGAGAAGATACCTGAGCCAGTATCTAGCATATGCTATGTGTTTCTCACATTTGCGCATGCGCTTTCGGTGACATGGAAGGTTCGAGCGCAAGGAAGTTAGTAATGTACTTCTTACGCAAATCATGTCGGGATTTGGCTATAACTCTCTGCCGAGAGAATCCTATCCAAAATTACATTACCCAAATTCAAAGGTCTCCAATCTAAAGTGTCTACTCTGACGCTCTAACGGGAAAGTCTGGCGCGGGGATCAGATCCCCCGCAAAATTGAGACTAGTGTCTTGGTGTCAAGGCTGCAACCCCGGCTCACGCCATGCATCAGCCATTGACGGATCATCTGGGAACCGAGTCCCGTATTAAGATCGGGGTGCATTGACAAACGCAACGCCTTCCCGTTAGAGTGTATGGTTATATGTTGTGTACTGTCAATAAGAAACAGTGATAGCAACTTGAACTTGTTTAGGACAAAAGCAAAGTAGCAAGTAGAAGAAAAACGAAACAACATTGGTATCTTGAAAGCAAACCAAACTCCGTATGGAACAAGACAAGCTACAAGTTTAGCAAATCCCGTATATGAACAATCAGCACAAACAACCTTGCATCATGAATTTCTCACTCGAATACGACGAGGTGTGCACCCCGCACTAGACTGGAGTATACTCCGCTTGGACTCGGAGCTTCCGTCACTAGTGCTCGCGCTGCGAGTGGGGATACCACTCACAAAAGACTGCTCAGCGGTTCCCGCAGTCTTAGAGGCTGGAGCACTAAGACTTGACAAACTTGGTGACTTGGGAGTCAGCTTTCGGCGAGGCTTAGTGGGAGTCGAGGGTCCTGCGGATACAACTGCCTCAGTGGGGGCCGAAGGAGCGGATCGCTTGCTGATACGACCACTGCCTGGTTTCACGGGTGTGCCCGAGACCATCGCCGACTCCCCCAGACGGCGCACGCGTCGCGATCGCTGGGGTGCAGTAGTACGTGCAGTAGCCGGGGCCGGAGCACTCTCAGACTCCTCGTTGGTCGATGACTCGCGCATCTGGCTACGACTGCTGCGCTGACTAGATGCTTTCTTTTCAGAGCGTGTTGATGCAGATCGTGATTGGGTACCTTCTTCAACGTCATCGCTGCTGCTGTTGTCCTTTTCCCCTAGGATTTCTGAGCTTTGCCTTTCATCCTCGTATTGCACAAGCTGATCGTCGTTCCAGGTAACGCTCTTCCGTGTAGATGAACGGTGGCTAGCACCTTTACAATCATCCTCTGGGGATATGCCTTGGCTCTGTAATAAGGCAAAGGCCTGCAGTACAATCTGGGGAGGCACAGCGCCACCCCTGTTTAACCGAGTATTCTTCTTCGTAGCCAATGCCACCTCCTGGGCCTCTGTCCGCTGCAGGAAAACAAATTCGTTGCCCTTGGCCCGGCGCAAGGCGATAGTGTTGCGCACATTGGCAGGATTGACTGTGGGGACTTTGACCCGTGTGCTTCGTCTGCAGGACGGGCTTCCGGGTGCTGGTTCTTCCTCCATGATGACCTTGGTCACCTCATTCTCGGGCGCTTCATGCCCGAGGGGAACATCACATTTTGCTACAGAAACATCAGGCTTGACTGGCGAGGGCGAGTTTGTATCTAAGGCTTCCAAGGCACGACGGGATCGTGGTGTAGTAATTTCTGCCTCTGGTGACTCCTCAGCGCTAGATGACTTTTCAGTCATATCGCCTTCTTGGTCCATCAAAGCAGCCTTTGCAGCACGCTTGGCCTGGGCCTTTGACAAGAAGTCGTTGAGTAGTGCTGTATCCGCTCCATCAAGCGAGCTGCGTAAAGCCGATCGCACTAATGTGCCTTCTTGTTGTTGTGTCAAATCGCGCACAATCTTCGTGGGGGTTGGTGCCGTGTCGCGATTTTCATCCTTGGCTGCAATGTTGATCATTGCACACTGCTCCTGGGCCATGGACCCAGACGCTGGGCTTTTCATTCCATCTGCGTCAGAGGCACCATCGAAGTTTTGATTCATGTGATTGTTGAAAATAGTCGCCTTCAACGGGCTGCGCATAGAAATCAGGGGCACGTCCGATTCCGTCATAACATCATCGCTTTGGTCGTTTTGCAAACTCTCGTCGTAGATGTTAATCGGGGCATCCGGTAATTTACCTGCGATTTCCGGTTAACAAAAAAAACCCCCAGACAAACAAATAATCAGACCAAAACTCACGTCGCTTCTGGCCTCTCTCAAGCTCCCATTTGGTCTCAAGAAACGAGCGCGCAGGCTCCTGCATTTGAAAAACCGGGCGCTTTTCAGGCTCGTCAGCCCCAACACACAGGCGCTTCACACCTCGCGCGTAGCCGGCGTCTCGGGACGCGTTAATGGCGGTTTGAAACGCGCCCTGCTCCATCATTGTTGACGTTTCAAGCGACTTCATACCGGAGAACGATGTACGGAAGCGCTTCCACAGCTTGCGCGACTTTGTACCCGCCTGGAAGGGGGTAGATGGTTTGCGTTCCCAAAGATGGGGAATTGCGCGTATGGCTTTGATAGGGGTGAAGCTGAATGAGCTGTCGGCAGCAGGCTCGGAGGGGCCACTATAATGACACGCGCAAAATCGCTTCGTATTAGTTATGCGCTCAAATTATCTGGCCAAATTCATGCGTCCATCCGAATGCGTGTTGTTACACAGCAAAAACAACAAATTGGAGATGGAGCAACTCCTGGCCAAAAGGGGGATTTGCGGCGAGACCGATTGAGTTCAAAAAACAAATGATTGACGCGAGAAAAAGGAATCAGAAAGGAAGAGTCGACCCACCATGCTTGAGCCTGTGGCGAGGCAGGACCTGTGCCCATTGTTGTTGGCGCGCGGAATGTGTCAAAAAGCGTCACTGGAATCCGAGTTGGGGAATCTGCGACAAGTCGCACATATGCAGGGACCAATAGAGGTATAAAATGTGAAGAAAAACAAGCCTGGCGAGAGTAATGAAAATTGGATATATGATAGGAGTGCCACTAAGGATGTTGGAGATTAAGAAGAGATGAGGCCGTTTAGGTTTGACACAAACGAGGTGTGCCGTTGCCCTGCCAACACACCGCATGGTTTGCCCCCGCGGTCAATTTGGGTAGCGATCCCACCCACAAGGACTAGTCTCTCCCCAGGTGGATTAGTATATAGCCCTTTGCTGGTCATCTACGCCATTGGGTATTCGGATTGTTCCCAAGGTTATACGTTGCGACTCACGTTAAGGTTATAAACAAATATCACCATCATCTAGGCCTATGGGAAAGAACCTGCTGTATGTTTTATAATTTTTCCAACTAAATAGCTGAACTATAAGATAACCGGTTTTGTTACTTGAGCTTGAGACCTACCTAAAACATTGAAGATTTTCGCTCTGGACTATTGGAGCACTAGTATATACAACATATTCCTACCATTAAGACGGGGGCTGGGCGTACCGCTAAGCAAACTATAAGCTGGAATCACGCATGTAAAGTCGACTTTTCATAACCTTGGAAGCAGAAGATGGGCTCAGCAAGTCATATACAGATTCGTATGCCTAGATACTCACAAATTTGATAACATTGCAAATAACTCTGGTGTTCAAATCCCTACTCCATCCCTGAGGACCAAGATATCATAGGTACTAAAGATAAACATGCGCCTTGGAATCAAGTGAATAAGAATGGAAGTTTGAAGAAGACGTCTACCAGTGAGAGTTCTTGCACAACCAATCTTAGCAACCCACAGAACAAGAAATATAGTGCAAAATTGAACATCCTCAACCTTGGAAGTTGCAAATTGCAAAGCTACTTGTATTGCGAGTCTTTTTGCGGTGGTCAGGTTATCATCAAATTCCTGGGCTTTAACTCGAGGTCAATGAAGTATCTTGAACTGGGTTTATTTAGACCATGCTATCGCTCAAAGAGGTTGTTTCAAGCCAATGATGCTAGCAGCTACGGGCTGTATCTCATGAAAATCACCTCATACCCAGAGTATGTAGTCCTTCCCAAAGCTAGCAGAAGCTGCGACTTATGTAAATAGCCACAACCCTTGAAAGCACATACTCAGAGAGCACAAACCGTAGCGTAGAAAGTGTTTATGTCATATCTCATCAATCGTATCGTATACGGACACCAAAAAGCTAGCAACATGCAACCACGTAGTTATCCATCTATCTCCCATACTCCATCACAGTAGTGGCTCGTTCAAATCGCGTTCATCGAATGGATCACCAAATTCATCTGTAGAACGAAGATATATCAGCACCATCATTATTGTAAATGAATCAGGGTCGTCACGTACTGGTGTTGAAGTCCTTGTCAACTACATGGTCCATTGCCCGCTGAAAGTCTTCCTTCGCACGCTTGCCCTTCCACGCCGCAACGACGTGGTCGGTCGCCTTAGCGAGTCCATTCCCTGTTGCAAGCTCAACACCCTTCGGCTTGTTCGTTGCCGTGATACTGGGGGCTTGTTGAGGTTGTGAACCGGGCGGGGAGAGCTCCGATGCGGCGGCCGCAGTAGCTTGTGGGTTGTGAGTTGGGGTACGCGCGCCATTGCCGGGGACGTCAGAAACCGAGTCAACCGAGGAGGCCATCTCCGAATCACCATCTGGGTCTTTAGAATCTTTGTATATGGTTTGTCAGCGAATATGGTACTTTCCACATTGGACGTTCAAAGGGCGGGGATAGCTCGGCGTAAGGCTGAACAGAATGATTGTGATTCCCGGCGAACAAGCAAAGGGTTTAGTAGGAGAGAAAGGAATTGAGCTTACCGATAGCCATGACTATTGTATAAGCAAAAGCTGGTTAGCTGGTTATGAAGGTTCGGGGACGGAATGACGATCAACTGAGATCGGATGGGGGTAGAGCGGAGATAGTAATACGGGGCGGTGGCCGCTCTTCTTTCCAGCCCGAATTTTCTTTTTCTTCCTACTATCTCTTATATACTTCATGCACATAGTACCGAGAGCTTATTTATTCTTGCTTGCGGCTTTAACATATTCTTGCACTCCGTCACCTCTTTATTCCCCGTTTAAACTACGTCTTTGTCTGCAATGAGCGCAAAACCACAAGTTCCCGATGCATGGGATGATGACTGGGAACCCCGAGCAGATGTAAGTTGAAACCCCACAGACCCTTGATCATATGGAAATGTGAGGGGCAGGATTGATGTAATATATTGCATTGATGCTATTCATATGCGAATGATGGATTAACATGCTGTGATCTTCTACAGGCACTAGCAAACGAGCCTACCCCGCCGACCGAGAAGAAAGTTTCGTCCAAAGTCACCAAAGCTCAGCGAAGGGCACAACAAGCTGAATTCAATCGACAACTATGGGCGGAAGCGTATGTACTTGACGTGCAAGATCCCGAAATGACGGAACTCAACTCTGACTGTGTACCCTATAGTGAAACCCCGCAAACATTCCATTTTGTCGAAGCTCGGTCCGACGTACCCCTCAAACAGGATATAAAGCCTGCTGTTACACTTCTCAGCCGAAGACCACAGATTGCGACACGACTATCAGGAAGTTCTGGCGTTAACTCTGCAACCGCTGGGCTTGGTCAACTGGGACTGGACGATGATGGCGATTCAGACGAGGAGGCTAATAAAGCCCCCGAACCGACTTTCGAGGAACGACAGGCTATCGCGCTGAAGAACCGAGAGGATAGGCAGCGCAAGTACGAAGAAGCCCGGGAGCGACTCTTTGGAAGCCCGTCTGCGAACACTTCGGGGAATTCGTCGCCAGGGACTACAACCCCGCCCCGTCAGCAGTTCGGCGAGGGCAGGGGTAAAGGCAAGGGCCGAGGAGGCAGAGAACAGCAGAAACGCGATTCGTCTACGGGCTCGAGCAAGTCGAAACATCTATACGATCCAACCACATCGATCAGGTCCAATGGACCGCCTTTGTAAGGCGAGATCGTCCCGGCGATCGGAGTGACTCTGAGAAGCAAAGCTCCCCTGCCTCTCCGGCCTCACCCGCTCCGCTGCAGCCTACTCGTCATCCTCGAGGCCCTGATGCAAGTGGAAGAGGTGGATTTAAATTCAACAGAGGTGCCAGAGGGAGCTAAGGTAAATTGCCGAATTATCCTCATCACTTCGTTCTTCTGTCATCCCGGTGTTGCGTCACGGTGTGATTATAAAGGACAGACGGGGGATTCAAGGAAGAGAACGCCCCGAATTGATCGCATTTGCAAGCAGAGATGTGTTCGGGCGGTTCTCTGTCATTGAGCGAGTTCATTGTCAGCACCTTACCAAGGTAATGGACTAGATATCAAAACTCACCGGCATATCGCGCATAGCTCTCAAGGTAGAGTTCATCGGTGCTGGTTGTTGCTTGAACCTGCTCATTTGCTTCTATGGCATTCACCCAAGAAGCCCACCGGCTTCCCTCGTCGGCGTTGGGCCAGCCTCGATAGGGCTTAAGTACTCGGTTGAGTCGAATAACCCACGGCGCAGCCTGGATGTCGACAAAGGAAATTTGTCCGCCCATGAAAAATGGCCCTCGAGCATGCGCGGCCTCGATCAATGTATCGAAAGCGCTCCGAAGCTCTTGCGCATTCTCGATCTGCTTCTGCTGGTCCTGCTCTTGCAGGACCCGATAGAATGCTGGAATAATATTTCGGTTGATCTGGAAAATGTCAGTAATGATTACCGGATCTAAATGGATCAGACTTGGCCTTTCTTACATGATCTGCCCATAGACGACAATGGGCTCGCAGCTTCGGGTCAGCTGGGAGAAGGGACGCCCCAACTTTCAAATCCTCAAGCTATGGTGATTTCGTCAGCGCGAGATATGAAAGGTCATTCCGGGGTCTTCATACATATTCCATGAGCACTGTGCTCTCATGGCATGCCCAGTTGTCATGTCGCAATGCTGGGACAAGCCCGCGCGGATTCAATTCCAGCAGGGATTGAGGTTTTTCATAAGGATCTACTTCGATATACTGGTATGGTATGCCCTTTAATTCCAGTGCAATCCAAACTCTTTGCACGAAAGGACTTGATATTCAGTCAGTCAGCGTTGAAGCGAAAGTACTAGCTGGAAGAAGTTTCACTTACCAGAAGCAACTTCCAAATAATTGGAGATTTGTCTCCCCTGCATGATTCGCAACTGTGACAGCGGCCAAACCCGTCGCCTTTGTGTGGTAAGCCTTCTTGTCACCAGACATACCTCGGTGCTGCGGGTTGATGTTAGAAAATTTCCAAGCGAGTACAATCTCGAGAAAGCCAGTCAAAAGAGATATTTGATTAGAATTCAATGAATGAAAAGAGATCCGCGAGGCAATGGGACCAAGCATCAAGAGTGACGTAAACATAACCAAGTTTCCCTGCGGGGAATGCCAAGTCCCAAACCTTATGCATATGAAATGAAGATACGTACTCCGGATTTTCTCCTATTCTTATCTTCCTTCAAAAAGTGTCGCTGCACACTGTTCTTCTTGACGCGATCACTCTCCTCGAGTGTATGCCGATGACCTCCGCTCACACCGTCATTCTTTCCGTTGGCACCGTTCCCATTCACCCGCTGAATGGTAAAATACCTTTGCCCATTCACGCCCGGATGTCCTTCTGGAAGAGCGGTATTCGGTGTAAGAACACCGAAGGGCTGGGTATTCTGGACTGGAAATAATGTATGAACTCCGGGAAGTAACTCAGCTGGTAAAGATTCAAAGCCTCCAGTTGTATCATTTTCTCCACTGCCGGGTAGGTACTCTGTAATCTTAATCTTCACATCGCAGAGGTCTCGTTCCCTAGCGGTACGTTTACGCTTCTTCTTGTTCGGATCGTCAGACTTGGGTGTCCCCGGAGGTCGACCTTTTAGACGACAGTCCCAGTAATGAGAGACCATTGATCGGCGCTTGTATCTCTGGGTCGACCGATGAGAATAGACATTATCAACATGAGGAAAGTAGGTTTGGAATCTATCAACAAGCAGGTTAGTCCCCCGGGTGCTTTCCAATGCACTCG
This sequence comes from Penicillium tannophilum, assembly GCA_028829675.1. Lineage (NCBI taxonomy): Eukaryota > Fungi > Ascomycota > Eurotiomycetes > Eurotiales > Aspergillaceae > Penicillium > Penicillium tannophilum. The sequence goes on from JAQKAK010000011.1 coordinate 200,773, forward strand.
AAACAACAAATCGCAATCAATATTTCCAATAAAACATCTTGACTCGGTAAACTACATACTGCTCTTCTGTCAAAGTAATGACATCGTCGGCATGGAACAGTCGATTTCTCCAATACTCAAGATCAGGTGGATCAGGAATTAACCTCATTCCCGTTAGCTGTCCCGCGAAGTTTGCGGACTCTGTCTCATCGGCCTCCAGTCCATTGTAGCTCGCTTGGAAAGATTGCTCAGTGGGCTGGAGGACCATTCCATGTGGATGGGATGATACGTGTCCATCGGCCTGCAGAGCTATGACATTTTGGAGAGGCTGTTGCGGGACATGATCGATAGACCGGAAGGTCGTAAAGGGCTGTGAATCAGGGAACGGGCCGAGCGGTGGGGCCAGACCAGATTCGACGATCGGGATCGTTGATCCCAGACGAGGTGATGCATTCATGGGTGGAGTGGCGTGCTGCTTTTGGCAGTGCGGAGAAAAGGGACGTTGTGGTTGAAGCGGCGTGGTGTGCGGAGACGATAAGCCTGGGCTTATCATGCTTATCACTTAATCATTGAAAATGGTTTTTTGTATTGCATCATCGCATGTCATCTGTGAGCTATTTGGCTCAGATCCTGAATCTTAGTTACACCTAGCTAAAACAATCCACTCCAATCCACTGGAATCATTATTCCCTCTACCCACAAATTATTTTGTGAACCCCGTAAAACCCTCGTCAGTACAGAGACTAAGTTAGATGCGCTTCTTTCCAGCACGCTTCTTATCGGCCTCCTTGTTGGAGAACGGAAACCCAGCTGTCCTCTTGTCCGCACCAGTCCGCCGACTTATCTTGCCATTGCTGCTTGCGAACAGCACACACCACAGTCCAACAAAAGCAAGGGCCGAGTTTCCAGCCACTGCAACCATAAACACACTCTGTCCCCCAGTGACATACGACGTGTATGTGTAAAAGGCCGAGAGAGCGTGAAACATGAAAGTTACCATGAGAGTTGGATAGGCATAAGGTGCCTTGGGGTCCGAGTCATCAGTGGTAACAGACTCAGAAATGCCGGTTGTCAGAGGGATCGAGCCCGTGAGCAGCAGGGTCAACAATGCCACGGCGAGGAGACCAAAACCAGAACTTCGTGCAAAGTATAGCTCTATGGCTAAGAGACAATCCATAATGTTAATAAAATTTGGGTTGTCAAAATTCAGGGCTGGACGATGTTCACATACAGCTGGCCGGCCGAGTCTCCTCCGCAAGCATGGCTACGATCATACTTGGTCCGGCAATCAAGGGCACGCTTTGTAGCGCGAGCCACCCTGCTGTCGAATAGGTGTAGGCGTGAAAAACCTTGAGTGGATGAAAGTTAGTACTGAAGCGAATGCCGTGAATACTATGTCGATTATTGATGTAGGTAGATGTTGGGGCAGGCAGGATACTTACATCCATGATGGCGTGGCTTTGTTCGGGTGGTATATGTTGGATTTGAGAATTGGAAATTGAGATCTTAAGAACTTTCCCGTTGCTGTATCCTGTGAAGGTAAAAGGAAAAGAGAAATGAAGAAGTTGCGATTGAAGCTCAGCTTGGAAGTCAATACTAAGTGACGTCACTTTATTTGTACCGTTTGCATTAAGCTGTCACAGTTGGATACTGGAACATGAATATAGTAGGCAAAAGACGTACGAACATCTGGGCATAGAGTATTTCTAGGTCTCTTGCTGGGTATAAGCCACTGGGACCAATAAACAACGTGCTGCCATACCACCGTAACGGGGGGCTGCCTAGCTTGGCCTTTACTAGTGCTAAAGTCTTGGAATCTGCCAACGTTTCATGCAAATCCATTACTCCAGATTGGAGACGCAAGTTTTGATATACAGATAAAGGTCGTAGTAGGTATGCAATTGAATGAATATTTATTTATTTCTCGTTTGAATCTCATTTGAATCGTTCAAAAAAGCGCCTTGGTACCACCAACTCCAGAACCACAATCAACTCCAGCGGGGGCCTAATATCTTCACTGATTGATCTGGCTAGCCCGCAGGTATCTTGTGAAGCTGTTATCTTGGTCCGATGGAGTAGCCTGAGAACCCGAAAGAGCTTCCTGGTAACGACTGGAGAGGCCCTCATCGTTACCGGCACTAGGCCCTGCATATTCCTCCTCGCTGTCATCCTCTCCATCTGCCAGTCCACGCTTAATGATCTCATCCTCTTCATCTTCTGCCTCGCTGACAGTCTCTGGCTCTTGATTCGGTCGGCGGCTAGACCCACTGACGTTCATGTCCTGCATCAGCTTACCCAGTTCCATCTCCCGCCGAGAATCTTTGTCCTCTTCGCGCTCCTTTTTCTTGCGCTCAAGCTCGGGCTTGTAGTCACGCTCAAATTCTTGTCGCTTGATCTCAACAGCATCGAAAAACTCGTCGACTCCATCACCAGTCATGGAGCTCACACCGACAACGCTCAGGTGTCGGTAGAACTCTTCCAACATTAAACTCATGCTGTTCAGAAGTGAACCCATGTATCCACTTCCGGCTCCAAATCCACCAATGCCACCCTCACCTCCAAAGGCACCGGCTTCCTCTTCTTCCCGCAGAGCCGCTTGGAATTTGTCAAAGTCCGTCATCCATTCTTTCGCAAACTCGGCATCCTTCACATCGGTCTTGTTGAAAACCAAGATCATTGGCAGCTTGGTCTTGTAGAGAATACTGCAGGCATAGAGCATGTTGCTCATGAAAGTGCTGGTCGAGCTGGCGCGCGGGGTATCAATGACATATGCGATGACAGTCGGGAAAGACGAAGCGAGTGTCTCCAAAAGGATGCTACCAGAAGCACTCCAAACGAAAACCTCGATTTGACCGGGCGTATCGACCAAAATATGCTCAATTTGCTTTGCGGTGGGGTTCTCCGGGTTAGGAGTAGTACGCTTCTCCAGCAGGGAAATGATCTGGTCGACTTTGGTGGCGAACAAGTTCAGCGACGTCAGGATTCCACCGTTTGGTCCGAGGTTATATTGCTTCATGACTTCCTTGTAATTGATCGAATCCCGGATATCGATATTGCTCTCAAAGGGTACCGAGTGCACCGCGGGGTCGAGATTGAGCACATACGGCACTTTTTGTTTTGAGTGAAGGTGTGAGTTGATTCGTTGCATAAATGTAGTCTTTCCAGAACCTAAAAACCAAGTCAGTGTTTAATGTCCACTCGCCGTATTCAAATGAGAGCTGATCGCCTTACCTGCCATGCCCACGCAGACGACCGAGACCGGAGGCGCCATGATGAGGAGTAGTATTTGGCAGTACGATTATATCAATGTGATGGCGAGAGTAAACCGATGAAATATTGGAGTCACTTCAAACCCGAGTTAACCAGAAGTGTTGAAAGCGCAAGAAGTGGAAGCTCTTTTTTTCTGAAATTCTTTTTAGTCGCGGGGAAGATCTGCCCGCGCGCCTGGACCGCCCGGCATTAACGTCATTCCGCCTCAGCTTTCTGCTTCTCTCCTTTCACAGTACAGTTACCACCATGACACTGGAAGACTTTGAGAAATCATTGGCGCAGGATCAGGAGAAGAGGAGGGAAACTAGTGACCGGGATCGAAGTCACCGAGACCGTGATCGTGACCGCAGCAAAGACCGATCATCGCGACACCATCGTCATCACCGGTCCAGCCACCACCACCGACGCCATTCGTCCCGATCTCGCGAACGAGGAAGCGAAAAAGATCGCGAGTCCCGACACCAAGATGATGATGGTCACAGACATAAGCGCTCGCGCCGTGATAACCAAGGGGACGATGAAGACCACGCGCAGAAGCGTCGACACCGCTCCAGCCGCGATGAAGAAGAGTCCTCTGCGCCTAAAACGGTCATTCAGGAGGAACCCAGTCAGCTGAAGCGTGACTCCTGGATGCAGGCGCCCTCTGCGCTCGATATCGAATACGTTCATCGACGGGACACTACTCGGGTGGAAGAGGTACCGAAGCCTACAATGCTTCAAGCCGACTTTGAGCTCAAAATTCACGAAAAAGAGCTCAATAGTCATCTTCGTGACCTCAAGGAAGGAAAGCAGCTGGATGATATTCAAGAGGAGCCGTCACAGCATGAAGTGGATTACACATTTGGAGATTCAGGGTCTCAGTGGAGAATGGCTAAGCTCCAAGGTATTTACAGAGAAGCCAAGGAAACCGGCAAACATGTTGATGACGTTGCACTCGAACGCCTTGGGGACCTCCGAGTCTTCGATGATGCACGCGAAGAAGAAACTGAATTGGATCGACGCAAGATGTACGGCAAATCCTATGTGGGCAAAGACAAACCGAGTGGAGAGCTGTTCCAAGAGAGAAAGCTCAAGAACGACATCCGCAGAGACCGACAAGACCATTTTCGTGACCCAGCAGAAGAACTTCATGCCGAGGGGCAGGGACAAAAGATGGATGTCGAGCCCCCGGCAAACCTCACTCAGAATTTGGATCCCACAGCATTGAATCGTCTCAGGGCACAGATGATGAAGGCAAAACTAAAGAACGCCCCAAATGCGGCTGAGCTCGAAGAGCAGTACAATGCTGCAGCTGCGAACATGTCCAACCGCAAGGAATCTGGTGTTGTTGTGCTAGGTGTTCAGCAGAACCGGATGCTTGCTGGCGCACGCAATGAAGTCGTGCCCGTTGACAATAAGAGGGGCCGCGAAAGGGGTCTGGTGCAGGCGAATGAAGACATGACTATCGAGGATATGGTGCGTGAGGAACGCAAGACTCGGGGCCAGGCTGGGGGAGAAGGCAAGCGGTTGGCGGAGCGCATTGCGGGTGATGGCAAATTCGAGGTAAGCTTATTATACTTCATCAAATCTACTTGTGGTCACTTTCTAACGGGCATATAGAACGAACTTGAATACATGGATGACAATGCTTCCAAACTGGCAAAGAGAGTTCATCGCTCTGAAATTGACATCAAGAATGCGACAGTCAATGACTTCCGTAAGATGAACAAGATCTTGGACAACTGCCCGCTCTGCCACCATGAAGACACCAACACACCCCCAATTGCACCAGTTGTTTCCCTCGCAACCAGAGTCTATCTTACCCTTCCCACCGAACCCGAGATCAGTTCCGGCGGGGCCACAATTGTACCCATTCAGCACCGGAACAATCTAATAGAATGTGACGACGATGAATGGGAGGAAATTCGAAACTTCATGAAGAGCCTCACGCGCATGTATCATGATCAGGGCCGTGATGTGATTTTCTACGAGAACGCAGCTCAACCACAACGCAAGCGTCATGCTTCTATGGAGGTGGTTCCCCTCCCGTACAGTCTTGGAGAAACGTCTCCTGCGTTCTTCAAAGAGGCAGTTCTCAGTGCTGAATCTGAATGGTCCCAACATCGCAAACTAATCGATACACTTGCAAAGTCCAAACAGGGATTGGGGCGATCTGCATTCAGGAAAACTTTAGTGAAGGAAATGCCCTACTTCCACGTCTGGTTCGAACTGGATGGTGGTCTAGGACACATCGTTGAGGATGAGAATCGCTGGCCTCGTGGCGACCTATTTGCCCGTGAGGTCATTGGAGGTATGCTCGATGTGGCACCCGACGTTATCAAACGCCAGGGTCGCTGGCAACGGGGTATTGACCGACGGGTGGAACCGTTCAGAAAACGCTGGAGAAAGTTCGATTGGACTCGCATCTTGGTTGAAGAATAGGAGGAATGATCTCGCTATACTTTATGTAAATTAATGCTTGTACTTCAAGGGATTCCCGCGCCCAAGCAGAAGCAGAGCGCTTTGGGTCTTCATTAAATGACTTCAGGGTATTATACCTGGTCATATCACCAGATAAAAACCACTGTCATGTCCGCATATCCATATTTCAATACCCTTAACATTCTACTATGTGAATCGAACCCAAAGGGAAGCCAACAATTGATCAACCAACTTCATCCACTCAGAATAAAAGACTCCGGACCCTAAGTCGCCATACTTTAATCTCACCATCTGGTGAAGTGCTCAAGCGCTTCGGGCACAGATATTGTTTCCAGCTCCCTTTACCCCCAATATCTTATCAAGCCCAATCGTTTACACCAGCACTACGTTTTTGTCGTAAACGCCGAAGCAATTATATCTTATAACGCTGAAAATAGCAAGCCACGTCAAATTTCCTCATTTTGGTTTCCTAAGCCTGTCTTAACACACTCGCATGCGTAAAATTAGTAGGAGGACAATTTGGGTCAACATAAGACGCTCATTCATCTCCATACCTGAGATGGCTCAGGCTTCTAGAGAATCTTCCAGTCAGGTTCGAGCGAGGCGCCGATGTCCTGAGTTGCCATTGATAAGGGTGAACTCAGCGATCCTTTGGGATTGAGCATGCAGATGGTTTCCCGCCATTCGAAGACATGTCTGGAACACATAAGCGTCCATCTTATCACGTCCAACTCGCGTGACGACACGAAGAGAGATGAAAGAGTGTGGGAGCAGGGTGCCACACGAGCCTTGGGTCAAAATGCGGGTGTTCGATGGCTAAAACAATGGTGCGGTGTCAGATCATCAGCTTCAAAGAGTTCGATATCGGCGTTCTTGTGATCATCAACATCAAGTCCAGAGTACGAAGCTTCCACCTCGGAGATAAAGGCGGGCCATTTACAATGCCTCGGAACGTCGTGACATATATCTCGAATTCGGGTTCAAGTCAGGAATTCAGGTAACTAAGAAAAAAGTGAGAATTCAGTGAGTGGCTGATCACCATAACCAAGCACTTATACTGGGCCCAAATCTGAATATGGTATATAAATATAGTACATAGTGTTTTCCTCATAATATGTAGGCTGTTCATATCTTCGTGGCCAGCACTTCAATAAGCTCTCAGGGTATCAAAGAGTTTTATTTCCTGATTACATTTTCATTGATGAAAACAATCCGCTGGTCTGGCTCTCCCCATCACGGCTTTCCTGTCGGATGTTGTCTTTAAGAGGGAACTCCGACACCGAAGCAGGGCGATTGGACCAATTGTGGAGTGGATTGACTGGAACCTTGAATCTAGACCGACTTCGGGAGGTATTGTCACCGGAAGAACCTTTGGTAGACTGGAATACCTTACGAAAGAAAGGACGTAGGGTTGGGACGCAAGCGGCAACAATGACAACATTTTGCTCAATTCTAACACATAAATCAGCATATACAGTCAAAAAGAGTATTTAAATTATGACTCACAAGCCCCAGAGGACCAATGGTACCACAGCCCAGACTATGAAGTCTTAGTCAATTGATCAATCAAAGATGAAAAGAGAATACTGACGAGGGTCGGTGCGATTCGTAAATAGGTGGATATATGTGGCTTTCACGATCGTGACAATCGCGGAAAGCATCGTCAGTCCCATCATAAAGCAGACCCCAAGCTTGGTCGCAGAAGGCATCTGTAATTTCCAGAATGCACTGATTGGAACAATAGCCAAAATAATATCCGTCATGGTTGTATAGGCGCTGACCCAGTAGGTGTAATCATCAAACACATCGGAGCTCCAGCATGTGCCCTCCAGAGTGGGATTCCACAACATTGCAATCGGTTTGCATTGGAAGAATACAACAAAGACGGATACCATGGCAAAAATGACCTGAAAGGTCACCATGGTATAAAGGAGCCATTTTCGAAGCGGGTTGGGATCAAGTAAATGAACAATCAGGATGGCGATAGAGATATTGGGAAAGCTAAATGCGCCTTCACCACTTACCCATTTAGCTCGTAAACATCAATTGAATGCCCGATCTGAGCTAAAGACTCACCAATGTTGAACGGAAATGCAATGATCTGCCAAAATGCCACCTTTTCATACCTTGCAAATCCATGCTCCGCCACCACTGCCGCTGTATGTCGACCAAGACCCAATGTGACGGAGTAAGAGACAAATGCTGTTGCGATAATGCTAAGTGCCTAAGAACAGTGAAATGACTATTAGATCTCACATCCATAGCTTCTCAGAGCTCGAATTGCCTCACCAAAGAGAAGAAGATAAAGAAGTCGTCCCACCCAAGCCGCTTGCTTCCCACCCTATTGATTAGTTTCAAGACTACCGCCGCCATGGCGATGCCTGTGAATACCCACCCGATGACATTGATCTCTCTCGCCCGGCTTTCGCTAAAATCAACATCTGTATCAAAAGAGAAGCCCATGGCCAAAAACGGTAGGACCCCGAATCAAGATCTCATGAGGACTGATTAAAGTGAAATAGAGGGCACGAGGAGTCAAGTGAAAAATGGGAGGGGATTCAATTCGTGCAGGGCCAATGGCGGGTCATTGAGCTAATTAGAGAGTGCCATGAAGGGTGATATGATACAAAAGCCCTATCCATCAAGCTAGATCATTGTTCGGAAATACGAGCATTGCCGAGGACAAACAAAATAACAGCGCCAGGGTCGACCGTGCGGTACTTTTGTAGCGACTGACGCGCCAGAAAATTGAAATATGAAAACCAAATTTCGAGCCCTCGAGCCTTGTGCAAAGCCTGCAGAAGTGGGCCTGCAGAAGGAACGCTAGTGCTACTGTTGTGCAGGGACTCGCAGGCACTTCGATATACTGAGTAATATAGCAAGATACATAGCCATTCTGAGATACACTGTATCAAACCACCAGGATAAGTACCAACTGATGGAGTCCATGAGTGGATGGATAGCCTCCATTGACCCCTTTCGGACACTGTGGGGGCAGCCGGAGCACAAGCACTATCATTTCCGGGGGCGTCGATTGAGAGTTCGCGCCATCTCCATAGACGAGTCAGGACCAAGGAAACGACCCATAGCGGGCCGACACGGGATGTTGAAACCCAGACTTCCAAATTCTGGGCCAGATCTGTTGAATTATATTACTCTATCCGTGACACGAGATCTCTCCAAGATCTTGGATATATCCTTGCTAAACTCTAGATTCTTATCTTAAACGAGGAATTCTTGGCGCTGGAAAGAAATCGAGATCAAGATCGGAAACCTGCTTCTCCTCGATGGCGCTAAGTATTTAGCCTGTTCCAACTCCCCAGGCCATGCTCCTTATGGTGTCACTAAGTTTTCTAGTGCCAGTAGTTGGCTTAGGTCCGGGCGTACGCGGCTTGAAACTGGCTTTCATGAACCCCTCCGAGGTAGCGAGGCAATGCCGCAAACTCAGAGGGCCTTTTTTTTGGGGGCATAGTCACCTAGTGTTTCCTATCCATTGCCACTTTAGATCAGGCCGAGCTTCCTTTTTATCACCAATTTAGAAGCAAAAACAATGGCTTCCCAAACACCGTCAGAGATACTGGAAAGGATCGGGGTTGCACGCATCGCGTTCGACAAAGGTGAGGCAGGCTCAAGAGAGGCTCTGATTGACTACAGTCGCGCGCTCATTGCGTCCCTGGAGATCCCGAGCGAATTTATGCAACGTACCTTCTGGGCAGAGGTGAGTACCCTTCTAGTTTCGCTCTACATGGCTCGTGGTTTATACCCACAATACTGACATAATTGCACCATAGCCTGCCCAATCAGCCATTATCCGTATTGCCGTCGATACCAAGCTATTCCAACACCTACAAGAAGCAGGGTCCGCGGGATTGAGTCCCTCAGCTTTGTCTGAGAAGACCGGGATCGATCTAGTTCTTCTCCAACGCTTTACAAGCCATTTGGTCGCTATGAACCTTATTGCTTTCCATGATGGAGTCTTGCTCGCAACAAAGCTAAGCAACGGCTTGGCAGCAGATAACTATCAGCAGAGTATCGGGTTTTGCTATGATGCGTCTCGACCGTCATTCAATGGATTCCCGGAATATTTCAAAAAGAACGGATACAAACCCCCGACTACTAGTGGAACAGATGGCCCCTTCCAATCGGCGCATCAGACGGAGAACCCATTCTTTGACTGGCTCGTTGCGTCTCCACCCTACCTCGATTATTTTAGCTCTTTCATGAGCGCATACCGCGCCGGCAAGCCGGACTGGTTCGACTTTTACCCTGTTGAGAGCCACATGTTTGAGGGTTTCGACTCCTCCATCAGTGATACTCTCTTAGTGGATGTTGGGGGTGGCCGGGGCCATGACCTGGCTACTTTTGCCAAGCGGTATCCCTCTCATCCTGGCAAGATCATTCTGCAGGATCGAGAGCCCGTCATCGCTAGCGTCGTCGAAAGTGGTGTTGAGAAGTCTTTCGAGGCGCAGGCTCATGATTTCTTTACGCCTCAGCCCATTAAATGTGCTCGCGCGTACTCTCTTCACTCTATTCTTCATGACTGGAGTGATGAGGAGAGTGTCAAAATTATTGAGAACCTTATCCCGGCACTCAAGAGGGGCTACTCCCGAGTTCTATTTAACGAGATTGTTGTCAGCGAAGAGAACCCCACTTTGGCAGCATCGAACATGGATATGATGATGCTGGCTCATTTGAATGTCTCCGAGAGAACAGAGGATCAATGGAAAGTTTTGCTTGGTAAAGGTGGCTTGAAGATTGTCAAAGTCCACACATGCCCTGGCGTTGCAGAGAGCTTGATTGAGGCAGAATTGGTTTGATCAACGATCTCACCGGCCTCTAATACAAGATATGCATATATTTCACTTTTGGTTTGACCTAGGTGTGCTCAGTGAGGAAATGCCGGCCCCAAATATATGACTGGCTATAAAAATGACCTATTTCAACCTGTACATATGAGTCAAAATATCAAATACAGATTTTTTATTATCAAAACATCACCGGTGAATGGGGAAGGACGTATGCGGGGAAAAGTCCGAGATAAGGATCTCACATTATCTTCTCTGCCGATCCTCGTGTCATCTCTGACTCGTGTTCTTTCCAATTGTTCGGAAATCCTCTATTGAGTCACTAATTACTGCATTGATACCCCTGAGTTTCCTCTTCCCTCCTCCCAGCTCCCTTCAACTCACATCTTCTGTTTTTGCGACTTCGGCTATCATCGGACACCCCCTCGTTTTCCTATCGGTAAGTTGCGCACTGGACCAGGGACCACCTTGCACGTACAGCAAAATAGTAACCACTCATATATAGTTTTACCCAAAAAACTTCATCATGGGTTCCAATGCGACTGGTACCAAGATTCTCCTTCTTGGAAAAATTGATCAGTTTGTTCGCCTGAACAGACTCGACCGCCATAGTCCTTGCTGATGAGTTTAAAATAGCGCGCGAAAGACTTGGGATGCCCTGAGCGATGTCGGCGAGCTGGTGGAAACAAGAGCAAGCAATCGTACCGAGTTCCTACAAGAATGTCGCGAGGGCAAATACGACGGCGTTGTCGCCATCTACCGCACCTTTCACTCCATTTCTATCACTGGCTTGATTGACGAAGAGCTAGTGAATGCGCTACCAAGCTCATTGAAATACATGGCACACTGTGGTTCGTCAATCTTCTGACAATTCTCCTATTGTCCTATGAAATGCTTGCTAATGCTGTTAAACAGGAGCGGGCTATGACATGATCGATGTCCACGCCTGCACCGCTCGCAACCCCCCCATCCGAGTTTCCAACGTCCCCACAGCAGTGGACGATGCTACTGCCGATGTAAACATCTTCCTTATTCTTGGTGCTCTTCGTAACTTCAACCGTGGCATGCATTCCCTGCGCGAGGGCAAATTCATCGGCCCGACCCCCGTTGGTCATGATCCCCGAGGCAAAGTTCTGGGAATTTTGGGAATGGGTGGTATTGGACGTAATCTGAAGAAGAAGGCCGAGGCTTTCGGTATGAAGGTCATTTACCATAACAGACGCCAGTTGAGTGAGGAGCTTTCGGGTGGAGCTCAATATGTGACTTTTGATGAGTTGCTCGCGACCAGTGACGTGCTAAGCTTGAATCTGCCGTTGAATGTGAGCTATCTCTTGAATTGCTGTGAGATTGATGTACTGACTTCTGGGTAGAAAAACACACGTCACATCATTAGTAAGGCGGAGTTTGCTAAGATGAAGGATGGCGTGGTTGTTGTTAACACTGCCCGTGGGGCGGTTATGGATGAGGCTGCCCTTGTTGAGGCTCTTGACAGCGGCAAGGTATTTTCTGCTGGTCTTGATGTTTTCGAGGAGGAACCGAAGATTCACCCTGGACTGATGAACAACCATAATGTGATCTTGGTGCCTCATATGGGTACTTGGACTATCGAGGTGAGTGAGCGTCTTCTTTTTCGGATATAATGGGCTAATCAAATCTAGACTATGACTTCAATGGAAGTATGGGCTATTGAGAATATTCGCCAGGCTCTTGAGACTGGCAAGCTCAAGAGCCCTGTCCCCGAGCAAGCTGATATATAAATTTTGGGGCTATCTGAACTTTGGTTCTAGCTCGCGCTACATAGATGTGTCGGTTGGCGTATTGAGAGGGACATTCGTGGGTCTTAGTCAGACCACTTCAGCTGAACATAAAATAAAAATGAAAATGAAATCACGATCTAAAATTTTGCCTTGAAGTAAGTAGTGATATCAAGAAGGGAGGGAAGTATATAAGGTCGTGACGGGGCTTCTGCATCGGGACTAGACCGATCGCGGGAGCTTTCATCTTTAGCGTTCATTCTACGACATCCTCGTCCAGTCATGCAACACAACATATCACTATGGCCGAATACTGGAAATCAGCTGTAAGTCCTCCTGTATACTTACTTACTCGTTACCTACTAACAACCTCGTCTTCAACTCAGCCCCGCCACTGGTGCAAACAATGCAAGATCTTCATCCGCGACACACCCTTCGAAAAGACACAACATGAAGCGAGCCCCAAACACCAAGGCAGCCTAAAGCGCTTTCTGCGCGATATCCACAAGAATAATGAAATGCAACAGAGAGACACACAGCGAGCCATGAGCGAGGTAGAACGTTTGCGACAAGTCGTCTCGGGCGAATCTTCCGCGTCCAAGTCCGAAGGCAAAGCCTCCGCCCCGCCGCCAGCCAAACGTACCGCTGCCCCGGCCAACCGACCTGTTAGCGCGGAGGAAAGAAAGAAACAGATGGCACAACTGGCGGAAATGGGTGTCGCTATTCCTGAGGAGTACCGAGGGGACATGGCCTTGACTGGAGAGTGGCAGACGGTTTCCGAGACAAGGCTTGACGTACCGGAGGGAGCCAAATCTATTGGTATTCGCAAGCGCAAGCTTGAGGGAGATGAAGATGAGGAGGGTGGGCAGATCCCGGAGCAATACGTGAGCAAAGGGTGGGGGTCGAGGATGAAGACATACCCTGGAGCAGAGGATGATGGTGACGACGGTGACCTTGATGCTCTACTTGCGTCTACAAAGGACTTGAAAAAGCCTAAGGTGGAGAAAGAGGCGGTTGAATCAAAGGAGCAAGAGTCATCATTTACCCTAGCCCCCAAGAAAGAAGAAGACGAAACTGCCGACTCGAAGGCTCCAGCTGCAACGGTCCCCGATGTGGAGGAATCAAACCCGGTCAAGAAAGAGGAGGCCGATGATTCTGCTATACCCACGCCTAGCGCAGCCCCTGAAAGTGAGGAGGTGCCTGGGGTTGTTTTCAAAAAACGCAAAGCGAAGGTGATGCGGAAATGATATTCGACGCGACCTTGTTTCTACGAGTTATGATCATGACGATCTGCGCTTTCTCAAGACTTACATCATCTACAAGAGCCCCTGCCGTTAAGGATGATAATTGAGCTGCGTAAACGGCATCGGGGGCTTCATTCCACTTTGCCTGAGCCGTGATGATATACAAAATATCATCGAATGGCCAGCCCGAGATCATCTACGGCCTTTTCGCGAGAATTTGTCGAGGCTTGACCCGCATTCAATAGATGGAGGCCGAAGACTTGTGCTCAATTAGCCATCAATATGGACCGAAGCCTTTGATAATGAGGTTATCGAGTCAGCTACCAAAAGCTTGAACGTTATTAATTGGCGTCTCAAATAGCTGAACTAACTTTTTCCCAATTGAGATTGCTGGGAAGGAATGTAAAAGGCATTTGGGGTCCTGTCAATACACCGCGTTTACAGAGTTCAGGCCGAAGAAGTATAGACATGGGCCTAGCACCACTTTTTTTGCGGCCAACAGAGCCAAGAGAGCACAAGTTTGACAGAAGAATCTAAACGAATGACTCTTGACCCGAAAGAGATGTTTATCTGTAATTATGTCCGTAGTGTAGTGTGGTTGTCTGGTATAGCGTTGCCACCCCAATGATTTTTTTTTTCTGGAGCGGAGACTTTGATCGCCGGAAAAGAAAGCTCCTTTGGTTCTCTCCAACTTCGCGCATCTCTTCCACGACCGCAACCCTCCAGACTCGCACGGTCTCCCCGCCACTTGTGCATTGCCTTATAACCCCATTTTGAGCGTTCTTACCCGGTAAGTTCTTTCTATTTGCAGCAATCCCGCTTTCTCTCCACCTTCAATCGGTCTTGGTTCTCTCGAGTCGCATCGTCCTCCCACCCGCGCAGGAGTCCGCAGAATCTCCTCTTCAAAACCCTCAGAATCAAACTTGCCTATCTCAGTGGGCTGCTACTTCGTTTCAAATTTGCTCCGCGATCACGAAATCGGACTGCGGCCGTCGTTGTGAGCGGGGAAGATTGAGGCTGGGGCTCCAGCGAGAAGAATGCGACAATCCAACCCCGATCGGCGGGCAAGACATTTGGTGGAAAAGATCTTGAAATTTACATGCTCTTGTACAATTCACTGTCCCACTGAGGCTTGCCTGTCCCTGGGAGTCATATCGTTGTATTTGTCGATTGAATTTGCGTTTGCTACATGCTGGACTGGCCTGAGAACCACCGATTTGTGCACGGATTACAGCTTGTCCTCCTGTTCTCTGATGCGTTGATTGGACTGTGCTTTACGGCCTACCTTGCATTCAATTTGGACAAGACTTGCACTATTGGGGCCAAACGAAGAAAAAATGACCGCGGCTAATATTTGACGATCTTAGACCACAGGGAATAAATGATTTATCAGTCTCAGCCCGATCGATCTGGTGTGTTGCCTCTGCTCGACAAGCTGCACGACCTTTGACCGCAGAATTCGATTTCCCGCCCCCAGTGCAATTCTCAAATACATAAAGCGGATATTGGATATACGCCACGGTGATTGAACGTATAGCATCGCTCGGAAGGCCATAGTAAATATGGCAGAACCGACAGAACCCAAACCTGGCGAAATCGCCAATATGGCGGATTCGAATGCGCCGGCCCCCCAACCTTCACCGCAGACGGAGCAACCGCCAGAACCAACAAACCCATCAGTGCCAGAGTCGAATCACAACCTAGTCCAGACCAACGAGCCTCAATCTGCGCCCCAACCTGAGCCTCAATCTGGGCCTCAATCGCAGCCCCAACCTGAGCCGCAAACACAGCCTTCACATGAGCCCCAACCGGAGCCCCAGCATGAAACCCCGCAAGAGCTTCATACCCAACCACCACAACCGACTACAGGAACAAATGAGCAGTCAAGCGTTCCAAACCCACCGGAGCAAATGAATGAATCTACGCCCGTGCCACATACCGCCCCGCCCTCCATCGAATCTACACTTCCACCTATAGACCATTCCCTTCCTGCAATGGATACTTCTCAGTCTTTAATGGATGCCGGCTTGACCTCGTTCGATACAGCGTTTCAGTCAGTGGGCTCTGGCGCGGAGCACGACTTGACGCTTCCGGCAATTGACACCAACCTGCCCACCTTTGACTCTGCGTTGCCAGCGATCGGGACCGATATTCCTACCATGGACGACGATCATACGTTTCCAGATGACCATTTCAACACACACGACTCTCACTCTGGGTCTGTCGAACCGGGGGCCAGCGGGCCAGGGTCTATGAATGGATCGACACCATACGATGCGCCCAACGGTTACCAGTATGGGCATAACCCAGGTACCCCCCAGCAGTCGGACGGACATCATCCACCACCTCAAGCGCACTCTCAGCATCAATTCCAAGCGCAGCCCCAGCCGCAACAGAATTACCAGCACCAAGGCTCGGATATGTACTCCGGCTTCTCGTCAGTGAATTCAACCCCCGGGAACAACGGCCAAGGTCAACCGGGGCAGATGCCACAAGCACCAATTGGATCGCCTATGCCTCCCATGTCATCCATGGGTCAGTATATGACTGGATATCCATCTAATGTCTCACAGCAGGGTATGAATTCGAACATGCAGATGCGCTACCCACTTGCAGGGGATTCTAATAATTCGCTCTCAGGAGGACGACACAAAAAAGAAGTCAAGCGACGCACAAAAACCGGTTGCTTGACTTGTCGTAAACGAAGAATTAAGGTACGTTGTTGTTGAGTTTTGATGCTTCCGCGGGGCGGCCTCGCTTGTGCCCGCAGACCCCGCCATCGTTTATTTTGCGCTCCTCCCGCTTCACCCACGACATTGCTCTTTTTGCGCATCTTCCTGGTTCAGGATCTAATTTTTTTTTACAGTGTGACGAGGGACACCCAGTCTGCCGGAATTGCGTGAAAAGTAAACGCGAGTGTTTAGGCTACGACCCGGTCTTTCGGCCTACAGCGTCAGCCCCCTCGGCCATTCAACCTGCTCCAAACCCTCCTCCGTCTTTGGTTGTGAATCCTCAAGGGCCCCCTGTCGCAGCTGCGCCTTTGTATCCATCTGCACCTCCTGGGTACATGCCCGCTTCTTCACAACCATTTGCGCCATCCCTTCACTCCGAATCACCTAGCACCTCAACCGATCACCAAACCGATCATAGAGCTTCTGTCGATACATCAATTGCACCACCCCACACACAACAAGCTCCTACCACAATGCAGGCCTCACATGAACCCCGCCCCCAGAGTTCAGAGCCTGTCTACAAAGGTACGCACACAATTCTTGTTGACTTTCATTTTTTTCAACTTGCGATTTTGGCGTGAATGACAGAAAGCTAACAAGCGCTACCAACAGCGAAAAACCTTCATGTCAGTGACTTGATCGCTTTGAGAGGCATTGCCCCTCCCCCACCTCATCCCATTGGCAACCTGCCTCCTGGCCGGCTCGAAGAAATCCAGGCCGTCTTCCTAGCGACATACGCACCTGCTATCGATAAGCTGCTGGAGGTTCGATGGTATACCGAGAAGGCCCTCCAGGTCCTTATGGCAGACAATCAACTCATGGCCGACTACTCTGCATTGATAAATGCATTCAACGACTGGAATCTCAGCGATCCCAACACTCTTGCTCGCTTGGAAAGCTTCGAAGCTTCGATCATCTGGAGAAGTATGGTGCTCTGCCGTCAAGTACCCGCAGCTGAAAACGGGCAGTATGGGCAAGACTGGAACTTGTGTGCCACCTCTGCACGTCTGGACGCGATGGAAGCTCTTCTGAGCTGGAACTACCTGGATTCAAACCATCTATCTCGGACACTTGGAATGGATGCCGCCAGCCCACCCAACCAGCCTGACCAGTTCATGCAGCGTCAATTGGACTTCTGGAGCGAGCTCGGGGAATTCCTTACGCTACACGACAATGAAGCTAGCTCGGCGAAGCAGATCGATGATACCCTTGGACGTTGCCGTCATCTACTCGATACCTACGAAAACCGAGACATCATTTACTCCATTGCCATTGCGCGACACCTGGGTCAGCGCTGGGCCGATTTCCCCAACAGCCTGCCTAAGGTTGGATACACCAATGAGAAAGAATCCGGTACCAAGCTCTTCGTCGCGCAGAAGTTTATCGAGGAAGAAGCCGAAGGCAAGGGTACCACCCAGATCTACAAGCGCATTTGCTGTATGGCAGTTCGCTCATGGTGGGTTGCTCGGGAGTGATTGACTTTCTTGACGTTACCAATGCCGAGACTCGTCAGTGAATTCCAAATGCCCCTCCTTTCCTCCCAGGCCTATTGTACATCCATACCCTGGGAGGACTTGTACACCTGCGCTCAGATCCACAAATCCGCGGATCATTACAACTTGCTCAAAATTCAGAAAAGCATCATAGTTCCGGCGTTACGATGATTTACAAATGATTGCTGCTTTTTTTCGTCTTATTTTTTTTATTTTTATTTTTTTGTTTCCACTGGGGTTCGGGGGTCCGGGTAGTGAGCGAGTGAAGCAATACGGCGTTTATGACCTTTCTTTTTCCCCCGAAGTTTTTTTTACCTTGATCCTGTGCATATGTCGCTTCTTATTCGTGCGGGAGTTTCCATACCCTGTGACGCCCAACTGTATCCAGTTGGATGATTTACGTTTACCAGTCGATAGTCAAAATTTCTACAAATAGACCCAATATTTCTATTCATTGCTATGTAGTCGTGCTCTGTACTCGGGACATTCTGGGCCCAAAATTATATCCATGTCAATGTGAGATCATGCCACCAAGACTTTGCCTTAAAGCACCTCCACTCTAATCTTCATCTCACCCGTCTCACCCTGGAACAAAAACCCGATATCCCTCGTGGAATCAACGAGTTCGACTTCTCTTCGCACGAACCGACTAGACTCTTCCGATGTAGAGTCAACATGAGATGGCTGCGGCATTTCATCTTCACTATCTTCCGCCCAGTCCTCTTCGTCAACCGTTGCCTTTGCAATAGGATCCCACTCATCCGTTTCCCAGACTAGTTTGAATCCGTATGGGGGCAGGTGAAATAATCGAGACACCATCGCCTTTAATTGGTATGTATTGAATGAATGCGGAATCTCCTTGACAGGTATTTGCGTCGAAGAAGGTAGATGGAAAGCCATCTTAACGAGTCTCGCAGCAACAGAACGCGGATGAATAATTCGTTTACCCGATCCGTCGGATTGAAGTGCTCGTGTGATCCTCGGCTCGCCGTAAAGTTCGCATAGCTCCGCATACCGCGGATGCGTAGCAAGAACATGCTCTTCATCCGCTTCAGAGGTAGCGGAGAGCTCTTTGCCGATTAGCGAGAGGTAGTACATCTCCGCGTTTAACCGGTCTTGTGGTGAGATTATGCTGTAGTTGAGCATGTGGAGGGTAGGAGGGAAGCGGGATAGTGTTAGCATGAAGGCTTCGTCAACTGTCATTGGCTTTGAGGAGCCTATGGTGGATGTAGCTGCTGCGATGGATGGCGGGAGAGGTGGCTCTTCGTAAAGAGGGTTTGTTGAGACTCTTAGAGTGGTTAGGCCTGGGAAGAGGGTTGAGAGGTGATTCAAAAATTTCCAAGATGTAATATTGTTGCGTGAAAGGTCGAGGGAGAAGACGGATTTGGGGAAGTGAAAATCTGGGGCAGCGTCGTTGGAGTCTTCCAGTATTGTGCTGATGCTGTTCCAACGTACGGAGAGATGCCCGAGGTTTGGAAGCGCTGCTAGATGTTTGAGTGCTGACATTGATGTCATGCTGTTGCTCTCAAGATTTAGACTTGTGATTGAGCTTCCGAGTGGGCAGGATATAGTTGTGAGTTGGTTGGCCGATGCTCTCAGGTCGGTGAGTGCCGGGAATCTTGATGCTACCGCAGAAATCTATTGCTTGCGTTAGTACTTATCAGACAATGAGATATAGTTAGGAGGCCACATACCTCATCCCAGGTAAGGAGGGTCTGTTCCACACGTAATTCAGTGATCCCCTCGAATATTACATCTTCCTCCAAAGGACGGAATCGATTGCCACTATGATTGAAGTCAGTACCGTCTAATCCAGTCAAGTCTGAGACCGCAGAGAATAGTCCGAGCATCATACTTACTTCAATCTCAATCGCTTCAGCTGTTTCAGCTGGTTGCAGATCTCCCAAACATCTCGCCATCGAGTAAACAGACTACGGCTGATATCCAATTCGATAATCTTCGGGCAGGTAGCCGCAATCTTGGGAGCGGCCTCGGCAACAGAACTTTCAGGTTGCTCATAGGAGGGCAGCACACCTGATATCCTTAGTCCATCAAGGAGGACAATTTGTAGCTCCTGCAGCTCTGCCTGCTGCTTTCGAATCTTGTCGAAGCCGACTTCCTCGACAACCTTGCCACTGATCTCAATGGCCTTCGGGACTAGGCTAGCATTCAAAGCACTTTGTGCATCCTGCTGGTCATATTCGGAGGCATATTTCTCATTTAGCGCCTCTAAAAAGCTCCTTGGCGGCTCTGACGGCCTGGAGGGGCGGACAAAAGACCCCGCCGTGGGGTGTTTACTTTTGCCTGTGAAGCGTCAGTGACAGCAAAAAAAGGAATCATTCAGGATATAACTCCATACATGTAAAATACCGCACTCCTTTATGCTCACCCGCATGCTTGCCTCGAGTTGGATCGTCCCATTCGACACCCAGCCAGTCACCTGTGGTGCCCTGAACACCACCCACATAGCGGATAGTGCACAGCTGGCCATCAAAAGACCGACGCTGGCCAATGTCAGAACCACTCATCACAATGAATGAAGCAGCTCCTGTCCTGTTTCAAAAATTCTATGAACAATGGCCAAGGTGTGTTGAAAGTGACTTTTGTCCCTGGACCTGCATCCGCTTACATAACCCGTTTTTAGATGTCAGGCATTGCATACTAGCTTCCATGGCAGCCACATAGGCCTTGTAGATTGGATGAATAGCCTCATATGAATCTGGGCTACCCAATTATATAAAACTTTGAAGAAAAAAGTAAGACTTTCACTTTTGCATTTGCTAGGCAGATTCACCAGCACCTTCAATGCGGTCATGTGACCACGTAGAAAATAAGGTTCCATGATACTGTCTCCCGTTATCTCAAGGCGCGCAGAATTACTGTTTCCAACCTCCAGACAACGCCATGGATTACCAGGTACGCTCACTCTCGCACCCATGATTCCAGGCATTTATAGGTGATCAATTGTGCTAATGAAACTTCCAGAACCGAGCAGGATCCAAATTCGGTGGCGGTGGTGTCGCCGACCGCTCTGCGACCAACGCTGACCGTCGCGAGCGTCTGCGCAAGCTTGCCCTCGAACACATCGACCTAGACAAGGATCCCTACTTCTTCAAGAACCACGTCGGAAGTTTCGAGTGCCGTCTCTGTCTCACAGTCCACCAAAATGATGGCTCCTACCTCGCCCATACCCAGGGCAAAAAGCATCAGACCAACCTCGCCCGTCGTGCTGCGCGTGAGCAACGCGAAGGAAAGAACCAAGATCCATCAACCCTTCCTGGTGCGATGGGTGTACAGGTGAAGAAACAGACCATCAAGATCGGGCGACCTGGTTATAAGATTACCAAGGTCCGGGATCCCTTGACCCGTCAAACGGGCCTGCTGTTCCAGCTGCAATACCAGGAGATTACACCCGGTGTCATCCCACGAGTGCGCTTTATGTCTGCGTTTGAGCAGAAGGTTGAGGATCCCGATAAGAACTTCCAGTACCTTGTTGTTGCGGCCGAGCCTTATCAGACCTGTGGATTCAAGCTCCAGTCCAAGGAGGTCGATCGTCGGGAAGGCCGGTATTGGACCTGGTTTGATGAGGACAGCAAGGAGTTCTGGATCCAAATCATGTTCAAGACAGAGCGTGAAGAGAGATTCACTGGTGTTCCTGGGTTGGCGCCAATGCGGACTTGAATCACTTTTTGCTTAATCTAAGAGGATGCCATGCTACAAAAGAGAAGGGCGAGTTTTATCACAAGGACTGGAGCTGGGCGTTTGGGGGAGTTTTAATTCTGTGTACAGTTTAGCTTAAGCGATGGCATATTCAATTTGATATCCTGGTGACCTAAAAGTTTGGGTGATGGGCAGATGCATCTGACGAGATTAATCTACATTCTACGGAGTAAAATCTCCAGTCTCCAATTCCCTATACTTTGTATTCTCTCCCTAAGTTCCGGAGTTCTAAGTTTTAAGACCTGTTGTATAGTCGAAACGGTGTGAAGACATTGGCATCAGGGACACGGAGTGCAAACTTCACAAACATCGGCCAAGGTTCTTCCGGAATCTTGTTTCTCCCTTATCGTGACTCACCGCTTTTGCCACTACTATGCCCGATCTGGCACAATGCTGCTGCCCTACGCCATAACATATCTCAATTCACTTCACCCTCTAATGTGACAATACATCCTCGCGATATGATTTTTCTTCTTAGTCTTCTTCTGGATCCATTTCCATCGCTATAAACTTCTCTTGCACTTTGCAACTTTGCACTATTCTCTTCCATCCGCTTCACAGACAGCTCCGGCTTTGTCCTGTCATCATCAATGGTCTCCGACTCCCAAGAAACGGATTCGGAATGGGACTTTGTCCAGGCGCTGGACCTGCTGCTATCACCAAGTGGTGGGCGCACTTACCCCAAACCCCTCCGACACCCAGTTTCTGCGTCGTCTAATGAACGACGGACTGGAGATCGTGTCAGCAGCTCGGTCATGACCGAGCCTCACCTGGGTCATGACAGCTACGAAGATGGATCTGTTTTCAAATTACTCCATTCTGATCTCGGCAACTGGGCCTCAACTTCTGAAAAGAATAAAGGAGCCGGTTTGTCTGTGCCATCAAAGCGTCTCCCAGATGCACCCAATCCCCAGCAGTCCTCTAAGGGTGGCTTGTCCTCGCAAGCCCTTCAGACAGGGCCACCTCAATCCTGTTACAAATCTCCTTCCATCACAGTGCCACCAATAGCTGAAGTTACTAAGGCGACTGTCATGGGTATCTCTACACACCCGCCTTCGTCTCATATCACTATTCTCAGACGGCCATCAAAGGGCACGGATGACCATATCCCTGTCAATCCACAACCCAAACCTCCTGTGCACACAACCGCAGACACCAATCATTCGAAAGTTATGCCCAGGTCCAAGCCCAAGCCGAACAAGAAACACAAACAAGCCCCCAAGAACAATACTTCTGAAAGCAGTGCCGAAGCCGAGTCAGATTTAAGTCCCGTGTTATTCGACCGCCCCCTCCACAAGAAGTCGGGGGTGCTGTTTGTTCCGTCGCAAGTGGGCTCGCATGACGTACGAAATAGCATTGAAGATACCCCGCCCTCTTCATACGATGATGCCGTCGAATATTTGGGTTCGGACAAGACCAAGAGCATCGGCTCCTTCACTGGCCCCGTGCGTCTTTATCCGAAGTACGCGGATGAGAGGGAGCGACGTGTGGCTCTTATGTCAAAGCTCTTAAATACCTTTGACGATTATGCCCAACTTGTCTCTCAGTTGGGACGCCCTCATGTCTCCAGCAACAGTTTGGAGTCACGCCCTGTTCATGTCTTTGTTGATATGTCCAATATTCTGGTGGGATTCCATGATGCAGTAAAAATTGCACGAAATATCCCCACCACCAGTCGGGTTCGCCGCCTTGACATCTCTTTTATCAACTTGTCTTTAATCATGCAACGTGGCCGCACTACCGCCAAGACAGTCTTGGTTGGTTCGGACCGTCTACCTTCCATCGACGAAGCCGAGAAACTTGGCTATGAAGCAAACATTTTGGACCGTGTCCACAAAATGAAGCACACTCCCTCTCGTCCTTCGAAATATCGCAAGGCACTCGGCAAAGGATCTCAGTTTGGTAAGCCTGAAATGGCCGGTACCTCTGCAGAACGCTGGGTCGAGCAAGGTGTAGACGAAATTCTACACATGAAGATTCTCGAAAGCCTGGTTGATACGGACGAACCCGCAACTATTGTGCTGGCAACTGGAGACGCAGCGGAAGCTGAGTATTCTGCTGGGTTCATGCGCATGGTGGAGCGGGCGCTGCAGCGCGGCTGGAACGTCGAACTGGTCAGCTTCTCGCACATCATGAGCCATGCGTACAGTAGGAAGGAATTCCGTGAGAGGTGGGGTAATCAATTCAAGATTATCGAGTTGGATCAGTATGCAGAAGAGCTCTTTGAGTAAAGAGCTCTGACTTGCTGATGCGAGATCTGACTGATTTTCATGAAGTTACGATGTATTTCGATTTGTATCAGCATTATACATGTACCAGGAAGCTATTTGCTATGCCAATTCATGGCTACTGTCTTACCAAGCATGCCCAAGATAATCATCAATATATCCTCTTGGTTGGTGCCAACCTTCCAATTTATGACTCTCTTGAGTGCAAGACCAATCGCCAAGCACATATCACTAGAATACTATCCCCAGTCTCCGCGCTAGCGGGGCACGTCCCATGGCTCCCGCCCTGCTTGGGCCCGAACGGACTGGCTGCCCAGTCTGATCATCAGCTCAGTACCAGAAGCAAAGAAGGAAAGGACAGCAAATACTAACAACATATGCTCTTAGCTGAATTATCAACTAGTTACTAGTCAGTTAGTTCGTTAAGTTACTGCAATCTTGTATAAGTAATATCCGCGCACAGACCATACTCGCACATATTCACTAAATGAGCTACCTGCTTGATTCTTAATGAATTATTCGCGCAATGAAACCTTCAAGGCTACAAGACGAGACCGATCTAAACAATTCTGGTTCACGACCTTGACCATATGATGTTTGTGGATACTGACATCTTCTACTTGTCTCCAGGCCTTCCTCCAATGTTCATCATGCCCCTTTGGTCCTAGGTCTTGGGCCCTTTCATAAGTTCTACCTCTCCCTCCTCGAGACAAATTTCTCCCTTCTCGGCTGCACATTGCTTGCGCTCTCCTTCTTCCTTTGCTTGTATCTCCCGTGCGACCATCTTTGAATTCAACCACTCCATACCCAACGTGAAAGGTACTGCAGCCGCAATGAGTGCCACAGATAGAATCATATTCCTCTGAATCCCTTTATTCCAGATTTCACGAAGGATCTTCAATGCAGCGGGTGTTGGTGCCAAAGCTTTGAGATCCGCCGCCCCCGCTGCAAAGACTTCTTTACTGGTCAAGCCTGGTATTTTATCCTGAAGATCCTCTTCAATTGTACAGAGGACCACTGTTTGGCCCATAGCAATAGATATAGCCCTGTGCATAGCGTTAGTTGGCAAGTTCGAGTGAAATTTCGGAGGTCGTGTCTACTTGCCCTCCAAGCTGATAAAAAAGCACCGCAATAGCTGTTCATCGGTTAGCTCCAAAATCTAAATGAGTGCCACATTTCCATAAGGGTTACATGAACGGAAGATAGAAATCTATACATACCATTGCCTGTTGGGAGGTCTTCTGCCCTGTCAATTTATTAGTTGTTTCGTGTTACCCAAATGGTCACTATTTCCGAGTCGGGTAATCAATTGGAACACTTACGATAGCGTAATATGGATTGCAGTATAAGGCAATTGCATCGCCATTCCAAGCCCTATACCGGCCACCACTAGATATGCAGCCCATTTGAGAGTGGGCGTGAGAAGGTTCAACTGAGTGAGAAGAGCCGTCCCGACAATGGCCAAAAGATTACCTGCAAGGATATAAGGTACCTGGAGGTTTGTTAGCTAGCTTTTTTTAGCCTTTAAAGGTATCTGGCGGTCTGGATTCTCACATAGTATCCCCATTGCTTCACTATGGCACCTGTTATGATCAGAGCGACCATTTGCGAAAGCATCAATGGAATAAAGTTTACACCACTTGACACAGGGCTAATACCACGAACAGCCTCAAAATAGAATGGAAGAAAATACGAGTCCTGTGAAATGATTAGATCAAGTGACTTGCGCAACATAGAGAAAGATTTCAGTATAGCTACCAGATAGATCGCGCCTCCGAGGAAGAAGAGGATCATTGCACTAGTAAAAATATTTCGCTTGCAAAAAACGCGTAATGGTATTAGTGCATTATCACCTCGCTTCCATTGAACACCGACGAAAAGAACCAGCAAGGCACATGTACCGACGAAAAGGCCTATTATAGCTGAGGAGTCCCATGCCTTTGTCTGTCCGCCCCATTGCAGGGCTAGTAGAAGACAACAGACAGCGCTCAGAAAAAGTATACAGCCCACTGGGTCCATACTGGCCAGCTTAGCGCGAAGTGGAAGCTTACGGGCATCATTGGTATCGCCTCTGACTCGGAGAAAAATGGAGAGACCAAGAAGAACGACAGCCCCAAAGGGTAGGTTGCTGAAGATTGAATGTTCAAAATTAGCCATTTTGATCAATTCTAAAAGGCAAAAGAAGGAACCACCGTTTCTCACATCCAAAAGCACCAGCGCCAGCTAGCATGTTCAGTGAATGCACCTCCAAGTGGAGGGCCAATGCAAACCGTGAGAACAAAGACACTGATAACAATCCCCATGTACAGCGGTCTCTTCTCTAGTATGACCACTTGTCCAATTATGCTGAGAGATCCTTGAAGAACACCGGCGGCGCCTAGACCAGCAATAGCCCTACCCGCGATAAACATAGACGAAGAGTTGGCCGCTGCGCAAAAGATTGTTCCGACTGAAAGCCCATTAGTATGTCACTTGCTGGCTAACGGAATTGCTTACTCTCGAATATAATAATAGATACGCGATAAACGACATCAGTTCGAAAAAAGCGGTAGAAGGAGCCATAGACAGGCTGAAAAGCAGTAATAGTGAGAAGATAACCAGTTCCGTACCACGCAACATCGTCAAGGGCATGAAAGTCAGTTGAGATCCGTGGAATCGCAACGTTGATAATGTTCGCATCCAGGGCGATGAGAAAAGAAGCAAAGAATAAGCATGAGATCACCACACCAAGTCGCCAACCGGTGAGATACGGACTCTGACTCTTGGGTTCGTTGGAAATCATCATGTCTCCTACTTTGGGGAATAAAATATTATTCAATAGAATTGAAATACGGCTTTGAGAACTTGACAAGAGTATCTCCGGCGGGGTTTGATTTCTGTATGCATGATGAAGTTTGCTAGCACGAGAAAGGTAGGTGCAGAACAAGTCCAGTTTCCTGCTTGATCTAGCCATGTGTTGCACTCCGCAGTTTCGTCCCATTGTCCACATTACAGGGTTCTCGTTAGTATTTTCAGACGCCAGTCTTAACTAGCCCCTGGTTCAATCTCTCGCTCGCTAAATGTGGGGGCGATTCACGCTATGCATAGCACTAATGCGGAAGCGGCTCGGGATAAACAAAACAGCACTAATGCAGGAAGCAGGAATGGCTGGCGCTATGGAATTACACTAATGCATGAGCGGCTGACAATGGGCGATTGAATTTTCCGTGCCGATCAACTGCGCTTTTAACACGGGCCACAGCAATAGATCTCGTCATTGATGCTAAAATTACAATCTACCACGAGTAATACGTGTAGAGAACAGATATGACGTGTCTTATGCGGAAGGTTTTGGTACGTTCGCCCAAGGCAGACTGTTCGGAGTGGATCGATGCCCCGTGGATTTCCAAAGTTGGTTTTTAGCATGTATCCACGAGCAAAGACCGAGCGCCACTAGATTTCCAGGTGGAACTCAGGAAGGCAACTGCATCCTGGAAAACTTTGACTCATGTTAATCTTAGATTCATTAGATCACATTCATGACATCACTGCCTCTCGTACGAGCCAAATGTCACACCTTATGTTGGTATTCTAATGTTAGAGTAAACCTTTTAGAATTTCCTTGCTCAGGAATGAAATATACACCGAGGCAACTGATGATCTGTGTCGATACCATATTTTTAGTATTATCACTGCAATTGCAATTTAGAAAGAAAATTGAGTTAGTGGATAGAGGATAGGTCTTCTACTGTCTGAGTACATTCATAGCTTCCTCTGACTCAATTTAAGCACCATATCGTCCCAATCCTTTGCTTTTGCTGGGCCTAAGCTCGGTCGAGCCTCATCGAGCCTTGGGAAAGGCTTCCCTGGAACTCCCAGAACGTCTTGGTTGCTATCAACCATCTCCACATCGTATCTCCATAACATGAAGGCGATAAATGTCACGACTTGGATTCTTCCAATCGACCTGCCGCTGCACAAGGTGGCACCACCACCGAATCCACGAAACTCGACTTTGCGAATAAGCGATTTATCTTGAGCAAATCGATGACAGTTGAAGTCGTGGGAATCCTGTCCAAAGGCCTCACGATTCATCATCTGAACGCGTTGTGGGATAATAACCCTAGTTCCTTTTGGTATACGTTTTCCCTCAACAATTGTATCACGCTTGGCTTGACGGACAGAGCTTCCAGTTGATGTGAAGCGTAAAGTTTCGCTGAAGGTGGAGTTCAAAATAGGGCAACCTTTGAGTATATGAGCTTTAGTGATATCTGCGAGCAGACCTTTGCCATTTTCGGCTGCACACTCGATCTCTTGCATCATTGGGGCAATCTCTTGCCGAGCCTCTCGGATGACCTCTGGATACTGCGTCAGGTAGGCGAGCATCCAATAGGCCAGCGTAGTGGAAGTGGAAGAAAGGCTTTGGCAGGAAATTAGTTTATGCAAACCAGAGTTGTAAGAAAAATGTTGACTCACGCCCAAAGAATTGAGAAAATAATTCCTGCAATATCGCGACTTGGAAGGCCGGACGCTCTATAATCGCTGTACACCTTGTCAACAAACGGAACAGATCCTGGCCGTTGGTCGACAGGGGTTTCGAGATATTGTCTAAGAACTTCAATGACATGAGCTTTCGGTTCTATCGCTTGCTTTGCAAGGAATGGAGGTAGTTGATAGGTAACCTGCCAGTTATGATAGTCCCACTCCGCATAGTAGGACCGGATATTTGGCTCTAGCTCCAGTAGTCCAGGACCCATGAACGACAGAGTGATAGATTCAAATATAGAGTCCCAGCATAGTGCGTGAAGTGAAATAACCTTTGTATCGGCAGATGTGGCGATAACGCTTGTCGGGTAGAACGAATCCCACTTAAGTGTCGTTTCTAAGTGTTGAAGTGAGTG
Source organism: Penicillium tannophilum (assembly GCA_028829675.1). Lineage (NCBI taxonomy): Eukaryota > Fungi > Ascomycota > Eurotiomycetes > Eurotiales > Aspergillaceae > Penicillium > Penicillium tannophilum. The sequence continues at coordinate 229,299 of JAQKAK010000011.1, forward strand.
ATCCATAACTCGCTTCATAGCATCTGGTGGTACTATTTGGCTATGCAGCATTTCAAGACCATGGTGTGCCATGGATAGATTTTTGAGGTTCGGAAAAATCGAGGCATAGCCTTCAGCAGGGGTTCGCCACAACAGGTGCTTGTTCTTGTGCGGGACTTGGGCGATCTCGTCATACATCAAATCCAGAAATGGATCAAACCCAAAATTATGAGTATCCTTGTCAATTTCTTTGATTTGTGCAGCACTTGTCACCATCACAATGTCTTGCCCAGCCACGCGCAAGCAGCAGAGTTCATCAGGGAATCTTTTCTTTGCTCGCTTGAAAAGGCCATTAGAGTTTCGAAAGAACGGTATGGCGTGACCTAGAAGGCACAATTTTGCCAGATTTAATCAGCGTCTCTGTCTTGAAGAAAGAGAACCCACATTAGGGATGTAGAACATACCAAGGCCTAATGAGTTAGTCAAAATCCATTTGAGAAAGGCAGATCGCTGAATACTCACCAGGGATCCAATATGGAAGATACTTTACTTGATCGCGATACACTCTCGGGTAAATGACGAAATTCCACAATCGCCATATGAAAATGAGAGCTAATAAGGACAAAAAGACATGAGACAGTTCAGCAAATCTGATGGCAGTCTCATCCTTCTGCTGTAGGTCATAAAGGCTTTCCAAGATATTGACGAACATCTTCAATATCCCGGCAGGGAATCTTCAAAAACAATAGGAATACTGCAGCGCTACTCCGTATTTGCGAGGGAAAAGTAGGACGCGGATTAAACAAGAATTCTTTTGAAAGGCCGGTCGACAACTCTTAGCCAAGGCACGCACCAGATAATTCGCCTAGATCAAAACTTACCTGTTTAAAGCAGCTAAGTGGGACTTGTCATGTGCATAGACGACTGTTTCTCTTGTTTCTGGCCCCATATCTGGCGCATTGATTTTGTCATACAACGGAAATCTGTTGTTCATCTCGTTTTATGACCAAAGCTTAATTAGGAAGGAGATGCTGTGCCACTTGTAGCCGCCTGCAGCGCTGTATCAGGGTGTTGCAACCATGCTTGCCACTCCACCTGTGTACATTTTAGACAACCAGCTCTCGGTTCATTTCACCAGGGTGGGGCGCTGTACTGATGATTAATCTGGCTATCCAATTATTTTTTGGAATACGGAGTACACTTGTACACTAGTAACAAAAAGAAAAAAAAAAAAAAAAAAAAAAAAAAAAGAAAAAAGAAAAAAGAAAAAAGAAAAAAGAAAAAAGAAAAAAGAAAAAAGAAAAAAGAAAAAAGAAAAAAGAAAAAGAAAAAAAAAGGAAAGAAAAAAGACAACCTCGCTTGGAGGAATGTCTTTTGGCGTGCAGATCTTCAATGTAGAACGAGCAAGATTTATTGGTCATTGTACGGATAGATCCGCGAAGGATCTTCCCTGGTGGTAACGGTAAGATCTGGGGGCTGAAACGAGAAGGCTATAGTAGACCAGGAAAGGGGACCTATGATAACCCGTTGATAAGGTACTCTACCAGGCTATTTGCGATTCAGGCGTTTTCTGGTGATGTGTACATGTCGATCCAAGTAGTTCAAGGTTTAGCTCGTTTTCAAGATGGCCTTATTGCTCCAAGGCTTTTTTTGGGGGGCCAAGGGGCCAAAAAGGTAGTCCAATCATGAACCTGGCTTAGTGTTACATGGCTCAGGCAGACATTAGTCTTTGATTGGAGCCCTGGAGCGGGCCGAACATCCACTACATGCACGGTCAGCCGTAACGGCCCGCACTCCAAGGGCTTTCGAAGGCTGGACTCTTGACAATGCACTGTGGAGCACAGTCCACATGTGCTGAGCGAAATCCCGCACCGGAGAGATATTACCACTGGGTGGGGGCGGCTCTATGTGATCAGCATATGGAATGCTTTGTTAAGACTCCGCTTCAAAAGGGTGATCAGCGCATCGGCTATCCTACGTATTACGATTAAATCCACGTCCCGATTGGTTGATTCGAAAGAGCATGCAGATCACTGCCATTTTTGTACTTCTCCTGATAGGACACTCTGTGGCCGACTCTCCGCAGTAGCTCGGGCGTCTAGCGGGGGCAGCGTTTCAGTCGGATAGCCAGGGTACTTCGTCTTTGTTTATGTCTTTCCAGTATTTTCAATTTCCCCCTTACTCACATCTTCAGAAATCTCTAAGTTATTTACATTCACCCTTTCTTTTTCAAGTGCTTTGACTAGCCAAAATGTTCTTGCTGTTTGTGGGCTCATTCGTCCTCCTCTACTTTGGGTGGAGTATGGTGATGATGGAGATCAACTTCCGCCGGGCTTCCGCGATGGGCATACCAGTCGTGCGTTTATGCATTGACTCCCAAAATCTACCTTGGATGATTCTCGAGCCCCATTTGTGGCCGTTGCTCGATAAGTTGCCTTTCAGCTTTGGTAGCTTCGGGCGCTATTCGCGTCGGGGGTGGTTTTTTCTCGACCGAGGATATTCCCATCGTCGCTATGGCCCAGTCTGGGCCCTTGCGACTCCACGCGAAATTACCCTTATCGTCGCTGAGTCTGAGGCTATCCACAACATCTTCCAAAGACGAACGGACTTTGTTCGTCCAAGCATCATGTATAGTAAGTTGAAATAATACATATTCCGAAGTGCATTGAGAACTAATTGCTTCTATTCTACAGAGGTGTTAGAGGTCTATGGCCCTTGTATCTCTACTGCTAATGGACCGGATTGGGCACGCCATCGAAAGATCGTGGCGACTCCGTTCAACGAGGGCATCATGTCTTATGCATGGGACGAAAGTGTCGAGCAAGCTTGTCAAATGCTGAACGTATGGGCCGGTGAAAAGTCGAGCGAAATCAGCAGCGTCTCGAAGGATACACGTACAGTCTCATTGAACGTTCTGGCTGCAACTGGTTTTCGCAAATCGTACCCTTTCCGCAGTGGCCATGATGAGGGCGGCCCAGCGAACTACCGTGACTCCTTGCAAACTATTCTTGACAATGCAATCTTGTTGATGGTTGCCCCACGGAATCTTCTCGGCCTACCGTTTGTCCCAAAGTCCTGGAAACGACTTGGCAAGGCAGCCAAGGATTTCAAAAATCACATGGTTACGATGCTCAACGATGAGACCAAAGCCTTGAATGAAGGAAAGCCCGGATCTGGAAGTCTAATGACGACTTTGGTACGAGCCATGGACATCCAGACTGATAATTACAAGGATGATAAGTCCGGTTCGTCATCCAAAGGGCTCTCTGTAGATGAGATATTTGGTAATATCTTTGTCATCAACTTTGCTGGTCACGATACCACGGCCAACACCCTAAGCTTTGCGATTTTACTTTTGTCTGCATACCCAGAGGTGCAAGACTGGATAGCAGAGGAGCTGCAATCACTCCCGGAGGATACCAAAGGTCATTATTCCGAATTATTCCCCAAGTTGAATCGCTGCAGAGCGATTATGGTTAGTCAACAATCTATCTCATCTTTTCGGAATCCTCAGTCTCACATCAATAGCTCGAAACTCTCCGACTCTTCCCGCCAGTACCCTCTCTCCCGAAATTGACCTATGGCTCTCCTCAATCTCTAAAAGTCAAAGACAAGACCATAGTAATCCCTCAAAACTCCGGATTGCTAATTAACCTCATCAACACCCACATAAGCTCAGACTACTGGGTTGATCCATTCGCCTGGAGGCCAGCACGATGGGTCACAAATTCATCACAATCCGAGTCTGACGCAGCGCTCTTGCTGGAGACTGAGCGAATCATTACTCCGAAATTGGGATCAACTGTACCAGGTGATGAGCGGATTGTCAACCCAGCGCGGTGCACTTATTTCCCATGGGCCGATGGCGGGCACAGCTGCCCTGGTAACAAGTTCTCCCAGGTGGAATTCGTGGCAGTCATGGCCAAAGTTCTACGTCACCATCGGGTGCGCGCTATTCCTAACCCTGGAGAAACATGTGGGCAGACCCGCGGCAGGATTTTGGCCACAACTCAAGATGTCGATCTCCAACTGCTTCTGCGGATGAGAGATGCTGATCAAGTGCGATTATTGTGTGAACGTGCTTGAGTGAAAATGTATAATATGCATGTAGATTTGATTTTACAAGCTACCTAGTAAAAACCATATAAACGAAGACTTCAGTCTACTCAATTGAATCTGGTCGAACCTGTCTTCGTACATTGAACCGTCACGCTCAATACAATATTATCTCTCCCTTGAGCGTCCGATGAAGGTCTCGGCAGGTTTCCCGATTATTTTCCCTCAATTCAAATACACTTGTACATTTCCATTTTGCTTCTATGAAGCGGGCCCAGGTGAAGTGGGCCCGGAAACGAGAGGGGTGCTTCAATCAAATGTATTGTTACGGAGCTAGCGTTGTCTTTGCCGTATTCATTGCATTTATTATTTCACGGTTCACGTTTTGATCGGAACAAATTCCCTGAAAAACAGACTTTGAAAACAGACTTTAGAAACAGACTTTAAAACAAGACTTTAAAAACAGACTTTAAAAACAGACTTAAAAGACAGACTTTAAAAACAGACTTTAAAAACAGACTTGAAAGTACTAGGCCATTTGAACGTCGATTTGTAGACATCCAAGGGTAAGGTGTACATATATGTGATCAAACTCTCTCGGTGTAATCATCTTGCAAGTGGGCGGGATAACGCGACACGGTATAATCACTGCGGATATGAACCATATCCAACGGTATTATTTTTACGCAACCCTCCTGAGACCCAGTATCGACGGTTCCAGTAGACTCCGAACCAGCCTTGCTATGTGAATTTTGCTTTCTGTATAATAGCGGTCTTCCATATGAGTTCTGATCTTTGCCTTTAAATAGATGCTGATTCTTTGATGTAATGAATAGCTGTCTAAACGAGGCGATGCAAGAAATCAGGATAGCTATTAAACGCGGTGGTCAGTAAGATTGGCTATTGAACAAGAGTAGTTTCCTGCTTGGCCGAACAACTCACCAACACCCATTTCAACACCGCTCCAGAAAAACAGCCACGAAATGTCTCTGTTTTGATCAAGAGAGCTGTTGATCACCACTCTGATCAGGGCAATAACAATCACCACGACGGTGGCAGAAAATATGCTCAAAAGAATAATCTTCTTGCGTAGCGAAATTTGGGTCTTCCGTAGAATGATAATTGGAATACTGAGGACTATATGTCGACCCCTTAGTGACAACGCATTTATGAATGTCCCTCTCTGACTTTTTTGACTTACTCATAAGATCCGTGATAATATCACCGGCACAATTTGCCCAAAAGGTACGATTCGAGAAATGAATCCTGCTTTCCAAGGCACAATTTTCTAAAACCGAGATTGTTTCATTAGTACCTGGAACTTTGATCTTAATGGCAGGCTAGTCAGCTCACCCATAATATACTCAAGGCCACCTAAGCTGCACCCGTAGTCTATGTCGGCCACGGATGCTATGTAGACCCCAATCGTGACAACCAAAACAATATACCACCAAATGCGGTGGGCCTTGACCTTGGATCCCAGCTGTAGGAAAAACGCCAGGAATGAGAATTTGATAGCCCACAAGCAGGAATAAAACAATATAGTCGCTGGAGCGATATATCTCATGAACGTGTTGTACTGTCCTTCAAACTCGACGGTCATTTGTTTTTCACCGGAGCCTATTGCATAGAGCTCATATAAGACCTGACCTTGAACTTGCCATATAATTGCATAAGACAACATAATAACTTCCGCGAGCAATGCCAAGCCGTCATCAATAAACAGACGGCGAGACGAAGCTAGTTTGACCCAGACACGAAAAGTAACAAAGACTAATGAAAGGGCAGTGAAAGTCCATACGACAGCCTGTAATGGAGGAGCTAAGTAATTTGATCATCATCATAGCTTTGTGCCAACGTATTACATACCAGAAAAACAGACTTTGAGACCCTGGCATGTTCTGTAAACGATGCTGTGCCCATGTTCATAATCCGTGTGTTATATCTGATAAATTTTGCGATAGGAATATTTAAATGAAGTCAAAAAAAGAGGAAAGTTGGTATTGGGGCAAAATGGACACGAACCCAGTCCCTACTTATTCAACAGCCTACTTCCTGATGCAATTTCGGCCCATTGAGATATCATTCTGCATGTCAAGTGGCGCCGCGCCGCCCCACTCCCTCGTCCCCTTCCTCTTCCCCTCTCTACCCCTCCCCGCGCTCCCGTCCCGGGCGTGCAGCAAAGCTCTTCCGGGGTCATCAGCCGCTCCATGCTTCATTCGACTGTCCTGACCTCATGGTGGAGCGCGGCACGCTGTCCACCTAAGTTTGGGGGCTAAAAGCTTCGGGCGGTTTCACACAAACTGCAGCTAATCTTAGCGTTCATGACAATACCGGTGACCTACTTGCTAGTTTCATTCTAAATTTGGGGGCAAAGGCAAGGCGTATCTGGCCGCCGTGCAGCTGCTAGTGTCATTGTCCAATCAAGAAAAATACCGCAACAAATCGAAATTCTGTGCGGGCTGTATCCGGGCCAGAGCTATGGATTATAAAAAATGCAAGAAAAAAAAAGAATTTTTCAAATAAACAGGTCTAAATGAAAAATAGATAAATTGAAAAAATAATTAAAAAAAGAAATGACAAACTCAAAAATGAACCAAGGATATCTATCAGTATGATGCGGACTTGATACTTGGGTCGGTGCAAGTATGCCTTGCTAAATATGGGGAGCAACCGGTTATATCTTCCAAGTCCCCTTCAACATAACATCACGGTCCAAGCCTTGAAAGCTCAAAGATAAGCAGGTACCTATCATTTTTGCTACCATGTTTTCTTGGGTGGGAGCACTTGCCATCGTTGCTTTTTTCGTTTGTCGCCTCTTCATAAGATGGTCCTTTTCGGGCCTACACAAACGAGCCGCTACAGCACGAACATTTCCATACACTTTACCACTGCTTAGAAGCACCATTCCATTTGTATTTAATGCACCAGAACTCTATACCCGTGCATGGTAAGTGATCATTTGGACCACGCTGCTTGAGAGGCCTAGACTGACATTGAAAAGTGCATATGCACAGGGTCAGTGGCCATTACGAGTGGGCCTTTTGAACGATGATATTTATTTGGTCCAAGGATCCAAAAACATATCGAGTATCTTTAGAAACTCAGGACTAATTGTGACTGGCGCTATGGCTGTGGTACTGAAGCATTGCTTTGGCATGGACCAGAAAGCAGTTGATACGTACGCCTACGATACATCGGGCTGTAAGATTCAGCCTATCCCAGGTAGCAAGGTACCGTGGAGTGGACGAGCGAGCTATTATACGCACAAGAGCCTTGTTGAGGGTTTGTTAGGAGACGGTATTGCTCCACTCGCTGAGCGTATCGAAGCCTTGTTTTTCTCTGCATTGAAGGACGCGGTGCCCATATCGTCTGAATGGACGTACGAGTGGGATATGACAGATTTCTTCGAGGAAAATCTTTCATCTGCTATTTTGCAAGCTCTTTACGGTCCACTATTGATCAAGCAGGATCCGGAATTTGTTCGCAACCTCTGGAAGTATGATAAAGGGATCATGGGCCTGATTAGACGTTTACCGTCTTGGATGACACCAAAAATGTGTCGAAGGCGGGATGAGTTGGTCAATTCCATTATGAGGTGGCATCAGCAGGCCATAGAGCTTTCCGAATGTGATTCTCGACCCAACCATGGGCACCAGAGAGATGGGTTTGACCCGTATTGGGGTACTGCTATGATGCGAGAAAGATACAAGGCACTGCTAGCCGTTGACGGACAGGATCCCAAGTCTGTGGCTTCAACTGATCTCGCTTTCATTTGGGCGTATGTATCCTTTTAAAGTATTGAAAAACATATCAATTTACTGACCTTGCATCTTAGGACTGTCACGAATGTCGTCCCATCTACCATGACACTGTGTACTCACATGTTTCAAGACAACTCTATTGTGGAGAAGATTCGTTCTGTGTCACAAAAATGCATTAGGCCGGGGACCGGGCTAAAATTTGACATGAATGGGCTCAAAGCAGATCCTTTACTGCTTTCCATGTATGCTGAAACTTTGCGATTTGGTGTTCAGATCTACATCCCACGTTGCTCACCGCATCAACCATTGCCGGTTGGAGATGCCACTATCCCAGCGGGAAAAATGTTAATGATTAATACCGCAGTGGCACATACCGACGAAGATGTGTGGAATACAGCGGGTGGTAAACATCCGCTTGACACTTTCTGGCCTCGAAGATTCTTGATCGACTCAGCTGACAGTGAGAGTGGACCTCTGAGGAAGGGCAGTGTACAATTTTCATCTTCACCTACAAAGAATAATTTAGATGTGAGGGGTATCCAGAGCTCTGAAGGAACATTTTCTGTCGAGGGACTTGATGGAAGCTGGATTCCCTTTGGAGGTAAGCATGCTTTGGCCTATCAAAAGCTACCATACCCTTTGAACCGACGATCCTTGAGATTTGTTAAAACAATTCTGACGTATCTTAGGAGGACAAAACGCATGCCCAGGTCGTGTTTTAGCCAAACGTATTATGTTGTCTGCTACTGCTATGATGAGTACTATGTTTGATGTGGAGCTATTGGACCCCGAAGCGGCTTTGAAATTTGAATCGCCCCGATTTGGCTTTGGTGTCCGCAAGCCATCTATGGAAGTGCCGTTTCGCATCCGTCGTCGAATTTAGTGCTGAGGATTGATCCTTTGATGTCATGAATGATTTATTGTCTATAGTTCCGTTCTCACTCGTCATGAATTACGCATTTTCCTTTTGTTTCCCTCTCTAAGTTTAGATCAGAAATAAATATGGTTGAATTGATATGTCCTAGGATAGACCCCAATATGATTACTAGTATATCATGAGGTCTAAGCTTCAGCTTTGAAAAGATTGGATAACGTCAAATGAGACCGTCGAACAATATTCTTCAAAGAAGCCAGTTGCTCCCGACATTGGTATCATGAAGCATATAACGGCGTGTAAAGAATCCTGAAAACCAAAATGCGACCTCCAAAACTGCATAATGTATGGGCAGATAGAAGGCAATTGTTGAGGGCAGATCTTTATCACAGACTGGCATCCAGGTAATCACTCATATGCAGTAAGCATCGAGGCGTCACCATTAAGTCTCCTGTATCCATATGGCTTTTCCCTACTTTAAACGGACAATGTACAGTAAATTTTGATTTTGAGTTCGATTACTATTACGAAAACTTCCAGCTCCGACTTACATGAAGCATATTTGGAAAGAATCAACTTTGCATCTTACAGAGTTCTTTCAGACAGCCTGCAAGCTATCGTGATTCGTGAAGGATATATGTATACGTACATGGTCTTGAAGAAAGTTGTAAACAAGGAAGTAAGGCTCGAGTCTGCCCGGGGGTAAAATATTACATAGGAGCAAGTCCCTAGGACTCTTGCCGTCTTAGTTAGGGTATGAAATTCGTGGTCATGTGCATAGTGTCATTTATTGGTCGCTAGAGGAGACTCGGACATTAGCAGCTTATCTAAGGCAGTGGGTCAGCCGAAATAGCGGACTGCATTTCATTGAGGTAGCTTACAGTACTCGTGAATCGGCTTTGCGATGAGCGAATCATGGCTCTCAGACTGTGCTTAATAAGCGAACCGACTCTAGTTAGTTAGTTAGTTAGTTAGTTAGTTATCCTAGTTATTTAGTCAGTAAACCAGGATACCTAGTCAACTATCTGTCCCACCTACATGGAGAGGCGAACGCTCGTTGGCAGCACACTCGGAGATAAGCGGGTCGATCAGCAGCACAACAAAGACAGAAGTAGCTACCGCAGGTTGTACGATATATCCATAGGAGAACTCATATGAGCAGATGAGAGGTGTATAAGCGCATTACTTAATACTATCGTCGAGGAGCTAGATATACTACTCGTGTCCAGCAAACCAGAGTATTGAGAAACAGGTATCATGAGATAGATCGGAAAGACCTCGCCTAGTCTGATCCGTAATTAGAAGGAGCAGGGAGTTTCCCACTACACTTTTCAAGTAATACTTAAATATCAATCATCAAAGCCAGAGAACAAAATCGGCGAGAGGACGAGTACTTGAGCAGAAGTTGCAAGTCATCAATCGGTTAAAGTTACATAGAAAGATACCTACAGTACTTCCATGCTTATTGCTCTACTGTTACACATGTCAAATCAGGGTCTGGGCCACACTGAATCATGTGAAAGCTGCGCTAATCCGAATCAGGAGATATGATATCTAAACATGACAGACTTGGTTGTCATACAACGCCACTTTGGGGAACTTGGCAACGTCATTCTCGCAAGTGACTGAGTGCCACTTCAGGTCTGATTGGTATGACAATCAATAAGTCCAGGTTGTCTGTACAGTGAACTTGCTTATTCCAGCGTCGAAACTTGTTAGATATTTGCACAGAACAAACAATGAACGACGTCATGTGGTCTTTTGTTTGGCGTCATGGAAACCTCTATAACTCAGAAAAGCTATATAAATATCATCCACCTCTTAGTTTTCTTATCTTTCTTCCATATCCAACCACTACTCTACCAAAGACCTTCTATCAACCAATACTCAAAACTCAATCAAACATCATGTCTGACACCGGTCGCAAGGACTTCAGCACTAGTATGTTGCCCTACAGATCCACCTTGACAGTAAATTCGTGACTAACCCATATCTCTTCTCAGAGGCCAAGGAGGAGATGACTCCTGACTCCACCAAGTCCACTACGGACAAGGTCAAGGAGACCGTCACCGACACTGGTGACCGCGCCACTCGCGGTCTCCAGTCTGACGACAGCAAGGGCGGTACCCAGGAGGCCTTCGACAAGACCCAGCGTGCCCATGATGATAACAATGGCGGCGCCACCAGCTCCATGTAAGGCACCTTGCCAGAAAACCTCACACGCAAGACCTGCATACTAATTGTCATATTTTCATACAGTGGTGACAAGGTCAAGGATACCCTGGGCATGAACAAATAAGCGCTTCATTCCTTGATGAACCTCCTCAATGACGATATTTCGGGACTTACCCTATTATCATGAACCAATGATGAGTCAACGATACCATTTGTTTCTTTAGTTTACAACCCAATCAATGCAGTGATATGCCAATTTGTTCAATCTTTGTGCACAAGTATTAAACAGTAGATTCTTTCGCAAGGTAAACCTATCGCCCTACCAGAGTGCCAAACAATGTATCACGATGTCGATTAAGTTGATTTAGCTCCCTTTCCAGTTCCTTGTATCTGGCCCGTGCCCCTGGAATATCCGTAGGCAGATCGTGGAATGCTCTAACACGCGCTTCCAATGACTTCACAGTATCCTGGAGTCGAATAACATTCTCTTCATCCACCATCAATTGTTCAATTGTAGGACCTGGGGGCTGATTTCGTTCCAATGAAGCAATGCGATCATGATATTCCCCAACTTTCGTAGACAGCATTTTGGTACCACGGATCCACTCCGAGGTCTGGGCCTGGACATCCTGGGGCATGGCATATGCCTCGTCCGACTTAAGCTCCTCCAAATCGGCCTGAAGACGCGAAAGCTCCTTCTGCAAGTATAGCCGCAGCGTTTCAACTTTAGCTATTTGGTCTTGCGCTTCAAAATCCTCTGCCGTCAGCTCAACAATCGATTGGCTCAGATCCTCTGGTTCGGGGTTCAATGTGTTGCCCATTACAACTGCTGATTCGGCTAGATCATCAAGATCACGACGCCCCTTATCGTCCAGGCACATTTCCACTTCATCAAGAATCTCGTTCTTTTGTCGCTCATGTGGGTCTTTGCGCTCGGCCTCCTCCTGGACCTTGAAGGCATGGAGTGCTTCTTCCTGTGCACGGTGGTGGATGTTTGTTTCCTCATCTGCAGCATCATTGGCAGCCGCCAATGTTAGGAGAACGCGGAGAGTGTCTTCATTTCGTTCAAATTGGGGTACTGGTTTGGGCGTGTATTTCCGGGTGAGCCATGAATTAATGTACGCCCAGTCCTTGGCTTGCATAGCAGCCTGGCGTGCCTTTGTGGGTGAGGCAAGTGGACTGTCAAAAGACTCCATTGTGCATTTGAGAGGTGATTGTAAATTGTGGGTGAATTAGAGAATTGTTTATCTGTTGTTGGTGCACGATAAGAGCTGGGGCAAAGGCGGTCTACAGATCCAGTGGGTGAGACTGTCCTTTTCCCCACTCAACCTCGACTTGACCAGGAGTGAACTAGAGATCTCTAACAATGACAAGCTATTTCTCCGGGCATGGTCCCAACAATGGCGGCTCCCCCGCCTCGTCGCCCCTGTCACCTCCAAATCAGCGTTCGAGCGCCCTCTCCAATCGCCTGACATCCGTCTTATCGGCTTCCTATGCCGACTCCGACATACGTGACGCGTTGGAAACTTTGAGCATTCGGGGAATTCACAATACCGCGGAAACACGGCGCCAGCTTCGACTCGATGTACAGAAGGAAGTGGTGGATAGCAACGCGGAGATTGTCCGAGACTTCGGAAAGGTTGCGGAGGTAAGTTCATACAGAGCTGTATTGAACCAAGCATGGAAGTCTAATGTTTCCCCGCTGCTACAGCAATTGAAACGAATTGGAAGCGTCATAACCACTCTAAATCAAACATGCGACGAAATGCGCAAACACATCAGTCTCGCTAAGCAAGATACCACGCCCGTGCTGGAGGAAGCTGCCGCGTTGATGGCTCAGAAGAAGGACACGGAAACAAAGCAACGACTACTTGTTGCGTTTGAAAAACATTTCCTGGTTCCCGAGGAAGAACTCATGGTCTTGAACTCAGCCGAAGATCCGGTCGATGACCGATTTTTTGATATTCTCGCACGTGTCAAACAAGTCCATCACGACTGTGAACATCTACTTGGCGGGGAAAACCAGCGATTGGGCCTGGAGTTGATGGAGCTGAGCACCCGGCATCTCAACTCCGCCTACCAGAAGCTATACAAATGGATACAAAAAGAGTTCCAGTCTTTGAACCTTGAGGACCCCCGGATCAGTAGCTCGATTCGCCGTGCTCTGCGGGTCTTGGCGGAGCGACCAAGTCTATTCCATAGCTGTCTGGATTTCTTCGCTGAGGCGCGTGACTATGTTCTTGCCGATGCGTTCCATTATGCGCTAACAGACGCCATTTCTGGTGCTAATGGGCCTAGTGCCGGCGACCGAAGTGTCAAACCCATCGAGTTTTCGGCCCATGATCCACTCAGATATATTGGAGATATGCTCGCGTGGGTACACTCCACAACTGTCTCCGAGAGAGAAGCCTTGGAAGCGCTGTTCGTTGCCGATGGAGAGGAACTCGCACGAGGCATTCAGGCTGGTTTAAATAGCGAGCCTTGGTCTCGCATTGACGAAGACCAGGAGGTTACCTTCGATGGCCATAAAGCGCTCAGCGATCTGGTAAATCGGGATCTCATTGGAGTTTCTCGTTCCCTACGGCAAAGAGTGGAGCTGGTGATTCAAGGTCACGATGACCCTGTCACTTGCTACAAAGTCGTCAATTTGCTATCCTTCTACCGAACCACCTTCATAAAATTGGTTGGCCCCAAGGCTCAGCTGGTGGACTTGATGCAGAGCTTGGAGAAGTTTACACTTGGTCACTTTGAGAATTTGATGCGAGAGGAAGTCAGCACACTGTCAAACGACCAACTGGCTTTGGCTCCCCCGCAAGATCTATCACCTCCAGAATTCTTACTAGATGCATTGGAGGGCTTAGTTTCACTAATGAAAACGCACGAGGCATCGGTCCGACCGGACGAAGAATCCGATACGGATAGCGAGAACAAGTTCACTCCTGTTCTTCGAGCTGCCTTCGATCCATATTTGACTCTAGCTCGATCCTCGTCCGACGAGATTGACGATCCAACAGAGCAGACCATCTACCGCACCAACATCCTTCTTGCAGCCCGCGCAACTGTCTCCCCTTTCGGGTTTGCCAGTATCACCCACATGAACCCACTGTCCACCGCTATATCTACTCTCCGTACGAACCTGCTCGATATTCAGCACCAATTTCTTCTTGATAATTCCGGTCTGCAGACTCTGCTAGATGCTCTAGAGCCTTTCTCCAAATCGGGAAGAGACTCAGAACAAGACAGCGAAAACGAAGAGAAGCCGGAGCAGAAGCTTCACCTTGCAGACCTGACCACCCTCCCTGCTTTCCAACCAGAGGCCCTAGTTGCGTCCAGCCAGCAGCTGGATGACTTCCTCCCGTCTGCCCTCATGGATGCAGCTGATCATCTCAAGCGTGTCCAGAGCGCCTCACTCATTCAGAGTGTCACTGAAGATGCCGTCGAAGCATTCTGTCGTGATTTCGAGTTTGTCGAGGGCATGATTATTGCCGCCGATGAGGCCAGAGGAATGACCCAGGTTAGCTTGGGTACGGGTGGCAGTGTGATTAGCGGTCGTAGCGGGAGATCCACTCGTAAGACCACGGGTGAAGACGACGAGGAAGAGAAGGAGGACCAATGGAGTTTACGCTCATTGTTCCCTCGCACGACTGGAGAGATTCGTGTCTTGTTGAGTTAAGCAGCGTAGCGAGAAGATCCACAAGTATTGTACATACATCTTCACATTACTCATTCATGGATGCAAAGACCTGTTAATTGCACCTAACTTATTCATCACATAAGATTAAGGCCTACGTAGATATATTCCAACCACCAACCATGCGTTTAGTCACTTGAAAAGTTCTGGTCGCTTTGACATCTCATTTGTTTACAGACATGAGCTCTTGGACTATGCGTAAAATAGCTCACAGAGAGTTCATTCGGCATCTAGCATATCATCATCATCAGATCCCTCACTATATTGTCTTTCGAATTGTGGCATCGCGCGGCGAGTACTGTCGCCTCCCATAATATTGGATTGATCAATCGCGTCACCTTCATGGAAAGCAGAATATTCCATTAGCATCTTCCTTCAGTATATTGCGCTGCCTATGTGAGAGACATACCACGTTGCGCATTGGAATTATTATTATCGTCCTGGTTTAAGAAGGTATCATATTCCTCGCCGCGGTCATAGATGATGCTAGGCTTGGGAATGAGTTGCTTTTGGGAATCAGACATAGGAATAATTTGCTTTTGAGAAGACATGATTTGCGTAGGACAAATTAATTGCGTGTATATAGTATAAGTGTATTACTTGTTCGACAGAGTGACAGATTCCCCGGTGCTATTTATGCTTGAGAAAATCAGTTGACATGTTATTATCGTCATAGTTACGATTTCTAGGAGGCAATTGTAGATTCTAGAACCCTTTGATCCAGACCTAGATACCCACTGGCTCACTAGTATGTATATCCATGTTTGTATTCAAAGCGTTTTGATGGTAAGGCTAGGTACCGCCTCGGCTACGTGGTGATAGGGTTTAGTCACACTACTCCCGCCGCCTGCACGCGCTTATTTAGAGCTTCGGCTCCGCCCGTCGTGGGGGCACAACGTGGCTAATGTAAATCGCTCGGAGTTCACAGTTTACCACCCTCAGATGCACAACTGCCTCGTTAGGCTCTATAAAGAGACTTTCATCCAAGGCGGTTTGGCCGAGTGGTCTAAGGCGATTGACTAGAAATCAATTCTCTTCGGAGGCGGCGGTTCAAATCCGCCAGCCGTCGGTTTCTTTTTTGTTTTTCAATTTTCTTTTTCCAAAGTTTTTGCCTCCAGTGGCCAGTATACCCTGGTGGCATTTTTTTACCGTCATCTGATATCTTTCGTTATCAGAGACCCGCATTGATGCAGTAGTCCTAGGCTTCATATATCGCAACCTCGGAATGCCTAGGTGTGACATGAATCGTCATGCATCAATGATCCTAGTCATGTGCTACAACTAGGTCTCCCCTAGCTCTACTCAATCACCTGCCTAAGGGTCAACAGGAAAGGTCCACAGGTGCCTATGGTCAGCCCATGGGGGTGCCTAGCTCCAACCTAGCAAGGCCATCTATTAAGTTTTCCAAGGTTGCTTGAGAGATTTCGGAATGGATAGGAGTACCTACATTATAGGCATCCAAGGCAAAAGTTAACTGATATATGTATCACAAGTCTGTTTCATGGATACTTTCAACTTCCAAGGTTGACGTCTGGCAGTTATCAAAATTGCTTCAGAATGAAATACAAGTTTCATCTTTCTCTAATTTCAATGTCTGAAATTCACTCTGCTCCTCAAAATCTTCTTCAAGCTCCTCCTTAGTAGCTTCAACGACCACGAGTGGTTGGTCCATATCGGTTTCATCACCAGTCAAGAAAGCGGCCTTGTCATCAAAAAGCTCGGTCTCGACCCCTGCTCTCTTCGTCCGAATAACAGACAGACGATATGCAAAAACAATGCCCGGGGCTGTATCATAGGACCCCGTAGTCTTTCGCTCGCTAGACCCACTGGAGCCCGCACCGGCAGTGATGGGAACCATCCCGCCAGGGATCGTCCCTGATCCCGATATCTCGCCCCCGAGAGTTTTCGCAACATCTTTCCTCACCGTAAAGCTTGTTCTTGCAATGCGCAGGCCTGTGACAATATACACTGGTCGCCTTCCGAAGACCCCCGAGTTTATATGTTTTTTGACATCCGGTAGCGCAATTATCGCAGACGCTACTGATGGTGTCAACGGGTCGACAAAGCAGCGGATCTCGTGGTCAACAGTGCCGTAGCTTTCGACGTTTTGCCGGCCGGTGTCGATTTTGACAGTTGCTGAGGTCACCTCGAGAAAACTTGCCCAGATATTTAACGAGTGTGATCGTGAGCTGGACTTTTCATGTGAACGATTCGGCTCCACGAGAGTAGTCTCTTTTGGGAGGGTAATGCCGGTATCACCAGGAAGCGACGCGAGGACCAATGTTGGCCTTGCTGGATGTGGTATGATAGTTCCCAATCTAAGCGGACCTTTAGGCGTGAAGGTGAAATCGGGAGGAAGAAACCAGGTTGGCATTTTTGAGGATTGGGCGGCTCGTGACTTCGGGATCTTGTATCTGATTTCCAAGATTCTTGCGAGGTTGGACGGCCTTTCTCTTTCTCGGTCCTGTGAAGTCTGTATTATATCTCAGATGGAGCTAATTATATGTGACTAACGATTTTTGGCTTGAAAATCCCTGTGAACGTTGGAGGCGAAGCCTACATGGAGAAGCACCAGCGGACTATATGACATATCATCCAATGCAGGTACCCCGCACTTGCTGCCTAGTGAAGGCGCAGAGCAAGATAGCTTGGTCCTTCTCTAGCGCTTGGCATCAATTGATCGGCAATTACTTAGTATCGCATCTCAGCGTTGGGTTCGTCTCAGAGAGTAGGGCCCAACAAATGTAAGATGAACATGTCAAGGCGGCGACTAATAATACGACGATTCAAGCATTATGATACAGGAACTTCAGCCAAGATCATTTTCTAGCATGACAACGAATAGTATTACTATTCCGCTAGAGCCTTGCAAATTGCAAGAAAAACCTCCTTATCCTTGGACTTATCGCTCCAAAACCGAACGGGATTCACCGAGTCTCTCCGATAGTCTGTATTTTGCGACATGACTCGCAGCAAACTCTTCATTCCTTTCGGCGTCTTCAGATTTTCCAAGGTTTCCTCGAAAAGCTTCGCTTGGACCAAAACTGGGAGAGCAGCGGAATATGAAAGCATCATGGCAACAATCCCAGCGGCAATGGCAGTGGCAACTGAGGTACCAGGACCAAAATCACCTCCCGGAAATAATGTTTTCATTTCCTCAAGAATAAACTCAGGAAGATTATCGCCATAGGTTCCCAGAACCCTAGGTCCATCTCCCGATCTCGTGGGATTTGATCTGAGGAATGTGCCCTGGTAATCAGTAGCATATATTGGAATGACATAAGGATGGCGGGCAGGGAATCCCTCTCCACGATCGCTTGACGAGTTTCCGGCGCTGGCAAGGAAAATGACTTTATTCTCTCGCTTCTTCACGACCCTGTCGATGACGTCTGATATGGACGTGCTTGATCCTGGAAAACTAAAGGACATTGAGATGATATCGGCCTTCCAGTCCAAACCAGCATATTCAATGGCCTATATGTAAGTTAGAGGGAGTACTGACAGCCTTTTTTGGAGAGACTCACCTGGACGATGCTTTCTTCGTTGGAACTTAGTTGATCCTGGGTAATCGCAACACGAACAATAGATAGATCTACAATAGGAGCAATCTGAAGTAAGAGGCGGGCCATAAACGTGCCATGTCCGAATGCATCCACGGGGTCTTGTGAGGCATCGGCAAAGTCTTTCCAGTCCGAAAAGCATCCTGAAATTGGGCTTCTTTGGAAGAAAGGGAGATCTCTATGGCAGCCCGTGTCCAGGATTGCAACTCGAATCCGCGGGACAACTTTTGCTTGCCTCCGACATCGAAGCACATGGCCAGAAATAACACCAAGATGATTCATCCAAGCTCCGGATCGAGCAGAAGGGCCATTTGTGTTGAAGGTTGGTTTCCTAACCTTATCCCAAAATATTCGAATTTCCTCATCTTCCACAACTGTCGGGTTCTGTCGCTGGGACTTCTTGACCGTAATAAGTGGGACTTCACCTGAGCTCTCAAAGCCAACTTCGGCAAGCCAACACAACGGAGCAACCACTTTGCGGTACAATGCAGTTCGCCTTTGCTGTAGGGCGGGCATATCTTCCATCCGCTTTCTTTTGGATGCCTCCCCTTTTGCCCGCTTCCTTTGTGGCTTGTAAGTACCCTTGAAGTTTTGCGAGTCCATGCAATTTTCGATTGCTTCAACAAACACGGATTTGTAGGAGAAACCATCCCAAGATATCTTTTTGAACTCATTCAGCCGCATGCGTGCCTTTGCATGCGCTCTATTTATAAACGCGACTGAACTCAGTTTCGATGTCCCCAACGACCCTAGCCCCAGGGATTCGCCAAGACCGATCTCAAGAAGCATGATTCCCAAGAAGAGAATTCGAGGATATCGATGAGTATAGGCGCCTGTTTCTAGAAACTCATGTGGAGATTGACTAACTTGATCGAAGGGAATAGATAGAAAAGCTCGAAGGGGAATCAAACTCCCATCTTGGTTGTCGGTCGGCATGAAGAAAATATCATCACTAGTCCAATTTTCGTGCACGACGTCGAAGTTATAGAATTGCCAGCAAGCTCGTGCGAGTGTATAAGCTAGAAGTATCCTATGCTCGATACTTAAGTTGCCGTAACATAGAACATAAGCAAGTGAGTGACCACAACCGGGCGATGTGAAATATTGAAGACATTCGGGATCAGAATGCTTGTGAAGTCGATAACTTCCATCCAATAGAAAGTGAATTCTATTGTAATTGTTTTCGTCGAGCAATTGACAAACGTCGCCTCGTTTCATTTGGACAAGCCCCTTGCAATCGCCAGCCTCATCATCAGAATCAGATTCCGAAAATTCATCGACTGAGCAGTCGCTACCGCTGTACTTGTCATGTATTTGCCTAGTAAGTGAGCGTTAGGTATTCATGAGCTTCCCGAATAGATTTGAAGGCCCCGAATCCACGAAGATTAGACTCACAAAGAGATCGAAAGAGAAATCTCCTGCCAAAGTGTCATTCCTTGAGATGCGATCATGATGTCAGCTTGAGCAAAAGTATTGCTTGCAAGAACTCCATTGCTGAGGCAGATTCGGGTATGGTGCCATTGAACCATATCGGAAGGTGGAAGGGCATGAGATGGGGGATAGCAGGTAGTATATTTCCTGAGCGCATTGAACAGATACCAATTGACACTGTCCGGGTAGACATCCTTCTCATTAGGATTTAGGTGTTGCTCAGATATCAAATTTTGGTCGGCATCAGTCCGATTGATCTCATCTAATTTGGTGGACAAGCTCTCGATTCGATGTTGGTATGATTGGATAAATTTGGCCTTTTGAAGGAGGAAATTTCGAATCGATTCATCCATGTTTACTTTACCAGATTGTGTTTGGGATCTTGTGGCTAATGTG
This sequence comes from Penicillium tannophilum, assembly GCA_028829675.1. NCBI lineage: Eukaryota > Fungi > Ascomycota > Eurotiomycetes > Eurotiales > Aspergillaceae > Penicillium > Penicillium tannophilum. The sequence continues at coordinate 249,225 of JAQKAK010000011.1, forward strand.
TTGTAAATGTGTTGAAGGCTGGTTGTTTTTGGCGTGCCAGGGGAGGAAGATGACCACTAAATGAAAGATCAATCTCTCCATTTGGAAAGGAGATGTGAAACCACGTTTTTTTGGCAAAGGTCAAGAAAGAGATCAAGCTCAAGCACACAAAGCAGACTGGTGAAGTATTGCAACTTCCGATGTGACACCTTCGCCGAGAATGGGTGATTGAGGGTAAACAACTAGAATGAGGGCTTACTGTGCAGATAGTAAACAGATCCTGCAGCACTACGCTGCACAAATAGTGAATCTCGGAATTAAGTTGATAAGGTGGAAGACAGCTCAACCCCTCGTGTATGAGATGAAGCCTCACGGCGATGTTGGAGCCTTCAGTAGAAGGTCGTGGTAGTGATTTCGCGATTTGGAATATGGGCAGCCAAGCCTCCTCTGCGATCGGCTTGAGGAGTTCAGCGGCGAACATCCGCCTTTGATCATTCATGTTCAACGGGTTCGAGACAAGCTTTCAGAGATCGGGTTGTAGTTGGGCAGCTTCCGTTCCATTGATCTGACATGAGAAGCCGAGGCGGGGTAATTCTGGAGCTGAAGTCCCTCAGAATCGCAAAAACCCCAAAATCTGGAAATTTGAGATGTGAGTTAGGCTTCAATCCAGAGATCTCAATGCTCCTCTACCCTTGGTGACTCCTAGAATATTGTAAAAGTAAATCCCATTGAACCGAACCATGGTGAGAACATGTATAAGTCTTACACGAAGTACCTCCCGCGCATAAGCTAAATTGTGACTCCGTCCCGTGCGGGGCTCTGTTGAGTTTACGCTTCAAATATACTGTGAGACTCTGACACTTTCCATCTATCAGCCGCGAGAGTTTTTTACTTGTAAAGCTTTGCCCCAATGGCTTCCGATATTGCTGTCGAATTATCCATTACCGAAACTACGAGACAGTGCTTCAGGCAGTTTACACTCTGTGTTGAGAAGCTCCGCGGCCCCCAAAGTGTCTATATAAAAAATTGTCAGGCCGATTTCAAGCTTTGGGTTGACAGCGTTGGAGCCGTTGCCCAAGGGCGAGGGTCTCTCGACTCAAGATTTAGCCATCGACCCGATGACATATACTTAATCAAGGAACTAATCATATTGCTCCAAATTGTTTTGACGGAATGTATCACTGCATCATCAAAGGAAAGCACCGACGAGGTCCTTGGGAAGATCGGCTCTATTTTACGTGACTTGATCGCCATAGGTGTGGCAATTCGCAGAAGTGGCCGAAAGTTTCGCTTGCAGAAAGCCGATGCATCATTTGATCATAACAGAGACGAATATCGTGATCTGCAAGCACATCTTGCCACCCTTGTCATGTCGAGTCCCAGCGAAGGGCCCCGGACATTGGTTTATCAGGATAGATCTGAGCCATCACAGCTTTCACCAATACAGCACCGGCTGGTGGAAGCTAATCTGAGACGCCGTCACCGATTCATGGAGATGCAAAGACATTCGCACCTTCTGAAAGATCCGATGGAAAGCCCACTATGGGAAGGTATTGGTCATATTCTTACAACTATGGGTCCCAGCTCTTCACAGAAAGTATCAGACATTTATTCTGTGAAGCCAGGGCATACGAAGTCCACAACAACTAGCATGGCTCAAAGCAATAGCATGACAGTGGTTGAGACTATTGCATCAATCCCGGAAACTGGGTTTCGGGGCCTTCAGCGCGGAGGACGCATTGACTCTACGGTGACGCGAATTACGGCAATCACAGCAGCTGCACGATACCCGAGGGCGAAGCTTTCAAATTCAGAGCAGCTTTCATTCAAGTGCCCTTGCTGTTGCCATGCTATTCCGATCCAAGAAGCGGAAGGTAATCGATTCAAAACTCACCTAGCCAACGATATTTGTCCCTACACCTGCATCCTTGAGCATTGTCCCACACCTCTCAAGCTCTTTGTCACCGAAAAGGAGTGGAAGGAACATTTTCTGAATGACCATCCACCTGAGTTTCAGTGTTCATACTGTGACAGTGCCCCCTTCATTTCTCTGGTGGAGATCATGGGTCATCTACAGCTCGAACATCCTGACATATCAGATGATGAGCTTGCGGATGCCCTAGCTGAGTCTCCAGTTCATATCATGGGTATTGGTAACTGTCCACTTTGTGATTCAGAAGATTCACCAGACTCTCCTGAATTGATTGAGCACGTTCTACAGCATATACATGACTTTTCGCTGCGTTCGCTTCCCTGGCCCCAAGACCGCAGACCGCATCTCAACAAGACTGTCGGTAACTTCAACCTAGCCATCGATAATACCGATCAAATTATATCATGGGTGCTCGAGACTTCACCCGACAGTAAGTGCGACCTGCAGCTTTGCGAATTGGATAAGAATCCACCAATGGAGGCAGAGACGGCTTCCGATAATTTCAAAGACGATTACTTCTCTCAAAATGACTACTTTGTAGCTGACTCAAGCGACGGCAATCTTCATTCAAAGCGCACACCAGACTCTTCGCAAATGACACGGCCCATGGAGACTAGTGAGCTTGGGGATACGCGCTCAATGATATCCACCGAAGATGAAGATCAGACCTTTACTGTACGCAGGAAATATGCTATACCAAATGAGTACACAGCAGTGCAGGCATATTTTCAGAAAATTTCAAATGCGACGCCCGAAAATGGGGATGACAGTAACGAAGAGACACGTCGACTCAATGAAGAAGCTGATATTATTGACACATGGCGCTTCCACGATAATAGCCCGCAGCTGAGTGGGGATGATGAATCAAATGATGAAGATGAAGTATTCAGCCAAGAATACCTAGAAGAGCGCAAGCAGGCCTATCAAAAAGATATGGAGAGTCTTCGAGAACAACTACCCCAGCCTCCTTTGGAAGATCCCCACATTGTCTCTCTTCTCATGAGAATTCAGTTGCTCGGCAAGATTGCTCAAGAACAGACAATCGAGCCTTCCCCCGAAGCCGTTGACACTATCCAAAAAGATCATAACAATGTTCCATCCGATTTAAAAAGTCTCAGCAACACGCACGACGTTTCATATCGTCGATTTTTTCCGCCTCGAGTGGATCCGACGCGACCGTCGTCAAAACTCGATCACGAAGGAAAACTTTATAAAGACATTAGAACTTTCGAGCCTGGTATTTATGGCGACAGAGAATTTAGACCGTTTGTGGATCGCGTACGCGAAAATACTGGAGCTCACAGCCGGGAGCATTATGAGAGACCCTATCCCCGAAGAGGAACGACAATCATTCCTCGCAAATTTGTGCAGGTCCATCCAATTTGGGAACTAGGGTATGATTTTAAGGAAGAGGTGTGTCATTCTTGGGGAAGGTCAAAGACTAATTGATTTTCGTGGAGCTTATGAGGTACTAGGAGGACAACATTATTATCCAAAAAGCACTATCCAGAGAGCAGATTCGTGAAGTGATTAACTTGAGTCAAGAATTTGGAAGACTCATAGATAAGAAGAGTGAGTAAATGTATTACCCTTTGTCAATATACTGGGGACAAAAGCATTGTGAATTAACAGTGGATCAGCTGGTCGTGACCACGACGGTGATCCAGTAGATCAAACTATCGCCGGAAAACGCATCAGATCACCCGACAATAATCATAGGTATCGCATGGACAGTCCCCATGGAGCAATATATCCCAGCAACGAGGCTTCTATCATGCCACCGCCACCACTACTGCCACCCTCTCGGTATCGCGATATCGAGTATGAAGAGGAGATTAAACAAATTGAGAGGCCAAAAACGAAGAATACTTCGCCGCCGCGATCTGAGTCTATGGATGCACGCGGTCTTTCATCGTCTCCCATTCCATACTTTGAGCTGCGAAGTGTCCCTATTGAAAATTCTCGTGATTTCGAGCCGCTAATTCCAACACGACTTCGTGGTAGCGACCAGGATATGTCAGACTTGGTTCGCGAGATGGAGGATGCGACGAGACAACTAAAGAAACAAGAGGAGGGGAAGGAGAAGGTGAAGGTGAAGGTGGAGAGGATACTGTCGATGAAGGAGGAGGAGGAGGAGGAGGAGGAGCGGATACTGTTAATGAAGAAGAAGATGGAGGAGGAGGAGGAGGAGGAGGACATACCTTCGACGAAGAAGAAGATAGAGGAGAAGGGTGAAAGGATACTGCTATTAAAGAAGAAGATAGAGGACAAGGAGGAGAGAATACTGTTGATGAAGAAGGAGATAGAGGAGGCAGAGGGGGATATGGAGGAGGACAAGCCTAAAGGTAAATTCCGGTACCTTTTCCATTTCTCATTCTAATAAATCTTGGACTATCAAACTGACTCATCCTAGAGCCGTCGCCGAGCCTGGTGCGGGCAATGATGGCCACCTTGACTTAATAATAGCTCAAAGAGAACCTTTCTTGGATTTTTCAAAGAAGCCATCCTATAGGAGCTTACTAGAAGAACACCCCAAATTCACAAGGACACCACCGCTAGTCCACGTTCGGCAAGACGCGGAAATTGTAATTCAGCTGATAATTATTGCAACTCGAACCAGGTTACCATTTTCCCATAGACTTACAGTAATGTTGCATGAGTTTGAAACCAATCTTTCAGACCGCCTAATATATATAGCTTACCGCCTATTAATACGTAGTATGTTAACCAAAGCTAGGACACCGGTCACAAGACGATTCTTATATATAAATCATATGTGATACATTATTAGGAATGTTCTCAGTAACGTTCAGTTTGCATGCTCTATATGCTAAGCTTATTCAGCTAAGAATGGGAGGGTTTGGCTGGCAGGAAACATGGCAGAATATTATATAAGAAGGGGAGAGGGGTTCAAACTTATATAACGCCACTGTAAGTCTTTGGGAAAACGGTAACCTGGTTCGAGTTGCAATAATTATCAGCTGAATTACAATTTCCGCGTCTTGCCGAATGTGGACTAGCGGTGGTGTCCTTGTGAATTTGGGGTGTCCTTCTAGCAAGCTCTATCCTATAAAATGTCTTATATGGGACGTGTTCAATCTATGATCATATACTTGACAATAACTATATCACTTATGAATATTATAGATTAATCTATATTTACACTACCTAGTAGGAGCCTTGAATCCTGTAGCTAACATTAAGGACTAGATTGATGATATGACAAGTCCACTAATAATAGAAAATTTTAATCAAAGGTCCTATTCATAGAGAGTATCTAGAAAGAAAAGAGAAAAGGAGGATAACCTAGAAACAAGTAGACTATTCCTTCACTACCTCTTCCTAAAATGATATACTAAAGTTTCATATGGGGGTGGCGGTATCTGTTGCCACTGACCAGATTCTATGTTGATCATCTGGCAATTCCGGGTTTCTCGACTTGCATTTGGGTCCACGAGAAGCTTTCTCAGCCCTTTAATAAGGTTTTTGCTTAGTATTGTAGATCTGGTATGATCGGAAACTCATATATAAGTTTGGTCTTGTACATCGACCGGATGATTTGGCGCTGTTTTGAAACTACTTCACCGTGGCTATCTCGCTCGCCGCTCGTATTTAGCACCTAGAACGATGAGGATTTTACTCACAGAACTTTTAATGTTGATAGCTCGTCCAAGTCACTGTGTACGGTCACTAGGTCAGTCCAGCCCTTGTTAAATGGGTCACCAACTCCTTGAGCATAATATCTGCATATTGCGAGTGTTAAGGCTTGAGTTTATCTGATTCAAACATTAGCAAAGAATTCTATTTAGCTCCCAGTCTATGCAATACGGTACATCGGCGGATCACCACAACAAGGGATGAAGAACCTTGAAAAGGCAAAATAAACGAGAAAAAAGAAGACAATAGAAAGAAAAGATTGAAAAGATGTGTTATGATAAGTAATCAATCTTGGAGGCGACTAGACAAGTGTAGTCAGGAAACCTTGAAAGGGAGTCGAGGCAAGAATAACATCGGATTGCTTTGCCTCTTGAAATTTTGACTGGAAACTTCTCACGCAACCACTCTTCCTTCCAGTAAGACAAGACTGGTATTGGGATGAAAGCAATCGTAATAAATACGATCACGCTGTTTCCCCAGCCCATATCTGGATGAGCATAGAGCGATGGTGCGGCAAGAGGCAGAAATGCTCCTGTCATGTTACGAATGATCGTGAGGGCACCCATAGCCGATGCGGGCGTCTCGGGCCTAAATATATCAATGATATCTGTAGCCATGTCAGTCTCTTCAGTTCAAGCCTCTTTCTAAAAGTATAGGATGAAGAACGTACCGGTCCAAGAAGTGCCCTCGCAGTAAAAGAATGCCTTGCAGCTCCTCTCCCCTCCTTCGGCAGCAGGTCTGTGACAGTACCACCTCCTGTTGACGTGTACGACGCAGCAGAAAGGCCAGTGCACAGGCAAAAGGCAAAGAAACTCTGCAACATGGGTACTTCGTGCACAACCAGCAGTAAACCCAAGATATAATATTGAGCTCACGCGATAAACAGGCACACGTCCGAAGACCTCAGATAGGGGTGGCACAAATGATTGACCCATCACAAAGCCAAGTGAGGCGATGGTGATTATTGTCAGAATCTCGACCTGGAAGCCGAACTCGCTCTGCATAAGTTTGGCTCCCGGAGAGAACATTGTGGTCGCAAAATTTGCAATACAGCATGGACAAACTGACAAGCATTACATTGGCCATTTTTAATATCTTGGGCCAGTTCCGTGGATTAGCAGTGTCATCCGGTCCATCCCAGTCGACAAGGTTTGGATCCGTACTAAAAGTATCATTTCCTACCAGATTTCCTTTCTCCATATCCTTCGATCCTGCGACTTGTGATGTTTTTCAGCGCTACTGCTGGCAGTAATTAGAGTCTTTTGCCCCAGGTACTCTTCAATAGCACCAGATTCGGTGGCCGCCATATTCCTAGTTTCGTGATCGTTGACAGTTCTAGATCAGTCCCTGTCGAGCTTGAGCCCATTCTTGGTTGATGGCCCAAGACGCTGGCCTGGTGTAATCTGGCGATCTTAATGTGGTCTGGTCGTTGCGATAGAGGAGCATGATCAGCTGCAGGTAGAGTTTTCGACTTATTATTTGCTGTCTAGCTAAGTGCAATAAACAAAAAAAAAATGGAAGAAAATGGTCGTAGCAATCTCCGGTTCTTAAAGTCAACACAACCATATGTTGCCCCTGGTTAGCTCCGTTCCGGCCTCTGATTTGCGGTCTCCACTCTGCAACATACTAGAATCTCACCTAACGCCCCACCCTGAAGCTTAGCTTAGGGTGGATAGGCTGACTCTGAGAATTGCCCCATGTTGCTCCGTCGATTGCTTCGTGGATTACTCCAAAAGCTGCCATTTCCAATGTCATTTTCACGGGGCCTTATCTTGTGCACATAAATATTCCTCTTATCTTTTTATCATTTTATAGACGGTTTATTTAACATAGGAAGACTTTGATCTGTGATCGTATACTTAACACTCAATTATTGCTCGTTAGTATCCCTGGATTGATCTAGATTTGCACTATCCAGCCGGTACCTTGGATATTTTCAGCTGAAGTATAGAAATAGATCAAATAACTATTGTGTCTCCGGCTCTAGCGAGTTTCTAAAGGTCACCGGTGTCTGTCTCGACCGGTCGACCTTCACTTGAAAAATATCAAAGCGCTGATATCCTCCAACCACATCCTGGAACTGTTTCCCTTCAATAGTCGCCGCCATATCGAGATCTGCATACAGTATCACCTCCTCATGCTGTAAGTTTTCTTTCTCCTCTCTTTCGCCAGTCTCAGTATTGATCACAAAGCCCATCAAGGGACTTCCAGAACGATCAAGAAATCTGGTCTCCGCCTGCATAGATCCTGCCATTGTGGTTCGGATGACCTCCTTCGTCTGATCGGGGGCGATCTCCAGCATGGTCGCTAGAGTATGTTCATCTGCAATGGCAGCATTAATGATGCCAAAACATTTCGCTTCGAAACAGTGGCCAGCGGCTCGTATACGGTTCGCAGCCACATTGCCGTATTTTGCCTTAGGCTTTTCTCCCTCGGCATCACTACTGACACTGGCTGCCTCTTCACGGATACTATGCATCGGTGCTTTTGCAGGCCAGGTGGAAATATGTACCTGTTCACCCTGTGCCATCATGCTGTAGCGTGCCAGAGGATTGGTGTTCTCGCCACAAAGCAGCATGCCCACTTTTGCGATCCCCGAGCCATTCTCAACTGGCAGATCAATCACCTTAAGACCGTGTCCGTCACCAGGTGCCCAGGTGAGTTTTTCAGTTTTTCGTAAAAAGTCGGAACAAGCTTGCGGTGGTGGACCAATATTTCACCTGTGGAACTAATCATAAGATTGCTGTTGTATAGATTCGCACTGCTGTGCCGAGTTTTTTCCGATATTCCGACGCAGACAGTAATCTTGAATTCCTTCGCGGCTTTGCGGATCATGTTGACCTCTTCGCCGTCCGCGTAGACGGATTCTGACACCATGCGCTTGAAGAACTCGTGGGCCTCGCCGGGCACGACCATGCAGCTCCAGAAGGGATAGCCGGGAATGAAAACTTCGGGGAAGATGACAATTTCAGCCTGGTTTTTGGCTGCTTCTTCGATCATCATGACGCATTTTTGCGTAGTTTCTTTGGCTGAGAGAAAAATTGGTGCGGCATGGCATGCGGCAGCACGGAGGATGGGAGCCATTCGATGGCGGAAGTTACGAAACCCGAGCAAAGGGCTCAAGATGGATGAGGGAATTGGTGTGTGAGCTAATGAAGTATAACCCAAGAAGCGCAGCAATTTAATCTTTGTCTTTGTCTATATAGCTCTGAAGTTGTAGGACCAAAGGATGGGCGCATAACCCGAGGTATTGAGAATCGGGATCTGAAGCTTTTCGGGCTTTGGAATCTCACTAATGCTCCATCTGTCGGCCGTAATATGCGCCTATTCATTTCACCTTCGGCTGTATGCTCACTGGCATGGATTAAGTTTTTGATTAATTTTAGGTTAGGAGTGGAATAAGCTCGGGTCCGTCCAATCTATCACAATGATATACCAGGTATTCAAATCCCAAAGAGCAGCAGATTTCTAAAGTCATCATTCTCCTACCTATAGGAGCGAACATATAGCTATGTACAGATCCGTTCGAAGCCTGCTACTCCTTCAACTGATACCCACTAAAGAAATCAAAAATCACCTCAGTGGCATTGAAAACATACTTCCCCGGTAGGCACTGCTTCCAAAACGCCTCGGTATCACCATTTGGCACAGTACTAGCCCAGCAATGCCCCCAATCCCCCTCCCGATAATGCTGCACAATCCCCTTCTTCCCACCACAATTCCAACTAGCATGTTTGACTAGCGGGTGTTCAAAAACAGTCACATTGCTGCTCCACTCCGCATCCTTGGGACACCCATTCCGCCCCGCCCACTCCTCCAGAACATCGATAACGGGCCTCTTGTCATCACGACCTCCTCCATCATAAGGAGAGATCGTATCCTTTGTACCGTGGAACTCCAGAAACGGATATCCCTCATCCCTAGGTGCGGGCGAACAAGGTCCTAAACCGGGTATATCGGATATGTTGTAATATCCACCACTGACAGAGGCGAAAGCGGCGATTTTTGAGCCGACGGTAGCGTTGCAGGCCATGACACCTGCGAACCCAGCTCCGTTTGATTTTCCGGCTGCGTAGATTCTGTTCGTGTCTATGCAGAGTTTATCCTCCAGGTGTGTGATGAGGTCGTACATGTAGTCTAGATCGTTAGGTCGGGATGTATGTGCTTTGGGGTTTGAGAGCCAGTAGCCATTTCTGCTGTTGGGGTAGACGGCTATACCATCTGGGTTGAACAGTGGATTGGAGAATTGGGAAAGACGTTCTTGTTCATCCATGTTTCTGTTTGCTCCATGGAGGGATATGTATAGGGGTGTTGGATTCGTGTGGTTGTAGTTGCTGGGGATGTAGAGACGGTAGTCGCGGTCTGTGCCTGGGAGGTTGAGAGGTGTGCTTTTTCCTGGATTGGGGAAGGCGGGTGGGAGTTCTTTCTTGCATCCTGTGGAGTGTTTGGCGAATGATGTGTTCGCTAGAGCGAGAAAGAGGAGTAATGTAAAATGCATGGGTATCAGTATTGGTGGTTATGGTTCGACTGGGAGCGATTTGATGGATTCGAGGTGGTAGGAAATGGTTGATTGACAAGGAAACCGTCAAGGCTTTATACTGCACTAGGTCACCTGAGATGCTCGGACTTCTGGAATATCCATGGATGTAGGTATGACCTTGGGAGCTGGCTATGGCGAATCCAGGGTTCTCAATCGACCTAAGTTGATCAATGATCTGCGTCCTCTTCCATTGGTACTACTATTACGCGTCTTTGTATCGAGTCACTATATCACCGCTTTCCACCTCATACTATTTATAATATAATAAATAGTCAGATTATCAGACCCATTACAGAGAGTATTTGCACGTATTGATACAAACTTTTGTCATACAATTAAGAATATCGACGTGAACGGGCATACTTGAACTTGACTCGAAGAGTGGATCCGACTCATCCGACTCGAAGTTGAGTCGTTCCACACTTCAGGGGAGTCGAACCCTCGGAACTCGACACTCAATTAATTGATGTGAAATGGCGTCATCTTGAGGGTACGCGTCTTCTGCTTTTCTCCACGCAGACTAGCGCATGGATCATATTCATCATGGAAGATCTTCCCCTGATAGACCTGCTCATTGTGGATATTTGGTGCATTCAACTTGTTTCGGATTGGTGCCTTTGTTGAAATTTGGCCATGATGAGAGTGAGATTCAGAATTCAATTGTGATACAAACATAATCAGCAGTAAATAATGCTGAAATTTTGGATAAGGCCAGTATCTTGTTAGATGTGCAGAGTGGAGTGTCACATGTAGATCATAGAGACTAGAACGAAATAAGGGTATTCCCGACGTCATGATCTACATACCTTCCGAAGTGAAACGTGAAACCGTTGAATGTAAAACTTGTTGATTGTTGGTATTTCGTTGCATTTATAATTGTTACAGATATCTCGAGAAGGCAGAACAGAAAAGATCCACGTATGTAGCGAGGACAATATTGAAACAAACTCCACCAGCACCAGGAATTTTCCAAATCCTAGAAAAGCCTCTAACAAGTACCTCCAATCAGTAAATGCACATCCATGCTCCAACCACAAGAATCAAGTGAGGCCCGTATCGTGTATGTAGGTTTCGGGGATAATGATCATAGTAACTTCATTCCATTTCAAATCAATCCTACCTAAGAGAACGCCAAACCTAACCGCCTCTTTCGCCAAACTCCCTGGCCCAGTCTTCGTACTTGCGTAGTCCATCTGGAGAGACGCTGGGTCGAATCGAGTACAGACTTGATTCAAAATCTTGGAATTTAATGGGCCGGATCTGATCCATAGGAGTGTGGAGGAGAGCTTCACCGAGGTTGCGGAGAGGGCCCATGGCGGCATCTTTAGCTAGGGCTGTTATATCTGAGCCAGAGAAGCCTATTGAACATCGTTAGATATGGTTATACTCTTTATAAGATCAAGGGAATGCTTACCATCTGTTACTTGAACTAATACCTGGATATCCGCATCGTTCAACTCGTGATGCTGATGACTGAGAAGCGTGCGCAACTGTTGCTCACGAACATGTTGCTCCGGTAAAGGAATATACTGTCGACGAACGAAACGGCGGCGTGCTGCCTCATCAATATCCCACGGCATATTGGTTGCAGCCAATACGAGAACACGGCTAGCGTCACCCTCTTTCTTGTCCCGGGCAGACTGTTCGCGGCCAGCAGCGGCACGCTGGAGGTCTGACCATTGAATCAAAAACTCCGTTTTGGATCGACGAGATGCTTCATTCTCGGAGCCGGAGGACCGCGCAGATAGCAAAGAGTCGATCTCATCGACGAAAATGATCGAGGGGGCAAGGACCTTGGCTAAGCCAAATAGGGCGCGCACAAGCTTTTCGCTCTCTCCGTGCCATTTCGACGTTAAGCTGGAAGACGATACAGAGAAGAAGGTTGACTTGGATTCGGTGGCAACTGATCGTGCAAGCATTGTTTTACCCGTGCCTGGTGGTCCGAATAATAACATGCCACGCGCTGGCTCACGTAGACCAGAGAATAGATCAGGCCGAAGGAATGGATACACCACTGCTTCTTTGAGCGCTTTCTTCGCGGGTTCTAGTCCAGCAATGTCTTCCCAGTGAACTTCATCGCCACGTACAACAATGTCATTGAGGATCTGTTTTGCTGACTGCAGGTCCACGCCCTTCGGCAGCTTATTCAGGATCTTGACAAGGTCATTGTTGTCATCTTCATCCTCGTCCCCTGCTTCGTCTTCCGTAGAGTGATGCCCCAAGGAATCTAGGTCACTCGAAGGTGGAGTCTCTCGTCGCCTGACTGGAGGCGGTTTACGTCGTGTTGCACTGCTACCGTTTGCTGAATTCGACATCGATCTGACCTCACGTTGAACATTCTCGCTACTTGACGATGGTTGTATAGGGGGAGGTCGCTCAATCTTCGGAATCCGTGGCGCAGACTTCGTGCGTGGGGTGCTTCTCGAGGTATTTGTATCTTGATCCTGCCGCGGTGTAGACGGCCGAGAACTACCTTCCGATCTAGAAGTAGCCATGGTCGCGCGAGGCGGCGGCTGAAGTGACGATCGCAAACCCACTGGTTTAGGTTTGATGGATGGTTTCGAAACGGGAGAAGGTGGAGATGTAAAATCTCCCGGCTCTGGCATGGTCGCTGTTGCCGACGGAAGTGGCCTACGAGACTCTGAAGCCACAGGCTGTCGGACAGGCAGGTGTGCAGCGGGTCTTGGGGATGACCGACTTGGCGATGGCTGCTGAGGCTCACGCCAGTGTGCAGCAGGAATTCGATCTGTACCCGAATCTCTCCGTAACACTTGATGTCTAGCTACCAACGGCTCGTCACCAGAACTATTTCTCGGCTCTGCATTGGCGGCGCTCCGTGAAGACGCTATGGCGGCCGCATCGCTAACAGCCTTCTCGCCCGACCCTGACCGTAAGGTACTGCCCCATGCCAGACCCGCTGCCGTGGAGGCGGCCGGCCGCGACTCCTTCTTCTTAGGATTCACTTTGGATTTCTTGCCAGATTTCTTGCCGTCAGTATTGCGCAGAGTCGTCAGCATCGGCTTTCGTCGCTCAGGACTAGAGGCACGCGACCTGTCTTTCTCTGATACATTCGAGTTCATCCGCACGGCAGGCGAGCCGCCCGGCGACAGGCCCATTGGTGCAGATTCGTCGAAGTAAGAGACCGATTCGAAGTGGTGCTTCGGCGTTGGTTGAGGTCGGCCAGGTATGGCGGCTGGTTTGGACAGGTCGGTGTAGCCCACAGCCGGGATTGTACCGCCTCCGATGTACCCTGGTGTGCTGTTGCTAGGGGAGGGAATGGGAACACTAAAAGCGTGCTTGCCTTTAGTTAAAGTCGAGGCCTTGTCACCGCCGTTTGCCTCGGCCGACTCTTTCCGGCTTTCGCGCAGTGCGGACAGTAAGTCGACTCGCTCGCGGCATTGAGCCTCTAAGGCTCGGATAGAATCTTGCAATGCCTTTTCAGTTTCGGATTTGGGGGTGTAGGTCGCTGATACTCGGCGGGCATTGTGATGATAGATGGTCTCGAGGGCGGATCTCCAGGACCTCAATGCTTCCTCTTCGTTGTTCTGATGTCATGAGCGAATGAGAACCCGACCGGGGTCTAGAAAGCTTACCTGGCCCTCGAAATAGACGGCAGTCGAGCATAGGAGATAGCACTCATCGTATGTCTTCTGCATGGAAGACGCGGGCCGTGGGCGCATCATTTGTAAAACACAGGCCCGCACCCATTTCACGCTGGTTGTGGTGGGGAGAAGTAGAAGCGATGATCTCCCGTTTGTGAGGGGAGGATTTTTCGCGTGACGTCGTCGGTTCGGCAGTGTCTGCATGCGGATCCATATACTACAAGATAATCTACAAGATAATCTAGTATTTGAGAACATATAAATCAGATATCACATCTAGATTCCTGGTGGCACGTCTATCGGTACATGCAAAATAAAATAGAATAAAACAGTTATAGATGCAAGATTTCCCAAATCAAATATCACCAACGCCAGATTTGAGGTCAAGAAGAGAAAATGATCCAATCTCCAGACCGGATGAGTACTTCAAATAAACCCCCTCCTACCTTATCTGTACATTGCCTTCGCTTTTGGTATGTGAATAGAAGCTTGCATGTCTCAGGCTCTTTTTTGTTTTTTTGTGTGCCTAAGATACACCATTATAAGGTCGGGCTCTGCCCGTAACCATCAAAGACCCAGATTGGAGAAATAAATCGTAGAAGCATTGTGTCGGGGTCACACAATACAGAATATGGAACAAAGGGAAGGAGGGCTATCGAGTCAAGTCATGGACTTGTTTACTCAAGGTTCTTGAAATAGGCCTTGGCCATCTCATAAGAAGTCCAGCAAATAGCCGTGCTGGGCATTGTGGAAATAATCCGGGGTCGCATACCACGGAGGAAACCAGCCCAGCCGAATTGCCGCTTGATAATGGAGGCGGCATTGAAGAGACCCTTGGCAGAGCGGATCTCCTCGTTCTCAGCGAGACCACGGGTCTGGAGAAGTGTCTTCACGACATCGAGAGGAGTAGTGAGGCCCGCAGCAAAGGCACCAGCAAGACCACCGGCCATGCAGTGGGTGAGCGGGTCATATTCCTGCTTGGGGTTCATAAACTTGGAGAGGGACTCGTAGGCGACAAATTGTGTGGCAGTGAAGGGAACAGTCATGCAGAGGGTGGTAGGGTAGGAGAGGTAGAAGGCCTGGAGACCCTCAGTGCGGTAGAGGGTTTTGGCGCATTGCATCAGGCTCTTGTGAACGGATCCGTGGACTTGCATTCGTTGCTTGATCACTACTTTGGTATTAGCGCTTATGTCCGGACTAGCGCGAGAAAGGTTCTTTTTGAGCACTCACCATCGAATGGGTTCATCAGCGCATCGCTGGCAATAGTGGCGGACGCACCACTCAGAGCTAAATTCAAAAATCAGTCAGTTATGCGAAACCCCCATTTTCCTTTCGTCCGAAAACAAGAAACGACATACCAGCAGCGAGAGGGTGATGTCCATCGTCCACATTACCACCAGCCATCTCCTTCACAATCTCATATGTTCCAAAGTACACCGCGTGTGCCGGACCTAAATATCTTGAAGTCAGCCACCGATATCCCAGTTCGCGTCCAATGGATGAAAAACCTACCCGCGCCCACAATCACACTGGAAACACCCTTCCATAGTGTCCGCCAGCCCTCAATCCGATAAATGGTTGACACCGCGTTGGTCAATCCCGTGTACAGACCACCAGTCGAAGGGTGCAGGATTTGCATGCGGGTCTAGCAATAGAGACCGTCAGCAACCCCAACATCAAAACATAATCATGTTCTCGAATTTGTACGCACCTTGAGCAAGTCTACCGGATACATCACAGAGTGCTCCTGAATAATCCGATCAGCCAAAACGTTCTGTCTCACCACCATCGCGGTCCGCATCCCTCCCGCCTTGTTGAACCTACCGCAATTCCTGCAAAAGCACCTGCGAGCATGTTGCGGCCGAGGCCGTAGTTTGAAGGGAGCGCTTCATAACTAAAGTTGCAAGTCCAGTCAGTTTACATCGTTAACACCAGATATGAAGCTGGGGAGAACTGGATGTTCTGATTCCGAGTCTCCGGTACATAAAATGACACCGGAGCCAGGCGGGGAGCGGCAGGAAATGACACGCAAAGCACAAATGCTGATGCATCAATCGTCTCTAGGCAGAAACACCAATGCTATCTCCGTGTATCGCATGCCATCCCGTGCCAGCGCGCCCGGCTAGAGAATCAAATCCGAGCCCCGAGCCCGAGCCCGCGGAGGAGTCACGGAGTTACCTACTCGAATTCTAACTCCTCAACATTCTCTGTAGCCGCCATGGAGCTCCGCTAGCCCAAGGCGCAGCTGGCGCAAGTAAAGAGAGAGTGGAGAGAAAAGGACCGCGGTGGTGGTTTGGAGGTGAAGGTCGTGACCGAGATGTTGGAGAAAAAAAGGTTGTGAGGATCGAGATAAAATGGGGTTCTCCGGGGAGCCAAAACAGGAACCAGGGGGGGCCGCTCTTTTGGTTTGTCCGATTGAAGAGACAAGTAGTCTATGTTATCGCCCTGTATATGGGGAAACAGATGTAAAGAGTAGGAAAAAAGTTCGGACAAATAAATTCTTGGATAATGAATGGCGCTAAGGAAATTATTGTTCATGATCGGGAACCGACCTTCGCCGGATTCCACACCGACCCATTCCTTGTGAAGAGTCCGATATGCCCATATACACCCTTAACACAATTTGTTAATTTATTTGCTTCCTAATTATATAGGTCTAGCTTATTACATAGCTATTAGGACTAGTCTTTTTCACGTTGTTTGACACCTTTCGTTTTCCTATCTCTACTGGGGATTACTCAGAAACCACGCCTAGACTAAGATCCATCCATCCGATGACGGAGCTTTATTCACGGACAGGTATTGTATGTACCAAACATCTCAAATACACGAGGTACTTCAATAGCACAGCCAAATTAGCTGCTGAACCCATGTATCCCCCTGTCTCACCTCGCGTAATATTTATCAATCTGATAAGCCCTTGAAATTAATTTCGCCCCTTCGATCGGGAACTAGTGTCCTGGGCATAGTAGCGGACAAGTGGACCGGGGAACACGGGAGCTGTCGCTATTGACATTCGAGAAGGGATGCCGTCTTCTACGGGGTATCGATGATCTCCGTCAATCTATCCCGAAAGGAGGTCTGAACATGACCACGGTTTCCTCAACCTAGCACCATACTACGGGTTGTAGATGCTGAATTTAGGTCAAATCTCACTATTGATATATCAATCTACTACATACAAGAACCTTGGAATAAGCGCTGGTGTTTTGGATACGAGGCTCTAGGGGGTGAACCACGCGACTTGTCCGGCCGCCCTGCCGAGGTCCGGGTGGGCTTCAGCCCGTCCAGACTAACCTCTTCATGTCCCGTATGCAAAATATGCCATTTATTCGTTGCTAAGGCCCACCATATCCCCTGCAGCGTGCAATCCCGAAAAGGAATGGTCGAGCGTAGGACTAGGGAGGAGGAATGTTACAGGTAATGGACACTGTACGGTACACAGTTTAATCAGATCGGATGAAACTACTAGAAAGAGAAATCTTGCAGGGTCCTAGGCCCAAAAAAAAAT
The DNA here is from genome assembly GCA_028829675.1 of Penicillium tannophilum. NCBI lineage: Eukaryota > Fungi > Ascomycota > Eurotiomycetes > Eurotiales > Aspergillaceae > Penicillium > Penicillium tannophilum. Next base: position 266,447 of record JAQKAK010000011.1, read on the forward strand.
ATGTTCGGCTTTGTATAAGATGCCGATTGTCGGCTATTTCTCCCATAAATCCAAGTGCACGGCTCTACCAGGCTTTTTAAAGTGTTGAGGCGAATTCTTTGTTCTTACGTATGCCTGTCCGAGACTTATCCGGGGCCTCCGTGAAAGAGCCGCGGAAAAGTGATTTAGATCTACGATTTAGGCTGCCCGCCCTCGTACAACATACGGCATACAGCTTGGATATTTGGGGATTTAGGAGAGAACCTTACTGATTCATGTTCTTGTCCGTCTGGTAACAGTTCGAATTAGGATGTTATGACCTTTTGAGTCCATAGATGTTTTAGGGAAAGCTTCATAACAAAATCTCAATGGTCACGTGCTGGCTAATATATCAGAATACTAGACCCGCCTATTTCGGTCAGCAACTGTGGAGGTTAAAGGCGTAGCCAAATTAAAGCATAAAGAAATAATCTTGAGGCATTCGGTCCTTCCCAATTCGGGTTGCGCTGACCGTGTTATCGCCGCACATTTGCCAGAAATATGAGAAAATACTTTTTGCCAGATGCCCGTCGTGTCCCATGTCTCAAGTAATTTACACTCATTCGGGTCTATCTCTAACTGCGTACTGCTATGTAATGCCTCTTGAGGACTTTAATTGAATATAAGACAATATGTGGATTCTTGGATAGAAAGTAGAGGAGAAACACTTGGGACATCTTTGACTGGGGTTTGGGGTAGACATGGAGCCATGTTCTCTGGCACCTACTCTATGCTATGACACTTGGTGAATCGTTAGCCCTGGAGAGGATGTAACACCTGACGGAAACTAATTTGCCTGTATTTGTAGCACGATAGGACTAGGGCTGGATGTCATGATCCGTGAATTCCTTTACCATGGAGCTCGTAGTTCGAGGATAGAGGCGAAGTTTCCTACCACGATATTACGTGTCAAGTATCAACTTCTTGAATATAACTAAAGGTTGTACTGAAGAAAAAAGACCTAATGCAAAAAATAGATTCGCTATCTGGCTATGAAAGTAAAAAGGCTGATATCTGGCCAAGGTAAACCCAACATAAGATTTCAACAACACCACATGCGCCGCAGCCTCAGGGGAATGGGGAGAATGGAAAAGGAGTAGATAATCTAACCAAGGGGCGTGAGAGAAACCCATGCCTGGCAGACCGAAAAAGGCAGGAAGTTCATTCACGTCGTCAAAAACTCGCAGTTTTAATGGGAGCGGGTTACCACTCGATATTGAACGACCATTCGCCTATGTCATGTTAGTATCTGTTATTTCAATGTTCCGATGGAAAAGAACGAAGGTTGGATTGGGACTCACCATTCTTCAGATTCTCGGCAGTGTCGCTTAACAAGATGACCCGACGCTTGTTACAGTAGGCGGTTTTGTCCAGAATATCAACCTTCAGTTCGGCCAGCTCTGACACGGGCTTCTCAAACATCTCACTAAGACTCTCGACTGCCATTTCCAAATCCTTTTGATTATCCTCGAAGATCTCGGTAAGGTTGTTCCGCGCAAGGTAGAAGGCAAATGCATAAGTCCACTTCAAGGTCTGGCGACACTGTTGTAATGCTTGTGAGGCTGTGTCGAGGAACTGGACTTCGATCCAGGAGAGACCAGACTGTGACTGGAGGCTGGTCATCTTTTTCTCGGTCTTGAGATACAGGTCCTTGTCCAATTTCGCAGACTGCTCGTGATTGGCGTATCGGTTATAGTAATGCAAGTACCGTTCTAATGACTGTCGTGATTTGGCTTGGGCACCCCGGGCATCCGACCCGGACTTTTCCTCGTACCGACTGCAGTTGTACCAGCTGGTGCCATGTTCGGACCAGAGACCCATACACATCCAGCAGAATTCGTGCTTGCATTTGCGGCACGTCATGTGGTTGCAGCCGCCGTTCTTCTCGATCGTTGACTGGCACTTTGGACACTCCTTAGTGTTGGCAGAGATCCAGTTGGCTGTTTCAGAGTCATCCTCGCACTTCTGTAGCCACATCTTGACAAGCGCGCAGGGTGTAGGTTGATGGTCGGTGATAGCGCAGCCGAAACAGAATTCGTGTTTGCAGAAACAGCGAACCGTTGGCACGATGCGGCGGAGCTCTCGGGTTTTAACAGGGCAGTCGACCGCGTACTCACAGTTGGGAGCAGGGCACCATCGTAGGTTATCCTTATTATCCACGTAAGTCCTTGTAAGTAGTGTTCGATACCTAACAGGCTATATGTCAGCGAGGCCGTTATCCATCAGTTATAAGATTCATGACTCACCGGCCCTTGAGATCGTCCGTCACAAGCAAGTTGAGAGATTTTGAGTCCACGATGCGATGACAGTTATCGCCGGGACACTCGATACGAGCGGCCTCGCCTTCGTCCTTAATCTTGCCAGCCAGGTAGTGCCGGTAGCAGTCAACGCAAAACCTGTGTCCGCATCGCATCGCATACGTCTGAAGGTCAGACCCATCCTCACAGCAGATGTCACACATGAAATCAGGCACCACCTCCGTCTTCGCAGTGCCCTCGAAATTAGTCCCCAGTCCAGCTTCCTCTAGTGTTTCTTCCGGGTGTTCCATGTACCCCTCGATTAACTTCTCCTGCTTCCATCGTCCAAACCGCAATAGAATAGCAGCCGACTCCGGTGGCAAGCCGAGAATAGCGGAAACCTCGTTAATCTGCACCAACTGTTCGCGCTCAATATCCGATGTATCTAAGACTTTAAACTCGACTTCATATGGTTTTCGTTTCTGCTTGATGAGATCTTTATCGTCCGAAAAGCCGGTGTCGAGATCGCCAAAGTCGACTACACGCGAGAACAAAGGGTCAGTCACCAAACAAGGGAGAAAACATTCAAACGTAGGACTCGAAAATCAGTTACATACCCTCTCCCAGACTTTCATCGTCACTGCCTTGTGTGTCGGCAAAATCATCACCGGATGAGACATCGCTCATGAAATCATCATCGGAATCCATGCTGCCCGTTGTCGTCGCAGGCGTCGCGATATCCCTCTTCAGACCGACCGGGCTCTTCCCCGAGTTACCAGACTCGGGAGACTGTGTCAGAATAGGAAGGGTGGAGCGGTTCTTGTCGGTGTTAGATTTGGCCCTGGTGCTGGGCCGATCGGAAGCAGTGGCGTTCCGGGCGTGGGCAGCCTTGGTGGCGGATTTGGGGAGAGGCTGGTTGTCGTCCGCAATCGCCGCCTCGGCCGCCTTTCTCTTTCGCGTGGAGGGAGGCGTGATGAAAAGGGGGGCGGCAAAATGCCGGCGGGGGGTAGGAGGGGAAGGGTGGGTTTTAATAAAGACTCTTCTGGAGCCACAACGTCACTAGAAAAATGACTCGAGGGTTCGGAGGGGGACGGAGTGGGGAAAGGGTGCGATCGAGCGGAACCGTCGATTACATGTTTTGCTCCGGGACTGCTTGCAGCGTTTAGGTTTGGTTGTTGTGTTTGTTCTACTTCTGACTGTTCAGAATCAAATTAGGTGACAGTACTAGGTATATGGCTCTTCTGAGGGCTATATAACTTGAAAATATGGCTTGGGCTGAATTACTGCCTAGTGACCCGCCTAACTTGCGATAATCAACAATGACATGCAGATCGGACCTGAAGTTATGATTGGCTCAAGAAGCCACTATTGCCTAGGCTGACGGAACTAGATGCGATAGACTGTTTCAGTACCTTGGAAATCGAGTCATCTGCCTATATTGAATTAACATTTGAATGTAGAATGACTAGGCATCACATTACAATAGGTGCCTGCGACGCTAACATGGTCAAACTATACCATTGCTAAGGTTCAAGATTATACTTGAGTACGCAAGTCTTTAGCAACCTCCAATTTTAAATTCTCATCAATCCATAAATCAATCATTGCATGGAATGCGTGGTATATAACCTCTACTCATCATCACTCTCCTCTTCCTCAGAGTCCTCCTCTTCACTACTTTCTGACTCCGCTTCCGCCAACCAGTTCACAAATTGCTGTGCCTGACTGCGGACATTTCGCATCTCCTCGGTCTCACTAGACCGCGCATCATTCCACCACTGGTCATATGCCTCCTCATCCACAAGCTCAAGATCATAGAGAGCCTTGGCGGCGAAAAGCAAGATATTAGCACCTTTATTCCGGTGCACCAGATCCTGCTGTAATTGGAGCAGCAGGTCAACCTGGTCCTTCTTATCGTTCTTGTTTCGGTCAAAGAGTGTCCGGTCCACAACCTCGCGGTATGTAGAAAAGAGATTGTGGACTACCTCGCTGGCATTCTTGCCGTTCTCCATGAGCTGTTGGACGTGCTTCATGAATGAGGAGACGATGGCGCGTCGGACTTGGTTGTCTGAGGCGTTGGCCGTCATACGGAGACTGACAAGTTCGAGCTGAACGACATCGGCGGTAACGCCTTCGCGAATACTCTCGAAGATACTGGCCGAGGCGTCGTGGTGGAAGTTGTCTTGTTCCTCACCGTCGGAGAAACTGCTTCGCCCGGAACGGGGCCAGGAGCCGTTGGAGATTTCAGAGGACAGGGTGGAGATAGACGCGGAGGAGAGGGAAAGATTGGGCATGCGGTATACGAGGCCCGAAGAGGCGACACTGACGACACTGTCATCATCGTCTTCTTCATCGTCTTCGCCTTGGATGAACTCGCGGCCTTCACCGTCAGCTCCAACCACCTTGGCGTCGGTGATCGCTACGCTGCCATCGCGTCGAGCTATGGTGATCCGCTTGCCGCTTTCGACCGTTACGCCGTCGGCAATCTTGACACCAAAGGACAAGAGAGCACCGGCCTCAACCTTGCAGTTCTTGCCAATGACGACGCCATCGGCGATGATAGCTCCCCGAACATCTGTGTTATCGCCAATAGAAACGTTGTCCCAGATGTAAGCGCCTTCCAGCTTGACGTTGCGGCCGACCTTGCAGTTCCGGCCAAGCACAGTGTTGCGAACTGTTGTCTTGTCGCCAATACTAGTGCTCTTGCCGATGACTGTGCGGCGGCCTATCACGCATGACCGTGCCAATGTGACACCCTTCTCTTGATACAAGCTGCCCTTGCGGAGATCGTAGGAGTGGCCTGGGAGCAGGTTGGTGTCAGGACACAACGGGTATGTCCAACGGGAGATGATATCTTTGCTGACGGCATCATACGCCTTCAGGTTCCTTACCCGGGCGGCGTAGTGATCTTTGATGATGTATGTGTGGATAGTCTTGCCGTTCAGCTCGTAGTCCTTAAGAACACCGAAAAGGTAGTGCTTGCGAGGAGACTGGTAGTCGAAGCTATCAGACCACAAGCTCAGCACGTCGGGAGTGCAAATATCAATGCTACAGTCGATCAGGTCTTGACGGATGTCCAGCTCTGGGTGGGTCATGAGAAGTTCGGTGTCAATGGTGAGTCGAGCAGGATGCTCGTCCGAGTGGTGATCGATCTCCTCGTAGTGGAGACAGCGGTCTTTGGTGGGATCGACAACAAAGACTGGGGAGACGGATGACGCTTTGGTACGGTGGTCCCGTCCAGCTTCCCGGAGGACCATGGTCATGATGGCGTTCTTGTCGATAGCACGGCGAGCTCGGTGCTTGTTCAGGGCACCCTCAATGGGCATGTTGCTGATCACGTCGCCGCTGACGACAATAAAGTCACCAGTGATAAGGTGCTTTCCGTCGAGATCACGCATGACATCACCAACGGATGCGGAGGTTGATTTGAGGAATGTGAATTGCTTGAATGGAGAGGAAGCTGCTCTCCATTTTGAGGCACTAGAAATAGCTCCGTTAGCCACCTAGATATAAGTTCAAACTTGCGGGTTTTGCGTACTCGATGTATTTCTCTAGAATGTCCGAGTGTGCGCCTCCGTAAAGAAAGACCTCCTCCACGCCTGCATTTGCCAAAAACTCGAGAGTATATTCAATGATAGGAGTGTTGGCCAGCGGTAGGAGACACTATGCGATCCAGTCAGCTCTGCTATCCTGACTTGTTGTATAGATTATCCTCGTCAATCGGCAGATCGGGTGAAGAACATACGCGAGGCTTTTCGAGAGTGAATGGCTCAAATCGTGGCTCAAAGGTATCCGCGAAAACCTATACGTAAATAAAAGTTAGCCGCAAAGAAACAAGCATAATGCGGAGCATGTTCTAGACCATGTGTTTCACGTACCACAGCCTGTAGTGTCTCCTCTACTTCATCCGCAGTATTTCCCTTAGGCTTTGAGCCTCCACCCTTTTGCTTAGCACCCATTGCAAGCAGATCCTGAGAAGTGTCAATCGGTTGTATCAAGAAAGCCGGGTTCCGCGGAGATCGTGTATGGTGGACCTGCTAGGATAGAGAAATGTCGTACCTGGTATCGGAATGAACCACGGAGACAGGTAGATACCGAGAAAAATGCGCAATGTCCGTTCTATGCTGCCGTGGGTCCTATGCAGGGTCGTCGCGGTGCCTTTGATCAAAGGCACAAAAAACCCCGCCAAGCCTCGGTGACTCCCACTTTGTGTTTGGGCTGTTTGCATTGTTTCGTGGGCTGAATAACGTGACTGAGCTGTGGCTGTGGCTGATATGTGGCACAGTAAGGAACTCACTAGCCACATTGGGATTCTAGCCACAGATCTCCATCTTTAAAAAAGTCTGGTGGATTTTTGTCAATACATGCTATGTCATTGGGCTTGTCATTCCAAAATCTGTATAATACTCATCGAATCCAATTACCACAAAAATACCACTGACCCCTTGTCACAGACCATACAGATGTTTATTACGCCAAAATGACCTAAAAAAAGAACAATGAAGCAATACCAGCGTCAGCCAAGATAATGTTAAATCTTAATCACACCTCCTGTGCACCCCTGCATCCAAATCAGCCAAAACAAGGGAAAAAGCAAACAAGGATATGTCACTGGGCAGCCCTGTATAGGACGAATGCTCTTTCCGAGGGTGGACCCACTTACGAGCCAAGGCGTTGGATCCTGGGAGATCCCCGCGGGTCCAGGCCCTCCTAGACCTGCAATAAACGTGTCGACTATTATAGATGCCGGTCTAGACTCTCAGCCCTTACGATCGCGGGTTCGTCCGTCGAGCGGGAGGCGCGTATGTGGGTACCTCATCCTCCTTTACAAGTTAATGTTGAAATAGAGGAATTGTTTCATGGATTGCATGATTCGTTGGGGATGGATTGGATGCGCGACCTCCCTCATTGGGCAACGAAGGCTTCAAGCCATGGATCAATTGTTAAACCTCGGATGGTTGATGATGTGTACACATGAGAAGTTCCCCTACATGCTCATTCTATCCAGGGAACAATGGTGGATCCCCCATTCTCATCCCCTATCCTACCAATTTAGAAGTTCGTAACATAGGTAATTTCGGAGCAAATTAGAGAACGGAAATAAGGCCGTGAAAAGTAGAAGATATGTCATGTAAATATGTACTTGTCGAAACAAGGGTGGGTAAAGAAAACCTTGTCATTTTCCTTCCCAATAACAGTCACCGGTTTGGTGTGTATCAAAAGCAGAGTGTCAAAGTAGAAAACGTAGATAAGCACAGATTCGCCTCCCAGATAAATCGAGCCTGCAAAGAAAACGCCATGACCTGTAGAAAAAGGCAGAAGACCACGATCGACGCATACCTCCGGGGAAGCGCAAGCAATGTACGATTTGAAGACCTCATTATAAACAGTGGGAATCGTAAAGTAAATAGACAGGCGGAGCGGATGTTGAGGATGGATGGTAGAGCGAAGGAGAGAAGGATGTTAGGATGTTTTAGACAGGCCGCCCGGCTTGTACTGCCATCATCGGTTGGGGCTGGGCGTACATGCGCTGTCGCTTGGCCATATTTTGCTGGTTCTCTGCCGCGTTGGACATATCGGACATCTGTCGACGGTGCGGTGGGCGAACCGGAGCCCCGGTAGAAGGTACGGCCACTGGTGGAGCAGGGAACTGAACACCATTCGGATCAACGCCATATGCTGCCGGGGGTGCAGGCGCTGTGGCAACATATTGTCCTTGAATGGCAGGCATGTTTGGTGGAACCGCTTGCATGCCTTGGAACTGACCCGGTGACTGCCAGTTATTCATAGATCCTGCGGGTGATTGGCCGGGTGAGCTATCTTCTTTGATGGACTGCGTAGCTGATGTCTGAGAAGGCATTGTGACGGCCACCGGGGCCGGGGGTCCCTCGATGCCTTGGGGCATTGTCTTGAGATGAGTCAAATGAGTCTCAAGCATGTCGAGAAGACTCTTGCGAGTAAACGGCTTGGGTAAAACATCGTTCATTCCTATCGCGCATTAGTCAAGTTCACTTGGAAAAAAGAGTCAACCTAGTCTCACCATGTTGGTAGTATAATTGAATGTCGTCACTGCGAATATTCGAGGTCATAGCAATGATAGGAGTTTGATCGAACTGGCGGATCAAATGACAGGCCGATACACCGTCCAGATTAGGCATGATAATATCCATCAAAATCAGATCGTACTTCGAACCACCCTGCATTTTGTTCACTGCTTCCAAACCATCGAACTGTGGGAATAATTAGCCGCTGTGCAGTATACGTGACCTCGTAGCGCAACATACTGCAGTGTCAATCACACAAGAGAAAGAATATAAAAATTTGCCGCCAATTTGCCGACAAGTCGCATCATCCTCAACCAGCAGGATCCGTGGGCTGCGCATCCAGCCAGGGTCCACGTTGGTACTCTTCTTCCGATTTTCTGGCTGTTGTCGGCGAGCCTCGGCACTGTCAACCTCAGTCTTGGTGGGCATCGGGTACGGAACATTATTGATGTGCTCGCTATACATGGGGTCGATGCCGTTGGTGGCACCCACAGGGTAGACCACTTGTTCCAAGTCATTACCCATTTTCGGGTAGACCATCGCTGGGTTGGGTGGTACAGTAGTTGCCGGTCGAACCATCCCGTTCCGGGATCCATCCATTGTGGGCGTGGCGATAGGTGCCGCACCAGCCGCCTTCTGAGGATCGTTTGCGGCGTCCATGTTCGGCAAGTTGAACTGGATCTCGGCGTTCATGTCATTCAGCAGCTTCGAGGCTTGTTGTAGTGGTGAGGATGGCTCATCATCCACCGCTCCCACCTGGCCCATGGGACTCATGGTCGAGCCCTGTCCTTGGAACCCAACGGCCTTGCTGTCTCTACGTTGGCGCGCATCCACCGAGAGCAAGTAGGTCATGACCTGGTGAATGACATTCTCATGATTTAACACGGTCTTTTGTACTCGCATGACTTCCTGCAACATGAGTTGATGGTCCACGGTGAGCTGGGCATATCGGTCGGAAAGATGCTGGATCTGCTGTTGCTGCGCGAGGATCTGCTGGTTAAGCAGATCAATCTGTTGAGTGGGAGCTGAGTCGTCATTACTCTGGGTCTGCTTGCGAGGGGCGGGAGCTTTGCGGCGAATATTGTCGAGGGAATCCTTGCTGTTGGCACGGAATTCGGGGTGTTTGAATTCCCAGGCCTAGAAGGGACATCAGTATCGAGGACTTGGGATGTCAACTGGATCGGTGAAGACATACATTCTGGCCATACGGTGACTGGCCATTCTCCTCGTTATTCTGTCGGACTTTGTGGAAATCGTATTTGTTGAGTTGGCGCACAAAACTGGCGAAGTTGCTGTGCTTGAAGTGCTTCGGGAGGATAGTCTTGGTAAATTTCTCGCACTGGGGGGGAGTACCGGTTAGCTACACGGTGCGACCACACTACACCACGGGCGCATTTACCTCTAAGACCACGAAGCTATCCCCTTCATCACCCCAGCGTACAATGGACGCGTAAGAGGGGTCCTCCAGCATTCTAGTCGCATAGTTGGTTAGATATGTCGATCGCGAAATTGTGTTTCTTCGTGGCGTCGGGATGAAAAGTGGAAAAGGGTGGGTGGAAGGAGGATAGAGGGGATCCAAGGAGGACTCACTTATACAGCTTGCGCACCTGAGCATTTTGATTAGCATTAGGATCTCTCAATATGACCTGTGTATCGCGAGACTCACAAAATCGCTGGAGTTGCCCGCGGGGGCGGCATTCGAGGTCTGGCCTGGGCCATCCATGGCTAACCGGGTCGCGACCGGTCGAACGAACGGGCTTGACCTGACAGATGGTATCTAACCGATATACTAAGGAAAAGAGGGTTCAGGGTGGCTGTTCACGAAATGCACCCTACTCGAAGAATGAAGAAAAGAAAAACCACAGTCTCGGCCTAACAAGATCAGAGGGAAAAAAAAGAACTGGGGATTTGAAGAACGCAGAATGGGTACCGCCCAGTTACCAGTTTTGGCGGTAGAGCCATGTACCAAAGTTACTGCGCAGGTACGGACATGGTACATGGCCCGTATTTGCGTAATTAAGTTATTTTTTGTATACTTGCTGGTCTGCTAATACTTCTTTGATCTTCATGTATGATCATGTAAGGAGTTCGATTAACCCTAAAACACCCTCGTTCTGCCCTGAACGAGGGGGCGAGCTTGTACATTCCGCAGTTTCTGCTCCTCCCTCCCCCAGAAGTCCATAACTTATCATCCAAAAATCCCTGCACCTCCATATATTAAACGGAAAGCATGAACGTCAGTGCGCGATGGAGGGGCATGCGTCGGGGGTTCAATCATAGGTAAAGTACTACAGTGTTTCGGAGCATAGAGACCCATGAAAGCCGTAGTAATAAACACGAAAAAAGGAAAAGGTAAAAAAGAGCGACAAGTTGCCAAGAAACTCCCCGTTGAGAGACACTGGAGAGGGGAAGAGCAACTGTGCTCCACCAGCAGACTTTGGGACCCTAGGGAACGGTGGTCCACTTGTCCATGGTGGTTCCCACACGCGTACAACACACCATTGTTCCCACTATGCGTTGGCTTGGAAGAAAATCAGACAAAGAGGGGGCAAATAGGCTACAGAAACCCAAAAAAAAGCCGATCGTCCGAGATCGAGCATTGATTCGTGAATCGATTCGTAACAAATCTACGTCAACTTAACCACGAATTAGGGGACAAGAAGATGAACTTTCGGTCAATCTCGCCGAACCGGTTCGTTCCCAGTCTCGGGAAGGATTCGGAGTTATTGATATCTGTATCTCGGACCCATATCGATATTATATCGGACATTATATCGAAAGGATTTAATTAATTAGAGTTATCCCAATACGATGCACAGGAATTCTGTTATGCGACATGGAAAGGGTGGCTCCAACGCTCATGCAGCTCGGCGCCGACGCCGTAGACGCCCCAAGCCAGCTTTGTCATCGTGCAGTACCACGCGAGGATTGGCCCTTCCTTTTGGGGTTAATCTTTGCTGAACACAGACCTATCAAGTCCCGGAAGGTATCTGAACGGAGTAAGTACCCCGGAGTATAAGTACGATCCCCAGATTCGATCGAGGTGCGCATTCCACAAACCATAACATTACCATTACTTCGAGATATCCACCAGAGGGACATCTTTAGAGATTATATAGAGGGCCCGGTGACAACATTCGCGAGTTCATCTCATAGCAGCGGGCATGTCATGGATTTACAACTCAAATAAGGGACCATAGCTCTATCTCTCTGATCACAGTTTTCTACAGGGTCAGGGTCCGTGAACCTGTGTGGCATCAAGTGGCGGAATCTGGCCCAAAGGAAAGGCCCTATACCTGGCCCGACTATGCTGCAGGTTACATGCATATATATTATTGACCTCGCTTCCCAAAGTACCCTTCATGAAGCTATTGAGTGGCTGATCTCCCATTTGCTCCTTGATTTTCTGAATGGAGTGATCCGTGGATGTCCTACAAAACCGATAGGTACGATATATACTAATTTACCTTCGGGCTGTTGTAGTTAGATATAGTAGAGCCTAATCTATACGAGGAGTCTTTAAAGTTTAAGCAGTACTTTCTGTTTACGCAGATCCTGAGATCAAACTGAAGCCCCGTGTCAATCTTAAGTTACATCTAGACGCTAAATTCCGGGGACGAGTGTATAGTGTATCAAATGACTACATTTGAGGCCCACATGAAGCACATGCAGATACAGGGAGCTGGATCCTTGGCGCCGTAACACAACCCCAAAGATGAAGAACGCCACAGAAGTTCATAGCAGATTTAATAGAGATAATCAACAAGGTTAATGTATCAAAATTTTCGATTTTCCCAAGATCTTTCCTCTATACATTGACATCAATTCGTGTGTCATAGCGCGAATGAAGATCGGCGAAACGGTTGCCGCAGCCGGCCATGACGAAATCCCCGAAGCTCCCATAACATCGCCCTTCTTTTTCTACCCACCTCACGAACCTTGAACCACATCCTGTCTCTACCAGAACCTCAATTCCACCCACCATGTTCGCCGCTCGCCGCTTCGCTACCAACGTCCCCCGCGTCCGGGCCCAGGCCGCCTTCTTCCACAAGACCGCGCCCGCTTTCGTTCAGAAGGGCGATGCTATCCCCGACCTGAACGTCCTCGTTGAGAACTCCCCCGGCAACCAGGTCAACCTCGCCAAGGAGCTCAAGGGCAAGGGTGTTATTGTCGGCGTTCCCGCTGCTTTCAGTACGTAGTCAAAATGAAAACAAACAACAAAAACAGACCGAACAGAGCTTAGACTGACGATTCTCCCAGGCCCCGCCTGCTCCAGCACCCACGTCCCCGGCTTCATCAACCACCCCAAGCTCAAGGAGGCAGGCCAGGTCTTTGTCGTCGCCGTCAACGACCCCTTTGTGTAAGCAACAACAATCGCATACCATCTGCGCACACGCTAACGTGTCGAATACTACAGCACCAAGGCTTGGGCCGACTCCCTTGACCCTAACGGCAAGAGCGGCGTACGTGATCACTGATATGACTTTGATGGAACAGTTGGCTGACATACCTATCAGATCCGCTTCCTGGGTGACCCGACCGCCAAGTTCAGCGAGGCTCTTGACCTGACCTTCGACAGCACCGCCATCTTTGGCAACATCCGCAGCAAGCGCTATGCTCTCCTCGTGGAGGACGGCAAGGTGAAGGAGGCATTTGTGGAGCCCGACAACGCCGGTCTCAATGGTAAGTTGGCAACTTTAAATCGCTGTAGGCTATCTACTGACCTGGGTTATTGATTAGTCTCCGCCGCCGAGAAGGTTCTCGACCTCATCTAGACTCGATTACAGCATATAACGTATTCATGGATGTGTTTATCGTCCCTTTGCATATATAGCAAGATACCAAAGGACTTCAATTTACAGAACCTGATTTAATACGTCAACGCGCTAGTAATTCGCGGCTAGCAGTAGATACAGAGCCCAGACCCTCAATTTGGCCCTCGCTTACAATTTATTTTGATTGTCATGTTTTAGACCGTATGATGTGATTGGGCCATTCCAAGGTTCCCATTTTGAAGAGGACATTACAGTACTGTTCCATGTGTGGAAGTCGTATGACTTCGCATCAACAGGGCTCTTCATAATAAATTGTCCCATCTTAGACCCGAATGCATATAAATATGCAGCCTAATGGGGCAATGTGTGCTTGTCATAAGTACCACGTGAGATAAACGGCTGCCTAAGTTGGACTAAGTTGGACTGACGCGGCCCCTTGCCACAGATGTGGCGGTGATCTCACAGAGGAATGAATCGACAAGATGAAACAGGTGCAAGAAGGCGAACCCTGCAGATCTGGGATTGGACCAATGTACCGGTGAGAGGGAACTAGTTAGTTTTTCTTTTTCTAACGGCAGTTTTGTGGCTGTGAGTGGATCTTGGTATTTGACTGTAAACTAACAGTATGTCCCCAAGGTTGAACTCAAAAGTAAGGATCAAAGAATAATTCAATATAGTGAAATATCCCTGAACAAGAAGTAGAATTGAGATTGATATGCAAGTCAGTCTGTCAAGAGGGTCCAGGTTGATCCACCAAGACTAACAATAACTAACGCTTCGTCATTGCCAAGACTGTCTCTTCCCCCCGATCCAGCCACGGTCCCCTCTCCCGCGAACATCTCTCCTCCTTCACTGCTATCTGCCAAAAACTTTGCTCTCCTTCAATTCTTTGCACTTCCTCTGTGGCTGGTCCGCTCCCACATCATCCCTTTAGAACCGCCAGCGAATCCTCGACCCCTTGAGCATCGCCTAACTCCCGACTTGGGCCGCTATCCGGAGCCCTGACACCGAGTGGGCTGTGAGAGCTTGGCAAGACACTTTGCTCCAAAATCCCACCCATCTGATCGAGTTTCATACCGCGATTTACTCTACCCCTAAAACTCGCTTATCTGCGATCCTCGCGGCTATACCGGCACCATGTCCAAAGTCGTGCGCAGTGTCAAGAACGTCACAAAGGGATACTCTTCTGTGCAAGTGAAAGTTCGAAATGGTACGTCTGACTTCTTTGGGGGTTTCTGAAGGTCTTAAAGGCCTCCGATAGGGATCGCGATCATGGTGCAGCCCCGCTGCGTTGATTTGTCACTATCTCCTTTTCTCTATGCCTGCGCCGATAACCGGATGGACATCACCATATCGCGCGCTCTCGACTTGGTGGACAGTATGCTAACCATGGTCTTTTTTCTTCTTAGCCACAAGTAACGACCCATGGGGCCCGACGGGTACCGACATGTCCGAGATTGCGGCCATGACTTTCGGGAGGTAGGTTGGCCGATGGCCCGATGGATACACGGGAGGCTGACATCAGCGCATAGCCCGAACGAGTTCTACGAGATCATGGATATGCTCGACAAGCGTCTCAACGACAAGGGAAAGAATTGGCGCCACGTGCTGAAGTCATTGAAAGTCCTGGATTACTGTCTGCACGAGGGCTCGGAGTTGGTAGTTACGTGGGCTCGGAAGAACGTCTATATCATCAAGACCTTGCGCGAGTTCCAATACGTCGACGAAGAAAGCCGGGACGTGGGACAGAATGGTGAGTTATATTCCTCTTCTTTTTTGACGGTGGTGTTGACAATGGCGCAGTTCGTGTGGCCGCAAAGGAACTCACCGCGCTCGTTCTCGACGAGGATCGCCTGCGCAGTGAACGATCTGACCGCAAGCTTTGGAAGACTCGAGTCAGCGGACTTGACGAGGGACAGGGCTTTGGTAATGAGCCTCCGCGCCGGGAGCGACGAAGACGCCAGGGTTCCGACGAAGATGATACCGAATATCGCCTAGCCATCGAAGCTAGCAAGGCTGAGGCCGAAGAGGAGCGCCGACGACGAGCTAAGGAATCATCGAACCAGGGAGAAGACGCAGACTTAGCAAAGGCCATCAAACTTAGCCAGGAAGAGGAAGAGCTGCGGAGGCGGGAGTTGGAGCAAAGCAATGCGCACGCGCTCTTTGACGACACCACTCCGGCCCAGGTTCAGCCCACTGGCTACAACCAGGGTTACCAGCAACAGAGTGCGGTGGACTGGTTCGGTAACCCGATCAACGCTCAGCAGCAACAGCCGTTGACAACCGGTTATCTGAACAACCAATATGCGCAACCCACTGGATTCCAGAACCAGCCTACTGGCATGAACCCTTATAACACCAATGGCTACCAGCAACCCTCGGCATTCGATCAAAACCCCTACGGACAGCCCCAGGCTCTTCAGCCTCAGCAAACTGCATTCCACACCAACAACCCGTACGGAGCCAACCAGGATCCGATGGCGCAGATGCAACAGATGCAACAGATGAACTTCCAGCAGCAGCAACAACAGCCACAGCAACAGCCACAGGAAAACTACCTGTCCGCTGGAAGCAATAACCCATGGGGTGCAAATCAACCTGCTGACGCACTGAAGCCTACCCCAACCGGCTCGAACAACCCATTCGCCGCACGTACTCAACCTCAGTACAACAGCCAACCGCAATCCACCGGACCGCCATCTCTCAACACTCTTGCTGAGGATCGTGCCACGAACCAGTTCAATAACCCCATCACCCAATTCTCCCGGACCAACCAGCCTAGCCAGCCTAACCCGATCGCCAACTTCCAAGTTCCCCAGCCACCCAAGAGCACTCCGCCGTCCTCAGACCCTCACCACGCTCGCCTAAACGCACTCCTTGCAAGCGGCGAGGGCCAGGATACCTTCGGCAACGTTGGAGATCTACGTATCCCCGCGCAGCACACTGCGCCTGGCACATTCGTCAACTCCGCTGGCCAGGGCTTAGACCGTCTGCACGCTACCCAGACGGGCAACAACCCTTTCTTCGGCCAGCAGTACACCGGTGTGCCCCAACAGACAGGTTTTGTGCAGCAACAGCAACAGCAGCCTAACAGCAACCCCTGGGGAGCCCCACAGCAGCCTCAGCATGGCGGCGGCAGCCTGATCGACCTGTAGCCGCCTTTTTCTATTCTCAGTGGACTCACTGGATTTACTGGTCTACTTCGCTGACCCTTATGAACTGAGATTGCCGATACCTCTTTGTTTTTCTTGCCTTCTTCTTTTGAAATTGGCCGTCCCTTGCTCTTTCTGTTGACTTCGTATCACATGTCCTCTCTTCACTAACACGAGCAATTGCATTGTGAAGCCAAATACTCAGAACCTGGGATTTTTCATCACTATACTCACCCCCTCTTTTCCTCGGTCCTTTTTTTTGTCTTCTCCTCATACACTCCGTTTCTCATATGTCTCCGTTTGTCGTTTAGGATATCCTTCTCACTTCCACAGTTTTGAACTTCAATTCCTTTGATACACCTGTAAATCTCAAAATTGCAGCCCAGCCGATTTGTTGGCTTTCATCCGGCAGTACTTATATAATGCTGTAGCTAAGCTGGGTAAATGGTGTACGTAGATCCGGTGCTTTACTTCTCTATCCTTAGTTGATGTCCGGCGATTATCTCACTGCCAGATTCTGGGGCGCCAGTTTATGTCTCGTGCCTGTAGAGAGTACACACGACCATTTGGGCATTTTGAATGAACCCTCCGCATTTTATGCACATAACAGTCCCCAGCTGAACCATCTATCCAGTCAACATCCAATGAAACAATAACACCACTGTAAACAAGCCACGCAATACCCCGCATAGGATCGGCCTCTCAGACCCTGCAAGAATGATGTGTCTAAGTATCACATCAGGATTCTCACGCAATCGGGGTTTGACCACCAGCACTGTGGATACACATGCGGGGTTTGGACTTTGGTCAAAGCATCCAGGTCACTCAAGTAGGACAATCCCCTGCATCTATCTCTCGAATCATCAAGTCTGATTAGGATCTAGTATCTCCAACGTTCTTTGGCTCACGAAATGACCTCTGCTAATCCAACTGCCCTACTCGCTTCGGCGGCTATTCCGTCTTTCAAATGTCCGCCAGGTACGAAGATGTATATCTTGAATCTGGGGATGCTGGAAGCGGATGAATCCTGGTTTGTTCTACTTTCGTTTCTGTTTCTAAGTCTGGGCGTGATGTGTCTAATACTTACTTCAGGATCCTTCGGGGCGCCAACACAAGCTTGTTGAGTGATCCGAATCCAGTGAATAAACGACGTCAACTTGTGCTTCTTTCGGCTTTAATCGAGTATCCGGATGTGGGGCTTATTCTCTATGAAACCGGTTGTGCCGAGGATATTGAGGTGGTACGTTCAGGTCACGTTCAATGTCAGGTTTATTATTGGATGCATGTTATTAACCAACGAGATCAATAGAAATGGCCCGCCCCAGTCACCGACGTCTTCCCTCGGGTCGAATACTCCGATGCTCATAAATTGCCGGCGGCGATTAAAGCCACCGGGCACGACATCAAAGATGTGAAAGCCGTTATAATTGGTCATCTTCACTTAGATCATGCAGGTGGGCTGGAACATTTTATGGGCACTGACGTTCCGATCTGGGTCCATGAAGAAGAATTCAAACATGCCTGTTGGGCTATTGGCACTGGAGCAGATCTAGGCGTTTACCTTGGACATTATATGTCGCTAGAGAAGCTCAACTGGCAGACGTTTACGGAGTCGTCGCTGGATCTTTATCAGGGGATTATTCTGCACCATTCGCCGGGTCATACGCCCGGGTTGTGTATCATGCAGGTTAATTTGGAGAAGGATGGGACCTTTATCTGGACGACTGATCAATTTCATGTTGTGGAGAATTATGAGCTTGGACATCCGCATGGCGGTTTGGCTAGGGATCATACTGCTTGGTACCGTAGTCTTAACATGATTCGGAGGCTTCAGCGCTTGTTCAATGCGAGGTTGGTTTTTGGGCATGACAAGGATGTTGCTCAGCAGTTGATGAGTGAGAAAAGCTTCTTTGAGTGAGGCTTCAAGTGCTTTGGGATTGAGCATCAAATGTTCAAGGGTTTTGACTGAGTAGGCTACTTTGTGGAAGGTGTTCATTGTCGAGTATGTAGCACGTCGACTTTATTCATATCAATTTACTCCGAACGGCTTGTTCATATATTTTATTCCCTGCAACACATAGTCGGTACAGAGCGACTAAGAGCGCCAGACCATGATTCCGTATGGATCACGATCAGCCTCGCTAACAGAAACCTCAACACTGGCATCTTGGTATACCTCCTGAGAACCAGTAGCGGCTCCACCCTGCTTGGAAATTTCTTGGACGGCCTGGAGAGCTGCCTTTCTGTCACTCTGCCAGGTCTGTGACACTTCACGAAGAAGCTGGTTCCGCATCACGGCACACAGATAACCACGCTCAGAGTTGGAGTGAGCCAATGAGATAACGACTGAACCCTTCTCTGTAGCCGCAAGAGCCTCGTGGTGACTCATTTCTCCAGTGAAAAGGAGATCGGGAATTTCGTTTCCACGAAGAAGAACTCCAGAACCGGATCCAGGGCACATACCAACGGTACGAATACGAATGTCGTTGATTGACCGGCCCTGGGGAGTCGCGATGGGAATTCCGCCTGGAAGACCGACACCACGGCCGATGTGGTCAATCAATGTAGTGAGAGGCTGGGCTTCATTGAAAGTCACCAAGCGGCCTGCACCGGCATCCTCGAAGCCTTCGGGGATAGAAGCCGGAGGCGAGGGGTGGATTGTGGAACGGGTGTGGGGTATTTGCTGGGAGGGGCTTGCTGATGCGGCATTCGGGACAAGCTCAGGTTGGGGGTAAGTAGGTGCTGAGTACAAAGTGGATGCGCACTCTGTGACTGGGGACTGCGGCTTGGACTCGGACTTAAATGTGCCAGTCACTACGTCGCAGAGCCAGTCTGCCATACCACCGGGGACGGTGTCGACGGCAGTGTGAGGGGAGTAGACACTGATGCCATGCTGGGCAAGTCGCAATAGAGATCTTTGTTGGGTGTCTTCGAGAGTAAGGGATTTCAGGCCACGGAAAATGATTGGGTCTAAGACAATATTAGCAAAGTTTGTTATTTGAAATTGACATGTCATACCCCTCGAGAGAATAGTCCGGCTAAGGGATGTCAAGGGGGGGAGAGATAGGAAGACATACGGTAGGCGACAATTGCTGAGTCCTGGCGCCGAATTGCCTCGTCTGCAACCGCTGTTGTCAGATCAATGGCCAGCAGCACGGAGTTCTTCTGGCGCCGTGATGGCTCAAACGGAGCTTCCAAAAGCACTAAGAATACCTGTCAGTCCATTTCAATCAATGCAAAATAAAAGCTGGCCCATTCAACCTACATCCAGTGTTGTCGAAGCTCTTATCGGCCAATGCTTCGGGATACCTGTGTATAGCGGGTCAACGAAGCTCAAATTGCGGGGAGCTATGATCGAACGAACAGCTTCCTCATAGAGCTGACCACGGCCCGGGTAAAGGGCGAACAAGAGGGAGTGGTGGACATGGTGGAATAGCTTCGTAGAGCAAAACGTAAAGAATTCATGGAACCAAAAACAATTCTGCACAGGAAGGACAATCACAGATCTAAGAAGAAAGTGGAAACAGTGACGCTATCGAAACCTATCAGCACGTGAACTGCAAGTATATCGGATAATCTATCCACCCGCCTATCGACACCAGCCACAGCGGCTGAATTTGTAATACAAATGAACCTCATCAATTCACTTTCCATCCGGAGGCTCGACTACTTCCTCATTCCTCGCTCTGATCGTACTTAATGTTCTCCCGCACTTCCTATTCAAGTGTCTTGAGAGGCTGCAGCTACCTCCTCCGTCCAGTTCCCCAGCGCGCCGCTTTCTCCCTCTCCGCGCGTTCCTTCTCCGCCGTCAACGCTGCCATGGCCGACACCTCGGGTATCACTGCAGAGTCGCTGAGACTTAAGCTGCTTGATCAGCTGCAGGCGCAACATGTTGAGATTGAAGATCTATCGGGTAGGACGTGGATTCCGAGATCCTTATCTGTTGAGTTTGAATGCTGATCATATTTGCTTTTTGTATAGGTGGCTGTGGCCAGGCTTTCCAGGCAGTGATCGTCTCCCCGCAATTCGAGAGCAAGGGCATGCTCGCGCGCCACCGCCTCGTTAACTCCGTTCTGAAGGCTGAGATCGCGGCCATCCACGCTTGGACTCCTAAGTGCTACACTCCCGAGCAGTGGCAGGCACTCCAGCAGTAAAATTAAAACCTTTTAGACCACAGTCATAATTGATATGGGGAACAGAAATGGCACGACCTGGAATTTTGATATGTGATGGGACTCGGATTGTCGCCTTTTCAACCTTGAAAGCCCCGTTTTTGCGCAACTTTGATGATATCTTGGGATAGTAGGCATGGTCACGGTGCCGACTGTCGGGATTTGTGTATGATAGAGCTTAATGTCCATTAATGTTTTTACAAAAGTACAAAGAGCATTTCTTGGATTGTTGTGCGATATAAGACTATACTTGAAAGTAGTGCTGAAGAGAACGAAGATCTCCCAAGGTGTCTACTGTGTAGGAGATATAGCCACTTTCCATACTTCTTGAGGCTAATTGTTATTAGGAAAGGCTTACGGGACAGCTCACACTGACTGTGATTTGTATTCATTTTTTTTCAATGCATTTTGTTTTAGTAACGCTCAAGGATGCTAGTCTCGGGAGAGATTTGTAATATCCTTACAGCTTTCTCGTAAGTTTTCTTCGAATTTATGCTGTTCTTCCAAAGTAGAGCCAATTATGCCCTCAATCTCCCCTGCAATGGTACCAGCAAGGACACCAACGCCTATAATACCACCATCGCTAGCTTCTCGAAGGAAAATGCTCTTGCCTCCGCTCTGTGGCCCAGCACTAATAATAAGTCGATCAATGTATCGTTGAATGGTCTGCTTATAGTGCGGATAGTGCTGTATAACACCACCAGACACCGCTACAACCAACTCCTCGGGCCCGTTCTGCCAACCAGATACTGAAGACCCAAATTCAGGAACCAGATTTTCTTGATTCGCAACCTGGAGTTGATCCGTGCTGGCTGTTGGAGAATCTGAAGACTCCGTATCTTGCAGCCGAATCTCGCGTGTGCAAGCAAGAAGTCCAACTGTTGCGGCCGCAATTAGTGCCGCCGATCGATCTTGTACTGCGGCTGCAATGGAGCGAATATGTCCTGCATACTCAGAAGTCCATTCCCAATCGCTAGATTCTGGGGCCGGAAGTTGTTGTGATAATTCCCTTGCGAGTTGTTCGTCGGAATAGCTCGATGCAACCACCAGGGATAGGAAATCCGTAGTCAGAGTATACTCCTCAACTAGCTTCGCAGGCAATGAAGATCGAGGAACTGCCTTCGTTTTATGGAACCAGTCGTAACATATGATGCGCACTAGTTCGCCGATATACCGACCGCCCACCATATATTCCAGGGGTTGGAATCCCGGGCGGTTGGAGTGCGCCTCGAGCGCTGCATCCCATTGATTCACGATCTTTAACTCTTCCAGTGGTCCGCTTGCGCCTCGAAGTGTCCATTCAGTCGAAACAATCGTTTCTTCAGAATCAGGATCTTTTTCGCGAATATGTTGAATTTTTGCTTCTTGAAGATCGGTAAATTTCATAGGCACAGCTGAATTACAGCCTGCGCCTACGATGAGGCCCATGACAACCCGGGTATTGGGAAGAGTGCGGACCGAATATGCTAGCGAAGCAAAAGTTGCAATCGTATCATTAGTCATGACGGTGATTTTGAGTTTGGGGAGACAGTATTTCTTCTGTCGTTTTGCGGGCATCTCGGCGGGTTCTTCATCAGACCGCCTGGTATGGCACTCGTAACCATCAAGAAGTGCCTGTCGGAGATTCAAAGAGGATTTCAGAGTAAAGCCTTTCCCTGTAGGCATGAGAATGGCCTCATTGAGAAGCTTTTGCCTGTGACTGGCGTTAGTCCCCCGTATGGAATATGGTAGCTAGGAACATTACTTGATCGGGAAACAGAATGAAATGCCCATCGTGATTTCGGAGGGCGTATCTTCTTTGGAATTGGCCAGGTCATCATGGATAACCTCTGCAATACAATCACCAATCCAGGAAAACAAAGAGTCAGCCTGGTCTTGGCGCAGGCGATTCTCGATTGGCCATGCTTTTTCTAGCGTACGCCGAACATGGGAGTGTTTCTCCACTTGTTCCTCGCCCAGCAGGTCGATGAATGCCACTCGAAGATAGAATAAGCCGAGATACACTGCCAAATAGCGTCCCTTCTCGTGCCCAGTAGGCAAACGTGTAGTGGCAGTGGGGAAGAACTGCTCTGAGGAGCCCGCCGCCAATGCACGATACGTGACAGACAGACGGTATGACAAGCGATAGAGTCTTTCAAGCTCGATATTTAGTGGTTTCAGAAAGTTTTGTAATGCAGGGTCTGATCTGGCCATGGTGCTGTACAATTGGTGGCCTGTTGCCTGAAGGCATATTGATGTTGCATGTTGGTCTCACTTCAGTTTCTCCGTGCATTTCCCCGGATGGCGGGAGCGGGTGTTGGACCAATCATGTCGGAGATCTAATCTATACGGTTCAGCAGCCATAATTATTACCAAACAGGCTAATTCTTGTCTGCATTGTTGAAAGTTGACATATCATAATACCTCAACTTCGAAACAGTGATGAGGCAGAGAGTTATAAAGCTGGTGCCCTTATTCTTCTATCATATACCCACTTTCCCCTTTACTCTTTCGCAATTTCCCAATATACCTTTCTCAACGCGTATCAAACACAAGGCACCATCACTGCGTTCAACGCAGATGTCATCTTCAAAATTCACCACAGACTAATGGTGTTTGACTAGATACACGATTATTGATGAGGCAGATGAGCTGCTTCAATTGACTGAAGAGGGATTTCAAGAAGATCATGTTCGGTGAAAGTATGCTATCTTGAGAGGCACAGATTTCGTTTTATATCTTGAACCTGGTTATGACCATGAGACTGGCTGGCATGGCCGGCTTGACTGTCGGATAATACCGACTTCTCTGCCCTCGTCACTGCGCGAGCTTTCTCTCCTGGACGAGCTCATGGACTTTCAAGGCCTCATCTAGGATTCAATCTTCCATGAGAGGCTTAAGTGGTCAGCGTGAATATTCTAATATTCCAGGTGTCCATATGTCCGTAACAAACTTTTGGGCTGGTGGCTCTACGGCACAGAAAATAACTGACCGTCTATCAAGAAACACTTCGAGTCAAAATGGGGCAGCATTGTCGAGGCTAGCAGTGCCTCGGTGATTGAAGAGAGAAATTGCCTCCAAAGCTTTTTGAGTGGATTGGTGAGAAGTCATTATTGATAAAGGAGTCCAACCATATAGATATCACGCCAGCACCATTGCCAAGAGACTAATGTCATTGCTAAAGGCTGCAAACGCCATCATACAACGCTCATTGGCTGAAAAATAGTGTTTGCTCAAATTGCAAATTGACCAAACAGAAGATTAGCCAATCACACGTCAAGACACGGAATTAATGCCGCTGTTTGCACTATCCTACTGGGGCTTATATACATCAAGTACTAATCAAAATACGCCCATGAACTCGATTTCTATTTTCGCTTTCCAGAAATTTCATTAACCATGGAAATCGAGATCCCATTATCTTCGAAATTAGAAGAAGCACTCCGCTACCTTCTAAAATCCCAACCAACAAAACAATCCGTCTGTGAATGCGGCGCCCATCATCAAGGTCCGGAATGGATCTTCGAAACAGACACATGGTCGCAACTACAAGCTCTGCGAAAAACCCTCTGCCAGCGGCCTGCAGTTCCCAAATTTCCAACAGAAATACTCGCGCACATCGAAGCTGTAATCAAATACAACAACCAACACAAGTTACTCACATCAACAACATCCATTCGGCCGGATGTGACAATCAAATCCGAGACTCAAAATAGCAATTCTCTCCGCATCTCCTGCTGGAAGGGAGATATCACTTCTCTGACGGATGTCACGGCGATCGTCAACGCAGCCAATGCCCAGCTCGAGGGCTGCTTCCGACCCGAACACCAATGCATCGATAATGTCATCCATTCGGCCGCTGGACCACGTCTACGTGATGCCTGCCATGACCTCATAAAAGCGCAAGGACATTTAGAGCCAGTCGGCTCGGTAAAGGTTACACCGGGATTTCTCCTTCCTGCGAAATGGGTTCTACATACAGTTGGACCGCAGCTGGGCCATTCAGAGAACCCAACAGCAAAGCACAAAGCTCAACTGGCGTCCTGCTACCGAGCCTGCCTAGATGCTACAGACTCATTACCTCCCTTCGCAGACGGACGTAAAGTCGTCGCATTCTGCTGTATCTCCACAGGTCTTTTTGCGTTCCCTTCTGCTCTCGCAGCGAACATCGCCGTGGAAACTGTCGTGTCTTGGTACCAGGAACACAGCACTACATCCATAACAGATATAATTTTCGATACGTTCCTCGAGAAAGACGAGATTCTTTACCGGGATATACTTTCGGGATTGAAGGAGAGTGAATCTAATTTCATCTACTCGCCATCCAGTTCACTTCCTCAACCTCATTCCGTCCTGAACCCATCCATTCAAAAAGCCCGGGCATGGCTTGAAGACGCCTCATCACTCATCATCACCGCCGGCGCAGGTCTCTCAGCCGCAACAGGCCTCGACTATACCTCGACAACACTCTTTGACACTCATTTTCCTGCCTTCAAAGCAAAAGGTTTACGCAGGCTATACGACGTATTCGGGTACAGTGGCTGGGACAGTCCAGCTCAGAAATGGGGATATTTCTTTACGCATATGAATATCGTACGTCGATGGCCTGTTTCACCCGTCTATGGACTTCTCCGCGATCTAGTCGCCCGGTTCGAGGATGGGAGGTATCATGTTCGTACGACGAATGCGGATGGGTTCTTTATCAAGAACGGGTTTCCGGCTGAACGGATCTCGACGCCACAGGGTCAATATAAATACTTGCAGTGTTATGGGAAGTGTAGGGCTGATGCGGTCTTTCTTTCTGACCCTTTTATTGATGCGGCTTTGCCATTTATTGATCCTGTTTCGCAGGTCCTTACTGATGAGGCGTTACTGCCGAGGTGTAGGTTTTGTGGTGGGGAGTTGACGCTTTGTGTGCGTGGGGGTTGTTACTTCAATTCTGGGCCTTTTAGGGGGCATGAGAGGGTTTGGCAGGGGTTCGTGGAGGAGCTGGATAATGGGGATGGCGGGCAAGATGGAGGAACTGTTATTTTGGAGTTGGGGGTTGGTTTGAATACGCCTGGGGTATTGCGGTGGCCGAATGAGGATTTGGTGTCTGCATCGTCGAATCGACAGTTTCGGTTGATTCGTATTGGGATGGAGGCTTCTGGATGTGTGCCCTGGGACTTGGAAGAAGAAGATTTGGCTGTTGGTATAACAGCAGACATTGGGGTTGCTTTGGAGTTATTGTCGTAGGCCCTAGAGCCTTGCGCAGGTGGAAGACAATCTTGGAATTTTGGTTTTAATTTTGTAAAGATGAATCCGAGATATACATTTGGTCTAAACTCAAAGAAAATCCGAAAAAGAAAGTAGAACATGCGTAAATCATTGAAATTTGTCTTTGTCCCCGAAATCGCTGGAATTGCAGAACCTCCTGACATGATCTAGTTCTTCTCCATGCTGAGATACTTTTCCTCGGCACCACGAATACACGCGATGTTGGCACCGAGCTTGTTAATTGTCTCAATGTACTCGTCGTACGGGTCAGAGTCGAAGACAATACCACCACCAGCCTGCAGGTACGCAACACCATCCTTGACCATCATAGTGCGAAGCGCAATGCAGGTATCCATGGCACCGGGATCCTCATTGGATCCGTCGCTGTTGGCGATGTTGTATCCAAAGTATCCAACGGCACCGGCGTAGACGCCACGCTTCTCTTGCTCGAGCTCGGCGATCAGCTGCATGGCGCGCACCTTGGGTGCGCCGGAGACAGTACCAGCGGGGAAGATGGAGCGGAAAGCGTCAAAACGGGTCTTACCGGGACGCAGAATACCGGATACTTGTGACACGAGATGTTGGACGTGAGAGAACTTCTCGACGACCATCATGCGGTCTACTTGAGTGGTCATGGGGTCGCATACACGGTTCACGTCGTTACGGGCCAGATCCACAAGCATGACGTGCTCGGCCCGGTCCTTCAAACTGCTGCGCAGCTCGTCGGCCAGTGCGATGTCCTCCTCTGGAGTCTTGCCGCGCTTCACGGTACCCGCGATGGGGTGGGTGATGATTCGGCCGCGCTCTTCCTTCACGAGAAGCTCGGGGCTGGCTCCCACAAGCTGGAAGTCTTGGCAGTCGATGTAGAACAGGTAAGGGGGAGGGGTTGACGGTGCGGAGGTGGCGGAAAAGGTTGTAAGGGTGGAGAGATGTTGGCCGAGACAGCCGTTGTGAGGGGACGGTCTGGAAGATATCACCCTTGCCAATGTGCTCCTTCAGAACCTTGACGTGGTTCTCGTATCCTTCCTGGCCGATATTGGAGGTGTACTCCTGGTTCTGGATGATAGGACCCTGCGGGGGCATTGGTGTGCGGTCCTGCAGCAAAGTCTCAATGGTTTTCTGGATGATCTGCTCGCCCTTGCGGTATTCGGCCTCGATGTCGGCATCGGATTCGGGGATCGGGACATAGGTGATGACCTTGACGACCTGGAAGAAATGATCAAATGCAACAATAGTGTCGTACAGCATGAAGAACGATTCCGGAACACCCAGCACATCCTTCATGGGCCGGGCAGTCTTTGGCTCGAAGTATCGGACACAGTCGTAGCCCACATATCCAATCGCGCCGGCGGTCAGAGGGGGAAGAACCAAGCCTGGAACAGTAGCAACGCGGAACTGGGACAGCTCCTTCTCCAGGTAGGGCAGAGGATCAGCCTCGGGGCCATGGCCTGGACCGGTCTTGATAACTTTTCGGGGGTCTAGCAATACCGAGTCAGGAACTGTGAACAAATAGAGATATCCAACAGATCACCCACCTGCGCCAACAAAACTGTATCGTCCGATAGTCTCTGTAGTCGCGGCGCTCTCGTACAAGAATGACAACTGAGAACTATATAAATCGCAAAATTAGCCTGGCTGTCTTGAATTCCCCCGCCCTGCGGGGCACCGCCGCCACACTGCAAGGTTCGCACTTACTTCTCTGCAAGCTTAAGGTAGGCCAATGTAGGGGTCAAGAGATCGGCGGGAATCGAGACAGTAACCGGCAGCAAGTTCGGGGCGAATTTGGAGTTTCTCGACTGCGAGATCACCTCTCGCGCCGTCTCGAATGACGGGACTGCAGTAATCTGAGTCAGATCGCAAACCTCGTTAGCAGTCTGTCGCTGACCAAGATAGTACCTCAAAAGTCGCACGGGGATTTCGCACTTACCGAAGGTGCCATTGTCTGCGGGAATGTTCTCTATGACTGGACAAAGACCGAACTTCCGATGACACAGAGAGATTTGGCGGTGGGTGGGAAAATGAGTCGATGTGGGGCTTCGACTCGGGCCCTGTTAAGGTAGGTACTATCCGCTCCAACCGCTATACTCTGTACAATCCGAATGAATTGAACACCAAAGATTTGTCAATGAAGAACCAAATGGCAATAAATGACAAGCTGCAGTTTCCAACTCTTCAGCTCTACCACAACATTGCCCTGTGTAACATTCCCCAAAAAGGTTAAGCGTGGGATGTTGGCGGTTATCGATAGGAGCTATTTAATCGAACACCACAAAGTTAGTTGAACACCCTCACTAACCGCATTCAAAGTAGCGCGGTATTCAAAATTCAGAGAGTAATATTATTGAGTACATACCCAAGTACCTACTTGCTCACGTTACTCTGCAGACCACGCTGGAATATGAAGATTTACAGAGTTATACCCATTAATTTATCTTTTATTACATATATTATGACTCTAATGAAGTGTCATCTCGTACATTGACGTGTATTAAGCGAGGTGATGCAATGTACTTTGATACTTGAGAGAGCGCTTTTTCTGTATTACAACTACTGCACTATACCGAATACAGAAATAGAGTGGTGTTCAACCAATTTTGTGGTGTTCAATTATTGAGCTCCTTATCGATAAGCGACGAGGATTCCGATGTGATGTGTAGAAGCTGCAGATCCCCAGTCACATCACATCCAACTGGTGCGATAGATCATGGTTTCCTTCATACATCCACTATGAAAAACCCAAACACAATTAGCCACATGGAATCACCGGAACACATTGGTCTCACGGTTACCAAAGCCATACTTGAACCAATTGAAACCGCAATCAATCACACCCCAGATGCGCGTCCGGCCACACGACAACCATGGCAAGACCGCCTCGCAGGACTGGCGCATCTCGCATCAGCATCCCTCGGCGCAGACAGCAGGGACAGCAACGCAGGCCCATTGATACACCAGCACCTCGATGCGATTGAAGCTATCCTCTGCGATCCGCAGGCGGAGCTCGCGCAAGAGGAAGCGCATAGCGTTCGACGCCGGAGCTTTCGCACAAAGTCTTTACTAGGAGATCCCGATGCCGCCGATTTGGAGGAGCCGAGCTGGCTAGCGAAGAGTCGTAATGATGAGCGCAAGCGGGAAGAGCTCTCGTGCCAGCTCACAACGCTTTTAGAAGAGGTTACTTCTTTGAATCAGGAGCTACAGCAGCGACATATAGAGTCTGTTGAAATCCGGGAGGTCTATGAGGATCGATGTCGGGGGTTGACAAGAACGGTAGCTGAACTTGAGGATGAAGTATCAGAGCTGTAGGTGCACACGTGCTTCATTGCTTAGTCGGGCTTTGCTGATATGGTTTTTTTTTAGTCGCTCGGATCTGGTGGAAGATGCAGTTGAGTTGGAAGGGATTCGGGGAACGGTCCATGGATTACAACATTGGATTGAAGGAATGCAGGAAGAACAGAAAAGAGCCCGGGCTGCGAGAGATCTCATACGCCAAAAAAACAAACGAGGATGGGGTGGTCGCAAGCACCATGATGAAATTGGTGAAACAGAAGTAGAGATTGTACTTGATGGTCTGAGCGCCTGGATGCGCGGATGGAAAGATGTTGAAGATGAATTTCGGGTCCGAGCGCGAGGGCGAAGAACAAGGCGAGAACAGAGGCAGCGTCAGCTCTTGAAGACATGATCATGATATAAATGTGGTGTAAAATAAGCTCTACGATTACGATGTTATGAAAATTACGAGATTACGAGAAGATGCAAATTCAAGGCAAACGTCACGATGTAGAAAGATTAGAGTACACTTCAAGCACAATGCATTTTTGCTTCGAGATACAAATCAGCGAGATTCAAACCACCCCCAAGTAATAAGAACAGAAAAATCAAAACCATCTCTCGCCATCCGTTTCGTTCGCCGTGCCCAAGTCCTATTCCAAGCAATGCATGCCGTAATGCATCTTCTAAATCAACAATATATGTCCGGGAAAATAATAATATGTAGAACAAAATGGGTGAGGACTGGAAGACGTGCGCCATCTTCCACGAGGTATGGTTGGTCAACTGGATTGACACTGGATCGTGCTTGGGAAAATAAGGCGTTAAGTGGTCTCCACAGGTCGAGCACCTTTTTGGGGCCTTGGGCCTAAGAAGTAAAGCGGGTGAAGCAGAGGCAGTATCGAAACCCGCCTCTGACCAAGGTATCAATTAGACCAGTTTTATGGTCCCGTACTCCGAATGGAAAAAGCGACACAACACCGACCGTGAACCATGAGGGAAAGAAAAAAAAATGTGTTATTATCGACACATGAAGCTGAATGTCTTGTCATTTGTCTGTTATTAGACTTAGGTAGAGCGGTCACCGCTGGAGATTAACGATAGCCATCTAAGAACATTTGTTAATCAACTATCTTGGCCGTGGCAATGGTGAGAAAAGACTTACCTTATTTCCAAACCCATATGCAAGCTTTTTCCCATCGGTATCCCATGATAAAGTGCAGTCGATTCGCGTAGTATGACCATTCTGTCCGTTTGTTGGGGCATCGGCTTCTTCCTTGACCTCTTTTGAACCTGGAGCAGTCCAGGTAGCCATGGGATCCCCGCCGCGCTCGGCATTCCAGATAAAGAGTCGATCTTTGCTGACTGCCGCAAGAGCGTATCCATCGGGTGAGAAACCACCCGCAAAAGTGGGAATGTTGGAATCCAGGTGGAATCGGTCAAGTGGTTGAAACTCCTTCTGTTCCAAATCTACATCCCATCCGTTGGTGGTTCCATCTTCTGAATATGTAACAATGGTGATTGAGTATTTCCCTGTGATCGAAGAGTTTCGTCGCTGTGCAGGTGACTGAGGCCGGATGTCAATAGCCGTGATCGCCTGCTTGTGTGCATTTTCAATGACAATATCGTGGGTT
The DNA here is from genome assembly GCA_028829675.1 of Penicillium tannophilum. Lineage (NCBI taxonomy): Eukaryota > Fungi > Ascomycota > Eurotiomycetes > Eurotiales > Aspergillaceae > Penicillium > Penicillium tannophilum. The sequence goes on from JAQKAK010000011.1 coordinate 296,981, forward strand.
GGGATCCAGATGACGGCAGCTTCAGAGTCTGCCGCGCTTTCGTATCCTGCCACAACTACGACAGAGCCCTGGCTGGTTTCAATAGAACGGATGAAAGTCCACGCGGTCTGGCTGTCGGACGAATACTCCTTGATTAAGTGAATGTTCCGGTCCACACTACATTGGTAGACCGTCCCATCACCACACGCAAAGATTTCATTTCGTCCAGTCCATACCATGTCATAAATTCGGTTCCTGATGACCATAGTTTGGTATTGATCGGGTCGTTGGGTGTCGTCCCAGAGTGCCAGTTCGCAGTCTTTTTCGTTCGATGCAACAATCACCAGCTGCGGGCTATTCTGTGCCCAGTACAATCCACTGATAATTCGAGGAAGATCTGGAAGCATATCTACCACGTTCCCCTCGGCGTTATACATGGTAATCGCTCCCTTCATGTCCCGAATCGAGGCCACGGCCAATTTGTTGCCGATGCCATCCCATGCGACAGCGGATACATATGACTCGCTGGCCTTGAGGTCAACAAACTTATTCTGCACAGGTGCTGATGATGACGACAATTTCCACAGACTGCAAAAGGTCTCTCCTCTGGTCACAAACACTGTCGGGTCTCCAGGTCGCCAAACGGTGTCGATCACGTGATCCTCTAGATCCAGGCAGGCGGTGTCGGGTGTCAAATCGGCAGCCTTGGCGGGAGAGATCTGGACGCTGGCGTTGTCGCCCGTGCTGAGTGTGGGTTCCTGAGGCACCTCATCGGCCCCCATACTCACATCCCCGTCCCCATCCACATCCGGCATAGGCGAACCCGACTTGCTTTCGATCCCGGCGTCCACTTCCATGGAGTCGCCATTAGTTTCGCCTTTGCGCTTCATGCCGGGCGCCTCCGGTGCATGACCATTAGTTACGCGGTCGCGCGATTCTGGCGCGGGGTGGTCTGTGCCAGCTTCATCCCGGCTTTTCAAAGCGGCCAGCTCAAAGGGCTCCGGGCCGAAAAAAAAGTCGGTAGGTGTAAAATTGATACGATTTCCCTCCTGTAGATGGTGGTTAGGATATGCATGAACCGGCATCAAAGGGTCTCCGTGTTGTCGCGCAGGCCTACCTTGTCAATTGATGACTCCAATTCATGATATTGCAGGCCCTTTTGGACCAACGACACTAGCGCGTGAGTTTGGATGTGGCGCGCAAATGGTAGATTCTGTGGTTCCGGATACCACGCACGCTGCAGTGATACAGCAGCTTCGCCATGACCTGTAGCACAAGGTTAGGATAGAGTCCAGTAGCTAGAGCATACCCACGCATCGGCGCATGGGTCTCGAAATGATTGGGGGAACATCGAATGAATAGAGCAAAAAGGCGCAAGATACGAACCTGACTCCTGGAGGTACCTGTGGAAAAGAAGTTAGTGGTCTACAGATGCAAGCAGATCGCGGGGCCAGGGGGCATCGTACCTCCATATTAGGTAGTTGACGTGATGCGATGTAAGGTCAGGTTGTGCCATGATTACATGTGCGACCACCTAGGGGCGGAACATGCCAGATGGGGGAGTGGATGGCGCTTCCGCAAGGGAAGTTGGAAAATCAAAAGTGGAGGTTTCTCGATGTGGAGACAGGAAGGGCCGGAAAAAAAGACCAAGGAAAAAGGGGGCCAATCCGGAATCAATGGAGAGTGGGTGTGATGCGTATTCAGTGCTGAATATTCGGGTGATGGGGTCAAGGGTGTAGGTTGATTTAGTGCGGACTGCGAGGTTGGGGAAGGGAAAAGAGAGTTTGGGGGAGAAGAAAGGTGGGAAAAGGGAAGAGATGGAGCCGCGGGGAGAAGACGCAGATCAGACTTGGACGCGATAAACACTTCAAGGGGGAACAGTGGCGGCTCTTTTGGCAGTCAAATGACTGGAAGGGAGAAGAGGAACAATTGAAGATTGGAGACCTTCAAAGTGACGGTTGAGCTTAAGCGCACTAGCCACTGGGAAGTGGGTGCTCCATCTTGAATGCAAGAGCCAATCCTGTGTGGCGTTCCTCCACTCGGTCGCGGCCCTGTTCTCGTGCGACTCGCTTACTTCCAAGGGACTTTCTCCACTTTATTCTGCAATACTCTAATAATTCACTATGGCTGTTCAATCCAGAATATTGTCCATTTGGCATTTTCCCCCCATTGTGCCCGAATCTTACGGGATCTTTGGTGTTCCCTAGCGTACAACACCTGCACGCACCCGAACCCGGCAACACTGCAGGGCGGCAAAAGGTGGATCGTAGCGTGGATCCAGATCCCATGTACTCTGTGCACAGATATCAGCTGAGCTAGGATCCCCAATATAGATTCTACTATATATAGCTGCTGCTAAACTAGAAGATCAACTCAACCTTCAACACCCAGGCCTATGGAATGCAACATCAGAGCCATACTTGTCTACCTAGGGGCCGATATATACGGTCGGACATGTTTCCGACCATCGCATTCTGACACCGATCAGTGATCCACCTACTCTATATGTATAACGACAAGAAGTATGCATATCATCTTGTCTTGTATGATTGTATAATCCAAATCATATGATGACTCACCTTGACAACTTACATAATTTCCAGATATTGAAGCCCGATGCGTAAGGCCAGCATATATTCTAGGTTACCCAAATACATGCGTAGTTTAGGTCGTGCCTAGAATATATACCTGGATACCATCGAACGGGACACAAGGTTGAAAGATGGAGTAGAAAATTCCCAGTCTTGTACCTCTCAAAATCCGAATATATCCCACAAGATGAAGGCAAAGTCTACATTCCAAGATGGTCTTCGAAATATATTTCAGTCTCCGCCCGCTCGTGATATGATTGCTCAGTAAACAGCTGGAGCCTGGATACATTTTCGCTGGGCGCCGGGATAAAATCAACTAAATATATAATACAAAAAGCGCTAAACTTCATATTTCCAGCTTCAGTTATACTGGGTTTCAAAACCAAGACTGTTTTGCAAGTATGTGACAGATCCTCTCCGTTGTTCGGGCTAGTGGACCCGTGCATGTCAACCTCCGTTGATTTTGTGTGGCATCCTCCGTCTACAAACTCCGGGTTCAGCTCAACAACAAGCCTGCGGTCTCGCACGCCGCGAGTGCCCTTCAAAAATGCCTGTCCGAGTCAACATTCCCCCTGCTACTCGCTTCTTCCTCGTCAGCCTCCTCGCCCTTTCCTTACTTTACAACATTGCCAGATGGCGTGAACTGGACTACACCCCCAACGGCAACCAAATCAACCCGATCATTCCCTACCTGACTCTCGTTCCTTCGCAATTTTTCTACTATCCCTGGACACTCGTCACAGCCACTTTAGTCGAGCAGAACATCTTTACCGTGCTTCTGAACGCTGCCACCATATTCTATGGAGGCAAGTATCTCGAGCGCGCGTGGGGGTCCCGCGAGTTCAGCAAGTTTATTGTGGCCGTCACGGTGATCCCCAATGTCGCAATCATTCCAATCTACCTCCTCTGGGGCGCAGTACCGGGCGATCATAACCGGAGGTGAGCATACTCTCCCTAGATCCCCTATTGCAGTCCGATCTGACCCTCTCATCTCCATGTACAGCCTAACCCAGATCTGCGGCGGTGTCGCCATCCAGGCCTCCTTCCTCGTCGCATTTAAACAACTGGTCCCCGAACACACCGTTGCGATCTTCAAAGGGCTAATCAAGATGCGCGTCAAGCATTTCCCTGCCATATTCCTGCTTCTCAACACCCTCAGTGGCATCCTGATCGGAACGGACACTGCTGCAATCCTGTCGTGGCTGGGTCTCCTGACTAGCTGGACGTACCTAAGATTCTATAAGCAACAACCCGACCTGACTGGTACATCGACCAACGGTCTTGGCATCAAGGGTGACGCTAGTGAGACCTTCGCTTTTGCTTGCCTGTTCCCCGATGTGATGCAGCCTCCGATCGCCTTTGTCGCGGACCAGATCTATACATTGCTGGTAACAGTCAAGATCTTGGAACCATTCTCGGAGGATGATATTGTATCTGGTAATCAGCAAGTACTAGCTAGAGGGGAGGCGGGCTTGCCAACTCTCCTCAGCAGCCGTGGTGGAGGAGGAGGATCCCGGGGTAAGCGCGAGGAGGCAGAGCGCCGTCGTGCTCTGGCACTCAAAGCGCTAGACCAAAGATTGCAGACTGCTGCCGCGGGTCGCGTACATGCTGGCCCATCGACACTGGTGGAACCAAGTGCAAGTGCGACATCGCCGACCCCGTCCGGCCCCCCTGGACAGGCCATGCTCGGGGGAACCACTTACAATCCAGATCACGCATAAAACCGGGGAAAGGAGTTTGTTGATATTTCGGGATTTCTTGGGTTGACTGGTTGGACATATACCATTCAGCGCAGGACTCGTTTTTAAAGAGTACTATACCTGCGACTGTTACGCCTTCTTCTTTCTTCTCACGATGTACATTGCCTTTTCATACCCTGGCCTGAACCTCGTTCCTCAATTGGTTTCATTTCTCCGACGTGTGACATGATGACCTTTTCTTATTCTGTTCGTTTGCTTCTCTGAGTTCTTTACTAGGCGAGCGTGTATTCTTTACTTTTTGAGTTTCACCAGCTCTATACCAATCGCAAGTGACTAGATCCTGCAATGAGAATTAGAAACGATTCAATGCACCTTCTTGATGCTTTAGAATATTCAAAAATACATAGTTATAAGAAAAAGAGACGAACAAAAAGATGCTATGCTACAAGTGGGTTGCTCCTCCCAATCTCAAGAGAAGAGAATCCAGACCAGAACCGATCATCAACCCGGGATATCTTAGCCCTGCTTCAGCTTCTCAACCTCACCCCTCGCCTCAGCAAGCATACGCTCCTGATCCTTCTTCGCCTGTCGCATCGCCGATATACGCTTCCGATCCCCAACAGCCTTCTCAGTAATAGCCGCCAACCTCTTCGCCTCAGCCAAATCCTCCTCAGAAGGAGGAACATCCGCCGCACCTGTCGAAGCCTGGACCCGAGTCCAAATCTCCTTGGGATCCAAATTCTTCAAATCAACAACGACAGACTTCTCACTAGCCTCCGGCTTCGGCGCGTGCTTGTCGACCAACTGCTTGCTCGCAAGTCCAGCCGCGGTGCTGCTCAATTGCTCGTTGAAGTAGATTGTCAATGCGGCCGGTCCTTCTTGGTCTTCGGTTTGTTGGACCGTCATGGAGACGCCCGGGTTGTGGTATTTCAGTCGCGGAAGACATTGGCGCCAGAAAAGTCTTGCGCCATGGTGGCCGCCATAGATCTTCTTAGCGTATGTGAGGTGGAGGCGGGTGACCGCTGGGAATTGTTTTGTGGCAGTTTCTTGGCTGGGGAAGAGGGCGGCGCCGAGTCCGACCCGAACATCGAGCATCTGTACAGTATTGTGGTTAGCATTGCTGTTTTTGCTGGGCCTGCGAGACTTCGTCTTGGTATGTCCGAGTGTGTTTTCGGGGGTCCATTGGAGTCTTCGGGATGTCGAGGGTTGGGATTGATGGCGCGGAGAATCAATGGGGCATGTAGGGGGGTCTTACTCTCTGCGGAAAGAGGAGAAGTGAGTTAGCAAGTTTCCTTTTTGATTTGTTGATGGTCCATAAAATTAGGCTAGCCTTGAGCTCCATGACAACTTACTGTCTTCAGCTTCCGCATCCGCTTGAGGAAGTTGACCATGATGGCAGGTTGAGCCGCGCAGCGGCTGGCCTTAAAGTCACGAAGGTGTTTTTGAGACTGATTGTAAGGATGAAGTAGTCCAATTGGCGAAAATCCTGCCCGGTGGTCTCACAAACAGTTCGGGGCGTGTTGTCGTTGATCCGGGGAATTTTGCGGAAACTGTTGCGCATCAAAAGTTGCTCCGACATAAAGGTCACGTGATGATTATGTTACAGCGGTACACAACCTATCTGATACTGATAATTTGGTATTAAGTAGAGTGCTTGAATGAGTAGATGATTTTAAAATAAACATGACTCAACCTCTTATCTATCTTTCATCACTTGTCGCTTCATCTAGAATGAGTCATGACTGGCTGCTGGTCTAAGCAATTGCATTAGCCGTAAATTACTACAATACACACTGCAGATAAAGGCGTTGATACAGCGGTATTACCATACTGAGTCACCCACTCATTATCGATTATCAATTGTCGATTTTATATATTCCCCCGCGATCTTCATTCTCTGCCCCTCGGAATCTTGCACAGGACAATATCCTGCTGAGAGAAACCATGGCACCCCCCGCCGTCTCCGCCGAGCTCGACCCGAGCAATGGCTCCAAGAACACCCTCAAGCTCGAAAATGTTAACTTGCCCCTCCCCCTCTATTGACTCCGATTTTTAGCCGTTACTGACCGAACTCAAACCTCAACAGACCGAGAAGCGTGACACCCTGATCGCAATTGAGAAGAAATACCAAGCGCAATGGAAGGAGAACAAGGTTTTCGAGGTCGATGCCCCGTCCTTCGAGGAGATCCCCGAGGGCTCCATGACCGCCGACCAGATGCGTGAGAAGCACCCCAAGTTCTACGGTACCATGGCCTTCCCTTACATGAACGGTACCCTGCACGCCGGACACAGTTTCACTGCCTCCAAGGTGGAGTTCATGGCTGGTTACGCTCGCATGGAGGGCAAGCGTGCTCTGTTCCCGCTTGGTTTCCACTGCACTGGTATGCCTATCAAGGCTTGTGCCGATAAGCTTCGCGATGAGGTGAAGATGTTCGGCCAGAACTTCGAGGGCTACCAGGAGGACGAGGAGGCTTCCGCTCCTGCTGCTCCTACCCAGGAGTCCAAGCCCGAGGTCAAGGAGCAGGCCGAGAAGTTCTCTGGAAAGAAGAGCAAGGCCGCGGCCAAGACCGTTAAGATGAAGTACCAGTTCCAGATCATGCTGGCCATTGGTGTCCCAATTGAGGATATTCACAAGTTCGCTGATGCCAACTACTGGCTCGACCACTTCCCCCCGCTCGCTGTCCGCGACCTGAACAGCATGGGTGCCCGTATCGACTGGCGCCGTGAGTTTGTCACTACCGACGCCAACCCTTACTTCGATGCTTTCGTCCGCTGGCAGATGAACCGCCTCCACGAGCTGGGTAAGATTCAGTACGGTAGCCGTTACACTGTTTACTCGCCTAAGGATGGCCAGCCCTGCATGGACCATGACCGCACTGAGGGTGAGGGAGTTGGTCCCCAGGAGTACACTGCTATCAAGCTCCAGGTTAAGGAGTGGTCCCCTAAGCTCGCTGAGCTTGTCAAGGGCAAGGTCGAGGAGGATGCCAAGGTTTACTTTGTCCCTGCCACCCTGCGTCCCGAGACTATGTACGGCCAGACCAACTGCTTCGTTGGCCCCAAGATCAACTACGGTCTTTTCAAGCTGAAGGAGAAGGAATACATTGTTGTCACCAAGCGTGCTGCCTGGAACATGGCTTTCCAGGGCCACTTTTTCGATAACGACAACTTCCCCAAGACTCAGGACCAGCTGCCGCTTGTCGTTGAGGCTCCTGGTTCTGACTTCGTCGGTACTCTTGTCAACGCTCCCCTGTCCTTCCACTCTGAGGGTGTCTACATTCTGCCTATGGATGGCGTCTCAGCTGCCAAGGGTACCGGTGTTGTCACTTCCGTTCCCTCGGACAGCCCTGATGATTACGCCACTCTGATGGACCTGATCAAGAAGGCTGAGTTCTACGGTATCAAGAAGGAGTGGGCCGAGAAGGAGATCTACCCCGTTATTGAGACCCCTACCTACGGTAACTTGACTGCTCCCGCCCTGGTTAAGCAGCTGAAGATCAACTCCCCCAAGGATGTTACCCAGCTTGCTCAGGCCAAGGAGCTGGCCTACATGGAGGGATTCTACAAGGGTACCATGCTCGTTGGCGAGTACAAGGGCGAGGCTGTCAGCTCTGTCAAGGATAAGATCCGCAAGGCGCTCATTGACAGCGGTGACGCCTTCCCCTTCGCCGACCCCATGGGCAAGGTTGTCAGCCGTAGTGGCGATGACTGTGTCGTTGCCTACCTGGGTCAGTGGTTCCTGAACTACGGTGAGAACGATGGCCCGTGGCAGAAGACTACCCTTGACCACGTTGTCAACACCCTCAACACCTACGCTCCCGAGACCAAGAACGGCTTCGAGAAGAACCTGTCATGGCTCAACCGCTGGGCTTGCGCCAGAACCTACGGTCTTGGATCTAAGCTTCCCTGGGACAAGCAGTTCCTGGTTGAGTCTCTGAGTGACAGCACTATCTACATGGCCTACTACACTATTTCTCACCTTCTGCACGGTGATCGTTATGGTAAGACCGTTGGTCTGCTGAACCTGAAGCCTGAGCAGATGATCGATGAGGTCTGGGACTACATCTTTACCCGCCGGGAAATTGGTGACGACCTGATCACCAACAGCGGAATTAGCAAGGAGGCTCTCCAGAAGATGCGCCGCGAGTTTGAGTACTGGTACCCTCTCGATGTCCGTGTCTCTGGTAAGGATCTTATCCAGAACCACCTGACCTTCTTCCTGTACATCCACGTTGCTCTCTTCCCCGAGCACCTCTGGCCCCGTGGTGTTCGTGCCAATGGTCACCTGATGCTGAACGGTGAGAAGATGAGTAAGAGTACCGGTAACTTCCTCACCCTGAAGGATGCGGTTGATAAGTTCGGTGCCGATGCTACTCGTATTGCTTTCGCCGACGCTGGTGACAGCATCGAGGATGCCAACTTCGAGGAGGCCGTTGCCAACAGCAACATTCTGCGTCTCCACACTCTGAAGGACTGGATTGAGGAGGTTGTCAAGGACGAGACCCTGCGCTCTGGCCCTGCCGATTCCTTCGCTGACAAGCTGTTTGACAACGAGATCAACACTCTTGTTCGTGAGGCCCAGAAGCACTACCAGGAGTAAGTTCGAATCAAAGTTTTGCTATGTAACACCTGACTAACTTCATACCAGCACGAACTTCAAGCTTGCCCTGAAGGCCGGTCTCTTCGACTTCACCAGCGCTCGTGATGCCTACCGTGAGGCCGCTGCTGCCTCCGGTGTTGGTATGCACCGCGATGTTCTGATGCGCTACATCGAGCTCCAGGCTCTCATGCTTGCTCCCATCGCTCCTCACTGGGCCGAGCACGTTTGGCTCGAGGTCCTGAAGAAGGTCAGTTCTCATTCAATACACTTCTACAGTCCGTTTTATATCTAACTTCAAAGCAGTCCGAATCCATCCACTTCGCCAAGTTCCCCACCGTCCCCGAGCCCTCCCCCGCTCTCTCCGCCGCTCAGGCCTACGTCCGTGGCACTTCCTCCGCCATTCTCTCCGCCGAGGCCAACTTCGCCAAGCGTCTGTCTAAGGGCAAGAACATTGCCTTCGACCCCCGCAAGCCCAAGAAGGTTACCATTTACGCTGCCAAGAAGTACCCCGTCTGGCAAGAGAAGTACATCGACCTTGTCCGCGATGCCTTCGATTCTCTCAACATCTCCATCAACGACAAGGAGCTTAACGGCAAGATCGGCAAGCTTGGTGAGATGAAGAAGGCTATGCCCTTCGTCCAGGGTCTTAAGCGTCGTCTGATTCAGGGCCGCGAGTCCCCCGACACCGTCTTCGACCGCAAGCTTCCCTTCGACGAGTTCTATGTTCTGTCTCAGCTTGTTGGTGGCCTGAAGCGCTCTGCTGGCTACAAGGAGATTGAGATCATTGCCGTTGAGGAGGGTGGCAAGACTGGTGAGGTTGTTGGTACTGGTGAGAAGAAGGAGGGTCTTTCTGCCGAGAACTCCATTCCTGGACAGCCTACCTTCTCTTTCTCCAACATTGAGTAGAGGGATTGTTCATGGATATATAAAGTTGTTATTCCCGGTGTCAACTAAAGAGTCATGCTTTATGAGCTTATGCTTAGAAAAAGAAGTGCATTTCATTTTGTTTTTGATAATACTTATCTATTTTACTCTGGATCGTAGGTAGATGGATTTGTAAGTCTTTGATATCGGTGTCCACGGGTCAAGTGTATGCTTTAGGCAGGAACTGCTGGTAACTGTCTCGCGGCACTCCCCGTGGCTGTCGGGCCGACCCGGATGGGGCCAGACCCCTTGAACGCGGTTATACGAGGCTACACGCGACTAAGATTGGGGGCGACGGAATTCAGGATCTTTATTAATCTATTTGTTTCATGATATATCCTCTTTTGTATGATTAGTAAGATTATAATGGGAGATGTGAAACAGCATGATCCAATACATCAAAGTGTGAAGGAGGATTGACGCCCCTTATACCACTACGCCATGCAGATCTATTGTTACACACAGCCATTATGGTAATACGAAGCTCGGAATAGGTGTGAAAGTACTCCATCTAGGAATCAGGACCTTGTTATGACCTTGGCATTACCTTGGCATAGCCTAGTGTGGGAGTATAGCCCCATCGCTTACTGAGACATAACCTTCTTCTGGAAAAGACAAGAAATTCATGAAATTAAATAAGATCCTTCAATGGCAGTGATGACAGACTACTCACTGATAGACCATGGCGAAGACATGATTGACCCAAAGAGGTATTGTTTGATGTTTTGAGGAGTTACTCCGGGGTATAGAGGTTATGCGTACGAGATGGAGGCACCGGAAATAGCTATCTACAATGGCTGGGCTTATGGTTAAATAGCGAGGGAATTCCTCGACAAATTGAATATCATCAACTCAATCAATCAATCCAATCTACTCAATCCAATTCGCTCTCAATCAACCGATCTCTCGATCAACCAATTCACCATCATAATGCAGTTCATCACCGTTATCATTGCTACCCTGGCCGCCGTCGCCACTGCTACTCCCTCCCCCGATGCCTTTGAGAAGCGCACCTGTGTCGGCCGTGAGTTATCTTCATTATAAAGATTGAGATTATGATCATCTGACTGTTTCTTATAGATTACAAGGTTGCCTGCGAGACCAATGGTCCCTCTTGCTGCGATGGCTGGCAGTGCGTTGGTGCTACTGAGTGGAACGCTGGTGTTTGCATTCCCCGTTACTAAGGGCACCGAAGAGCTTTAATGGACTTTATATTTGTGCGGGCATAGATAGAAAGCCATGAGATCTGGTTTCTTTTTGGACCTCCCTTTCGATGCATCAAGTATACCTCTTGAGAAATTTTAGATCGTCGGGGTCTTCATATACAAGTTTAAGCATTATAGGGTTATATACGTCTTTAGTGTAAACAAAATGGTATTTTACAGTCATCTTCTATGCTTCGTGCCGTGCCAAACTTCGTGCGCATTGATGATTCTTTCGAATGCCTGCTAGACCAACCTCTAGTGGCCAAAGGTGACATGGGAGCAGAAGAGTCAGCACCTACACATATGAGAAAGTGCTGATTCAGATACACGACACTGCAAGATAGTATGAGGAGAGATGGAATTACAACACAGATCTGCTTTCTATCTCAACAGCTTCGATAAGCATTATTTTCAAGCCCCTTTTCAATGGGAAGCCTCTATATCGCATCCTAGCCATCACTCGCGGCCTATTAAAGTGATGTGTACTCAGCTTCAACTTTTGTGTTGAATTTGACTCTGTTGTCGATGAGGAAGCCTCAATATCTTCTCTTTGCCACCCATCAATGCCCGAAGCAGTGTTCAACACCCATCCCTATTGACTTCATTATCGTCGGCTCCCTTGCTGATGAGAAGCCTCGCTATCTTCTCCCAGCCATGCCTAACTGCATAAACCAGCGGTGTGTGTCCATCTTTATCGCTGACATTGACGCTCGCTCCCTTGTCGATGAGGAGCCTTGCCATATCCTCGGAGCCATCTGTTACTGCATTAAACAGCGGTGTCTGTCCATCATTATCATTGACATTGACGCTCGCTCCCTTGTCGATGAGAAGCTCCGCTATCTCCTCGAAGCCATATATTACTGCATTAAATAGCGGTGTCTGCCCATCGTGATCGTTGACGTTGACGCTCGCTCCCTGGTCGATGAGGAGCCTCGCTATCTCCTCGAAGCCATATATTACTGCATAAACCAGCGGTGTGTGTCCATCTTTATCGCTGACGTTGACGCTCGCTCCCTTATTGATGAGGAGCCTCGCTATCTCCTCATAGCCATATATTATTGCATAAGACAGCGGTGTCTGTCCATCATTATTGCTGACATTAACGTCGGCTCCTTTGTCGATGAAGAGCTTCGCTATTTCCTCGTTGCCACCCAGTACTGCCCGAAGCAGCGGTGTCTGTCCATCGTTATCGCTGACATGAACGTCGGCTCCTTTGTCGATGAGGAGCTTCACTATCTCCTCGTTGCCACCCATCGATGCCCGAAGCAGCGGTGTCTGTCCATCCTCATCGCTGAAGTTAACATCCGCTCCATTGTCGGAAATAAAGCTCGCTTCCTCGTACTTGAGCCTCGTAGATGCCCGAAGCAGCGGTGTCTGTCCATCCTTATCGCTGATATTAACGTCGGCTCCTTTGTCGATGAGGAGCTTCGCTATGTCCTTGTTGCCACCCATCAATGCCTGAAGCAGCGGTGTCTGTCCATCCTTATCGCTGATATTAACGTCGGCTCCTTTGTCGATGAGGAGCTTCGCTATGTCCTTGTTGCCACCCACCGATGCCCGAAGCAGCGGTGTCTGTCCATCGTTATCGCTGATATGAACGTCGGCTCCTTTGTCGATGAGGAGCTTCGCTATGTCCTTGTTGCCACCCATCGATGACCGAAGCAGCGGTGTCTGTCCATCTTTATCGCTGACATGAACATCGGCTCCTTTGTCGATGAGGAGCTTCGCTATGTCCTTATTGCTACCTATCGATGCCTGAAGTAGCGGTGTCTGTCCATCTTTATCGCTGACATGAACATCGGCTCCTTTGTCGATGAGGAGCTTCGCTATGTCCTTGTTGCCACCTATCGATGCCTGAAGTAGCGGTGTCTGTCCATCTTTATCGCTGACATGAACATCGGCTCCTTTGTCGATGAGGAGCTTCGCTATGTCCTTGTTGCCACCCATCGATGCCCGAAGCAGCGGTGTCTGTCCATCCTTATCGCCGGCGTTGACGTCCGATCCCTTATTGATAAGGAGCCTCTGAATCACTTCGGGGCCATGAATCATGGCCCATTGGAGTGGTGTGTGCCCCGCCTGATCGGTGATTTCATCGGCTTCCTTGTAAAGGCATGTAGAATTCAGAAGAGCAACAGCAGTCTCCCAGTTACGGTTTTCCAAAGCAGCAAAAAGTGGATACTTGTGTGTTTCCCCAGGGACATAGATCTGTGGATCAACTTTAAGCCTTGTGCGAACGAGCTCGGGGCATCCTTTATCTGCTAGGATGTAAAGTAGACTTGCATTCGTGCTATAAAGATCGGATTTGAGAACGCCGCTTGCAGTAATCCAGTCAGAAGCAGGAAAGGAGGACAGAAACTCGTCTTGGGAAAACAGTTTCGCCGCCGCATTGGCATGGTGGAGGATATGCCGAGTTGCATACCGTAAAAATGGATATTGCCTTAATGTTTCCGACCGGTGGACAAAGCCAGGAATCCACGGCCGCCATTTTGCAGAAACAGATGAAACAGATGCACACACCGAAGTATGCTTTATATATAAACTGCAGCATTGTTTGAGTATTTCATGACTGGGGCTTTCGCAGTCAAATCCAAATTCAGGCCACAATTGTTGTAAGCCCCTATCTTTGAGGAGAAAGTCTCGGACAGATTCATGAATAAACTGCACCGTCGGCTGTTCGGATTTGGTTGTCTCAGCAAGCCCCTTCGAAGCGCTTACAACATATCTGTTGAGTCTGCCGAGACCGTCACTGGTATCAAGGACAGTGGTATCTGGTATTTGATCATCAGCTAGACCCTTGAGTGATAAACCAGACCAGAGAGCATGATAGAACTCCTGGGGTTGCAATGGCCCCTTTGCGTATAGTATCCAGAGGATGCAGAGTAGGAGGGCCTCCATATCTTCCTTGTCACGCGTCAAGATGTTTTTGAAAAGCTCGCTCAATTCACACGGTATTTGCTCGAGCCTCTTTTTAAGAGCCATTCCTCCTCGCCGAAATTCCTTATTAAGCATATCGACAACTAATATGACCCACATAAAAACACCAGCAGCTTTATGGAGAAGCTGGGACTGTAGCTGCTTGGAAAATTCACGGTCTTCAACCTGGACTCGTAGGCGACTCGAGATATAGATCGCCAAATCCTCTGCATGGCCGGGTTGATCCTCCAGTACTAGTCGAATACCCCACTGAATGGAGATATAGGGATAATGTCGACTAGAGAAACATATTCGGAAAGGAATACCCTGGGTCGCGGAATCTGCAGCTAGATCTTCAAAAAATTGAACCATATCCACAGCTTGTTGTTCATCACACTCGTCGAGAGCATCGACAAAGCAGGTGAATGGGTACTGGCCCAGGGCAAAGACTGCGTCGCGAAAGAGGTGCTTGAGAACATTCAAAGGAGGGCAAGCTTCTGGACGCGGTGGCACAAGTTCTGTATTATCCAAAACTGTCTGGAGCTCAGGATATCCTTCAAGTAGCTGAAGGAGCAGTGACCGATACATCCCTGTGATCGACTTTTCCAAGTATTGACCTCGAGCATGGAAGAAAAAGGAGGCCGTGATAGCAGATTTACGTTGGGATTTGTGCTCCATATAGGCGAACTTCATAATTGTGGACTTGCCAGCACCTGGCTTACCACAGATCCATAAAAAACCGTGATGTTGTACCAAGTTCGCGGGATTCAGCCATGCTTCATAGCTTGGATGGCAAAGAAGCCACCGACATGTTCTGACGTGCTCTGCTTTTATGTCCAATTTGCGAGAGTCAATTTGTTCAAATCTTAGGGACCCGAGTAAGAGCTGCCGACGTTTTTGAGGTGTTAATTGATCTAAATCATGGTGTGAGCACCAGTAAATTGAACCTTTCATAAGGATATCTAGGAAACGAGCTAACCTACTAGGATCAGACTCAGGAATCCTGCTAGTCTCATTTGTATGCCTCCTGGCTATGCTGGGTATCTCCTCAAGCAGTTCTCTCGCATATGCCGCCGCTGTAGCAGCGGCATATCTTTGCCACTCTTTGCTCTTGTGTGAATCAGAGTAGTCACAAATCCCCCGGATTGGGAGACAAGGGAGAATATCCATTAAGCCAGCAGCCTCCATTTCAAAGCATATGACGTCTAATTCTCGAGCAATATTGTCGCGAGTAATGCCGTGTTTCATGACTTGGTTTCCCGAAGCAATCGCACCGTAATGAATTATTACATCGTCCCTTCTGATCCGTGGTATCAACTTCAAATGGTCGCAAGTATCACAGCTAGAAAACGAGAGCCGATGATCATACGTTGCTTGGAATAGTCGATCCTGTAATGTAGGGCGATTGTAGTCGGGGTATGCCTTCATTCTTTCCTGTAGGATGAATAATGTTTGACTAGATCCTAATTCGTGTTTAGATCGGAGAACTGACACAGCTGTTCTGAGTAAATGGCCAGGATCTCTGTAAATTGCCGTTCGCTGAAACTTGCCCTCCTCGACGATTTTCCCAAGATCATACTGCATCACTCTTGTTCCTACCACGACATCACCCAAGCGAATATCATGCTTAATTGGCACACCACCACCAATCCCGACCATCAGGCTGACACGGAGTGATGGGAACGATCGTTTCATGTTTGTCATGACCGTTGCTGCATTATTTGTCCCATAACCCTCTGCTGGTAAACACGCAATAACGATGTTATGTCGGTTGATGCTCCCCAATATGTAGGCGTTTTCGTCTTCATAAACAGGCAGAAGGTTGTGAATGTTGTCAAGCATAGCCCGGGCTGCCGCCAACTCTATGTGTAGAGCGCATATCCAGGCGATGGTGTACTGATCGTGTCGTAAAGTGGGCAAACTGCCATGATGAGCCGCCGTGATCGTGCCGTGGTCATTGCGCTTCCAACGCTTCGGGGCTCTATCGTTTGTGTGATGATCAGAGAACGATGTCATGACAAGCGTATCGTATGCTAACTGTGGGTTGTCTTGATAGGCATTTTCTGACTCCCAGCTGAACGAGGGGCAGATCATCTGCGCGCTCATCAGGTGACTTCAAGGCGCTTAAGCAGTCAATCAGAACATGCGAAAGTTTCCTTCCTTTCCAAAGGCTACATACTTTCGGCTTAGCATCTGATTTTAAACAATGGTATTTCTTTCAAAGTCTCATTGTGAATGTGACCACGGTCCTGCAGAATGCGACTAGTCAAAGAACAATGAGACCTGTTTGGCTAGAGGGCTCAGACTTCCGTAGCTTGTCTTGATATGGGAATGAAGACATGGTAGGAAATAGTCTATGTGCACACAATGATATAGCGATTATAGTCTAACCAACGGGTGAATCTTCTTCATTGAAACTGACAATTCTATTTGTTCATGACGTTTCGTCTACTGTAGCTCCGCGTCTGCAGAACACTTAGCAACCTAATCCCACAAATTTCTGGTTAGCCTTCTTTTTTGTTTGTTTTCGCAGATGCATAAAGTCCAGGTAATCATAGAGATGTATGTGTTTACCTTCTAAGCCCCTCTCTGAGAGTGCTCTCATTTTGCGAGAAAACCAAACGAAACCATCCAGGATTTTTTCCATGTTCCTCTCCAGGATGAAGGAAAACACCCGCATCGACGAATGTCTGCGCCAAATCATATTCCTGTTCCTTGATGGGGGAACCGTCATTTGACAGGAAAGGAGAAAGATTAATATATACAAAAAAGCCCGCATTTCTAAAGAACATTAGCATGAAAATCCAATTGCAAGGTATCTTTTCTTGAAAAAAAAATTAAAAGGGCTAGGTCTTACCCTCCCTTCGCATAGTCGATGCCTTCCCGATCCAAAATGGAGGTAACCAATCGATAGCCTGCCGCTAGACTTTCTCGTGATTTAGCTGTAAAGTTTGAAACAAAGTCTTGGTCTTCGAGAATGGTAGTCCCAATGGTAATAGCGGCTTGGGAAGGACTGTGGAGTCGCAGAATCATTTTGCATGCTTGACGAAGTTGCTCGTTTTGTGTGATTAAGAATCCAAGATGTAAACCGCCAGATGCAAAATCCTAGCATTATTTAGTTCTGCTTTTTCCTGGTCATGGGAGTGCAATTACCTTGCTGAATCCATATAAAACATGGACAAGATTGGGGTCTATTATTCCGTCGAGATTCAATGCCAGGATCGAAGTGAACGGTACGGCATCAGGATCACCAGAATCAAATACACATGAAGCGTAGACTTCGTCGCTGATTAGATGGATGCTGTGTTTTTCACAGAATTGGGCGATTGCCTCTAACGTATCAGCTGAATAGCATCGTCCTATTGATGCAATAAGCAATTCCATCTTCTACTTTAATAGACCAAAAGACTTACCAACAGGGTTGTGTGGATTGACAAGAAGCACCGCGCGGATATTTACCCCTCGCTCATTAGCCTCCTGCAAAGCCTGCTCATATTTGTCAACCACCGTTGGAGCGAAGGCCTCGTCGATTGTTGTATTAGCA
The DNA here is from genome assembly GCA_028829675.1 of Penicillium tannophilum. Classification (NCBI taxonomy): domain Eukaryota; kingdom Fungi; phylum Ascomycota; class Eurotiomycetes; order Eurotiales; family Aspergillaceae; genus Penicillium; species Penicillium tannophilum. Next base: position 314,434 of record JAQKAK010000011.1, read on the forward strand.
TAGACAATCTCTACGCCTGCTTCGACTCCATAGTCTAGTTCGAATCGACCATACACTGGTCTATTGACAAGAATAGCATCTCCGCGCTCGGCCAGATTGTAACCAAGCATGCTGCCCAAAGATGTAGGGCAATCAGCAACAAAGATATGATCGGGGTTGATAGGTGTATGAGCTCCCAGAACTCTGTTCAGATGGGCAGCGGCGACGGTAGGTAGTCTCGCATTTATAGTTGCGCTGGAGCGGTAACTGATTGAGTCTGTGGTGAAAACAACTTTCTCGTTGATGTATTTGACGATGTCTTCTCTCATCGGGCTCTTTTTCAATGTTAGACAGGTGCCTAGTTTCAAGAGAGCTTGAACTCACGTTCTCCGCCAAGCCAAAGGAGATTAATCCAGTAGGATTCGTATCTGCATCATAAGTCGCAGTAGGGGCGAATCGCCATGGACGTTCCAGCTCAGTGATATTTTTTAAAGCTCGAGAAGAAAGCATTTTGTGATGAAGAGAGCCTCTCGAGATTGGAAAATGCTTGAAAATATACCCTTATGTAAGTGAAGGCGAGGATGCAAAGAAGCGGTGTCTATCGTGACGTTTAAACTGCTCAAAATTTCTCATTCAGGCACCTGTGCAATTCAGACCCAAAATCGAAGCCAATGCGCCTCAATATGCGCCAAGGGTATAGATTCAAGCTAAAGGCAGACTAGCTTCACGAAGTTTTGCTTGTTGGTGGTGCAAGCGGCTAGCGACAGGTGTGCCTGGGCACTGAGGAGAGTTCCCCGCATTAGTGGGGACCGCGGGGGTGGTTCAGTAAGAGCGGACGAGGTATCTAATGCTGACATCAGGGAAGAATAATTTGGAGATGGGTATGTATTCGAACAAGGGGTTTCTCTAAATAGCAACGCCAACCGCTATGCTTGATTTTTATAGTACATGTACACTACCCAGAAGGGTAGAATTTGTGAGCCTCAGCGCCAGCTCAACTATACCGATGCCTGGTGCGAGGCCTCTTGCGCTTGTCAACTTTCAGCTTCTCTGCCATGAAGTTCCAACACTCAATCGGTCTTCGGCCTCCAATGTATTCGCCTTTAGGTGAGAATACCTCGACCTGAGGATACGTTGGGGGCTCATCTTCGGAGCCGCGCCTGTTGCGGACCTGAATGCTCACTTCAATCCAGCCACAGCCCTCGATGAGGATGTCAGCGGCCATGACGCGGTACGGCAGGTAGGGTACCGGAATACCCTTATCTTTGACAGCCTTGGCAACCGAGGTAGGAAGATTTGAAGCGGTGATGTCCCACTGCAAATCGAACTTGCCGGCAGAGGCAATAATGCTGCCTGTTCCTTCAACCATTAGAACCTTGCCTCGATATGGCTGTTGCTCGGCTTGTATCTCGATCGCCTTTGCTGTGTTCGTAATGTGAGATTCGATCGGCACAAAAGTAGCGGCCATCACGGTATCCTCGGGATTCACAGCAGAGATACGTACTAAGCCACCGCCGAGAAGAAGTGATTGGCCGGGCTTGAGAGTGCACCGCTCAGGCTTTACGCGCTTTGTCATGATCAAATCACGTTTGTGCTCGTCAACAACGTGGTCTTCCAGCTCGCTGCGCTCCATACCCGGCAGGTCGATCATTTCACCCCGTCCACGTCCGAATGGAATGCGAATAGGCGACACTGTAGTTCCCGGCAAAGAAGACACAACTGGAAGCACTGGGTATAAATCCTCACGAGGAGCAGGCGGAAGGAGACTGTCAGGGTCGATAGGGGTTACCTGTCGCTGGGTTGACATTTCCTTTTCTCGTTTTTCCATCCACTCGGCCATATTCTCTAGCCTTCGAGAGTCCTTGGGGAAACACGCCTCAATGAAGCTGCTCTTGCCCACATTGGCTTTACCAACGACCCAGATACCCCCACCGTGCTCCCGAATCTCTTCCTTGACTTGCTTGGTCCACCAACCTCGGTGTGCGCTGATCATGTGCACGTTGCCTAGTCGGACATCCTTTCCTGCTCTTCCCAAGGCATTGCGCAGGATTGAACGGACATATTCCATTTTAGAATCCACCTGCTCTTTAGTCGCTGCCAACAAATCCGATCGTGTAATGATGAAACTGATCGTGGGCATTTTCTGACCATGATGATACTTCTCAGTGGATGACCGTCGGTTTCGCGAGCGCTGCTCCTGAGCAAGAAGCGCCCAGTGGATGCGGGGAACAAGAGACATGGGGAAATCAGCTGCATCCAGGATGTGGTATACTCGGTTATGCTTATGAGGCGACTCGTTGATATATTCTCGAATGGAAAGGATGGTTGGCTTAGGTGACGAGACAGCCTTATTATGGTGTATCAAATCATGACAGCGATCGCAGACCTGGGTATTTCGATCCGGTGACTCTAGAGCCTGAATTGAAGGGGAGACAGAAACGTCATCAGAGACAGAGATATCGTCAGAGCCAGGTATATCGTCAGACATAGGAATACTCTCAGAGGCAGAGATATCACTTTCTAGCAAAGCACCTTATTGATTTCCAATTAGTCAAGATGCAGACATGCGAATTGAGATAACATACCTTGAGTTGGTAAAGGCGCTGTTTGCTCTTCAGTAGCACCAGTCTGTTCCGGCAATGGGTCACTGGCAGCCTTCTCTTCTATGACAGCACTTTCTGCCACTTCTGTCGGTTCCCTAGCTTCTGGCGCGACATTTTCTTTATCAGTCGTCCCCTTGTGGGAGGCGATCAACTTCCGGGTCTGTTTGCGATTTCCCCCGTAGTAACCTGGCTCGTCCGGCTCGACTGTCTGTGTAAAAGCACCACATCCAGGGCAGCATACAGGAAGGACCTCAGCCAATTCCTCAGCGGTCACTTCTTTGCGTTGGAAAGGTGTGGTTGAGAAGGATCGGGGAGAAATCCGTATTTGCGTCGCGATGCTGCCGCAGCTCATTTGCGACGGCACAGTTCGTAGGAGGGGGGTGACTGTCGTTTTCAGGAGGGAATTGCATGGCTTTGGATGCCATCGCAATGACCCAAGTCGCAGGGCTCGCGATATCGCCCCTCTGGAGCAAGGTGACATGGTGGATGTACAGGTTTGCGGAGTTCGCGCGGAGCTTTTTTTTTATCGGGGCCACTTATCAGTGGCGCGCCGTGCTCCCGCCTGCCGTACAACGAATTAGATGCAAGCTTAGCCAATCCAGAAAGTTCTACTCTCCAAGGGACTGAAATTATTTGAATAAATTACTGAATTGTGTTCAATTAAAGCCTCCAAGTGGCAGTGGTAATAATGACCTATAAACATCGAAAGAGCTGCGCTGAAAACCGCTAGAAACCAAGAAAACGCCATCATAATCCATAACTCAATTTTTGATATTTAAACCCGTGCTTTGCCTTTACCCTTAGACTCTGGTTCCTCCTCTTCTTCGGAATCGCTCATGAATTCATCGTCATCGTCAAATCCAATGAACCGACGGGGAGCAGACTTCTGGGCGGGCGCAGACGGACCGGCAGCGCTCGAGGAAACGGCGTTTTCGTCTTCTTCCTCATCCTCATCAGAGGTAGACGAATCCATGTGATCACTTCCCTCGCTGGCACTGGTGCTCGAGCCACCAAGAATTGCATCGCGAAGGCTGTCAGTCCATGAACCATCCTTCATAGCCAATAGAACAGCCTCGCGCGCCTTCTCATTCATTTCCTCCTTATCGTCCATCCACTGACCATCGATCTTCTCCCTTCCGCCGCCACTCTTGAGCTCGTCCTGGCGCTTCTCGGCCATCTCCACCACGGCTTGCCATCGTTGGCGACGTTCTTCCTTCTCTTTCTTATCCATCTCGGGCTTAACAGCAAGGTATTCGGCGAGTGACTTGGCCTCGGCCACGGTACGGAGACGGCGCCCATCCAGGTTACGACTGGAGCTGTTGTTGTCGCCTTGGTTGCGCTTGCGTTTGCTGGACATACGACCACCGGCGGCACGAAGCTGAGATCCGAAACCACCCTTACCACCGCACATGGGGACGGAGAGGCGGACAGGAAGGAGGTTTGAGGCCACGGATGCGCCATCGCGAAGGATCAAAGATTGCAAAGAGTCTGCAGATGGAGTAATTTGCTTGTTGTTGGTTGTTGTAAGGATGAGGGACTGTAGAGAAAGCGTCGACGGGAGGTATGAGGCGACTTTCTCAGTTAGATCCGAGATGCTGGAGGTCGATGGCAGCGAGAATGAGACGGTGGACGGCAGCGACAGGCCGGGGAAGGATGAAAGCAAGATGTTCACGTTTGTAGACGCCATTTTGAATGAAGTGTTGTGAGTGTAACTTCAAGAAATGAGGTATATGACAGTTGACGGCAGGATTGTAATGGCGCAGCGATAAGATGGATGAGGCTGGACTTTGACATCAACAGTCATGTGATCTTGGATAGATGACTCATCATGAACAGTCACGCATAAGCACTGATATCATGTGACTAGGGCGGTAGCCCTAGCGAGGACCCCGAAAGAGCAATATCGCACTTTTCTTCGTAGCGGAGCTCCACTCTCTAACCTTTTAAATCACCCATCTGTTCTTTGTCAAAGCGATTCCACGAATTGCGCCAGGAACTCGCGACAATGTAAGATTGCGCCCCAATGCTCTGGTTTATTGACAGCGACTAACAATTTCACAGGCTTATCCCTAAGGACGACCGCAAGAAGATCCACGAGTACCTCTTCCGCGGTATGTGACAACACCCTCGCCGGCGCTCTGACCTTGAACCGTCGGTTTTGCGAAAGAGCGACAACGACCTTGGAACAATTGACTGACTTTACATTTACAGAGGGTGTGCTCGTGGCCAAGAAGGACTACAACCTTCCCAAGCACGGTGACATTGACACCAAGAACCTTTACGTACGACTTCCCATATGCCACTTACCGCTGAGATATTTACTAATACCCCTCGCTCTACAGGTCATTAAGGCTCTTCAGTCTCTGGACTCCCGCGGTTTCGTCAAGACCCGCTTCTCGTGGCAGTACTACTACTACACCCTCACCCCCGAGGGTCTCGACTACCTGCGCGAGTGGCTCCACCTCCCCGCTGAGGTTGTCCCTGCTACCCACATCAAGCAGCAGCGTTCCCACGCTCCTCCCCGCGGTATGATGGGCGGTGAGGACCGTGAGCGCCGTCCCCGTGCTCCCCGTGAGGGTGGCCGCGAGGGTGGTTACCGCCGCCGCGAGGAGGGTGGTAAGGAGGGTGGTGCCCCCGGCGAGTTCGCTCCTTCCTTCCGTGGCGGTTTCGGCCGTGGCCGTGGTGCTCCCCAGTAAGGGATAGGCCCTGGTGTCCTGTCATCCACTGCTCGGTCATCCTAGGGACAGATGTGGCCGGTTCCCGGTTTGGAGTAGGATTTCCAGAGATGGAGTGTTCCTGAAACGAACTGGTGCTAGGCGCATCTTTTTACGACCTCTCGTTTCTGAGGCTTATGGATACAGGAAAATAAAAAAAAGCGGAAACGATGTCACTGGCTTTATGATTAGCTAGATTATTCAATGGCAAATCATGATTCGGTGCCAACTCTTGTGTTTCAGTAGAATCGTAGTATTCGTTGTAAACATTTGATATAGGCTAGTATGCTGCTCCATGCGCCACTAACTTTTAGTGAATCTCTTTCGATCATATCGCACCACAGCTTGCAGGATAACCGACGCTCCAGTTGCGCAATCATCCGCAGAGCAAAATTCCTCCGGGTGGTGGCTCAAGCCATCCTTACAGGGAACGAAGATCATACTAGTCGGTACCCGCTTGGAGGTAAAGACACTGTCATGACCAGCGCCACTCATGATGGTCCTCACTAAGGACTTAGTGTCTGCCACAGGCTCATCCGCCACGACAGCATGGGCAGACTCCTGAACACAATCAATGCAGTCCTCGTGGAACTTCACAGCAGGCGAGTCAAAATCAAGTGTCCACTCGACACGGCAAGGCTTGCCAATGCCAGCGCCCTCTGCAGCAGCAATAGCATCAAAATCACTACGAAGCTGGCTCTCAACCTCAACGACTAGATCATTCTCAGGCCCACGAATATCCAAGCTGAAGCTGACTGTTCCAGGGACAGTGTTTACACTTCCGGGCTTCGCCTCGATAATGCCGACGCTAGCAAGACAGCCTTTGGATGCAGCAACCTCTCGTGCGCGAACCATCATTTGAGCAAATGCATACAATGCATCGGCACGGTGCTCAAATGCCGTCGTTCCTGTGTGCGTGTCTCGTCCGATCACATTCAACCGGAACCAGCGGTAGGCCTGCACTGCAGTAACGACTCCGACTCGCTGGCCTGCAGAAACCAGATGGGGCCCTTGTTCAATGTGTACTTCGAAGTGAGCCGCCATTGGTGTGGTTTTGTATGAGCAGGGCACGCTGCCAAGGTAGCCGATCTTCTCCAAGGCACTCTTCATAGTTTCGGGGGCCGAGCTAGCTGTGGGCAGCGAAGCTACTGTGGGTACTTCCTTGAGCTCGTGGGCCTGTGATAGTGGAATGGACTCGGCCCATACGCCAGACGCGATCATGCTGATAGGGAAACGGGCTCCTTCTTCGCTATTGAGAGTTAGCGAATCCACCATACAAGATTCGAATCCACTATCATACTTAGTCCAGTTAACAACGCCTACACCTCCTTCGGTTTCCAGACCCAAATCGTCCAACCTCTTGATCGCTTCCACGCCAGACAAAACTCCCAGAATTCCATCATAACGCCCTCCTGTTGGCTGTGTATCCAGATGACTGCCGATGAAAGTCGCTGGCACGTCTGTCCTTCGACCAGGACGGACTGCGAATATGTTGCCCATCTCGTCGATGGTAATTTGACACTTGAGGTCTTTCATAGTTTGAATGAACCAATCCCGGACGCTCTTGTCCTCTTCAGATAAGGCGAGACGCTGCATCCCGGTATCGGTTGACCCCCTGTAGAATCACAAAGCCCATAGTTAGCAAGGCATACACTGACTTGCGTTGCTGAATATTGGGCCGGGGTGCAAGGCTTGCGAAAGTCAAGCTACAAGAACACTCACTCTCCCCATCGAATTCCAAACCCCCATTTACATGACTCATGTAAGTCAATTGCAAGTCTCTCCTTGTTGGCTCTCAAGGCCGAGACGTCAGCCTCAGACATTTCTGTTGTCAACATGGCGCGGTATACTGTTGTCGAAAAGGATTTGGAGTGATGTGGAGAAAATAGTTTCCTGATTGGTGACGTGAGCCGGATGTTTCTCAGGGTCGTACGTAAACTTTGCACAGCAGCCATAGTGAAAAATAGATGATACTTATAACCTCAAATCGCAATGCTGTGGTCCTTGATAAGGAAGCGGGGAACATAGCGGACAAAGTCCGCCCTTGATAGCATCTGCCGACATGCCGATATACATGCCCCACATTGGAGTAGGAACTTGAGTGGAGTCATCCCGGTTGTTTGTATGGCACAAACGACAATGATATTTTTTAGCCTGAGGCATGGCATAGACGGGAATTGCCATCGCTGGCTCTATAAAGTTCTTGACTTCCTGGTTTGCCCCTCCATCTATCCTACATGTTTCTGCTCTGTCTGTTATTTCTATAAAAATAATCTCTCAAATCAACGATCACAAGGTAGTCGAGTCTACTATCTCTGATACCTATACTGTCAAGTGGAATCCATGGACTATGCATATATATTCCGATCCTATGATACGAGCCTTATCTGAGATGTCATCGCATTTGCTTCCATGGCTGACTGGAGCATTTCTAAGGGCACTGGTCCCTTTGATGTATCAACAATGTTTTCAATCTTGCTTCCCATATTAAAAGCATTTTACCATCTTAAACTGTCGCAACATCCGTGGATATCCTTGCACGATTCAAACATGTCGACACCAAGTACCACTTTCAACTTCAGCAGGTCGAGAGCGGTAATGATCGCTTTTTCTACATTTCCACGGCGGACATACCCAGCGAATTTCTTTCACTTCGCAGCCTCTTCTAATGGCCTTGCAAAGCCATTGCCTACTATTGCCTTTCGACGCTGTCGTCTTTTATTGGGGCCCAGAAGGACGTGTTTAGAGGTCAAAGGACGACAATCAATTTGCATACGAGAATACTAGGAACTGCGGAAATAGCGCATAGCTGTGCTACTGTCAAAGAAAATGAAGGGCAATTTGTCTATCTTTGGGCTGAGCAAAGTCAAATGAAAGTTCCCTCGAGTCGAACAAAACAAGTGCCAGCCAATTTAAACGCTTCACCCATCAGGGAAAGACTGATATGATTCACTGATTCGAATGGTTTCCATTTTCTGGTTTAATTAACAACTTACACTCTTTTCCACCCCAAATCCTCGCCAGAATCAAGAACAAGATGACTACAACAACCCGCATTTACATACAGTCAATACTCGCTATGACGCAAAATGGTTTTTCCATACAACGTTATTTTATTTACTTCCATCTCGCCCAATCATGTCGATGGATGGTCATAGCACGTGACGGAGACGGACGAACGATTGCGGACGAACAAGTCGGAGCAGTCGGAGCAGTTTGAGCAGTCTGAGAACTCAACTTCAAAAAAAATCAAGCAAAATCAAAATGGTATCCCTTGAAACCGTGCGGCAAAATAACTCCAGCTTGAAGGGTTTCGGTCCGAATCTCGTGGCAGTGTTTGGTAAACCTAAATCCACTCCTATCCGATCTGGGTCCCCACAGACCGTAGGGGAACAAGTTAATAGACAAAGCTGACATGAATGCTTATAGTGGGAGGAACCAGCGGAATAGGTGAAGCAACAGCTCGTGCATTTATACGAGAGACTGAATCATCCCGGGTCTATCTCGTCGGGCGCAACAAGACCCAGGCTTCCAAAATCATCGAGGAGCTCCGCCAGATCAACCCGGATGGTCAGATTAGCTTCGTGAAATGCGAAGCTGCGCGCCTGCACAGTGTTGATGAAGCATGCAAGTCAATTCAGGAAAAAGAGGAGAAGGTAAATCTGCTATTCATGACAGCTGGTATGATGACGACGAAGGGGCGAGATGGTATTTGCAACGCATTCTATACCAAAGACGGCATTCACTAATTCACTATCTAGAAACCGATGAGGGACTGGATAAGAAGTTCAGTCTCCATTATTACTCTCGAGCACGTTTCGCTATGAATTTACTTCCCCAATTGAGCAAGGCTGCGACTGCCAACGAGGCAGGTAAACAAGGCCTGGGTAGCAACTTGTCTCGAGTTGTATCCGTTCTATCGGCTGGTGATGAGATTTCTCTTCATTTAGATGATCTAGATCTAAAGACCCACTATTCACTCCGCAACTGCGCTGGACATGCCATCACCATGAACAGCCTGCTCATGCAAGAGCTTGCTGCAGCCCATCCTGCGACCAGTTTCATCCATGCCTATCCTGGTGGCGTAAAGACTGGCATTATGCGGGAGTTCCACCCCATTACTCAGTTAGCGATCAATGCTTTGACAATCTTTGCCAAACCGTGGATGGTGCCTCTGAATGAGAGCGGCGAGCGACATCTGTATGCCTCGACTAGTCCGCAATACCCGCCCCAGACCTCAGGCGATGGCGACGTGGCAATCGGGGCTGATGGCAAGACTGGGAGCGGGGCGTATCTGTTGAGCTGGGATGGTTCGATCACAGGCAATAAGAAAGTTCTTGAGGCGGCACGCCAGAATGAAACGGGCAAATTGGTGTGGAAGCACACTATGGAGATCTTTACGTCGATCTGTGGCAAGTAAACCACGTCATCTTTTGCCCGCCAACTCCACTCAAACACTCAATATTTCAGTTTACAGATGTGTTTCTATTGAAGTATAGTATGAATCCATGTTTGAAATAGTCTAATCAGTATATAATTCAGGCAGTCCCAGTTGATGTGATTCGTTCAAATACCCCGATCACGTGCATTCGCCTCTGGAACGGTAATCTTGGGAAAGCACGGATGGATCCATGGATGAAAAGCGTGTATTTCTGAAATCCCTTACCATTTTCTGCATGTGCGTATTACAGTATCGGATAATCTGTGCATCCGGGGTTCAACAACCCTCAAGCGTTTAATGGATCGAGGTAGATTTTTCAGAGGCAAATCGGATTTTTCCACTCCGAAAAGATAAAACTATCGCTTTATGCTCCCTGCCGTAATCTGTACAGCCAGACCGAAGAGTCTTGCTGCGGATTCGAGCGCAGGACAACTCGATTGAACCTCGTTCACGAAGAGACCACCCCTTGACTCACACACATGTTCGCCACCATGTTTGAAGACTTCTCCTTCTCCTCGCCGTCGTCGCGACCGACCCGGTTAGCGCTGAATACAGAGGACCGGCTCATGATCGATGGGGACAGCAACCTGATCTCACCATTATCGTCTCGCTGCCCGTCGCCGACATCGCACCGCTTCCGCACACTGTCACGATCCCGGTCTTCATACTTTCGTTCCCAGCAACAACCACCGACGTCCGTGCCTTTTCCTTACGAATCAAAGCGTCTTTCGATCGCAACATTGACACAGAAACTTCACGAACATACCCTCCAAACCCCGAATGGCGAGTCTTTCCCTGACCGGACCCGGTTCGGTCATGATGGACGGCGCTCCGGTCAGTACGCTGGTTACGTCCTCACACCACCAGACACAGACCACGATGACGACGGACTCCTCTCTTCGCCATCCCTTTGCTCAAACCCAAGTCCCACTTCTATTCCCCCGGACTTCCCCCCGCTAGACGGCCCAGACTCCTCGCACCCACAGCCAGATCTGCTCAGCATTCGCAGCCAACGACAGCAGATCTCCCAGCTACAATGTAATAAAGGAGATATCGATGCTGTCCGCCGCGCAACCGATGATTCATTTGGCTCTATTCCCTGTGAAGACGATTGCCACCCCAGCTCTCTACCGCCACGTCCCTCGCCAAGACGGCGAGCACTGACGCAGCACCGCAGTAGATTTGGGCCTGTGGAGTCGTTGGAGACGCGGGGGAGGCGGAAGAGTAGCTCGAGTGCTCTACATTCGCATCGGATTGAAAAGAGTCATCATCCTTCGTTTGCGGGGAGGGATGCGTCTAAACGCAATGAGCAGGGGCTTCGGCGAAAGAGTATGGTTACTGCAGCGCTGGCGTCTGTAGTTGAGAGGCCTTAACCTTACTTTGGCTAGGCCTATTTGACTTCGTTGTATATACTTCAAAATTGATACCCGTTTATAGACTGATTGGTTTTCTTTGATTGGGTTGGCTCTATTGGACTAACTGATCATATGCTTTGCGGAATATAAATCTGCAGATCCTTGATATCTTGATATAAGGAAGTTCAATAATCAAAATCACTTATCTCAAGTGCTTGAAACGATCAGGGTGGTTGGCCTAATCGGCGGCTTCTAGATGTAGAGCCCCTTGTTCACTAGCATTCCCAAGCCCACGAGCACACCCTTGGTCTAAGGTTTTTCCTAACTCAAAATCAGAAATTATCAAGGGATGCGAAAACCCCCTTGTGTATCCGAGACACCCAGCCACAACCCAAATCCTGAAACTTTCATCAGAACTACGGATACAAACGACATGCTGCAAGATCCCGCAACCTACCATCCGATCTACCCAGTATCTCGATCCATTCTAAATTGTTCTATGTGGCGCACTACAACGTGGGGATATATTCTTACTTTGACTAGCTCATGTACTATTCCGATGACGGTAGTGGGTCAGGTCGATTTAAACACTAGTGATCGGGAGTTCGTGAATATTCGGGATTTAGATGTAGACTGAGACCCGGCTTTCTGGTCCCTGGGTAGGTGTCTAGTTCAGCGGCCGGGTACGTTAGTATAAGGGGGTAGTTACAGTTGGACAAGACTATTGAGAAAATAGGTAATGAAGATGATTTGATTGTCCTGTATCAGGACTAGTGATATGGAAAAAGTTCCAGACTCAATCAAAGCGAAATAAAAGAGGTAATGGAAAGGTAGAATAAGAATACAGGTCAGAAGAAGAAAGAAAAGAAGAAAGAAAGGGGTAAAAAAAAATGGACGCCGCCATTTATCAAGATATCATATCCATTGTAAGCATTCAGTTCCCAGACCGCCAGCTGAAAAACTTTCGTAGTTTTCTCCGCTGGGTTTGCTTATCGCCTTTGCTCTTCCCATCTCCAAGGGAAACAGAGCTCTGGAACCTCCGCTGCAAGTCGTCCAGCGCGCGAGCAGGATGCCCGCGGAGGCCCATATTCTCGGCGTTGGCCGCGGCCAGCACGGATTGAACATGAGGGTCGTAGTAGATTGGGTCGTAGGTGTCGTGATCGTGATTTGAGTAAGCGGGAGACATGGTGTTGGAAATATATGTGTCGTAAGGAGAAGGAGGGGTAGTGTCGTGTTCATGTTCAAAGTCATTTTCACTTCCATCTTGAATAGATGGGAGTTCAAGGAAGATGCCTCGATCTCGGCCGTCGACCTGCGACCATTCGCCGTTGGCGTAGACAGGGGAGCCCGGCTCGCCGATTTCGCTTTCGCCCGAGTAGTAGGTTGCTGGGGAAGATGAGAGTGGTCGTGGAGAGTCGAGGTCGGAGGGTAGATCCTCTCTTTCCTCTAGGCGCTCTGAGATGGATGCCATGCGTGGTCGTGGGGATTCTTCTCCGACCATGTCGTTGTGTAGTTGTTTTGTCTCGTACCCTGAGGCCCAAGAGGTGTGGTTGGAGGAGTAGTCGGAGAATGAGCTGGATGGGATATCGGCTGTTTGCCTCTTGGGTGTAGAATAGCTTGATGAAAAGGGGGTGTATAGCGATTGCGAAGAATAATGAGATGGCAATGAGGCATCTGTGAACTGGGAGAGGGAGGACCGAGGATCCAGTCCCTGGTCTATAGAGAACGTGGAGACTTTTGAATCCCGGATTTGGTCCGAGAAGATGGAACAGCTATCGACATCTTCAATGAAAGAGACGATGCGGGCGAAGTCGAGCGACTTTCGCGGATTCAGGATCTCAAAGGAGGCACCGCCATGCGAGATGGTGGCGGCTGTGGTGGCCAACATCGGATCTGATTTCTGGGGGCGAGACAAAGGCGAATTTTGAGCCTGTCCCCGCGCCTCAAGCTTCTCGCGAAATGTATTCTAGAAAACCGGTCAGAAAGGGCGGATAGGGACTATTTATTCCAGGTTTCAGTCAACTCACCAATCGTTTCCTGTTGGGTCTGGGACGGGTCAGATGCTCCGAGACAAGGCTAACTCGTGGCCCCTGGGCAGGATGCGCACCTGCAGTTTAATTAGAATTTGTGTTTAATTTGATGCATTATCTCTGCAGGTGGGACTTACCGGCCTGTGGCTGACCAGATTCAGAAACCTCTTCTTGCTCGCTTCGCGCAGAGAGAATACTATGCGAGCACGATGGCGAGAGCGGTGGTGGAGTTGAAGCTACCGACGACGCCGTTGATGCTGCGTATGGAACGGTAGCAATATCTGAGGGACGGTTTAAATTGCTTGTTCCTGTTTTGCGTCGGAGCGTCTTTTCGGAACGATCTACGGGATCGTCGATGCACTCTGCAGCCTGTGCAAGTTGCTTGCGATAATCGTGGAGAGATAATGTACCAGTGAGGCCAATTGAGCGAGTAGAAAAAGAGGCGTCTGTAGAAAGGGGTTCGTGGTAGGTTGCATTGGCGTCCACGATAGATAATGAGCCAACCGGCAGCTCATTTGCGTACCAAACCCCGAAGGAGTCGGTGGACAGCACCTCGTGCTCTGTATCCATGATGCTAATTTACAATTGGCTTGAAACCTGGTTGCGATGAGGGGTTCGTCTTCAATTGCCTTAGCGTTGTGACATATCTTCTGTGGGTGAAGATCCAAACGCCCACACTCTATACATCCAATTAGTTGCCGTGCGGGGGTTAAAGCAAGGGATGTATCGAACCTCACCGTCAATGCAAGGTACAACCGAAATTAGAACAAAACAAAAAACCAGCAATGCCGTACCAGGAGCGATTATAAGAATATTTTTCCATTCGGTCATCCGGCCCGAAGTCGTGCCTGGTTCTTGTCTTCCTCAGTTTTTTTTTTCTGCGCTGAAGCTCCACTTTTCTCGAATCCACCCAATCTCCACATCAGTCTCGATCCCGTCTGGACTCAGGAACGCTGGGTCGAACCAGTGGTTCAGCACTCATAATGGCCTTATGTATGGCGAAGGGATTGCAAGTGGAAGACGTCACACCCCCGTGGCATCCGGGGGAACAAGGGCGAAAAGTCGGTGTCGTGTGCATAAAGTCTGTGCCCTGTTTGATGCCTGACCTTGTGTGTGCCCCAAATCTCACACTGCTAACCTAGAGGCTTTTGTGGAGCCAGAGAATAGAAATGACATGCATGAAAAGGAGATTGTCACAGTAATCTACAGGTAGTTCGCTCATCGTCTGATCTTAGCGGCATCTTAGTTTCACTCTAGCCCGTCCCACCCCCGGCCAATCACCCGCGTAAACGGTCATTTTAACCACACCCGGGCCCACCCCGCGAATCCAAGTCCACCACTCGGCGGGCAGAACGAAAGATTTTGTCATCAGGGCTGAGGACGATGACTTGGGCAGAGAAAATCTTGGATGACTTGGTTGGCTTCTATTGATCCAGGTGGACGTGTGGCGTACCAGAGAAAACCCTGCGCGTCGTCAAATGGTGATGCAGAGTGGATCCACCACACCCTCAGGGACTCGTCGGGCTGGTCCTGCAGGGCGATTACTTGTTGGGGGCAGAATTTTGTTTGGGATCCATGGATCCATACAGCAACGAAAACTCACGAGCTCGTACCTGAGAAGTGCATGATTCATGATACATCGAGGTAAAAATGGGCGAGGGATCGGCACCGGGCGTACAGGTCTCACTGCGCCCTGCAGTGGCGTACATTGGATGAACGTCGCAAAGATATAAATATGTACAATGATATCAATTTGTGGGTACTAGTACCTTAATACTAGGTTAAGCGACCGTGAGCTAAGTATTGATCTATTCAATTAACAAAGGGGGTAACCTCTGCCTCGGGTATTCAGGAACAGGGAAAACGTGGGATTCGCCACCGTGAAAAGTCGGGCCCGTAGATCCGATACACCGATTAAACGATTTTCCCTCCACTTCCAAGATTCCAAGATTTATGTTGAGTTCATACCTTTGCTTTCCAGGGTTCCTGAGATCACGTTGCGCGTAGACTTTGAGGTGCCTGGGGAAATATGACCCTTTGGAGTCTAGACTGGAGTATTGTACTATCCCGGTGGATACATATTCGGAAAAGTCCGACCTCAAGTACATCATCACCACAAATGAGTCCATCGGTAGAGAAGCTTAAAATACTTAAACATTCACGTGCATCAATCGATTGGACCGATTGAAATCAACACTGACATACATGGAATATGTAGTACGTAGTAGTAAGATTTCAGATTCTGATAGTTTGGTCAGCAATATGCATGTCACTTTGTAAAGTGCATATTGGCCATATACACCTGAGGCAGCCAGCACTATACTTCTCAAAAATCAGTCGCAGAATCGTTGATCCCTAGAAACTCGGCAAATGACCGAGCCTTATCTACGTTAACAGTCATCATGGCAGAGCCAATCCCAAAAAAGAGTCTAGTCTGTTTCGCAATGCTTCACAGCTTGAGAAGATAATGAGCAATGTTAGAGGTCGATCTCGAAAGAGCTTTCAACGCTGGACATATTTGACGGTTATATCTGCTATGTCGTTGACATAAATTTATACATCTGGCACTATGAGGAATTGTGAATTTATGATGATTTCGAGCCATTTGGAACATAAAGAATAATCTCGTCGGCGAGATGACTCACGAGAGTAAGAGTATTGACCAAAGATGGTATATAACAAATTTATCTCAGGCATCACGTCAAGAGAATAGGTTTTAAGAGTCGAATTGCGAGGATGGTATAGGACACTAGTCACCCTGTGCCTTCTCAAATTGGTATGCTTTGAAAAATCAGCACGACAAATGGGCCAGGGAATAACCCAAATGGGAGTCAAAGAGCGTATCGCAGAATTAAGAAGCGTAGTAGGTCCTTCACTTAGAAGACGGGCTGTGAGGAATACCTACAAATTCTTCACCTCGATTTTTCACTTCTTCCCTCTTTATTTTCTACCCTTTCATGAACCATACCGGGCACCGCCTTAGCTCTTTCCTAGCATACCTACCTCCCCTCATGCACTATTATGATCTCTGCTCATCCGCCATCTGATGGCAGATCCAGCTCTCGCGTCTCGAGCCTCTATCACTCAGTCCTCACGTCTACTCATTTGGCGACCAACATGATAATCAACACTAGCTGAACAAGAAGTGAGCGGTAATCGATACTCACCTGGTGCTTCCCTGGCGAGAGTTTATATTATGCGTGAAATGTGCATGAGATACCCAGGGACCCGCCCAGCTGCAGCCTTGGCAAGGGTTCTCCATATCCTAGTCAATAGCCGCAGCCACCATATTGGTGCCCCCGGCCCTGCCATTACTTGTCTTCCCCCACCAGCTCCCCCTGCCAGCGAGTGGGTCAATCCCCGTCGAAGATCTTCCAGGAGGGTCTTTACGCACAACGGCTGACATCATGTGGCATAGCGCCGACAACCCATGTTATCTGATTGATGGGAATAATGGTCCATGAAATGTCTGAGTCCAAGGCTACAGGAGCACTTCCAGTTTCACGACACCGGTGGAGGACCATATTGAACGAGTGTCTTCAGGTTCGATTGTCGACTAGGTTCTGACCATCCCAAAAGTGGAACACAGAGGCACTCCCCCTATTCTCGAAAATACAGAGAATGCTAATGAAGTGCAAAATTGCTTGAAAGACTTCTGGAAGATGGTCGACTCGGAGGAAAAGAGCTTTTCGAGAACGCTATGCGAATGGTAGAGGGCCTTGCGGAGCTCGAGAAAGTGCTAGACAGCCTGTCAGATAGACTCGCCTTAGACGCAAGAGAGTCAATCAGAGGCTAGACTATGAGATTTCACCTACTGGTTAAGATACAGGTAGATTGATCCTTATGTTTATGATATATCAGTCTTCTTAATGAATATTTTCCCTTATAGGTACTCGCTCGCTCTCCTACCTTAGCTAGTCAGACATTACTTGCTACCTCACAAATCAAGCACCTTCATTTAGTGTCTTCGTCATCTACCCGCCCTCTCTCAGCTAGCCTGATATGGAATTTCCTAACTTTAGCTACGGCTAGGTAGACCTCGGTTTCTTGCCAAGCCTTTAGCTTGACTCAAAATTTATCGCCAAGGGTCTAGACTTCATTCTCTCGTAGTTGATACCATGGACCTAAAATACTGTGGTAACTTGACCTCCTTTAAACTTAGACCAAAGGAAACACACTTAAGACTGAAAGAGGGGAAAAGCTAGAACCCCCAAAATCTTTGATGGACCCCTAATTTTGCACCAAGTGGGGCTGATCTGGATATCGTGGCCAATGATGTCTGGTACACGTCGTATGTGTCCACCTGGGGGGAAAGTATATATTATTAAGGTTTGGGCCAGATAGACCCAGGGCTGGGCCTCAGCCAATTCTAGGAACATCAAGGAATTATTTCAATCTGCTTTCGATAGCCTGTTTATCTCATCAATTAATTGACATCGTAACGCTAGATGCCCAATCGCTCTGAATGCATACCAAATAGCTCATGCACTTTTGGCCAGTCCCGACAGTAAAAGCTCATGCCTAGAGAAATTTCCTGACCATGATATTGAATCGAGTATTCTTATCCCTGACCATATCTGGCGTCAGCTGTTTCAAATATTTTCGAGCCACCTGATTCCACGCGTGATAGGCCAGCTGATCGCGGTGCAATCCACCACCATATACATTCAGCTGATCCTCCACTTTTCTCGCCTCTTCTGCGGTGATGGGCTCGTGCATGAACTCGATGTGATTGATCGTCCATGTTGGCCAGAAGAAGACCGATGGAGCTAGTGGGCAGATCTGATCTGGAAAGTCTAACGCCATTTGCTTCGGAAGGATGACAGAGTGGTAGTTCCATTCCTTGGGAGAGAAGTCGCGATAGCTCTCTATCCATCGATGAAGAAATGATGCATCTTGACGTGCGACAATGACAGCATTGCAGAAGCCGTGACGATCCCCGCCCTCGTGGCCAAGTATAACACCTCTCTCATTATGTCGAAGAGGGTCGAAGGACTTGAGAGCAATGACATCCGTATCAAAGTAGATCCCTCCTTCTTGTCGAAGAATGTCTAGGCGCAGCACATCAGCAAGATGACTGACTTGCCATTTATCTTGTGTCTGTTTCGGATATTCAAGAGCCATATCATGATGGACGAGCGTGATGTTGTCCCGCAGCTTCTGGAACCAGATATTATCCATGTTGAGTTCTTCGTAGTGGATCTTTATTATGTCAGGCTCGAGGGAGATCAGCGCTGACCGGATCGCAAGGTAGTTGATGAAGTTCATCTCGGGATTCTGGATTCCCCATATATAGTGAACGACATTGGGGATTGGATTAGACAATTCGTTGCCATCGTTGAAACATGCCGCCTCCTCCACTGTCTCTTGAAAATCATATCTCTCAACTTTCGTCTCTGATGAGAATAAGCCTCGTATAGCTTTGATTGGATGGAAGTAAAGTGGGATAATGAGAACCCATAATATCGCAATAGCCAGGATGGAGGCTGACTTCAGAGAATATCGAGGCATATTCCACAGAAGCCTGGAAACCGGCACTGAAAAGCGCGAAGGCAGCCTAATGATGAATATTAGTATCTCACCCAGCCTTGCCAAGCTAAAAAGATGCAATGACCAGAACGCCTTGGTTTTGTTATTGTTACAGACCCTGGTAATAACGCGTTCAAAACCGTGCGTCAGATACCCAAAGAATCAGTCAAGGCGGACGGAGTGACGAATGGAAGTCAAGATCCCGTAAAGATGTGTTTGCGTAATTAACAATACGATATTTACAGGGTCTGTCTTGTATCAGGGTCTGCCGTGTGGGGGCCATTTTGCTGTTGGCGTCGGGCTAGCATGGGTAGTGGGGCTAGTGCAGACCCAAGGCGATGATCTTCCAAATTGCGCATGGTGCGTGGCCAATGACATTGGATAGCTACCCACGTTTTGCAATATTCAATAGGCCGAAGTTGAAGCCCTGCGTCAGCGCCATACCTAAGACTTGCGGCAACGACCGTCTAAGGCAGCCGACGACACACATGAGAATCACATTTCTATGCAGCAATACTAGCACCACCTAGGAGACTGGCCCTTGGAAGAGTTGGATATGCCTCAGGAATATTTAGAGCTTAACTTTGAGCGACTACTGAGAATGACTTTTGAATTTCGGGGTGACAGACAGAATAGCTACTGATACCTGGAATACCAGGTGATAGGATCTTGTTTTGTTTAATTTTGGCTGTATAACAGTACTATTCCTGTGTCACATATAATCTCCCGAGGTCTGTCATTTTTCTCTTGATAAAGATATATAGGGAATATGATACAAAAGGGCATCGGGATCTATTTCTCCTCTCTCCTCATCTCGCATCCTTCGGAGACCTTTGATCTACACGTCTGGACATTGGATATACGTTATATCATCAATCTTCCCAAGGATAGTTAGAGGATTCTAGAGAATTATACATTGAATTGGGTCCTTATGTAGTAATATGGGTTGCCCGGGTGTACGCAAAAGATTTGCGAATTCACAAAGTTGAAAGCCTTCTTAGGAGCCCCGGAGGACCATTCATATCTCTAAAAAGAATCATATTTCACCATTAAAGTTTAGCAACGAGCCTTTCTATTCACAGATGCGTAATTCAAGGGCACCTCAGAGTTTCAATATGTTTTTGAAATGTGGAATAAAATATATTTGTGGAGATATGAAGGGTCTTTCAGGGCTTCTAAAAGGCTTTTGACTGTAGTGCATTCACAAAAAGTGTACAAAATAAGGAACCTGACGTAACCCAGGTCTGCCGTAGATATAAGATAATTAGGTCAATTATGGGAGCTAGTATAAGTTAAGTGAGTCCCTAAAAGAGAAAGTGCTTTTTATTGGTCAAGCCAAAGTCCGCCGTTTACTGGCTTGAAGTGAAGCTGGGCTGGAAAGGTACCTCAAGGGAAGCCTCGTACTTCTTACAAACATTCATGTGTGGCGAGCTCCTCAGCACAATCATCATTCTCACAATGCCCCAAAAAACATGTTCGGCACCAATCTTCCATAACGGTATCCATCCCGCAAACGCAACACCACAGCGGTGATGTCCCCTGCTTTTCCGCTTCAATGGAGAGCGTCTCCCGAAGAGACCTCGCAGAGGAACCAACCAAATACCTCTCAATAGTGTCATGATCCAGAACGGCAGTGCTGTTAAGTTTCGGGATCCAGCGTGCCCAGGAGCTCTTCCGTCGAAATGCCGCCATGACGCGAAATTGCTTGGAGAATTCACGATCCACGGTTATGAAGGCGCCCAAACCCTGTATAGCCACCTTTGCTTGACCGTGACGCTTAGCGTGGCGACGGATGAACACTCGAAATGCAATTCCAATCTCCTCACTTCTTGCCGGCCAATTTTCCGCTTCGGCCACGTTCAAAATGCCCAAAGCTTCGATCAAGACAGGGGTTCCAATGGGCCGGGTGACCATAGCACGCCAGAATCTGAGCGTTTGAAGGATTTGTTCCTCTTTCCGGTAGGCGAGGTGTCGCATCATCAGGCCATCGAAATTGACCGCAATGCCGCTGACACCCATACCTTTACCAAAAGAGATCAAGTCGGGCTGACAGTTTCCTTTTTCGTAATACTCATCTCTTTGGCAAGCCCATGGTGCTCCGCATCGAATGGCGGTCATGGCTTCGTCCACGAGCAAGCATATGCGTACTTTGTCACAACAGGATCTTAGGAGATGGAATGATTCGGGAGCAAGAATGGATCCGTCAGAAGCATTTACCAGGTCGCATACTACGGCGACACAGCCTTCTTGTTTTGCGGTATGCAGTTTGTTCAATAAGGTATCCCTTGACGAAAAGTCGCTGTGAGCTATGGAGAACGATGGAGGGCCCGATCCGATGATCCTGTACTCCCATTCCTCCGACGAGTGTGCCTGTTTAACTTGTTATCTTCGCTGGTGGCTTATGATGCATTCATGCATTCAAGGGACTTACCAGAGGCCCGTACGCGCTACCATAGATCCCGTCGACAATGGCCAATCTTGGTGCCGTGATGTGTAAATCTGTCCAGCCCAAGAGCTCGCGAACAAACTGTTGAACCTTCTCGGGTTCAGGATCATCCTTGAGCAATGGCGATAATTTCGGGTCCTCCAAAATCAATGGACACGTCGATGCCGTGTTAAGGATGAGACTCGCAATAGTTGTCGGATTAAGGACATCGCTGACATGCGCATGGAAAGTAATAGGCCAGTATCCCCTGAAAAAGGACTGAAAACGCTGTGTATACTCCTTCAGTAGGATGTGGTACTGCTTTTCGACTCTGGCAGGGTTCACAGTGTAGTCCTCCCATAGACGGCGGGCACGATCGTCATTCATGAAGCCGCTATTTGAGTATACCGTGCCCCAGCCATTGTGGAAATCGTGATCTAGTGGGGGCTCAGCTGAGCTGTGGCCATTGGCAGTCACCGTCATGATGCTGATTAGAGGTGAGGAACGTGTTTCTATCCAGGAAAGAGAGTAAGAGAAACAAAGAGACGTAAACGTACCATATTTGTGCAAATTGATACAAGTCGCTTTCATTACTCGAGTGCCTTGAATCCAGCCCGGCGGTACGATAATCTTTACCGCAAACGGACTACTAAAGTACCTTTTAGCTGAAAGGACTTACAATCCGAAGAGTGGATCTTAAGAATCAGCTTAACAATGCACTTTGTAAGACGGTTTCATCATAGTCATCGCTTGGCCTTTAATTGACCTAGTGGCGACGGCAAACTATCTCCATAGCAGGCGGGGCCGTCTTCAATGAAGCTAGACTACATATAGACAGGTCGAGCCCTAGCCGCTATACACATAATTGCTATCCAAGGAATGCAGTGTATCAAGAACACTACCGTAAATCGTAGTTTATTATCGTTAATTATGGTACCCACGTGTAGCTTTTCTACAGTAGTGTCAGGGCTTATATACATACAGGAACCACTCCTTGGAAGAATTTGCCGATTAGGTTTCGAGCTGCATACTAGGACCCACCCAACTTACTTGACTCGTCACACTTAGCCATAGAATTGAGACATCCATGATGACGATCAGAGGAGAAACTAACTCAAAGTGAGGCGTGAAGCGGATTTGAAATATTACTGACTATACATCCCCTCCCTAGCCAAAGCCAAGACAATTTCTAGTCGAGATTGTAATTCCCAACCAGATTTCACAGCTTACAATGTAGAGTGGATGGTATCCATACACATAACACATCGGATTATATACCGTATTCTCATTACCATATTTACAGCGCGTGAAGAGCATTTCCGCTTACATTTGGCCTGCGGGTCTGTAAATATGGAGCGGGCCGCCGAGCAAGGAGTTCGCGCATTGGGCTGGAAGCGTCTTGGTATGTCCGTGTGGAATGCACGCTCTTGGCCTGATGGTTGTGGTTGGTGGGTTGATGTTCCAGACGGTTACATAATGGAGTTTCCGGGGTTGCCGTGCAGAAACCTGCATGTGTAATACCTCCATCGGTAACACTAGTCTGGTATATACGAAGACGAAAAAAACCACTACTGAAACACCCCAAGGTAGATCAGTCACATTTGGATCGAGGTCTGACGAGGCCGCAGCTTGTTGAAATTCATGCTCCTACAAAGCTTCGGCGAATGTACTCTGACAAGGCCCTGAACTTTGACTTTCACCATGTCTCGAGTTAACCAACAGGAGCGTGACGCGCCATGGGCGCATAGCTGGCGGTCGTCCGATACTTTCATCATTAGTACGATGAGTCTTGCGTTGTTTACTGGTAAGTGGCGAGCCTTGCTGCATGCCTGATAGCCGCCTAACATTGCGATTTCAGATGAACTGCTTTTCGCCTTCATGCTGCCTTTGCTGCCTACTGTGCTAGAGCAGCGAATCGGTTTAGATCCTTCTCTTACTCAGAGATACACGTCTATCTTTCTTACTGAAGGAGCCATTGTATCTGTGGTGGCGAGTCCATTTATCGGGTCAATCGCCGACGCGGTCTCTAGCAAAAAGACTCTGTTACTGACCGTCCTTATACTGGCTTTGATCAGTCTCGCCTGTTTGTCTCTAACAACACACTGTACGTAGATTCGATAACTCACTCAATAGTGGTAAAATGCCTCGTGCAACATTAGGCTGACTGGAAAATAGTGATATGGCTATTCGTTGGCCGCTTCTTCCAATGCATCGTCAGCCAGGCCTTGTGGATTGTGGGAATGGCAACCATGGCCGAGAATCTTGGGTCAGAGCATATGGCCAAGATTGCCGGTCTGAGCTCCATACTTACAGCGGCGGGCACCACCGCTGGCCCTCTTCTCTCAGGACTACTATTCGGAGCAGGTGGGTACTGGTGTGCCTGGGCGGGCGCAGGTGCCTTTCTCTTGGTGGACATTATTAT
Source organism: Penicillium tannophilum (assembly GCA_028829675.1). Classification (NCBI taxonomy): domain Eukaryota; kingdom Fungi; phylum Ascomycota; class Eurotiomycetes; order Eurotiales; family Aspergillaceae; genus Penicillium; species Penicillium tannophilum. Next base: position 337,932 of record JAQKAK010000011.1, read on the forward strand.
GCGTCTCCTCATGCTAGAAAAGCCGGTCAAATCTTCCGGAGTCCAGGATGGGGAACGAGAGCCCCTTGTGAAAAACAATCAGCCTGGTGCCAATAATGAAGAGCCCGATCATCCACCTTGTGTAGAGGTGCGAGGATGGAGGTTTCACGTTTGCCTTTTCCAGGATGCGCGGTTCTCTGCGGGGATTTATTGCTCTTTTGCTTACGCTTTATTGATTGGCTGTCTGGAAAGTACCATGGCCGTCCACGTGCGAAGCGCGTTTGGATGGAGTGCTGTTCAAGTTGGTCTATTATTAGGACTGATCCAAGGGCCGGGAATCTTGCTGGCAGCCCCGGTAGGTTGGATGAAGGACCGAGTGGGATCACGTATTCCGACAACAGTGGGCTTTCTCATGTCAGTACCTTTCATCATACTCTTGGGAGCTCCTGGCGACAATCGATTTTCATTTGCGGCGGAAGCTCGGGGAAAGACCATCTTCGTAGGATGCATGGCAGTGATCGGATGCCTGTTGTGTCTTCTGAACGGGATTGGTTCTATCGAGGCAACTGGTAAGTGAAAAGAGTCTGCAGAACTGTTTAGAAGCTAAGATAAACCCATGCAGAAACAATCGACGAACTCGAAGCGCGCGAGCCTGGTAAATTTGGTTCTAACGGAGGCTATTCTCGTGCTCTAGCCTTGACTAGTATGACATGGATGGCTGGGCTAATGTGTGGGCCTCTTTTGGCGGGATTTGTGATGGAAACATTTGGATACTTCGAGTTGCAATGTTGTCTCGGTGAGTTTAGTCCATAAATCGGAGATCTTGATTACTGACGTTACTAGGGGTTGTATCTTTTACAGCAGGCCTCGTTGCTCTGCTTTTCCTGACCTCTCGTCGCTCGCATGCTGTAAAGCAGCAGCAAGACGAGTGACGTCAAGACGGAACGACATCGAACAATTGTAGAATTAAAAGTGACCAGAGTTGGTGACCAATTAAGTCATTATGAGGCCTTGCACACTTGACTACGGAGTACACGCGTGTGCGCAAAACACGCAAAATGATCATGGCAATAACACTGGAGCAGCCGATTACAAGCTGGAATACCATTACCATCCATAAAGATACTTTTTTAGATAAAAGCTTGTTAGAGAGGATTCGATAACAAAGAAGACTCATATATGACATAATGACGTTCCTTGCTTTCGAACGGGGATCGGTGTGTATAAATACGTATCATGACCAGGGGCTGTATCATTATTACAATTACAGCTCTGCAAGGGGAAATGACACAAAATACCATACCGTACCGTACATCGACCCACTTAGCGCGAATCCACTTCCCCGATGTGGTTCCTGCCGTCCAGCTGTTTTCAGCTCGCCACATAGTTATCCTTTCTTTGCTTTTGTTCGACGTCATATTACAGACAATTGCTCGAACACCTGGATTTCAACAGCTAAAGGGAGGATCAATCATCGTCCCCACTAGCGAAAGCCGCTAGTGGCGTTGGGGAGCTGCAGGTTAAGCTCGTCACCCCTTGGTCTGATGAACGTAGCGACTAATCGAGGTGCATAGAGAGCTGACAAAATCAGGAATGTGCTGAGCGAACGAATCCGAGCTCGTGCTCAGGTGCACGATGGGGAAATTTACTAAACCGGCTTTTTTACAGGCTTACCATTTGAGGATGCATTGGATCTCCACAGTATGTACTTCTCAACTGCCACAAGCGAATACCTCCGTACGTCAAACAAACCTCCGACTTCCTCCCCATATCCGTGGTAGCTTCACCCGAGCTTCTCAGAGATGGCTCCCAGTCTGGTCGAGCAAAATCTGCCATCTGCGGAATATTTCACAGGCCATAATGTTCAAACAGTCACCAAGTCTATTTACTCACCCGAAGATGTCAGTGAAATTGACTTGGGCCAGTCATGGTCCAGTGCACACGGAGCTATAGAGCCGCATGCCATCAAGGCATCGACTTTTCTGAAAGCTGCATGGATCCTTACCCTTCGTTGCTTCCAGCCCGAGGAGGTGATACACATGAGCTATGATGAAGAATTGGTTCCGAGATCTGGCGCCTCGCTAGTATTGACGGTCCGAGTGAACCCAGATTGGAATTTACGGTCGCTTCTCGAAACTCTCGAGGTTGAGAAATCCCCAGCAGAGCCGTGTCCTTCCATACCCTATGGAGCCTGGCTGTTAGAGCTACCTCCCTCTCGCCATATCCGCCCTTCGGCACTCAGATTTTTGACAGTTCCAGAGAAGACTTTGATTCCGTCAAGTCTAGCCAATGAAAACCTAGAGGTAAGTTAATCATTGACCTTTTGCTTGATGTACTGGTATTCAATCTGACGTCCTACCCTCGTCCAGCTTCTCGTCGTCAACAATGCACATCGAACATTTGCTAGCATTAGAGATCCGGACAAAGACGCGAAGAACTCGAACCACAGCATGTTGCGGACCTTCCAGCATGTCCTACGTCAAATTACAACTCACCCTGGGAGTTTAATGCTCGAACAAATTGATTACTGCTCGGATTGGGACCGCAAGAAAATCCAGAGCTTGACCCGTACCCAGCCGGGCCTAAGCTCGAACTGCCTCCACGATTTAATTGTGAAAAGATGCCAACAACATCCGACCAAGCTTGCGGTTCGCTCATTCGATGGAGACTTGACCTACCAGGAATTGGACAATCTGTCTCTCCGACTGGCAAATCATCTCACTCAATTGGGTGTGCAGCCTGAAACATTTGTTCTGAGTAGCTTTCAGAAGTCGACGTGGGCGATCGTAGCTCGGTTGGCCATTTTACGCGCTGGAGGTGCTTACATTTCGATCCACTCTAGCAACCCACCAGCCTATCTCAACTCGGTGATACAGCGCACCAATGCCAAGATTATGTTGAGCGATCCTGCTTTTGCAGATCAATTTCGTAAGAGCATTGACACCGTCATCATAGTTACCCCCGAATGGCTCCAGAAACTTCCATTGACAAGCCTGTCGATACCATGTCCATTGGTTCAGCCATCTAATGCATGTACGGTCCTGTTCACCTCTGGGAGTACGGGCAGACCTAAGGCCATCGTACAAGAGCACCGATCTTACGCCTCCGCCATCCGAGACTACGCACGGAATCTTAGGTTAAATGAGGAAACCAGATTTTTGCATTTCGATGATTACGCCTTCGATATCAGTAATTTGGAATTCTTGGTTCCTCTTATTGTGGGGGGATGCTGTTGTGTGCCGGGGCCGATGAAGACTGTCCAGGATCTGGCGGACAATATTCAAATGCTCAACGCCAACATTGCTTTCTTGACACCTACCGTGGCCATAAAAGCAAATCCAGAATCTATGAGCAACCTTAAGATTCTATGCGTTGGTGGAGAGCCTCTCCCGAAAGATCTTCTGAATAATTGGGATGGAAGCTCGACAACATTGATCAATCAATTTGGCATGGGCGAAGCAGCGGTTTGCTGTGCATACAACGACGATGTATATGATCCTAATAGCTCACCTGCTACCATTGGGAAACCGTCTAGTGGTGCAATCTGGATTGTCGACCCAACATCCCCGATGAAGCTGATGCCTATTGGCGTCGTGGGTGAAATTTTGATCGAGGGACCTCACCTTTCGCGTGGTTATCTTGACCAGAATCACCAAGCATCTGACCGTACGAAACCAGCTGGTTTTCTGGAGCATATTCCACCTTGGTTGAAGGAGCTTCATCCTGATCGACGATCTGCCCGCGTGTATCGATCAGGAGACCTGGCACGATGGACTCATGATGGAAAGGTTGAGTACATTGGACGCAAAGACACAATTGTAAAGCTCGACGGGTGTCGAGTAGATGTTATTGAGGTCGAGCACCTTGCAAGGAAAACTCTTACGCCCAAAGATGCCATTGTGGTAGACCTCCTCGGCATCATTGATGGCAAAGAAAACCCTTGTCTGGCTGCTTTCTTGTACCTCAGCGACCATCCAGACAACTCTGAAATGGCAGAGCCTTCATTACAAGACGCAAGTGAAGATCCCGTGGCTTGTGAAAAAGTGGCACAGATCAAGGCAATCCTTGCCGCATACCTCCCGCTTTACATGATTCCGACGTTGTTCTTGCTGGGTACCCGGGTGCCGCGTACACCTTCAAAGAAGACTGATCGCAGGATGATCCGACTTCTGTCACAAAGATTTTACGCCCAAGTGTGTGAGAGTCGGCGCAGTTCCTCATCCAGTTCTGAAGATGCACAACTTCTTCCTCCTTAATTTTATATTCTGGCTTGATGTTGCTACAAAACCACACCCCTATCCCTGTTGCGCTCATGCATCAATACAATATGCTACGCGCTTGATGTGTGTTGGAACGTAGTTTGATAGAGAATAATGTCTGAAACAATTACATCGTCAGCCTTTCTATTATCACTGTTCATAGTAATTAACCTCTATGAGGCTATTTTAGCAAAAGAGATAGCATGTCCTGAAGGCCTGCCATTTCAAGATAAAGATGAGGCTCGATAGCCTCAATTTCCATCAAGACAAATGCACGATCATCAGTCACCAAACCATCGATACGCACGTATCCCATCACCCCCGTTGACCCATTCCCAAACCATGTCCAGAGGGTATCAAAAATAGAATTCACCATGGACAACGTTCGCTCCTCAAGCTCCGCGATATCTATGCGACTATGCCGACCGCCGAACTCATCCTGACAGCGAAACTCGCCGCTTTTAGGCGCTTTCAATACAACAAGGCAAAGCTTCTCCCCAATGAAAACAAACGAATATTCGCCCGTAGCGATAGCTGGCTCGAATTGTTGAACAATCAACGAACTTCGCAAATTTCCGTTAATACATGACTCTAGAAACGCGATATCATCCACCGATAGTGCTGAGATATCTGTAACAAGTCGAGTATTATTGGAAGATGCAGACACGGCTGGCTTGAGCACGATGGAACCAGATGATTGGAAGTTCTGAAGTCGTTGGTGCAGCGCAGACACAGAAGGATATTGCTCTGCATCCATAATCTCAGTTTTGGGTATGTTGAAGCCGGCGTTTTGCATGTCAAGGAGATACTTCTTGTCCATGTTCCACTGGACCAGCTCGATATGATTCATTACGCAAGGGGTATTTGCACCACTTGCTTCGATGGCTGCTTTGCACTTTTTCAAGAAACCTTCAAAGTCATTTGGATGTTGGATGTAGTTTTCGGCCCAGAGAAAAGTCACCATGTCGTTTTCCATGATGGTGGCGATGATGTCCTTGTCCGTCCAGCATTTGATTGTTACTGAGGCACCTCTTTCTGAGAGAAGCCTCGGTAGCATAGCGTTCGACCAATCCGAGATGGCAACTTTCTCATCGATTATACTTGGTGGAAGAGTAGTCAAAAATAGGATTCGTTTCATTTTCCTAAGGTGTTCGTAAACATTGGAATCGAGGAAAGGTGACCAGGGAAAGCTTGCTGTTATGTACTGATGGTATTTACCGAATTCTTTACAGCTTGTATCCAGATTTTTGGTACATCATGTAAACAAATCTACTGAAGCTGCATGTTTATCCCTTGGCTAATTCCATTATCCTCGTATCAATATCAGGGTCTGATCGATTAAGTGGGGGTTGTGGATTGCGTATACTTTTCTCCTGATTTTTCGAAATTGCGGTGGGGACTTTGATGCCTTGATCTACGTGATTGAAACGGGAATGGCAGGATCCATCTCTTGCATACTCAGAGAAACAGATTGGAAATCGACTCTTAATGCTCTAGTGGGCGCCTGATCAATCTCAAGCTAGATGATCTAGTACTATTGACAAGGCCTTCTAACTATGGCCCTAGCTCTATTGCTATCGTATGGTATCGAGGTTGGAAATCTTGGAAAAGAATAAACAATTTTGGCTTCGAGTTGTATAACCGTGATTTATGAATGTCGTAGATCTTACAAATAAATAGTCATAGCAAATGCAATCAATTCAAAATTTAACTCCTAGATCATGCATTTATGGCAGCAATTTACATGAATTGTCATATCGGTCAACAGTGGTATCATCGCAGCAAAGAATGGAGTATATCTACGGGTCACAAATAATAACAAATAAGCAAACACAGTAGTGAAGAGGCAATTCGTGTCAAGGGAATGGTTACACTTAGATCATAGATCTCAGTGACGTTTATATTTCTAAAATGAAGATTAGCTTCGTCCATAAATGATTCGATCACATAACTTACATCTTCCATTTTGCGTCTGTTGCTTGGATCCAAAGAATTGCCCGCGCCAAGAAGTGTCTGTCCCACTGCTTTGGAGACACCGATTGCAGGCCGAAGGATCACGGTCGGTGCACGCTTCCAGACGGCTCTGGCGGCTGCTTTGGCGCTACCACTCTCTACTACTTCCCCGGGTACGGCGACGATGGCGTCACGGGCCAGGAGAAGATCGCGTTCAAGGCCACGGAAAGCGCCTCGTAGACCCTGCACTACCCCAATTGGTTGGTCGGCGTAGAGAGAGATCTTCTTTGCCTCCTCTTCGTCTTCCATTTCTTCCTCGGCTGAGGGGGCAGTGGGGGATGTTAAGAGGTCTTCTGCGCCTTGTAAGACGGTCTGGGTGCCGATGGCAAGCTTGGCACCCAATTTCACTAGCTCATTGGACGTGGTCTTTGCGAATGCCAATGCTCCCTTTTGAATACTGCGGACAATGCGCCCGTCCTTTCGATATTCGCGCATCGGAACGACGACGAGGTCCTTTACGCCTCCGCCCACATTGACCAAAGAGCGAATGGGTGCGAGCCCGGCGAGGACGCCGGGTAGCTGGTTGCGCTTGACATCCGGCATCCAAATGTCATTCAGGGTGTTACCCAGGCGATCAAAGCCAGACACACCATATATAATGACATGTCGTAGGACCATATCGGCTCCATCGAGTACAAAGAAATTCATGAACTCAGTCGTGCGACCGGATCTGAGTCCAGCGTAGTCAACTCTCTTTGGCTTGAAATCCAGCTTGACTTGAACAGCATTGACTTCCGCTCGTTGTAAGAATGGTATGTCTCCTGGGGTGGCAGAGGGTTCAACGGATTCATCTCTGAATTCGAAGAATCGGCTCATGAACTCCAAAGCATCCTGGTCAACATGCAAACGAATCGGCAGAATTGTAGCCTGAGAAAGTGTTAGAAAAGAATTAACTCAATTGGTTCGAACCGAAGCTTACCTTTAGGACGATCTCAGATGCGGCAAGTTCTGGGACGGGCTTCACGGTGAGTATCTCTAAATGAACCATACTGGTTCCGCTTTCCTTCTCGCCCACCTCATGCATGTAAGTCGCGAATTTCTTCCACGTCGAGGTCGGCACATGGTCAAAGATCTCCAGATCTCGTACCCGCACATCTAAAGAGCTTTGTGTCTCATCGGAGCCCGGTGGGAATACCACCAAATCAGCACAAACACCCTTTAGCTCGAACGTCATCTTGTGCTGTTTGCTCCGATTCAGTCGTAATTTCTTCTCTCTCTGAGGTGGGCCGAGTGGCTCCAGTAATCGTAGTGGTTGTTGCATAGCTTCCGGTCTCACTGGCAAGATCGTTGATGTCACGATTGATCTCACGGTGAAGTTCTCGCGGGTCCTTATTTGCAGGTATACCAATATAGATGGAGTTGAAGAGGAAGTCACCAATGACCGATTCCTCTTCGTCCTCGGCATCTGGTGACATCCGAGAAGCTCGTGCTCGTCGCTCGGTGGCCTTGTTTTCTACTTCCTTAACTGCTTTGGAGATGGTGTCTCGCGTCCGTTGCCAGTCATAGCCATCAAACAGGTTCCAGATGACATGCATATCTCTTACTCTCACACGAAGAGGGCTACGCTGCAGCTTCTGGTCATTGGACAGACCATATGTGTTGTGGGTTGAGTCCCAACGATGAGCTGTGCCGCCAACAGCAGACTGCTTGGCAAAGTGGTCCTCTTGGAAATCTAATTCCGTTATGCTGGACGAGATCTGATACTGAGAATGGAAGCTGTCCAGGAGGTCATTTGCATCAAACGCCCCGGGGCTTTCAGCCCCCTTCTGTTTGCCAGGATAGAAATCACTGACGTATTCAAGTTCATCGCTTAGTTGGCCCTCCAAGTCAGGCTCATCGACGGCAATTTCCGTCTCGTTATGCATCCTAGTTGGCAAGCTCTCGTCCGCTGAAAATGCGTCTCCTGTGAATGAGGCCAGCATATCTTGGAGCGGCATGACCTCGGTTCTATACTTGGCAGCGACGATCGGTGGAGTAGGCGGCTGGAGCCCATTTAGAATGGCGATGAGAGTTTGCGTGGAATCAGCACATGTGTCAAGTATCAGAAGATCGTCTCTCAGTTCAACATCCAGCGACTTTGTTCCGTCAGCGGCAAGTTGCATCACTTTCACAACAACTTTCGCGGAGGAAACAGTCGTCACAGGAACATAGCCCTCGTCGATGTATGCCTGGACCTGATTGCTCTGGATGACGGCCGATCGACGTTGGTGAAGATTGTCCGTCTGGCCCGCATTCGACACATCGTCGATAATCATAACAGACGCTTTCCTGATCTCGAGCAAGGCTTCGCTCGATTCTTGACTGTGCATTGTGCCACTGAATTTCGAGTTTGAAAGGACAACTAATCCTTTGGCCGGAGAATTGCGTGGATTCAGCCCTAACACACAGTCTCTGAACTCAACTGCAAGTTTAGTTGCCTTGGTCGATGCTTTGGATATGCTTGATTGCGGCGGAGAAAGACTTTGAATCTTCGTTGACCGAGTGGACTGCTCAGCAAAATTGGCTATTGAGTTCGCCATCTCGCTGGCCATGTCTCCACCTGTGCTGTCACGACCGAGTCCAAGGAATGCCATGATCGAGGGGACCGTATACTCGACACGCAGGTGATGTAACTTGATTTTGAAGGTAGGGTCCATTTCATCGGGGATAAATCGAGCCATGAGAACAGGAAGCTGTGGCTGAATCGAAGTCTGATTCTTGCTGGGTAGTATTGCGTCGCCCACAAGCTCTTCGTCATCGTTCCTAATGAGTCTCATTGCGCCAACCTGGATTGCGGTCAGAGACGGCATGCTGATCCAGGCAGCTTCAATGTTGGCAAGGTGAGCATTAATGTACCCAACATCTCCGCCTACATGAACTTGACAGTCAAATTCGCGAACCAGAGACAGGGTCAGAAGTCCCGGCCGATCATCCTCTGGTAGATACTTTGTGACTGTGGATAGCCGACTAAGCTCTGACATGAGAGATGACAGAGGCGCCAAATCATCAATGCTAGAAATCTTCGTCTTCATCCCACCTATCGTTGTACGAAGGACAGACCCTTGACGTCTTTGCCGCAGAAGCGTATCCAACATGATATCATCCTCATCATCATACTTATCTTGAGACGGAGTGATGAGAGTCAAAAGGCGGTCGAGGTCAACTTCCTTAGGTGCAAAGAGAAACTCGACCCGAATGTTGTTTAGGGTCACCTTGGCTGGCGCATCAGAGAGGTCATCGAGCGGGAGTGGCCCAGTCAATTGCGCTTTGTCAATTTGGGCACCAATCCCTTCAAACCTGCTGACAATCTTGACCGCAGTTGTGCTGAGATTTAAATAATGCGTCTCACCAGTAACATCTACTACAACTCCCCCGAGTCGCGCATTGATCTTCATCGGGGTAGATGATTGCTGTTCTTTGTCAGGCGCATGGCTTGGCGTCTCAAAGTGAACACCGCGTGGGCGTTTCTTCGGAGGCTTGTGGACCCCTTTCATCGTGGATGCTGACGATATAGAACTTCCCAATTCAAGGATGGTGCTCAATCCACCCATCCAGCCTAGAACTTCTTCTAGACGTTGGACATTGAGATTGAGGTACACAGGAAGGGTAGATATGTCAATTTTGGCTGAATCTGCCGTTTTCATCACGGAGATGGAGATATCGCCTTGAGATGGGGTTGCGAGATCTCTGGTAGATTCACGCATTCTTAAAGACTCGTTGAACGATATTAGATCATCAGAGGCAAAGCCAAAGCTAAACTTAGAGATACCCAGATGGAAATTAGTTCGCTTATCATCCGCTGACAGACTTGCTCTCAACCCAGATGCGGTGATTTGAAGAACAAGCTCCTCCATGTTGGTATATGGCAGCGGCAAACCAGAGATATCATTCTCGTTTGAAAAAGGCTGCCCTGGTACATGCTCAACAAACTTGACGGAGATATAGTGAATCGTCAAATTTAAGGGCACCTGCGGGGAGGGTTGATCAGATTGAGGCGACTCTGGAGGCTGGGCTTTCTCTGCTGCATCAACTGCTCGCGATATCCTCTGACCCGCTTTGATCAAAAGCCAACCAGTGGCTATGTCAAATTGAGTGGTGATTGAAAAAACTTCAAGTTCCAGCTTGGGAAGTTGCTCATCGGCATTCGTGTGCGATTGATCCGAGCGGTCTTTCTCAGCAGATGTGTGAGATTCGAGAGAAGCCCTTTGAAACCCGGTCGAAGCATAAGTTTTAGAAGCAAACATGCTCTCTTCCACGCCATAAGCAAGGTCTCTCGAATCGCTATCTGCGCTTTCGAAAGACGCCCGGGTTGGTGTGTGATCACTTGCTTCTTCTTCGCCTGCAGCAGCTGGCAACCAGACATACAATTTGTCAATGCCAAGAATGGGCTTTTTCATCTCGCTAATCCTATGTAAGACAGGCGAAGATGTAATGGAATCTCTGTCAGGCAGTCTGGATGGTGATCGTGTCTGGTCGTCAAGGGACCGCTGTTCACCAAAATAATGATCCGACAGAACATTCAGTCTTGGTGTGGATGCCATTGTCTCATCCTGTAGATCTTGGCTAGCATCAACGCTATCAGTTTGCCTGGAGTCCGAATGCTGCATAGAACTGGGCTTATACTGCTCTCCAGTATCAAACAAGTCCCACGCGCCTGGCATATTAGGCATGAAACTCTGTGTCGGGCCTTGGCTCATAGCACTCAAGTATAAACTATGTGCTTCATCATGAGAAAAGTACTTGGATTCGAGAAGTTCTGCATTCGGAGTTGCTGACTCTGATACTGCATCTCCAGATTCAGAGGATGATGCAGATATTTGAGAGACATGTTGCGATGTATCTGCTTCCTTGTCGGCTCCTTCCTCCAGGTGAGAAGATCCTTCCTCCAGGTGAGAAGACCATTGCGTTGACTGAACCATGTCATCTCCCAAAGATCCATATTGACTCGCCTGTGGTGGACTGGATACCTGAGAACCTTGTGGATTTTCCGGGTGCATGTAGGGCAGTTCAGGTTCGACTTGCCCATTCTCATCCTCAGTTGCCCCTTCATTGGCGTTGAAGGAATGGCTATGAAGGACAGAGCTACCGGGAGAGTCGTCTACTTGGCGATCGGAATGTCTTATCTCGGGTGACTCCACATCAAAATCGTCAAATTGAGCGTCAATTACCGAATCCAAATACCCGGGATTATCTTGAAATGGATCATGGTTTCCAAAAACCTGGGAGTCACCGGCGTAGTGGTCAAACCGATGATCTGCCTCAGAATCTGCGTCTGAGAAACGTCCGTCGTGAGAAAATACCGCCGAAGCCTCCATTTCATTATCGGTAATGCTGGCCTGACTGAATGCGGGTGGTGGTTCAAATATTGTGGATCGCGTCATGGCAAGCGCTGACTCTGAGCCTGGAGAATCTAATGGAGGGGGCGAGGGTGCCCTGCTTGATGTCTGGCTCTCCTTGGACTGCATTGTGGTTGCCGGAGATGCAGGTGAGGTGAATCGCGAATAATTTGCAAACACCGCCGGATCCGATACAAGACCAACGCTAATATTGGCAATTGATATCAGCCGCTTCCCCTCCCGAAGGGGCACGGGGTCATCTGGGCTTGCGGTGAAGCCGGAAACCCCATGGACGTCAATCTCTCCAACGCTCAGGAGACCCGATACAAGATCCGGCTTGTCTTCGGGCTGTCTCTTAGAAGGCGCATCCTGCTTCAGTTCCATATCCAGACGTACCGAGACATCTTTAACTTTCAGCTGCAACCGATCTGCCACGCCTTTCAAGAAGCCCGCAACAAAGCTCGGTAATGAAAGTGTATCGCTCCCGAGCCCGAGCTCCTCATCCTCTTCCTCATTGAAGGAGGAGCTCCGCTGGAAGACATGAGATTGTGATGAAAGAGCAGCTTGTAGCTCTTCCTTTTCTTCCTTGGGTTCGGCTTCCAGGAATGACTCGGCAAGATGCGACGGTGTCGGTAGACTCTGGTCATCACCAGATCCATGTGACCCTAGGGCAGACGATGACTGGGTTCTTGATTTTCCATGCTTCCCTGTTGATGGTTCATCCGGCAAACAGCGTAGATGCACATTAATGCCGTTGACCTCACATATTATCCCACTACTGTAAATATCCGCTGGGACGGTTATCCTGAGAAACTGTATCCGAGCACTGAGGAGCTCGCATGTCGAAGGAAGGTTGAGCAAAGTCGCTAGTTTCTATTGACAGGTCCAGTATGTGAGCAATCGATGTTCTGATAGTGTGACAGGGGTGATCGACCGCCCCGCATCCCCAAGGTAGTGTTTCCTACTCACCTCCAACTTCAAGCCTATATCTCGCAGCTCCACGGTACTCCGCTGGCCCCATCGAATCCCCAAATTATCAAGGTCCAAAGCCTCGGTATCAACGAGCCCCAGGCGGGACAAGGCGTATTTGAGCAGTCGCTTTTGAAAGAACGAGGGTAAAAAGTACGCCATTTTCGAGAGCGCAGGATCGCTCAGTCATGCATGAAGAGGGTTCATTGAGTAGGAAACATTATAAGCGATAGAACAAAGGATGAGGTCCCCCGGAGGGAGTTGAAGAGTAGAGAGTTAAATGACGTGCGGAGTGGGAGCGGGCAGCTGATAAAGGCGATAAGTGATCGGCCCAGTCAGGCGGCTCCACAACTCAATAGTACGTGTAAACAAGATAATGGCTCCAACTGTCTCGTTGCATTTGCCCCGCTCACTTGGGCACTATCTCTTAGTGCGAAACCCCGTCGGTAAACCTGGGATCGTCGTCCTTTCAATGAGAAGCGTGCTCTGGCGCCTTGGTGCCTGGCCAGTGACATGATGACTAACCTTGTGCCTAAGGCACCGAGGTACCCCAGATTCCATGGTTGTCATTTCGGTCATTCAACGGTCATCCTGAGATGACCAATAGACATGTCGAATGTCCATTGTTAATGTCCCGTGTTTTCTATTTCCTTTTTTTGGTTTTTTTTTTTTTTTTTTTTCCTTTTGGCAGCGACAACTCTCCATCCGGCTCACTTAAAGGCCGAGTACAAAACACATCTTGACATTCATCCTGTGACTAATATTCTTCCATAGCTGTTGAAGTTCTACAAACATTAAATGTTTTCTCCATTTTGACTTCCAATATCACAGTCAAAACTGAAGGTTATATGTGAACTCGGGAGTCCACTTCCATGTACCTGTTGAATGATTATAACGAAAAGCACAAAGTAAATAATCTATGTTCAATCGTCCTCGTCAAACTCCGCAAACTCCATCACCACCCATTCACAGAACTTCTCAAAGTCCGAGTACCATTCTCGCAAGCGGGCAGCCTTGATTCCCTCGCCCAAGATTCCCTGTCCAACCTCAGCCTTCCACTCCGCAGTTGTCTGATCCTCGTAGCAGCTCCACCGGATGGAGTTCTGTACCATCATTGCAAGCCCCGCAAGATCGACGTTTTCGAGACCTTGCATGACCTGCCAAAAGTCATGCGTAAGTCCATTCTTTCCGTGGCCGAGAATAGCCGGGTCGTCGTTGCAAAGTGAGACGGGGACGCCCCGGGATAGCATGGCCGGCAAGGGGTGAGACTTGATGGAGCTCGTAAGTCGAAGAATCTCATTGGAGATTGGGCAACACTCGACCATGATGTTCTTTTCCTTGACCAAGTCAATGAGCAGCGGGTGCTTATATAGGGAGAATCCATGGCCGATTCTTCTTGTGCCCAACAGGATCGCATCAAAGAGGTTTTTATCCGTTGCATCCCCGTCTCCCAGGGTTTCACCGGCATGGAAAAAGAACGGGATATCTTCTCCCTCCTCGGCACATTGTTTCTTGAACCAGAATAGTATTGGCACCAAATCTACAAGGGACCTGCCAGGGTCCTCTTGGCCGACTAGATCAAATCCACAGATCACATCCGGGAAGGACTGCTTCATGGCGATACAGTTCTTCATATCCTCAACTAGATCAGCATTGGGAAGGATTCGCAAACCGCACCAGATAATTCGGGCTTCGTAGAAATTCTTTCCCGCTTCGGATTCCTTGAATTGATTCATCTCCTCCTCAAACACCCTGAAGAACTCTGCATGGTCTTTCTCGGGCTCATCACTACCTTCTTTCCGAAACGGGATACGCAATACGATGCGAAACTCGACATATCGGATGCCATCTGCCGCAAGTTGCCCCAGCATGCGACGCAGGCATGCCCGGAAAATCGGTTCATACATCAGCATAGAGTTGATCACCCCAAAGCATCCCTTGAAGATTTTCCAAATCGCATCAACTCCATGGTGGTGCTTGTACGAGTGCTCCGGCATGATCATGCATCGACTCTTGACCCATTCTCGGAATCCCGCCTCTCCGCCATTCGGGAATGAAGATGCGGCAGTCTGGATAGGAATAAGGGTTGAAGCTTCATACTGCTCAGACCAAATGGCGGGCTTATCAGTAGCCGTCTCCGGTTTGGATACGAACTCAAATCCGAAAAGTGCGGACTCGAAGTCTTGTTGAGTAATCAATGGGGCTGGTGCAGAGATATGCATGCCCGGTGTTGAGAACGCTTGATCAACCAAGAAGTCAATGTCGAACATTGCATCCATGTGAGCGTGCAGAAGCGATCCTTTGGGCATTTTTTCCATGATTTTCCACAGGTTGGTCTTTTCCATACGACCTTTGGCATGGTGAAACATCACTCCTGGGTAAAGGATCTCGTCGGACTCGTGGGCTGTCGCCTCGTCTAGTCCTTGTGTCCATACCTCGTTCTGCTCGCGTGCTCGGATCTGAGAGACAATTTTGCATGCCTGTGCAGCAATGGGAGACAAAGTTCTCCGAAATGTCGCGTCTGTGAGCTTGTTAGAATGTCTTCTCCCAGCTATCCAGTCTCATCATACCGTGGCGTCTTTTCTGCTCCTCTGCAATAAGCGCATTGCGTCCCTTCAAGTACTGTTGAATGAAAGGGTCCTCCACCTGAGGTATTCCTTCCTCCAGCTCCCAGTCCTTGTTATCACTCGCCATGTTTTTTAAATTAAGGGCAAGTACTTGAGTTAGTGTTTAGTACTGCAGCAAGGAAAGGTGGTTGAAGAGGGGTGGTTGACCCCACATACCGCTTCCGGCCGATGATAAGCTCCCGAAGAGTTGCTCTGCTGCCTTATCCATGATGTGATCTGTAATACTTCTATATACTTTAGTTGAAATTAAGATATTTATACGTCACTATTGACATTTATTAAACTTGTTGATGTCCGTAGATGCGATTGTGCTGGTTTGCAGGCGGCTCTGCAGGTCGCTCTAAACCTGTTTCACATCGCTTGTACCCCACGAACACCAATTACTATCTAGGGATAGAACGGCTCTTTTAAAGGACATGTGAAGTAGGATGAATATCTAAATGCTTGATTGCACATATCATGAACGGTTCGGATTGTGTCCGATCGATTTGACTAGTGGGCCCAGATCTGTGCCAAAAAAGGGACTTCCTCCGAGTTTAACCATCGGTAACCTCCGAGCTCTGCCAAGACTTTCTTCTCTTGTTCTTCTGTCTGCTAAATTTTCATCTGCGAATAATGATAGGATCATTGTACTTTGGTACTATACTTGCAAGAACAATATTTTTCAGTAAATTGTTGTTGGTATGCATATAGCTCCCAGGAAGGTCTCCCATGGAGTACAAGATACGCTCCTAAGAAAGCCAAGCCTTGACCGTTTCGCTTTCTGATGAAATGAATCGATCCACCAATGTCAGAACTTTGATTATCGCTATACTTGGAATTGTAGGAAGTTCTTGCTCGTACCAATCAAGCCCATGCATACTTTTGTACATGACTATGCTTCTAGAAAAAATAGAAGCAAAAAACTTCGGAGCACACGACTTTCTGGCAAACTTTGATGTGCTCCACTTGCCGTTCCTCGGTGCGGAGATTCCAAACCCTCATTAGGGTATAAGAGTCGCCAATCACTCAACTGTGCAGGGCCAAAGTGGCAAGAAAATGGGTCCCTCGACCAAGAAAGCGCGCTTGAGCTGTTTTCATTCGTCAGTAGCTCCAACATGGTTACATGGGACCCTCTCAAGGGGTGGCCTAGCCCGCGAAGTATTGGTAGGACTAAGGATTCGCCCCGATGCTAGTAAACGGCCAAGGGAGAGGATTGAAAATTCCATTATGAAATAACTTCTGTCGGTTCTTTTTTATCAGTTCCCCGCACAAAAAGTCTGACAAAATCAAAAAACCGACTACCCCCAATGGGGAATTCTTGAAGATTGTCACTGAGCTTGCTTTCTGACCCAGATTTATATCTTCTCTCTCCCCCCACACATCCATCAGGAAACTTCTCGGTGCTGGGCAACACAGATCTTGCCAATCAGGGATTTCAAGGTCAATTGTGCTGACCATTGTTGTTTGTTCGATCAGCAGACAGGAAAGTGGAATGAGTTTCTGATAGACCTTTGCGGATCAAGCCCCAACCTACGAAGAGAGAAAAAATCCCGAGCATCCAATTTTTCTCTACACACTATGGCCAACGGGTCTGAGGCCAAAATTCCAGAGATGGTGAACCAGGGCTCTCACAGTC
This sequence comes from Penicillium tannophilum, assembly GCA_028829675.1. NCBI lineage: Eukaryota > Fungi > Ascomycota > Eurotiomycetes > Eurotiales > Aspergillaceae > Penicillium > Penicillium tannophilum. The sequence continues at coordinate 354,712 of JAQKAK010000011.1, forward strand.
TTGACCCTGCGCTGCAGCCAGAGCATCAACACCAGCACGCACACCATCATCACACGGGATTCGCCGAGCAAGGACACCAAGATGACGTGGTTTACTCCAACGACGCGTCAATTGAAAAAGGAATCGTGCCCGAGCCCTCTGCCTTGGACCATACCATCAAAAGTCTGAGTCGAAGTGAGGACGAGGAAGCAGGAGACTCGCAGCCTACAACGCAATCGTGGCATCGGCGCATCACCAAGCACTGGCGCCCAATTACACATGCTATCATCTGGTTGCTGTTTACCGGGTGAGTGGATACTTATACCATTGACTACAAATACCCTTCAGATACTTATGCCCGTGATAGCTGGTGGATCGCCAGCTTGGTTCTACATCGCCATGATAAGAACTGGATTATCCCTTTCCTGCTCTACCTCGCCATCACGCTGCGCATAATCTTCTTTTATGTCCCCATTTCAATCATCACAAGACCCATGTACTTCATCTGGGCTCGTACTGCACGACCCGTTGTCGCCATCATCCCCGAGAAGCTGAGATTACCAGCCGGTGCCCTTGTGACTATCGCAACAATCTTAATCGGCTCATTCGCATCCCCCACTAGTGCCACGAACAACCGTGCGGATCGTGCTGTCAGTCTGTTCGGTCTAGCCGTCTTCCTGGGCATCCTATATGCCACTTCGCGAAACCGCAAGAAGATTGTATGGCACACCGTTATCGTGGGTATGCTCGTTCAGTTCCTCGTTGCGCTCTTCGTGCTGCGCAGTGGAGCAGGCTACGATATCTTCAACTTCGTTGCTACTCTCGCCCGTGACCTGCTGGGCTTCGCCTCAGATGGAGTCATCTTCCTCACTGCCACGGACTTCTATGATATGACCTCCCCCGTTGAGCCGAGCACCTGGTTCCTCGTCAGCACCATCCCGGCAATTATCTTCTTCGTCTCCGTCGTCCAGCTCTTCTACTATATTGGCGTACTGCAATGGTTCGTTGTGAAGTTCGCCAAGTTCTTCTTCTGGACTATGCGTGTCTCTGGTGCCGAAGCTGTCGTCGCTGCTGCATCGCCTTTCATCGGCCAGGGTGAATCGGCTATGCTGATCCGTCCTTTCGTCCCACACCTCACAATGGCCGAGTTGCACCAGGTTATGACTTCTGGTTTCGCAACCATCGCGGGTAGTGTTCTCATCGCCTACATTGCTATGGGTGTTAGCTCCCAGGCTCTTGTCTCCTCCTGTGTTATGAGTATCCCTGCCTCGCTTGCTTGCTCGAAGCTGCGCTGGCCTGAAGAGGAAGAGAGCTTGACAACCGGACAGGTCGTTGTGCCAGATACCGAGGAGCACAAGGCTTCGAACGCGCTTCACGCTTTCTCCACTGGTGCCTGGCTCGGTCTTAAGATTGCCGCTATGATGGGTGCCACTTTGCTCTGTATTATCTCCCTCATCGGTCTGGCTAACGGCCTTTTGACATGGTGGGGCCGATACTTGAACATTGATAACCCACCCTTGACCCTTCAGTTGATCCTCGGTTATATCTGCTACCCGATTGCGTTCTTGCTGGGTGTCTCGCGTGACAATGATGACTTGCTGAAGGTCGGCCAGCTGATTGGCCTTAAGATCATCTCTGTATGTTTTGTTCCCCATCTTCACTATTGAGACCGATATTCTAACTGGTTTGTAGAACGAGTTCGTCGCTTATCAAGATCTCCAAAGCGATGCTTATAGCACCCTTTCTGAGCGCTCTCGCCTTATCGTTACCTATGCTCTTTGTGGATTCGCCAATATCGGTTCGCTGGGTAACCAGATCGGTGTGCTGTCGCAGATCTCTCCTGGACGCAGTGGAGATATCTCGCGTGTTGCTTTCAGTGCGATGGTCACTGGTGCCCTGAGTACTTTTACCAGTGCAGCTATCGCAGGTATGCTTATTACCAATGAGAAGATGTATACCTAGCTCTTGATGTGATGTCTGTTGTTATGCGTTAGGAAATGTTCAAGGCTGTCGATCTATGACTGTCTGTCTTATTAGTATATTAGTATAGTGGAAATGATATTTATTACTATCAATCATGGTTGCTTCAAGTCGCTTGTCGTAGATTGGTGGCCGGTTCATCGAAGTATAAGTGTTGATCTCGATCTTTTGCTCGACATCCTCGAGTCCCTATGTAGAGGGGATAGACATGACTTGACATTGATGAAGTAAAGCCTTGGAACTGGTGTTTATGGATTACTCTGTTGTCTACGGGTGATTGTTACGTGATTATTGACAGCTCATGATTAGACTCGACAGCCGTTAAGTCATTCTGTGAAGCAACACTTATGAAGAGGTGGCAAAGCCCCTATCAGATGAAGATTAGGGAAGAAAAGCTTGCGACAAGCCTAGGGTCATACGCCCGGCTTGAATGCGTGGAATAATGATAGAAACTCAGAAAATCAAAGCCACAATATGACCAAAAACTCCGTTCCCAATGAACCAGGCCAGTATGCATTCGGACCACATCTCCGGAACCCATCCTCATAAGCGGGGAAGGGATGCCCGATGGGCCAACCGACGCCAACACGCAATTCGAAAGTATGAGGAGCAGACATCTATTCGTCGTCGAGGTCTCGGTGTCGGGCGAGGACGTGACGCTTGAACTCCTCTTGGTCAGAGTCCCAGAGCTCGGCAGCTTGGGCGTTCAATGGGCTCGCACTGTTTAGATTGTTAATACTGCAACTTGTAGTGTTTTATTTTGCCTTGCTCACTTGTTAGGCTCGCCCAGAAGACTCTGCAGACTCAACAGCACACTCTGCACATTGTAGACAGCACTCCACTTGTCCTTCAGAATATCCAAACAGATGCGGCCGGAGAAGTCGAAGTTAGGGTGGTAGATGGGTGTCTTGAAGAGAACGGTCGGAGGCGAGTAAGGGTAGTTATTAGGGAAAGCAAAGGAAAGCTTCAAAGTCAAGCCTTCATAGGGAGTCTCGGTCGGGCCGGTGATGGTCGCAGTCCATGAGAGGAGGTTGCCATCGGCATCGGGGAAGGCGGAGATACCGGGCGACGGCGACATCATGAGCTGCATCAACTCAGCCTGCAGGCTACATTAAAGACGGAAGTCAGCCATGATACATGATTGGCTAGAAGTGGTTGCTCAGGTGTTTGGGGCTTGCAGGGGAAACAGACCGTTTGGTCACGCTCTGCGTGTCACTTCGCTGGGCGGAGGAATTCAGCTTCGAAGCTTCCAGCGCGTCAGGCGCCGAGTTCTGAGTATCTTCCATGTTGTAGTCCATTTTGGAGTGAAAAATCGAAGGGATCTTTGAACCAGAGTGATAAAGAAAAAGTCCGCAGATTCCGGGCCGTGTGGAATGCGAGTAACAGTAGCACGAGGGTTCCAAGGTTGCTATCTGGAATGACGCCGAAAACAGAGAGGACCCACACAACAAGGTAGTAGAGGGTGTAGACGAAAATGGAGAGTTGGAAAATCGAGGTGGTGAACAAGAGGAAAGGATGAGGGACAATGAGAAAGTTCGGACTAGTAATCTGTGGACATTTGTTTACGGTCTCTGGCCCTGGCAACCGTGTGTCCCCGCTTAGTGGCTTAATGGCACCACTACGGAGCAGGATATGACTTGCTATGTCTATAATTTAGATTATATAGAAATCTATTCGATGATGAATTATGCGTTTCATTCAGCTCTTCTATAGATAATTTTGAATTTTGAAAGGAAATTAGACATAGCAACCGATCGGAGAGAAGCTAGTGCGATCGAGAGGGGAACAACTGCGGGTCACGCAGATGCAATAGGTCAATCAGATATAGTAGGCGCTGTTACAGAGTAGATAGCCTCAAACTTGTCTTAAATTTGACTATTCTTTATACTTCAGTATGACCATCTGAAAATAGTTGTTCTTATATATGTCCTATCTCACCAATACTTCATGATTATACCAAGGTACAGCTCTAGGCAGAATCAACAAACTTCCCAAACAGGTCTAAGTGGCGCCCCGCGCTCGCGTCCCGCTTTGCGCGTTTCACGGCCCTTGCTTGTCACTCCCAACCCCGTCTGAGCGCTATGCAATAGTCAGTCCCTTTGGTCTGAATTACAACCATTCGGTTCGATATTCAGGGCCCAGGATGCAGCATTCACAGTTGGCCCCGTTGCCAAACGACGTGCCCTTCCGCATTGTCTCGAAGACAATCGGACAGGGTGCCTATGCCTGGTGAGTCGAGCTTATCAACTATGTCTTTGTAATACCAAACTAACCCGATCCCCTTTGTGTAGCATTAAAAAAGCCTGCCCCCTGGACTCGGACAACCCTGTCTTCGCAGTCAAATACATCCACAAGGAATACGCTGCGAAGCATGGTAAGATCAGCGCACGACAACTAGCGCTGGAGGTGTCTGTGCACAAGCATGTGACGGGGCATCCCAGCATCATCAGTTTCTACCAGACCGGAGAGGATGCTATCTGGCGATGGATTGCCATGGAACTGGCGGAAGGGGGTGACCTCTTCGACAAGATCGAGGCTGATGAGGGTGTGGGAGAAGATGTCGCACATGTCTACTTCTCGCAGCTTGTGAGCGCGGTAGGCTTCATGCATTCAAAGGGCGTTGGCCATCGCGATATTAAACCCGAGAATATGCTACTCACCTCTGATGGCAACCTCAAGATCGCTGATTTTGGCCTGGCCGCACTGTTCGAATACAAGGGATCTCGGAAGTTATCTACCACATTTTGCGGTAGTCCGCCGTACATCGCACCGGAGGTAATCAGTTGCAGCACACGAGGCCAAATCAAGGGGTCAGGATACCACCCAGATCTCGTTGACATTTGGTCTTGCGGTATTGTTCTATTTGTCCTTCTGGCGGGAAACACTCCGTGGGACAGCCCAACGGACGATAGCTACGAATTTCACGAATACCTGGCTACAAAGGCACGCACAACCGATGAGCTATGGCAAAAATTACCCCCTGCAACTCTTTCTTTGCTGAGGGGTATGTTAACTGTGGATCCCAAAAATCGATTTTCGCTGGAGGATGTACGAAGGCATCCGTGGTATACTCGGTCCAACAAGTTCCTGTCACCCGATGGGAAGCTAAGGGACTCAATCAACTTGGCAACTTCAATGTTTGAGTCTCTGCATATTGATTTCAGTCAGGATCCTCTATCTCAGAAGCGCAAGAAGGCCAGTCGAAGCTTGGATGCCATGGATATGGACATGGATGTGGATATGGGTGGGGGCGGCGATGCTGGATTCTCTTCTACGCAGCCTGAAATGCCAGGTGGTGGTATAGTCATGGACTGGGATGCTCCCCATTTGGCTTCGGGAGTTTTCTCATCTACCCAGCCAGCTGGAAAGCCTTTCAATTCTCAAGAGGCAGCCTTGGCCAATCATCTCGAAGATGAGCCGTCGATGTCTCAGTTCTCCCAGCAACCCTCTGTGCCACTAAGCCGCACTCAGAACGCTCAGAAATTCCAAGACATCATCCCGTCCCGCTCAATGAACCGGTTCTATTCGGCCTGGGAACTCAAGCTTCTAGTCCCCTTGATCTGTGAGGCTCTTCATAGACTCGGAGTTCCAGTTCCAACTGTGCCTGCTGTGAGTACTGGAGACACCGGCTCGATGATCCGTGTCATCACAAAAGATGGCCGACTGTGTCAGCTTCAGGGCAAGGTTCTCATAGAATGTGTGTCTGAGGGCATCTTCGAAGTTGAATTTGTCAAGGTCAAGGGTGATCCGCTGGAATGGCGCCGCTTCTTCAAGAAAGTGACCATTCTTTGCAAGGATGCGGTCTTCAAGCCGGATGAATAATCACACCTCTATGGCCCTGGTTTTATATTACCTGCTATTTTTATCGCTTACGATCACTCACGAATTTAGTGGGGAGGGGCATCTAGGGCTTTGGTAGGCGTTTTCGGTGGGATATTGCCCCCTCCTTACAACCCTGGGTTTTGTTTTAAGTACCTAAGGATGCCTTATGTTATATGTATTGTTTAATGTATATATCTACGATTCGCTGCATTGCTTTCATAGAGAAAAAATGCCCTATTTATTGACCCGGGAAATACTTCGGGGAACCGCTTTCTACCTAAATGATCCCCCTCAAATCTCACGTCCGTAAGGCTATGTCCTACATTCCCAGCCAATACTTTACCGTATATTCGACCTATTTTATCTCACCCTATCTCCGTAATCTACCTCTCTTTACCCATTTCATTGTCTTGTCCTGTTCATCAGTACCACGTGACAGCTTCTGCAGATCGCGGGGAAGAGCGATTGGAACTTTTCAGAAACATAATAGGCCAGCGCCACTCAATATTCCTCCTTTCATTCATTTGCCCCTGATGCTGCAACCTCCCAGGCTTCCCTCATGGACAAGCTGCCGGTAGAGATCCTTACCAAAGTCATCGACCGTAAGCGCCGCCGAACTCCCCCCGAGATCTTCCCCGCACCCACTATGCAGAAAAAAGAAAAAGAAAAGGAACGCCGCTGATAAATTCCACAATCAGTTCTCACCCCGCATGAGAAGGTGCAGCTGCAATCTGTTTCCAAGAAATTTTTCGACCTTGCCCGCGATAATAATTTGTGGAAACTGCACTGCTATGAGCAGTCATGGGCTGCTTTGCAATCTTCCCGGCAGGCGGGCCGGATGTCGGAGAGCCTCCTCACCCACTCAACGGTACCTTTGAGTACGTTGGGACAGAGCTCGCTGCGCGAACTCATTCAACCACCTCCCCCGCAGTTGGAGGAGGCTGTTCCGAATGATACCCGAGGGCTGTCCATAAGTGACAGAGCAAGGGCGGCATCGGACTGGGAGTCTTCAATTGAAGGAGAACATGTGGACTGGTACTCGGAGTATATTGCCCGCCATGGCCCAATGTCATTGTCTTGGATTCAACAGCCGATGATCCATAATGGAGAAGGCCGAAAGCGTACACCGCATGAGGTCAAGGGTATGGGTTTGCTGAAGGACTGGAGTTCTGCGAGGCAGAATAAGATTGTTGCACCCCTGGAGGACGGAAGCGTATGCATCTGGGATCTCAATCATTCTCATTCCGGTGATTCGCAATCGAGCAAAGGCAAGATCCTCGGCATGAGTGAGCCAGGCCTCCTCATGAAGAACTTGTCTCGACGGAGAGATCATTCCCCGTCTAAGTCTCCTCTCGAGTTCATCAACACGGGCGAAGGAGTGAGTGTAGACTCCTTCCGCCACCGAGCCTACCTGGCTGCTGGGAATGTTCTCAATGAGGTCGATCTGGAGACTTTAAAATTGATCTCGCAGCAGCGCTATCCATGGTCGATCTTTGCACTCTCTCAGGAGACTGATTATTCTGTTCCACTAACACTAGCCACCACGCTCAGCCTTCAAATACACGACGCAAGGCTCCCTGCCACTGAGGAAGAGGAAGCGATCAGTCTGCGGTGCGAAGAGAATTCCGCTCCCTTAGTGCCTGAACTAGACATATTCTCTCATTCCGACTCGCCACGGCTGCAACTTCAGCCTAACGGGCTCCCTCCCCATCGAATTCGGAGCCCGGCTCCTTCAGACGATACTAATTATGCACCGCTCTTCCAACCTGGTCCTCTGTCCATCCTTCATCCGCCTGCCCCGCATGTAAACAGTATTCTCCTTGCAGGCCGGTTCCCCAGCATCCTCTGCTATGATCGTCGCTTCTTCCCACGTCTGCAGAGCACTGTTCACTCTGGGGGTCGTATTTGTGGTCTTGCATCCGCACCTGAACCTCGATTCCCCGTTTTCAAAGACTCGGACTACCCCGCATCTCATAGTGTTGTGGCATGTGGCGATTACAAAGGGAGAGGCTCACTAGAGCTATACAACCTCAGCTCTTCCTCTCAAGATCCCCTAAGCCGTCCATCGGACAGATCATCCACCCTAACGCCGCAATACAACAATCGACAAAGCGCCGCAAGCTCCAGGCTTCTGTCTGTAGCATCTCATGGAAATCGCATCGTCTATTCCGATGCCGAGGGAAACATCAAATGGGTCGAACGAAATGGCCGCGCAGAAGTCCGTCGCTGGAACATTAATACCTCCCATCCTCAGATTCCATTCTTCCGGAACAGTCAAGCATCTACTCCCGGTGAATCCGGAGCCGAAGACTCACAGCCCCGAGGTCTATGGCCGAAATCACAGCCTGAAAATCACAGCAGTGAAGTCGCACGGAAGATTCTTCCCACGGGAGGAAACCTCACTGGCGATGAGCTGCTGGTATGGACTGGAGAACGCATTGGGCGTATTAAGTTTTCCATCCCAGCGGACTCGGGCTTAGAAGATGATGAGGACGAGTGGTTCATGCATGCTGAGGTTGATGAAGAGACTCGGGAAGTCATGCGACACAAGCTAAGGGATGAATGGGAGAGAGAACGGAAATATGAAGACACCATGCGGCGAGCATTGGAGAGACAGGCGGATGAGGTTCGATGGATGGGGACGGACGGCATGAGTTGATTGATCTTTTTTCTCTTCTATTGTTTTTGTAGCGTTTTCTTCATGTTAGAATTTTCGGTATATTGCACTGCAGTTTTTACGCTTGCCAGCATATAGATCTGAGACTGATAGATTCGGCAAGGTACTAAAGAGGTGCCAAATCCCAGGAAGAACAAGAAGCTCCATGCTAGGGGCGATAATGAAACCCAAATATAGTCTCTGCATAAACAGATCATCTCACCACGAAACCATTAGTATTGATGTCTTGGAATGAAAACAGAGATGGCTAGGTGGTTCTAGATCTATGGCTCCTTTGTACCATTGTTATAAATCAGCTACCTCATACTGTACTGAACATACAGCCCTCGTGGGAGTTGGGCTGAAGAGGGAAGGCACGGGGACACATTCGTGAACGGGTCCGTCAGTGCCTCGGGAAGAATGATATTCACTTTGGCACGAGTGGAAACTCCGCAAACCTCGAGAATATCTGACTCTATGTACTTCCTGACATTCAAATCAACTCAATGACTGCCACACTATACATCAAGTCACAGGTTTGAGCCCGGCGATGGTCATATAATCAATTTCCAGCCGCGGTTGCACCGGCATGGCGCTCTCACCGCCGGTGCCGGCTCCCCGCACCCGGACCCGAATTCGATCACGAGCATTTCTAATACAGTTGTAAGCTAACGGAGGCGAGACTTCCAAAGGTTCTCGAACAATCCTTTTCTTTTTCATTACGAGATTCTGCGCGCTCTTCATTTTGACTCATATTACTTTTTTTGGAGCTCTTTGAGTACCTTCTTTTACCTTTCAATCACCGAATTGCGAAGTGAGGGGCAAAATTATTGCGCCGATAAGCCATACCCACCATCCAAGATGCCCTCCATGACAGACATTGCACACCAATTCGACTCCATTGAGGATACAATTGCAGCTTTCAGTAAGTGTCTTCTTTCGGAGTGCCACATTTGCTCTATCCAGATCTATTATCCCAAAATTCTCCAATTGAGTCCGGTCGACTAATGTGACTCAGAGAATGGCGAATTCATCATTGTCCTGGATGACCTCGACCGCGAGAATGAAGGAGATCTCATAATTGCCGCGGAATCTATCACAGCCGCCCAGATGGCCTTCCTTGTGCGCCATACAAGGTGAGCACATGCCCATGCGACTATACCCCCACCACCCGCGCGCGCGCTCGGCTCGGTGAATTCCGGCCGCCTGTGTCGCTCGGCTTTTTGAACATGCTTTATTCTGAGCACACCTAGATATCGCTCAATTGGATTTGTGAGAGCAAAAGCTAATTTGTTTCAGTGGTTTAATATGCGCACCCATTACCCCGGAACTAGCCACCCGCCTCGCCCTCCCGCAAATGGTTACCGAGAACGCCGACCCCAAAGGAACGGCCTACACCATCACAATCGACTCAAGCGATGACTCCGTGACAACTGGTATCTCTGCTCAAGATCGCGCACTTACCTGCCGTACTCTTGCCTCCCCAGATGCCACTATTGACTCCTTCCGCCGGCCTGGCCATATCATTCCCCTCCAGGCGCGTGCGGGTGGTGTGCGCGAGCGCAAGGGACACACTGAGGCTGCGGTGGAGTTCTGTCGTCTTGCTGGGAAGGCACCGGCTGGTGTTATTGCGGAGCTTGTGGAGAATGGGGAGGTTGTTGAGGGTGTGCCTGAGATTGTGGGGGATAATGGTATGATGCGCAGAGATGCTTGTCTTGCTTTCGGTAAGAAGTGGGGGATTAAAGTTTGTACTATTGAGGGTATGGTGGCTTATTTGGAGAAGACTGAGGGTGCTAAGAATGGATCTCATTGATCTTTTTGTCTTTGAATTTTTTCTTTGATGTATGTTCCAATGTTGTGTATACTTGGATTGGATGCTCTTGATTGTACCTACATTCGGCGGTTCTTCTGGATACCATTTTAGATGAATTAAAAAAGCCTTAGAGATTGTTCTGTTCTGATGCTCGTAGACTGGTGGGATTATAAATGAAGTAAAGATGAACGGTAGTAGAAAGCGGTAGGCTAATAACAGAATTTTGGATCTGTCTGTTTGATAGTTTATCTGGGTATCTTTTGGGTTTGGTCACATAATACAGGTTGATGCGCAGAAGACGCAAGTTCATAACGCCGATGCAATGCAAATAGAATGGCGTTTCAGCCTCGACGCGAGAGGATAAAGCCAAATCTTCCGGTCCATCACCGCTTCAGGTGGGAGTAGTCTCTCAGGATACTCTGCATATGGGTATTGGTAGTCTTTCCACTGCGGCGAGGCTTCTTGACTTTCTTCGATTCCATCTTAGGTCGAGGTTTGGTCACCTTGTTTTTGTTCGTAGGGGTAATACCAGCCTTGTCCAACTCCTCCTTGACAGCCTGCGCATCCGGAATCTTGATTTTTTCCCAGATCACCTTGAACTCGTCATCGAAGCGCTCGATGAGCGACGGGTCATTCGCCCAAATCATCTTCGCATGGTCATCCTTCTTGTTCCGAGTCACAAGTAGTTTTCCTTCCTTCTCTAGCTGGTTGATAGCATCCTCGACATTTGGCCAACCCTCGCGGAGCTCTCGCACATTCATTCCAGCGGCAGTAGTTTGCGCTTGAAGCTGTTGGAGAAGTTGCTCCGAGTTGCGGATGTTATGCGGAGGGCGGAAACTGTATGTGCCTTCGCCGTTGGCGCCGTTCGGGTCATATTCAACCTTCTCGTGTGATTTCAGAATCCTCGCAAGAGCGAGAACGTAGGCTTGTTCATTCGGCCGGTTCTGAAGGGATAGATAGGATATGATATCGGAGAGCCGGAGTGGTACGCTTTTGGTCTTCATGTGCTCGATCGCAAAAAGGACTTGAGTCATGATATCCTTTCCTGTGCCCGTGTTTGCTGGTTGAGAGTAGACGATGTCGGCATCGTGCCTCTTTTTCTTCAAGTCACCGGACGAGGACGGAGTCGGTGCGGAGGATGGCACCTGGGAGCTGGTGGCGGAGGCAGACTGAGTAGGCTGGTTATTCACCACGCGCCTTTGCTGAGGCATGCGGTTCGCCGACTCCATCACCTGGGTGTTGAAGCTTTTGAGCTGGTTCTGTAGGTACGACATGGCTGCGGCGGGAATTCGTAATGCTCGAGATGATACGTGGGATGAGAAAGATTGCTAGGGTTGGGGTGAAAGCTGATATGATGCGAGCTGGATCAAGCTCGGATTAAACGACCAAGATCATAGAAAGAAGAGGCGATACTGTAAAGCACGATGCAGTCGAGTTTCGGAGAATAAAATCAGGCGAAAGCAGGTAAAAGTAGCCGATGGCCGTGGTTGGGTCAGAGGAGACCGAACAAAGAAATGAAGAGAATAATTATTAGAACGAAAGAAAGTGGTTGAGTAATGTACTTGGAGGCTCTAGTGAAATCGGAGACCGGTCACGTGAATGGGGCCGCCTTTGACGAAAGCAATGCTGTCGCGGCTGGTACTCGCCCTTCACTTCACCTTGACCTCCATCAACATCTTTTGCTCCCTCCCCACACATTTACTGGCGCGTGCAGCCCAATTGCGATACTTCACTCTTTTTGTGCTCGCCATGACATAGGCCTTCCCTGGCAGCGCTGTGTGTTCATCTCTTAGAGCTGTGCGCAGCAGCGCGTTTCGGAACCCTCGAAGCCGCTATTGCTTGACGAGACAACCTCACGTTTCCCTCGGTTTTGCAGCCATAGCTGCTCACACCTTCGCTCATCATGGCGGACGCCGCTATTGACATTCCTTATTTATCTTCTCATTTCTCTTTGCCCGAAACCACGCTTTCATCACTCACTGAGGCCCCGACGGTTGACCTTGTCAACCAGCTTCTTCAATCCATCACCGCCAAGGCACACGGATATGATGAGCTCAAGTCAGATAAACTCAGGTTGGAGGTCGAGCTCGAAAATGCAGTGCGCAGCAACGAGTCGAAAATCAAGGTGCTGAAAGGCACGGTGGAAAAGGGCCATAATGAAATCGAAGAGCTGCGAAAGAAGCTTCACGAATCTGGTAATTATCTGACAACAATATCCTTAACCTCGGACTTTACTCTGATACCAGGCAGAATCCACGCGTGGAGCATTGGAGACCGAGATCTCGACTCTCAAATCTTCCTCCACCTCCAATGAAGGCGAAGTCAGCTCCCTGAAGTCGCGCATAACATCTCTCGAAGAATCGAACCGAGACACTCTTCGCTTGCTAGAGTCCAAATCCGCTGCCCACGATAAGCTTGCGGAGGAATTGTCCGCTCAACACAAGAAAACGATTGAACTACGCCGCGAACTGTCGACCATCGAGCAAAACCTCCAGAACGCTAACTCCGCATCCGCCAGCGCACGATTCCGTGAACAAAGCATCCAGCAAGAATTAGACCTTACCAAGAAGAACAACGAATGGTTCGAGACTGAATTGAAGACCAAGAATGCCGAACATATAAAGTTCCGCAAGGAAAAGAATGCTCGCATCGCTGAGCTTCAGCGCGAAAACGAAGAGGCGAACTCTTCCATTGATGCTTTGAGGCGTACCGAGAACTCCCTGAAAAGCCGGTTGGACGAGACCGAGCAACGGTACGAAGAGGCTCTATCTACCATCCAGCAGCTGAAGGAAGAGGCTATCCAAGCTGCGGAGTCTTTCCGTAACGAGCTAGATAGCGCCAACCGACTCGCCGAGCTCCAAGGGTCTGCTGCACAGAATGCCAAGCAACGGGCTCAGGAGTGCCAGCTGTCCCTGGAGAAGGCTACTGCTGATGCGGCAGAAGAAATATCTCGCCTGCGTGTAGAGGCCGAGGCCGAACACAATGACAAGGAGGCTGCTGAGCGACGCGTGGCCGAGCTTGAGGTTTCCATCTCCAACCTTGAGTCCGAGGGAGCACGAAACCGCTCCATGAGCCCTGCCCGATCTATCAACGGCATGGCCCCTACGACACCTGTCCGACCTGGCACACCCGGAAGTACATTCACTCCGAGAACCGGTCGAACCAAGAATGGTCTTTCGGTTACTCAGATGTACACGGAGTATGACAAGATGAGAACACTCCTTGCAACAGAGCAACGGACTACCCAGGAGTTGCGCTCAACTCTTGACGAGATGGTTCAGGAACTCGAGTCAAGCAAGCCAGAGATCGACGAATTACGCGCAGACCACAGCCGTCTCGAAAATGCTGTGATCGAAATGTCTAACCTCTTGGAGTCGTCAGGCAAAGAACGTGACGAGGCAACTAAAGAAGCAAGAAAATGGCAGGGCCAAGTCGAAGGTCTGGTTCGCGAAGGCGATATCTTGCGCCAACAACTTCGGGATCTGAGTGCGCAAGTCAAGGTTCTTGCCCTCGAGGTGGCGATGGTCAAGCAAGGCGAAGACTACGACCGTGAGGAGCTCGAAAAGATTGCTCGCCAGGAAATTGAAGATTCTTCGGCTGAGCTGAACTCAACTGGCCGCTTTATCAGCCAAAACCTCACCACCTTCAAGGATCTGCACGATCTACAAGAACAGAATGTGACTCTACGCCGTATGCTCCGAGAGCTTGGCGACAAAATGGAGGGCGAAGAGGCCCAGGCCAAGAATGCAACGAGACAACAGGAGGCTGAGGAGCTGAAGGAGTTACGGGTCCGCGTTCAGACGTACCGAGATGAGGTGGCGAACCTTCTCGCCCAGTCCAAGAGCTACGTCAAGGAGCGTGATACATTCCGCAGCATGCTGATGCACCGAAAACAGACGATTGGTGATACATCTGTCTTCTCGCAGTCTATGCCGCTCGGTGCCGTTCCCCCGGGTGTCACTGACGGCCAGTCAAAGGATTCCATAGATTACGCCGAACTGCTTCGCAAGGTGCAAGCCCACTTCGACACCTTCCGTGACGAAACTGCAACAGATCACAAAGCTCTACGTCAACAGGTCAATGAGCTTTCGCGCAAGAATAGCGAGCTCCTGAGTGAAATCAGTCGTTCTAGCAGCCAACTTGCCGCTGCTTCTCAGCGGGCTGAGCTCCTTCAAAGCAACTTCACTATGCTCAAAAGTGAGAACAGTGATCTCCACAAGCGTTATTCAACTCTGTTTGAGAATGCCAATCGCCAGGACCTTCGCACACAGCAAGCAGCTGAGGACTTGGTCGAGGCTAAGGGCCTTGTGGAGAGTCTTCAGAGAGAAAACGCCAATCTCAAGGCGGAGAAGGATCTGTGGAAGAATATTGAGAAGCGGTTGATTGAGGATGCGGAGAATATGCGGAATGAGCGCAGTCGGCTTGATTCTATGAATGCTAGCTTGCAAACAATGATGAACGAGCGAGAGCATGCAGACAGCGAGACTCGCCGGAGACTTCAATCTAGTGTGGAAACTCTGGAATCGGAACTACAAATCACCAAAAGGAAGTTGAATGACGAGTTGGAAGAGTCCAAAAAGGCTGCCATGCGCCGTGAATACGAACATGAGCAAAGCCAGAAACGAATTGATGACCTCGTGACTAGCCTTGGCTCTGTTAGAGAGGAGCAGGTTGCCATCAAGACTACCCGTGATCACTTGCAATCCCGTGTTGATGAGCTCACCGTTGAGCTCAAGAGCGCCGAGGAACGCATTCAGGTTATCCAGTCACGCCCGAGCGTTTCTGCCGCACCTAATGATGTTCCTGCTGCCACCCAGGAAGGAGAAGAGGGTGCTAGTGGTTTGACCCGAGAACAGGAGCTTGCTATCGAGGTTTCTGAACTCAAGCGTGACCTCGACCTTGCCAAGGCAGAATTGGCTCATGCCAAGGAACAAGTTGAAGAATACAAGAACATCAGTCAATCAACCGAAGAACGCATGGAAGCTGAGGCAGAGACCAATGCGATGTACCGCGAAGAGACTGATCGTCTTATCGAAGAGAAGGATAAGAAGATTCAAGATCTGGAGACTCGGATCGAAGAGATCTCTTCCGAGCTTTCTACTACCAACACCGAAATTTCCAAGCTACGTGATGAGCAAGGCGATGCTACACGTCATCTTGAAGAACAGAAAGCTACGCTCGAATTAGAAATTACTCGCCTGAAGGACGACAACGAACGACAGGTCGCTGCTGCCCAATTCCACCAGGAGGATCTGAAGGCCCAAGCCGAAATCGCTCAACACGCCCAGCAAAACTATGAGACCGAATTGGTCAAGCACGCGGAAGCCGCGAAGAACGTTCAGAATATCCGTGCCGAGGCGAATCAACTGAAACTTGAGCTTGTTGAATTACGAACCCAGTCTGAAACCTACAAGAAAGACCTGAGCCAGAAAGAGGAGAGCTGGTCTGAGCAAAGAGCTCGTTACGAGAACGAGCTGAGTGAGTTGCACAAACGCCGCGAAGAAGTTCTTCACCAGAACTCTGTCTTGCATACCCAGCTGGAGAACATCAGTGCCCAGATCGGCGCTCTCCAACGTGACCGTGCAAATGTCCCCGAGGATGCTGAGACTGAAGAATGCCAGTCAGCTCCCAACCTGGAGGGGCTTCAGGAAGTCATCAAATTCCTGCGCCGGGAGAAGGAGATTGTGGAAGTGCAGTACCATCTTTCGACACAGGAAGGAAAGAGACTGCGCCAACAACTCGACTACACCCAATCTCAGCTTGATGAAACCCGACTCAAGCTGGAGCAGCAGCGACGCGCTGCGGCTGACTCTGAGCACAATACTCTCAACCACAACAAGCTGATGGAGACTCTCAATGAGCTTAATCTGTTCCGTGAAAGCAGTGTCACTCTTCGCAACCAGGTGAAGCAGACCGAGACTGCTCTCTCAGAGAAGACTTCACAGCTTGACGAGCTTCGCCAGAAGATTGAACCCCTGGAGACCAAAATCAACGAACTGGAAGGAAATCTGGAAGCGAAGGATGGTGAGATGCAGCTACTACAGAAAGACCGTGATCATTACCAGCAACGCATCCAGAATATTCTCCAGAAGTACGACCGAGTCGATCCAGCCGAAATGGAAGCCCTCAAAGAGAAACTTAATACACTGGAGAGAGAACGTGATGAGGCTGTGTCGGCGCGAGACGAGTTGCAAGCACAAAAGGCAACCCTCGACGAGCAGCTTCAGACTGCCGAGGCCGACGTGGCGAGCCGTTTACAAGACCAGCGTAACAAGCTTGGCGAGCAGTTCAAGGCTCGGTCAAGGGAGCTCTCTGGACGTCTCCAGGCCAAGCAAACGGAAGTGAACGCAGCTATTCAAGAGAAGGAGGTTCTCCAGGAGGAACTGAGCAAAACCAAGGCTGAACTAGAGAGCGTGAAGGCCAGCCTAGCCAATGCTCCTGCTGCGGCCGCTCCTGTACCAGCCACCACAACTGAAGCTGTGCCGGAAACTACAACAGTTAACCCAACCCCTGCCTCGCAGTTCCCCACGCAAACAACGGCCGTTGCCGTGCCTGGAGATGAACAAAAGGTTAAGGACCTGGAAGCGAAGATCCAACGTTTGGAAGCTGCTCTGGCTGAAAAGGATGCCCTTCTTGCAACCAAAGAAGCCGAGCACAATGCAAACATCAAGGAACGCGCCGAGAAAATGAAAGAGAACTACCTGGCCAAGGTTGCGGAACTCCGTGCTGCTCATGCACAAGAGCTCCAAAAGCTGTCCTCGACTGGAGAGCAACCGACTCCTGCTACACCTGGAGTTGCTACAGAGATGTCCTCAACACCTTCTAAGGCTTCTATTGATGTCTCAGCGCTCACAGATGGCCAAGTTCGGGAACTGGTTGCGAAGCATCCAACAATTCGTACTATTGTTAAGAATAATATTATGACCCAGGTTGCCAAGGAAAGAGAAAACTTGAAGGCCCAAGCCCAGGATCAGGCAGCGCCTGTAGTGGACAAGGAGGCGTTGATTGCTGAGGTGGAAAACAAATTCAACGAGGAAAGAGAAACGTTGAAGAAGAGTCATGAGGCGGATCTTGGGGAGAAGGTGAAGTCTGCTGTGGAACTGAACGACAAGAAGTATGCCGCCCGCCTGAGTATGAACGAAACCCGGTTCAAGTCGGCTCAGGCCAAAATCGAGGTCGTTCAAAAAGCAGCCCAGGAGACCCCGCAAAGACCTGTTGTCGAAGTCTGGGAGTTGGCTAAAACCGCGAAGCCTGCTCCAGTCGCAAAGCTCGCGGCAGTCGCATCTCCCGCTCCGCCTGCTTCTCCTGCGCCCGCCGCTTCTCCTGCACCAGCTGCGGCTCAGGTGGCGCCGCCTACTCCATCGCCAGTGCCAACTCCGGTGCCTAGCGTAGCGCAACCTGTGGTGGCCAACAACCAAGCAGTCACTGCTGAACAACCCGCTGCCCAACAACAGCAACAAGAGGTCAAGGAGGAAGGTGAAACCCAAACCACTGCACCCGCCAATCCTTTCGGTCAAACGCAGTCAAATGATCAATCGAAACAACCTACTTCTCTCCCTACCAAGCCGCCGGCTAACACCCCACCTGGAATGCTTCGGGCGCTGCAGTCAGGCTTGCCCGTTGTGCGAGGTGCTCGCGGAGGCGGCCGTGGTGGCCAGCAAAATAACTTCGGTCATGGCCAGCAGCAAGGTGACCAGCAGCAAACACAGGGACAAGGTCAGAACCAGGCCCAGCGTGGCACTGGCCTCCCGCGAGGTCGCGGTGGTCGTGGTGGACAAGGCCGTGGTGGACACAATGCTGCCCAAGGACAAAATCAAAACCAAGCACAGTCAGGTCCTGCAACTCGCGGAGGTTTGAACATCCAGGCCCGCCAATTCATTCCTCAAGGAAATAAGCGGAACCGTGACGACGCTGCGGATTCTCCCACTGATGCCAGTGGTGGCAAGCGCATGCGAGGTGGTGGTCAGTCTCGTGGAGCCTCATCCTAGTCGTTATATTCTTTTCTTTCTTTGTATCTATCTAGTCCATGTATGATGGCGTTTTTGAGATTTCAATTTTATGTGCAGAATTTTATGTGCAGTCATCTTCATGATGCTTCACCGTGCTCTTCCTGCTTTCATCTACACTATACGATCTCAACGCCGAACAAAATTGCGCCGAATAGAACAGAATCCATCCTAGCCAAGATGCTTAATGCTATCAAAGATTGCTGTAGCCTTGACCTTAAGCCAAGACTGGGTATAAACTAACAAATAGACTATCAACAACGCTAAAGGCCAGAGTATATCTCGCCCACATACTCTCACTCAATTGCTCCATCAAAACAACAAAACATCCAATAACCCGACATCAATTGGTCCCATAAACACCTCCCACAAACAAATCACCTCTTCTTGCTAGCCCCAGCCGGAACAATCATCCTCCCCAAAACCTCCCTCTCCTTCTGCAGCACCATCAACCTCGCATCCTCAATAACCTTCCCTTCAGGCGCAAGCCCCGGAACAGGAGTCTGGGTAACCCTAGCCGCAACAACAACAGCCGGACCAGGCCCTTTCGCCTCCCTAGCCCTCCTCCTCCTCTGTCCAATTCCGTTCCCCCAAACAACCGTCCACTCCGGCACGGAACCAGCCCCGGGGACCTCAACCCCGGAACAAATCTTCGTGTGCGAACCTATCTCCGCATAGCGGTGTATTGTGGCTAGCGCTTCGATGCAGGCGGAGCTGTGGATGTGGGCTCCAGGTCTGATTGTGGATTGAGGTCCTACTGTTACGAAGTAGGAGAGACGGGTTGTGAGGTCTTTGTTTTGTAGGGGTTGTGTTTCCGTTGTTGATGGTTCTGGGGTAGGTGATGGAGATGCAGGTCGTGAGGATGAGCGTGACGAGGTGGGTTGCGCGCCGATAACGGTTTTTTCGCTGATTATGCAACCGTCGCCGATTATTATGGGCCCTTCGTAGCTGTAGAATCGGGCGCGTGGGTGGATTACTGTGTTCGCGCCGATTGTTACGGGGTATTTTCCTTGGAAGACGGCTGTGTCGGCGATTGTGGTTGTGGGATCGGCTTTGACGGGGGCTTTTGGGGGGCCTGTTGGCGCGGAGCGGTGCTGCGCTGGGGGCGGTTTGAGGGTGGCCATTTTGTGTTGGATGTTGTGAAGTTGAAGTGTTGATGTGGAGATAGATGCGTTGGTTAGATTCGGGGATTGCGGAGTTTGGACCTGCAACACATGCAACTAGATCTGATAATTACAGGCGTAAGAACCACAGTTCTATGATAGCTTAATATAACAATTGGTCATAAATGGGGTCATACAGCTCTCGGGTATCTATTCTATTCTAATCTAAATCATGCCAACGCCCATAAATCATCCTGAGCCTTACTCCTCATCAACCTTCTGCTTAATCCCATTCCTCTTCCTCCACAACCAAACTCCCCGATCAACCTCCTCCCTCGTCATCCCATCCCTAACCAAGCAGAACGTAACCCCCAATTCCGTCTCAACGTTCCGATTCCGTGCTTCATCATCAAAGAACAACATCTCCTCATACTCAAACCCACTCGCCTGCTGGATGCGCGAAAAATGCTGCGTTTTATTCGCTGGGAAGATCTGAATGAAATCAAAGTATTCCAATGCGCGCGTCGTGCGCGTGTTTGCTCCAGGGTTGTCGGAGAAGTTTGGGATAACGTGTAGTGCTTTGAGGAGGTCGCGGGCTAGATCGGGGGTGTGGGTTCGCGAGGCTAGGGCCATGGGAATTGAGCGGCTTTTGCAGGCGTAGATAATTGAGGATACTGCTGGGTAGAATGCGAAGGATTCGCCCCATCTGGTGGTGTGGTGTTAGTTGGCACTCGATGGGCAGTGGACTGGGAGAGCGTAATGGGGGAGGTGCTTACCGGTCAACGATACGGGAGTTGTTATCGCGCGCTTTGACGGGTGCGCTGACGTGCGTGTCGACCCAGAATGGCCATAGTGTATAGTCCAAATCGAATGCGATCAATTTAGGGAGGGGGAGCCCGTCTGTGAATGTTGCGGGAGCCACGGAGGTCTCCTCCAGGGGTTGAGTGTTTTGGCGCTTTCCCGCTCGTACCATGATGAGTATGCAAATGAATACTAATATAGACAAGGACAGAATGAATTCAACGACGGTGTATGTGTGTGGAAGTGTATAAATGTCAATCTGAAAATCGCGGGGGATGCGGGCCTGGCACGTGCCGTCTTGATAATCAACAACAACGTCATCGAATCTGAAGTGGGCGATTAGACTTGAATATGAATATCGTTGCAGTGAAAGAATTTTTTTGGAGATTCAAATATATATTCAAATATAATAATATTCGCTGAAGTAATCTCAGTAAGTATGGTTCATAGGGGAAACGCTTGAAAGGGGATTGAACCAGTAGCAATCTAGGACTAGAACATAAGCAGTACTGGTATAATCGTTAGTTCTCAGCATTCGAGTTCAGCAAATCAGTCAGCCATAAGACCTATATCAAACCATCACCCACGCTAGAAAGTCATTATATCATAATCAATAAAAGTTGATAACATCCTTGAACTCTTCAAGTAACAATCGGTCCACATCATCCCACCCAGGAGAACCCTCGGACTCGGTTTTTTGCTGTTGCTCTTCAGACTCCACTGCAATTGATGCATTGACAGAGCACCACTCAGTCCTCTTCCTGCTCCGCTCATTCTTTGTTTCTTCGAGGCTACTCGCCTTTCTTTTTGCGATAATATTGCCGGAAAGCTCGGTCAGCGGCATGGCTGTGGCTGAGCTTTTGATATTCTCCGGGCTGCTGAAGGTGTTGTTCTTAGGAGATGAAGTAGGGTCTTTCCATAAATCCACAGTGCGGTCGTTCTCTAGTAATGGCGTTGGTTGGATCTCTCCGGCCAGATTCTCGGTACTTCCTGCGATGTACGGATAATGATCGCCGCTTGGTGTTGTGAGGTCGACGAAAGACTTTGTCTTTTGTCCAGTCTCTGGGACGTCGGTTGAGGGAGGTTGTTTAAGCTCGGATGTTGTATCTTTGAGAAGTTCTGATGGGGATGGGAAGTCGCTGAATTCATCATCGCTGTAGTCACTTGAAGGCATTTTCGAGGGAGCATGAAAGGTTTTGTGTTTGCTTGATGAAGGGGTCGCATATTTGCTTCCTCCAGTTGCCGTGCTGGGTTTCTGCTCCAATTCCTCCCGTCCCCTCAACGGGCTCGAATGATACCTTTCGGATGAATTCGCCTTTGCCATAGGTTCCTCTTTCCCTTTCCGGGCGTTCTTCTCCGTGTCCTTTTTGGTGACAGTAGCCTTCAAGGTTAACTGACTCAACCCATCAGTTCTTTGAGTTGTAGGAGGTCGTTTCTTGCCAGTTTTGGGAGGCTTCTCGAGGCCCGTTCTGCAGCAGAGATGTTTACAGCTAGACTTGTCAACGCAGTATTACTCGTCCATTGAAGAAGTACATACCTTGTCTTGTCCTTGCATTTGTGGTTACAAGCCCAATTACCGTTGGCAAGTCGGACAGGTTCGTCTTCCGCCTGCTCTTGTGGCCCCATATCGGCGATCGATTCGCTGCCTGTTGCTTTCGAGGCTGCTGGTCTTCGTTTAGGACTTGGGGTACTGTCAATGGATAGCCAGTCAATCTCCTCGTCTTGGACCTTTTTCATGGACGCGGGTTCCTTTGGCTTCTCCTGGTGCAGATCTTTGAGAAAGAAGTCATCCAGACCCAGATCATCACCGTCAAAGGCGTCTGCTTTGAACTTTCCTTTAGGTGGCCCCTGGGATTGTTGACATGAAAATTTGTCAGGCTTTTCATTTTGAATATTGCTTTCGTTGGTTGTCCTGGTTTGCTTTGGGAGGTGAGCTAAGAGATTGGGCTTCAACTCAGCTTTCCTTGCAGTTCCAGCTGTAGATGATTAGAATCCAGAACAAATCAGATTCCCAGAATAGTCTTACCAATATCATCACACATGGCGTGACACACGACAAATTGGCTAGAGCTCGTCAGGTTGACAGCGAGGTTGATTTCCAGGCTGTTCTGCAACTTATTTGCACTAGATCAATGTAAGCAACTGACAGACCAATTCCGAACTATTTTGTTTCATCACCTTATCCTGCGAAAATCAACCAACCGACCGTCAGATATTTCTGTCAAGCAGCAGATATAGACTGGCCGACGCTGAAAGTATGTCGGAGTCTTCTCATTCATGAATGCCACTTCCAACTTGAAACGAATAGTTACAAAACCATTCTTCACTTCCTGAATATTCATCAGTAAAACCCGACTTGCAGTAGGCCTTAACAAACCTTGCCAATCATCTTCACATCAATGCGCAACTTCGGAAACTCCTTCAGTCGAGAAAGCAACTTTGACCCGAATGGTGGATTTCTGCTGAGTGTCATCTCAATTTCGTGAACTTCCATATACTCAAGTTCTTCGATGCCTGTGATCCCAGCAGCAGCCAATTTGCGAACAGCTACTACTCCAATCTGCTCAATCTGTTTCATTTGAAGTGGCGACTGATCCCAGACTTTTGCACCGAAGCTTCGGGCTAAATCCAGTGCATTCAGAATGGATACAGAGTCCTCGCGTGCGATCATACAATCAATCACACATCGGACTAATCTGTTCACGTGTGCGAAAACAAGATTTTTGTCTTGCTGGAGGGAGAACTTGAGTTTCTGGAATTGGTCTCCACTTGGGAACTCAATGGCACCTAGTTCTGACTGGAGAAGAAGGAAGATTTTGTGAGCTGGGAGAGCTATATCGACTTTTATTGGGTATCGGATTTCATGGTCGCGGTTTATCTCCTTGTATAATGACTTTTCGCCTGCCTTAAAGCGGATTTCTCGGAACTCTTCAGCTTGGACGATCACGTCGAGCTAAAATCGTTAGATTTGAGCAGTCATGTTGAATGGCGTTACTTACGATTTGCGACACTGTTGCCCTTTTCTGCAAGCTGAGCAAGATCCTCATCGTTTCGAACCGAATGTAGTATCGAGCCATGGCGTCCCCGTATTGGGTCGAGCGCAAACTCTCAGTCTCGACCAAACCACATTCCTGAAGAAGACCGATGTCCTTTTCACAGATCTTCCGGAGCAATTCGTCCTCGTCTTCCTGTGTGGCTCCTTCTTTGAGCTTATAGTGAGTCGGATTTCGACGAAGTCTCACAAAGAGAAAGGTCCCAGCAAGCCACTTTGTAGCCGTTTCAACGTCAGTGACATTCCCTAGCCCAATCTCAGCATTGAGATGATCTATCAGGTTTAGATGCAAGCAACTTTCGATACTTTCGGTTCCTGAAACTAGTTTCTCGTAGTGTGTTACTCGCTCCTTTCGAGTGAGTATAACTGCCACGGCGCTGTCATCAAATTGCGGTCGACCTGCACGTCCGAGCATTTGCATCATCTCGAGATCTGAATATTCTTTGCAACCCCCTTCTTGCCAACCGACGGTATTTTTGATGATCACAAGGTGACAAGGGAGGTTCACGCCGACGGCAAGGGTTGAAGTGCAGCATATCACGTTTATGTGTCCATCTAGGAAACCCTGTTCGACGGCATGTCTGTCGCTCGGAGCAAGGCCTGCATGGTGGAATGCGACTCCAGCGGCGATGGTTGCTATACTTTGTTAGGGCTGCATCGGACACGTTGTTTGAAGAAGCCATACTGTTTAAATCTTCATTGTTGACCTGGATCTGTCTGCCAGGGCCTTTCCAGAGCCTAGAAGGTGGGTTCGTCATGTCCCACAGACGAGCAAGTTCCTTCGCCGTCGCAGCGCACGAATTGCGAGTACAGCTGAAAATCATGATCGGCTTTTGACACGAATGCATTCCGATGATATCAGGCAGTCTGCGAGAGTCAGCATTTAGGATTCATTGAACTAGTAAAAACATACTTGGAGGCACAAATTTTATCAAACGCAAAATCGTTCACCGTCGATTGATATCCATAAACAACCTTTTGCAACTTAACCGGCCGAAAATCTTCACCAAAGTGCTCTCGGTGGGCAGGCAAATGCTGGTTAGTAGCATCCTTCCCCAGCCAAGTAGCAATATCCTCTGAATTCGGAATCGTCGCACTGAGCGCAACAAAGCGAACATTCGAACCGATGCTCTTCATCCGTGAGACAACTGCCTCAAGTGTAGCACCTCGCGACTCCTTGAGAAAGTGTACCTCATCCAGTAAGAAAAGCTTCACCAATTGGAGCAGCTTCATATGATCCTGCCACTTCCGAGTCATGGAATCCCACTTCTCCGGGGTAGTGATAATGATCTCACTGTTCTGCACGCTCCTCAGCTGCGTGTAATCGGTATCTCCAGTCAGCTCCGCACACTTGAGGTTCAGAGCCGCGAACTTTGTGTTCCAGTCACGGAACCGCTCTGTGCATAGAGATTTCGTCGGCGCTTGATATACGACTTTAAACCGCTCATCCTTGAGCACGTTGAGGAGTCTGCAGATAGCCAATTCCATAATCACGGTCTTGCCACTTCCTGTGGGCGAAGAAAGGACTAGATTGGAATCAGAATTGTAAGCTGGGTCAAAACATCTGCTCTGGACTGCATTGAATAATGGAAATGGGAATAATCCTCGATATTTGTCGGGTAAGGTGTCCTTGGACACCAGCACAATGCCTCGAACAGATAGAGGGATGTTGTCGAAGTGTGGGATTTCCCTTTGGATTACTGGGGACAGTGGAATTTCTCTTCGGGTTATCGGGGATGACGCTTCAACCGCGCTGGATTGCAGTAGCTCGAGATCTATAGAATTCAGTTGTGAGTATTTCAACCCGGTTTTTATTGCTGACCAAATGCATCCAATTGATCTTCATCATCTTGCACAGAAGAAAAACGCTCCTGAGTCATCGGGAAATGGGTAGAGAATGAACTTGTTTCTCGTGGTCGCTGAGAGCCATCGATAAGTTTCTGATCTATGATGCCAGTCATATTGTGAGAACCAGCGGATCTGTTATCGATGCGTCGCCGCTTTGGAGAAGCTTGAAAAGGACTTGAGGAAAATGGATTCCGCCGCATGATGAATATATTTAGATTGAGAATGGAAGATCATGGGCAAAGACGATTCAGAGTGAAAGATGCGTGTGTTTGTGGGATATTGCACGTGGGAGTCCCGTGCCTTGACAAACCACCGATGCCATCTTTAGGTACCTCCAGCATAGACCTGGATAGATGGATCTACTGAGCATACTCCATGTATGTGTTCAGTCTGATATTGCTCTACAAGATCAATTTATTCATGTAGGTAATCTTGAAGAGCTGATTCGGGTATATCAAATTTCTCATTTCTTCGTATATATGCAAATTTGACCGGAACATTCTCGAGTAGCGAATAGCGCTCACGCTCGCAAGTAGACCGCCTCAATCATGAGGGCGGGATGTTACAAAAGGCCGGGCAATCCAAGTCACAGACCGAATCGCATCTATCAGGTATCCAAGATCATCATATCCATGAGGTATCAGAATCAGAGTAAAGCCAGAGGTTGAAATATTGCCTAGCACCTACTCTTTCTCAAAGTAGTTGCTTGCACTGACATTCCGACTGGAGCTTGCCCGAGCGTGTCCCGGGTTTGGGGAGGTGGGTCGTGACGAGGACATGCCATTGGACAAGAAGGGAGTAGTAGGTAGCTTGATGGAGAAGTCGTTGGGAGAGTTAGAGATGGGAGAGCCATCGTCGAGACTGTCACCCTTTTCGTAGTTATCTACGCGGATTGGAGGTGGGCGAGCAACGCCCATCTTGGCCGCAGCAGGGGTGAAGCTGGGGTTGCCATAGTAATGAGTGGCAACCAGGACTAGAGCGGAGCCAAGAAGAAACTAAATGAATATTAGTGTCTGCAAATCATATAAGATGAAACGAACATCAGTAGTCAAGGAAACGTACAGTGGGAGTGAGATCGAATTCGAAGAGCCAGACGCTTCCAATGATGCTCAAGATGGTGGTTGTGGTAGTCGCCACGCAGCTGGGATCTCTCTGCGTGTGACGGAGCGAGAAGGTGGTTAGGATGCCGCCTAAGGCCTGAAGAGCGATAGTCGACCACACTGCCCAGTTGTAGCCCTGAAAGAAACCATCATTGGAAACGCTTTCGCCGTCTCGGAAACCGACACCAATGAAGATGGCAGGGAAGACAGAGTAGATGGCCAACTGCACATTGCGCACCCACATCGAAGTGTTGTTGGAGCTATCGCGAAGAACTTTTTCGAAAAAGACACCGCTGAAGCCTGAGGCCACAGCAGCACCAATGATCGCGAGCAGGCCAATCGTTGCATCGAAATGGGGATCGGCGGTCTGGATATCCTCTTCAATACCTTCGTAAGTAGCGGAGCGCTTGTGCATCTTTCCTGCGGTGCCTTTGGCGGACTTCCACTCCTCCAGGGACCGTGGAAAGTGAAGCGAAGCAGCCTCGTCGTGAATGGACATCTGCTCTGAATTGGCATCAGGCATTTGAACCAAAGCCACACCCACCACCAACAGAAGCAGCAGACCCAGCTTGCGAGCGGGAATGTTCCGTCGAAGAACGACTAGTCCAAATATCGCAGTTGTCAAGAACTGCACCTGGAATGTGACCTGGAACGTCGCTGCCCGCATGTTGGAAAGCGCAATGTATTGGAGGGTGTTGGAGAGGACACCAAGAGCGGCGGGGATGGCCAGCTTCCAGCTGTCGCCGGAGAAAACGGTGCTGGTAAGGGAGAAGAAGAGGGAGGTGGCAGGCATAGAGGGAGGTGCGGTCTTGGATACGTCATAGAGGGCCATTGTGAGGGAAATCGCCAGTTTGACCACTTCATTCAAGAAGACGGCAGTAGAGGTGAGGTAACGCTTCCCACCGGCTGGGGTCATGACTCGAGAATAATGGGATAGCTATTGGTGGAAAGGGCATTCTGTTAGATCGTGTACATTTGTATGGATTATACGAGCGCGCGTCAGACTCACCAACACAAATGCTGTGGATTGTGCCGCTAACTAATAAACATAAACAGAGCAAGTCAGCAATCAATCCTAGAACATGCAGTCCATACTATGCACGGCGAAATATTCCATACCAAAAGCCACGGCACATTGTGCGCGGTTTGCCGCAGCCACGACGGCTGGCGTTGTGTGCGGTCACTCATGTTAATGGTGTGGGATGGGAACCGCTCGCCCCTGAGGATGATTTCTCCGCAAGTAAACACAGGAGCAAAACAACCGTGTCGGGAGCGAGAAAGAGCGAGGCGACAATGGGAGGGTGGGTGATAAAGGGAGCGACAAAAAGATCGAAGTTCAGAGTCTCGAATTTTCCCAGAATCGCTCTGGGGGCTAAGGCAGGGGAGGCCCGGCGATCTTCGTCACTGGGGGGCCAGCGGCAGGGCTTCGGCTGACGATCACGGCGGAGCTCCGTGCGAGGTGGCTGGGGCTAAGGGGATTGTGCTTGGTTCTCTGTGCTCCGTACTATGAGACCCAAAGTACAAGAGTACAAGAATACGTGAAAAGGGGAGCTTAATATTCTTTGTTTAATAAACAGAATCCGGGGAAGTTTCGTGTTTAAAGTGAACCGGACAATCGGCGGTGTCATGTGGATCACGGGGGACGAGTCATGGGTCCAGACTCATTGGGCATCGAGAGAACCACCAGTTCCAAGGTTATAAAGCTTTCTTCGATTTCCAACAAATCAGCTAGTCGCAGATAGTTGATCCGTGGTTAGAAAGCTATTAGGCTCGGAATCTTAACTATGGGGTTTAATCTATCGCCTGACGTCAAGGTCTACCTTCGAACACACGGGAGCCTCCCATTCGGCCATGTCCCTCGCCCCATCTCCAACTTCTCCACAGATTGTTGTAAGATGAGGCAATAGTGTTTTCACTCTGAGTTGATCGATCGATGGCGTGTTCGATCCAGTCGGCACCAGTCCACCCAGCCACGCTGGATTTGGACTTGGCTCCTGACGCACGTCAGCCACGCCGATTAAGCTACGTAAATAGTGGGAACCGATCTGCATGCAAAATGTTGGAATAGATTAAGATAACTTGTTTATGGAGATCAAGTAGTGGAGAAAAATAAAATCTAATTTAATTGGTGAAAAGACACGATGGTCTCCAGATTGCAAACATGAACATAGGAAGGGGTATATGGGGGCCCACGGAAGGGGAGTCAATAGTCAAAGAGATAGATCAAATGAAGGTTTCGTAACACAAAGGTCCTCACAGGAGGTCAAAGTAAAATGAACTCCAAAATGCAAGATGTCGGATAAAAGAATGGTAGTGATCCAAATCGGACCAATGAAAGAATCGATGGTGGTGGTACACGGAAGGGAGGGTATAGAAGACATGATAGATCGAATCGAAAAAACTTATTAATGCACTGCAGCGACGCTGTTGCGGTCGTGATTCCAATCGAAATCGAAGGACCAAAGCGGAAGATCATGTTTCGGCTGTGGCTCGCCGCCGTTCAGCATGATAGCCTCGCTGCTATCGGTACGACGCCGAGTATGCTGCTTTTGATCCTCGGGGATGGCCGGTGGGGGCCCGCGGGGATGAGGCTTAGGAGATGGAAGTGGCGAGAAGCGGTGAATGGGGAGTGTCGGTGTGAGCGGTGAAGCAGCAGTGGTGGAAGGGGAGGGCAGAGACTCCGAGTAGCCCGTGCTGGCGATCGAATTACCAGTCTTCTGTTCATTATCAGAACTCGAACTTTGTGTGTCCTTGTCCATGTGAGAAGCACCTTGATGTGTGGGAAACGGCGGGAAAGCAGCGCTGAGGCGCAGGAAAGAGGTGTCGGATCCACAGAAGGAATCCCTTGAAGGAACTGACAACACTGAATTGCGATCGGGTTCGGCAGACTGGTAGTTGAAGATGCTGGGAGTGACCTTGCCCTTGCGTATGCGCATCGCCTCCAGCAAGTCTTGCTCTTGTCGTGTCACGGCAATCACTCGGCTTCGGCGGTTCATCTCCTTCAATTCCCGGGGTGTGCGCATTGGCGGTTGCGGCAGCTGGTCCAGGATATCCGGTTCAGCGATGGTAGGAATACCACTTGACCGCCGGGACTGGGTGGTTTGTCGGGTGTTGGTGGATGACTTGCCAGTAGATGCCTTCCCTGTGGAGGACATTGAAGGCTGGTGGGCGTGTTTGCGCGTTGACTTGCTCCGTTGGTTTGGATGGGAGCCACGACTGCTAGTGGATGGTGCACGATCGACCTTCCTCAACATCTGACCAGTGGCCGCTTGAGCAGTATGGGCTGTGTAGATTTCCGGCTCATACTCCCCATAAGTGCCCACACTGTCACGTAATGTTTTATGCTTGCGACCCTCCGTCGGAGTCTCAAGCTCCTCCTCGGTCTCGTCTTCGGATGAGGAGAGGCAGAGAACGCTGGTGTTTTGAAGGTCCTTATTCTTCAGAGTGCTCTTGCTGCTCTTCTTGGTGACAGCGCTCTTCGCACCCTGCGAACTACTCCGGTCCTTCT
This sequence comes from Penicillium tannophilum, assembly GCA_028829675.1. Classification (NCBI taxonomy): domain Eukaryota; kingdom Fungi; phylum Ascomycota; class Eurotiomycetes; order Eurotiales; family Aspergillaceae; genus Penicillium; species Penicillium tannophilum. Next base: position 384,380 of record JAQKAK010000011.1, read on the forward strand.
GTTGCCTAGTCTGAGCTGGAGGACTGATGATCTGAGAAGGAGCCGGCTTAGACTTAGGAGACAGATACTCTGACCTGTCCCTTTGCTGTTTCCTAGGTGGGCTCTGAGCGCGACGTGTGCTGGTACTGGTGTCCGAAGGCCGGCGCTGGTCCGTCTGCAACTGCTCCCGGCTTGCAGTATACACACTAGAGCGACTGAACAGTGATCGCCTGCCTGCGTATCGGTCCAAAGCCAGATCAATCTCGCTTGTCCCCACGGTGCGCTCCAACGGCTGGTCGAACCACTCGCTTTTCGATGATTCTGGAATTGACAGCAAATCTGAGCGATCCACATGCTGCTTGGGTACCTCGTGGTGAGCTACAGCAGCACGAGGGGGCAGTGGATCTCCAAATCGTCGAGAGGCGGAGTTGCTGCTCTTGACGGGCTCTCGTTCAATTCGGTTGGAGGGGTAATCGGAGACCACCGTCGAGACCGGCGATGGAGAGCTGGTCATGCGCTGAGGAGACAGAAGGGGCGGGGCAGGATTCCTTGGTTTCGGAAATAAGATGGACAAATCAATGCGGGGTGGGCGTAGCTTTCGCTTGGAATCTTTTGGAGAGCTCCGAGTTTGTTTATATGTCACATGGGGATCCAAGCCCAGCTCATTTTGAATTCGGGGCTGCAAGCCCTTGGGGCTCTCTGGCCTGGATTTCGACTCTTGGGATCTAAAGTAGGAGAACAGTGTAGACGAAGAGCCCGATTGGTGAACTTTCTTTGACGGCTTAGGGAGGGGCGGGACTGGGTCCTGAGAAAGGTATTCATGCCCGAGCAGGGGCGATGAAGCTCGCACCCGGAGATTTTGGGGCGGAACCAAAATGTCGCCTGATTTAGATGTCGGGAAGGGGACGAATGCGTTGTTCTGTTGCTGTTGCTGTTGTCTTGAGGAGCTATCGGGCGTTCGGAGACTTGCCCGGCGGGACTTCTGTTGCTTCTGTGGTTTGTCCCACTGGTTCTGATTGTTGTGGATGGGCAGGTCGGTTCCTAGGATTCGTTGCGCTTTGGAGGTTCTCCGGTCCGAGTACTTGACATTTTCCTGGCTCTCCATGGCGTCGGATCGTAAGAGGTTATTCCGGCTGGAGGTTCGAAGCGGTACATGTACCGGCGGATGCTCTCGGGGGGCCATAGTAGGTGCAGGAATTCGATTTCTCATAAAAGTGGTGCAGTGGGCCAATGCGATAAAGAACCGATTGGAAGTCGAGATCGTGCAATGTACAGGGGTTGTAGAGTTCAAGTACTTTTTTCTCTTAAAATGCAGCTACTCCACCTTGTCAGCAAATGCTCGGGTATTGACCAGGTACCAGTACCAGCTCTGGTTGAAACCCGTGGCTCACGGGACTCCACCACGTACCGGATGTATACGCAATCAAATTATATTGCTAGAAAGTCGGGTATAGTTCAAAGGAATGACTGGAGGTGGGAATATTCAGATAAGGGAAAAAGAAACGAAAGTGTGTGGGGGAAATGTTTAGTTTAAGAAAGGAGGGAATAAATGTAGTAAACCTAGAAATCGAATTATTGTACGCAGAACGGAGTTCAAGGCAGTTGTTGTTCAGATCGATTGGCTCAACTATCGGCAGACCTAAAGGGGGCGGATCCACCTGTCCTTTTTTTTTCTGGAGCCTTTTTGCTGGCCCGCATCGACCCAGGTTCGCCCTAAAAGGGGTGGACTTGGTGGAAACAGTCCCCTCATCCACTGTCGTCACTACTGGTTCACAGTAAAGTGGAGGCAATCGGGGCTGTGCCAATTGGAGCCCGAGCTCGTCGATTTTGAGTGATTTATGGTAATTAATTCGATTTAGTTTGTATGGTTTTCAAAGACAAATGCTTGTGATTCTTACTTCCAGGTTTGAATTAGGGGGATAATCACAGCTACGATAGGCTTGGGATGGCTCATTCAGCCCGAAGTAGTAGGTATCGACAGACACTAGCGAGACATTCATTCTCGGTTCCATTCACACCACAACTGCGGTTCCTCGAGTCCCGTGGAAGTACGGGGTACGATGTACCTAGGAGTGCCCAGGTTGGTTAGTCCATTGCATTGTCCTCCGGAAATTGCAGTGATTGATCCTGCTTCATGCACGCTGTCCCTGGTCAATTTCCTGGGAAATTCCTGTAATGATTCCTGATTGAGTCAACAAACAAGTCCAATTAAACAGCACGATCTATATATGCACCTAGATCACTCGTGTTCGGCCCCTTACATGGCTGGAACAACCTTAAAACGCTAGACACGTGTACTATAGATAGACTAGGTACCTGCATGCTACACGTCTACTTTTTACGTGGGTAATATCCACACTATTGGTGGTAATCCCCCGTGGCAAAGGGCTGTGGCAGATGTGGCATACACTATGCAGCGCCTCGTGCGATCCATTTTGTCTTTGACGGGACCTCATCACTCCACTTGCGCGCCCCGTGCTCTGCAGCTGAGTAGCGTATTTAGAAACCGGTCCTGTCTTGGGTGGATTCCCTCAACTCTGGGACCGATGGAGAATATGGGCCGCTATGGCCTTGAGCGACAGACGATTCGCGTCACACTTCGATCGGTGATGGACCCAGTTTTCAGCCCGCCGGGGCCTTCGATCGCGTCAGTCATCGTAGCCGCCCGAGGCTAAGTGGTACCGTGACAAATTATCGCCTAGGAACTGGCAATGATCGACCTCTTTTTCACTATCACGCCGCGTTTCCATGGATGCCGTCAATTATGGAACTCAAATACAGCGGCACAGAGCCCACTTCCATGAGGGTTGAACCGCTTCATGCGGGATGAAACGTCCCAAGGTTGCCAAAGTTGCGTAGATTGACAGGTTGTCATGCCCCTTAAGTCTCCAACTTTGTTTCATTAAGGCCCTGAAGAATTGCAAGTGCCGAAGACTCCGACAGGTGCTTGTTCATGGTGCCGCGCATTTGGTTGCAGTGTATGCTGGGAATGAGGTTTCGGGCACAGTCTGCCCGTGATGGAGTCGACAAAAACCCTTTGCCATTCGTGCTCTAGCTCGTGTCACTCTGGTTAGATCTAGGCATATCACATTTCCCGATCGTGAAGATCATCAATCTTGTCCGGACAGCTCCGTTCGCGCTCCAAGAGCGCGTGCCGTGTCTTCAGACCCACCGACCCAAAAGCTCCAGTGACAGGCCAGCATGAGTTGTTTTTCTTTTTCTTTTTTGTTATTTTAGTACTTCCATCCTAGTTCCTCAACTTGTCATTGGCCCATCATAGGCATCTGGGCTATTTGCATCTGCATAATGGCAGCCATTCCAAATTTATCGCGTCGGGTTTTGCTCGGCTAAAAGTTGAAGAGATAGGGGTCAAATCGAGTAGGAATCAACGACTCAATCCTTCCAAGGCTTTTGACATACTGTAACGTGAGTGAAACTTCAGATCAATTCTGTTCTAACCCAACGGTAATGTGTACCCCGAGTTCTCCGTAGCATTTTGCCGACCGCTGAGCATTATTGAACCCAAATGAATGGTTTGACAGGTGTGGCAGCGCCCCCCTTTGTCCACCATGTCCCAATGATCGGACTAGCGCCCAATGGTCTCTCAATAGTGAACCCAGCAGTTGATGAACAATGCACGCAATAGTCTGTTCCACTTTCCATGGTTCTGACTTGATTCCCCAGTCTGCTAACGATTGCTGGTGGGTTTCGTCGATCATGCGCAAATCATCCGTTGATTGAGGGGTGCAAGCTTTCTGGTGGAAATTTTTGCCAATATTATTGCATTCGTTCCACGGTTGTCTGTTCAGATGGAGAGCGGGTTTCCGATGCCTTTGAATTCCGCCGTTGAGGAGACACGGTGTTGACTGGAAAGGTTCGGTGGAATTTTCAGTGAAAACTGAAACGAGGAATCCATGGAGTTGATGAAGCTATGCTGGCTTGATATTAAGAAAAAGTTGTGTTTCAAATGCCTATAGACAAATTTGATGTGTGGGTTTGCATCCACATTGGTAGATCATCCGCTTTACACGAGCTCAAATTTGAGGCATCTCAGAGGATTCCGAGCTTGACCACCTCTCTGGGTCAGGGAAAAGGACCAAGGTCAAGGGTCTGAAGCTAGCAAATCTTTCTATTAATAAGTACTGGGCCTGCGTCGCGTGGCTCATAACTTCTATGCTAGCCCTAGCTGTCGGCATCCTAGTCAATCCGGAGGTATGCCGTTAGTTTTGAAATAGGCCTTGCAAGGATAACCTGATTCTGAACACGATCATACGACACAGCACAGGCCAGTTGGACCCCTTTGCTTCAAAATTGGATAAATTCGCTGGGGGTGAGCTGCTACCAGAAAGATTAAAAATGTTAAAAAAAAAAAACTTGAAAACATTCATCCGATCTACAACGTTGCCAATTTTCGTCTTTCTGAGACGTCGATTGTTTCAAGAGGAGTTGTAGGAGGTCTACAGTCACTTGATACCAATAATTTGGAATACGAGCCTTCAGAAGCCGGTCGAGGTGGACATGTGCAAGGATTGACAGTTTCTTTGTTGGCCTCCGGGGAACCAGGTTCTGAGCCCCGAGGACTTGATAATGTGGAGTGAAACCTACACTGCAGCGAGTTCCGACCGTACGCGAAGACATATATGCATGTGGCCGGTTTGCATATGAGAGCTTGAGTGGGGCGTGTATCTCCAGCCTACAATGAAAAGTGGCTCACATGCATAGGTACTCGAAATTACCTTGCTAACGGTAGGGATTCATTTCAAGAATCGAAGTCCTGTCGCTTTCGTACCCAGGTGAAGTTTTGCTCTGTAATTCCGACACCACGTGTTGACCCTTTTATATATCATTCTACTTCATATGTAGTATGATGTGTGATATGCCCACTATGCCCATGTTTGTTTTTTCTCGCAGACATCGTATTCATTGATTCCCGAGGTCACGGTTGTCTTCTAAGATCATCAGTCATAAGCACTTCGATTAGAGCTTGACCGCCAATTTCCACTATGGAGATCCCGAGAACCATGAATGCATAGCTGTACAGGCGTTTGAACTTTGGAATGTGTTGCTGTTTGTATTTTTAAATGCTCCATACAGGTATAAATATTTAAACTTCCAACCTTAAAGCATAGAAACCCACTATCCCACCTGGAGGTTTAGCAAGGACTTCATGCTACATTATGCCCACCTGTAAAAACACATCTTGAAACTTGATTGAGGAACCTTGGAAATGGCGGAAATAAGAAAAAAAGCCACTACCTGTCAACATCATTTGATTATGCTGGGCGTACGCGTTCTCCGCGTTATTACTTTCCCGGCTATATCCGGTGGGTAGTTAATAGGATCCATTTAGAGGGTCAACTTCTAGATTTGTTGTCAAAAGGTTTGAATTTTCTGGGGTGGTATGGCTAGGGATGATTATTCATAAATTGAAGCTGTGAGACCAAGCTCGGGAGAGTTGGGGTGGGGGTTGATTGACATTCAACCCTTCGAAGTATATATTTCTAGGTCCACCCGTAGACGGGTGTCGTGACTAGGGCCTGAGGGTACCTGCAGGTGCTGTACTGGACACAGACACATTATGTACCCAAGTGCTGCACCATGCTAGGAAGGGATGCAGTAAGTATCCACCCCTTTGACCTCCATGTTTGGTTTGTTTTTCTCCCGTGCAGGTACACAATGATCAGGCCATCCCTGTTTCCAGGTGGATACTTAATGAACAAACTTGGAAGAGATCTCGATACCAGATTCCGGGGCCCCACCTAGGGGTCCAGGGATGGCCTTATATTTACATGGCAGTAAGGTCTGTTCGCAGGATGGTAACCTGGTGCGAGGTCCACGGGTGACGATGCATTGCGTTCATCAGTGGCAGGAAATGACTACACGTGACCTGTGGCGATAAGTTTGGCTGGACCATTGGGAATCTTGATTAGATATGCACTTATGTAATCTCGTCCCCGGCCTCTCCACATCCCTAAACAGGTTTAAGATCAGTCTATGGATTTGTTGGGCGATAGACTAGTAATTTGTTCAAATTAGGTAGATAAAATTCCAGTAATACTTCAGGCATGCAAAATAATATCTTGACCGAGCTATGTAGTGGGAGATCAGAAATCTAGTTAAGAGTATGGCGACCCGCGCCACATAGATAAAGGGTTCCCGAGCCACACAAGAAAGTGGGCAGTGGCAGGTTTCAAGGTTTTCACGCTGCAGGATAAAAACCGGGGGGCAACCACGAGGACTCTTATCCTAGAACGATACGAAGAAAATTTAGATATATAGCCAGGATAAATTCTTATCATGATAGATCTTCATTAAACTCAATTTCATATGAATTTTTCTGGCTGAGATAGAGGTTGAATCAAGCACAGCAAACCGCACGTTGTGGTCCATGACATCGTCCAATCCGGCACTCGGATTAATTGTTGTTCTCCGCCCCAAACTCCCTTGTCAGCCGCCACTGTTTCTCTTCTCCCCTTCCTTTGACTTTCCTTGCGTCCCTTTCATCCAACTTTCAGACCCGCATAAACATGACCACTTGCGAGACCCTTTTCTTTGTGTAGATGGTCTTGCTGGCTTATTGTGTTGGGGCCTTTCGCTAGCAACTCTGACCTCGAGTTGCTCGCCTTCATACGCTTCCCCCACCTTCACCTGTGATGTCTTCAGACTATCCTAACTCCCATACCTCCCATAACACGTCCGATCAAACCGATTTTCTGGTGCCGCAATCTTATGTCGCACGTAATCCCGAATCTCGACTAGTCCCCGCTCGACGACGCGATATGGACGACCACGAAGTTGACGAATTTGGGCAAGGTCCCTCCAACGCCCTTGGGCAGTTCTCTTTCGCGCCAACGACACGTACAACTGTCGTGACAACAACAACCACTACAACCACTTCGTTTCCGCCCCTGGCGATCAAGCCTCCACGAGCAGTGAGGGATTTGGATGCCCGACAGTACCCACTAGCCGCGACGCCAACACCAGCCGCCTTAAAGAACCTCAGGTTCAAAATTGGAGACAAGTCGATCGTTTTTAATGAACCAGACGATTCTGTATCGGTAGCCACCGAGGTTAGTACCTCCATAATTGCCGTGGCGTTGTCTAGAAATACTAACTCCGTTTAGCTGAAGGAAAAGAACGATGCCTTGAAAGCTTCCAACGGGTCGATCCGTTCGGTAAACTCGTTCACATCTGAGGACGATACTATTTCTCGCCGACTAGGTCCCCCGCGTTCCATGACCCGGATGAATCACCCTCACTCCCAGAATCGCCCCGTCTCCCCAGTCTCCAACTCTGATCCCCGCCCCTTTGTGCTTCCACGAACACGTGCAAGCCGAGTACCTTCCGAGCCTGTCGCACGTCGTACTCGCCATAGCTCAAATATTCACCTTTCTCCCGCTGGTCTGGCCACTCCAGAGACAGAATCGAACATTGGCAGCCTTGGAGACGCGGCAGCAGCTTCGAGACCAAGAATACACAGTGCAAATTTCCCGCGTCGAGAGACCCCGTTGCGATCGCCTCTGTCGACCGAGGCTGGAGCACTGAGTACTTTGCATAAGTCAAGTTCAACCGAAAACCGGGAGCTGCAAGGTCCTTCGACCGACGGGAATCACCCCCCTGTATCCGAACCGGCACCCACCAGTCAAAATGTCTCATTTGCTACGGAAACAACCTCGCAGCAACGCCCGGACTTGTCAGCTCAGCTCTCAGCAATCGACAATGCAATGGCCCAAGACATGTGTTTGCCCAGCCCCAGCCTGTCACCAGTTACCGCCATGAATGCACTGCACGCCGAGTCCTCTTTCGAATCAGAAGGACCCGATGTCGACACGGATTCAAGTTTAGACCATAATGTTCCACGGCACTCCAAAGCAATGCGTCTTCATGATGCAGATTCGAGAGGAATGAACCTGTCTATGGCACCAACATCACGACCCCAGCCATCTTTGATGGATATGCCCAAAGTCTTGGATTTTTTCGACTCTGTTCCTGACGAACTGAAGACCTATCTCATGTACCAATTCTTGCGACGTTGCCCGAAACCAACCTTGCATTTCGTGGCTGATGTGGTCAACCCGACCTTGAAGTGTGACTTCTTGACATTGCTCCCCTTGGAGCTCAGCCTGAATATTGTGAAATACTTTGATGTTCAGACGATGTGTCGCGCCGCACAAGTCTCGAAGAAGTGGCGTCACATCGTCAATTCAGATGAGAAGACCTGGAAAGAGCTCCTTGACCAAGATGGGTATGTTCTTTCCGAGGGAGAGCTGGAGCGAGCCATTAGAGAGGGTTGGGGCTGGCAGTGCAGTAGCCCTGATGATTGGGAGAGAGATCTGAGCACCACAGTGGTCAGAAAAGAGCATGAACTCTCTCCTGTCCCCTCATCATCTGCCACTAGTGACAGGGCTCCACTTACCGCTCTGCCGCTCAACAGACGCCCCAAGCGGAAGGCAAATACACGTGCTACAAGCCGGAAGTTTGCGAAACGCAAGATTTCATCCAGCGGAACAGACTACTTTGAGCCAGACTGGAAGAAAGATATCGCTGCGTCAGAGGCCCCGTACGCTGCGGCCAACACTGCCGCTGCTGCTGTCCCCTACCCAGAAGTCGGTCTTCCCTCCCTGCGTGGTCTTTACCTCTATAAGGCTCTTTATCGCAGACTTCATGCCATTCGACAAGGATGGATGAATCCAGAGGTCAAGCCACAACATATCGCATTCCGGGCTCACGACCGTCACGTTGTAACCTGTTTGCAGTTTGATTCGGATAAGATCTTGACTGGCAGTGACGATACTAATATAAACGTATATGATACCAAGACTGGTGCCCTCAAGGCCACCCTGGAGGGGCACGATGGCGGTGTCTGGGCTCTTGAGTACCACGGTAACACCCTGGTGTCCGGGTCCACTGATCGCTCCGTTCGCGTTTGGGACATTGAGCGAGCCCGGTGCACTCAAGTGTTCCATGGCCACACGTCCACTGTCCGTTGCCTGCAGATCGTCCTACCGACTGAGGTCAGCCGTGACGCGAATGGACGTGCCGTGATGATGCCGAAAGTACCCTTGATTATCACCGGATCTCGTGATTCTAACTTGCGGGTATGGAAGCTTCCGAAGCCCAGTGACCCGGTGTATCTTCCTCACGGCCCCGCCGCGGACGATTATGACTGCCCGTATTTTGTCCGTGTCCTAACTGGCCACACCCATTCTGTTCGTGCGATTGCGGCGCATGGTGACACCTTGGTTAGCGGTAGCTATGATTGCACCGTGCGAGTGTGGAAAATTTCCACCGGACACGTCCAGTTTACTTTAACAGGTCACACACTAAAGGTATATAGTGTTGTAATGGACCACAAGCGCAACCGCTGCATCAGTGGTGCTATGGACCACATGGTAAAGATTTGGTCGCTCGATGATGGAGCTCTGCTTTATAATCTCGACGGCCACTCTTCTCTTGTTGGTCTTCTGGCTCTGCAGGGTGATCACCTTGTTTCAGCTGCAGCAGATTCCACGCTGCGAATTTGGGATCCACAGCGTGGTCACTGTAGGAACACACTCAGTGCTCATACTGGTGCCATCACTTGTTTCCAGCACGATGTCCAAAAAGTCATATCTGGATCGGACCGGACCTTGAAAATGTGGGACGTTAGCAACGGCAATTGCATTCGAGACCTCCTGACCGATCTCAGCGGTGTATGGCAGGTCAAATTCAATGATCGTCGGTGTGTTGCTGCAGTGCAGCGGGATAGTCTGACGTATATCGAGGTGAGTGTTCTTTTATCTTCCTTCCTTGGGTGATTTTGGACCCAAATTAACATTATCTCTATAGGTCCTTGACTTCGGTGCCGCACGAGACGGTGTTCCCGAAAACAGACTCGGACAGCGCGTCGTAGTGAACCGTCGTGGCCACGAGATTGCGGCAGGCACTGATTCCGACTCCGACTCCGACTAAACCCACGCCTTCTCTCATGAAGTTTCGAAGAAGCAACCTTCGATCAACTTCCTTCTCATTACCTTTCTTATCACATTTACCCATACCTCTATTTCTTGTTTCCATCTTTCCAGCTCCATTACTCTATTCACGATACCCCATCTTTATGGCACTCATATCTCATCTTCTCTTGAAAAACCCTTTGCATAGCGTGGTCGGCATTCTTTGATCATCCAGCATTACGATGGGGACAGGCGTTGTGTGACGTTTCCTGATTCTTACAGGATGACTATAACTTTACATCTTCATCTTTGGTCATTTTCCTCCATCCTGTCATGTCAATTATTTTATCTCTTCCTTTTTTCTGAGCCACTGCACTGCCGTCTTGGTATGGCCTTTAACATTCCCTTGTATTTGATTAGTCGGTGATGCTGGATTCGGTGTTTAACGCTGGTGTCAGGTCCGATAACTTATTCCTTTTGATTGTCCTGATCCAGTCCTTATAAGCTCCATTCAGTATATTTGATGTTTATAACTGGGCGTATTTGTAACAGTAAGGCCAACTTCGTCTGTACACCCTTGGGCTTATTCAGAATATCAATAAGATTGCAAGTTTTAGCAGTCAGCCCACGTCCCCAACGTCGTACTGTAGTCTAGGTAACCACAGATCAAGAGCCTCATCTACCACCCGTGTCACAAACCAGCCTTTGAATTTCGAACAGGCACGCACAGTAAGTCAGATTCCTAATTTTCGACCAGGGCTGGTTTCAAGAGCGAAGCGTCTTGAAATAAAGCCTATAAGGCTGTCCGTCCCCGCACTATTTCAGCTGGATCCATCTAAATCCTTCACACATCTTCATCATGCACGCCTTCAAAGTTATTGCCAACGCCGCTGTCTTCTGTTGCGCTATACTTGCTACTCCGGCTTTAGCGCAAAGCTGTGCAGATGGCGAACAATGTCCCATTGGATGGGTTTGCAATATGAACCCAATTACTCCTCAATATTTATGGTGCACTCATTGATAGGTTCAGGTTATTGGAACGAATAAAGGTATGTCTGGAGGCCTTTGTACTAATGATTTTGGCTTTGAAAGGCTTACGACAGCGCGATGACTTGCTCCAGGACCCTGAACCCTTGATCTCGAAATTTGGGTACTATTGACTGTGGGATACTTGGAGTGAATGAATGGAGAAAAGCGCTGTATAGCGCCAATGTCTCGTTGGAGTATTTGAGTATATTACATGCGTTTCTATGTACAAGATGCTTTGAGCCACGTCCTTCCTCTTCGACAGTGAAGTATAGACCTAGCTAGAATGAGTATAAACCGGCCTGTGGGGTCCGGTAAGGTGACCCGGCGCAGTGAGATATGGTGAGATAGAGTAACTTGCATTTGCGCCCGAGTCAAGGATCAAGGACTTCTATTGGGGATTCTGAAATATCAGATGAGCCGGCAACCGTTCCTTGAGAAGGAAATAGAGACTTGTTGTGCCACTTTGTATATATTTCGGGTGCCAGACCCCACGGACTGCGGTGCCATGGCCATGATTCTCATTTGCATCGCTCACAGGGGTACGAGACACTTGCGATGTGATAAAAGAATTGTCCCGCCTGCGGGAATAATTGGACATCAAGGCGTTTCAGGTGTGGCCACAGGGGGTTTAGGAACCGGCTGCCCGCCTTGTAAGCTCCCATCAATACCCGCTGCGGACAGGATGGCCCAACGCACAGCGTTAACACCTAGAAACTGGCCACCGCCAATAGAAATGTCTGCACTGCAGGTGACCAGCTCGCCCAAAGCACCAGGCCCTTCTGAAACGCGCACGTCAGGCTGAACCTGTGGCCGCATTTCTTCCAGCATCTTCTGAAGCCGCTGTACACTCACAGCCGAGGCGCCAGATTTGACCTGCTTCTTCGTTTTGGCAAGGACTTTATCGACTTTCGAAAGAATAATTTGATGTGGGATAGCGTAGTGTCGGAAGAGCTGGAGGATCTCGGCGTCGTTCTTTTTGATTCCGTGTTCGCTGTCGATGAGGATAAAAGCGCGGCGGAGTCTGGGATATATAATTAGCAACAATCCTCTGGCATTTGGACCAGGAGGAAGCTACTCACTGCTTGCGTCCTTGGAGATATTTCATAATCTCCATTCCCCATTCTGCTCGACTAGCTTTTCCATATCCGGGCATATCCAAAAGTACCACTTTGTGTTCACCACCTTTCGTGCCTCCAATACCAAATGCATTCATCTCCCTTGTCCGGCCAGGTTTTGAGGATGTCCAACAGATCTCTTGACCCATTATAGCGTTCAGTAACGAGCTCTTGCCGACATTGGAACGGCCGAGAAAAGCGACTTCGGGCTCGATTGAAGTTATGGGAGTTGTGCGAAACTTGGCTGCGGACCATAGTTTCAAAGGGGAGTGGCGCGAGGGTACAAATAACTTGTCTGCAAAGGCAAGCTGCTCTGAAGTAGGTGGTTTGGTATCCCAGTAATAACAGAGATCTGAAATCGTCAAGTCTTGTAGGCCGCGCTTGTTTGGGTTCGGCGGATGGATTGGTATGGGGGTTGTTGTAGATTTGAGTGTCGAATATAAGCGCCCTGAAGGCGCAAGGGCCCTGCTTATACACCTCTTCATATTCAAAGAACTTTGCTGCAACTTGAGACCGGGAAAAGAAGCGCGTCAAGTTCTCCAGAAAATCAGGCGCACGGACCATCCTTATCGATAAGAACGCCGCGGGACCAGGACGACTCATTACTCGACCTCGGTCTCTTCCACATTCAAGGCTGGGTTCTACGTTCTACTATCGTGCTGTAACCTTCATTATGATTAACGCAGTGCTTGTATTCAACAATAATGGCCAGCCACGGCTGACCAAGTTCTACACACAACTGGTGCGCATCTTCAACCCATGGTCATCCAACACAGCATACAACTAACACTCTCCAGGACACTCAAACACAGCAGTCTCTCATCGCGCAAATCTACCAGCTTGTTGCACAGAGACCGGCAAGCGCCTGCAACTTCCTCCCTCTGCCCCCGCTTCTCTCGCAGGGCGCCAGCTCTGGGGCCTCCGGACCCTCCGACGCGCCTACGCAGATTACCTACCGCACCTACGCTACCTTATCATTCATAATGATTTCTACATCAATGGAGTCACCGCTTGCCCTCATCGATTTGATCCAGGTGTTTGTGGAGTCATTGGACCGCATGTTTGAGAACGTCTGCGAACTCGATCTCATCTTCGGCTACGAGACGATGCACGCTGTCCTCAGCGAGATGATTGTTGGAGGTGTTGTGGTTGAAACAAACACCGAGAGGATTGTCGCAGGTGTGCGCAATCAAGAGGGTTCTGCCGGAAAGAGGAAGGCTGTTCAAGCGGCCAGCTCTGGTCTGGGACGAGGTGCACTTCCGAGTCTGGGAGGTTGGAGGTGATGCAGTGTTTGCAGCCTGAATTGTTTTTCTTCATTGATTTAGCGGCATAGTTTCTGCATGATCTGATTTTAATTAACGGCCCAGGAGGCGTTATGATATGAGTGTTGGTGTACATAGAAGATATCTTGCGAGGCAACGCACGCGTTTGCTAGCTGCTTGGCCTTCGAAAGTTCCAGTTGCTCAAATGATACCATGGTGATTTAGCAGTACCATACATACCTGTACTGCCTCCAAATTAAACATCCTTGCCAAGCAAGGTTGCTCAATTTCATGGATCTGGAGCTTTGATATGATTAGTCAGACAGGGAAGCCCAGAGGTCACGTGGAGTGGATACCCTACTTTGGTAGCGCAGCCCTAACCCTGTCACATGACTCCACTAGCGCGATCCGGCCCACGAAGACTGGAATAAGATCCCGCGATCTCGAACTTTCTCCTTTTTCACTTCGACAATCGCCAAACTAGCGCAACGATCCCAAGTCGACAACATGGTGGTAAGCATTTGATTGTATCTTGCTCACGTTTCGCTTGCTGCAGCGATGTCGTGAAGACTGTTTAGTCTCGCTTTCGATCCTCGTGATCAAAGCAATTCCGTCGATTGTTCCAACAGCCTCGAAAGAGATGTTGGGGCATTGGCGATGAACTGGCTTGAGACATGAGTCCAGCACCTGAAAACGGTGTTGGCCTCGTGTTCTCTAGAGTTTAAAGAAGATGCAGCCCATGATGGACTAGATCGCTGATCTTCTTTTCTCAATGATAGCCTCCCAAGTCCGGAAAGAAGACCGCCGCCATGCCCTACCCCCAGGGCAAGGCTGGTTCCTCCAAGAAGCAGACCAAGGTTAGTTTCTTCTTTCCACCGGGAGTCTGAGAAAACGAAGTCGAGATACTAATCAATGAAAAATTTTCACAGAACCCTCTCATTGAGAAGCGTTCCCGCAACTTCGGTATCGGCCAGGACATCCAGCCCAAGCGCAACCTCGCCCGCTTCGTCAAGTGGCCCGAGTATGTCCGCCTCCAGCGCCAGAAGAAGATTCTGAACATGCGCCTGAAGGTTCCTCCTTCCATTGCTCAGTTCCAGTCCACCCTGGACCGCAACACCGCTGCTCAGACCTTCAAGCTCCTCTCCAAGTACCGCCCTGAGACCAAGGCCGAGAAGAAGGAGCGTCTCGTCCAGGAGGCTACCGCTGTCGCCGAGGGCAAGAAGAAGGAGGATGTCTCCAAGAAGCCCTACAACGTCAAGTACGGTCTCAACCACGTCGTTGGCCTCGTTGAGAACAAGAAGGCTTCCCTCGTCCTGATCGCTCACGACGTTGACCCCATTGAGTTGGTTGTCTTCCTCCCCGCTCTCTGCCGCAAGATGGGTGTCCCCTACGCCATTGTGAAGGGCAAGGCCCGTCTCGGTACGGTCGTCCACAAGAAGACCTCCGCCGTCCTGGCCCTCACTGAGGTCCGCTCCGAGGACAAGGCTGAGTTCTCCAAGCTCCTCTCCACCATCAAGGAGGGTTACACCGACAAGTACGAGGAGTCCCGCCGCCACTGGGGTGGTGGTATCATGGGTGCCAAGGCCAACGCCCGCACTGAGAAGAAGCGCAAGGCTGCTGAGAACGCCATCAAGGTTTAAGTTTACTTTCCGTGACTTGGACTTTGTTTGACGGGATCGCCTCCACAAAAGCGCTAAAAAAGTTTTAATGGGAAATGAAAGGTGTTCGAGGCTCTGGATAACTTGTTAACGGCCAATTCTTTTAGCTCTAGATGGGTGTGAAAGAGCTTTTGGCCCTTTGCCCGTTCTAACAAAAGACAATATTTTTTCACGAACTTCTCAATATGTACCACTTCCGCAGATACCCATGAATGCATTTCTCTACCTGTTCAATATGCCAAATGGCTTCAATGCCTAGAGATCAGCATTCATGCACTCTGTTCTTGTAGACTTGTAAAATCTTTTCTTTAAAAAATTAGACTACATGCAGGACTTGTGGGTTTTCCATTGCGGTCTTGCTTATTCGGGTTTAGCGCTTAGTCTGTCCATTGTGAAGACCCGCATCTCCAACTGTACAGTATAGACCTTCCATGCAAGCCCTTCAACGGACTATTAGGATGATAGCATGTCTTTCAACGTTTGCTTGAGATCCATATGGGATTGAACCATTGCCATCTGCCCGTGGGCCTGGGGGTAAGAGGGGGCAGGGTTGTGACTTTGCTGCTGAAAGGTTCCGGAGATCTCATTCGCACAGCCAAGCTTCCCACGCTCGACCTCGGTCATAGCAATCGGAAAGTAAAGGGCTCATTCGAGGGTTAACATAGTACCTCGATGAAAGGAATAACGAGGCACGTGCAAAGGACAAACGAACAAATCCAGGTGTCTTTGATTGGTCATAGAGGAGTATACAGCGAAGGTGAAGAAATCGAACACAACGCACAGAAGACCATAGAAGAGTAATAGACTGGCAGGATGAAGTTAGGCAGAATCTGCAGCAAAGTCCCTAAATCAAATCCAAGAGAAATTGGAATGTCTGGAGAAGAATTCTAATTCAAGGTGTCTAGGAACCTGATAAAGGAGAATCTTTCTTTCAGCTGAAACGGCAAAGTCACCCAACAGACGGAACAAGACGAAAATAGCTCAGGGCGCAAAACTCAGGACGATTAACTGAAAAACAAGCCCCTGAAAACAATTTCTAGAACTTCGTTCATGCAACCACAATAAAAGCAACTATTAGGTCAAGAGACCCAAAAGTAGGGCAGGGATACCGATCACTAGAAGTCTTCAGTAAAAGACCAAGTCCAGAATAAAACAGTACATACGTTGTGGTTCCTGAGAAGCCCCGCTCTAACGAGGCGCCCGATGAGTATATTGTTCTTTCGCTCGCAGAACTCTAGTATCTCCATGCGACGTTCATCCTAGAAGTCATCAGTAATTGATCAAGACCAGAGTAAAACTGTACATACATCGACATCCGGGGCATAAATTCCTATGATCGTAAGCGCAACAAGACCCCTGCCCATCTGCATGCATACATCTAGCAGCCGCTCCCGAGCTTCCTCCCTTCGCCGCGCTTGCTCGGCACAGGAAACTTTCCAGTGGCAGTAGGGACTGTGAGTCCCTATGGTTGACAGGACGAATTATAAGCTGATATATGTAAGTTTGGGACTGAAGTCAAGGTACCGTCATCACGTAAAGTGCAGCCCCAACAATAGAGGTTGCAATCGGCGGCAGCGGCAGGATAAGCACCAGCAGGAGGCTGCCCGGGATCGGCGGAGGTAGACATTCTTGGTAACATAAAAGGCGTTTGATAGGGATGTAAAACAAAATGGAACGGAACGCAGAGGAGAGGGTTGAAGAAGAAAAGAATCAGGAGGAGAAAGCTGTAACTATTTATACCCTTTCTGGGAGATATTCACTACCTTGATCGTTGCTTCACTTCTAGTGGCCTAGCCACTTTAGGTCGTTTCCTCACTTTTCGTCGTTCATTCACCTCGTTCAGCGGTAATTCTGGAAGGGGGGAGATTATTTAAAGCTTTTATTTACCATACGCAGCTCACTTGGTAAACGGCTTTACAATAATATCAGATAAGAGGATATTCCCTGTATTTGTGGTATGACCTCGAATCCATCAGACTTCATACTATACCTCAGTAAATCACCGATGCAACGACTTGATAGAGATTAGAATAAAGTAGAAAGTTGCCTTTAAGCCTTTTTAAAGCGCCATCAATAACGAATCTACATGTGTATACCCAAGGTACGTTCCTGGAGTACATCCTTGTCAACACCAAAACCGGAGAAAGACAACAAGTCCGAATATCGTACATCTACCCAGGTGCACCCTTAGTAGAAATGATACAGGATATGGATTAGTAACTACATATAGCAATCATACTATACAATCTGCCTTGAAACAAGCCAAGCCAGATGAAAAGTAACATCCAGGTTGATAGAAGGTTTATTAATCAGACAAGACCTCCAGAAAAGTACCCCATAAAAAACCCCGGTAACATAGAATAAGGGTAGAACCTTGAAAACAGACAAAACAGTGGTATGAAAACATACAGGGAAATAGAAGACCAAGCGTAATAAACATCCAAGGATAGAGTACAGAAGCCACAATCCCAATCCAATGCACCCAGAAGACTGAAGATGCTCACAACGAGATGGGGCGTGACAGAATAGAAGAAGCCGAGTTTAGAAGCGTCGAAAGGGAAAAAGGGATATAAGCATGATGGTGGTCATTTTTGTCATTAACGTTGAGTGGGAGGTCGTGAGAGTCCTTGTCGGGCCTGTTGTTGTCAGCAGTTTATTCATGGGCAGCAGGTATTGAGATGTCTTACCTTCATTTGTTCGATTCGGGCTTTGAGCTGACTGGTCACTTCAGCAGCTCGCTTCCAGTTCTCTGCAGGCTCTGATGATCGGGGCTGTTGGTCTTCGTCTGCGTGGCTGGTGGAGTTGCGAGTCGATGAGCGGGTTGGACTTCCGATATTGGAGTAGCCGTAGGTCGGGCTGAGCTTGCGTCGGCCTAGTCCACCGTCTCGGCTACCAAGACTTGGTGATTCGTGGCCGTTGTTTTCTTTCTCTTCACTCGGGCTGGCGGAGGCATAGCTTCGAGGCCGGGAGCTCTCGAACCGGGATCCCATATGGAGGCCGGATCGTGCTGCTGAGGGGGTTCCACTGGAGGCTTCGTGGTACATAGACGCAGGTTCTGAAAAGCCCATGTTACCACTTTCTGATGGCGCATGGGGTGGGCTCATTGCTGTAGCTCGGAGGGCCCGTGCCAATTCGCGCTTCAAGCGTTCAATCTCCCGTTGCTGCTTTTGAACATTGGCCTCGGCAGCCTCAGCGTCACTTCGTGCACGAACCAGTTGGGTCTCCTTTGCCTTGATGCTCAAGACATCTCTGGTGTGATCTTCAATTAGCTGAGCATTCTGGTTCTGCAGCTCGGTAAGCTGATTGTTGAATTTGGAACGCTCAGACTTCATGTCCTCGATGGACCGAGCAAACCTCTCCTTTTCATCGCGGAGTTGTTCGAGCTCAGCTCGTTCTGCCGCTGAAATACCACTCATGGCAGGGGCGGGAGCCGGGGCGGTTTCAGCTGCTGCTGAGGGCTTGGCAATAGGGCGACCAGCTAAACCACGACCAAGACCAAATTTTGGTGCAGCTGGAGGGGCTGCCTCTTCTTCCGCTGGGGGAGGAGCAGCTCGTCTGACTGGCGAGGCTAAACCTCCTGGACCACCAAGCTTGCTTCGTAGCTTCGAACCGGGAGGAGCGAGACCGCCAGACTTGGGAATACCACCTAGCTTCGAGGGAATACCCTTGGGAGCAACCTTGGCAGGGGGATCATCTAGCGGAGGCGCGGCAGCAGCAGAAGCCGGTTTCTTCAAGCCCAATGCTGGCTTCTTTCCAGGGGCCATAGTCTTTCTAGCTGCTGGAGCAGCGGGCTTGGGAGGTGCGACTATTGGCTTGGGTCGATCCTTGGCCTTCACTTCTGCAGTCTCGAAGAATTCCTTGACTTTGGCTTTCCGGATGTCATCCAATCCATCAAGGTAAGGGTTCATGGCTCGTTCGCCCAGAATCTTCATGAGAGTACCCAAGGTCTCTGCACCACCGGCTCGAATCCCTTCCGTTGACTCGGTCAGGAGTTTTGTGCCTGCATCAGCGATGGATTTGATCTCGGGCTTGGATGGAACGATTCGAGTGGTACGAAGACAGCGGACCAAAAACTTGACTGTCTCTTGCTTCACTTGCGGGTTCTTGTGCTTGAGATATTCCAGAATATCATCCAGACAGTCTGAAAGATCTGTTGATAAGAACACAGCATCGAGTGCTCCACCCAAAGCATCGGCCACAGACTGTTTCTTCTCCTTGAGACGCTCCAATATCGGCACCATAATGGTGGATCGGTATTTCATAAAAGAGTTGCGCAAACCTCTGGCCAGCAAATCGACACAGTTCGCAGCCACCGTCACCACTGCGACGTTGGCGTCTTTCATACATTTGGCCAACCCTCTCACGATTTCATCATAAGGGCCGTCCTTGATTCGAGGAACATTGATCGCATCGTACAATGCATCCAAGGCTTCCTTGCGATCTTTCCATTTTGATGAGCCTAATTGGTCTTGTAGGTCTTTAGGTACCTTTGGCATAATATCAACGGGCTCTGCAAGGTCGAGAACCTCAGCTTCATCTTCATCTTCGGCGTATTCTTCTCCCTCCTCTTCAGCACCGCCACCCGACGGAGCTGCACTAGCCGCAGCCATCGCATCTTGTTGAGCCCGAGTGAATCGTTCTTGCTTCGGTGCTGCCTCCTGCTTCACTCCCTCAAACAGCTTCTCGAGATCCTGCTGCTGGACCGGCTTCAAGTCTGCCCAGAACAGTGGTTTCATGGCCTCGCGAAGCCATCGATACATTTCCACAGTAAGATTTTGTGCTTCGGCACGCACATTTTTATCCGCATGGCCAAATACCTTAGTCAAAGCCTTGAGTGTCGGCTTCGGGTCCACAATCTTGCATCCAAAGTTGTGGTAGATTAGCGTTAATGCAGCCAAAGCACCAGCGACCACCTTGGGTACTTTGTGCGATAGTGTAGGCAAAAGGTCTTCGAGAACGGGATCGGCTTTATCTAATTCGACGCATAATAACAGAGCCTCCTGGGCGCTGGCTTTACCGGCTGGTCTGGCACAGGGGAGACCCTTTTCCGAGATCGGGCCGATCGTGAGATGCCGAGTCCTGGAACAGTCAACCATTAGGTCCACAAAATATGAGCTGAGAAACTTGAATGTAGAGCACATACCTTGCGCATGCTTGTTGGCCTCCGAATTTCAAAAATGAACAGTATGCGCCCATGCCCTCTACCTGCGCGGCAACATTGGAGTCTGCGACCGCCCCTTTCCACAAACTGGGGTCGTTTAGAAATGGTGTAAATACAGGGGCTGATTCATCGGGTGTCTTTTCGAATTGTGCCTTGGCATCTTCATATCCTTCCTTGCGGACTTTCCAGTTCTAACGAATGGCGTCATGGTCAGTTCGGTTTGTCGTCTGGCAAGCTGCCTCGAAGCGCTACAAAGGGAGGACACACCTTATGGGCGAACCGGTCGGGCAATGGCAAGGAAGAGAAATCTGGTTCAGCATCCGCCATGGTGACTGGCTAGATGACGTTAAAGGACGGTGTAACTGGTTCGGCACCTAGCAACGCAATGTGGTCAGCTCGTTTGCAAGTATTTACACGGACAGACCGTCAATGCGCAGTATAAACAAAGAAGTGAAATCAAAGAATTCTGCCTATTAAGGCTGGGCTGCGATCTCCTTACCGAGAGGTTTTGGTGCCCAAAGAGATGGACGGGACGAAATTCGGGATCGGCTTCAGTCCGCGCGATCAGGGATACGGATCACTTAAAAAGGGTAGTAAGGATGGGATCGAGGAAAGACGAGCTTGTCAGGAGAAATATAATTCTCGTAAATTCATGAAAACCCCACAAGTTTGTCGATTGGTCTGGGGGAAGGTGATTACAAGATCCGGAGGGGAAAAGGAAATAAACACAGATCGGGAAGTAAACAAGTGGGCTTGGCGGTGTCGTTGTTTTGTTGCTTCAAACCCCGCGGTGGATCTTCATCTTTAACATCTTGAACTTCCTGCAGGAAAAAAATTACATTTGGTAGGGATTACGGACTTCAATCCTTTCTCGCTGGCCTCAATTTGTCTTTGAGATCTTCTGCCATTTGTTTGAACCATTGCCTCTTTGGTTCTGCGCAAGCGACGTGTCTCCGGTGTATGCGGAGGTGATTTGAGGACTGCCTGGGAAACACACAAAGCCGCCGGCACCATGAGCCAGCTACTCACGGCGCGGCAGGCGGAGGAGCTGTATGCGCCCTGATATGGAGTCGATCGCGACCGTGACTATGTACTAATATGATCATTTTCTACTGCAGACACAAGTCAATCATTGCATACCTGGCTTCGGCGAACCTACCCCAAAGCTCCGCGGCGCTGCGAGAAGAACTCGGTGACTCGATCACGGTCGATGACTCTACACTCAAGAAATATGAGGGTCTTTTAGAGAAAAAGTGGACTAGTGTAGTCCGGTTACAGAAGAAGGTGAGAGCATCATTCACATGTCGGTGTGGAGGATATAGATGTTCAGGGATATTGATCCGTTGTGTGTCTTAGATTATGGATTTGGAATCGCGATGTGCCTCGCTCCAGGCTGAGCTGGACACCGCGACTCCCACATCGCTGTCGCGAAGAAATCAGGACCCCGCCTCCTGGCTGCCCCGAGCACCGGCTCGACACGACCTCGAGTCGCACCGGCAACCAATCACCTGTGTCGCTTTTCACCCGATCTTCTCATCTCTTGCGTCCGGCTCAGAAGATACGACAATTAAGATCTGGGACTGGGAGCTGGGTGAGCTCGAACGCACGATCAAGGGTCACACGAGGGCTGTCTTGGATGTGGATTATGGAGGTCCGCGAGGGGGTACCCTCCTTGCATCCTGCTCCTCTGACCTCACAATCAAGCTTTGGGACCCCGCCGATGAATATAAAAATATCAGGACTCTACCAGGCCACGATCACAGCGTATCTGCAGTTCGCTTCATCCCGTCAGGGGCGGCGGGATCCCCAATGTCAGGAAACCTTTTGGTGTCTGCGTCTCGGGATATGACCTTGCGGATATGGGATGTAACGACAGGATATTGCGTTAAGACACTGCAAGGACATGCTGCCTGGGTGCGTGATGTTGTTCCTTCCCCAGATGGCCGGTTCCTCTTTTCTGCGGGTGATGATCAAGTTCCTCGGCTCTGGGATATCTCGTCGGGAGAAACAAAGGCCACCTTCTTGGGGCACGAACATTACATTGAGTGCGTTGCTTTCGCTCCAGCTACCAGCTACCCGCATCTTGCGCCTTTGGCTGGCCTGAAGAAGCCACCGCCAGCTTCTTCATCCGCAGAGTTTGTTGCGTCCGCAGGTCGTGACAAGACCATTCGTCTTTGGGATGCTCGAGGTAACTTGATCAAGACCCTCATAGGCCATGACAACTGGGTGCGTGCGCTAGTCTTCCACCCTGGTGGAAAATATCTGCTTTCAGTAGCAGACGACAAGACATTACGATGCTGGGATCTCACCCAGGAATGCAAATGTGTGCGTAAGATTGATGACCATGATCACTTTGTCAGCTCAATTCGATGGGCACCTCCTTTGATAAAAGATACTGGTGCGAATGGCGAGGGAGCCAATGGCGCTGCAGAACCTGGCGCAAAAGGTGCGAAGGATGCTGCAAGTAAGATGTCGATCAGATGTGTGGTTGCCACTGCCAGTGTGGATCTCAAGGTCAAGGTTTACGCATCATGAACGCTGCTATCTGCTCCGAACTACCGAAGCAAAGCTTCTCATCAAATCTGGATATCAGACTGCGCCGATTTGGCAGCCACCCTTGCCAGATCAAGTCTATCACGAAATAACGGCACAACGGAACCACCAAGCCGGCGCACTGCAAAGTTTCAGCGTTAGAAGGTCTATTTGTCGTTTCAGGATAAAGGAGTTGGTTTCTCTTCTGTGATACCAGTAACTTTTTCCATTTACAAGTGATTTAGGAATGGGTGGACCACATCCACAGGAGGGAGATGGTCATGCTTTTCCGTGTATACAGTTTTGACTTTGTATCAGGGCTGGCGCTCTTTCTCGCACATACTTCTTTAATGCCGTTACGTTTAGCATTGACTTTCTGAACAACCTGTTTATAACAGTTCGTAAACAGCAACCCTATATGACTTCGAAAAGTTGAGCTTCAATCTACAAGAGAATATGAGATCACATCTCAGATGCAAAGTTAAATGTATATCAATGAAACGAGGCTGTATAATATAGTACATATGATCCAACATGCAACACCACCATGGATATCAAGTCCACAAGGCCAAAGTAAATAATCACACAAGCTCCCAATTACTCTTCCTTGAGAGTCGCAACCGGAGGTTCAGCCGTCCGCTCAAGAACCAATTTCTTCAACTTGCCCACACGCTCCTGACCAGCATGAATCCGGTGAATCAACTGCGCCGTCGAAAGAGACTTCGCCTCCTCACCAACAATACCAGCTGCCGTCGCAACCAAATCGACCTCCTCTCCCTGCCGACGCGACTCCCGACGCACATACTTGTCCGCCCAGCGACGTTCGCGCTCCTGCTCTCGCTGCTCACGCGACATAACAGCCGGTCGGTCCTCAATAGGCACAGCAAAGGGGGTAATGATCCGCTCAACAACATGGTGAACGTGACGGCTCTTAGGCGCACCAGACGAGAACTCGATAACGTCGCCCTCGCGCAGCGAGTTAAGCGGGTCGGAGACCAGGTACCGCGTTTCCTTAGGGTAGAATTTTCCAATGTGCTTGTCCCAGATGTTGTGGCGCTGGGTGACGCGGACGGTGCGGTCCATGCGGCCGACTGACTCGACGGTGCCGGTCTTCAGGGTGTAGGCGTAGTTGCGGAGCAGGGCGGGTGGCTTGAGGTTCTGTGCGGAGGCTGGTGATGGGACTGTAGGCTTTTGTGTATAGGTGGAGGTTGTAGAGGCTGATCGGAGGCTCTGGGAGATTGAGACGGGAGGGAGGATTGTTGATCGGATGGCCATTGAGGGTGCGATTGACCGGATGGGCATTGTAGCCCGGAGGATGTGGTTGGGGGCCATTGTGGTTGAGATTTCTCTGTGATCCCGTTTGGAGGTGGAATGGGATCGGGTACAGAGATCCGGGTAGAAGACCGGTGGGAGGAGACAATGGAGAAAGTGCTGATGAGGTCGATGTTGCGGGTTTGCGGAGTTGAAGTTGAGAAATTCTCGGAGTTGTGTTTGCACTGTTTGCACATATGTATGCGCATAGGCGTCACTCGAGTCTTAGTTTCTTAAAATATTGAATAATTGCAAGCTTGAAAATGTTTATTAGAACCTTGAACATGCATATCAATAAGATCAAAGTATTCAAATGCTTTTTTGAGAGTTTTTTCAAGTGCAATCTAAGTCAAATTAGGCAACAATGCTGGATACGGATCTAAGATTGAGCCTCATCCATGAACTACACAAAGCTTGACACAACTTCGGCACCCATGTTTTCCCAAATCGATACTTTCTAATTTCCCTCCTTCTGCTTCTTTCTTCAGCCAATATCACAACCTTGGAACCGGAAATTGCATTATCTCACGCAAAGATATTCGAGTCCAACATATCTCCTCAAGCTATCAACAATGAACATAATGGCGTCGCTGGTCCGAGAGCCTCCAAAGAGAGCGCAGCGCCAGGAGATGGCAGCAGAGACCTTTTTGCGCACTCCAGATATCCTGATGAGCACCGAGGCTTCTCAGTCATCATTTATCTACCCTGACCTTCTCCCTCGAGCGGACCCTCCAAAACCCAGCGCGGGGAAACCGAAAGTCACAGTTCGCAACCAAGACAGCTTCACAGCCGCGAAAGAGATCCTGGACCGAGATCCATGGGCCAGTGTCGGCGTCCTCAACATGGCCAGCAATACAGAGCCTGGGGGCGGATGGCTGAAGGGCTCCCTAGCTCAAGAGGAGGCTCTATGTCTCTGCAGCACTCTGGCCGCAACCCTCCATGACAGATTCTATCCTCTTGCAGATTTTGCGGCAATTTGGTCCTCCAAAGTGGCTATTTTCAGAGATGAAGTCAAAAAGTGGTGCCTTGTCTACGAGCCCAGCAAGATATTTGTTGTGGGCGTGGTCAGTGTGGCGGGTTTGCGATGTCCTCCACTGGCGGAAGACAACGAACAGTTCGGTATATTTCGAAAATTCTCATAATATGATTAACTGAAATACTAACACTGAATAGAATACCCGGGGGACATTCGGGTCGTCAAGGATAAAATGCGACAGGTCCTTCGTGTCTTCGCGAAGAACAATATTACTCATGGTGTTCTCGGCGCCATGGGTTGCGGCGCATATCGTAATCCTCCACGAGAAGTCGCGCGTATCTACAATGAGGTATTGAATGAGCCGGAGTGGAATGGTGTCTTCAAAGAACTTGTTTTCGCTATTCTTGACTCGAGGGTGGACGGAAACTATTTGATTTTCAAGAACGCGTTGCAGAATGATGCCTGAGGGCTCATTGGACCAATTCTTTTTCTATTATTTGCTTTTAAGGATACCCGCCTTCTATCTAGCTTTCACCTTTCTCAGTCAAATGATTTTGAACACTATGCGCAATCCTATGTTCGATGATGGTCGTAGTTCTGCTTCAATTAGAGCTGTAGATTGTCATCGGGTCACGAATTGTACAAAAAGTGCGTGCTGTATATTAACAATGTGACCATAGGGAACTAGACTACTTATGATCTGCACCCAAAGTGGGAAACTATCTAAATAAAAAAATCAAGCGATGCTAGACAACCCCTCTTGAGTATAAAAATTGGTAAACAGGCAAGGGGAAAGCGTCAGGATCGTGGATCCAACTATCATATGAGGCCTTGTCAAAGACACAGTGCATTGTAGTGCCGTTTTTCTTCCAAAAAGGGCGCAGAGGCCAAGCACACAGCTGCTGCTGATCACCCTTGTGGTCACCAGACAGCATAGTAGAGTTGAGAGTGAAAGGCATCTCACTCTTCTCAACCAAGTCAATCAGTGAATACAGGCTGGTTTGACGCATGCGGGCTAAAATTGATACAACTTCAAGAGTCCCAGAGTTCAAATGGGAATCAGACTAGCTTTGCTGATAGCTACAAAGGGAACAAGCAGGTATGTCTAGCTCTTGACCACTGAGCGAGCATATCCCGCGGCACTTCAAGATTCCATAGAATCAGTTTGCCAAGTCGAAGAAACTCATTATGATGAGGACCAAGGCCAAGGGACGCTTAATCCGCGATTATGCAACTGACTCCTGTTTTCAGGAGCATACTCCGCTGTAATATTATCCCTGGTTTATGAGACCGTCGGACCAGACTACCTAAAGGAGCCTACGATGGTGTTGATCATTCAAGAACATTCGTCGTCGAGGGGAAGGGGTCCGAAACCCACCCAGGAGACTAGCAAAGCTTCTGCTTTCTTACTCAACCCTCGAATCGGTCAATCACTAAGTCACTGGAGAACAATAATCAGACGTTCAACTACCGGATGTACTCCGGACTCCATATCTTGTTTTATGGCCTTGTCAATAGGCAGATCACATCTTTGTTTCATTTTCTATCTCCTGCAATTTACCTTGAGCCCTAGATTCTCCATGAATCGAGACCGCAAGGCTTGACTATTCATATATCTTTACGGAGAGTACGCCAATGCCGAGTAAGTGGATCCAGATGTAGGCACAGATACTTTCAGTGATCCTTGGACGGCCCATTTCTTGCCCAACATGGTTTAGTTTCCGCAAAGACGAAGCGCCACTTCCTGGCATGTATGTGTATAACCATCCCTCTGTGCTTACTAAGGTCAGGCGAGCGCCCGTATTGGTCAAAGGGCGACGTTTATTGTCCGCGACGTTAGACGTTGATCTCAAATGCTTATGAGGATTGGAATTGGTGATCATCTGCAGCGATCAACATGGAGTTCCCTGCTTCAGTCCTTGATCTAGTGACTCTGGTGAATTGAATATAAGTATTCTACAATGAGACGTCTGAACCGGCGATAGACTGCAAGCACCTATTAAGCGTCACCTGCTCAATGTGTGTTGTCTTGCTGGATGGAGAATGTATGGTGAGTTTTGAAGCCACTAGGCCCGACTCGGTCTCATCTCTGCTTCCAATTCTGTTGTCAGGCCAGAGGGACTAGGGCCATCAAAGTGCCCCAGGCTCTGTGATCTGCAAGGAGTTGCATGGCATGCCCCTTCCAGAAACCCTTCATGCAGCACCAGAAAGAAGATCACACAGTGAATCCTAGACATGAATGGTAGGATGCCAGTTATTTCTGTTGTAACTGTAACAATATGCAAATATTTCTTATTTCAGACATGATCGTTCCGGCTGTTTTTAGACTTCATTCTCAGTGCTACCACAAGGTCCGCAAGAGACACCCGGCTGGTGAAAACAAAGTATTTGTGGCGCGAAAGCCAACAAATATGAATCGGCCGTGCCATCCACCAATTGGTGGATTGTCTCAAAGCCACTCAATGTCACTTAAACAAAACAATGAAGAAAGCGGCCGGCCCCAAGGGATGGCGGCTGCTTCGGCTTCAAATTCTCCCGGCAGACAGGGTAGGTATGCTGGGGAATACCTTTACTACCGTCCATACATTTCCCCACGATTGACTGAGGGCACTCTCAACCGATAGCAGGAATGTTACGGAATTCTATAAAGTCCGAGGTAGCTCACCAACCAAGACGGTTCTTACCACCATCAACTTGACAATCCTCCAGCCTCACTCTTTACAATAATTTTTAATTATTCAGACAGTCCAAGTGTGTTTTAACTTCTTTGCTCAACTTCTCTGACACTGGCTAATCAATCAATAGCCGCTACAATGCAGTTCTCCTACCAAATGATCACCACCTTCATGGCCTTCGTGCTCTTCAACTCGGTTGGCGCCGCTCCCGTCGTCGACGGAACCGATGCTGCCGCTGGTGCCGCTGCTTGGGCCGATCCCACTGACTGCCACCGATTCTACGAGTGCCCTGTCGGCGGAAAGCCCGTCCTGAAGACCTGTGGCCCTGGGACCGCCTTCCAGTCTCAAACTAGCGTTTGTGACTACGAGCACCTCGTGGCTAGCTGCTGGCACCACTAGAGGCTAGTACGATAGTACGGCCTTGGAGTATGTTAATTTGGTGACTGATTGATATGGCGTGCTAGGGAGGGCTCGACCGATCAACAGTTACACTCTTTTGTATCAACCTAATTAATATTCCGATGTATCTCAATGATCCCACTAGTTGCCAAAATAATATAAAAATTGTTAACGGTCCTTGCGACTCGTTTTCAAAACCGCGTTAAGTCCTTGCTACTGTGGACATGTTTATTTATGGAGCGGGCCGGCCCACCAGGTCATAGCTGCCTGACGTTTGCCTAGATTTTCTATATCAATTGCTGTTCTCATAAATGTAATGCTTAAAATACGGGGAAAGAAGATGTTCGATGTCAAAATAAGCCGCGCTTAACGCTAGAATCAGCCGCCTTCCCTATTCCGGGGATCAGTCTATCTCAATCCGGGGAGCAAGGACACCTGTTTTAGGGCAAAGTTAGCCATCAATACCGGATATTGATACCGACCTATTACGTTTCCATGTAGCAGACAAAGTATTATCTGCAAATTGACAAAAGAACTTCCAACGTACGACAAAAACACAAATCGTGATCACACTGGGAGTACCAACTTGACAGAAGCCAAGTGCAAGACACCTTCTGATACGGAAATCAGCTGGAAACTGGATGTTGCAAATGCATGTGTGCTGGAGTGGATTGTAATCAATAGCCACGCAACCACTTGGGCATATGACGGGTAAAGAAAGATCTGTGATGTCTGAGCCTCTACCCAATTTACAAGTTCTTTGCAAATACATTTGAAAATGATCAAGAACAGTCGAGAGGACATCTCATTTTTTTTTATCTAGATGAGTAGGGGATTATTCTTCGAACCGAACGTAGAAAAAGGGAGAAAACGAAACCCATACAGCCCAAAAAGCACAAAATCACAAGACTATTTCGCCACATCCATGTCGTGAGAGCATCTAAGTTTCATTTAACGTGTTTATTCCAGAGCGAAGTTTGTACAGCTTGACTATTCAACTTCTGTGGGCTCGGGGACATCGCTATCACTGGCGGTGTTGTCGGCAACGACGAGTTTTTTCGCTTGGAACTTATCAGCAGAGTGGGCTGATATCCGAGTGAGCTCGGTGACGAAGGACTGGCCCCAGAATGCACTAGAAGATATTGTTAGCTCTGGTCAAAGGACAGAAGTGAGTTGACGTACCTGGTGTACTTGGACACATATTTGTCCAGCTTGTGGAAATTGAGAGCACGCTGCTCATCACTCATGGTGACAGCTTCTTGGTAGGAACCGGCTAGCTCCTCCGTGTTCCATGGGTTGACAATGATACTGCCGTTCAGACTCTGGGCGGCGCCAGCAAACTCAGAGAGGACCAGGACACCGTGGCGCTTCTGCTGAGTAGCAATGTACTCGTAGGCGACGAGGTTCATGCCATCACGGGTAGAAGACACGATACAAGCATCCGAAACGGCATAAAGAGCGATGAGCTCATCAAAGTTGACAGACTTGTGGAGGAAATGAATCGGCTGGAACTCAACCGTGCCTATGAAACAAACCTATTAGCAATTTTCATACGATCGCAGAACGTGACATACCAAATTTGCCGTTGATTCGGCCCACCAATTCGTTCACGACAGCCCGCAGGTTCTGGTATTCCTCGACATCCTGACGACTGGGGACGGCGACCTGTACCAAGACTACCTTTCCAACCCACTCCGGGTGGTCACTGAGAAAGACCTCCAGGGCATGCAGCTTTTGCGGTACACCCTTGATGTAGTCCAGGCGATCGACACCGACCATGAGCTTGACGCCTTGGAACTTCTGCTCCAGCATGGCAATACGCTTCTGAACCTTCTCCTTCTTCAACCCCTCCTTAAACTTTTCAGGGTCGATTCCAATGGGGAAAGCCCCGCAGGTGATAATCTTGCCCTGGAACTCGATACCATTCGGTGTAGTCGTAAGGCCCCTGTATTCGTTCGTCAGTTGACGTAATCCATTCCAAGAAAGGAAGGTACATACAGCAAGCGCGAGCAACTGCTCAGGAAATGCCGAGTGTAGTCATATGTATGGAAACCAATCAGATCACAATGCAAGACACCCAAGAGCAGCTCGTTTCGGACGGGCAAAATTCGGTAGATCTCGCTACTGGGAAACGGGGTATGCAGGAAGAATCCGATCTTCACGTTCTTCTTGCTATCGCCAATCTCCTCGCGAAGCATCTCCGGTAGCAGCATGAGATGGTAGTCATGCACCCAAATTAAGTCGCCATCCTGGACTTCCTTAGAGATCGCCTTGGCGAACAGGCGATTCGCTTCCTTGTAGGCTTCCCAGGCGGATTCATCGAAGGTGATTTCGCCGGGGTGGTAGTGGAACAGTGGCCAGAGGATGGAATCTATTGGGAAATGCCCATGATGTCAGTGTCTGCTCCACAAATCTGATCGGGTTGAAACTGACTGGAAAAACCATTGTAGTGTCGGTCAGCGAGTTCATCGTCAATAAAAACAGGCACCGCGCCATACTCCGCCTTCAGGCGCTCCTTCATCTCCGGAATTTCAGCTTCGGGCACCTCTAATCCGGGCCATCCGTACCACTGAAAGGTCGTAGATTTGGAGAGACCACTCAATCCGCTGACCAGACCTCCCGACGACATGGAGAAATCATACTTTCCATCTTCTGATCGTTTGATGGTGATCGGCAAGCGGTTCGAGACTAGCAGCAGTCGGGCTTCATTCTTGGGTTCTTCAAGGGACGGCATTGTGGCGGGAGGCTCGGTGGCTCAATGCTCTACGCCTTGAGTAGTGGTTGTCGGATCAAAAGCCTAATGTTCGATATTGGTTGGCGAAGGGATGAGAGGGGCAATAACTGCAGTGGAAGAAACAATGTGGTCAGACCTATGCTTGCAATTCTGTAGCGCGGGGAAGAGCGAACCAACCGGGATGATCGACCGATCAAGATACGGTGAAGCAAAGAAAAAAACAAATGTGAGAGTCTCCACAAATATCAGCTTCTCTTCCTTCAAGCAAGCGTCCCCTGAGTATGCAGATCCAATGTGGTGGGGGTGTCGAAGAAAAAAATAAAGGGAAAGAAAGTAGGTGGCAGGTGGGGGGAAGACAGGTGAGGTCAGCGCCCCGAAACTTGGAACTTTAGCTACGGTGGAGCTCTTCAATAACACTCACATCAGATCATGATATAAAAAAAAGGGACCAAGAGAGAGGGGAAGGGGGACTATGAGGAGATTTGGGCTTTATAATATTTCGCGCTATTATTGTATTGACTTTATGATGATCCGTTCAATCAAGTTGGACAAAAATACAGGATTCGCCGCGTTCTGGCCCGATTCACGCTTCATGATTGGACTCATTAATACCAGAGTACAGCCACTTAGCATATGATTACAGGCACTGTCTTAAAGGGAGTTCATGTTCATAATGCCTTGGATAGCTGCCCGACATCCTCGATGACAATGCGCTGACGTCGATCCTACCCGTCATACGTAGTTCTGGAATTTCGTAGATCATTCTCTGCCGGTGTAGATCCATATGATTCCTTTGTCCCACTTAGGCTAAATCTCGTATCTAGCTACTTCCAGGGCTAGTCATATATACCTCAGACACTGGAACAATCGTGAACCAGGCAGAATTTACCCGAAATCCCAGTATTTCAGCATGGGCTATAATCCGAATCTAGAGAGAATCCCGGTTGTCAAGTAGATGCAAGACGCTTATTCCGGAACTACAGAACCTTGGAACCCGCTCTGCCCCGACAAAAACGCCCTGAATACAACCTTGAAATCCCATATAATGAAGATTTATATATAAATATTTCCCGGATTACTTATCCAGACACCCTGTAACTAAGTACAACCATGGAGCTCCCCAAACCCCGCCTTACAATGCCGACTTCTCCCCGCTTAACCTCCACTCCCCCGACTCCGGATCATGTACCGTCAGCCCCTCATCCTCCAATTTTAACAATACTTGCAGCACCCCATTTGACGCGGGCAAATGGAGGCTTTCAGGTACATCCCGGTAAATCTTTTTCACCAGCTCTAACGGTGTCCACGCCTTGCGCTCGGGCGACGGATCTCCTGCCGCCTCTAGCTGCCCATACCGTAGTACCCGAAGCACCTCGTCTTCCCGTTGCTGGCGGTGCTGGATATACTCGCTGACGCGAGTACTCACTTTCTCAAGCACAGCCCCATGGCCCGGGTATCCGCGGCCTGTAACCCGATCTCGCATCCGGTGAAGGCTGTCCAGGTAGACTTTCAAGTCTTCGAATACAGCTGTACCATGTCCTAAGATATCTGTTTCATATCAACATGGGTGATTGGCGGAAAGTAGGGATTGGATTGCAACTTACTATCTCCTGTAAACATCGCATCTTCTTCCTCCAATACAAATGCCATGTGGTCCACTGTATGGCCGGGTGTATGAGCGGCTACTAGCGTTGCCCCTTCTACGCGAAATACCTGTCCATCTTGGATATCGGTCTGTCCTTCATCCGGCTGATGCTTGAAAACTTGAGCTTGCGGGCAGATCCTCAGTAGATCCGGTAAGCCATTCACATGGTCGTGGTGCCAATGTGTAAGAAGAGCCTGCTGCACCGTGGCTTTCTCTTCGGACAGGACAGATTCAAGACGTGCAGCCCACGTGGGCTTGCCCTCGCCCGTGTCAATGAGGATGCGCTGATGTCCACGGCCGATTAAGTATGTGTTGGTTCCTGGTTCCGGTGAGTGAGGGGTCGCTCAAGCCCAGTCCAAATCAGGGGAGGGGAAGGGCGCCGAGTTACCCTGTCTGGTCACCTACCTTGCAATGTAAACTAGAGAATGTCAGCCACCATTGTTGCCTAACTGCTCTATTTCTCTTCTGTTTGGTTTTTTGCCACTTGCCTTTCCTGGATTCCCGCCTAGAATCCTGATCACGGATGCACTGAGGCGTTCCACCTCAGGAAGAGGAACAAGCTGTGCCATGATGTATGATAGTGAATGCTGAGTTCGTATGGACCAAGTGTTGAGGTCCTATTATTAATCGCCGAAAACCGGGAATGTGGAGGATCTGTTGGTATAGAATCTCCGGGGTAGATATAGTCCTAAGGGTCCACTGCCCCTCTCTGCTTTATGTGCTTAATTGCGGAATTCACAAAGCCGATGACGCTTAGTGGGAAAACGGGTTCGTTTGCGGGGCAGAAGCAACGGGCCTCGGCAGCTTATCTCAGCTTCATTTGGTGTTTACTTGTCACCGAGGTGAAGTTCATATGTATGTACGGAGTAGATGGTAAAAAATGTGTACGAAGTTTACGATGGACAGATTTGAACAATAAAGGAAATAGTGTATGCATGCTATCCTGGCACGTACTGAGATATAGGGAAATCGAACAACTATATCCATTGAACCCACCCAAACTATCGGGAATCCAACGCGAGACCAATAGGCCTAAAACAAAAGATCATGAAATTTTTCCCAGAGCGCAACTCCTCATATCCAGCTCAAAAAAGGAACACATACGCAAAAGGAGTGACGACCCCCACTCGTTCCCCTGGGAGGTCTGTAGATGTCACTCCGTTCTCTTTCTGGGGCGCTGAAACACACGAGAGAACGTAGTTTACACGGGCATTCTCAGAGAGATCCCTGGAACAAATAAAACCAAATGTTGATATCAAAGATTAAACATTTAGTTGGAACCGGCCTTGCGAGCCATGGTGTTCAGGGCAGAACCGTCGACGAACCACTCAATCTGGGACTCGTTGAAGGTGTGGCTGAGCTGAATATCGAAGGCATCACCACCAGCGGCGGGGTGGACACGGAGGGTCATGGGCTTGCCAACCTCGAGCTGAGTGCACAGAAGGTCGACCTTGTCGGCGGGCTTGATCTTCTCGTAATCGGCGGGGTCGGAGAAGGTCAGGGGCAGCATACCCTGCTTCTTCAGGTTGGTCTCGTGGATACGAGCGAAGGAGCGGGTGATGATGGCAAGACCACCGAGGTGACGGGGCTCAAGAGCGGCGTGCTCACGGGAAGAACCCTCACCGTAGTTCCAGTCACCAATGACAACCCACTTGATACCGCGGGCCTTGTAGTCACGGGCAGTGGCGGGGACGGCGTCGTACTTGCCAGTGAAGGCGTTCTTGACCTTGTTGGCCTCACCGTTCTCCTCGTTGATGGCACCGATCAACATGTTGTTGGAGATGTTGTCCAAGTGACCACGGTACTTCAACCAGGGACCAGCCATGGAGATGTGGTCAGTGGTGGTCTTACCCTGGCACTTGATCAGGATGGGGATGTCAGTGGCATCCTTCTTGTCCCAGGCGGCGAAGCCAGCGAGGAGCTGCAGACGGTCACTGGTAGGGGAGACAGCGACCTCGATGGAGGCACGGTCGGCAGGGGGAGCCTGGTAGGTGTCCATACCGGGGTCGTATCCACGCTCGGGGAGACCGTCACCAGTGGGAGCCTTGAGCTTGAAGTCATTGCCCTCGCTGTCCTTCAGGGTGTCAGTGAGGGGGTTGAAGTTGAGGGTACCAGCAACGGTCATGGCGACGACCAGGTCGGGAGAGGCAACAAAGGCGTGAGTGGCGGGGTTAGCGTCGTTACGGCCAGTGAAGTTACGGTTGTAGGAGGAGATGATGGAGTTGGCTTCGCCCTTCTTCACATCCTTGCGGTCCCACTGACCAATGCAAGGACCGCAAGCGTTGGCCAAGATGACACCACCGTATTCCTCGAGGGTGGCGAGCTGACCGTCACGCTCGATGGTAGCGCGAATCTGCTCGGAACCGGGGGTAATGGTGAACAGAGACTTGGACTTGAGACCGTGGTCGAGAGCATCACGGGCAATGGAGGCGGCACGGGACATATCCTCGTAGGAGGAGTTGGTGCAAGAACCGATCAGACCGACCTTGAGCTCCTCGGGCCACTTGTTGGTCTTGACAGCCTCCTTGAACTTGGAGAGAGGGGTGGCAAGATCGGGGGTGAAGGGACCGTTGATGTGAGGCTCGAGCTCATCGAGGTTGATCTCGACAAGCTGGTCGTACTCGGCACCCTCATCCTCACGGAGCTGGGCAGCGTACTCGCGGGAGAAGTCACCAATGCTCTGACGCTTGGTGGCCTTCAGGTAGTCGTACATGCGGTCGTTGAAGGGGAACATGGAGGTGGTGGCACCAATCTCGGCACCCATGTTACAGATGGTACCCATACCAGTGCAGGACAGGGAGTCAACACCGGGACCGTGGTACTCAATGATGGCACCAGTACCACCCTTGACGGTCAGGAGACCAGCGACCTTCAGGATAATATCCTTGGGGGTGGTCCAGCCGGACATCTTACCGGTAAGACGGACACCAATGACCTTGGGGGCCTTCAGCTCCCAAGGGAGACCAGCCATAACGTCGACAGCGTCAGCACCACCGACACCGATGGCGGCCATAGCGAGACCACCAGCGTTGGGAGTGTGGGAGTCAGTACCGATCATCAGACCACCGGGGAAAGCGTAGTTCTCAAGGACGATCTGGTGAATGATACCGGAACCGGGCTTCCAGAAACCGATGTTGTACTTGGCGGTGGAGGAGGCAAGGAAGTCGTAAACCTCCTTGTTGATATCGTTGGCACGAGCCAAATCCTTCTCACCTCCAACCTGGGCCTCAATCAAGTGGTCACAGTGGACAGTGGTGGGGGTCTGGACGGAAGGCATGCCAGCGGACATGAACTGCAGAATAGCCATCTGGGCAGTGGCGTCCTGGCAAGCAACACGGTCGGGGCGGAGCTTCAGGTAGGAGGTACCACGCTCAATCTCCTGGCCGTGGGGGTCGTCAAGGTGAGAGTAGAGGACCTTCTCGGCATAGGTAAGAGGGCGCTGCAGGCGAGAACGGACAATGTTGAGGTTCTCGTTCATCTTCCTATAAGCAAAATCATGTTAGTCAACTTCACCCTACTGTGCAACCTGCATTTTTATTTCTTGTTGTTTTCAGACTGGTGAGATCGTACTTGTAGTTGATGTAGTTGCCCTAATGTGATTCATCTTGATTAGCCGCTGTTCGCTGTTTTCGGACTAGTCGATGTTTGAATCGTAGCCGGTTATCGTGGGAAGAGGCTTTAAGCCACTCACCTTCTCCTGAATGGTCATCTCGACCTTCTTGTCAAGGGGGTCAACGGTAGCGTAGGCCCGGGTCCCGAAAAGCTGAAAGAACCATTGGTTAGTATGCTGCCAATCCCATGTACCCCATATCTGGAGTGACGCAAGACCACATATTGACGTGGCACCTGCATTGAGCGTGTGTTGCTTACAAGACGGGACTTGGGGGCCTGTCGTAGAGTAGAAATGTTAGCATCATTGTATTTTGTCCGGAGTCAAGTTCCACATTGGAAAATCCGGGAGGATGCAATGAGCGCATCGCCCATCTCTTCCGATGAGGTAGGGTGTGTCGACGTACCAGCGCACCGGCGCGCGCGAGGCGGGTGGAGATCATGATGTCCAAAAGCTAATTACCACCTTCACCTGTGGTAAGCTTAAAGCAGAGTGGAGAGTGGAAAGGAAGAAGAGAAAGAGAAGAGAAAAAGGGAAGCTTGGAGGTTTTGAGTGGGAAGAGAGAATTGTGCTCAGCCGAACAGCCGTAACTCGCTGTTACCCCAGCGATACGGTACACGTATTGTGGTTTGGGGTTCCCGCATGCGCTCGACCACCCAGACTGGGGATTCCGCTCCACGAAAGTTTGCACACCTGTCTCTGTGGGCAGAAAGGTGGGAAAAATCGGCATCTCTAAATCATGGGCTTCCAAAGCTTCCGGCTATATTTTCATATACAATATCACATTTATTGACTCTCTAAATGCATGGGGAAGCTCATCAACCCAAATTGATGCTGGTGTAATGGCAATACACGGCATGTGACGGGCCCAAAGCGGGCCACCAATCACGGAATTTGCAATTACAACGTTCATAGTAATCTCGAGTTGTATCAGGTTAAACATTATTTTTGGGACTCGGGCCAAGGGACTTTACTCGGGTATGCCTATTCGGTATCTTCCCCATTTACCCGCAAGGTATCAAGTTCCCCATTGCATGTGGGCTGGAGATCATCCCGAATCAAGGGGAGTGGCTGTGGTTTTACCACTTATTGACGAGCCGCACTTCGACGGTCAATTTCTGGATAGATATAATAGCTGATATTGTTCGTTTTTGCACATTCTTATAAATCATATCTGGCCTCTTCCGTGTTGTTGTCTCAGAACAGGAACATCGTCCGCAACAGGGCCGGAGCAACATGCCGCGAATGCAAACGTCATAGGGATAAAGCATATCCAAGATACATTTCATACGATACGCTAGCAGAATAAATTACACTGAAAACCGGTTACACTGCTGAGCCGAGGCGTGCCGACGGGACTCCCGCGTCCATGGCCAAGCACGGAAACTGCCAATCAAGTCCGATGCGTTTCAATCGCTCGCTTGCTCCACTCGGTCAGCGGAAAAATCCCTCCACGACTTCGCCCTTTGTTCTTCCTGGCGCTTGTCCCGTTCCCCACTCCGCCCCATTATCACTCCGGAAATCGGTGATAACTTTTTTTGCGTTGAAACTCTCGATCTTCAATTTTTTGTGTCGGCAAGCAAGCCGAAGTCTAGCAAAAATGGGTGCTTTGCGCAAAGTCAAGAATAAGCGTCGCACAAGGTACGTTCCCTAACGATTGGAATTTTTCGACCCCTCCATGTGTGCAGACGCTAACGTACGACGTTTTACTGTGCAGAGACTACGACCAGGTCATCGCCGATATCCAATCACCCCGTCACCTGGAGCTTTACAAGGAGTCTAAGGATGTAGAGGATCTACCAGGTCTTGGACGGCATTTCTGTACAGAGTGCTCCAAGTGGTTCGAAAGTGACTACAACTTGAAGGCGCACACCAAGGGCAAGAACCACAAGCGCAGGTGAGTCGTGAACTCTTCATCTTTGCACGACCAATCGCTAACGGTCATATTCAATAGGGTCAAGATCTTGAAAGAAGAGCCTCACTCCCAAAAGATCGCTGAGGCCGTTGTTGGCCTAGGCGTCGACAACTTCAAGCGCCCTGAAAAAGACACTGAGATGCAGCTCTGAACACGGTCCTAAGAATCGCCACATAAAAAGGGAAAAGCCACCCAAGAGGCAAGAAACCTCTCGTCGCCACTCAGCTCGGTCTGGTCGACATGGTCAAAATATGAACGTCCACGCATGATTCCCATGCCCACTTGACTACTGCACCTTGCATAGGTGGAGTCCTCACGTGAGGTGAATTTTTTTATATGCCGGAAACCGCCGGATCTGTGTTCTGCCGGTTTACGGGGCCGCGAAACCGCCGGTTCTCGGATGAAACAACGGCGTCCTCGAAATTTATCCCCTTTCCTGGCAAATACCCCGGAGTAATAATTTCAATAGAAATCCCTCAATACCAAATAAAAGAATCTAACCTGAATCGGGTTTCGGTATACATGTTCATTGTTTGGGACCCCCCACACTATCCATGCGATGTAGTTGTAGACATCTAGGTACGTTGGGTCATCGGCTCGAGGCTCAATGGCTGGCTTGGCTGAGTAAAGCTTTTCATCAACCACTCATATGCCGCCCACTGATTGCATACTTGTATTAGGATCAGCCAATCAGAAGAATTATTATGGAATAACTCACCTGGACAGCATTCACAATGAAAGCTCGTATGCTGCAGACGCCCAGTCCTCGATAAAAGGGCCTCAGGCCCTCAGCTCGATAGGCCTCTTTGGCAATTTGAATTGTGGTTAGTGTCTGGCGCGGGCGTACAAGAGGTTGGCGTTCTGCAGAACCTGGAAGAGTATGCACATCATGCGTATCATGCATCGTCTGGGCTTGGAGTCGGGTCTTAATCATATCCAAGGGGAAGACTGATCCCCAGGTTACAATTCCGGCAATGCCACCGCAAAGGAGGACCTTCATGGCTGCTTGGTTTGAAGTTTCATTTTCATATGTCATAAGGCGCTTACATAGCTCATAGGACCAGAAACTACAGTGCGTCAGTTGCCGGTTAACATTGAACACAACTTTGGAAGCTCAAGATGAAATCAACCTAAAAGCAATTTGGGAAAGGAGCGGTCTCTTACTAGAATCCATAGCCAATTGCATCTCTAGCACTTGTGACACCTCCTGCGTAGTAGAGTCCACGCCAGCCACGGTGCCGATATATATCCTTGGCAACGGACCACGAGGAAACCTCCGGACGAGAATCCATCTGCGCCCGACATTTGATAAATTCAGTTGGAGCAGAGATAGTCCAGCTTGCCAGTCCGCCAGCGGCACCAGCAGCCCAAATCTTATACAAAGGCACCCCCGAAGGGTTGGTAGGGTCTACAACGGAGTGATCCATAGTCATCAGCAACCGATTATATGCCATAAAGAGAACTGCATTGAGGGCTCCATATCCCAAAATCGGTGCAGCCGCACCTGAATAAATAGTTAGAGTATGAAACAATTTAGGTCATAGAGAGACCGGTGGTGTGGTGGAAACAAACCTCGAACGAGCGAGCCCGCCTTCTCTATTCCGGATAGGTGGGATGGCGGGACATGAGCCGCATTGCCCGCCTGGAGCCGAACCTTGATCACATCTAACGGGTTTCCAATGATAATTCCAAGGGCACCACTAAGGTAGCCCGCCCAGAAACCCGAATCCATGCAGCTTTCGTAGTGATGTGGAAGAGATCTATTTCCCCACTCTCTCATTTCCCCAGTTCCCGTCTAAGGTTGTACCTCGGCGGGGTGATTATTAGATCACGTGATGGCGTGGCACTTTGGTGTTGTAGGCAGGCGCGAGTCTTGGCTGAGTCAACGCGTCGATCACCTTCCATCTTTTACCAAAACGCCTGGAGAGTGTTTTGTACAAATGACTTGTAGATTCTCTGATATTCACACTCTGTAATCATGTATGTCTCTACGTCCCCCTTTTTTGATCTCTGCTAACAAACTGAAGGTATCGTGCTAAGCCAGCCGCGCCCGGGACCGATGGTGTCAAAACACCGCTGCAGCCCAAGTCAATAAACTCATTGGACCGACTCTCGAAACCATTTAAGTGCCCAGGATCGGCGACCTACATACGAGTGTCGGAGAAACCGGCACGAAAGCGAAGAAAGGTCAACTACGCAGATGCTGACGGCAGCACGGAAGATGGAGCGGAGAAGCCGTACACAAACGATGATCGATTGGCTCTGGCAACACGAGAGGTGAACAAGTTCCCCGTGTTTAAGCCTAAGGACAAGGATGCGGCCTTCCGACAAAGGTTCTCCATACCTTTTATTAATAAGAACACCGATCAATACAACCCTGGTCGTGCAGCGCCCACCTTGGGCATGCGGCAGGGCGCGACATTCGTTGTTAAACCACTCCATGACCCCAGTGGAGAGCTTGCGATTGTTCTCTATGACCCGACTGTTGACGATATCGAAGAGCCTACGCCCAAGGACCCGGAAGCACCAAAGGAAGACGACGGCCCGAAAATAGAGGAACCGCTGGTACACAAGAGTTTGGCAGATATTCTTGGTCTGAAGAAAAAGGTCGAAGAGCGGCCGAAGGTGCCAGTGGTGATCGATCCCAGACTGGCGAAGGTTCTCCGACCACATCAAGTGGAAGGTGTGAAGGTACCGTACTCTGCCCCATAACTCCTGTACTGTGAGTTGCAGACTAACACCATCGGATCTGTCTAGTTCATGTACCGATGTACAACTGGAATGGTTGATAAGAATGCCAATGGTTGTATTATGGCAGATGGTATGGGATTGGGTAAAACGGTATGACACATGGACGTACGGACATTCTTTTCTCCAGCTGACGATTTTCAGCTTCAATGTATCGCGTTGATGTGGACATTGATAAAGCAAGCCCCGGAAGCCGGCAAAACGACTATTCAAAAGTGCGTGATCGCCTGTCCGTCCAGTTTAGTCGGCAACTGGGCAAATGAATTAGGTACGCGATGATAACATGTGGTTACTGATCTCTCACCTGACATTCTCGGCAGGAAAATGGCTTGGAAAGGATGCAACAACTCCCTTTGCAATTGATGGGAAAGCCTCCAAGGCCGAGCTCACCCTTCAGATCAAGCAGTGGGCAATTGCAACCGGTCGCGGGATTGTTCGACCTATCCTCATTGTATCTTATGAGACTCTCCGCATGTATGTGGACTCATTAAAAGATACACCGATCGGGCTTCTGCTATGTGACGAGGGCCATCGACTCAAGAATAAGGATAGCTTGACATGGACAGCCTTGAACAGCCTTAACGTGAATCGTCGGGTCATTCTTTCCGGCACACCCATTCAGAACGACTTATCGGAGTATTTTGCTCTACTTCACTTTGCTAACCCCAACCTACTGGGATCTCAAGCCGATTTCCGCAAAAGATTCGAATTACCCATTCTGCGCGGCCGAGATGCTGCAGGTACTGAAGAAGCTCGAAAGTTAGGAGATGAACGTCTCACAGAACTATCTGGGATTGTGAACAAGTTCATTATTCGCCGAAGCAACGAACTCTTGTCAAAGTACTTGCCTCTCAAATATGAGCATGTGGTGTTCTGCAATATGGCTCCGTTCCAGTTGGACCTGTATAACCATTTCATTCAGAGTCCGGAGATTCGAAGTCTGCTTCGAGGCAAAGGCAGTCAGCCATTGAAAGCCATTGGCATTTTGAAGAAGCTTTGTAACCATCCGGATCTTTTGGACCTTGCAAAGGACCTTCCAGGGTGTGAGCACACATACCCTGAGGACTTCACGGC
Organism: Penicillium tannophilum; assembly: GCA_028829675.1. NCBI lineage: Eukaryota > Fungi > Ascomycota > Eurotiomycetes > Eurotiales > Aspergillaceae > Penicillium > Penicillium tannophilum. Next base: position 426,135 of record JAQKAK010000011.1, read on the forward strand.
ACCGGAGTATCGAGGACGCGACAGAGATGTGAGGAGCTGGTACTCCGGAAAAATGATGGTACTAGATCGCATGCTTGCTCGGATCCGTCAAGATACCAACGACAAGATTGTTCTTATCAGCAACTACACGCAGACTCTGGATCTGTTTGAGCGCCTTTGCCGGTCGCGTAATTATGGGAATCTGCGGCTGGATGGCACAATGAACATCAAGAAGCGACAAAAACTGGTCGACAAATTCAACGACCCCGATGGCTCTGAATTTGTGTTCCTCCTTAGTAGTAAGGCTGGTGGATGCGGTTTGAATTTGATTGGTGCAAACCGACTTGTGTTGTTCGATCCTGACTGGAATCCTGCTGCAGACCAGCAAGCTTTAGCGCGTGTATGGCGTGACGGGCAAAAGAAGGACTGTTTCGTTTATCGCTTCATTGCAACTGGATCCATCGAGGAGAAGATTTTCCAGCGTCAGTCACACAAGCAATCTCTTTCGTCTTGCGTGGTGGACTCGGCGGAGGATGTTGAACGCCATTTCTCATTGGAGTCGCTGCGAGAACTTTTCCAGTTCAAACCTGAGACTCGTAGTGATACGCACGACACTTTCAAGTGCAAGCGATGCCGACCGGATGGAACGCAAATCGTCAAGGCTCCAGCTATGCTTTATGGCGATACAAGCTCATGGAACCATCTGGTCAATACTGGGGAGGAAGGACCACTGGGCAAGATTCAAGACTTGCTCATGCGGCAAGAGGCTGGTGAACGGGATGTCTCCGCTATATTCCAGTATATCAGCCATTAATAGACACAAGTTGGCCAAGATATTATCATAGAACACACAGCGGGCGTTCTATTGGCACATTTGACTGTTTTAAGCCGGCGTTTGTATGGTTATTAAATAAATTACCGTCTTATTGGACACGTTACTATGCTGAAGCAATCGATTTTTCCTTAGATGACTTATGTGTTGTGGTGGCATATACATACTACCACGGCTCGCTTGAAAAACTTGCCATGAGATTATTGAGCCTGAACTGCCCTATATAAGCTCGCTACAAGTTCTGTAAACTCATTGGCTATATGAATGCCTTGCATTGATGGATGCAGGGAGCCTATTGATCACATTTTCTTTCAGCTTTCTCAGTAAACGTCTGGCTAGATTCCCTAGTCGCAGCTTCGTCGGTCTCACCCACATCATTGCTGGTTCCGCCATGCTCTGGACCATCTTGACCATTTTTGCCTTTCTTGATACTCTTCCACTCCATACCAACAGAGCTGATCAGAGCAACCAATGTCAACCCCAGAGCGGTAAAGAATATTCTCCTACAGGCATCATTATATGCCCGTTGAACCATTACAATATCTTCCGACGGCACAACTGAAACCAAATCAGTCGCACCTTCATTCACGACCAAACTCGTGTCTAGGCCCGGAACCCCACTCAGATGGGAAACGAGTATATTACTCAAAATTGTTTGTCCGATCGTAGCGAAAATACTCCCACCAAGTTGCTGGAGGAAGAACATCAGCGCAATGCCGATTGGTATATCTGGTGGCGGAAGGATTCTTTGCACAACCAGTCCACTAAGTTGCATTCCAAGACCGAGGCCGAAACCCGATAAAAACTGATACCCAATCCAATGCGACGAACTGGTATTGAGATTGAAGGTAGTCATTAGGCCCAAACCTATCGACATGATGCTTGGGCTGAGATACATGACTGGAACGTAGTATCCGATTTTCTGCGTGGCTAGACCGCCGATAAAGCTTGCGACGACGAGACTGAGAACTAGTGGCAGAGTATAGATTCCGGACTTGACAGGATTGACTATTTTGACGGTTTGAACTGGGCGAAGTTAATATGTGATGCTGCAGATAAAATTAAGGGCAATACTCACACCAGATTGGAACGTAGTAAATCAGCATCATCATCGCGCTAGATGTGAAGAATATAAATACCGCTGCGCTGAAAATACTACGACGAGTAATAACTCTTGCAGGGATTGTGGCTGTCTCAGGTTTCCAGACCTGGATTGCGGCGAAGATGAGGATCAAGACTCCAAATACGATAAACAACGCAATGATGCGAGCGCTGTTCCAGGCATATTTTGACCCACCCCATTGGAAAGCCAGAAGAAGGCAGACCATTGACGGTATAAAGAAGAGCATTCCCAATGGGTCCAGGCGTTTGATATGCACCATAATTGGAACAGATTCATGCTGAACTTTCTGTGGATGCCAGATGCAGGTCATAGCCAGCAAGCTAACCGCCCCAATCGGTAGATTGATATAGAAACACCACCTGTGACCAAGTCATTAACGAACTTCCAAATTTCGTGATTCATGACAACCCACCTCCAAGTGACACTACTGGTGAAACCTCCACCAACCAAAGGACCCATGACCGAAGCAATTCCAAACACAGCCCCAAACAAGCCTTGGTACATCGGTCGCTTGTGGAGAGGCACCAACGGAATGATGATGAGCATGCATCCAGAGAAGATCCCTGCAGAAGCAAATCCCGCAATAGCACGTCCTGCAATGAAAGCGTTGGAAGTAGGGGCAGCACCACAAACTGCTGATCCAATTTCGAAGACAATAACTGACGACAAGAACACCCATTTCATATCATAGAATTTGTAAATTCGTCCATAAAGTAGCTGTGATGATGCGCTGGCTAGCATATAGGCTGATCCATACCAGCCAATATCGCCCAAGCTGTGGAATTCATCGGTGATGCGAGGGATGGCCGTGGCGATGATTGTTCGGTCTAGTGCTACCAGTAACAGCGATAGGAAGTTGCATAGCATTATTAGCCAGAACTGTAGTGTTTCTGGCTGGTACTGGCTGCCCGCAGGCCCACCAAGTGGCCCGGGTGGTGATGACGATGGTTGTGGACGTGTTGTATTTGTTTGTTGTCCAGAATCATCTTGTTTTTCAATCTCGGAATCTGTCCCATCTTGATGGTGTGCGGGCAGTGTCATAGCGCCCATATTTTAAATGCACATACAGTCAGAAAGTGAGAAGAAAGGTTGAGGAATATAGTTGGTCTTGGAGTTTTGATGCTAGCATTCCTTTGTCGCTGGGCTCCAATCAAGGGGAATCAGCCTGTTCACGGCATTGGCCCGTTCCTTGGAGGAACATAGCATTCCGATCTTCAGAACAAGTTTCAACGGCAATCCTGAAGCTAAATAAATCTCGATCTCAACGTTTGATAATAAGACTCATACTACCCCTTTTGGGTTAGTGGTCACGGGGAAGATGGCAGTCGGTCCCGAGCGCCATGTTTCGGGACCGACATCACCCTTTCTCGCCGAATCATATATGGGCTCAACACTAACCCGTTGTCATCGATTCAAACTAACTGGCTGATTCAATGAGCGGGCTTTAATAAATCCCAACTATGAGCCTGACACGAGGCAATTCTTGCATGCTGTGTCAACAGCGGAAGGTCCGATGTGATCAACAGAAACCCTGTTCGGGTTGTGTTCGAGCACAGGTCGAATGCAAGGTTGCGCCCATACAGCCACCGCGAAGAAAAAAGCGGAAGACCCAAGAAGTTGATTTGATCGGTCGGCTCAAGAGATACGAGGCGCTTATGACTCAAAATGGCGTCAACTTTTCTTCAATCCTGGATACTGACCGCGAGAGGAACGCGTCGGAGATGGCCAGTGATATACAGAATCCCTCCCCGGGCCCTGTTTCGCCGAAGACTGCGGATTCTCGGGGAGTGAATCGTAAAAAGTATGAATTATTTCGGTCTATAACGGTTCTGACTGCTAATGTGATACAGAAGTTCTAAATGGGCTGCATACTATGACGAGGTTAGTTGGCTCGCTCATTCCTTATCCTGCTCTTTCAGGCGAATTTGACCGTATCTAGTATCAAACTCACAATGACCTGCTACATGGCTCCGATGATGATGAGCACGAGCAGCCAACAATTCACGACGCTTTCGACAAGATGTTCGAGAACACTAATGACGGATTTCCATTCATGGTGGGGGGCTCGAAAAGTCAAATCACCCACCTTCATCCATCAGCAATCCAGATATTTCAACTGTGGCAGATCTATCTCAACAACGTCAATCCTCTTTTGAAGATAAATCATGCTCCCACCCTTCAGAATCAGATCGTCAAAGCTAGCGCCGACCTGTCCAACATTGCTGAGCCTCTCGAGGCCTTGATGTTTGCCATGTATTTCTTATCAGTGACTTCCATGCCGAATGAAGAAGTTGAGGCAGCTTTTGGAGTTTCGAAAAAAGCGTTGTTGGCTCGGTACCATGCAGCCTCACAACAAGCTCTTATCAATGCTCAATTCATGAGCACAAGCGAGCTGACGACATTACAGGCTTTCCTTTTATACCTTGTAAGTCTAAATCTGCGCTCTATTTCGAGGTACCTGCCATTCAAAGTTCGCACGAGATCCCCGTCTGGACAGAATATAGCTTCAATCCTGATTCATATTCGACTATAGCTCAGCATATGCCGTTCTGTTGATCCACGGTCTCTTTTCTGCTTGATCGGCATCGCAGTGCGTGTAGCTACTCGTCTTGGTATACATCGAGATGGCGATCAATTTGGACTTCCGCCATTTGAGGCAGAGCAACGCCGAAGACTTTGGTGGCAACTGGCTATGCTTGATAAGCGCATAGCTGAACTTACAGGATCTGCTATCACGGCCTTATCATCATCCCGGACTGACTGTCGACTCCCTCTCAATATTAACGATTCGGATCTACACAAGCATACCAAGACCCTTCCAGTACCATTCACGGGGTCAACCGAGATGCTCTTCTGCCTTACTCGTGTAGAACTTTTGGTCTCGACTACCCCGAGCGGCCTGCGACCCGATCCATCGATAGTGAGGAATCGACAAAATAACGAACCGCTTGTGCCACCGTCTAGTTTCGGCCCTCCCGAAGTAATGACATCGTCTTTTCGTGGCCTCAATGAATACTCTGCCTATATCGAATCGACATACCTGAAATATTGCGATCCCGAGATTCCTATACAAAACTTCACATTGCTTACAGCACGTATATCGCTTTGCAAACTTCGAGTCGTGGATTTTATGTGCCGTGGTATCCCGACAACAAAGCTCTCCGATGAAGAGCGTGATGAACTCTTCATGACTTCTGTACAGATGATTGAGTGCGACGATGAGATCTATACCACCGAAGAACTTCGTGGTTTTCTCTGGTACACTCAATTCCAAGCTCCTATGCCAGGATTTTTCTTCCTCATGAGCGAACTGCGACACCGTACAACCGGGCCTCTTTGTGAGCGCGCATGGAAGGCTATTTTCAGTAACCATGAGCATCGAAACCTGGTTCGCAACTTGAAAAGTCCTATGCATACTGCCTTTGGGCATGCAATACTCAAAGCCTGGGATGCACATGAGCAGGCCGAATTCCAGCAGGGGAAGAGCATTGGATCACCGGAGCTGATCACTGTATTGCGTCGAGTCTATAAATCGAAGATGAAAACTTCACAAGTGCAATATGGCCCGGACCAAGAATCAAACGCCGCCCCTATGTCTCAGTCTGGTCAAGTCCGCTCTACGACAGGAATTCCAACCTTTGGCAATATCGATGCTGAGCACAACATGAGATTTCAGCAACCAGGGACAGATTTCGACGCCAGCATGATGTTTCCCACCTTCGATAGCGGGAGCCAGATATATGGACTGGGTATGGTTGGTTACGAAGAGCCAAATTGGTCATATCTGACGCAGTCAGAGTCTTTTGGGGACTACTAACCTACAGGAGGGAAGTCAAGGTGGATGATGAGGTATAGTGAGCAATCACGCTGCGGCCACAATATACTCTATCGACAAGCTTAAGACACATTTCAAGATTTATATACACATGATCATCAAAGCTTGCTGTTCATTGTTGCAACCTTGGGGATCCCCCATTTCGAGATGTCCTCATCGGTCCGACCATCAACCGCCAACTCTGCCAAGACACGCCCAAAAGCAGGCGCAAACTTGAAAGCATGAGCCGCTCCAAGACCAACAATGATATCAGGAGCACTGTCGAGCGGACTGATGATAAACTGCCGGTCGGGAGTAATTGTATACTGGCAAGTGATCGTGCGAAGCGGAGTGCGCTCCTTATCTGGCATGAAACCATCCATGAAAGAATTGAGCTGTTCAAGCAACTGTGGCGAGTGAACGAACGTCCGCTCCTCGGGACTCATAAAGTTGTTGGAATAATCGCGACCCGCTTTAATAGTTGGCTCGCCATAGCTGGGGAATCCATAGAAACAATGAGTTCCCTGCCAGATCCACACGGGAAGTTTATCTGTCTCATAGGCGGATGGATTGGTGGGTTTATAATAAGTTACTTGCTCTTGCATAACAGAGACTGGAATATGCACCGAAAGAGGCGCTAAAAGCTTGTTGATCCACGCATCTGTAGCGAGAATCACCTTCTTCGCCTGGAATCGTCCCTTGGGTGTCTCAATCACAACACCACCAGATTTCTGAGGCGTGACACGCTGAACAGGCGTATTGTCTTTCAAAACGGCACCATGCGATCGTGCCAGCGATTGCAAAGTGCTAACAGTCTTATTGGCATGAGCGATCCCGGAGTCCGGCGTATACACCGTTATGACATTATCGGGGATGTCGAATTGAGGCCAACGCTTCTTCACCTCTTGCGCATCAAGTGTTTCGTAAGGCACATTCTGGGCAGCGAGACTCTTCGTGAAGTCACTCGCTGGGACAGGTGACTCTGGTGCAAAGAAAACCACACCGCCGGTCGTCGTTAACATGTTGTACCCGGTCACATTTTCCAGTTCGGCCCAGTCTTTGTAGGCTGATTTGGCGAGGGCGACGTATTCAGGTGCAAAGTTTGATGTCCGAACAATGCGTGATGTGTCGTGGGAAGCTCCGCGAACATGACCGAGCTCGAATTGCTCGAATCCAATCACTTTCGCGCCCTTCTGGGCTGCGTAATAAGCTGCACCACTTCCGAGGGCGCCGAGTCCAACGACGGCGACGTCGAATTGTTCCATGTCTTGAGCCATTGTTTGATATGTGTTAAAGATATCTATGTTTAGTTACAGCGAATCGACATTGACTTTATGCTTTATTCTGGCCTACTGAGCACGGTGCTCATGATACCTTACCGTCCACGTGATGGCTCTCGCGCGGGAGTTTATGCTTGTTTCGATACTCCGCATAGTCTCATGACTTAATACCCGATATCTGGCGTTACAATCAGACCTTAAAATGAGGGGTTTGCATTGACATGTCATAGATACGCGTAGACCGGGGAATTTCCGGTCACTTGATCGGCTGTCGGGCCGCCCACGATACGGGACCGTTCGGCCTCATATTTCCTAAGTTTGAAGACTTGGACCCCAGGAGCTGCCATTTGGGCTGTAATACCTAGATGTAGTTAGATTTGTTATAAAATTGAATACTCATTGAGTTTGCAACTTCCTGCACATACCAGAATTGCTTGTTTTCACAATCAGTATACATAATGGGCTCTATCGAGAATACCAACTTTGTTTTGACGGCAGAGGCCCTCAATAAGGCCCTGCCTGACATGCACCCTTCAACAAGAGGTATTCACGCCGATGACTTCTTCACACCTCACCGAGCTATCGCTCCTGGCATGCATACAGCGGTGAATTTCCGCTACGCACGAGACGCAGAAGACCTAGTCCCAGAAGAAAACAATGATGTAAGCCATAGCATCGCTTCAAAATGCCGTTTTCTCCATTAATAACTCGTGCCATTATAGCCAAACAACCCAAATGATTCTCACGTATATTCCCGCTATACCGCTCCGAACTCCAAGCGACTAGAAGTCGTGCTGCGGAGCCTCATGGGCGGCGAAGTGATCACATACTCGACCGGACTCTCAGCATTCCACGCAATGGTCATCCTCCTCAACCCCAAGAAAATCTTTATCGGGGACGGGTACCAGGGATGCCATGGTGTCTTGGATATCATCCAACGATTATCAGGAATCCAAAAACTAGAGTTAACGGATGTTGATCAAGCTGGTCCGGGCGATATCATCCACGTCGAAACACCACTTAATCCAACCGGCGAAGCTAGGAACCTGGCTTATTACCGAGAGAAAGCGACTGCAAAGGGTGCATACTTAACAGTCGACGCAACATTTGCCCCTCCCCCGCTTCAAAATCCCCTCGATCTTGGAGCCGATATAGTGATGCATAGTGGAACAAAGTATGTCGGTGGCCACTCGGATATGTTATGCGGCATGCTGGTCCTTGCTCCTGAGCGAGTGAAGGAAGGATGGTTGAAAACATTACATACGGACCGCCAGTACATCGGTAGTGTTATGGGGAGCTTTGAGGGATGGTTGGGTATTCGATCTGCGCGCACAATGCAACTTCGGGTAATGAAGCAGGCGGAGACGGCTACGAAGCTTGCTGCTTGGTTAAAGGATCAGGTGAATGATGCGAAGTCTCCGGTCTCGAAGGTTGTCAGTCATGTTCAGCATGCTTCGCTTCAGAAGGAGGACTTGGAGGATGGCTGGCTGAAGAAGCAAATGCCTGGTGGCTTTGGACCGGTGTTCTCGATTTGGACTCACAACCCCGAGCATGCGCGTCGGTTGCCGACGAGGATGTTTGTTTTTCAGCATGCGACTAGTTTGGGAGGTGTGGAGAGTTTGATGGAATGGCGGACTATGAGTGATAAAGGATGTGATAGACGGCTGCTGCGGGTTAGCTGTGGTATTGAAGAGTTGGAGGATTTGAAGGCGGATATTCTACAGGGACTAGAGTCACTGCTGCGTGATTTTCCTAATTAGAACTTGATCAGAATCTTAGAAGGAACTTCTTGATTGAAAACCATAAATTCAAGTGAAAACCCTCACTAACCGCATTCAAAGTAGCGCAGTATTCAAGGTCCAGAGAGTAATATATTGAGTATATGCCCAAGTACCTACTTGCTCACATTACGCTGGAATGTGAAGGTGATTCAAGAGTGGTACCCGTTAAGTTATCTAGTCAAAAGACAAATATTATTCCATTCTAGCCCTGATCAAATTTCAGGGCTATAGGTTGTCAAATTCGCCGCGAGGAACTCTTCTTCCGACCCGTACAATTCTTGGTCCATAGAAGACAATTTTCCCTTTCCTTTCCAATCTGATTTCTCGTTTGACTTAACCTTTAGAACGACACTCTCTAGCCCTTTACCGATGTCGTTTTGGCATTTCAGGTCTTCGTGGCCCATAAATTCGATTGCATCTTTCTCACACGCATCCAGTTCGGCCCGCTTGATATGTATTTCCTTGAGCTGCGCGCGCAACTTCCCTTCTAAGAGGTCCTTGTTACGCCCGAGCTCTTCAACTGCGCTTTTCAACTCCTTTCGAAGTACAGATACCTTTTCTGAGCGAAACACATCCTCTAATGTTTCAAGAAAAAGCTGAGCGTTTTCGGCAAGTCGTTCGATACCAGTCGCAGTCTTTCGAAGTCGGTGGACCGCAGAGTGTCTTAAATCACGCAGGAGGCCAAATATTTCATCCATTGGTTTATTCGTGGCTCCTGCTGGATGCAAAGAATGCTGAGAGAGTAACTTGGTCCATTCCGTAAGTTCTACCAACTCGGGGCAATCCCAGTCATTCATTGCCAAAAGGTGAGGAAAATGTTGCTGAGCATACTCAAAACAGCTTTCCTCGACTAATTCTTGTATGGTAGTTGTGATGAGATGTTGACATCGATACTGCACATAAACTGGGTAAAGCGACGGAATGGCCTTATTAATATCTCGATTTCGCTCCAAATGTGATTCTATTGAAAGAGATTGTCAAATTTTCTCTGGACGTTGATATTCGCTCAGGTATACCTACTATCTGGTTCTCTGTTTGTCTCGTTTGGCTTTGGTTGAGAAACGATCACGACATGCTTTGATTCCCTTTCGGGGATCTTCTTTACCGCACTCGCTTCGCCTTGCGCCGCCTCTGCCTCCGAAATCTGCCTTTTAGCGCTCTGGGTCGGTGAAACGTGAAACAAGTCCGGGAATCGCATTTTGGCATTCGAGTTATTCCCAAATATTTGATCCTCAAGCAGCTTTTTGGCGACGGTGCTGGTCTGGTTGATATTATATTGCCGTAGAATATCTGCGATGGATGGCTTCTCGTCCTCTTTAATCAGGCCCTTAATTACCTTCAATTTTCGGACGTTCGAAGCATTGCCACGGAAGATATGCTGGCACGCCAGATACACCAGTCTCTCATCAGGATTTTCTTGCCCCATATCTTCGTTATGATGACTATACTTGAACGGCTAGAGAGTGCGCTATCAAATCGGCATTCGACGTAAGGGTCCATGGCTATTTTAGGTAGAATATCTGATACATCATTAACTCTAGCAGGAGCAGGGAAATCGCCTGTATTTTATACAAGAACACATGCACCTCGACTCTCGAGCATCGTATTGATGACATCACCATATTCATTCCTTTTGACGCGCTCACGAGGCAAACCTCGGTACAAATACTGAATTTTATTCGCTCAGGATCTCTTAACGTTGAACTTTAAATAGGCAATACGGGCTGGAGGATTATTTAGATCGTCCTCTAACTTCGTCTTGAGAGCCTCCATAAACTCAACTAGGATCTTTTCAGCCTTCTACCACCGAATATACCTGCCACATGTCGACGGCAGATTTGAAGTGCTCGAAAGTCTTCCAGTGATGCTAATGAAAGTGACAACCAATGTTGTTGTCTTTTGAACAATTGGCACTCTAGATGGCGTCCAGAAAGACAAGTACTGTGTTCTGAAACTTTAGGCCGATGTTATTGGCCTTAGTTCGGTATCATAGGTTGCGGCGCTAGAAGTTGTCATTTTCGACATGACCTCCAAGAACTTCGTATTCTAGGGGACAAAGCACGTAGTTGGTATGGTCTTGTGTGTGAAACTGGCCCTCATCATGAATCGAAAGCTAACGTTAGTCTTAATCGTTCTGCAACTCGATTTCCGCGACCCCATTAGCGGGGCTGCCTTCTTGCCGCGACCGGTCAACACCCAGCACGGCGCCCTCGTTTTCGCTCCGGAGCTTACGGGCCCGCACAAATAGATTGAGAATGGTGGCAAGTCCAGCAAAGGCAACATACTAATATCAAACAGGATATTACATTAGCATAGATGCTTCGACATAATGGAAAAGACGGCAATGCAACGCGGTGCAATGTTGAGGTGACCTACCATGATCCACACCATCCTCAACGCCTCAAAGTACGTCTTCCTCACCAAGACTTGTTGATCTGCATTCAATCCAATGGAGTTAATCTCCTCCACACTCGAAGCAGCAAGGTCGCCATTGAATTCACTGGCTAAAGATGAGTTCGAGCCAAGCTGGCTTGCTAACTTCTCGTTCCTGGCATTCATCTCATTCTGAAAGACCACGCCACCAACGATAACCGAAATAGCGGTGGAAAGTGACCGGACAAACCCCATCGTCGCAGTCACGGCAGCCGTATCACGAATGCTTGTAGCAGCTTGGGCCGCCAGTATAGGCGCTTCGATATTCATGCCAACGCCGATGCCAACCAGAATCTGGAAGATGACCAGCTTGGCTATGTTGGATTCGAATTCGAGGCTTATCAGCAGGCCAGAACCAAGAACCAAGAATCCCTGCGCAATATACATCACGGGTAGATACTTCCCAGTTTCTTGCATGAGAATACCCGCTGCGGCTGCGGCCAGGGCACATGAGACGATTAATGGGAGGAGATATAGTCCCGATGTCAACGCTGTTGCGGCCAGGACGGACTGCGCGTATAGGGGTAGGTAATATGCCTGCCCAATGAAGACATATGAATTACACGCGAAGACAACGTATGGTGCTACCTTGGTCGGCGAGGTAAACAGCCAAACAGGGATGATGGGATTCTTGGCAATCTTCCACTCATTGACCACAAACAGCGCCATCACTGTTATCCCGAAAACTAACAGACAGATCACCGTTGCGGAGGACCAAGAGTAGACGACATCGCCAAAGTCGAGGGCTAGGAGGACCATCAAAGAGCCCCCTACAATTAGAAGGCTTCCGGTCCAGTCGATGACTTTTAGGCCGGCGCCAATTGGGGTTCGAGGGCTTGGGACTCTCATGAAGAATAATAAGACGAGAAATGAGATAGCTCCGACCGGTACTATTGGTTGAGTCAGCTTTAAAATCATCACAGAGAATGAAATGCCTTACGATTGATCCAAAAACACCATCTCCAGCTAAATAACAGTCAGCCTTGCCATTGCTATACTCCAGGTGCACTTGCCTTAGCCTTGTCGTAAAAACACCGCCCAACACCGGCCCAATGGCACTTCCGACCGCCCAAACCAGTGAGGTGATGGCGAGATACAATCCTCGATCCCGCAATGAAAACATATCGCTGACAACAATATTGACCATTATCCCCACACCTGAGCCCCCCAGTCCCTGAATTGCACGACCCAGGATCAAAACATCCATTTGCGGTGCAAGGGCGCAGACGAGACTTCCGACCAGAAAAATGGCTACCGCAATCAACATGATCGGTTTTCGGCCCCAGATGTCGGAGACAGACCCCCATACTGGAGTGATCGCTGCGTAGGCTAAAGTATAGGCGCTCCCAACCCAAATGTAACCGCCAGCGGATTTGAACGTGCCGACTATGGCGGGTATTGCAGGAGTTATGATCGTTAAATCAAGGGCAGAAAGGAGGACGGACAGACAGAGTGACAACATGGTCCAGGCGATGTTAGTGGTGCTCAGACGAGTAGGCTCTGTGGCCTGCTCGCCGGCAAAAGAGGGAGCGCGCGCGGGAGCGGCATTGTCGACCGTATTGGGATTATCGGCGCGAGCCAAGGTACGACTATTCGCGATATTTCTTGACTCAATTGATGAAACTCTAGCAAGCCCAAGGGTCCTGGACATGGTCGAGACGAATTTGCGAGCGAAGTATTCCAGATGGGGGAATGAAGGAGGGGAAGGCGGAGGAAGGCAGCCTTCAAGAAACGGCCCCAGTCGTACCCCGGTCGTATCAACTAAGGCTTTTTTTTCACAGCTTGGTCTCTAGTACAAGAGAGAGAACAAATACGCTTGAATTTTAGTGACACCTGTTGAGAAATACCAGATTTACTAATACAACAGAATAACGTTGTGTGTATATTTAAGAATTCAGATACCGTCTAGTCCTACCCGTCGAGCTATTCTTACATTCGTACCAAAATGCGCCGTCGATTCATAATGGAGCTTTTTTATTGAACACCACTCTATTTCTATATCCGGCATGAGACAGTAATTGTGATTTAGAAAAACCGCTATCTCAAGTATGAAAGTGCATTGCATCATTGCATCACCTTGCTTAATTCACATCAATATACGAGATGACGCTTCATTAGTGTCATAATATAAGCAATAAAAGGTAGCTTAACGGGGGTATCACGCTTTAATCACCTTCACATTCCAGCATAGTCTACAGAGTAACGTGAGCAAGAAGGTACTTGGGTATGTACTCAATAATATGACTCTATGAATATTGAATACTGCGCTACATTGAATGCGATTAGTGAGGGTGTTCAACTACTTTTGTGGTATTCTGACAAGAAGCTCCTTCAAAATTAGCCCACCGAAAAGGCATACCTGGATCGACCATGGCAAAGTAGAAGCATCGAAAGAGCTGCAAATTAATCAGCAATTAGAGCGAAGTCGCGGTACACACATGGCACCTACCTCGAAGATCGTCTTCCCCATCTCTATATACGCCAGTCACTTCCCTAAAACGCATCACCTGAATCCATCTCTTACGGGCCAACTAGTCACAGCAATCATGCCCCGAGAAACCTTGGAGCTCGTCCACCGGTTCAGCGCTCTAGCGGGTAATAAATCAACCAAGACTGGTGGTGATGTCGACGACGAGTCCAAATCTCAGCTGTTACTCTTGAAGAAGGGTCTGAGTGATACCGATCATGCCATTTTGCTTGCTGCCGCCGTGGAGTTGGTGGATCCGGGTTTGACACGCAGTCTGGGAGTGGGGAGCCTTTGGACCTTACGCGCCCGCTGGGCAATATGAAGTTGACTGGTTGATTGCAGTTGGGCTATGGAACTGGGTTCGTCAGCAGTTGGAAATTCAAGTTAGTGCGCTGGAGATTGTAGGTGCTGGGACTTTGACTGCATTGTGCGAGACGCTTTGGATAAGTTAGCGCGGTAGTTGCGGTTTGATGTAGGCTTGAAAGGCCATTCCATGAGACCACTTTTACACATGCAATGGTATTCTTCATTCACTGGTTTCCATAGAAATATTCGACCCTAGGTGCCCGTTGTCTTTCCATCGTATAAAAATCTCACTAGGTTAGCTTGGGCAACAAATGTATTGCTCATGAAATCAGTTCAAGGTTCCTTTTATATTATTTAGACACAGTGGCCAAGAATGTCAATATTTGGATATCCATTTATTAGTTGTACATGCCTAAACATTCACTCATCGAAAAAAAGATATCTACATTCTATCTTAAACCTTGAAAACCCAAAAATTCCATCTATGATATTCACGCGTAATCGTCCTAATTTCAGGATACTAGCTTCCTACGCCAATCAACGCCTAATTTGATTGGTTTAATTTATGAAATCAGCGTAAACCAGTACCTAGTAGAGCCGAGCTATGCAAGTCTATCAAAACAAAAAGCACGTGAGCGGGGAATACCGTGCTCCAAACTTACACGTGACCGGCTTCCCACCCGCAAGCCGCGATCAACGGACCGCTCCGTGGTTGCAACAATACAATACCGTCGGCCCCACACCGTGAACAACTGTATCTCGTCCAACCTTTACAGTAAATGATCGCATGATCAAGCAATGGAGATAAGGTACATTAAATCGGGAGGTCTATCTGTAGAACATATAATTGTCATAACTGAGAGCACCCATATTGCCGAATCACTGAATTGAATCCATACTTCATCATGGCTGCTGCAGTTGCTTCCCTATTTGGATACAAATCCTCCCCAGAAATCAAGAAATCTCAAAACACTTCCAATGGTACACTTAAGGCCCTTCCAGCTTCTTGGTACAGCTCACCAGAGCTGTACGAGCTGGAGAGAAGAGCGATCTTCTCCAAGAAATGGATCCTGACCACCCACAAATTACGCTTCACCAAAGCCGGCGACTTCCTGAAGATCGAAGAAGCCGGGTTTTCCTTCATATTGACCCTCGACCGAGAGGGCAAATTGAACGGCTTCCACAACATCTGCCGACACCGAGCATTTCCCCTCATCTCTGAAAGTGAGGGCAATGCAAGAATTCTCTCTTGCAAATACCACGGCTGGTCCTACGGTCTGAATGGAAAGCTTGCCAAAGCACCGAAATTCGACGAAGTCCCAGACTTCGATAAGAAGAGTCAGAGTCTATTCCCAGTGCATGTGCATGAGGACAAACTAGGCTTTATCTGGGTCAACCTGGACGCATCTCCAAATCCAATTCCTTGGGAAGAAGATTTCAGTGGTGTGGACGAGCAAGAACGATTCCAGAAATATGATTTCAGTCAGTACAAGTTTGATCATACTTGGCAGATGAATGGCAACTATAACTGGAAAACGCTGGCTGATAATTACAATGAGTGTTATCATTGTACTGTTGCCCATCCTGACGTGGCCAATCTGGCTGATCTTTCATATTATTATACCATCTCGACACCGGGACATATTCAGCATTTCTCCCGACCGCAAGAAGGGAAGGTGTCAGAGGATATCCAGAATGCCAGTACTTACTATTTCCCCAATGCGTGCATGACTGTCTCGTGAGTATCTCTATTCCGTTGTTCGATGATACCCATTTACTAATTGTCTCAGGCCGCACTTTTTCTATATGATGCGATGCGTCCCTACATCTGCTGGAACATGCTCGATGGAATATGAAGTTTACCGACACAAGGAAGCCTCGGATGAGGACTTTGAGCATATCGATTCGTTCTTTAAGCGTGTTCTGGATGAGGATAAGCATCTTTGCAATGCGGCCCAGAAGAACTTGAATGCTGGAGTGTTTGTCAATGGTCAACTGCATCCTCGTCTTGAGAGTGCACCCATTTATTTCCAGAACACGGTTAGAGCTCTTCTTACTTCTCACAGGGATGAGGAAAGGAGTGAGAAGCGAGAGATCTGGCCAGCGCGACAGCATTCGGCAGGACAGGCTACTGCAGAGGACATTGCCTTTTGTGCCGGGTTATCATGCTCTGGTGAAGGGAATGGACAATTAGAATGGTAGTCTTAAGTGATTGTGGCTTTGATTTATTAGCGATATATTGTGAATTTTGGATTGGTTGTTCTCCAAGAATATGAATATTAGAATATGTTTCTGTGATACAGTAAATACAGTGTCATAGTTAAAGTTGAACCGAATTAGGCAGTGTTTCCCCGTCCACGGGTGTTATCGCGGCCCACGGGTCATGATCCGATAACCCCGCCGCTCATTAAAGAACACCTGGACCATGACATGCTTCTTTCTCTGTTTATCCGTTCATTGTTCCCATACCCCCCCAATGAATCGAGTCCACAAAAGATCCCATCAGGCTTGTGAAAATTGTAGGTGAGTTCGTTCCACTCCGGTGATTGAAGAATCTCTTACTGACTATCGGAAGGCGCAAAAAGACGCGATGTCCAGGGGAGCGGCCCGCTTGCTCCACCTGTACACGTTTGCAGCAGACATGTCAATATAGCAGACATTATGAATTGCCGGAGAGATCTGGCGATCGGGTTTTGGTGGGTCCTGCCCACCGGCATAGAGACTGAACTGGCTAATATCAAAATAGGAAGAGAGGTTGCTACAGCTTGAAGAGAAAATGGAACTGATGCTGGAAGGTCCAATGTGCGATTCGTTGACATTTCTAAGCCGCGAATAGGAGTGCTGATGACGATAGCTCCACCCGCCAAATTGGAATTCCCCGCTCGAGTCCAGATGAGCTTCCTAGTCGCGAAAATACTTCAGATTCAAATGAAGTACATGAGACAATAACACAGCGACGCATCTCCAGTGAGATAGCTCCTCAAATTGCGAACCCGTTGCCCTTTTCGATGCCTCCCAAGGGGATCGTTGCGGAGGGCATCTCTCTTTACTTCAAATACTGTCACAAACAACCTTTGTGGCTTTTTGATCCTGATGAGCTTTCAATCCCGGAAGCCTGCCGCAGTGAGGTGATATTCGGCACCCTCAGTCTCGCTTTGCGATACTCGAACAATCCTTTTCTGGAGGGGCGAACTGATCAAATGTGTCGACATTACGCTGAAGCTGCGCGCAGCTATGTCATGTTTCGAATTGCTCAGGGCACTGTAGATCTATCAACTATTAAGAGCTTGTGCCTTATTACACTGGCCGAATATATTGGTAAGATCCTCTTCCAGGTATACAATGCCATATCTAACATATTCTAGCAAATGATACTCATCTCGTTTGGCTTCATATCGGTCTTGCTGCAAACCTCGCTCAGTGCGCCGGTATTGACATTGAAATGCATGAGGGCGAGCTAGACCCTATACTAGAAGCACAGAGAAGGGTATTTTGGAGCATCCATCTTCTCAAGCAGCACTACGCTCCGCACAGTATGCAACTAAATATGCTGCGAGATATTCACAGCCCAAAATACATGGCTGTCAACATTGACTCGCCACGAGAGATGGGTATGAAGCCACCACAAACACCCCAGGAAAATGGCGCCTTCACATCTCGAGGAGATATTTGGGTTTATATGGTGCAGCTGGCTACTCTTTGGAGTGAAGTTCAACAATACGTTTCGCATTGTGCTAGTGGATACTCTACACCTCCGTGGTCGGTGGAGTCTGGCTATTCCATCATTGGGGCCCATCTGATGGATATGGAGACCAAATTACCCACCTGCCATCGATATGACTCGGTCAGATTCCAAGATAAATCGCGAGAAGAATTACATCGTGACCGAGGATTCTGGAGCCCCTGGCTTTATCTCCAGTTCACCTATCATGCTGTGCACAGTGTGCTCAATCACCCATTTCTGTACTCATGGCGTCCACAGCAATCTTCTCAACTGGCTGTGCCAAACACATTTTGGAAGACATCCTCTGAATTGGCTTTGATTCACACGACATGGACCGTTCGATTAATCACTATGATCATCGAAAAGGACTACGAAGTTTCAGATCCTTTTCTTTGCCATGCAGTGGCTATTGCAGCTACAATTCATCTCTATTATTGCTGTGCGGCAGATCCAGCCATGAGAGATTCCGCCCAACGAAAGTTAGAGACCTGCACACAGTTTCTAAGTGATCTGGCTTCAAAATGGCCCAGATGCCAAGCATTAGTGAGTCAACAAACACGGAAATTCATCATCTCCTAACTAGCTCCAGCATCAAAAAGTTCAAGATCTCGTTCAATCAGCCTTCGCTGTCAGTCCCCGTTCAAGCAACCATCCTCAAACCCGGCGAACATTATCTATAGATACAGCCTTAATGTGGGACATTCTCTGTCACAGCTCCAGCAAGGCAGCATTCGCTCCTCCAGGAGATGGTCTCTTCGATGCCTCATTTACACCACCCCCGTCTAAAAACCCAGACAAGGTGACCGTCGAAACTGAAATCTTCCATCACTCTGCCAGGGCAGTGGATACATCCAATGGAGGCCAAGCGTTGCCACCATACTCAAGCACAATGCGCGATCGAGCAGCTTCCGAGAACTCTGATACCGAGCCTTGGACTCGGAGTAACATGATTACCGTTGATAACAGCACAAATCATTCACTTCGAGAGCCAATGGGATGGTCCGGACCAGGGATTCCGGCTGATATGTCTTTCATGGATATTTCACATGATCCTTTCTTTCAGTTTCAAGATAGCGAGAATCCTTATCAGGGTGTTTGGGAGGTGGGAAATTTGTAGGATTACTGGTTTGATATGGCTAGATTATTTAATTGGCTCTTTGATATACGTCAAGTTGAGTTGTAATGTTGTGCGAATGATTTTATCACGCGAGCTCTTTCCCCTCTTGCATACGGAGACGGAGACCGACGGTACCGCCCGTGGTTACCGGGACGGTCCGACACCGATAACTAGCAGCGACGTCAGAGAATGAGCTACTTGTACATATACCAATTGTATTCACTACCTGAAAGCCCCCTATGAAATAGCAAGATAAACATATTACCAATACCACTCTAGATAGTCTTCTTTCCACGTGTCTCAAAGGGAAATATGATGGCAATAATACCACCCATCCCCAGCATAGCAGCACAAACATAGATCGGGACAGAGGAGGCCGTTGAAGTAAAAGCACCAATCAGCGCAGAAACCGTACCCATCAACCGGTTTAGAGAAACCGCAATACCGTTTCCAGTACCACGATGCGCAGAGGGCAGGACCTCGACAGTATACGCGTACAGAGTCGCATAATAGATATTGATCGAAACAGAGATGGCACAAGAAAAGCCCAAGTTCTGAGCCCCTGTTTTCACCGCTGTATATCCAAAGAAGAAGACCACTAGAGCCTGTCAGCCAGAATACTATCTAATAGCTCCATATCACTTACTAGTAAGGAAGGCCCCAATAACCATAGTTCTCTTTCTTCCGAAAATAGGCATTTCACACATATAACCTGCAATGATAGGACCCGGTATAGCGCACAGATTGGTAATCGCATAATTTCGCCACGTAATGTAGGTCGAATCGGATCCAGTGGATGCACCCCGAGATGCGAGATATTCTGGTAGATAGACGTAGTATAATGCATAGCCCAGTCCGATTAGAGCCCAGGAAACCCAAACCAGACTTGTTGAGAAAGCTAGGGTTTTTGTGACGAACAGACCTTTCACGTGAACGGCCAGCTCAGAAAACGATGCCCTATTTTTGGCGTGTGAGCTGTGGATTTCGCCGTGGGCTTGCAGCTGTTCCAGTGTAAGGTGACAGGCTCGATTGTGTTTCTGAGCAAGATCCTGAAGTGTTTTCACGACATCTTCATCTCGGCCCTGGCATAGGAGGAATTTCGGTGTTTCGTGGAAACGGATGACGAGGACTCGGGCGATACTCATGATGAACACAAGTGCTCCGCTGGTGTAGAAAACGTATCTCCAGCCCATGTTGTTTGCGTTCGTACATGGGACAGATCCATCAGTGGGACAGCTGTAATTTGCTGTTTTGTGTTAGCAAACACCTTAAAACATCAGTCACACAGTTGGATGAGAGTACTTACCCATAAAGCCCCAGCCAATAAGACCAGCCACTGTTTGACCAACTCCCCACCACCCAGCCAGCAAGGTAAGAAGCCACTGCTTGTTCGAAGGGAGGTATTCCAAGAAAACGGTTGTATCGAGTACCAGATTTCCGCCTGAGCCAAAGGCCGATAGCGCCACCATGATTGCCCATGCTGGGTAGTTGGGAGCAGCACCGGCAGTGATAGCAAAGATAGCACTGAATAGCAGGGAAAAATTGAAAGCCCATTTTCGACCAATGATATCTGCGGTACTACCCCAAAATAGAGCACCTCCTAGTAAGGCCAGATAGAAGCCTACTTGTGCTCCTCTTGTGAAACTCGGAGGGTACTGTGCTACGACTTGGTCTGCGGATATGCTCATGAGGAAGAGAAGTAAGGAGTCGACTGCGTAGCTATAGGGTTTTGATGATTAGCGGCGGGAATCTGGTGCTGGGTGATGTTACGTACCCGAATCCATTGAGGAAAAACAATTTGGTGTGGTATCTGGTGAATCCGATTGTATCGATTGCCTGTACAGGTAAGAATCAAGTCAATTGGCTTGGGGTCATGGGAGAATCGAAACACACATCGTTCACAAGATTCATCTTTGCGTTCAAGGCTTGGTCAACTCCATCGAGGGCCATGAGGTCTCCAAGGCCAATTTGAGTAGACCCCGAGTCCATGATCGATTTACTCGGCTCGGCGTCATATTGTTGTGCATCTCCAACAACTTCATCAGATTTGCTGGCCATATTTTGTCAATTGATGTTCGAATATGGCTATTTTGTTTGAGGCCTTCAATCGCAAGAAATGAAGGATTATCAATGTGGTCATGAGGTCAGTATAGAAGCCCGGCAAAGGCAGGCTTTTATACCTTCTGTCTGGGCTATGACGCCCCCAACTCTGGACTAGCGGATCCCATACTGTGTGTGTTTTGTAATCGCCCGGCTTGCAATGGCTATCTCCTCTCCAATGCCCCAGGAGAGGCAAGATACCGAGCAATCTCTCCACATAGCAATTGCAATTGGCTAGTTAGCAATGCTATCTGAGACCGTTCCAAGTGAGGAGAAGTCAAGTATGCGGGCACGAATCAGAAGAAAGTTCCTGTGGAGAATGTTATCAGGCTTGATAATTTATCTCAATTGTCAGGGGAAACCAGGAAAGTGAACTATATCTGATCTGGCTCGTATTAATTCACCGCTCATGTGAGCGGGGATTCGGTCCGCGTATAAACCCCAGATTCCCCGGACTTGAACCAATCAATAGGACAGTATTGGAGCCCCACTTTCGGGGCTAAGAAAATCTATGTTAGAAATGGCTGAACGCTAGTCCCTTTTCTTTGAGTTAGGCAATTTATCATTAGCTAATCACCTTCACATTAATAACTAGTGCTAGGTATAGCCACCGTATGCATAATTAGTGTGGGTAAGTAAGTACATGTGTGAAGCTAGAACAGTCTACTTTCGCTTGTATGCACGCCTTACCTTGGTTGGTTGGGGCAGGAAATACACCGAATAGCTCAAGAAGTCCATTGCGGATGGTATGAGCGAAGCAGCTTCACAAGAGGTCGCGTCTCAAAAATTGATTCTTGGGGCCGGGCAGGAGGCTGGGCAGTAGGCTATAAACCCAGGAAGCCAATCTCAAGTCTGTATCTGACGACTTGATTCAGAACATAGACGTTGATCCTGCCAACCTAGCTGCCGCTTGGTGCATGCGGTGCGTTCATAACCTTAGCCGTCTTGGTGGTCATTTGATCTATCATATCCCTAACGCTGTAGGTAATCGCTACACACGCTGTACTGGAATGAAGTAAGTATGCTTGCGGGTATGTTCTTCTCTTGTTTTGCTCCTCTTGTGGACTCTTTTGCTGACTGGGTGTAGATGGATGCTCGTCTTGATCCATATGTGGATGTTTTTATTTTAGCTCCTTATGGAACTGCTGCTGAGCGAGCTCATCGAAAGGCTCTCTGTTCTGCATTTTAAGGGTGCTCGGAATCGTCTTCCTGGGGCTATCATAGCTGGTACTGTGGGTCCGGAGCCTGTCCGCCCGTTGTACGTTCCACCTCCACCCCCTCCTCCGGCTCCTCTTCACTCTCGAGTGTTCGCTTCTATTGCGTTGCTTCACAGTACTAGGGTTCGCTCTGGATTGAGTCTTGTGAGGGCTGTGGATGGTAGGTGTCGAGGGGTCATGGGAGCGGCGTTCGAACTTCTACCCGCTCGTCCTGCGTTGGTTCTTCCCTTTTCGCCTGTGTATGTTGTGGCGGGAGCTTCTGATATTGTTGTCTATCGGGATCTTGCCCGTGATAACCGTGATATGGGGCTCTCGGAGGCGGGTCGACCACTGTTGGTGTACCTTCGCTTGCTTTCTCCCACTCGGTCTCTTATCCGAGGGTTCTTTGAGGATGGTATTCAGGCTTTTCTTGATTCTCCACGATTGCTCCGTGCTCTGGCTCGCTTGCCTCCTCGCTTCATGAGGGCAGCTGCCCTTATGCGTCCGCTGATGACGCAGCTCGGGGTATCTCTGGGGCTTCTTCCTGAGCCTCCTGCTTCTGTTCCTGTGTGGTTCTACCGCTGGCTTGTGCAGTCACTCACTTACCTCACTCTTCACTCACCTCTCTCTCTCACTTACCTCACTCTCTCACTTTTCTCGCTCCTCACTCGATGACCAACGCTGTTGACATTTGCAGACTTGCCGATCTCCAATCTTCAATCCCGAACCTCCCCAAGACCGTGCCCAACCTCCACGGAGGTGAGCTGACTACTGGGTTATGCTTGTTGAGCACTTGCCATCTCTATTTACGGGCGTACTGCGACCTCGCAGGCCCCCGGGTCAAATCATCTTTGATGCTTTGACCAAAATTTTGTGACCGGTTAAATTTCCTTTATACTTTTTCTGCTCTTTTTCTTTTGATTTTGATTGATACTTTCCACATTTGCAAGTACCGTGCTCTCGAGTAAGCATGATGTGGTCGTTGCTGCCAGTTTTACGCAAGAAAGAAAGAGTGACTTCTCTGCGAGCCAATCCAAAGTCCATTCTCATCATCATCATCATCCTCCTCCTCTCTTCACGAATCCGACTTGGGCATTCCTGCTACATCTCACTTGAACAACTCAGTTTCTTGACATCATGCCTAAGAAAAGAGGAAACGCAGCTTCTGGAAGAAGCTCTGGAAGAGGTCAACCAAAGCAGCTGCGTCGGGCCGGAACTCCTTCGGCCGAAACCCCCCAGGTCTCTCAGGTCAGTACGCGTCATCTTAACGTATGGCTTAACTGACACATCCCTCACATAGCAGCAGCACCCGCAAGACCTTCAATTCATTGTCTCGGGAATCCTGTCCAACGAGAATACGATTGATGATCAGAGAGCCAACATCGCCGCTGAAGCAAACCAAGCCACATATCGCACCGTTCGCAATCATCAAATCATGGCCAATGATCATGGCGCATCTCTTTTCGAGTCGCTGGAACAGATGAAGGAAGACATCAGGGACCTTCGCCAAGAGCTTCAAGGCGTCAAGACAGAGCTTCACGACGTCAAGACAGAGCTTCACAACGTCAAGACAGAGCTTCACGACGTCAAGACAGTTCTCAGTGAAGTCCGACAGTCATTAATGAACATCAGAGAGCGAGATTACCTCACGTTTTCACATGATCATGTTACCGGGTTCAACAAAACACACAAGAATCGCATCCGCATCTTGAATTCATCAGAGGTACATGGTGGTGACGCTCTGCTAGATGCTTCTATGTTCCTGTCACGACGAGGTGACTATCCAGAAGAGCGACGCCTCTTTCAACGAATCTATGGCCTAAGTGCTGAGAAGCTCCAAGAACTCCGTGAGTACTATCTACTAAACCCAAGGAAACTATAGCTGACATTACTCATCAACTAGGGCCTGCTGCACACCCGTCTATTCTCCGTGTGTTAAACACTGTTGGCTCCGCCCACCTGTCAGGTAAAATCGCCCTCAGGGAGGAAAAGCTGGAGACAACATTCGACCGGGTCGTGGAGTTGGTGGAAAATGGAGAGATTGAGGAGGCAGAGAGGCTTGCGAGCGCGCTCTCTTCGAACGATTTCTCCTACCAATACGATGAGTAAGAACCTGATGACATGGATTCGATTCTCCAGCTTCTTGAGTGCTTCGCTGTTTGTTGATTGGGTCTTGTGTGTATCGCTACCTGTATGACTACCTTCCTGCGCGTTTGCTGCCTGCATGATTACCTTCTTGCGTGTTTCGCTACCTGTATGACTACCTTCTTGCGTGGTTTGCTGCCTGCATACTTACTTTCTTGCGTGTTTTGCTGCCTGCATGATTACCTTCTTGCGTGTTCGCTGCCTGTATGATTAGCACTTTGCGTGTCATGGTAATATCAAAATATCCGTATTACAAGGAGAATCTCTCACTGTTATCCTTCAAGTCTGTCTCGGTCTAGAATCTCAGGCAAGCTCTCTCCATTAGCGTTTATGGGTTGACGCTACCCGCCCTCAATTCTGTTTCTCCTCCATCCTCCCTCACTCTCTCGACTCTCCCATCCTGCAACCCAACTCGAACGCTTGCCAGTGCAACTCCGTGATCTCCGACTTGTAACTTGTCTTCGGTTCAATGTTTTGCCTTTTGCCTACCCCTCTATTTATCACTCTGTGTCGCTTCGGTTCTTCAACTCTTGGCTTCATATCGACACTAGCACCAATGCATCACCTTCACATTAGAAAACTAGTGTTAAGCACACCCACCGTATGCATAATCAGTAAGGGTAAGCACTCGAATCATTGCAGATTGCAAATAATGTACCATATGGTTTTACTTCTCTCGATTCAACCTACTGGATTTGATTAAAATCTCAAGTTGTGTCCGTCATGTTGACACCAAGAGTCACAATGATCGAGATCCGAGACCATATAACTTTATTTTCCATGCCCATATGAGGACGGGTGCCTGTCCATGTGCTTAGGCTTCATTGATCGTGAAATCTCTCTTCCTTCCTTGCCGCGCCCTGTAGTACTACATTCTTGCTGCCTATCTCGCACATATTCGTTGTGCTTGCCCATTTTTCCCTGCTATGCCCACCATGAACAGCATTATTGAAGACACCAAATTCTATACCTTCACAAGCAGTCGGAAACTGCGAAGTATTCTGGTTCAGCGAGGGAAAGATCTTATGGAGAATAGATCGACAATCAATACGTCATTTTTGCGGATGTTTCTAGGGAAGCATTTGAAAAGCTAGATGAAGGCGGGCGGCTCCCACTCAAATCGTCTCTGTTTACTTCCAACGCTGAAGCTGGCATTTTACAGGTCAAAGTGAGGAGCTCTGACTACGACTTCCCTGTATCGATATTCAGTTCGCACATCGTTGGTGAATTAATGGCTATGAACAAGAAAAGCTTATCAGAATTTGAGATCATCCCAATTGGCAGAACCACGTTCAATTTTGGCTCCTGGTTTAAGCAAGCAGATGCCTCATATGCTGTACATCATTTACGTCCTTGGGTGAACAACCCGACTTTTATGATCGAGGTTGGCATGCCAGAATCTCGGCAAAAACTCGCTCGCGATGCTCGGTGGTGGTTGGAAGAAACGCCAGTCAATGTCGTTGCACAACCGATGTTCACCGTACTCAAATGGAAATAAGAATCGGGTTATGGAAGCTAGTCTCCCAAAAGTACTCAAGTACGAGACAGTCACCTGGAGCCGCACAGGAGACTAAGTCAATCATCATGGTTACCGGGCTGCTTGATATCCCCTTCAAGGAAGTCTTTGGTCGTCCACCAACAGGCGCTTTTGAGAGAGATTTTACTTTTTCCGTGGCGGAACTCACAGACTTTGCGGAAGTTATTTGGCGCTTCGAGGACCTCCTGGGGTGGTGATTGTTGGTTTATCACATCAAAAACAACCACCAATACTTATAGCTAATGATTCGATTGCTTATGATATAGAGTCCAAAATGACACAATTTACCTCGCTGAACAAGATCTTGAAGTCGGGGTATTCTAAAGAGTACAAAGAGACCATATTCCTTGAACAGGAGAATCTATCAAGTTAAATGACAACGTCACTTTCTAGTCGGATGATTAGAACGGATCCACCAACTGGGCATACAATTCTTGACTAGAGATAATTGACTATCACTTTGGAGCTGTGCCATAACCATAGTGACTACCTATTAGCGCAGATTTTTAGATTCTTATATGAAATGCCGTACTGCTAATGGCTCGCACCAATCGGCCTCAGGATCATACTCGCTGGGCACGAGCCATGAAAGCCGTCTTAGAAAATGTCTTCTCATCCTTGACGAACACCAGCGGTTGGTCGAGGACCTTATACTCGACACCACCAAACCCAGCTCCCTGGAATAGCTCCTGCATGCTCTCCTGAGAAAACCCATGGGACTTGACCGTGTGAGCAGCGTTACCAAACTCACGCTGACGTTCGCCATGGTCATGATTATGGCTATGGTTGTGACCATGACCATGATCAGAATCTGCAACCAGATCGATAATAAAGCACACGCCACCCTTCTTCAGCCGCGCGCCCAATTGCTTCAGAGCACGGTCCGGCTGCTCAAAGTGGTGCAATGCCATGCTGACCGTCAACACGTCCAAGCCCATGTATGGCGCTACAGCAAACTCGACCGGAACATCGTCAGCCAGAAGATCAGCTGTGCGGCTGATCGCTTTGTCTGCAAGTCCGAGAAGATTGGCATTGCGGTTGAACTCTGCCACCATGTTATCGGAGACGTCGATGCCGATGATTTGGGTTAAGAAGGGAGCCAGGCTCTAGTTTAAAGTCAGTTCTATTGGTCAAGATTATAGCTGGTCTTAGCTTACACACCATTGAAATGTTCCCAGGGCCACAAGCGTACTCGAGCATCCTGATCTCTTGGTCTTGGGCTACGGTATCGGTCCACAGATCACTAATCCAAAGTCTGTTCGCCAAAGTTTGCTCGGAAAGCATTTTCATCGAATCCGCGAATTTATCTTGGTAGGTTGTTGCCAGCTGGCTGTGCATCTGTCAGTGTTCTGTCAATTTTATTTGGAATGCTGGTTGTCTTACTCAAAGTATTTCCGATTTGCCTCTGTAAATTCGGTCATGGTGGAGGTAGTGAGCTCACTCCAGGAAATAAGTGCAAAATAAAGAGAAAATGCGAATATTTGTAGAGCAAGAATAGAAATAATCTTGGCAACTTTGGGGTCTGAGATTGAGATGATATTCTGAAATGTAGCTATTCTGGTCCACGGTTTGGATCGCTTTATATATATGCGTTAGTATGGACACTCGGAGACTTTTCGGACACTTCCAAGGTTCTTGCGCCAGAAGAGTCAGACCCCTCGTTCACCTATGCAAGCTCGGAGATATATTTGGTTAAACTTTCAGGGAATGTTTCCGAGGTTTTTAGTGGACGTTATTATTCAGTCCAGTGTACCTGTAAGCTCCCAAGGTTCTCGCAAGGTTCCAGAAGCTTTGCCATGGAGATCACAAGACAATTCAACGTCGAAGATTTGAAGGCTGAAAATAACTAAAATGCCGGAGTAGTCCACCTGGGCACTGATAATGTCTAGTTAGAGATTATATCTTGAATTATATTTGATCTTAATATGAAATAGGTTCATTCATCTAATCAACACAGCTCTACACGTAGTCAAGCTCCTCACCGCCCGAAGCTGCGGCCAAAAAGACATCATCAACAGCTTCCGCTGTCCGCCCCATCCATCCAACATCCCTCCACCAACTTAAAGACCTCCTCCTACT
The DNA here is from genome assembly GCA_028829675.1 of Penicillium tannophilum. NCBI lineage: Eukaryota > Fungi > Ascomycota > Eurotiomycetes > Eurotiales > Aspergillaceae > Penicillium > Penicillium tannophilum. The sequence goes on from JAQKAK010000011.1 coordinate 454,048, forward strand.
CTACTGTGGTGTTATCCTCTCATCACAGCCTACGAACTCACTCCATCGATCCCTCCCACATCTCCCGCCATGGAGTCCAAGATCCCCGACTTCCTTGCCGAACAGCAAGCAAATGGCACCCCCGAGACGCAAACCTACTTCCTGACCTTCGAAGAGTACTGGGAGCGAAAGCTATGGCATCAACTCACAGATTCTCTGGTGGAGTTCTTCCGCCTCCCAGAGAGCGCGCCCCAGCGCTTAGCCATCTTCAAGACCTTCGTGCTCAGCTTCGCCGACCGCATCAACCAACTCAAGTTCGTCGCGCTGGGTTTGATGGCATCGACAGAATGTGCTGGTAAGTGTTCTGAAAGCAAGCTATTATGCCTGGCGCTTTCTGGTTGCTGTTGGACGAATTGCTTACTCTGGGACGATAGATGACAAGGAACGACTGTCTTTCCTCACATCCCTCGCGGACAAGGTTGACAAGCCTGAATCACAAGACGCTTATGTCTATGCGCTCGCCGATGTCGCCAATGCCAAGCTACGACTACCAGACCTTGATGGGGCCCAGAAGGATTTGGCATCTTGCCAAAAGGTGCTGGATTCGTTTGATTCAGTTGAGACTGTTGTGCATGCGTCATTCTACAAAGTTAACGCCGACTATTATCACGTACGTCTCTATTTGGATACTTTAGATTCAAAGTCGAAGAAAGCATAAGATTCTCATACTAACATTGTTCCTCCACAGCACAAGGAGGAATTCGCCTCTTTCTACAAGAATGCCCTCCTCTACCTTGCCTGCATTGACTTGGAAGAATTACCCGAAACCGAGCGTGTCTCCCGCGCCTACAACCTCAGCGTCGCAGCTCTCGTCTCAGACTCAATCTACAACTTCGGCGAGCTCCTCTTGCACCCCATCCTGGATTCCCTGACCAACACACCACACAACTGGCTACGCGATCTTCTCTTCGCTTTCAACCGCGGAGATCTGACTGCCTACGACGTGTTGGCGGGTAACATTAGCAAGAACAAGCTTCTCGAGTCACACAAGGTTTTCCTGTACCAGAAGATTTCCCTCGCAGCGCTGACTGAGATGGTATTCCGACGTCCCCCGCACGACCGCTCCCTTGCTTTCTCGGCTATTGCGTCGGAGACCAAGGTACAGCCTGATGAGATTGAGCATCTGGTCATGAAGGCTTTGTCGCTGGGTTTGCTGAAGGGATCGATTGATCAGGTTGCGCAGGTTGCGAATATCCATTGGGTGCAGCCTAAGGTTCTGGATATGAAGCAAATCGATGGAATGAGAAATCGGTTGAAGGACTGGGATGCCGGTGTTAATCAACTGGGACACTGGATCGAGGGTGTGGGTAAGGATGTTTGGGCTGCATAGACAGTTTACTGGTTGAACGGCTTTTATCTATAATAAATGAATAGGCTGTGGTTTACTCCCAGTGATGGACACGTTATGTTTATTTCTTGTATTATGACCAGCTGGTGTAGACTTCAAGGGTGCATTGTTTTGTGGCTAAGATTATATAGCGTAGAAGAAAGCGACATTAAAACATAGATGATCCCAACAAGACACAGCCAATCAACCAAGCTGGCCACCAGACACACCACACCACAACTTGGGTCCACATGCCCCAGACATCCCAGCCAAACGCAGCCTGTGTCAAGACCGTCTCGACAGATACACCGTTGTACCAACAAACGCCGATGAGTACGGTTGGTGGGGAGAGGAGGTTAAGCAACGCCAATCCTAAGCCTGAAAAGGCGTACCGTTTGACTCCTGTGCATTCCAGGCGGTTGATGAAGCTGAGTGGTGCACAGAGAAGACCGATCATGAAGGAAAGGGAGAAGTTGAGGGTTGCCAGTGTCGAAAGGGATAGTCCCAAGAGTAGCAGGGCAAATGACTTAATCAAAAGATACTGCTGTGGAACGAGGGGCGTGAATAGACCTAAGCCGTTACGGAGGAGGGCGGCTAGAATGAGAGGAAATAGAACGTCCACGGCGACAACGACGTAGGTAACTGTTGTGAAAAGCTAAAAGTAGATGTCAGTAAAAACTCAGGGCAATACGTATACAAATTACTGACCTGATGGGGAAGATTGTTGAACATCCAGAGCGGAACGAGACCAAGCAAGTGTAGACCAGTAACCAGGGTGAGTGGTAAGGCTAGTAAACGCTCCGCAATCGTGTGCCCACTGATCTCCGGTGCTGACGCATCCTTGGAAATCGGGGTAACGGTCTTCTCTGTAGGCTTGGGGTTGGTGGACTTCTCGGCCTTACTATCCGGGTGAAAGCCAGTTCGCATCCACAGGGCAATGGCCATGATAGTGAAGTTTCCAGCAATAAGCATAGCACTAGGAAGATAAGTTCCAATGCTGACAAACCGATTGGACTGCATCAACAGGTAGAAGAAAAAGCTCTGGTGCAGATGCTCCAAGAGATTGTTCAAGCTACGGCAGAGACTCTCAATGGTCCGTCCCAATGCCATCTCATCTTCCCAACCTTCTCCCTTGGGTTGCAAAGTGATGGCATCAATGTGGTATGGCATGAAGCTGCTGTGAGCTCCAGTGGCATATCCAAGACCCTGTTTGGTCATGCCACGCAACATAGTCTGCAGACGCGCTTCATAGCTGTCATCATGCTCCCACATCTCTTGCAGATTGGCACCAATTCCCATTTGGCCTCCTGCAATAGCTACTGCCGTGTTGAATAGATCCAGGTTTGGCAACTGGCCATTGACGCCATCGTAAACAATGTGTAGATTCCTGAAACGGTGCTCGAATGGATACTCAATGACAAGCGCTCCTTGTAAGGCACCGCTCTTCAAAGGAAGTGGGTGAACCGATGCCGGGTGGAGATCGTGGTAGGCGTCGATCCATGCCTGGGTTCCAGATTTGCTGTCAGGGGTAAAGAGGAAGATGATATCCTTGGACCATAGTGACCACCCTATCAAACGAAGTTGATGTCAGCAGACTGTAAAGTGTGAACAGTGTTTGGATACCCCGCTGGCGACTCACGCTTAAAGTATCTGGCCAATGTCAAAGCCAAAGTGACACCATTCAAGTTCAACTCATCATCAGCTGTTTTCCATGCAGCAACCAATACAATCGCTTCTGTCGCATCGCCTCGGGGCGCATGAATAATGCCGTAGGTGTTCTCGCCCTGGTGGGTAATGCCCGCGGAGGTGTACTCATACTTCTGTGTCGCAACCTTCAAGCCCGCAACCTGGAGAATCGACTGAATTTTGGCAGATATGCTTTCCTAGACATTAGTTCCATTCATATCCCCATGCGCTTGGTGTTATTCGACTCACGCTGGAGTAAACTCTGCCTCATCTTGCCCGTTCTCGCTCTGGCCGCCCTCATTCAGTAATACTTTCAACTCTTGCTTGTAGCCGCGGAAAATGTTTTGCTCGCTTCCGGTGAAGTATGCATGAACTTGGCCGGGCAAGAGCGCATTCTCGGAGATGTAGGTATGGCGGGAGTATTCATTCAAGGGAAGGAGAAGGAGCCAGGCCACGCCGACGAGGATGCAAATGAGCGACAACAGGGGAGGCAAGCGGACGAAGAGGAGTTGAGGATTGTTCCGCAAATTGCGGATCGCAGCTGGCATGGAGTATTAGTTTCGTGATCGGTTTGTGGTATAACGGGGGTCTTCTGATGTCGGAGAACACAAGAGCAATTAGGGCTGGGTTCAAATTTGCTCACTCACATTTCAGCGCCATTGAGCCCAGATCATTGAGAAAATCTCAATATCCTTCCCATTCCGTAAAAAGCGGATTCAGATTTAGGAGAGAAGGTGGAGACTATCATGGTTGAAGCTCCAGCTGTTGTTTACGGGGAATTTACGCCCGGCGATAGTGACCACTCACGCAACAATCAATCTATGTTATCAACCATATCATTTGTGTACAACATAGTTCTCTACGTACAGGGCATGTTTCTATGTAAATAATCCAACATGAAATTCGCTATGCTTTATTGGCGATGCTGAGATGATCCACAGATGCGTTTCCCTTCCTCATGAATGCCCATCCAGTTACACCCCCAGAATTAAGATAAAAGAGAACGTAAAGAGCCATGGCAAAAAAAATATACACACAGAGGGAGAACATTAATTAGTTCCAGAGCTTTCGTATGAGCCCAGGCGCTGGTTGGATCCCAAGTAGCTCAAGGGAGTTGCGTTTCCATTGCCAGTAGTGTTGGCTGTTGGCAGAACGCCATATCGGCCATATGTCTTCTGGTCCACCGATACATAGTGAGGCAGGCGACCCAAGAGGTTAAGCTTGCCTTCAATCCATCGCAAAACCTTCTCTGGGGGCACAAAGACCTTGAGATACCCAAGGCCGACTATTTAGGTCAGCAAATGCTTCAAAGGAATCATTTGGGAGAAACTTACAGAGATAGCCCACAAAAATTGCACAAAGATGTCCCAAAAAGCTCACATTGGATACAAGGATGGACAACACAATACAGGCAGCAAGAGGTGATGTCCAGGTGGGAATCTTGTACGGACCGAGACTACCGAGATTTTGTCAGTCATAATCGTTAATGGGCTTAAGAAGGGATCCACCAACCTGAAGTACGGGTGGGACTTGAATGTCCTAATGGCCTCGGAGCCCAAAAGCAAAAAGACCCAGACACTACAGTATGCGGTTAGATCTGCTGTCCAGCATTCTGCTTTTTTGAAGTGTCATTCTCACCTTGAGCCCACAATCGGGGTATTCCAATGCAAAATCGCCTTCTCAACCAAAAGGTACAGGCCCGCGGGGAGAGTCGACAACGCTATAAATCATACGTATCCGTCAGTCAACTTGCATATCTTCTCAGAATTTCTCTCAGGGCTACCCACGTCCAAGGAATAGGGCGACCGCAGTAAGGGTGCCATGTTCCGCTTCGAATCGCTCCAAGAGCGGTGTAAGAGCCACAGTATTCAAAGCTGCGTGGAAGAATCCGGTGTGGATCAGAGGATAGGTGTTTAATCGGTACACTGAATTTCGAAAACATCAGCTGAATGCCCTGAATGGCCGGGTGCGAACCACGTCGCCATGGATCAGGCGAAGACCTACTCGTGCCCAAATTACACTCGTCGGGAATCAGTGATCCCCATTGCACAACACTCCAAACACTTTGAAACTCCAACAGCCAGAAGACAAGAATCACCAACAATACCAGTCGCGTGAACAGCGGCAACCGCACTAGGTATGATCGCACGCGCGACGGGTTAAAGGGGAGCGGCGGCAAAGCGGTTGGGGTCGCCATGATTGAATCAATTCCCACTGCAGGATCGCAAAATCTGAGATTTATCGCTGATCGCGGAAGATCTTATTTAGTCGGCTCGTCGGATCCGAATGGCGTGGGTTCGTGCACTGGAATCGTCGGGCGGAGCGGAGGATCGAGGGGGCCGAAGGTTGTCTTTTGTCGCGGGATTTGCGACCACGTTTCAACAGGAATGTATAGTCTGATAGATGAGGGCCACGATACAACAACACGGCTCAATAACTAGGAAATCTGGGGAAGATGGTTAATTCGACCCTCTTCGGGAAGCATTGGGAGCCAGGGATAAACTCACGAGGCGCACGCGATCCCGGCTATGTGCAAGAGCGCGACTTTCCGGAGAATAAGAGCCTGGTACCACACGGACCACAAAAGCGGTTCAACGTAGATAACTGCAAGCTGAGAAAACCTCCTTGAGTATAGAGGTTATAACAGCGAGCAAGTTGGGATAAGGATACGAAAGACTCAGTAAAGAAAATCGGGAAAAGCGTAAGCCGATCCCCGCTAATCCCCGTTGGGAAGGAATTCACCTGGTTAGTCACGGCGAACTATAACTAGTTTATAACTATGGAACTATAATTGCTCCAGAGTCTAATGCCATGTGTAATAGTCTAGGCTTGAAAGGGGTATTATCCTATGTCCTCAACTCTTATCCTCAGATAACGATCTACTCCGAAGCCTCCGTGGTCCACACACACTAGGGTGTTTCCCACCTGCGGGTTTACATTTTCACAGCAATTGAACCATAAAGTGGAGCTGATATTGGGTTTGGTATCTCATTTATAAATCATCTAAAGGTCTCCCATGATTTAATGTGGGTACGTAGATATTGGGCTACTTCCACGGTTAGCACCAGAATATGTGAAGAGATGCGACTACTTCAAACATACTGGTGCAATCAGGTTCATACCTGTCAAATTTACAGGTGACGGTCGAACCACTGCACAGCCTGGCAGAAAGCCTGCTCCTTGGCCCACTTCTGCTTGGAGTCGCTCAGATCAGCGCGGACAGCGAAGCCGTGCTTGACACCGCTGAACAGGTTAATCTGCCACTCCTGACCAGTCTTGGCCAGGGTCTCCTCGGACTCGTGACGGAGCTGGGTAGTGAAGGCAGGGTCGATCTCTAATACGTGGATTTGGGTTAGCTGGTTGACTTTCTTCTCCCCTCAGTCTCAGAATTCAGGTGATCAAACATACCAGCAGCAGCGATGGAAAGAGGTCCCTCAATGCCGGCGAGCTCCTCGTGGGTGGTGCCGGTGGGGTGGGCGTGGTAGCCAACGTCGATCTGGCCAGCCTTCATGAAGCGAGTGACGTACTACAGTAAACGCGGGATTGTCAGCATTGGTGAATTACATGTTACACAGGTACACCTTGAACGAAAGGGGGTCGAGAAGAAATGTTGGAACATACGCGGGCACCGAAGCAGTAGCCAACAGCGGCGATTCTCTTCACGCCGAGGGTCTCGCGCATGTACTTAATGGTCTTGGCCACAACGGGGTCGATGACGTCGGGCTGGTGAGCTCCGAGCCACTCCATAATGTTGACGTTGCCATTGTTCAGGTCATCGGGACCGATCTGAGTACCGTTAAACAGATCAGGGAAGATGGTCAGGTAGCCATTGTTGGCGAACTCATCGACGAGAAGCTCGTTGTTGGGGAAGAAGCCGAAGACGTCGGACAGGTAAAGAATGGCTGTGTCGGACTTCTTGCTGTTCTTGGGGGTACCAATGTAGGTCTTGACTGTAAACATTGGGACTTTTGTTAGCTATTTGATCCCGACGCAGTGGGTATTCTACTGAAACCTACCACCGTCAATGACCTTGAATTCGCCGGCGGAGGTGCCTTCGTGCTTGAAGCCAGTCACGCAGCAGGAGGAGGGAGGGTTGGAGGCCATGATGTTGGTTTATGAAGTGAGTATGAAGTTTGGGGTATCACAAAGCAAGAAGAAAAATCTAAGTTGAAACTCGACAAGTCCTTTCCAACTTATTCTACCCCTCTGTCATGGAGCCCCACTCGACCCGTTTTGCCCCTCATGACATTATTGGCTTGAATCATGCATTTTGTGGCAAGTCAAGCTTATTATTTAGGGTTATTGTTTGATTATGCATCTGATCGGTATCTATTCTGATCCCTGTCAATATGCCCTGAAGAACAGGCAACTATATATTATCATTATTATTTTTTGTGCTTTGTAGCTTGAGTGAATGTCATAGAACTGCCGTTCGGTACTCGGCACGCCATCGGTGTTAGAGTCAGCTATCTCCGCGTCGGCTAAACGCTAATTGCACGAGAAAAAGCAAGCGATTAAATTATTGGTAATCAAATCATTTCATTCAAGTTGTATAAGATCTGCATTTCATTATTTTATTATGAGATATGTCATATCATCCGAAAGCACCTGGATAGGTCAATCGTCATTCACCGTAATTACCACATTAGTCAATGATTCATCATCCCGGCAAAAAAAAAGCAACGTAAAACAAGCATCAGGGGCCCGAAGTTTCGCACCCGAATGCATCTCCACATAGAGTGGATCATGTCCAGAGAACCCTTTATAACATGGGATGAAACACAACCGCAGAAATGTGACAGGGTATCAAGAACAGCAAGCAAAAAGTGTAGGAGATTCGGGTCTTCATGGGAACTGGAAAGTGACTTGTGAGGGCTGCTCCCGCTTAATAGCCCATGCCTTAAGCGTGATGAACAGAACCTCGAGAGCCATGATAAAAGCCGTGAATCCCATGCCCACTGTGAAGGTAAACATGGCGTCCATCTTATAGTATTCCATGGATTCGATCACGTTCCGAGTCTATGCAGTTCGTTAGTGACATGATTCTAAAAGACTGGGGTATTGTCTTGGACGTACACTGAGCATGAAAATAAGACCTCCCGCCATCAAGCAGAATGAGGCAACAATCTCGGTCGGAGGGCGAGCGGGGAGATAGGAAGTGGGCGGACGCAGGAACAGTAGCACATAGGTCATGCCGCGGGCCAAGGCGAAGCCAACAAGCATGTTGCCCCACTGCTTGTGAACCATAGTCGAGGTCATGCTAGTCTGGTGGTGCGATCCCATCATCATACCTAGCAGCAGAATAATAAGAGCAGGCATCGGGTTGAGAGACACGCCCTGAGATCTCGGAAGCTGCCATCCCTCATCACGAGTACCGTGAGACGGGGACCGAAGAATGGTCATGTTGAGCGCTTCGCGAATGCGCTTGGACTCGAAGAGCATGCCCAGCTAAAAGAACCGATCATGTTAGTCAATGAATTCACCGAAAGTAAAAGGTAGAAATGTAAGTCTTACCAGGCCACCTCCAAAGAACATAATCGAGATCGAGACATGTTCCAGATCCGCCGCGCCCCAGGCGCCACCCCAGCTGGAGAGATGCTCCAGGAAAACATTAGACACACCATAGACGAAGATAACAAGAGACTCCACAAACTCTGCGGATGGAACCTTGGACTTCCACCTGCTAACAATGGGCGTCAAGGGTTTCTTATTCCATGCCCAGCCCAGGTCGGCCCAGCAACCCACAAAACGTCCGAGGGTGAGAACTCCATACCAGAAGAAGATTCCACCCTTAATGAAATGGGCCAAGCCATTGAAGATTTCCTTCTTTCTCATGATGCCACCGTATGCCACTGCACCCGTCGCAATGGCAATAAATCCGAACGGAAGAATGATCCGGTCGACCACGTTATATACCGTATTGCAGACCCGGAGCGCTCGGTTGGAAACCATTCCCGGCAGACGACTCGACAAGAACCGACCCACGAAGCTGCGGTGGAACCAGCCCTGTGCGGGCAATTCCTCGGGCAAGGGATCCTCGGGCTTCTCGAATCCGTCATAATCCTCAGGCGAGTCGCACGGAGATCCCGGGCTGTGAATGGACGAGCCAGGCTCCGTCCCCTGACCACTATCTCCAGACCAGCGGTATTCATGCAGTGGGCCAGACGGGTATGAGTGCTCCCGATGCGACGGGATGGGCAGGAAAGTCGCACGCTCGTATGAGTCTGAGGAGGACTTGGATTCACCACGTCCGGCGTAGGCAAAGATGAGAGCTAGGACGACCTGGGCACTGAACACCCAAGTACCAATCCAGCCAATCTTGTGGTGCGCGTTATTCTCGTAAAGATCGGGAGTCTGGCTGTTGTAGACGATACCGAGAAGGACTCCGAGGGCATTGAAAACCAAGAACAGGAATTGCGACGGAAGGGCAAATCGTGAACGGGCAATGCTGAGCATGACAGCTGTAGCAGAAGAATCAGTGAGTAAGCTCTTCATTTGAAGCTCCCTGGAATTCTGTGAATTCTGTGCTTACCTGCAGGAAGAACGAAGCACCAACCCAGAACCATCAGAGCAACATGGGCTATGATGGAGCTAGAGTGTTTTCCGTAGGCAAAGTAGCTCATGGGATCATTGGCATGCCCCGATGCCGATGGAGTCGGAGTAGCCGTCGCTGTACTGGTACTCGAATGCATGTTCATTTCCATGTCCATATTCATATCCATCGACTCATCGTCACCATGCGCAAGCGCAGTCGCAAGCGACGCGAGGAAAACCGCCACGAAGGCGACTCGAGTAGCGGTCCGCATTCGGGCGAAATGAAGTCGCACAGCTCGTTTTCAACTACTGTGAGGATGCGCTATTGTTACAAGTGGAAATTTAAGCTAGAGCTTCAACTGGCGCAAAGTAGTGAAGCTCTCGCAAATCGTGACGTAACGATACGGCCAATCCAGAGAACGCACGCTTCCGGCTGAATATGGTGGGGCTTTCTTTCTTTTTTCTTTTTCCTTCTCAAGTGTAGCAGCTTGAGATGACAAAGAAGCTCTGGCTGTTCAACAGGTTAAGCTCAATTGTGTAGGGGGGTGGTGGTTGAAGCTGCGGTAGGGCTGACAGCGAAGTATACCGAGTAAGCGTGGGTGGGTTGGCCATATATAAAAGAGAGCTCTCTCTTTGAGCGGGGCAAGGTGCAGGGATTCAATAGGGTCATAAGAAAGAACCTGCCGGAAGCACGGATTATGACTACAGAAATTGCCCAGCTGGGAATTTTTTTTTTTTTTTTTTTTCTTTTAGACTCGCCGTCGCTGATTTCCAACGCTTCTCGGGGTTAAAGAACCGGCACCGAGTGGTGCGTGGAAACAAGATGCTACATACTTCCTATTTCCGGGAACCCTACGAATCCACTCTCCGAGTTGCCGCCCCTAGCTTGTCTGTGTCATGGTTCCTCCCTTCCTCTGGTCAAAAACATAACAAGCTTGGAATCGAAAATCTATGGAGTCTTCTTTCATCTATATATTTTTGGTCTCACACGATGCCTTGGGGCAACGTGCCCCTCATTCTGAGCTTAATGCAGCTTCACTTTGCCAGCAAGGATCTGCATATGCATTGTATGGTCTTGTGTGCAAAGGGCGGATTTAAAGAAAAATGGCTTGGCATTCGCGAACTATACAATAATTACCAATCCAAAAAAAAATCATTCGGATGACTCGGGTAGCTCGAAGATCGGAAACAACCGTGACCTCACCATACATCAGAGATCTAGAGCGCCGAGAAAAAGACGAAAAGTGGAGCTATGTTTGCTACACTGTGGTCTACTTTTTTTTTTTTCTTTTCTGTTATTTCTTTTTGGTCTTCAGGCAGAGAAGTATGCACGGTAAGCGCCCCCAATGACGTAGTCGATCGCTGCCCAGTTGGGACTCTTCATCCCGCCTTACACCGCTAGCACAGAGTTCATGACAACTGCTGCCTTGCTATGACATTCTCCCAAAATTGGGCTCTAGGATCTAGGATCCCATATCCTGTTCAAATTTTTCATTCTATGATGCCATAGGTCAGGTTAATACAAACCCTTGTCCTCCCGTAGAAGAATCCATTCGGCATGAGTTTTCCGTCCCATCGGATGATCCCCTGAAATGTCTCCACCCAATCAGCGATCCACAAACCGCGCATAGGCCGCTGTATAGAGTAGATCCTAGTGAGCCAACGGATTTTGCCAGCTCCTTCTACATCCCTGTCTCGGTCTTTCGCTCGCCTAGCTTCCCGAGCCGCAGGTGGGGGTTGGACCTTTTGCACCCCGAATCACTCCGACTTGAATGGCATGACCATGCATTGTAAACTTTCATAAGGCCAACGTTTGTGACGAATCCAATACGGGTTTGATGCGATGCTTTGAGTCACCGCCCGTCATGCTCACTTGCATGCTTTGAAGTCAGCCCTGCCCAGTGTATCACATGCTTTAGATAAAGAGGATGCTATCCACAGGAAGTATATATATATAAAAAAAAAGATAAATGTTTGATTAGCCCAGTGCTGACCCATCTTGGGACAAGATGTCCCACGTTCATAATAAGACTGGGTATAGATCCTTGCTGCCTTGTCGCTGCGACCATACAAAGGGGACAATTATAACTAGCATGTCATGGATGCGGTGCCTTTTGGAGCAGTCTTTATCGTCAGACTGACGAATATACAGCCACGAACCTCTGTGACTCAGAACCTCAGAGCCTCATTCCACATCTGAAATTGGTGTTGCCTAAAGTCAGCCGTTCCAAGGTATTGGGTTAGCCAGATGGTTGTTATGGATTCGAGAGCGGAGACAAAGAAGCTAGAACTATACCCGTGGACCTGGTCCCAGCCACCTGAGAAGATATTTCCGAGGCCCACCCATCTCTATTGAACTCATATCCCATTACTCCGTAGATTGGAACTCTATTCCAATATTCCAAGGATCGGTAAAAACGGAACAACGATCTTCGGATGACTGACTATGACGAAGCTCAGTCCCCGGTTATAAGAAACTTATAGCGTAAATCAGTGGACCCAGGGCGGCAGTTGGACTATATGATGGGTTGATTTTTCCTGTTATAATCAAGCAGGAACGAAAACACGCCAAGAATGAATCCGCTCATCTGACAACCTGGTGATCATCACTTGGCAATCATTGGTTATAATCGAATCGTACATCCGCCGCCTTCCGGCTGGTGGGATCCGCAACGCACACGCACTTCGACACGCACCGGGAAATCGGCTGAGTAATGGATTTCCTTTCTCGTTTTTGGCTCACGGATATGAAATCCGGAGTCTTGTTTCCCTCAACAGTTAGCACCTATCAGATGACATCCTTGGGTTGGCTGAAGAACCTGTCTCGGTCCTCCTGCAGGACGCTAGACTTGTCTCACGAGCTTTTCGTGTACCCCGGAATCTCGATCATACGGTGACGCATCGGTCATTAAGCAGTCTGAACTATAGAGCTGATTATTACTAAATTACCTTAATTTAAAGAACAAGTTGAAATCATACAGTGCGTTCATTCAATTGTACTACTTCGTAGACCCCTGTCCAACAAATGGTCATCTGTGCTCCCCGAGGCACAGACAGGATGATCAAAGGATCGGCATCGTACTATATATCATACATGCGGACTTTAGTGCCGGGGTGTTACTCAGTCAAGCAATATAGCCCTTTAAAAGAATCGGATGTTCGGCACCAGGCCTTCCGCAAGCCGTCTTGGCTCTGGGCGTCCCCTCAGGTACCGTTAGCGCCCAATGAGAATCATGGGTTGGCTTCCCGTGCGATCAGCGTGAGTACCGGACTCGGGCACGGACTACATCCATCTAATAATGTGCATAATTCCTTGAACTTGAGTCAAATGACCAGCTGATCCTTAATGCTGTATACCCCAGCGTCGCTAATTTCCCTCTCACTAATTACCGTCTTGCACATGAATAAATGACCTACTTTTCAGCCACGAAAGGGTAAACACAGTTTCATGGTACTTTCATGTGCAAGCAACATCCTCATGTTTACCTCCCAAGTGATCGTTGTCGCTCTCACTTGCATCGTGGATATAAAGCGAGGAGTTGGAAACTAGGGTTGGTGGTTTCGTAGGAAGAATCACAATGTTCATCGTTATGTAGACTGTCATCGAATTCACCAAACATTGACGAAATAAAGCCTTCCGCACGAATCCATGATGTTTCACGTTTGACAATCACAAGGAAATTAGCCAGTGTGTTCGGGACACTAGGCTAGAGCCCCGAGCACATTAGTGCGTCGAGTAGGTATCTCCTATTATTGCCGACACAAAGCTAAGGTGTTAGCTTTCCAACGTTTGAGGTACCCCGTACATCATTCGGCATATAGATCCGAGCATAATATATTTCACAAAGCCACATGATCACGTGGGTGTGCATGGAGACGGAAAGAGTGAAGCAGTAAATTCAAGGCTGCAATAGTGCGTATTTGAAGCTTCAAGACCTTGACAAGACAGAAAGGTCCTACTGGATTATGCATATGACTCTGGCTTGTAAGGTGTTTGGGACTTGTTTCCAAGATTCCCTGGTGAATAGAGTCATGCCAGGTTGGACACCCAGCAAGTAAACGGACAAAAAAAATAAAAGTATACTGCCAAATCTTGAAATCCGTCTGTCTCTTTCAAGAACCATGATATTTTCGAGGGAACTACTCTATACATCAGACGCAATGAGATCCAGGCACATATCAGATGACATAAGCAAGGCTTAAGGTGGATCACATGATCTAACCCTGAAACAGGCTAGCGTGCGAATCAAGCGAGTTGGCCCGTGCACTTCCCCATCGGGGCGGCACACAACGATTTTCTACCCCGAACCTTCGACTTTCCTTCAACAGCGCCAACGACCCTCGTCAACAACCCCCCCGTCAACTCCCCCCCACGACAACTCAAGATGACTCACGAGTCCGTTTGGTTCAGCCGCCCCCGCAAGTAAGTCGACCAGAACGAACCTCTCGTCTTTTAAGCGACACCAACTAATTGACCTTTTAGGTACGGCAAGGGCTCCCGCGAGTGGTGTGTACTCCCTCCAAACTCCTCCCACCGATAAGAAACGAAAGCACAAAGAAAAGAGCGAAGAGAAACGCTGCAAGAGACTCGAAATCACGAACAACGACGAAATTGGAGGAACAACTTGGCTAATTATGCTCGATCGATACAGCCGCGTCTGCGCTCACCGCGCTGGTCTGATCCGCAAGTACGGCGTATGTGGAAACCTTCCTGATACCAGCGCACGAAGTGCTGCTCGAGTATGAATTGGAACCAATGGCTAATACGGTTCTTTAGATGAACATCTGCCGTCAGTGCTTCCGTGAGAAGTCCACCGACATCGGTTTCGTCAAGGTTCGTTAACCTCTCGCTCCCACAATACACCAAAGCATGAAATTGCATTCAAGCCCAACCGCCGTCATCCGGAATTTTCTTCCAAAGTCAACTCGATACTAACTTAGGTTTTTCCGTCAACAGTACCGCTAAACAACCAAACCATGTCCGCCTTTAAACACTTTTCTCGATTCCATTCGCGTCCATGATCCGTTTACGTGCCCTGGCGCTCGGTCACCAATGTGGCCAGGGAAGGGGATTGTTTCGAAGCGTCGGGAAATGTTAATGCGCCCACGTTCCGTTCTTTCGCATGACGGCTCCCAAAAAAAGTGGTTGTTGATTCATTATGGAGGAGGCATTATTCGTGTCTTGCTTATGGCACGGATGGACGAGTTAGGGACTGGGGTTGTTGTGTGAAGGAGTTTCTGAAAACGAGGATGTCATGTTATCCCTCATCCTTTTTCTTTATCCAATATCAAAGACGGGTTTTCTTCAATGACTTCTCTGGTGCATTTGGATTTGCGTACGATTCGGCAGAGAACGAATGAGGGGGTTTCCATGGGCCAGGCATTTTCCATCTGATGCACTGTTTTCACTCGGGCTTCTCTTGGTTTGTTTCCAGCGAATGGGAGGGTTCCAACGTAGATTTGGCTACGTAGATGTATAGTCTTTCGCCATAAGGAAGGTTTTTACTGTTTGCTCTGAGATGTGGCTAATAGACCACTACGATTTTTGATAGTCCTATAGGGATGACGGTATGAAGAACGCTGTTCGTATTTCCAAGCATGTTCGCTATGTACATTATTATTCAAATCCACCCCGCAGGGTTCCCATCCAAAGCGCCGAGTTCACGTCACATTTGCCTTTATAGGCTAGTTCTTCTCAGATCCGATTGACCGGATCCCGTAGAACAGGAGATAAGCATCTTGTTTCAAGACCTCCGCCACACTTGCGACGGTAACTTTGTTATCGTCCATCAACACCCACTAGAGCAAAATGATTAGTGAATTTGCCTTTTCAGAGATTCCAAATCATGCATGACATACCTTGTCGCCAGCTATGCGGGTGAACGCATAGTAGTGGCCTGAATCCATGCTGCCCTTGTGAACGACAACCGTTGACAAGTCATATATGTACTTGGAGGTGTCGACACGCTCTTTGTCCTTCTTGACTGTGTAGGGTAGCATGTTGAGTGTGATGGGGAAGTCAATGTGGCCGTGCATCTTCTCCGAAGACGAGGAGTTGTGCTCATACCGCTAGAAAAACGACATTAGTAGGGATGAAACGGCAGAGAATAGATATTGAAAGATATACCTTGAGATGCATGCAAAGAATGGAAGGCAGCTTGCGAATCTGCAGCCGCTTGGATGCTCGCTGAGGGGTGTTGCCGCACTTCTCGCAGTGGTAAGAGGCATCGGGGGACAGGTCTTCGATCGCTGTGAAATTGTCCAGGCAGCCAGTCAAAGTGGCAGGGGTGGAGCTAGATCGAGCCGCCAGCTTGCGTTTCTTGTTCTGGAGCTGTACGTCGAGACTCAGGTCGGCCATGGGATCAAAAGTGTGAGTAGTTTTGCCGCATTTGTGGCACATGACGCTGCTTTGAAGCTCGCCATAGAAGGTGCGGTGGAAAAAGCACTGGCATTTTGTGCCGTAACTCTCCGAGTGCCCTGGTGTAGCTGCATGGAGTGCATTCACCAGAAATTGGAAGTACTCATGGGCATCCTGTTGACGGTATCCAGCCATGTCCTATGGGGAACGCATTAGCAAGACTGTCTCGGATTTTGGTTGAAAAGGGCCTTTTCATCCTACATACCCGGGACGCATCCCAACCATGATAAAGCAGGGTGGCTGCCGAGACGGCGTCGGTCTTTTCGCCGCTATTAAACTCCATAAACACTTCAGTTGCGGCGCAGGCCATGCAAAAGCTCCGTTCGCACGTGTGAATATCATGACCCCCTGCGAGGAAGTAGGCATTGAGGGTCGGATCATGCAGCAAAGCCTGAAGAATTACTGATTGGTAGCATGTTTGTCCCATATTCCAAACACCCCGAGCGCCACGGCGCGAGCAAGGGTTCTTGTAGGCGTTATTCTTGACATAAGCCTCGGAGGCTGCGTCGGTGACCCATGCACCTTTAGCGTCTATGTGAAGGTCAGTGGCCAATCTTTTTCCATGAGTACAAGCAGCTAGTGAGTTCCATGCTGACATTCAAACTTAGCCTGTGGCCCGCAAAGTCTTTCCAGGCCATGATCATACACAAGGTCCGCACAACTCTCACAAAAGAGGAAGCGATTCCGGGATTCCATATCTGGAGGAACATTAGTGACCGAATTTCGATCAATATCCCCGAGATTGCACTTACAGAAGCCATGCCCAGTCTTCTTGGTGTGGGCTTTTCTTTCTGTATTCAAACAGACCTCGGGACAGGAGACACAATGATACTTGGGTTTTAGTGACGATACAGTACGCAAGCCGGTAGTCTGAACCGCCACTGGCTCTGGCTTGGTGTATGGAGCCAACGAATCATACAGCTTCCGATAGCTAACTTTGAATTGGCCTGCAGTCTGGCCATTCTTCAAGACGGTAGCCAGATGCTCTGATAATGGGGTCAGTCCGGAGTCCGATCTAGATCCTGCAGCCACCAGGAATGCCAATACATACCACAGCCAAATGCTGCCTCAGAGAGGAGATGGATCGAGTCAAGGTTTGCCATTTTGGGACCGTGAGCTCGAGGTAGAGATTAAAAGGGAGAATGACAAGGGTTGGTGGAACCTTCAAAGGTATGCAGAGATAAAACAAGTGGAAGGTGCCGGCCTTCTATGAAACAGAAGAGAAAAAATAGGCAAAGAAGTAGGAATAAGAAGAGCAGGGTAACGAAGATTGTCAATCAGTCCAATTATCACCAGGTGGTGAATGGTGGGATGACAAGGGATCTAATTCAGTCTCAAGGACTTCCCCTGAACAAGGCCAACATTTCACTATGGAAGGGGTCAGCTTGCTCGTATTCAATGTAGACAGTGAATACAAAGCGGTCGACTCACAAATAATAAATAGTGGAGATAGAGCGTGGAGGTTGTGGTGAATGGGTATAGCAATAGCGGCTCCGTTGCGCGTGCACTCAAGGGTTGCCGTGCCAGCTCGCTTCACTGAACGTCCGCAATCATGCCCCGCAATTTAATGATCTCCAAGACCAATCAGCCCAAGTGGCACAGCTGCAGGTCTTGTTCTTTGGATTGAAGCTAAATCAACCCTATACACAAAGAAATGCAGGGAGGCAAGACAGGAAGGGAAGAGTGTTCATTTGTCATCGGAAACGGACTTCTAATTTTTTCGGCGCCTTAAAGCCTGAGAACCCGATCGGAGCAAACATCCGCATCTCCGCATTGTATATACTTAATTGAATGTTCATGGATTTCATTGCTCATAATAATTACAGGGATATCATAGGGGACTTCCATATGCCGATATTGTCTCACTTTCCATATCTCGAGTCCATTCCCCGCTAACTCACTCCACAGAGGCATCCGAAAACGTCATTGGGGTGGGAAAATAGCAGATCACTGCTCGAGGTCTATGTCCAAATTTTGGCAGCTGTGTTCATTGTAACTGCATATGGCAGGAGGCAACAGACCTGTCAAAGTACTTTACCGAATTCCGCGGCCTCGGGGAAGAGCGCTCGGTCGCGCACTGCTGGAGCCTCGTGTTGTATATCGGCTAGTTGCCGCGCCACGCGTCGTACCTCGAGTAGTACCTCTAGTGGTACCGCGTGTTATTCCGCGTGTTGTTCCGCGTGTTGTACCCCGTGTTGAGTACTTGGATGTCGGTTTGGAGGAGATCGTGCTAGGTGGGTGCTCGACAAAGGATGTGTCCGTCGTCCTAGTATACGGTTAATGGGGTGTCCCCGCATGGGAGTAGTATTATTGATACTCACAAGAAAGTCATTTCACCGTCGTCCGCTGGTCGCGCAGCCTCATTCTCATTCTCTGCCTCTGTTTCAATGTTAGAGTATACCTTACAGAGTAATGGGACTTGATCTCATACCCTTCTGTGCCTCAGCCTGCTTCGCTCTCCGAAATGAATCTGCAATTGGGGCCTACCAAAACAATTAGTCGACCTGGAAGGCATCGACAACACTCCTGTCGCTGGTACATACCTCGGGGAAATCCACACAGAATGCATTCATGTTTAAGCCGTACAGGAAACTGGCGAAGCTATCACTGAAGCGCGTCAAGCTCTCGTGCATCAGCTGGAGGTGCATGAAGTTGGCCTCTAGGTCTGCCATAGAGTCTGCAAGCTCAGCAAACTGCGGCTCTAAAGCATTGATGGCGGGCTGGGTGTAGCCGGCATTGCTGATGCTATTCCCGTAGCCGTGGGCTTCTCGCAGGGAGGAGCGGGAGCCCGGTCGTAGAGGAGTAGTCGGCCGGGAAGAGGGCCTTGGCCGCGACGATGATCGAGGGGCGAAACCGTCCATGATGTGTTGACTGGGAAATGGAGGGGAACTGAAGTTATTTTGTTTTGATTTTGGATTACGAAGGCGGTGGGCACGATAACATGGTCAACAGATGCTTATAGTCACAGATAAACAATTCATTAAAATAGTGCAATTGAGTGGATTCAATCTACCTAGGTATAGAGGGAGATAGTGGATTTCAGCGGCGACCGTTAGCTAGATGAAATGGTTTGGAGGCGTACAGCGTGAGGGTGGCAGTACTAGTAAATTGAGTTAACTAAGTGGGATGGGATGACTTCATCGACGACTATCATGGAGGTCCAAGTACATGACACCTTGGAACATTCTATCATACGCATATACCTAAGGAGGTAATATATATCATCTTGTCGGTCGATATTTAGGTGGACATTGTTTTCAAATAAATTCCCTCGTGGTTATCATTCCCCCGCATGCGTTCGAATTCCTGATTTTCTCGAAATCCACTTGAACTCCGCCCCAATTGGTCTCGTGTCTCACCAGGGTCTTATCTTCCTCATACTACAATTGCCCTGCGCAATTTTTGATATTCTTTCTTCCGCCATATGCGGGCCTGTTCGATTCTACGCCGTCGCATCCATCCCTCGGCCTTCATTTCCCAGCGCGCACAGATCGTCTCCGACGGATCGCGATTCCAGTCCCATTCATTCGCGAGACTCTACTCCACATATCGACCACAGCAACCGAGGGAGACCTCATCCTTTTGGATCGCATCCACCCTCCTTACTATCGGAGGAGGCGCCTGGATCTATCAGTATCTTTATCCTTCCGAGCTCCCACACCAGCCGCAACCCCGGCTGCCTCCGAACGGCCAAGACCCTTTCCTCAGCGTCATTGACACCCTCAAAACCATGCCTGTCGAACCGGCCCCAGGCACCGTCGGGACTTTGACCCCGGAGCAGGAAGCCAAGCTACGCGAATTCTGGATCCTGGCCCTCAAGGTCTTCGGTGTCCCAATCGACGGCTTGGAAGCCGATCCCAATGCCTCAAGTGAAGCCGCTCCGTCTACCCCAGAGAAGAAGTCCAAGCGTCGCGGGTGGGGGTTGTTCAGCCGGAATGGCGACGATGATGGCGACGACTCCAAGAGCGTGTCATCTGCCAGTGGCGTTAACTCGAGCATAGCGGCCATTAGCATCGCTGACGGCGATGACAAGTACGGCCAGTCCAAGGAATTTCAGCAGGCGCTGAAGGATATGAAGCCCGAGGAGATTCGCACAGCTTTCTGGAACATGGTGAAGCATGATCATCCAGATGCGCTGCTTCTGCGGTTCCTGCGCGCTCGCAAATGGGATGTCAAAAAGGCTTTGGTCATGCTGGTATCCACTATGCGCTGGCGCTTGCAGGATATGCATGTTGACGACGACATCATGGCCAACGGCGAGGCAGCGGCTTTGAAGCAGTCTCAAAGCTCTGACCCCGCAGAGAAGAAAAAGGGCGAGGATTTCCTGTATCAGTTGCGTATGGGTAAGAGCTTCCTCCACGGTGTAGACAAGTTCGGTCGTCCCATTTGCGTGGTTCGTGTCCGTCTGCACAAAGCAAGTGACCAGGATGTTGAAAGTTTGGAGCGGTTCACTGTCTA
The DNA here is from genome assembly GCA_028829675.1 of Penicillium tannophilum. Lineage (NCBI taxonomy): Eukaryota > Fungi > Ascomycota > Eurotiomycetes > Eurotiales > Aspergillaceae > Penicillium > Penicillium tannophilum. The sequence goes on from JAQKAK010000011.1 coordinate 474,510, forward strand.
CACTATCGAGACAGCCCGGTTGCTCTTGGCTCCTCCGGTTGAGACTGCGGTAAGTAACCTCGGTGGTCTTATGTTTTCCGGATCTGACACAAAGTAGACTATCATTTTCGATATGACCGATTTCGGCATGTCCAACATGGTGAGTTTGATATTATGACGGACTCGACGATGATATACTAAGCCCATCTACCATCAGGACTATGCACCCGTGAAGTTCATGATCAAATGCTTTGAAGCCAACTATCCCGAGTCCCTGGGATCGGTCCTTATCCACAAGGCGCCATGGATCTTCTCCAGTTTGTGCTCCGAGTTCATTTCGAGTTTACACCCCGCTGACAAGGCTCATAGGTATTTGGAGCGTTATCAAAGGCTGGTTGGATCCCGTCGTTGCCGCTAAGATTCATTTCACCAAGACCCGCCAGGACTTGGAGGCCATTATTCCCCCTGGTCAGATCATGAAAGAGCTGGAAGGTGACGAGAACTGGGAATATAAGTATCCCGAAGTTGAGGAGGGAGAGAACAAGCTAATGGAGGATACTGAAACTCGCGACAAGTTGCTCGCAGAGCGTCAGGAGCTCGCCAAGGAGATCCAGAGCACCACCATTGAATGGATTGGCGCCGCCGCCAAGAAGGATTCCGGAGCTCTATCTGTCGTCGAGGAGAAGCGCGCGGGTCTGGTCGAGAAACTGCGGAAGCAGTACTGGGAACTTGACCCGTATATCCGGAGTCGCTCCCTGTATGATCGCCTCAACATTATCCAGGGCCATGGAAAGATCGAGTTCTATCCGGCTGCTGTGAAGGCGGACATGGAGAAGGTTCGCTCTGGCACGGCCGAATAAATCGGTGCAGAGGCTATATACACTGCATGATTGACTCGGACTTGTGTAGCATACTGTTATTGACATTCGAGCCTAGACTGTTGATTTATTAGAAATAGGGTGTGCATGGATCTGTATACACTTTGGACTCGATTTGACGCATCACCTTGGGGTTACATATGGAAATCAATAATTCATTATGGAAAGTCAATAAATGATCACCTAGTAATATTCCATTGCTACTATCTACTGCCTGGGACTAGAACCGATAAAAAATGCAAAGACCAGCATTTACATCTTCGACTTGATCTCCTCGTGCAGAGCCTTCAACTTGTCCATGTTGGTCTCCTGGGTAGGCCAGCCAATGCTCATACCTTCCTCCTCATTGGGCTTGGGGATCTATGCAATGTGTTAGTATGTAAAAGCAGTTCATGGAGAAATCATGAGCCAATTTGGAAGAATCCTACCATGTGGAAGTGAACCTATTCCATGAACACGATTAGTAACTGTCACCATATGGCAAGCGATTGGTATGAACTTACGTGGTCAACAACCTGGTGCGCAATACGACCATTGTTCTGCAGAATATTGAAGTCCGTCGCGCCACTGGCCTTGGCAATCTTCTTTGCCACGGGCTATGTAAACAAATGAACAGGGTTAGCCAGATCATTGAAGGACCTTGGGGGTTGGACCCGAGAAAGCCCCGTGAGCGTCTAATTCTGCATCTTAAACTTTCTCTATCTACGGGCTCATGTTCTCGATGCCTTCCTCCCTGGCCGATAAATATTTTTGAAGGTGGTTTGCTTACCAGAATCTCCAGCAGGTCCTCGTCAGGGATATCGGTGAGCTTCGCACCGTGGAACTTGGGGATCACGAGCTGTCGTCATATCAAGTCAGCCAAATGCTATATCGGACTATATTGTGACTTGATGCTATGCCAACACCATTGGCCTAGTCGACAAATATCATAACAGCTGTATAGGTCGAGATCATAGCCGCGGTCGCGTCTGGTGCGGGGGTACACAAATAGCAAAGCAGCACTTACCGCATGGCCACGGCTCAGCGGCTGAATGTCCAAGAAGGCGAAGACCTTGTCGCTCTCAAAGAGCTTGAAGGAAGGGATATCACCTAGGATACACGTTAGAGCTGTGGACGCGGAGCCAGTCGGAGAGGGGCAATTGTCGAGCTATAGCTTCATAGATACAGTAGGATAAACTGACCCTTGATAATTTTGCAGAAAATGCAGGCAGCAGAGGAAGACATGTTGATTGGTATGGTTATTAAACACGGTTTTATAAATCTGCGCGTACAATGGAAGATGAATTGCAAATTCGACGTTCTGACGATCAAGCTGAAGTCATCGAATGCGGGGTGGAGCTTGGGAGAAAATAAAAGAAAGTGGTCGCGGGCGGACTCGAACGCGGGATCTGTCAATGGTTGGGCTCCTTTATATTTTATAATTGATCACGAAATGTGAGGAGTGGGACAGACTAGTGCAGAACCCATTTCTTGCCTTTTACCAGAGATGGCCGTGGTTTGCCCACAAAACTCCTCTATACAATCTTTGGATCAACACCGCGACACAGCTGTCGTTAAATTGTTTTATTTTTTGTCAGTGTTATATTCAATCAATTCTTCTGATCATCTTCCCTTTTTCTAAATTAATTTTACTCTCGAATTGAGCATCCTGGAAATTCTGGGGCTGTGTCTTTAGACTTGGTGGGCCGTGTACGTACCAGGTCTAATTGCAGGGCGACTATATAGCGTACGCCCACTGCCCATACATCCCAACCTTAGGATTCTTAGCGCACGCACGCACCTGGGCACCTAAGCAAACACATGGCTGACGTGTTTTACCTTGTTGTGTCTTGCTTCACGTTTTGCCATGTTCTATTACGACCATACTATTCCCGGAGCCCAGAAAGGATTGACTACCAGCATATAAATATCGATATACCACAGATACGTCAGCTACTGGGAAGTCTAATATGTTTGAAACAATATCCCTGATTATTTTTTATTCGCCAATTTATCTATATAAACCATATCAGAAAGTTCAGAAGCTTGACTAGCTATCAATTGATATTGATAGTGGAGGCTCAACGAGCGACGGAGAGTGCGGGTGCATATCCAATCACAGGGGGCGAATTGTCAGACCCGTTGGAGGGGAGAAAGGTGCAAGGTGCAAAGAAAGACATTCAACCTTGGAAATATGTAGAAATGGTAAAACAAATTGTGAGACTGAGACTATCTACGTCTACTCAAAACTCAATAAATTAGGAACACCTCGAGGACCAGTAGATTTCTGGAGAAATGATGCTCGAGTCTTCCAAATCAGGACTAGCGTCCTAGTCCCGTGCCGAACCTGCGAAATGCAAGTCCATCAACTCCAAGGACCTCCAATCCCTCCCATCCCCCACTCCACTCCATTCTCCTCCCCGCTGGTCTCCTCTGATCTGCTCTATCAGAGACCATGCAGAAATCCCGGGCATTTAACTCTACCCTGGGTTCCCGGGCCTTTGCCCCGGCCCCGCGGGTCTCCGTCCACTTCCAGCGCCGCAACCTCCAGGATGTCGCTATTACCCGCACTGGAAAGCCTATCTTGAAGGTCCAAGGTGGCCGGTAAGTACTCAATTGCATCCGCAATGTTGGATTTTTGCTAATCGTGGTCGCTTCCAGGTCATCCCTCGGAGGTATCTTACTCGCGCTTCTTTCCCGGTCTCCGTCGAATATACTCACCTCTCCCGATAGGTTACACTGCCACCGTCTTTGGCGCCACTGGTTTCTTGGGTCGCTACATTGTCAACCGTCTCGGTAGGTTTAGGGATTGGCTTCTTGTATGAAGGGCAATTGACACTAACATCCTGTAGCTAAGCAGGGATGCAACGTCGTGATCCCCTACCGTGAGGAGATGACCAAGCGCCACTTGAAGGTCACTGGTGATCTGGGCCGTGTCAGCTTCATTGTATGGCGCTCTTTTCATAACTGGCAGTCAGTGGGTTGGAGCTAATCGTTTCCAGGAATACGACCTGCGCAACACCCAGTCCATCGAGGAGAGCGTCCGTCACTCCGATGTCGTCTACAACCTTGTTGGTCGCCAATATCCCACCAAGTGAGTGCAAGAAGGGTCACACGGGGTTGAGAATCGGTCAATTGACCCAATACCAGGAACTTCTCCTACACCGATGTCCACGTCGACGGTGTCGAGCGCATTGTCGAGGCCGCCGCCAAGTACGATGTCGACCGCTTCATCCACGTTTCCTCCTACAACGCCAACCGCGCCTCTGAGTCTGAGTACTTCGCTACCAAGGTGGGCTTGTACCTGGTGTATGCTTCCAATTGCAGAGATACTGAGACATTACTAGGGCTGGGGTGAGGAAATCGTTCGTTCCATTTACCCCGAGACCACTATCGTGCGACCTGCCCCGATGTTCGGTTTCGAGGACAACCTTCTTCACAAGCTTGCCGGTGTCACCAACCTGTTCACTGCCAACCACATGCAGGAGCGCTTTTGGCCTGTTCACGTATGTTGCGAAATTCCCTCCGAATATTACTTAACTTAACCTATTTTGTAGGCCATCGATGTTGGAAAGGCTCTCGAGATTATGCTGCACGACGACAGCAGCGTTGGTCAGACCTACGAGCTTTACGGTCCCAAGAATTACTCCACTGCCGAGATTGCCGAGCTGGTCGACCGCGAAATTGTCAAGAAGCGCCGCCACTTGAACATTCCTAAGGCCATTCTCAAGCCCTTGGCCTACAACCTCAACAAGTACATCTGGTGGCACACCATGTCCGCCGATGAGGTTGAGCGTGAGTTCCACGACCAGGTCATCGACCCAACTGCCAAGACCTTCAAGGATCTCGGTATCCCCCAGACTGAGCTGGCTGATCTGGCCGATCTGACCTTCCACTACTTGGTACGTCTTTTCCCTATTAATGTGTTGTCAATACTGACATATCTGCAGCAAATGTACCGTAGCGCCTCCTACTACGATCTTCCCCCTGCCACCGAGCGTGAAAAGCGTGAGGAGAAGAAGTACGTTCACGTGCTGGACGACCAGTAGTTTGTGTTTTTTAATGTGTATATAAGCCCTTCCTAGACCCAATTCCAATTTCCTTGTGTTTCTGGAATCTTAGAATCTAGAGTCTACCCGTAGTGTAGCTGTAATAATGACTGGTGGATAACTGGTCTACCCCAACTCCGCCCCGCAATCGCGATAACATAGAAAATCGATCCCACTTTACAACTTCCCCCCAACCACACAATGCCGTCACAAACCCCCATATTCCTCCTCAAAACGAGATCATCACCCCACGATGGCTATGACGATTTCCTCAACGCACAGGGCTACAATCCCTCCTTCATCCCCGTCCTAGAACACCGCTTCAATTCCAAGAACCTAGCTCAAGTGCGGGACCTGTTCGCATCCGGCGCATTCGAGCTGAACGATGCCAATGCCAATGCCAATACCCAGAATGGTTCCGAAGCTCAATCCAAGAAATACGGCGGCATGATCTTCACCAGCCAGCGCGCAGTGGAGGGGTTCGCGGAGATGATTGAGCAAGATGGCCGTGAGTTGTTCATACAACCACAACCATAATCCACCTTCATAGAAGATACTGACTACGTACTTTACACATACAGTCCCCCTCCCATCTACACCCTTGGTTCTTTACACAGTCGGCCCGGCCACAGCCCGAACCCTAACAACCCTCCGAGACAAGCATATCCCATCCGCAAAGATCTACGGCGCAGACGCAGGAACGGGCGAGAAGCTTGCACACTTGATGCTGGAACACTATAACGCCCTGCATCCATCAACACCCGAATCCCTATCCAATAAAGCCAAGCCCGGCCTCCTATTCCTAGTCGGCGAACAACGCCGCGATATCATTCCCAAAACACTTATGTCGGACTCATTACCAGTCCAAGACCGTATCCCCGTGCATGAGATTGTGGTTTACGAGACAGGGGAGATGGAGTCTTTTGAAAAGGATTTTGAGAGTGCTGTGGGTTTTGCACAGAAAGATAAGCAGATCGAGCCTTGGGTTGTGGTTTTTTCGCCGTCCGGGTGTGAGGCTATGTTGAGGGTTTTGGGACTGGGTCCATTCAAGAGTGATGGAAATGAAGATAGGGGCATTTTCGTGGCTACTATTGGGCCTACGACGAGGGATTATTTGCGCAATACTTTTGGGTTCGAGGCGGATGTTTGTGCAGAGAAACCTAGTCCTGAGGGGGTTGTTGAGGGGATTAGGAGGTTTATGGAGTTGCGCAAGAGTGCATGATTTGGATCTTGCTACGGCGATCTCGGTCTCCGGGTTCGGTATTATAGTATATATAGTTGTATACGGGACCTAGAAGTGTAATTGGACAAACCACATAGATTTTTGCGTATTTTCAAAGTGCTGTGCTTCTAATCACAAGATTCCCGTTCCAGGGTTGAATGACGTTGCATGCTCGATAAACAAATGTAGACCTTTCTCAATTTACCGCATGATCTCCTCATAGATCAGAACTGCACAAGTTAGTCAACATACCAGAGAGAATACAGGGGGGGTGGGGCGGGTAATACGTACTCTTCAGCTGTTCTTTGCTCAGTGTATCCTTGTTCTTGTCGAAATCAAAGAATCCTTCAGGAATTGGAGGTGCGGTCGGCTCGTCATCAGGGTCGTGGTACGGCTCGAGGTATGGGTGGCGCAGGGCGTCCTCGACCGAGATACGCTTAGCCGGGTTGAAGGCCAATAGTTTCTCGAGCAGATCCAAGGCCATGTCGTTGCTCTTGGGGAAGAGAGCGCGGAAAGGAATCTTCTTCTTAAATGGGAGGGAGCGGATGTACTCGCGGGCTCGTCGTGACTTGATGCCGTAGTAGTCTTCCATGGTGGGCGTACCCAGAACATCCAAGATAAGGGTCAACTGGTGGTGATCTAGGCATAATCGTTAGTATGATAATTTCCGACAACACGCTGTTGTAACGTACAATCCTTTCCGGGGAAGAGGGGCTTCCCGCTCAGCATCTCGGCCAAGATACAGCCCACACTCCAGACGTCAATGGCCTTGGTGTATTCCTTGAATGTCAACATGATCTCCGGTGCACGGTACCAACGAGTGGCGACATATTCCGTCATGAAACCCGAGTTGTCGTCGGTGGATGCGGCCGATCGCGCCAGACCAAAGTCGCACACTTTCAGATCGCAATTGGCATTCAACAGAAGATTGGAGGGTTTCAAGTCACGGTGGAGAACATTGGCGGAGTGCATGGCCTTGAGCGCACGCAGGGTCTGGTAGATGAAGTATTGGCAATGATCGTCCGATAGCTCTTGTGTGCGAATGACTCGGTGCATGTCGGTTTCCATCAGCTCCTATGAGGGGTCAGTTAATCAGGTACTGGTTCCTCACGATCCGGATCCATTTCGCATACCTGAATCAGGTACACTTCGCTAAAGGCCTCGTAATTACGAGGCCTTTGGATATCCAAAATGGAGATGATATTCTCGTGGTTAAAGTACCGCAACAGCTTCATCTCACGCAATGTGCGCAGACAAAACATGGAATGGTCGAACGGAGTAATCTTTTTGATGGCAACCTTCTGGCTGGACGGTTTGTGGATGGCGGAGCTACACATTATAAGCTTAATTGGCCTCAACTGGATCCGGCACCACTCACCAGACCACACCGTAAGCACCCTCTCCGATGACATCCTGAATTTCATATTGGTCGGACACATTGAAAGAGATCTTCCGCGACCCGCCAGATGGGGGGTTCTGCTGACCCATGTCGGAACTGATCCTCGTTAGCTCGGAATGCAGATGCGGGGAAGCTAGAATGAATCGCGGAGCTGCTGATCCATGCTTGGATAGACCAAGCTCGGAGAGACGAAGTCTATACAAGCGCCAATTCCGAAGATTGGAGGACTGGTCCAGACCCGAGTATTGAGGAGTTAATCCACTCGGGAACAGCTAGCGCGGGTTTGTTGACAAATAGTCACCAAAAGGTGATAAACGCCACAACTCATAGAACACCCAAAAATTCAAATCGGGAAACAAGCTTACTCTTTCTGTTTGTGCTGGGGGTGTGACTGCGAGTCCTAGCCCTTGAGCTGCCGGGTGTTTGGTCTGGAGTTTCGCACAATCTCTCCTGGACGCCGGTTGAGATGGGTGCGTACGTAGCTAAAAACTTCGGCGAGACGTGTACGGATATGTCGACAGTAGATAAATGCGAATAAGGGGTAAAAGGTATCGGGAGCTGGTGAACCACCAAATGAATGTTTCGGGAGGTTTCTGAGTAGGTGTTAGTTACGCTTGCGATAACGCGGTGCAGCCGTGCAGCCGTGCCGAGGCGGGGTTCTTGAAGTTTCCCGGTCACACCACCCGACTCGGGAGAGATTCAGGGAGATTCAGAGATACTTACAAAGCTGCCAGGATTGTTGAGGGAGGGAAGAAGGGAGTTTCATGGAAGGTGGGGAGAAGAGGAACAGAGGAATCAGCGGGACTCACGGGCCGTCGGTGATGGTGGGGCAAGCTCAATAGGAGAAGAAATACACACTATTTATATATGAGTTTTAAGGGGCCGAATTATAAACTATAAATCTTTCAATAGATCATCCTAGTGGTTTGATCTATCATGTTTAATCCAGAGGTTTGGTTTTAGTTGAGGGGAATGTTATTATACAGTAGAACTAGAACCCTTTGGAACCTTGGCTCCGTTTCCCATTAATCTCCTCTTCTCTCCACTATCAACTATCAAAACACCATCCCACATACGACATACCTGTAGCTTGGATCAAACCAACTGAGACTAAACCGCATGTGCAGCCACCAGCGCCAAATCCTCCTCCTTCACTTGCACACACGCTACTGTCGGAACTTGATCACAATCACAGCTCCACTCGGCGTTTCTGATTGGGGCGCCGCGTATTCCGCCCAGGTTTCACCCCCAAACACGCTATTCCATTGGCCTGTAGATCGGTGGGCGACTAATTTTCATGGTGAACACGAAACAAGTACAGGAAATAAACCTTAGCATTTTCTGAAACGACAACTGGGTCTTTCTCGGGGTCACAAAAAGAAAAGAGATTTGGCAAAGGACTCCAGTTGTCCTATACGCGTAGTCTACTAGGATTCCAAACATAAATGTGCCCGCCATTGAACAGAGATTCCGAGCCCCTAATGGTACAGGCAAACCGAGCATCATAGATCGTAGTGTAAAAAAAGAAAAAGTGGGAAGGGGTAAGGAAACGTGGGATTCATGAGAAACAAGAAGAAACTCTACATGGGACTGGCATTTACTGCACAACCTATACGAGACATATAGAATCAGTATATGAAGTCAAGGAGAATCGCAGAATGATCAACTCAGAGAACCTCATACCTTCTCCCGGAGAGTGGTCATCCACTGATCCAAGCTCACACTCTGGTCAGCCCGATCCTCCACCAACATCGTCTGGGCCCAGAGACGGAGGCCGGGCTCTCCATCCTCGCGCACCACGTACAGGTGAGGCACAATAATGCTGCCAGCACCCTTGGATCGGTGGTCCCGACTCTTCTCCACTACAGCGCGCAGACGCTGGCTGAACTCATTTTCGATCTCGGGCAGGATCTGCTTGCCCACCCGCAACTGAGTGCGGTCGGCCACACCAAACACGTCCTCGATGAGTTGGGGCACCGCATCGCGGCCGACCCACAGGAACTGTGTCTGTCCGTCATCAATCAGGTACAGACCGTACGAGGCGAGACGCTGAGAGGACAGGTTGATCGTAGGAGGAAGAATGATCTCTCCGGTCTGAGGGTCCGGCAGACCCGCGGCGTCGGGCATGTCATGGAGCGAGTACATCTTAGGGTAGATGTATTGGATGAGAAGGGGCAAGGGCAGAGTCGACAAGAGACACAATGCGGCTGAACGCATATCCGTCGGGATCTGGGCAGACTTGCGAAGACCAAGCTACATCGGGGCACAATTAGTATCATAGACATAGACAGGGGTGGTGTGAGTACTCACATTCTTGATCATGGCGAGGAACAAGACGGGCAGACCGCGGAGGTTGGCAGGGAACTGAAGACCACCACCGCTCACGCTACCACCAGCAAGCTCTTTGCGGTATGTGGTCAAGAGCTCAATAACCTTGGCCTGCAGAGCCTCACGAGCCGGCTCGAGGCCACTGCTCAAAGTACGCTCCACAGCCTTGTGGCTGAAGAAGGTTGCCACAGCTTGCTGATCAGCAGAAGCGTAGATGTCGGCCAGGTTCTGAGTGGTTGGGAGTGCCAGCGTGAGGACGCGAATCCGACGCTCGCCATTGCAGGTGGTGTGGAGAACGGCGGCTTGCAGGCAAACCACCGGCTTTGTCACAGTCTCATCGATAGCCACCTCAACAACGTAGGCCTGATCACGAGGGAAGGCCGGGAAAGCACAGAGGTCGGAACTGCGGTTGAAGAAGTTTCCGTAGAAGGTACTCATGCGCAGGCCGGTAGTGGCACGAACACGGAGGACGGCCTCCAATCCGATCTCGGATGACAAGTGGTCAGAAAATTCGCGAGCAAACTTGATGGCATCCTCTTTGCGTGCAGCATTCCACCCGGGGTAGAAGTATGTCTGGCCACCAGTGTAACGAGGCAAGTTGCTCAAAGAGGCCACATCCTGGTACTGGGATGAGAAGAGGAACATATCCACAGACACTTGAGCCTTGGAGCATTCGACAGCGAAACTCTTGTAGAAAGAGTTGCCGGTCTGCAGAAGACTCGATTCCTTGCTGGTACCGAGCACCTTCTTGTCCTCACGCATGGTGAGAGCACCGTGACCAATGTTGGGCAGCGATGCGCTCAGAACGGTGACCTTACCACCCACGGGAGAGATCAGCTGGTAACCAGCCCGCAGAGCCGATCCCATAGCGCAGCTGTTGTTCTGGGTGTTCTGGAACATCTCCTGCAGCTTGTCGAGGAAAGACTCCACATTCTCCCGGCATTCGCTCAGCGTCACCAGAAGATCAGTGGGAATGGGCAGGAAGGGCTCATCGAGGTCGCTGACAACCAGCATACGGGCTTCAGAGCTCTCGGTGCCATCCCGGGGGATACTGAAATAGTGCAGGCTGGAGTCGACCGCGATGAAACCAAGGCGGGTTCTGCGGTCTGCGTTGGGAATACGATCAAGACTCTCCTTAATGCAGCGTGCGCTAGTAGCGAGGAGACCACTGGCCACAGAAGAGTAGCTGACATCGAGCAAGAACAGGTAAACGAGCGGCTGAGGGGGGCGGACCATATATTCTTGGGGAGCAACAAATTCGACCATGCTGTGGTTCAGGTCGGCACGCAATGAACGGTCAGCGGGCTTCTGCAGGGTCGAGTCCCAATCAAATGCTTGCGGTACATCATTGGTCAGGTTGCACATGTTACAACGCCAGCGGTGGCCATGGTCGAGGAACGTGACGAAGGGGTTAATATAAGAGCGGCAGCGTCTGCATCGTGAGATGACCTGGTCGGGGATCACAGGAATGGGGTCCTCGGCGTCATGAAGTGCGCCATAGGGCTGAATAACCAAAGCGAAGGGTAGCTTGGACTTCTTAAGGAGGGAGTTATTTGTCGGAACGGCATTCAAGGTCGACCGCATATATTTTGTGGGGCAATTGGCCGTGGGGGATGGGTAAACACTGGTCTGTGTATTATTAGTATCTTCAAGGTTAAGTAGGAGGGAGGAAGACGTACCCCGGGGGGCAGGATAATAGGAGGCGGAGGGTAGTCCAATTCTGCGACATTGAAAGGTTGCGAGATGAGGTCCGTGGGGTAGAGCTGGTTCAGTTGAACGTTGCGCTGAGGCTGAGCCGCGGGCTGCTGAGGCGGGGGCATGTGGTGCGGCTCGGCCATGCCCATTCCACCGAATTGGCTGGTCATTTGCGCAACATCTGGGGCAGGTGCTACGGGTTGTTGCATCTGGGTTGGGTCGGCGCCGTATGTCGGTTGCTGGTATCCCATGGTTTGGGGTTGCTGGGGATAGGCATCGTAGGCGCCTCCGGCGACAGGCTGTCCTCCGAGTGCAGCATTGGCACCCGCGCCAAACTCAAAAGCCTGGCCAGCGTATGCTCGCTTCTTCTTTCCGCCAGCGGCTGCTGGTGCTTGCTGGGGGACTGGCGACTCCTGCTGCTGCGTGGGATCCGGGGAGCCATAGCCCGGCTGGGCGTACCCTTCCTGGGGAGGGTAACCCCCTTGTGGAGCTGCCATTAAGGTCGGCGGAGATCGTTTGTATCGGAATTAAATTCCTCGGTGTGAATGGAGAGCAGGGAAGAGGAATAAGGAATGAGGTCCGGGTCTTGGTTCAGTTGATACGGGGGAGGGGATGCGGGTGACAGCTTCGCTACCTAGAACCCCACAATTAGATTTTGAGCATGGATCACCAGGCAGAGCAAAAGGAATATGCGCGAACCAACACAGCTTCAGTGATCCACCAGAAGGGAGAGACTTACCGAAACGAAGACACGAGGGGAATCGAACACGGAGAAGCGGTGATGGAGTTGGTGGTGTACGGTGGCCTTTAGGTTGCGGCTGTTCGGCCAATCACGAGACGGCGGAGCTTACAGTAGGAGACCTTATACTTGGGTTCCTACACCTGCTTACACTTAGGACTAATGTAATATTATGAAGCATCTCTTTATGAAAGTTATATATTTAAGTACATGCTGTTGGTCTTGTTTTTCTGAGGTTAGAACATAAGTAGTAAAATGACTGATGTTCAGGTGTCAAGGTTATATATATTTCCATACCGACTCGAGAGCCGACTTACTTGACTACCCAGCGGCCTGTGCACTTTCCAAAGGTTCATGATCCTCAATATGAAAAAGACTTTTCCAAAGTCATCCGAGGTCATCACCTATTATATATCTCAAAAGAGGCCAATATCCTTCTCTTCGTGGTTATTACCCTGGAAGACAAGAATGTGTGCGATCAAATGATTGTGTCGGGGACGTTGCCCGGCCAACACTAAACAAACGCGGTGTCTCTTCATCTCACGAACTCCACACTGTTCAATCTTCTCAGTCTTTGCGTCCCCTCACGGTAGGTAGGTATTTAGATAGTTTTCTTTTTTCTTTTCCTTTTCTTTTTATTTTCTGTGGAGGATTGAAATATATATTTCCGTTGCATTTGTTTTTGTTCGCTCCACGCATCGGAAGCCAGCCTGCAGCATTTCGTCCCGATACCCGCATCTTCGAGCAACGTGCATGCGTTGATCCAGCAACATGAGCGTTCGAGTCGTCGCCCGAGTCCGGCCCCTTCTGAAGGCTGAACGAGAATTGGATATTATTCTTCGCACTGGAGCATCATCCGCGTCCATGGACCTCAAGCAGTCAGCCAACGGCGACCGCAAATTAGCAGCATTGAGGGACCGGGATAACGTGGTACGGATCCCAAACCCCAAGAATGAGGGTGAAGAATATACCTTCCAGTTCAATGCGGTGTATGATGCCGATGTGGCACAGCAGGAACTATTCGATGCCGAGGGTAAGTGGTTTAAGGGGGGATTGAAGGTCACCGCCAATTGAGGAAATGGTCCATACTGATGGCAGGATGATAGTTGCGCCCACGATCAAGCACCTTTTCGATGGATTCGATGTGACGCTCTTCGCATACGGCGTGACTGGAACTGGAAAGACGCACACAATGCGTGGCGGTAAAAGCCTTGCAGACCGTGGTGTCATCCCCCGACTCCTTAGCGGCATCTACCGACGAAACCGGAAAATCGAGAAGGATAGCAATGGTGAGACCACAGTTCAGGTCGCACTTAGCTACTATGAAATCTACAATGATAAGGTCTATGATTTGTTTGAGCCACCAGAGAAGCGTACATTGGCAGGCCTTCCTCTCCGCGACAACGGGGGCAAGACAGTGGTGTGCGGTCTTACCGAGAAGACGTGCACCAGTTTAAAGGAGTTTGAAAAGCTATATGATCAGGCGAACAACAACCGCTCCACTTCGGCGACCAAGGTACGCATGATGTTCTCGATAGACAGGCGGATCTAGACTGACAAAGGATCCAGTTGAACGCGCATTCGTCTCGTTCCCACGCAATCCTCGGCGTGAAGGTGACAATTTGCTCCGCCGACCAGACTCGAGTCAGCACAATATCTGCGATTGACCTTGCGGGTTCGGAAGACAACCGACGGACAGAAAATGACAAGGAACGCATGGTCGAGTCAGCCAGTATCAACAAGAGCCTGTTTGTTCTCGCGCAATGTGTCGAGGCTATCACCAAGAAGCAGCATCGCATCCCATACCGCGAATCCAAAATGACGCGAATCCTATCGCTAGGCCAAAACAACGGACTGACCGTGATGATTCTCAACCTGGCACCAGTCCGGTCGTATCACTTGGACACCATTAGCTCCTTGAATGTAGCCAACCGCACAAGGAAGATCGAGGTACGGGAAATTGAAAATGACCCGATATTCAAGGGGCCTGCCAGACCGGCTCCACGACCATCAATGGCGAGCTCTCGGCAGCCCCTGCGGCCGCTCGTTGCTTCCGTCAACGTGAACATGCCCGCTCCTGCTGCAAAGGACCCGGCTGCGAAGGACGAGGGCAAGCCTATTAAGGCTTTCAGTGTCTTTTCTGATCGGCCTAAGCCTGTGACTCAGATTCGGAAATCAGAAATCCCCAAAAGACCCTCTCTGGCCTCTGAGACACCTGCCATGCGCTCTCTGAAACCACCTCGCCAGCCCGTTGCAGCGAACAACCCTTCCTCCAGCTATGCGGACCTCTCTGCTGCTAGAATTGAGGAAATGGTTGAAAAGAAGGTCGAGGAGCTTCTTGCTGTTCGGGCCGAGAGCGAGTTGTCAAGGCAGACTCAAGTCCGCGAACTGAATGACCAGCTTCAGCGTCGCCTGGAGCTTCTTGAGCAGCGGATTGAAGGTACCGAGGATGATCGAGCAGAGGGCCTCTCTTACTTGCTTATGGCCAAGCAGCATCAGGCACGTGGGGAAGACAGCTCTGCTTTGAGGATGTACCAGCTAGCGCTTCCACACTTCCCCCATAACAATAAACTGGTCGCCAAGATTGCTGCTTTGAAGAAGCGCATGCAAGACAAGCCCTCAAGACAGACTTCTATCCCCGCTTCTCCTCCCAAGGAAAAGTTTGGAAGTATGCTGTCGCTAAAGAGAGAGTCCACCCTTACTATTCTTGGAAAGCGGCAGACTGAGGCAGTTGATGATGACTATTTGAACGGTGTGGAGAATGATGGGTTCTCAAGCGACGAAGAAAACATTCCTCGGCACAAGAAGCGTGCTACATCCAAGAGTGTTCGCCAGAATGAAAATGAGATTCATGACCTTGACGAATACGAGAATGGCTCTCTGTCCCCTCGTACTATGCACCTTTTGTCGATTATCAATTCGCGGGATGTGAGCCAGATCAAACTTCTGAAGGGCGTTGGTGCGAAAAAGGCAGAGGCTCTTGTTGACTGCCTCTGTGAGATGGATCAGGTCTCAAATGATGATATGCTGTCAGACCAACCTATGTTCCAGGTGGAGAGCTTAGCCCAGCTGAGCACTCTGAAAGGTGTTGGCATTCGAACCGTTGAGAACATGCGAAACGGCGTCTTGGTCTAATGATTGCATTTTTGCGGCTTTCGATATACACTCGGAGCTTTCTACTATTTTTTCTTCTTCTTATATGCATCTTCCTTCAGCGATGGCGCTGGGGCGTTTTGGTCGCTACTTTCAAGGCTACGGCAGTTTTGCAGTCATGTTCTTTTTTGGCTCAGCTGAGCTTGTTTCAATACATTCTGTTTCAGACGTTATGATAAGCCAATGCAGTGTCATTTGGTATCTATATGCATAATCCATTATTCGATATCGTATACTTCGGATCCCCTTCTATTATATCCATTATACTTGCTGTATTTTACCACGCCAACTGCTCTCATTACACCTTATTCAGCTTAGTTCCGCCAACGACGACCCTGGCAACCACAAACAACGTTGCACCAGCTAACATAGTCACACCAGCGAAAATTTGCAGCTTCGTGTAGGAGCCGGTCAGTACATCTGGAACCAATGCACCGCCGATAGGTGTACCGGTGAGAGCCGCGAACGAGATGATCGAGAAGCAAGTACCGTTGCGTATACCAACCTCTCGCAAGTCTGAGATCTGGGCAATGAGTGCCGGGGCGAGTGACACAAATGCACCGGAGCTGAAGCCATACAGAGCACTGAAAACAATTGCAGGTGCATTCCCGCGAGATGGAAGCCATAAGGCCAAGACCAGAATACCAGATAGGTAACTGAACACGATCATCACGTTGAATCGGCCCAGGCGATCTGCCAAGTATCCTGGAAGGGTACGACCGAAGATACTATACAAATCCGTCAGCTGATGAATCACCCCGTGAGAGAATCAAACTTACCTGGCAGCATTCAAGATCGGAATAAGGTACTGCGACATGTTGGATGACATTCCATACCGCTCAGCTTGAGTGATGACAAAAGTGAACGGCAAGAACATGCCCCAGAAGAAACAGAAGCTACCAGCAACGGTCACGACAAATTTGATATCCTTGAGCGGGTGCACAAAGACCATCAGATTGACCGGTTTTCTGTGATGCGTCAATCTTGATTTCAACGTCAAGTTGGCAATACCCAACATGAACAGAATGAGGAATGCACAGATTCTCATTGCCCAGGGAAAATCGACCTCGGGAATCAGATGCGTCACCATGATGGGAAAGATCACTCCGCCCAAACTAGAGCCGGAAGCCATGACTCCCAACGCGAATGCGCGCCGTTTTCCGAACCATGTGCTGACAGAGTTCACGCAAGCGTTGAAGATAGCACTTGCGCCTAGTGGGCTGCAGATACCTTGTGCGAGAATAAATTGGTAGTACTCAGTTGAGAGCGAGGTCATCATGAGGCCGAAGACGTGGAGGAAGGTGCCGCCGAGCAAGATCCATCTTGGGCCGAAGTTATCGAAGAGTAGGCCGAAGATCGGGCCCTGTTAGGGTTAGTTCATGTGTTCTCTTGATTTTGATCTGGGGATCACAAACAGCAAAGAACATTACGAATGTCTCCAGAGAGGTGATCCAGGCTACTGTACTGGGGGACATGCCGCTAAGCTGGTTGCTTTCATAGTATGTCTGGAAAACACCGATGCCTATCACGTCGTCAATAGATGTACAATCCGACTGCACAGCAAAACTCACAGTTGATCCATCCAAAACTAACGAATAGGCCACAGAACCCTCCCAACACTGTCATCCAAGCTTGTAGTCCTCCATCTGGAGGTGGACCTGGACCAGGAGGTCCTGCAGGAGGCGCATCGAGTTTCTCTGGGATGCCTTTGGCGCTCACGCCGTGTGCCTCCTCATCTTTATCTTCTGCTTTGCCCTTTTCAATATCGTGAACCTGATCGTTTATGGAGACATCGGACCGGGGAGTATTGATTATAGTGCTGTGGGTGGAAGGCACATCGTGCTCCTGATCTACCGCCATCTTTGTTTCCTGTCGCAAATAGGAAATATACCGACTCTTAACTCCGAGAGGTCGAAGCCTGTACAATCCAGCAAGTTAGCAGGCATGCTTGATATACGATCTATGGCAAGAGTACAGTATAGAAAGATCGTCAAGAACCTCAGAACAATTGCATCCACTAGGGGATGGATTGCGAAATCGTCTTACCTGGATTGATTTCAAAGCCGCAAATCGGAGATTAAACTCTAAAAGAAGCAGCACCGCCAATCCCTTACATGCGTGAAAGAAGCTTGAAAGGGAAAGAAGCTTGTCTTGTCCTACAAGAAAGCCCGAAAGCGAAACAGTGACGGGTGCAAGAAGAACAAAGGTAAGAAAAAAATTAGGACCGAGGGTAAATGCACGCTCGGCATCGCGTCCAGCGAACGTCCGCGATCTGCTAGTTTTGAGTGATAAGCTCCGCTTAACCCCGACTAGACGCTTGGCAATTAGGCCATCCATGTATACACGGGGGTAAGCCTTGAGCTTGGGTCTCCTGCCGACCAAATTCGGCTCCACCTCCCCTTTTCCTTTTAGGCTTTTAGGGGTCTGTACTTCGTAACCCACCTTCTCGTCGGGATGAGCCGAAATCGCACCTGATTAACTGATAACGGGAATCAGAATAATAAGCGGGTGTGACTGCGCAGTCTGGTGGATAACAGGGATTGGCTGTTCCATGGTATTGCATGGATGTTCATCACTGATTACCGATCACAGTACCGATACCATGTAGAAGTAGTGCTCAGTGTCAAATCAGTTTCTAGTACCATGACCCACTGCTTATGCACTTTTATATGTAAATGGGGTAGAGTAATTTGCAGAATAGTACCTAGGGCTAACAAGGTACCTGCGTAAGTAGCACGGTGATATTTAGCTTACCTGTATGGTTGGAAGGGTTACTAGTGTCTCATGAACCCAGTATAAGCTGAGTCTCAATGAATCCCAAATATGTACTGATCGACATGAAACTGATGCCAAAAGACTGGTCTAGACCCTGGAAGATTTGGACGGCAAATAGCCATGATTTGAGATTCCTGCGATACTGTACAAGATGCCATTGCAAAACCACTCTAAGCCCATAAAACAAATGCGAAACCAACCAATTTCATAGCCTTTACACTTTCTTCGTGCGAACGACTTCCTCCACTTCCTCCACTTTAACCTTGCTTTCCTCCACTTCAACCTTGCCATCGGAGCGAATCTGTGCGATGCTTTGGCTGATTACCTTGATGTCCTGGTCCAGGGTCTCAACGGAACGGGTAAGATGAGGCACGGTCACCTTTTCAGCTTCCAACTGCTGAGGAGTATATGTGAGACCTCGAGGGGTGCCCGCAATCTCGTTCACTTCCTGAGCGGACAGAACATCGTTCAGGCGGGGACCGCGCGATTGCACGAGGACAGTCGCAGGGCCGTCAAACTGCATAAAGAGCTGATGAAGAATCGGTATTAGCGAGGACTTAAAAGCTCAAGACCAAGAATTCACAATCTTACCCTATCACCCCAAATGGTCATGCGAGACCAGGTTCGTAGCTTATGGAAGAAGCGCATAGTGGACTTCCAGGCATTGGCGTTGGTCACATTCTTGATGAAATCGTTGTTTTGCAATAGTCTAGGCAATGTCTTCAAGCCAGGGACCTGGAAGCTGAGTGTGGTAGATTTGAAGCGATATGGCCGAGGCGGGTTCGAGGACATGGTGTAAGCCAACACGTTACTGTAAAGAACAAATGAGCAACCATAATGTATGCACGAGTAGATAAGCATACCTAGGGTGAGCGATATACTGCTCGCCGTCCTTCAACTCGACGGAGTATACCTGGCCGTTGCCAACCAAGGCAATCAGACCTCTTCCAGTCACCTCGGAGCTACCCCAGTGAGTTAAGCCCTATGCAAATTAGCCCGATTCCATAACAGGCCCGGATCACTACAAACCAAGTTGGTATTGATGGTCGGCTTAATGGACAGAGACCGGCCCGTCCATGCCAACAAAGCGTTCCGTTGAGCCACCATCCAATCCACAGAGCCATTGAGATTCACAACACTGAAGGAAGTCGTCGGAGAGCGGGTGGAAATAAGCGCAGTAACCGGGCTCGCTGAAGAAACCTGCCACAAGGTCAGTCAATCATTTGGCAGGGATGATTCCTGATCAGAAAGTATGCGCCGCACCTTTTGATAGAGGAAGGGCACTCCGATAACCGCCCTGCGGAAGGGTTCCAGAACGCTCAGAGTTGAAACCACCTGCGAACGAAAGAACGTCAACAACCAATTTTCACACCATTTATCCCGAAGATTCGCATCATACATTGTCTGCCTTGCCGCTTAATCCCACCAAAGTTCCCCGACGCGTGTATAGGTTCTGCGAGGCCGAGAGCGACACCGAAAGGAGCGAGTACGGTGCGCCAACGACATCGAAGCGCGCATCTATGGTATCGATCATTAGTTCATGTTCTAGCGCCCTTCAATAAGGCTACATACCGCGCGATTCCGCTGAATTGGGAGTGCTGGCGAGGGGTAGGTGATCCCCGTTCACCGTGGGCTCCGCCGAAGGCGTGGCGCGAATTTGAACATATCTTGTTTGTCGGTGGACTCGAGGAACGACTCGAGTCCAGGACAGAGTCCGGACACCTCGTGGGAGGGCGCGACTCATTGTACCAAAAGAGTGGACTGGGTTGGCACTGAGAGAACTTTACGTCAGTTTTCGGAGCTTCAAGATCAGTGAAACACGGGAAATCATGGTCCCGAGCGAACGAACACAGTTTGGTAACAATGTACTACATACATTGATTCTTTTACTATTTTCATCCGATAATCTTATTCTATTTTACTACATATCTGATCTTTTTTCCATCTGTGTTTGTTTCCCATACTATTTCCTCCAAAGGTCCTTATTCCCAATTCCGACGCTTTTCTCCGAAGCCGGCGACTCCCAAGGTTTCCCCACGAGCTGTCGCAAGCGCGGAGCTGCTGCACGCCATTCTTCCCCTCCGAGCTCCATTATGCTCCCCTGAACACCTCCAAACTGGTGAAGCATACCACATCTTCTGGCTAGGTCTTTGTTAGCAGCCATGCTGCCTAGGGCAGTCCGATCGAAGTGCTGGCGCTCAGCGCTGTACGCACATCCGCGCACCGCCGGTCGTTTTTCAAGCACGAGACCAATTCTCACACAACTACGCACGTTTAGCTTAAAGTCTGCCCTCCGAAATCAATCTACAAACAATAAAGATACCGAATCCAAGAACGATGCTGCCGCAACTACCCCGCCTTCGCAACCGGAAATCGCAAATGCCTCTGTGGCTCCGCAGCTGGAGGCTGAGGCCAAGGTCCAGGTCCCTAAGAAGGATCTCGCCAAGCAAGAATTGCTTAATGAAGGGGCAATTGCGAACAAGGAGCAGCGAAAGGCTGACTGGGCTATTATGCGGGAAATGGCTAAATACCTCTGGCCTAAGGTAATGCTCTTGGAAGATGTTTGGAAGTAGGAAGTACTGACCATACTTGTAGGATGATTGGGGCACAAAGCTTCGGGTTGGAACAGCTTTGTCTTTGTTGGTGGGATCAAAGGTGGGTTCAGCTGAATTGAAGGTTTATGATTGAAATGCTGGATCAGCGGTACTGACAAACTATAGATCCTTAACGTCGAGGTCCCTTTCTACTTCAAGAGTATTGTTGATTCCATGAACGTGGACTTTGCTACTCTCGGAGGAACCGCCTATACAGTTGCAGGGTCGATGATTATAGCATGTAAGGGATCTGACATATTTCGGGTGAAAGCTTGTCTAACCTAACTGCTTCCGCAGACGGAGTAACTCGAATCGGAGCAACGCTCGCCCAAGAACTTCGAAACGCAGTGTTTGCGAGTGTCGCACAGAAAGCTATTCGAAAAGTTGCACGCAATGTATTCGATCATCTTCTGCGGCTCGATCTCAACTTCCATTTATCGCGTCAGACTGGTGGACTGACTCGGGCCATTGATCGTGGTACAAAGGGTATCAGTTTCCTGTTGACTTCTATGGTCTTCCACGTGGTGCCCACTGCGCTAGAAATCTCTTTGGTGTGCGGAATCTTGGTAAGGACTTTGATATCTAAATTATAGATCCAGTGCTGATCCGCTTCTAGACTTATCAATATGGCTGGAAATTTGCGGCGATCACTACCACCACCATGGTCGCTTACACGGCATTCACCATCACCACTACCGCATGGCGTACGAAGTTCCGTCGTCAGGCTAATGCAGCTGACAACCGCGGAGCTACGGTGGCAGTCGACTCGCTTATCAACTATGAGGCCGTAAAGTACTTCAACAATGAGAAGTTCGAGGTGGCCCGGTACGACAAGGCTCTGAAGCACTACGAGGATTCATCCATCAAGGTGACCACCTCCCTGGCCCTCCTGAATTCCGGCCAAAACATGATCTTCTCGACAGCCCTAGCAGCCATGATGTACCTGGCCGCCGATGGGGTTGCCACAGGGGCCCTGTCAGTCGGTGATCTCGTCATGGTGAACCAATTGGTCTTCCAGCTCTCCGTGCCCCTTAACTTCCTCGGATCCGTCTACCGTGAACTGCGCCAGTCTCTGCTGGATATGGAGACGCTGTTCAACCTACAGAAGGTCAACGTGACGATCCAGGAGCGACCGAACGCCAAGCCGCTGGAACTGAAGCGCGGCGGAGAGATTCGTTTCGAGAACGTCACATTCGGCTACCACCCCGACCGCCCGATCCTGAAGAATGCCACCTTCACCATCCCGGCCGGATCGAAGTTTGCCATCGTCGGCCCCAGCGGCTGCGGCAAGTCAACGATCCTCCGCCTCCTGTTCCGCTTCTACGATACCCAATCGGGCCGGATCCTGATCGACGGGCAGGATGTGCGGGATGTGACACTCGAGAGCCTCCGGAAGGCGATCGGTGTCGTGCCGCAGGACACGCCACTCTTTAACGATACGATCGCGCACAATATTCGCTACGGCCGGATCGATGCAACGGATGAAGAGGTGAAGGCGGCCGCTGAGCGTGCCCGAATTCACCAGCTGATCGAGGGATTGCCCGAAGGCTACCAGACTGCGGTCGGAGAGCGTGGAATGATGATCTCGGGCGGCGAGAAGCAGCGACTGGCGATTTCTCGATTAATCCTAAAGGACCCGCAACTTCTATTCTTTGATGAGGCTGTAAGTGGATCAATTCTCTTGTTTTCTGGTTTTCGTTGTTTTGTTTGCCCCTTCCCCACAGGCACAAGGGCTGCGTCATCTGGCAGCGGGTCGGGTCTAGACTAATCTTTTTATAGACTTCTGCCCTTGACACCTACACGGAACAGGCCTTGCTTCAGAACATCAATAGTATTTTGAAGGACAAGAGTCGCACGAGTGTGTTTGTGGCACACCGTCTGCGTACCATTTGTGATAGCGACCAGATTTTGGTGCTGAAGGATGGCGAGGTCGCGGAGACGGGATCACACCGGGAGCTCCTGGAGTTGGACGGGGTTTATGCGGAATTATGGAATGGTCAGTATTAAAATCGCGCCAATGGGTCAATCGAATCATTGCATGCTAACGAATGTAACAGTGCAAGAGCACACACTGCAGGATGAAACGGAGGAGCCAATTACGCCACAACAACCATAGATATCGTGATAAATATAGAGGAATCTAGTGCAAAGTACAGTAAAAGCGATTTATTATCTATGGATTATCTATGGAGATTTACTCTCTCGGAATCAAGATGAAACACGACCGTAATCTCGGGAAATTAGCGCAGAACAATCCAATTGAAGCAAAACCCACTAAACCCACGTTGTCATCCCCACTATAAACTATGTTCTAGTCCCGACTTAGTGCCTCTTAGCGCGTCTTCTTCCCCTTCTCCTGTTCCTCTTTCTTTCTTTTGTTTATCCACTCATTTCAACTCGCTTGGGCAAGCCATTCATTCACTTACAATTACCCGGGGTGTCTCTCCCCAATTCAGTCGTTTCCGCCGGACAATTCCCTCGAATTCCAGCAATCCAATCCTTATCTCCTTAACGCCCAGCCCCTCAGCGTTTTGTGGCACCCACTAGTTCCTGGCGCTTGTATTCGTGCCGCCCCCTCTGCTTTTTCTTCCCCTCCCCTGATACTGCAAACTGCAAACAACCAGCTCCAGGTATGTAGAGAAAGTCCCATCACTCGATAGTCGGAAAAAATCCGAAAACAATACACCCAACCATCCACCCATGGATGCGAGCTAGACCCTGAGACTGACCCGTGGATCCAATCACCAGTGACGTCCCAAGCATCGCATTCCGTCTTTGCCGACTCGTGCTCCTATTCTCTCTAGAACACTCGCATGTTCCCAATCGAAACAGTCACACCTACACATTTACACATTCAAAATGGGTCTCATCGATAAGCTACAAGCCAGTACGTGCCCATGGTCCAAGCTCCACTCAACATCCTTGCATACATGCATACCGTACCCCATACTCCTAACGACATACTAACATCCATCTTCAGAGCTCGAGCTGTACCGTCTAGAGCAGCGTTACGCCCGCCGCAAGCACCGCAGCACCTTCTCCACAGGCGCACAATACGTCGACGGGGAATACGTCTACAACACCAACACCGGTGCCAATTCACCAACCAGCACAATCTCGAAACAATCGACCGGAAGCTGGCGTCCATCCGGGAGAAATGGACCTTCGGAATCGCGGTGGCGGTCCTGATTTCATGAACGATATCTGATCGCGTGACGGCCTCCGCTTTTCCACTCGTTCTTTTTTCCCCTTTCCCTTTCTCCTGGGTGTATCGGCGCTTTTCTTTTATTGTTTCCCTAGCATTGTGCTTAGCGTTTCCCGCTCTGCTCTGCTCTGCTCTTCGCGTCATGTCCCTGCGAAGATCTTGACGACCTTGTGTGCATAGTCGCCATGTCTGTTCCGTTGGAATGTTTGTATCTGGTATTTTGGGTTGGTTTTGTTTTCTACTCATGAATCAGCGATCGAAACCAAAAGCTGGGATCCTGTCTTTTCGGATATCTGAGGTCTTTACTTCATGCCTGTGAACCACACTTCTTTTTCTTTTTTCTTTTGGTTCATATGGTCTTCGGTGTCCATATTCAGCTTTGCATGTCATTTAGCCCCATAGCATTGAACTGTGGTTTGGTCTGGATCTACATTTAAATTGTGCGTGCAGTATTCGTAGACTTGATACGTAACTTGTACAACTACATGGAAAGGGATCTTGATGGGAGCAATGATTTAAATTGCCAAGACTACCTGGTAAAGTATAGCCGCTAAGTTTTCTTGGATTTGCGCGATCCAATACCCAACCGGCTTCCCAGGTTAGGAAGACTCGATCTTTGTTTGTGCCCCAGGATAGACGAGGACGAGCCAGCCTTGGGACTTGGCTCTGGCGCACCACGATTAGCACCCATACCAGGTCCTATACCGATTCCAAGACCACCAGCCCCGAGACTCATCATTCCAGGGCCACCCCGCGGGGTATCCGGGAGACCAGACCTATCACGGCCACCGGTGGCAGCAGAGAGAGCAGCAGAAAGGGACGGATGAAGAGAGTCATTAGCATCGACGGAGTGACGGTGTTGAGCCTGTGAGCGACGAGCGCGTTCCTGGACGGCCTTGAACTTATCCAGCAGTTCGACCCAACGGATGCTGTTTTCCTCGCGGCCTTTGAGACGGGTTCCAGTGGGACGTTCGTAGGAAGGGGCGGTTTGGGTGGTACTGGAAGGAGCATTTAGCATCGACTTTCCCTGCTGGGGTTTCTGTTCATGTCCATACCTGCGGGGGGCATTGTGAAGGAATCCAATGTTGCTGACGCTATTCAAGCGGTTCTTGAGGGCAGCAAAGGCGGAGCTCTGGGGGAGGAGCATGAGAACACCGTAAAGGCATTTGTACAGGTATGGGTATTTTTCGGGCTCGAGAAGTTGAAGGCGGAGATCTACATATGTTAGGTTGAACAGTACCAAACTGTGGGAGATAAAACATACAGGTGAATACGGGGGACTCGAGAAGCTGAACAAGCTTGTCGATTTGGATGAGCATGTTGACAGTCATCTCAAGTTCGGCACTAGGCTAGTATTAGTATATGGCACAATAAGACGAATGTCAGGGGCTTACAAGATCTGGAGGAGATTGTACGCTTGCTCGTAGGCTTGAGCAAGCAGGCACAGAGAGAAGGTGGAAACGGCATTATGGCACCAAGACCGGAAAAGAGCAACAAAAAACATTTGGCCCTCCTAGATAAACTGTTAGTTCCCTCCCAAAAAAGAGAATAGCACTGAAACAAACCCGAGAGTCCTGGTTCCTCAATCGCTTCCTCATATCTGCCAGTTCGGGTGCGGTGATGAGGTTATTGTTAAGGTTCTGCACCATAATGCTGGCGAATTCAATGTCCTAGCATATGTAAGCAATCAGATCTGCTACATCTAGGTTGGATAACACACCTCTTCCTTCTCCAGACAGTCCGCCAGTGTCCGATAGATACGCTCTGGGCTCAAGTTCAGACACAGCTGTCGGATAATAAGATTTCCGCGCACCTCAAGCAGATGTCTATCAGTGGAGAAGAGCTGTAACAAGTTCACCATGAAAGAAGCAAAGTAACTATCTTCACTGTTTCTGGAGATCTGTGACAATAGTTGCAGATCTTTTGTCACAACTGCTTCTGCCGGATCGGATAGGGTTTTCAATAGAGCTGGGAAGGTACCGTCGTTGAACGCAACCACTTTGCGGGGTGTCTTGCGGTGTAACATGATGAGCCAAGAAAGTGCAGCTACCCGAGTGGTTTCATTCTCGTTCAGGAACTGAAGAGTGAGAGAATTGACCGCCGCGGCATAGTCAAGGTCGGCAGGTTGAAATGGGGTTGAAACGAGACTGCTACGCGGAGTTGCTCCCGAAGACTCTTGAACTGATTTTCTAGCCTCATTGTTTGTCTCCGAAGATTTCCTTTCAGTGCCCTCTCTACTGAGCGCGACGGAAGGAGCCTTCGATTGAGCCTGTGTTGCTTCATCGGTGTCATCTGAAAGGGTGTAGATGTATTCAAGAAGAGACTTGTTGACTCGGTTGGCTTCTTGTCGGACTGATTCCACGTCACTAGACAAGGCCGGGAGCACCTGTGTGAGAAGCGTTGGAACAAACGGAAGAATATCTTCCGGGTTGAACTCAAAGAAGGAGTCAATCCAACGCAAGGCCTCGACCTGCATTGCTTCCTCTGTAGACATGCTGTTAGTCTTGGGCTTGGAATGGCGGAAGAGTGAAGTTACCATATGAGGGATCAATAAAGCTGACAAGAATCTCCAAGATCTTGGGGAAATCAATTTGCACATCCTGCCCCGGAATCCAGTCTCCCTCAGTTTGGGTGAGATCATCGTCGACGAGTGATTCTGATACCGCGTCATCCACGGCAATGTCGTATTGGTTTCCTTCTCCCGCGCCGGTGTCCACCGTTTGCTCGGTTTTGGCGCTCACACTGACAGAGTCGCTTCCGACGGAACGTCTGCGACTTTGGCTCTTACGGCTTTCTTCAATGCCCTTCTTCAGTCGGGTGATCCTCCTGATCTCTTGAAGGAATCGCTCTAGAAGGCCCTGGGTTGCAACGTTGACATCTTGGTCGGGTCCACCCAGGAACTTGATCAGGCCCTCTAAGAACTCCGGTAAATAACTAATCAGCTCTAGATCAGGGATAGTATCCAACAGAGTCAACCAGGAGACTAGGAAGTTGCGAGTAAACGGAACAATCACATGGATCCGCTCTTTCAGCAAGGGAATAAACCTTTCAAGTGAGAACGCTGTAGGCAGCTCGACCTCCTCGAATGGGTCAGCATCTGCTGATTTCTCTGCTAACTGCAGCACAGAGACATATGAAGCAGCAGACTCCGCAACAATATCCTTGACCAACCGATCGAGAAGCTCGGCGCCATTCTTCACGGAAAGTTCGATGTCCGAGGCAAGCTATGATACAGAGGAACGTTAGTTGTAGTAAGTAGGCATGCATGTAGTTTTCTCACCTTAGCTAGCGCGTCGAAGATATCATTGAAGAAAAGTAAAATCTCCCCCTTGGCTACTTTGGCGATGTTGTACATACTCTCGCAGGCATAATATCGGACCCTCGCATCTGGATCAGTGAAGCACGCCAGGACGGGCGGCACGATCTCTTTCAAGTAAGGTGCTACTCCTTCCTAGAGCCAGGTATCAGTACCACATTTTAATATTTCACTATCTTGGGAGACTCACGTATCCCAGGGCAATCGAAGCGGCCGCCAGGCCAATCAAACCACCGTTTCGGGCGTGAGGTTGGTGTACGGCATATGCATAATCATGGCAAAGCTGCTCGACGATCTTCGCTACTTTTTCTTGATCACCTTTGAAAACCGCCTCGCGAACGATTAGCTCGAGTCTGCGGGAATGTCGCGTGTTAGCTCCACCGCAATTAGCCTTTTAGAGATTCCATGCGACGTACTCTAAGGCTCCTTGCTTCCTTTTATCATATAGTTTATCGTGGAGCAACCTCTGAATTGAGTAATCCATTGCTCAAACGGAGAGCGCTGTCACGAGCTCCGATTAAGCAATGTTCATGTTGGAGGGGGGGGTGTGTCAAGGTTCACGGTCGGGTCGCGGTCGGGTCGCGTGCGGATTGAAGTAGCTTAAATGTGTGGTGAAGGAAATGCACCAGATGTTGTGCGAGCTTTGTGGGTCACTTAGCCTCTGGAAGAAGCGAGGTGGTGAACGTGGTGAAAGGATGCGTTGTCAACGCGGAGATGGGAAGTCCAAGCGTGGTGTGACGTATGTCAGCAGCTCGGGCCTGGATTCGGGCCGAAGCTATAGATCAACAACTGACATAAGTTACATTGAAAGGGAATATCTGTGAAGTTGGGGAATTCTGAGGGAGTTGAGTCGAGGGAAATGGGAAGCATATGGTATATTATTAGGAGTGTAAATAGTAATTTTCTTTGACCGGTTTCATTTCGCTATAGAACAAAGACAGAGTAACTCGATAAACAATTCCTCGAAAATATAGCATTCACAAGTTCAATCATAATGACGCCTATTCATTAAAAGAAAAATCAGGACACATTTACTTCACAAGGAGATAGTATGAATATTAACATGAGAAGAGATATTTATTGTTTCATTCCTAAGCTTGGAAGTACCCTGGACACCAGAAGAGAAACCCGAGGTGGGGAACTAGGTACACGACACACCAATGCTCATTCCCAGTTTCCTTCGAGTACAATCTCCTCACCCATTTCCATTGCCTTCAGCAGTTCATCAATAGTCCACGGTTGATATACATAGCCAGCGGGAATATTAGTATTTTGAAATGGACTCCCAATGTCCAGATTAGCGAGGGCCTTGCTATAGTTTGCAATCGCGTATTGCTCCGGATCATGCTGCCAGATCCAAGTACCAAGTAATCCAACCGGCTTCGCCTGCGACGTTTTGGCATTTGAAGAGCGTTGGCGCATCTCATGATTGAGCACACCCAAAAGCTGCAGACAGGCGACACGTTCAAACCTGCATGATAACATGTTAAGAGTCGTTCGGTATCTTCCTAAGAATCGAAGTCGTTGACGAACCTAAGCTTGTTATGAACACGGGTTGCCCAGGGTACGTTCTCCTTTCCTGCAATCTGCAAGCACGTTGCCAGCGAAATGGCATCTTCCATCCCCTGCGTAGCACCATTCCCAGAAGACGGAAGAAAAGTGTGAGCCGCATCGCCGATCTGAACGATTCGCCCGGTAGACGAAGCCCAGCAGGGTTGAGGATCACGCCACATGAGTCTGAAGTCGTGGATCCTGTCCTTGGGTGTTGCCCGTATCAACTGGTTTGCGTATTCGGGCCATCCTTCGATTGTGGCTGTGTTTTGGAGGACGGCTTCTGGATCTACCAAGTTTGACCAAGACTCTGTGCTCTCTTCTCGGTTCTAATTTGGTATTAGTGAATTTGAGTCAAGAAGTCGCAGGCCCTTTGTGTTGTGCTTTACCGGATAGGTGAGATACCATGAGATCTCATCTTGGGTTCTTCCGAAGAGCGCGTGAACGTTGTCACTGGAATGTCATTAGATTTGTTCCTTAGAAGGGTGAGTCGGAGATTGTAACGAACCCCATCCATAGTTGTGCAGAGGGTCTGTCGTGATCTAAGATAGGGAATCTCTCCTCGAAGACAGGATCCATGAGAGCTGGATCAATGGGACAGGAGGCTCGGTAGATTGAAAACCCGGTAGGACGGGCGCGAACCTCATGGCCCAGCGTGATACGAGACGACGTGCTTCCGATCCCATCAGCGGCGATTACAACGTCGGCTTCAAGCCGCTCGCCACTTTCGAGAATAACCCCGGCCCCAGAAGAACCCATGTTCTCGTAGTATTCAACAACTTGCTTGCTGTATTCCAGCATGATACCGGCTCGCTCAATCTGATCCGACAACATCTTGTGCATCCTTGGACGACCGTGTCTGTATATCTTGGGTGGTTGGTTATTCTGATCTCCAGCGGTACCCTCGGAGGGATTCAATTCGAGCGGTTTTGGGCCTGAGATCATCTCCCCAGTAATTTTATGCCATGAAATCCATGGCTCAGATGAGATACGCTCGTTTTCCTCAGCCATATCTGGCCACTTTTGCAGTGCGCGGATCGCGCTGGTGCCTATCGTAAAACCATCACCTACAAACTCCGAATTAGACGAGATGATGATTCAAAATGTAAAACAATGTAAATTTATTTACCTGATAACAGTCGCGAAGGACTTCTTTCGAGAATCCGCACGTCATGCCCTTTGCGCCAGCACTCGAGACCAGCCAGTAAGCCAGCGACACCTCCACCCACAATGAGAACAGAGATACCCGACGATGGCGACCTCGCAGGTAGTCTGCTGAAAGTGCGATTTGCGTGCGGCAGATACGTGGCACACTCTGCGTTCGGCTTGGTGCACATAATTTTGCGATAGACTCTAAGAAAGCGGAAGATGTAGTGAGTTTCGGTTGTCACAAATCCTTCTGTTTTGCAGAGATTCTAATACAACAGCTGGAGGTAGTGCCTGCGATACCAGGTGGGTGCATACCGTACTATTTATACATTCGATGTAGAGTTAATCCGGAGGAACGGAGTCCTGGTCCGGAGGGGGCCAATGTTCACCTTAGCGCTGTCAGAAATACCTCGGAGCATGACTCGGAGCAAGGCTCGGATCAAGACTCGGAGGGTCGAAGGCGCCCCGGATTCCGTCGTAATGACCATATGGAAACAACACATCCACTGGCATGTTGAGCATAAAGCTAAAGTCCAGTGTTTCCAGAGGTGCTTGTATATTGGCTTTCTCCTGAGCTTCTGACCTCATGTGGTGCACCGCACTAAATATCTGCAACCTTGGAATCAATCTTTCATAAATCTCAGGTGGCTCTGAAGCACCCTCTTTATGAAGATTTTTCTCTAGATGAAGAGTCAGTGCATCTTTCATCTTCTTAGTCAGCATGTCGGCTACTTGATCAATGTCAATAGTGCTTCGAACATAAGCCCGATCCCAGCCGATCTTTTCACCCTGGAAAAGAGTCAATCGGGATAGCGTGACCATTGTGAGGCCAAACTGACACCAAATCGTGAAAGGAAAGAAGGGGAACAAGTCAACTGGAAGGGAATGGATGTCAAAGACAAATGACTTCACTGCCTCTAAGCAGCGGAAAAGAAGATCCAACCGCGTTGTCGAGTAGTCGCCGTACTGGGTATCGGAAAAATCCTCAGTCAGGCAGATTCGATATATGATGATTTCTACCGTTTGGTAATGGAGAGATAAGATGCCTTTGCGATTGGTGATCATAGGAAGTCAGCATAGAAACAAAGGGAACGGGGCGAGATCCATGCACTGACCTGATTGGGGTAGTTCGCAGGAGAAAGATGTCTTGAGTCGCTGGAGCTCTGCCTGGTGACCTCGAACTATCAAACCGAGCGGAGTGGAGACAACTGCAGAAGAGCCTAGCTCGTTAATGGGCGTTGTACGATGAACTTTGTCACCGAGATGCACGACTCGTATCAATTGGACAAGATATGTGTCGGTAGGAAATTCCATCGCTTTCGTCAATTCTTCACAGCACTCATCGGTGTACTTCGTGAAACGAACGGGCTCCATGTCTCTCACACAAATGGACAACCTGAGTAACCGGTCAGTATATCATATGTCGGTGACAAAAGTTAAATGGTATGGATACACGTACATCACACTGATATAGTAACATCCTAGATAGATCCGGCGCTCCTCTAATGTTCGTGCGGGGATCATATGAGGGTGGAAGTCGAAAGCTCTGAGGTAGGAAAGAGGCCGATCAAGGCTCCTTAAAGACGCTATCCCTTGATTCAAATTCAAACTGATGACTTGTGCAATTGCCAACTGCATATACACGTCGAGTTGTGCGCTGATCTGCGGTTGAATGTGGGCACCAACGGGGCCATTTTCCGGATTGGCAGATTGTTCGTATTGCCAGCGCGGGAGAGGAGCAATAGTTATAAACCAAGACAGATAAAGGAGAAGTCCCTGAAGGAGGTCCAGGCTGTGTTCACCCTTTAAGACAATGTGCTCCGCAGCGTACTGCTTGACCATTTCCGCGATTTCTCGCTGACGTGGTGCATGTTGACAAGTGACCATAGTGATGTTCAGATGGAGAAATGGCTTTTCTCGACGTAGCTGCTCTGCAGTAAGATGAGCCGGAATGGCAATGAATGGAAACAAAGGCAGGATTGATTTTCTCAAGACATCCATATAAGCCTCATCATCTTGCCCGTCTGGCGACGAACTATCCTCGTCTGGGTAAGTTGAAGATTGCTCTGGCGAATGACTGGTATTAGATTGAGCATCCCTGGATCTTTCTGACGCGGCAAGCAACTCGACCATTCGGTCAAGTTTTGCCTCTAATGCTGAAACCTCGCTGTCCACGCCAATTAGCGCGCTGCTAGGAATGAAACTCCAAATACTTACAGATTCCCTTTAGCCGCTTTCGTGCGACGATGTGATCCAGGGGTCTGGCCATTACACTCCTTTTTTAGACGCTTACAGCTGCGAATTTTTAGTTCTTATCGAGCTTGATAATCGACTAGTCACTTACCGCTTACAGACTCCGTTTGGCTCTGGTTCACATCGTACTTTGGCTTTGGCACACGTCCTACAAGCCTTCGGCATACGAGAGCCGGGTATGTCATCCATTTTGGAGTGGGCTATCGGGCCAGGTCCCACTGCAGTGCGGGGAAATATGAATACCGGGGCTATTCTGTGTTGATGATCAAACGGTGGGTGACCAAAGGGTAAAGAAGCGGACGCGGAAACGGAGTTGTGATTTCTCATTCCTCGTTGGTCCCGCCGCCCCACTGATTCCGCTTCATCATCACTTGAGCACAGCTGTCAGAGGAGAACATCTGAACATATATTGTATAACAGCGATGAAGGGAGAGATGAGTATGTATATGATCTGTATGCTGTAGAAAGATGGTAAAAGAAGATGAAAAAGGGAGATGGAAAAGGAGGGAGATCTCTATCCCCACGTCTGTAATGATAGAAAGACACCTGAGGCACCCATGACATGTGAGGATTGTCGACCAAAACAGATCATGAAAAGAAGAGAGTGAGTTGCTCTAATAAAGAATCAGAGAGTATGCTTCCCCAGCATTGATTTTGTTAAATTCCGGGGTACGATATCCATACACTAAATTTGCGTCCCGCCCCCTCCTTTTCGTTGCAGATGACGCGGGGCCCGCATTTTGTGGGAATGTGGGACCTTACGAATATTATGAACATTGAATAAATCCAAAGGAGCTATATTGGGACGCTATCTCCCTTTCAAGGCTTTATTGGAATCTCAGAGATCGTGTGAAATCATGTCTGCTTCCGACTATGACACAGATGTGGTGATATGTGGTTGCGGCCCCACAGGAGCAATGCTTTCTGCATACCTGGGCCGGATGAACATCTCAAATATTGTTCTAGAAAAGGGAATGGCAATCACGACAGATCCACGTGGAATTGCTTTGGATGAAGATGGAATTCGATTGCTTCAAGGACTGGGATTGTATTCATCCATCTACACGAAGATTGGCACCTGTAAGTACAGTACAGTGCAGTTCAGATAGAGAATGGGAGATGACTAACCGCTGATTTAAAGGTATGAACACATTCAAGTTCATTGGAGGTACAGACCCGGTCTTGGACCAGAAAGGGTTTGTTGAGATGGACTACGGAACAGTAAGGTTCTCTTCTTCTTCCCATTGACCAGAAGCTTACTACGGGACAATTCTCACATAGACGGAAGGCGGGACAGGACATGTAGGTTTTATCTGCCACAAACAGCCGGCATTAGAGCAATGTCTACGCGATGCCATGGACACTTCAAGTTACTGTGATCATCGCTCCGGATGTGAAGTGATTGAGCTCGCTGAAGAGGAAGAAGGCGTATCATGCAGATACCGGGATTCTAGCGGAGACGTACGTCAAATCAAGGCCCGCTTTTTTGTCGGAGCCGATGGGAAGACAGGTTTCACGAGGAAACGGTATCTGGAGCCCCGAGGTATACTTATGGAGCAAGCGCACCAGTACGATATTATTTCCTATTTGGAAAGTATACCACAAACTAACGGTACGACAGAGCCTTCTATGAAGAGGTATGGGTCGCATTGAATTGGAAAATCAGTCTTCCAACCGAGAAGACCCACCCAGAATTTCCACTGTGGAGCTTGGGCTATACGCCTGAACAAGTCTATGATTTGTTTTTCCCTAGCAATTTCCGGTTTCTTTGCAACCCGAATAGGCCATCTGTCTGCGGGAGATTTGGACTTCCCTCAGATAGACTATGGAGATTTGAGTTTGTAGTGCTCAAAGATGAGGATGGGCATGAAATGTCAAAGCCTGAAATGATAAAGAAGATCGTGTTTCCATATATCACCCACTCCGGGGCGCAATATGGGTAAGTTCGTGTCTAGCCAACATCATTGACACAAATGCCTTACTGAGACATCCCAGATTACCAAAGGACATCGCTTTTCCAGAGGATTGCATCCAGGTTCTTCGGTGCCGTCCGTTCAATTTCTCTGCGCGAAGCTGCAACAGATGGTCTGATGGACGGGTAATTTTGTGTGGCGATGCTGCCCACGTCTTCCCACCCTGTATGCATACCTTGACTCCGATGTACCTGAGTGTTTGAAACTGACTGAGCTCAATTATAGTCGGAGGGCAAGGAATAGCATCCGGTTTTCGTGATGCTGTCTCCCTGGCCTGGCGTCTCGCACTTCTCTGTCGAACCAAGCCCCAGAAGTCTAGGTGGCACGAAGGTGTATTATCAGCATGGTACATGGAGCGCAAACAGCAACTGGAGAGGTCGCTCGCCGCCACTATTGCGAATGGAAAG
The DNA here is from genome assembly GCA_028829675.1 of Penicillium tannophilum. NCBI lineage: Eukaryota > Fungi > Ascomycota > Eurotiomycetes > Eurotiales > Aspergillaceae > Penicillium > Penicillium tannophilum. The sequence continues at coordinate 509,154 of JAQKAK010000011.1, forward strand.
TTCGTATCGGAGAGCGACCCGTTGAAGATATTGTGGCGAACTGTGTTCTTCTGGTTCATACACATGGTTCCATCGTGGCGGGATGATCTCCGACGTGGCCAGCGCAAGGACGGTATGGTTCGATACGAGCACACTTCGGATAAACTTCCATTTTTACCGAAGTACAATGGGGGTGTCTGCCTTCCTCAGGTATACTGCAAGGCTGTTGGGAATCCACATGGGGATGTTTTCTTCACGGATGATGTTATATTTGGTCCACAGAAGCGGGGACTGTTCCAGCTGATGGTTTACTTGAAGGACATAAATGAGCTTCCCACAGCACAAAAAGAGATCATGGACATTGATGACCATTCAAATGGTGAAATTCGAGCAACTGACGCGACATTCCTCATCGAGGACCCTTCTAGCCAATTGAGCGACGCTGCCCACAATGTCTTTCGATTAGCCACCGGAGGTGAATTTGAAGAATCTCCGTTATGTGAAAGGAGACCTGCTCCACGATTCTACGATCCAGGATGTCTTGCAAAAGAGCTTAGGGGAGGGAAGTTCGTGATTTTGCGCCCTGATAGATTCGTTTTCGCTGCATGTTCTTCCAAGGAAGAGCTGTGGGATGCGACCAGAAGCGCGACGATGTATTTGAGTGGTGTAAATTAATTTCCAGAACCAGACTGTGGACCCCGATTGAAGCAACTTTTAGAAGCGTTCCAAATGCCCCGAGCTCCCGTCGCAATTGCGTGCCTTCCATCGTAAAGTGGGTAGATTACAACAGCGCCAAATGCGCCAAACTGCCAGATGATAGCAACTGTTGTCCACCCAGAGAAAAACGACTTGGTGAAAATGTAGTCTCGGTACAGTGGAAGCGGCCATACGATGACAGTGACCAGGAAGAGCACCACGAACGACACGCATGCAATTTTGAGCCATTTATAGAGCTCTTTCAGCGTTGCGTCATCAAAGGGATGTTGGATATCATCGAGATTAAGAAACTGGATTGTAGATATGGATGGGGATGTCGTAGGGCATGATTTTTCTCCAAGGGCATGAATGCGCTCTGGGTCAAGGTCATGTTTGGGCTCTGACTGAATAGTAGCAGGCATAGAATTCACCGAGCTCTTGGGATCTTTCAGAGCACTCGACGGATCTTCTTCATGGGATTCAACACCCTCGTTGAGTGTGCTGGTATCTGATGCAGCGTGAAGCTGTGCTTCATCGGTCAGTTCAATGCGGAGGAACTCACGCCAGTCAAACTGATAAGGATTGTAGAGAGACAATAAGACTGAATAAAGGGCCGGCGAGAAGAAAGATGCAATAGCTGCATATAGAGCGGGATACTCATTGGACGTTGTATCGATGTTGACAGCCCCATACATTGATTTTGCTGTTGCCAACCAGACAGCAAGTCCTGTAAAGAATCCCAATATGGGAGCCACAATGGCAGCGAGACGGGTTTGACGCGACCAAAAGAGTGTCAAAATAAGCGGAATGATACCAGGGCATGATATGACCGGTCGCAGGTAGTTAATCCAGGTCATGTTCGCCCCGCCGTAGTTCATCGCGATGGAGATTCCTGTTATGAAGATACCGTGAATGACCACTGTCAAATGGCTGACACGTACCAGCTTCTTGTCTGTAACTTTGGGGTTCAGATAGGTCTTGTAGATGTCGTAAGAGAGAATGCTGCTCACGGCAATCATAGACGACGAAACGGTGCTGGTGAGAGCCATAAATAGAAGGAAAAAGAACCCAATTATCCCCTTGTCGCCAAGCAGGGCTTTCAGTGTATAAGGCATGACCATGCCCATGCTCACCTCGGTCGAAGTGAGGTCACCGGGGTAAGTCGGAAAGATGGGCGTATTATGGATTGCGCGGGCTGCCAGCCCGATGACCGTTCCTAGACCCCATGGAATACCAAACACCGCGATCGCAGCAATACTGTATCCAGGAACGGTGGCGCGCACCTCCGTTGCGAAGGACTTCTGCCAGAACGCGGTGTCCTGTTAAGCCCAACATTAGCCTATAAAATTGTTTTGACTTTTCACATAGGGGTAGGGGGGAGGGGGGGGGGGGGGGGGGGGATTGGCACGCCTTACCATGACAACCAAAGCCAAATTTCCGAATTTCAAGATCAAGCCCCAAATGATGGCTCCCTTTGACTTGAAGGTGAGCAACGAGCCGTCATAGTTACCGGAGATGTAGTTTTCTCCCGCAGTAGCAACCACCTTATCGTACAGTCCACTCAGTCCACCCACCGCAGAATTGGTGAGTACAGCCAGAGTGAAGTAAATGATAAGAATCAGGGCGATGGTAGTGTGAAGATAATCGGTGAGGAATGTGGCTTTGAGGCCACCGACAGCTGTATAGAGGACCACTTTGCAACACTCAGTGGGTGCACAACATGGATTGAATAGAGAACAACATACCTCCCAGTGGGATCAAAATAGTCGCTGCCACAAAGTTCATGCCAGAGACTCCGTAGATAAGTTGAGACCCGGTCATGATCATAGAAGCGCAACCAAAAACATTGTTTACCAAATTGAGGACAACAAACACAAGATGTCCGATTTTCCCATATCTCATGCGCACAATCTCCAAGGAAGTGTGTGCATAAGGAACGCGAATCTTTGCCATGACACCGAGCGCTGCCATCAATGCGATCTGGAAGCAAAGACCAGAGCCCCACCACTATGTCCTTGTTAGCTTGCGAGCAAAGCTTTCAGGTAAGAGTCCATGGGCATACCAGTGGAAGTGCCAATCCGTATCTGTAGCACATCGCCGCTGCTAAGACCGTCTCGTTGATCCACATCCATGATGAAAACACTGCTGAAGCTGTGAGACCCGTGCCAACGGATCGATTGGCGACCATAAACATTTCGGATTTTCCTGAATCCTCGGAGAGATAGGCTCTTTGAACCTTGACAGCTAACAGGATGACACCACAGAAGAGCACTCCGAGGCCGATAAGCAGGCCATAGGCTGCACCTTGAGGGATCAAGGCCAGCTTAGCCGTATCTATTGTGTTAGACATGGTTAATGTCCAAAGACGATAAAAAGATGTCGATGAAAACCAGTCCGGATAGCTGGATACTATGGTATACTTATTTAGTCCAGGGTCCAGGTAGCTTTAGCGTCTAGTCCATTCTATAATACGCGTCCAATCACGAATCTCGAAAAACGCGTAATAATCTAGAAAGAAAGGTCCGAGGTGTCGTAGGTTCTTGCGTAGTTCGTGTCCGCTATTGCGTTATGCAGGAAGGCTAGCTTTGACATCCTTGGCTAGATCTGTGATTGACTCCTCAGACACCACCTTGAAAAAGATTAGTATGCAGCTGTTGGTAATTTGGTAATATAGCATAAGCAGATGCAAAATAATGTCGAATTTTTGAACTGCAAGCTATAAGCATGTCAGGCAGCTTCAGCAGAAACATCGCAGCTGGAGATACGTGAAATACTTTAATAACTAGTATCTCAAGTCTGACCAATAGAGTTTAATATTTAAGATAAAGTCTTGGAAGAGAAAGAAATAATGATGACATTGGGTCTTGCTACCAATGAGAATTGTTGATTACCCCTCGGATTGCGTGCAATAATCACTCGATGGCGATGGAATCGCTCGCTATCACGAACCAACAAGAATGCCACAAAATCCCCCTGCACCATATATTTAAGCTAAGATGACAATTTGTCGGCCGATAGAATCGAGTTTGACATTACTATCAAAAATAATGAGACGAGGGGTGAAATGGGATTATGGATCATGTCAGCTTCTCAAATCAGCCGAATCCTCTACTTGGGAATCAGAATAGCCGACTCTCAACCACACAGGAATCATAACCCAGATTAGAAGATGGCAGGAAAGACGGAGCGAGCTCAGAGCCCATGAAGCAGCGGAAAGATTAATATATCGCTGTTACCGTGAGTCTGACCGATGAATACACAATGCTCTTGGTCGCAGTCTTGCAACAGTGAAGCACCTGTATAAAGCTTGCGTGGGATAAAGTGTCACCACATACAATGAGGAACTGCGATACAGAGTCAAGGCCGCTTGGAAATTTTGCCAAACGTTCCTTGATTTGGAACGAGCTTCACAACGCTCTTCGGAAAGCTTCTTTTGCACCTCCACCGTCAGAATCAGTCATCTTGAGCATCGAAAACAGAGCCTGATGTGTGAAGTACACTAGTTACTGACGAGTGGTTTAGGTGAGCTCCAGGCTAAGGTCACTGAAAGCTCTGCGAGCGTTGCGAGCGTTGTGGGTAAAATGGAAGGATATATAGATGAAGCTGGAATGAGCGGATCAACCTTGTCCGTACCCAATTCCTCGGAGCTTTCGGTCAAATTATCAGCGTCCATTTGTGCCTCCGTTTGTTCTTCGAACTCCAGTGGAGATTCTCGTGCGCCAAAGCTGACAAGAAGCCACCACCGCCTGCAGACCATTCGGAAGTATATTTAAATGACATACAGGACACGAAAGACTGGCCTATCTCAAAGAGATACACAAGTGATGCCACGAGTCAGCTGGGTGATCATTCACTTATGCATGAGATTGAGCATGTTCATGGTGGTGCAAAATAAGCGGAGCGAGATATGGTCGAAGTGAGATTTTTCTCCCCTTTTCGAAAGAAGCCGGCATGAGACATTGCACGTTTTCGATATACTTACAACGGGGCCTGGATTGCCCCTTGAAGTCATCAGGCGTATATTTGACTAACATAGTCAAGCTATTCAAGGATCAACTTTCATTGCAGATGAGAAAAGTTTGTTTGAGAATGATTGCCTTGAACTCGTTGAACTCGCATATCCCGGGAACCATTCTGAACTCCGGCTTGCATAGGAGGAATTGGAAATCTTTATACTTATTTATCTGGCATATGATACTTGGTCTCGAACCTTTTAATGATCTATCATGTATCGTTTGGTTGGGCTAGCGCCAACTTGAACCTTGGAACGCCCCACTTTGACCGTACTTTTATGATTCAGTGAAAGGGATTTGAATACTGAACTGCTCATGAAGAACATCAGCCCTCTACACCGTTAAGGTGTTTGAGTTTCCCTTAGAGTAGATTCCATTTAGTGGCATTTTGTTTTCTTCTCTATCACTCACCACGACCGTAGCAAATGGAACTTGGTATAGGCGAGACTATAGTGATTTTGCCGACAAGATCTTGAAGCTAAGAAATAGCCGAGTTGGTAGTGGGGCTTTTTGCATTCCTACTCCAACTGAGTACCTCAAGGAAGAGGAACGAGGATCCTTATTGGCCCACGCCTTCCATGAGGCATTCCGAACTATGGCGTGCTTCTGCGACAGGCATTAGTTGGGAGACTAAAAGCAGAATCTGAGCTCGCTTGTCCGAACAGAATCTAGTAGAAAGGATGGTGAAAGTAAATAAATATAGGCCCGTTCTTGTCTTGGGCGAAAGGTGGTAAACTTTACTCTACCAAGCTTTTTGGCGTTAGCCAAGCATTCTCATCCAGCCATGGCGCTCGCCGATACCATCGAACACGCGGGTATCATACCCGAGAAACGCATTTGGTACCGAACAACACTTTTCAATGCTTGCGTAATTGGTTTTGTCGGCTTTCTTGCGCCCGGGTTATGGAATGCGATGAACTCACTAGGAGCCGGAGGAGAAGAGAAGCCATTCCTAGTAAATGCAGCGAACGCTCTGGTATTTGGTCTGATGGGAATATTTTGCTTATTCGGAGCCCCGATCGCAAACCGCATTGGTCTCAAATGGGCGCTTGTCCTCGGCGCAACGGGGTATCCCCTGTACTCTGCAGGCCTGTACACCAACGACCGCTTTGGTAACGTCTGGTTCGTTCTGGTGGGTTCTGCGGCTTGTGGTATTTCCGCAGGGCTGTACTGGGCTACGGAAGGGGCTATTGCTATTGGGTATCCGGAGCCTGCTAAGCGTGCGCGATACATCAACCTTTGGGTCGTATGGTCGATGATGGGGCCCATCGTTGGAAATTCGATCGTTCTGGGTTTGAATATCAATACCGATGGAGAGGGCAGTGTCGGGTATACAACCTATATTGTCTTTATTGCGTTGCAGTGTCTAGCGGTGCCGGTCGCTCTTCTTCTATCTCCACCGGAAAAGGTGCAACGTGATGACGGAACGGCCATCGTGGTTCGGCCGGAGGCATCTTGGAAAGAAGAGTTCCAGGCTTTGTGGCGCACTTGCAAATTGCGCAGCGTTATTCTGCTGTTGCCAATTTTCTGGGCGATCTACTTCAATGAGTACTCCAGCAACTATGAGACGTACTATTTCAGTGTCCGTGCTCGTGCCCTTATTGCCTTCTTAACCGACTGGGTCGCCATTATTGCTTCACAAAGTTTGGCACTATGGCTAGACTGGAAGAAGTTCGATCGCAAAACCCGGATTACATACTCATGGTACTGGGTTATCCTGGTCCATGTTGTCACCTGGATCTACGCATGGGTTGTGCAGTCGGAGTACACAGCTAATCCACCCTTCTTTGACATCTATACCCCGGGATTCGTCAAAGGTGCCTTCACTCTTTTCCTTTGGCAGTTTGCCCAGCAGACGGGTGAGAATTGGCTTTACTATTTGGTTGGTGAAATGACCGACAACATTGCCGAGCTTACTCGACTTACGGGTATCCTGCGTGGCCAAATGAGCTTTGGTGAGGCTGTTTCATACGGCCTCAATACTCATGAGTGGTATGGTGGTCGCGCTCCGATGGCGGTAAATACTATCCTTCTAGGTGAGTTCTAGGAAAGTAGGCAGATAGTATTCACGTCAAGTGCTGATTCATACCTCAGGTCTCTGTGTGATCCCCACATGGATTGTCGTACGCAAATTTGTCCCAGATGAAGAGCCTATGACCTTGTCTACCGAGTCTGACCAGCAGATTAAGACGGAGGTGATAATTAATGATAAGGAGAAGATTTCCCGTGATGTCGGTCAGACTTTATCCCGCGACGACTAGTGACAACCTTAGATGAGATGAAGTATATCGCAGGAAAGGATGGGAGGCGATCAAACTACCGATGTTGTAATTGTAATTAGACTTGCATACCATTTTACAGGGTGATACTTTTCATGATGTGAGCCGCTTACCACGCTTGTTACGTTATGCCTTGTCTTAAATTTACTCGATAGATTCCTGTATACGTACCGTGGATTAAAATTGACCCCTGTGTGTCGGTGGGTCCTGTCGATCATGCTTGGTCTATTTAAGTTTCACATGCGCATGGAATATATATCGTTCGAAGAGAGAAGTGAGGAAGCTGATGAAACATTTCCCACTAGGCTATATATTACAAGTTGGGATGATGTAATGACTATTGGAAGTAAGAGAGGAAGAAAATTATGAAGATGGAGATCTGGCAGCGCGATTGACTCCGAAAACCACCTCATTGATGCTGCCAAGGTTTTTCATTGAACGTGATAATCTTGGTCCGGCTCAGAGACGGCATACATCCCAATATCCCGAACGCTAAGTCATGCAATTAATTTATACTGAAGGCATCCAGTACTTCGATAAGGCCGTGATGCATCCCTAATGGAACATTGGAAGGTCGCAAAGTACGCGATATTCGTAGCGACCGCTCCTTGAATCGACGTGATTGGAGGGAAATTACGTATACAACCCTAGACCACAACAGTGTCAAGCTTTCTCGTGTTCGCGCTAAATACTAGATTGCTACTCGTGAAGAAGTGCCACATCCGGGCGTCAAGTCCGCACTCCGTCTCCACCAGCGCCAGGCACCCGGTACCTAATTCAAAGTGTGTCAAAATTTGATTTTCAAACACTGCCACGCGTTCAAATCAGGGTGAGGAGATAAAATACCTCTCGTGATCTAAATAGGATATTTAACAAGTCCTATTATTTGTTCAAATGCTCATATGGCGGTCAAAATATTCCTAGTCGCATGGTGCACGTCCTCGAGATACAAGATAAGCACCCCCGCATCTAATCGGATCAAGGCTTAGCCTTATCCAACGCATGAGCGAGTAAAAGATATTGACGGGCCTCCGTCGGAAATAATGAAGAGGGGATCAGTTGACTCTGCGCTAAAACGGTTTGTTAAATTACTTTCGCAATCGCGACAAGGTTACTGGTGCGGATGCTGAGGATCATACTAACCACCCAATAGCTCATCTCAAATGCTACCAATAACAAGGCTAACAACCATGGCGCTAAGCCAAATTGAAACAACGTTCCTGAAGATACCCTATGGCGCCGGCGCGGAGGTCCTGACGAAGTGAAATTACCTCTATACGTAAACCCCGCTCGTATATAGACTTAAGTATTTAAGAGTCGCCAACATGCCGTTTAGGGCTTCCTTTCCTCACTCGCATCAATAACCCCAGCTTGCCTATTCCTTCATTGTCAGAATGTTTCGTGTTGTTGGCCTGGCGGCGCTGACCCTTGCGGCCTTGGCGGCCCCCGTGGACGCTGCTCCCCTTGAGCGCGCCACCGTTAACCATGTCGCTAAACGCACGCTGCAAAACCGTAATGTTGATCTCGACGTCAGGACCTGGAAGCCAACTGCTCAAATTGGCTCTCGCTCTTCCGCCAAATCCTCGCAAACCATGAGCTTGAAGAAGCTGAAGAGATCGCGCGCCAATCCCCGTAGCGCCGCGTACCTGAAAGGCTTGACTGGTCGAAGCTCTAGCTCCACCACCTCTGGAAGCAGCGAGCTTATTTCCCTGTTTGAGGGAGAAGAATTTGCGACCTCCATCACCTTTGGTACCCAATCCTTCGATGTGATTGTTGATACTGGATCCAGTGACACTTGGGTCGTCAAGTCAGGCTTTGAGTGCATTGATCTTGATACTGGAAAGAAGACATCGACGTCGACCTGCGAGTTTGGCACCACATACACTGCTGACAGCACACTCAAGACAATCTCTGGCGAGGAGTTTGAAATTGAGTATGGTGATGGTGAATACCTGTATGGCTACATGGCAACCGAGACAGTCACTCTGGCCGATATTACCGTTGACCAGGAGATCGCTGTTGTCACCGAGGCTGCTTGGGAGGGAGATGGAACTACCTCCGGTCTGACTGGCCTCGCTTACCCTGCTCTGTAAGAGAAATTCCCCTGGGCTGCTATGGCCACATGCTAACAAAAGGACATGACAGGACAAGTGCTTACTCCGAGCGTACGGAGGAGCAGGAGGAATACAACCCAATCTTCACGACCATGTACGAAGATGGATTGATTGATTCCTACTTCAGTCTCGCTATTCTCCGTGATGTGTCCGGTGACTCGGGCTACCTGACTCTTGGTGGCTTGCCTCCAGTCAACTTCACCGAGACCTGGACTACCACTGACATTCTTATCACTTCCATCTCGGGATACACCAAAGCCTATGACTTTTACACCATCAACATTGACTCTGTGTCAATTAACGGCGAGACCGTTTCTGGCTCAGGAGGTTCTGATATCCAGTACATTGTAAGGCACTCCATCCACACTGTACAGAACTCAGTTGAACGAATATACTGACAAAGTACGCTAGGTTGACTCTGGCACCACTCTGAACTACTATCCCACTTCTGTTGCCGACGCTGTGAATGCTGCTTTCTCTCCCGCTGCTGTATATAGCGATGATGAGGGTGCTTACGTCGTTGACTGCGATGCCACACCCCCAACCCACACAATCACCATTGCCGGCACCGCCTTCACCATCAACCCGCTTGATATGATTCTGTATGCCGGTACTGATGACGATGGAAATGACGTCTGCATCTCCGGCATTGATGATGGTGGTGATGATTCGTCTGAGGATGTTTACATCCTCGGTGATACTTTCCAGAAGAATGTGGTCACTGTCTTCGATGTTGGCGCCGTTGAGATGAAGTTCGCGCCTCATGTGGATTACACCTCCAACGACACCTACTAAGCTTGGCATTGAAACCATTATCGGTTTGAAGTTGAGAGGCTGGGCTGATTCCAATAGGGTTTCGACACCACTTTAAACCGGCCGTCTCCAAGGACCAATGGTCACTTTGGGGATTAATCTAATGCGAGAATGTGTGCTCGAGTTCGTTTAATGTTCGCCAAGTTATGTTTGAAAGACTCGCCTATTCGTATATACAACCTAGGCAACTAGTTTCTCAGTGACTACTTTCTGATAAGAGATTTACTCACATTGCATAATTCCAGTTTTTCGCTAATATTTGCACTGTCTCAAAAATTCTTAACTTCGCTAGAGTCCTCACTAGCGTGTTAGGATAGCCACTCAGGATCATATACATGGAATAAAATCTGTTTCATTACGCGCTGGACTGCCCACGGACCGTTGGTTTAATGCGGAGGCTGCTAAAAAAGGTTGCCCCACGTCCCCACCACGACCCTCTCAGCCGCACCAGGAACGAGGGATGAACGTCGTACGATTGAGCCATCCTGCACAGATAAATTAGAGCAGCGACCTACCGAGGGCTGACAAAGAAGCCTTGTTGGCATGCAGTCTTCTCTCTTACCCCGATAATTGCACCCAAAAGTGGAAAAGGGCATCATCTACCAACGCTTAATCCGGTCTAGCCTTCTAACCCCGCGCCCACAGAGTGCAGCTATAACTCTAGACCACCTTACCATTCACTTATATCCTGATCAGTACTTATCCTGCAGTCTTCCCTGATCCTATTCATATCCAGATACCTCGGAGATATCCACCATGGCCCCAACCGTCCTTTTCGTCCCAGGCCTCTGGGAAGGACCAACGGTTTTCGAGAAGGTGGTCTCTCTGCTCAAAACGAGCGAAATATCAGCCGAAGTAGCCACATTGCGAAGCACTGGCACCACATCACCCGGTAACCCTGGGATGAAGGACGACATTGCAGCTATTCGCGTCCACATCAACACAATGCTCGCTCGCGGAGAGGACGTGCTACTAGTCCTACACTCAGCAGGCGGGTTTCTTGGTAGTGAGGCGATGCAAGGGCTCGACAAGAGAATACGCGGAGAGGAACCCGGTGTAGTAGGGATCGTATTCTTGGCAGCAGCCGTCTTCCCAGAAGGATACCAGCACCAACCGTTACCTTTCGCAGTGGTGGAAGTCCGTGTACTCCGCATCCAAAATTTGACAAGGTACCATGCTAACGTGACCATGAGGATCATAGGGCGGAGCGTCTTACTGTGCGCAACCGGAGACCTTGCTACTTGGTGATCTGCCCGATAATGAAAAGGCCGCATGGCTTGCCACCTTTCAAGCACAGCCTGCGGAGGGATGGGACGATACTGTTAATTATGCGGGGTGGAAGGATGTGCCTAGTATATATTATATCTGCGAGGGAGACAATGTGCTGCCGGTTTCGCTTCAAGAGCAGCTGGCTGCTTTGGCGGGTAGCGAAATTGCGCGATGCAGCGCCGGTCATTTGCCTATGCTGAGCCAACCAGATGTTGTGGTTGAGGCTGTTAAGACAGCATTGGGCTGGGCGGTTTGAGTTGGGGGTTAAAGATGCTGAGGTGCCGGTCGATGGCCTGGGGGCCGTCGTACTTTTATCGTAGATCCCAAGGATACTAATCACGGGCTGGAGAGCAGTTTAGCACCTTTATTTAACGGAGGAATCAGAGACAGTCACTGCGGCTTCAATATTCTCTACAGAACAGCCGGTCTGCGCTTGTATTTGTAAGGGCTCTGGGGCTCCGTGGATCGCGTAATCTCGACGAAGACGTTCTATCGCAGTCCTAGAATAAAACTCCCTTCTCTTCTGCTGGATGATCCCGATGCAGCATTCAAGCCTCTTACGTTTGGGCCAAGTGAGATAACCAGGGGATACAGTGGGAGAAGGACAATTTGCAGACTGTGATTATCTGAGGAGCAGACGGGGTTTCAAACGCGTGATCGATCAGGGCCGGCACCTGTGCAAACTCGCTTTGCACATTGTTCGTTGATTTGAAAAAATTCGAAAACCGCAAAAACCGCAATTGGATCGATTATACCGTTGCAAGTGGGATTGTTTGTATATTAGATGGAAGAAAATTCAATAAAACAATTCATATTGTACAATAAAGCCCACTGCCACGTTCGTAACTATTAAACTTCGACTTGAGCGGAGACAGATCCAACTTTTGTACGTCTCAAATAAACTCAACAGCAGTCCGTAAATCTCGAGAAATCGCTTATCAATGTGTAAACTGCACGTTTAAGCCTTTACTACATATCCATAGATGTTACTCGAAGCATTAATGTCTCCAACACCCATGACAGTTCGGTAAACTTGGGAGCATTTCCCTTGCTGGTTGAACACCTGGAGCGTTCGGGCACCATTAGATCCAGTCCAACTGATACTGGCACCACGGGGAATGTTAATGGTTGTACAACCCTGGGTGTGGGTTCCATGAATGTGTATTCCGGTGTTTGTTCTAAGCTCCCATGCTGAAGTCGTGCTCAATAACAGAGCAAAAAGGTAAGTCAAGAGGAAAGAGAACTTCATGGTTGTTTCTATCGTCGATTAGTTCCGATATAACCTTCTGCTTGAAATTGTAGTCTGGCATACTGATTTGATGAAGTCGTTGGGTGTTAGTGTCTGACTGAAAACATTACTTGATGTTAAGAGAAAATCCGTGAGAAATAGTGCGTGCTAAATACTCCTTTTTTAAATCATGATGTCACTGTTCAGGCTGGATGTCTAAGCAAATGTTGAGTAATTGCAGCCATAAATACGGGGTAGGCCCATGAACTATCTCGTATTCCAATTAGAACCATGCGTATGCCATGGTAGATACCCAAGCATCTCCTATAATGTGGTAACGAAAGGTGGGTACGTGGTTCATCCAGCGGTCGAACCGAAATAGGCTAGCTCTAGCCCCGAATAGGTCTGCGACCTGTCATTGGGGGGGGGTTGTCGCACATGCTAGTGCCTCTAGTCCTATAATCGTATTCTGATGGATTTTCGACTATTGAACAAGCTGCGGTCGGAGCCATTGAGAGTCCCGGCATGTCAGTTGATGAACAAAAAATAACAAAAAAGAAATGCATCATCCGTGAATCGAACACGGGCCTCGTCGATGGCAACGACGAATTCTACCACTAGACCAATGATGCTGAGTCATGAATGACGCTCTCAAATGATGAATCATGTATCTGGGTTCTGAAACGTGTAAAAAAAGACCAGTAATATGTATGGGACCACTGTCCAATACTCAAAGTTATGAAGCAGAAGGGCTCGTCCAATACGCCATCAATACATATCATTCATTCATCCGAACCGATTGTATATATTGAGTGTGTAGACTGGCTGTAGTAAATTAATGTGTATACAAAGAGGCAGCCATACTACGGGAACACACCTGTTCTGCCGTGAAGGCTTTTGTTATCACACGAAGAGGCCGACACGAGGAAATAAATTGGGAGAGTCGAGAACCGATGATAATGGGGCAATGTTGAGTATCCCGAGGTCTATGGACCCATAGACGAGTAACATGATTGAACTATTTGAAGCATGCGCATTGGGCTCCGTATGCTACAGAACAGAGCGGCGTTTACCTATGTAGCTCCTTTTGAATCCACTCGTCCATTTCAAGCTCCTTGGCAGAACTTCGTTTTTCTGGCTCCCATTGCAGCATTTTTCGTACTAAGCGAAGGAATTGTTCCTTATCCTCTCCCTCGAGACTAGTCTCCCGTTGTTCAAGAGGGGTGTGCGCTCCCACCGAAACTCCGGCATGGAGGTCACCTAAATGTCAGAGAAATAAATTAGTGCTGCTTTATGTAAATAACATGAAAGATATATTACCTTCTTTTGAAAAGAATTTTTGTGTTAAATTTCCCCGCGCAAGTAGACTTGTTGGTGGCGGACCAAGTAGTCGTATCATTTCAGCCAAATGAGCCCGACTCCGATATGTCTGGAATTCCGGGTCCTGGCCACCAAACAAGGACTCACCCTCGAAAAGGTTCCAAATCTGACGATGTAAGTCCATAAGCAATTTCATTAGGAACATCGGTCTTCTTACCACGCATCCCACATTCCATATATCAACGCTGTATGTCCACGGGACTTCCAAAATAACTTCTGGTGCTCGGTAGATATCGGGTTGAATGTCTTCCAAGTGCTCTTCGCCACCCAGCACAGCCGAGCCTAAATCACAGAGGATAGGCGCACCAAGTTGCTTGGGCATTCTGAGTTCGCAAGAGGTATAAATTGTTCTTCCGTCAAGCTCCTTTCTAGGGCAGGGGTCTTGGAGTTCAGCCTCCTCAAAATCGCGGAAAACAGAGTCATCGGCGATGCCAAACATAATGTTGTCTGCTTTAATATCTAATAGGTAGATAAGCAAAGACTCAAAATAGAGCTCTGGGAAACAAGAGATGTTTACCAGTATGGATGATCTTGCATTCTGTGTGCAAAAAGTCTAAAGCAAGAAATAGACGGTGAAGTGTAACTGCCAAGACTGGTGTAGGTAGTCTTTGTACCGGGTTGCGATGGAGGAAAGCAAGCACACTCTCCCATAGTGGAGGATGCACGAGGCATTGATGTTGGTCTTCGGGTCCAGTAACATCGAAAGAGTCCAGTAACGATCGGACATACTTGCGACCGGGATGGTTTCGGGGAGCTCCTTCTATACGTTTGTATATGTTCAGCTCATCGTCCAGTTGCTGCCCCAGTGATGTAGACTTGATGAAAATTTTGACAGTAACATAACGCCGGTAGCTGTGATTTGATTTAGGAAACGCGAACTATTTGTGGATATAATGAAATACGAAGATCTCATAGGGTTCTTCTTACTCCATATCACGTGCGAGCCACACGGTTGAGCTAGCTCCAAACCCCAGCTTGCCCACAACCTGGTACCGATCTTTGAGGATTTCCCCAATCCGAGTAGGATAATACCGACCAGCAACATATCCTGGAATCGTCTCCTCCTCGATTACATGACTGGTGGGTATTCGAATGAAATTCGGATTGTCGAAATTGAGAGGCATCCATCTTCGACCGAGTCGAGGCAAGGACTGTCATAAATACTTCATCATTTTTGCGACAAGAAGGATATGAACTTGTTGCAGGGTAGCGTAACAAACGATTTGGATATGAGCGGACGCGCGGAAGGATTGCAAGACTTTAATGGTGTCAGTATAGCAGGTGATGGCCAGCTCCTGACGTCGGCGCTGAGGTCGAGAGGTCAGGTGATCTTCCTCCATGCTCGAACAAAACTTTAGAGCCCGCGACGAGCGCCACCTAGGCGTCAATGAGTTGGATCATTTATAGACTGGCGTATTAAGAGGCTCAATGTAGTTCTGACCTTCCTGATACGTAGCTAGGCACTTTATTTGCGCAGATTTTTCTGGCTCTATTAATATGCCAGAGTTAAGTAGTGGCTAAAAGTAGGATTTTTTTGATGTCAAAAGTGTAAATTCACAGGTCAAAAAGGCTATCTGCAAAGGGTATCTTGAAAACTATCTAACAAAAGTATGTCTCAGTGCGAATGGTGGTGATCAGCGAAAACACCCTGTTCCGCGCACGCCTTCTGACATTCCTGCAAGATTCTCGCCTGCTTAGCGATATCACCCAACCGGCTGATAACTTCCTTGTTACCGTCGTAAAAAGTAAAGACGGCATAAGGAATCTTTACATCCTCGCAAAACTCCCTAACAAACTGCTGTGTTTTGCGCAGGTTGTGACGAGGGATACGAGGGTACAAGTGGTGAATGGCCTGGAATTGAAGTCCGCCATGGAAAAAGTCCAACCAAGCTGGGCAGTCCACATCCATAGTTGTGCGCAGCATCCGTTGAGGGAAGGATTCCTGGGGACCAAGATCGGCTGTGGACATAGCGTAGTGTGAAAGAGTGATTTGCACATGGAGTGGTGCGGTGACCATGTGAGAAATGAGGACGAAGGCGACACGACTCCACCAGGATGGAATACTCAGCCAGACAACGCCATAGCCAAACCAGATCCAGAAGAAAATTTGGCCGGCCAATTCAAACCACCTGTGCCACCAACCGGCGCCGTGTCGGGGACCAAGTCCGAGGTAAATGTGTTCCCAGCTCAAGAAGTAGAGATTGAAGCGACCGAAGAGGAGAATCGGGTAATACATGTAGTGTTGGTATTTCACAGTGAATTTCGCCACGGCATCGTAAGCCATGACGCGATTGTGGTATGTGCTGAAAAGGCTGCCGAAGAAGCGGTGGGAAAGGGCAAAGAAAGGCATAAGTTCGATATCGGGATCGTGCTCTGGAGCATTGGTGACAATGTGGTGAACGTTGTGGCTTCGCTTCCACCATCCAAGACTCAATCCACCGAGGTAATCGGCAATGATCATTCCAATCACAGTATCGGTCTGAAAGTCGTGAGTGATACCCATATGGCCAGCATCGTGGGCAGAGAAGACGAGTTGATGCCAAAAGCAGCCTAGGAAAAAGGCAGACAGACAGAACCAAGAGTTTTTCAAGAAGAAGAGAAAGAGACCGAAGAAGAGAGAGTATCGACAAATTTCAATGGCATATGCGGTGTAGTTGCAATTGTAAAGCCCAGCCGCACGAATGCGCTCGTTGAGTTGACGGTATTTTTGAACGATATTTGCCTGATCTTCCACTTCGAGTGAAGGATACTTGGATTCATCCAACTCAATCTCCTCTTGTGTTCGAGCATCAACCACAAATGTTCGGCCTTTGATATCCATTGGAGGAATAGAGCTGACAGCGGATGAAATAGTCGATGTTGAAAGTCTGCGCTTCAAGCCGAATGTGTCTAGTTTGGTGTCGAAAATGGGAGAAGGTGGTGCTGATGATTCGGAGCTGGATATGGGAGTGGAGGGGCGCTCATGTTCTTGCTCGATGTATGGACGGAATTCCCCGTATTGGATAGGAGGAATGAAGTTCTTCCATCGTCCCTCAATGCGACCGATCTGGAATTTGTTCATGCGCTGGCGTGCCTCTGGTGAATGGAGTCTTTGGATTGTCAACAAATGCACAGGCGGAAAAGTGGATATAGTACTCACGCGTTCACTTCATCTGTGGCATCTTTGCCTACCATGTGCTTGATGGCTAAATCACCTCCAGGGTGGAATTTAACCCAGGCATCGAGTTTCAGTACTTTATCGTCGACGATAATGATGAGATGGTTCTCCGCAATCAAGCCTTCAATTTGGCGTCTGGACAGGACCTTGTCCCTCGCCTTCGCGAGGGTAGACATCTTGCTCATTGCCAAAGTTGTTCAGTAGAAAAAGGCAGGGAGATGGAAGAGAAGGGAAACAACGAAAAGGAAAAAAAAGAGCAATTGAGAGAGAGAGAATGAGAGAGCGAGAGAAAAAGACCCTTAGGTATCTATATGTGGCGTTGAAAGAATGGACGTCCTCTAATCAGACATCAAACCGTGACTGAAACTTCAAACAAGCACGAAAGATTGGAAGATATGATATCAAAATAATTTCAAATGATTGGAGTTCAGAGCACGACCGAGGTGCTTTCCCTTTAAAGTAATTATAGGGAGCTCTGGGACACATTGCAATTGTATATCTATTCTGCTACCTAGAACTAGTGCCATAGCGCCAGATACCCCTCTCATCTGGATCAGTGGGACAAAAGGAGGGCTGTGCAGACGAGTGGCTCATATGGATAAACGTGGGAGATACCCGTTGTGGAAATGAGGAAGGGTGGTGCGAATACGGGGACGAGAGCGAGTAATAGGCAACGAGTATCCATTTAGCGACGCTAGCGGGCTATACGCGCGGCCGATCTCCTACTCCACGTGACTCCAACCACGTTCAACTGTGGCTCCAAAGGACACCTATTACTGTAACCGTGGCCTAGTCCACCCGCCACTCTATTTTAAAGTTTATTTAGGGGCAAATCCGCAGTTAAAGTGATTGACTCCGCAGAAAAGGCTAGTTTTAGCGTTCGGCTCTACCGTGGCTCAGGGCACGTGCAACCACCACCCTTTCCCTTATTTCTCTTTATCTCCTTTCGCCTCCTCAGGGCCTTTTGACGTGCCGTGCCTGTGCCTGTCTACGTTTTAGGGTTCCACCCCCACTAGCCCCATACTCGCCTATAGTTTGTCTCACATGTCAGGTCGACGGTCTTTTAATTGACCTGCCGTACGCTACTTCCCAAACTAGTATTAGAGGGGTTAGATGTCGGCAAGTTAGTCGCATCTTGGAGTCCCATCTTAGTGCGTGTCTCACTCTGAGTTTATCTATTCTGAGCGCAACAGTAATAAGGGGTCAAAACCCCACTATTCATGCCCCCTACCACCGCGTATTCGTTTACGTGGTTCTCATAGAGGGCGTTCCCCGAGTAGATAGTCCACGCGGCTCCACATTGCAATCAGAGTTTTCCATTTGCTTCGGGGGCTAAAGTGAGCCAAGAATCTAGAAGATAGGGGACAGTGGGGATGGTGGGGATTACCTTAACCGTACTGAGCTTCAACAACGTCAATTCATTGTGGAAACTGATCTAAAATATCAGGCTAAAAGTTTGAAGAAGAGGTCGATTATTGCAAGAAAAAAGGGGCTTCGTGGCACCTCGTTCAAGTTGACTGTGTGTCTTCGTCTGGCAATTTAGAAGGCGGGCGAAAAGAAGCGAGGAAAGGACCAAGAGACAGCTGCTTGGCACTGTTGCAGCTGTGTGGAAACCCCTGTTCCCCAGGCACACACTTTAATCCCCAATCAATGAACTCTCTTTGGACCGTCGGTCAACCCCTTCTATCCGTGGTAGGCTGCCCCTTCACTGCGTAGTCTCCACCATCGCCACCATCGCCACCATATCCATCTTGGTCTTGGCTCCTCGTATATCCATACGCGTAGCACGCGTGGGTTATTAGCCGAAGCTAAATGCTAACGTTACCTGCTAGCCACAATCACTTTCTACCCAGCAGGTGCTATGTTCGCTTTTATCTGGGTTTAATAGCTTCACTTTGACCCACCAGGGTGACAATCTCATCACACATACATTTTCACAAGCGCCTTTGCTTTTGTTTCGTTCTTCAAATTTCAAATCTGTTAATTTTGCATTTTCCAGCAACATCCTGCCAGGAGACTTAGCCTTCAACTCAGTCACTTATTCCCTAGCCAGTTTTGCCTCACGAGGGCTTCTCAATCTGTTACCAAGCAGCTGCTTTCGATACCTCTAAGTTCCACCATGGCGAGGATTCGCGCCGCCAGGCACATGCACGCTTGTGCAATTCCCTGTGCCGCTTTTGCAGAATTCCCGGCGCTGTGCCTGCGTGGCTATCTGTCCAACTATGCGAGAGCCAATGAATGTCGTCTGGGACCGGGAACTTGTCTATGAGAGTGTCTGGGGTTTGTTATGTGAGGTCGAGCGGCGTAATCGAGCTTCCGAAGAGAAAATTAATCGTCTCTTGATGACGCCCCAGGCTGCTGGTATTGGGAAGGTCAGTAAGGAGCGTTGGTCGGCACAGATGGTGCTTGCAATGAAACATTTTGTGGATGCAGTCGAAAGGCCAGAGCGGTGGAGTCAAATGCAGTGGAATGAGATCATGAAGGATTGTGACGAAGTCGCGACGACATGGAAGACAGAGCAGAATAGATAAACTCGTTCTCAATGCATGGTCCTCGTCGTCTTAGGTCTGTATGTAAGATTATGGCTAGTCTGAGACTGTCATGTTACAGTTCTGTTTCCTACATTCATGAGATGGAATTCGGTCTTTTTGATGTGGCGCTGTGAGAAAACGATGGACACGCAGCCCAAAGCCACTAACCACTAACAAGGCCACTCACTAGTATCTTATGTGTTGCGGGAAGATGAGGTTCTCTGTGGCCAATCGGGTAGAGAAGGAGCCGCAGTCTAAAGAATAAATGGGCTTGGATGGGGGTCTTAGATGCTTGACTCTGTATCCTGTCAAATGGTTGTAACTGTAATGGTCGTAATGGTAGTTTGAACTCTTACTCCCTTGGCCCCAGCTCAAAAGCGAACTGTCTCGAAAGAGGTGACACCCTCCAGCGTGCAAAGAGCTGCGCATTCTCCACCAAGATCTGCCGCAGCATCTTCCCCCTCTCCTCTGCACCAGGCCACACGCCCTGCCATATGCGTACGTACGGCTCCATGATTCCCAAGGCCTCCTTGGCCCACCTCCCTGCCCTCTCATCGCTAATCCTCCCCTTCTGCACCATCCACCTCTCTAGCTCCCCTAGGTAATGCCTGTCCTTCACTGCAGCCTGCATGACTGCTAGTAGTATATGTGAACGGATTGACAAGTCCAACTCAGGCATTTCCATTCCTTCTAGTCCTAGTCTAACTGTCTCCTCCACCGCAACAGCGGCTAGGAACTCCACCTCCTCCTCACTTCCGACCTCTTCCTCCCAACCCCTCCACCACGCCTGCTCTCCAATCCCTCCATCGGGCAACCCACACCACTTCACCTGCTCTGACTCGCCATCTCGCTCGGCAACCTCTCCCCCGGATACTTGTGCGTGGTACTCTGCTTCTAACCCGTGTATATCATACTTTCCCTGAGCAACCAATATCCCAAAGCTAGTGGGCCCCCATGCTTCCCGGGAAGTTACCCTAGCTAGCCGAGATGGAGATGGATCAGGAGTAAAATAATCAAGCCAGAAGCGCGCATGTGATTCCGAATAGGGAGGTGCGCTAGGGTAGGCCGTGTGTAGGCGTGTTATGGTTGCCTCCAGCGTGCTAAGGGCTATTGCAGTAAGAGTCATAAATGATAGAAAGGGCTGCCTGCGTCGCGTGCATGAGACAGTGTAGGCCCAGCGGGGGAGTTTCAGGGCCTGTGCGGATACCGTACCATGGCGCGGCTGGCATAGCGGGGAGGAGGAGTCGGGGAGGTCCTGGAGGTCGGGCGGGCGGTATAAGCGCGCTGTGGTGCGTTGGGCGAGAAAGTGGGTAGAGTAGTAGGAGCGCCAGGCGGTGGAGTGCAGGAGGGCGTGGTGAGCTGTGTAGAAGGCAGGGAAATCAGATAAGGAGGGAAAGTCCCCTTCCAGTTGGGAGGAATAGCGGTAGATGGCTGCTGCTAGCTGTGCGAGATAGAATACATCCAGGGTACTGTTATTGTTTAATTATACAGTGTTATTAGAGACTACCATAGTAGGAGATAAATTACCGGTTAAACCGTAACTCGCCCTCACCAAAGGACCAGCCATGCGCGTGCAGCTTCTCCACCACATCGAACACCCCATTATCGGCCCACAGCTCCTCATCCAGATAAATGAATGCGATCCGTAAGATATCCTCATGGCAGGTCACAGGCACGATGCCGCTTTCAACATTGGCCAGAAATTCTTTAGCGCTCATTGTAGTGCTCAAAGCACGCGCAGTATGGAAAAAAGTGGTAATTGAGAAAGAATGTAATTATTAGATCCCGAACCAGGACTGGGATCGGAGATTCGTTTTATTGGGGTAGCCCACGCATGTGATTGGCCTCCTGTGGAGTGCGCTTAGTGAGCGAATCACATTACTCGCAGGCTCAGTGAGCCGATCCGGCAGCCAAGGCAGGACTACATCCCAAGAAGAAAGCTACGCCAGTTGAATATTCCAGGCACCATCATTTTAGTTAGATCAATAACTTATTTGTTGCTTGCTCTACATTGGGGAGGCATATTTCATCCAGGTCGTGCAGACTTATGCGGAAGTACTCCGTACAAGCACATAGAAGTTGGTGGCGAGGCATTCGCCAAATTGACTAGATTTATATACTGGTAGCTTATAATAACTAGACTGCTAATCTTTTGGTGACAATTCAGTGGACAGTAAGGACCGCTTCGGTTTGGAGACTTGCTATTTTCTCACATGTGCCCATCTGTGTTGCTTTCGCATTTCCATGTACCACGTAGCCTCCAGTTTTCGCCCCCAAATGTAGGCTCATGTGTGGGACTACAACGTATTGAACTAGTACAATACCTTGTCCAAATAATAGATGTGGAGCACATGTGCATGGGGCTATCCAATCCCCGTATGTATCATTGTGCTAAACCCTGGCTAAGCCAGAATCTGCTCTATGACCTTCGCGAGCTCCTCCGGTTGTGTAATGTTAGGACAGTGAGCCGTTTCTAGTGTGAATTTCTGTACTTCACGTCCCTCCGCCTCCATGCCCCCCACCATATGATTCTGGTATCTCATAGGGAACGTCATATCGTTGGTCGTAAAGATATATGTGATGGGGATCTCGCGCCAGGAACAGTGCGTCAATGGCTGGTACAGAGCTTTGGCATTGAAACGCTCCCAACACCCCAGATAATTTTCCATTTCTTCATCTGAAAGACCCGGACCCACCAGCAAAGTCTTCGGGTCGCGAGATACACAGCTGTTATCTTCGGGGATGTCGAATGCGAGGGGCACCAAGTTCATGTCTCCAAGCTCCTCAATGAGATCCATCATGGATTGGCCCTCTTTGTTAGCTGCACCAGACATGTAAACAAGTCGTGTCACACCACCAGGTAAGCCCTGCTGCTTGCGGGCTTCGAGTCCCAGGCCGACGAGGCCATTGGTACCGACTTGGCCCCCATACGAGTGCATGAGAACAACAACAGATCGGCCAGCATCGGCCAGTTCGGTCACAACCTTGTCAACGATCTCAACGTCTGTGTCTAGATCCGCGATCGGGGGCCTTGCGTTGTTTACGGTCAGGAGGCGAGGGACATGGACGGTGAGACCTTGGGATTCGAGAAGCTTGCGAAGCTTGTCGTAGGCCGCTGGAAGATGCCAGGCACCACTGACAATGACAATGTCGGGCTTTGAAGCAGACATGGTACGTGGTAAGATTGGACGGTAAAGACTGAAATGCAAATAGCCTCGAAGGTTGATGATAAGAACCCTTGGGAGATGATTCCAAAAATGGAGATGGAAGAAAGTTCGAAGATTCCAATTTTAGTAGATTGAACCTTCCTTATATATCCTTTAGAATCTGAAAAATGGGTACTCGGGATTTTCTTTTCCCCCTCTTTGTTTTCTTTGAAATACTTGGGGGCGGTTTCTGGGCAGTTGAGGGGTTATAGACCGGATTACATTACATTGTATCCCCTCGGGTAATTAATTTCAAGGATCTACATTTGGGCGCTTAAAAATGAATTCCTTTCTCCATTTGATCTGAAAAGGGCATAGTTAATCATAATTCTTCATCCAATGTTACTTGCACGTCCGTCTGCACGCGCATCGAACCCACGCGATGCATCGTGTGGTGTGAATTATAATATGCCTTGTCGAAAAATTGCCCTAATTCGGTCGTGTCTGAGTATGCCATGCTACCGTCGAGGCAACCGGAATCGCCGTTTGGTGCCCTTCGAGAAGAACCTTTCTCTGTTCCACTGGATTTGCGCAGATGGCATAGCAGACTTGGGAACGTCGCAAGACACGAGCATACGATGCTCATGTTCATTTCAATCATTGTCCAGATACCGGGATTTATCAAAAAATCTTCCAAAAGTCAGCGGGGGTGAGAAAAGCGCAACCTCTGAAGGCAGGAGGGTCAATAGACATACATGTCACATCGCTCATATTCATAGTTGCCGGAGATGTAATACGCACGATACTTGCAATACAGACACTAAGTTCTTCATCAGCACCAGCTCACTGTAAGGTCTCAAATTTCGAACTCACAATCCTCCAAGGCAAAAGACACCGGACACAAGAACCTTCCGCCCTGGGCTTAAGTGAAGTCTCCACAACAGTGGCTGTGGAAGGCAAAGAATGACTACATCCAAGATTGCGTTGATAACTCCAGCAGCAACCCATAGGTCCTTAGCATGAATGGTTGTGTGGGGCAGCCATGTTTTCCACTGTGCCTCAACTGGGCTAGTTGTAAAGATCAAGCAGAATACAGCTGATATGAAGGGACCGAACACAA
Organism: Penicillium tannophilum; assembly: GCA_028829675.1. Taxonomy (NCBI): domain Eukaryota; kingdom Fungi; phylum Ascomycota; class Eurotiomycetes; order Eurotiales; family Aspergillaceae; genus Penicillium; species Penicillium tannophilum. The sequence goes on from JAQKAK010000011.1 coordinate 532,879, forward strand.
AGAATCCAAAGACCCAGGATAGAACTCGAAATATGTCGTAAACATCAAAGAAGCGGCGATAAAAGAGTAACATTGACACTTTAGACAAAGTGATGCTCACATTGTATATAACCTCGTTGGCCAGGGTGAACTATAGCGGATGACAATCTATCAATTAGTATGTACTACTGATCAAGCTTGGATTATTATGGTTGCCTAAAGACTAATAGCACCTTGTGTAAACATTAACAGAGACGAAATCATACCTGGAAGAATTTTCCAATGTCTGCATGCTGTACTCTTCTACATGATAACCGGCCCGTCCGACCGTTGAGTCGAGAGATATACTCATCAAAAATCCATACGCGAACACCAGTGCTCCAAGGCAAGCCCAGTCATCCCACTTGACCGAAAGAGTAATTCCTCGGGATGTAAAACGCAAAATGACTGAAACTGTGGAAAGGAAAGTCATCATTGCTGTGACGCCCAGAAATATCACACAGTAGTGACTGATTTCATTCGGCATAATATCATGCGTTGTCATGGTCAAATAGTGCTCGTCTCCTGGTGGAGGCAAGATTAAATTGAAGAGAGGAAAGAACCCCTGTTCAGTGGAATCCAAGAGTCGGTTAAAGTATGAAAAGACAAGGATGTAACAAAGAAATGCGCATTGACCCCGAACCCCATGCTCACCTTATCTGAGGGCTGAAGATGAGAGCTGATCCATCATCTCAAGGCATTCTGGAATCTTTGCTAAGAAGAGCTCAAGGTACCTCAATCATCGCCCTTCGGAAGCCGGCAGTTTTACTAAAGGCGATTTTGGCTTACTTGCCAGCGACGGATGCTTCGGATCCCATGATGACACCAAGGATAGCTAAAGGAGCCGAACTTGGATCCTTCACAACATCATTAACTGAAATTGCCGCGTTATCAGCCTCACTAGTGACTTTGGCAGCGCGAGCAACGTTCGAATCGCCGCCAATCGCCTCTATCGTCTCTCCAGCATCGATGACGAATGTGGAGTTCAGGACTTCAATGTCGTCTTCTTGAGGCCTTCTGTGGTCAATTGTGGTACACTCCGCCGCGAAATCTAAGTGCACTAAGTGCAGCTCCCGTAGGCTATTCAAGAATATCCTTAACAATTGAGAATAGTGGGGTTAAAGATCTGGTGGTTGTCTTGCATTGCGCAGGAGCTTTATCTTACACGCCTAATAATTTTTATTAACGAAAGAATGAATATTGACCTTACGATCAGGTCTTTTCGGCTAGCAAAGTTGTTAGATCTAATCCAATGGAGCTGAGAGTTCCAAGGTGCGTATTGACTCTGTAGTCATCATAACTCAGCCAGGGCATCAAGGGGACTATTGTGGCGTCCATCGGCCGTCATACCGCCTATGACCCAAGCCAATGGCTCGGACCTCTCATTTATCTCCCCATTTCGTCCAATCCGCAGAATCCGCATAATCCGCCCTGTATCCAATCGCGTTACCGAAAAGTTGATCAACGTCAGAGAAAAAGTGGCGTTCGTTAGAAGTGGTCAAATCAAATCTTGGTTTCAGCCGACCGTCGAAATGACGCACTTTGGCATAGCAGTGATTCGCCCATGGACCACTAGTTCTTGAATTGATGCCGACCCATTATCACCTACGTGTGAGTCTAAGCCGATCGGGCAGGTTATCATGTTTCTGGGGCAGCTGATTGAGAAAATTAAGTTGGGAGCGAAATACTCATACGTACACGGCTTTTCCGGTGTGACGCAATAACACACACCAAGGACTCTGAATCCTCGTGGACGTGCAGAAACGAATATCACATTTCAATGTCTTGTCCGACATTCCTGGAGATAGCAACTTAGTAATGCTGTATCTCTAGACCGCAACGCTGGCAATGGGGTTGTGTGGGGATTACTGGGATTCATGGACGCGCGCTAGTCTTCGCCGACAGGCTTAATTTGTTTATACTTCAGCCTGACGTCACAGCCTGACGACGAAAGGCAAGGGCTATGTTGATCTTTCTGTGTTTGAATCAACGCCTTGACGTCAGATCACCCCTCTCGAGGAATGAGGAACTGTACATTTTGTTTAAAATGGAGACGATGTTGGCTCTGGGAGAAGTTCTAAGCATTATAACTCCATACCAAATACTCCACATCCCGACCCACAAAGCTGTCAACCTCGGAAACTTTATACAATTTCTATCTTCCTACTTCTTTTTCAATAACACTTAACAATACTTTCACAACAAAAATCTTAACTATTCACTATGGCTATTTTCAGTCGCGATCACTCCACCAGTGCATCCTCATCCAGTCCTCAATCATCAACCATGTCGACTCGCTCCTCTATCGGGCATAGGAAATATGCCGACGATTCTTCCCGCACGTCCTATTCTTCTAGATCTTCAACAGGTAGCACCCGCCGACACGGCTTCCTCCACCGTACACATGAAGATCCTTCGATACAAGCGGCTCGAGAGCAGGTTTCTCGTGCGGAGAGTGCAGAGCAACAGGCGGATAGCGCGCTGATCGCGTCCCGGCGGGCGGTTAAAGAGGCTCGGGATCATGTCAAACACCTTGAGCGCGAAGCTGCTGAAGAGTAAGAAACATACTCCTACTGGAGTTCGCATTTTACTGACGCCGATGTTTCTATTAGTGCCCGACTTGCGAAGATTAAGCACGACCAAGCGAAGTCTATTTCTAAGCGCGCAAAGCCTTTGGGCCGTAAGTCTTTCCTACCCCTATGAGATGATCCAAGGCTAACACAGAGTAAAGGCCATTTGTAAGCTACGGCTTTCAGGAAATACAATGCTGGATAGGGATAACCACCTTTCTCAGAGTCTTCCTTCTGTACCATCATGCGCTACGATCTTCATGTACTATTAGCCAATCGTCCTCTTTTGCTTTCATAGCCTTCTTCATGTTACACATTGAACTTTCTCATCGGTCACAATACACGGAGATCTTTGAAGCTACTCCGAATTGAAAATCCCGATTAGTGTTAAATCTTTCCTTGAGTAGTGTGTTTGATCACCTTCTAGACCTGTATATGCATGATTGGGTTACATTCGGGATGTTACCCCATACTCGGGTGACGAGACATTATTCTCAGTCCCTGATGCTTACTCGTTATTAACACCCGAAGCACGTGTAAATCCTCCGTTTCAACCTAAATGTTTGCTTATTTCTTGAGGGGTATACAGGACCAGCATATGAACATCCCTTTCACTCCGAGGATGAAATGCATTGGCGAGAAGTGGCGAGTAATGACCGTCTCAGCGTCGTAGAAATTCAACAGTTTGTGTGACACGCCACAACTTTGTGATCAGTGGGTACGATGACTTTCCCTGTACCTGGGCAGACGGATACTTTCCAGTAGCAGCAAGTTTCCAAGGTTGTGCTTTGGGTTCCCTGGCCAATATCAGGAGCATGGTCAACGTGTGTTCATTGTTTCAAATCCAAGTCAAGATAAGGACTATTAGTATTTCTCTGTAGGCCAGAATATATATAAGCGTCCGTTCCAAATGGCCCTCGTGGTCAAATATATCCGGGGCCATGAATGTCTTTTCCCCATCCTCATATTACGCAACTTGCATATGAGACGCCCTATGAATCCAAAAAACTGGAGCCAGAGTTACATTTTTCTCATCAGCTGCCATATGCGAAAATCATCCTCCGAGGCGGTTGCGGCATCCACCAATTAGTGTCAGCATCAAAGGTCCGACTGATCGATGGAGATTAAATAAGGATATAAATATTGTAGCTGAGCTCACAGCGGCAATATGGACTTGTATCAAGACTCTTTCTCCCAGGGCTACAAAACAACATGGCTCTGTCAACTCTTCTAGTCATTTTTATATCAGCCATAGGGATATGGGCGAAGTCAATCCCTGCGAGAGGCAGCGTTGCTGATTTTGAGGTCTCTGATCAAGCTGGCAATCGTCTGGTCTTTGCACATTTCATGGTACAGCAACAAGTCTACCTCAAGTGATCATGAAATACGTTGCTAACCTTGGGATACCAAATCAGATTGGTATTACCAGCGACAGAACTAGTGCCTCTGCCTACGATGACGATATGCAACGAGCAAAATCACTCGGGATCGACGCTTTTGCCTTGAACATTGGCGTTGACTCCTACACCGACCAACAGTTGGAACTTGCATATGAGTCCGCAGCAACTAACGGAATGAAAGTATTCCTTTCATTCGATTTCAACTGGTGGAATACCGGACAAGCATCTGCAATCGGCCAGAAGATCTCCCAGTATTCCAACAAGCCAGCCCAGTTGATGGTTGACAACAAGGTTTTCGTATCTTCATTCGCTGGAGACGGACTGGATGTAGGAGCTTTGCGGGCAGCTGCCGGACGACCAATTTTCTTTGCACCTAACTTCCATCCTTCTCAAGGGACTGATATCTCGCCTGTTGATGGACTACTCAATTGGATGGCTTGGCCGAACAACGGGAACAATAAAGCACCTTCTGCTGGAGCTAATGTGTCCGTTGCGGATGGGGATAAGGTCTACGTCAATGCTTTAGCCGGAAAGGCCTATATTGCACGTGAGTTAATATTCCTAAATCCCGCATCCTGTTTATACCTAGGTTGTCTTTTGTCTAATATTTGCCCGATATAGCTGTTTCCCCATGGTTCTCTACCCATTTTGGACCAGAGGTGTCCTACAGCAAGAACTGGGTGTTTCCCTCGGATCTGCTCTGGTATAATCGGTGGAATGAAGTGCTGGCCCTCGGCCCTCGCTTCATTGAGATTGTGACTTGGAATGACTATGGTGAATCACACTATATCGGACCATTGAAATCGCCCCATACCGATGACGGCGCGTCTAGATGGGTCAATGACATGTGAGATAAATTTCCTTCCACGAGTTCCTATTTCGATGATTGTCTGATGATTGAAATAATCCAGGCCCCATGATGGATGGTTAGAAATCTCGAAACCATTCATTGCAGCCTTCAAAGACGGGGCAAAATCGCCAAACAAATACATTACTGATGAGAAACTGATTTACTGGTACCGACCAGCACCACGAGACGTGAACTGTGATGCAACAGATACTTGCATGGTCCCTGCTAACAACGGTAGCGGAAACTATTTCTTAGGCCGTCCAAATGGTTGGCAATCCATGCAAGATTCTGTTTTTGTTGTGACCTTGCTTCAGTCACCCGCAACTGTCCAGGCAAATTCTGGTGGCAGCGTGTATCAGTATGACGCACCGGCTGGGGCATTTGCACAAGCTGTCCCTATGAACGTTGGTGTGCAGGCATTTTCGATCAGTCGCAATGGGAAAGCAGTTCTTTCTGGTGTCAGTCTCAAGCCCATTATCAACGGCTGTGTTTGTGGTCTTTATAATTTCAACGCTTATGGTAAGGATTTCTCATAATTGATCTTTCACCCCGAGAGGCAAGCCTGTGTAAGCTAACAAGTTAACTTCGCAATAGTTGGAAGTCTTCCACCTGGCTTTAACGATCCGCTTCAACCAGATGGCCTAGCAGCTTTCCTTCAGGGATTGCATGTGACAACCTGTCGCCCGACCCCTTCTTTAGGGACTGTTCCCCCAACCGCATCCACCACCTCCTCAACTTCATTGCCGCCAACGGGGCCACCGACTACCACATCATCCACGATATGTTCAACCTCTCCTTGCCCAACTGGGTCATCGACTATAACGCTAGACGTGACCGATACTGTCACTCAGACTATCACTCAGACAGTGACTATCACTTACTGTCCAGGGGGTAGTGGAGGCAGCGGCGGCGGCGGCGGCGGTGGTGGGGGAGGGGCAGGGGGGAGGGGGAGGCGGTGCTGGAGGTGGCGGTGGACCAGGAGGTGCAGGTGGAGGACAGGCCTGCACAGGAGGCACAGGGCCTGGAAATTATGTGGGGCTCTGCAACTTCAGCTGTGGATATGGTTACTGCCCACCTGGTCCTTGCACCTGTACTCAATATGGAGCACCTGTTCCGGCACCCCCCTCAACGGAGGCAAACGGTATCCCCTTGCCTGGTGAGGATGACTCGTACTCTGGTCTTTGTAGCTTCGCCTGTGGTCATGGATATTGTCCCCCCACTGCCTGTACTACTCAATGAGGTATAGGGGAGTTTGACTTGATCAGTGCTGTTTTTATGGACATATTCTGGATTTTCCTTGGCCCTTATTAGAATGGTTTCTTGGGTCACTGGATTCTTGTGAATAGTCAATATATTGAAGACCTGTGTGAAAATCAATCTCGATACGGTACTTTTAGATGATCCGACTCGGAGTTCCAGAATAAAAGATAAATATTATGTCAAGTACAAAATGCCACGATGTGTATGTATCCTAATGTAACAAAATATACACGATTTCCAAACCGATACTTACAGGGCAGCGGCAACCAGCGCGATGGCAGCGCCTCCGAGAGCAATGCCGGGGTTGCCAGTCACCCGGGAAAGACCTCCAGTGCTAGTCGCAGAGGTCTGGCTGGTAGATGCAGCTCCCGAGGTACTAGAGCCAGATCCAGTAGTTCCAGTAGTTGCAGCAGCTTCAGTAGTGCCAGTCTTATCAGCGCTAGAGGTGTGTTTCGCGTCGGTTGTGGTAGACGCAGAAGTGGCAGTGGGACCAGCGGTAACAGTCACAGCCAGCATAGTAATATCGGTTTTGGCGAAGGTTCCTGTCTCGGTTCCAGGGAAGTTGGCTCCAGTGCCGCTGGCCATCTCAGTGCAAGCGGCAGTGGTAGTACCACCGAGGGAGCAAATAATGCTATCGTAGCTACTCACGGGATTAGAGTCTGTTCAGAATTTCCTATTTTATTGGGGGCATTTTCGTACAAGTCCTCAGCCGGCTCACTCATGCTGTATCGCATTGTCGTTGGGCCCGCTGTCATGTATAGCCCTGGGCCCATGCCGCAATCCGAGCTATCGGTGCCTGCAGGGCAATTGATGCTGTATGTGGTGGTACCGGCGCTCTATATGGAGTGGGTTGGTTAGCTGGGGTTTGCCGATCATTGTCGATCAGTACGGACCTCTCCCATGACTGAGGCTACCAGTGATTGCGGGTCGGCAAAGGGAATAAACAGAGAAACGACACTGGACTGTGCGGCTGCAAGGCCGACGGTCGCCAGGAGGATACTGCAAGTTTTGAATGACATGGTAACGATGGTGGTGGTTGAAGAAACAATATTGGATGTCAGCAAAGAAAAGGGTTGCGGCTTGTTATTTTTTCTCCTGAAAAACCCGGAAAGTCGGCGCTTCAGGGTCCAGGCTAGTCCAGGGTCCATTCAGGGTCTAGTGCCCGATTTACGGAGTGGAGACCCCAAAAGTGGGATAGTGCAAACTCCAAATCTATTTATGAACCATTGCGGAATTGACTTCGTCTTTATGATTGCTAATCTGATATGCGGACTACTTATCTGCCTCAAAAATGACCTTCTGGCATCGCATGTTGTTAAAATCATCGAAACTGCGAATTCATCAGCATTTTCTTCCGTTTCATTTCAAATCTTAGGAGCGATGACTTACGCCTGCACAGCCTGGGAAAGAGGTCGGATATCATCAGACATGAAGCTGTGGCTTGTTAATCGAGTTCCGAAGCTGAGGTAGTTGAGGACTTACTTGAGCACATCCTGCTTCTTTGCCAAGAGGTCCATGGCCTCACCAAATATACCTACCAAGGTCAGTCACCACAACAATCACAAGTTCGGGATTCCAACATACTCCGCACGGGACAACGTCCCATCTGGATTCGCAAGTTCTTCCCATACGCCTCGTTACCAGTCCACGGAATTTCGCCATTGTGCACGCCCACACTAGAGAGAATTCCCCACGGGCGCAACATCTCAAATCCCATCCGCAATGCACTGCTATGCCCCACAACCTCAATCACAACATCTGCTCCACGACCATCCGTCAAAGCCTTAACTCTCTCCCGTAAACCCTGCTCATCTTCCTGGTAGTTCCAGGCCTCTGCGCCTAAGCTTTCAGCGAGCTTAAGACGAGATGGCACACTGTCGATCGCAATCAGGTGCTTAGGACGATGATCCAGGGCGCTGACCAGAGCACAAATGCCCACTGGTCCACATCCAAAGAGGAGAACGGTGCTCTTTTCGATCGCTGCCGTGTCTAGGGAGCGGAAGGCGTTTGAGGCGGCGAAATACCCTGTGGGGAAGATGTCCGCCATCAGGACCAGCTTTTTCTCGTCGATCGTCGAGGGCGCATGGACCAAGGTGGCATCTGCTAGAGGCACACGGACGTACTCCGCCTGTCCGCCATCCAACACTGCGGATCCATAGAGTTGACCCCGGGCGCAGCGTGATGAAAACCCGCCGTCACAGTAGAAACAGTCTCCGCAACTGACTGTGAAGGGCGATACAACACGATCTCCTGTTTTGAAAGTCTTGACTTGATCTCCAATTTCAAAAACCTCACCTGTGAATTCGTGGCCCATGATGAATCCAGTCCCCGAGGGTTGGTGACCACGGAAGACGTGTAGCTCACTGCAGTCATGTCAGTCAAGTCTTCGCCTCTAGATTCCCGATTTTCCTCAACTCACCTGCCACATAGTGCCGTGTACCGTACTTTCACAATCACGTCTGTAGAATCTTTAATCTGAGGCCGCGGACGCTCCTCGAGAGCGACCTGCAAAGGACCTTTGAAAACTACCGATTGCATATTGTAGGGCTTCAAAGTTAAAAAGCTTCGTTTTGTGGGAACATTGGTTGCATGATGACAGGAAATGATGCGGGGTTGGTGTTTGTCGTGCACAGCTTGAGGGGTTGCTTTTGCCTCGGTAGTCTTCGGGTCTTTTCACTCGTCTGGGGACATTCTGTATTCAAGCACAACTCTTCATGTTCCCAGAGACCCGATCATGCCTTAATACCTTCGGAATCTTGAAAGCGAAGACTGCAATTTTTCGAGGATATGAAGTCATTTCGAGGTTGATCCAATTAGCCTAAAGCTGTCTTAGCGATAATTTGTGTTGGATTGTGTCGGATTGCAATGAGACAGGTGGGCCATGGCCCAGACTAGCCATTGTGGCATATTGAAGGTCTGGAGTGCCCGAAAATCACGTCACAGTCGGAATGACTCGGTCGGTATAATGGAAATGGCTTGGTGGCTGGAAGAGCGAGTGCTTAGCCTAGTAAAAGTAACACCAGTGTCGGGGTCTCATGTTTCCAAAGAGGGATCACTTGAGTCCTATTATCCTCCCTGCCCATGAATGTAGCTTTCAATGTTCAATGGAGTAATTCCTTAGGTTGTAGAGAGTCCGTGTTGAAGTCATAAAATTGCGGTGTCATGATTCCTCACGCGGGTATATATCCCGCGAGTACCGTGGGAGCACGTCCCGAGGCAACATTACCAAGCTATTCTAATCGCGGACAATGCGCCAATTAAAATTAAAATTTATAACATCTATAGCAATGGCTGATATAGTGATTAGGGCTCCAGATCCGTACCTATGACCGATATCACCAACCGCAAACCCAAGCGAGTTGACTTCTAGATAATCCACCCTACTGCAGCCCTGGAGCACCTGCTATTCACCTGTCCCATAATTCTCAAGGACATAGTCAACGTCCTTGTCACCGCGTCCCGAGAGATTAACCAATATCCGCTCGGACGAAGGGCGCTGCGCCGCCAATCGGATAGCGAACGCTATCGCATGCGCACTTTCCAATGCAGGGATGATGCCCTCAGATTTTGCCATACGAAAAAAGGTACTGATGACTTCTTCATCTGAAATTGTTGCGACAGAGAGCCGACCGGCTTCATGCAGCATCGCAATCTCCGGGCCAATGCCAGGATAGACGAGCCCAGATGCCACAGATGAGACACTCGCAGGCGTACCGTCGTCCTGCTGCAACACAATCGATCGGGCACCATGCAAGGTTCCTGGTCTTCCATACGATAACGTCGCCGCGTGCTGACCCAGTTCGTCAGATTTGCCCAGTGGCTCCACAGCGTGCAGAATGACCCCCGTATCATCAAGGAAACCCGAAAACATCCCCATCGCATTCGAGCCACCCGCGACGCACGCAACAACATGCTCGGGTAAGCTCCCATCCGTCAAAGAAAGGAACTGCTCACGGGCCTCTTGGCCAACAACACTCTGGAAGTCTCGAACAAGCATAGGGAAAGGATGTGGCCCGATAGCGGATCCGATCGCATACAGCGCGTGTGCATGCTGCTCAACATATGCATTGAATGCAGAGTCGCTAGCCTCCTTCAAGGCAGATTGACCAGCCGTTGCTGACACTACGCGTGCACCAAGCAGCTCCATGCGACCGACATTTGAACTCTGTTTACTGATATCGATCTCACCCATGTGAATTTCACATTCGAGTTCAAAATAAGCGGCTGCAGTTGCGAGTGCGACGCCATGCTGACCGGCCCCAGTCTCGGCAATCAGCTTCGTCTTACCCAGTTTCTTGGCAAGAAGTGCGAAGCCAACACAGTGGTTGATTTTGTGCGCGCCTGTGTGGTTCAAGTCCTCTCGCTTGACGAAGATCTGAGCACCTCCGACTTGCTTCGAGATATTTTCCAGATAATGTACTGGTGTTGGTCGCCCTTGGAGTCCGATTCGCACTTTGTTGAGTTCGCGCTGGAACTCTGGCGATTGTCGTAGCTCCTGATAAGTGTTGGCTAGCTCTTCTAGTGCTGGTCGAACCTCCGGTGGGTAATAATTCCCGCCAAACTGGCCGTAATACCCTTTGGCATCGGGGTAGCTTTGGATATATGAATTTTCAGAATTCGCCATCGTGACCGTCGCTGAAGGTGAATAGTAACCTCCGATTTGCAAATTGCGCCCAGGAGAAGACTATTTATGGCTTCTCATTTGTTATTTAAATATGGCAAGCCCGAAGTCCTGCGAGATACCAATGACTCATATGTTGCTATCAAGACTCAGCCACCATGATACACGCAGGCGGGTGTTTTTAAAGTGGAAGCTATTTTTAGATTCAAGTGAGGATCCTGCATCCTGCAGCGGGTGATGCTTTTCCTGGTAATCGTGGCTTCAAAAATATCGAAGGGTGGGTCTTGTTCTACGATGGTCCTTTCCCTATGGTATGGTTGCCAAGTCCACAATGCGGGGAAGGCTCATACCTGGTCTGTCAGCCAAGCTGAGTCACAGATAAGCTACTTTGCTTAACTTGTTAAAGACATATAGTATAGGAGCCTGGCGCAACTTGCAACTTCCAGCACAAGTCACAGTTCAAATAATAGAATGGATGTCGCCTAACTCTGGTACGAGCATGCGGTAGCCTTCATGCCAAACAGACCGCACGGCTGATTTGCTATCCACATCTAAACCGATACCTAGGTATTGAGCAGACAAGAAATTAAAATGGGTGTCCAGATGGGAAAATGGCGTGAATTCATATCAAAATAGAAGACAAAACAATTCAAAATACAGATTGACATTTCGACATCCAAGACTAATATTCTGACACTTGATAATATATACAAAACGCCCTTTTCACCACAGGAATTGTGCAATTCTAGGTCTCAGGGCGTAAATACCGCCGATCGCGTTGGAAGTGGACTACCCTCAAGAATCGGTCAGTGTACCATTCGATCTACTAGCTTGGCGCCATTGTTGTAAAGCTCTCTTACCTTAGTTGATCAAATGAACTGTACAGAATTTCAAAGCATCAGGCAATCCTCTGCTCCTCGGGTTTGTCATACGATGAGAACTCATTCCCGGCAGCATCAAGACCATCATTCTTACTGACTCCGCGTTCCACCAAAACGTCACCGTGCAAAGCGAACGCCTTCTCCATCTTCCAGTAGAAGGGACTCGAGGTGGAAAAGAGTGCTTCAATCGATTCCAGGGAGCGGCCACGGGTTTCGGGATAAACTATGATCTTTGTTAGCTCTGTCTTTTTGATGGTCCATGTCATAGTAAGAACGTACAGAGGTAAACGATGGGAATCCACATCAAGTTAAGGCCAGCGTAGAGGAAGTAGGTACGGCTCTGGAACATAATGGTCAGGTTCATCTATAATAGGATGATGATTTGCTCTTACCTTCATGGCGTCGAACATGATCGGATTAACCAAAGTGGTCATGCCCACACCGATAGCCCACCCAGTGATGCCAAAGCCATTGCCTTGGGCTCGCAAGTCAGAGGGGAATATCTCCGTGGGCACCAAGAATGCGACGGTACCCCAGGTAGCAGCATAACTTTCAGAAGACATCAGTATACGGTAAGAGGATAGTTGAGAATTGAGAGAGGTCGACTCACGCAATATTGAACAAGAACAACATGGTAATAGCCGCGGGAGCAAACTGAGAAGCCTTGCTGGGATTTTGCAATGAGCCCTCGTAGACACCTCCAGCCTGGCATTAAGTTAGAGATAGACATGGCAATTTCCGTGGGAGTAGAGACATACAATAACATTGACAGCAAATAGCGCTGCTGCACCACCGATGAGACAGATACGGCGACCTAGGCGATCGACGATCTGGGCACTTATAATTGTACCGAGGATACCAACCGTGTTGAGTCCTCCAGCAAGGCCGTTCTGCGTGATGGTGCTGTATCCAGCCTGTTGCAAGAGGACTGGAGCATATGCTGTGACAGCCTATAATCATCTAAATTAGAGATAATAATAAAGTGATGCTGACCGGGATGCACATACCGTAATACCTGTCCAGGAGCCCATGATCTGAAGCCATATACACAGCCAAGCTCGCCTACCCAAATTTGGATGCCGGCTTCCACCCATCCCGAACAAGATCTTCACAAACTGAATAGGTGAGCTGAGCTGGCTTTCCTCTGCCAAGGTAACAATCTCCAAGTATTCCCGATCAATCTCCTCTGGACTGGCCTTGTGCTTGCGAATACACCTCAATAGCTCAAGCGTCTCTTCATTCCGACCAACTGAAGCGAGATACCGGGGACTGTCCGGCAGCATCTTGATGAAGCAGACAAGAATCAGGGCGGGTACACATTGGAAGGCAAGTAAGAACCGCCATCGTACGTCCGAGTATCCGTTATCGACGAAGGCGAGGCCGAAGGATATCCAGTATGCGACTGAAATTCCGAGGTCTGGGAGGGATTAGCAAGCAACTCCTGAACGAAAGGTCTGGGGATCTGCTTACAATTGGCAATGAAGACGTATCCCAGAAACCCGCCACGGTGATCTGCAGAAGAGGTTTCCGACACCAACACAGGGGTGATGCCAGTCAACGCTACACCATCACGAGTTAGAACGAGTTAAGAAAAGCCGGTCACAGTTAAGAAGCTCACCTCCAGTACCAACACCAGTCACCACTCGAGCGCAAATCATGAAATTTGAGCTCTGAGCGGCAGCCTGTAACGCGCCGCCCACCAAGGCAAACAATGCTCCTGCCAGCAGGCCATTGATTCGACCAACTCGGTCAGCCAACCACCCTCCAGCAAAGCAGCCGAAGATGGCACCCAAATAGTAGACACTGACAATTCCACCCTGGTGCGTGGTGTCTGTCACTGTACCATCCGGCTTCCCAATTCCGACCTCGGTCACGTACTTGGGCGAGGCGTTGACGCCGCCCATGACACCCTGGTCATAGCCTTCGAAGAAAATAGAGATGAGCGAGAACACTTGGATGGTGACATTTAGCTGCCGCGGCGAGAGCCGCTTCCAGAGTGTAGTATAGCCCATTTTGGATATTACTATCCCCAGCTTCTACATCGAAAACATCGGGGGCTCGAGAACTCATTTATAAAGTGGAGCATTCGGCCCCGGAGAATCGGAATGGAGGCAATCCTGGAGAAGCGTGGGGCAAACAACATCCGGTTCTCATTCAGCCGCGTAGCCGTGTCATAGAAGAATTTAAAGTTTAACCCTGTCTTCTCGGCTTCGGGGTTCACTCGGCCTCCTACTTACAACGGCGTGGAGAAATAAGCGCGTTGCCGGTTCCGGCCGCTTTGCCGCTTTCCCATTTAACCGACCGTTTATCCGACAATTTAGCAGTTCTGGCGTGAGGGTTGAATGGAGATTGGCTTTGTAGAATGCTGGAGACTCTTCCCCACCATTCGGTCATTGATGGGGCTCTGGCTCCGGTTAAATAAGACGCAATTCTCGCTCACAACTTTCTGCATACACTCTTGACATCGTCATTAGACCCGTTGGTGTAATCAAATCATGGCTTCGGATATGGCTAACGGCACTGGTGGCCACTCCTTGGATCTGACCGTCCTTGGTCTAAACAGCGGGACATCGATGGTGAGTCCTCTAGCCTGCTTATCATATTGAAGAAAAGTGAAGCTCACGATTATCGAAGGATGGCATCGATTGTGCCCTCTGTCGCTTCCGTCAAGAGACTCCGGAATCGCCCATGCACTTTGAGTTGTTGAAGGTAAATATCTCTTATCCTTATCTCGGAACACGACTAACAGTTACTGCAGTATGGAGAGATTCCGCTGGAACCCGTGATCAAGAAGCGGGTGATGAACATGATCTTGCACAACCAGACCTCGCCATCAGAGTTGTCTGAAGTAAACGTCATCCTGGGCGAGACCTTTGCGTCGGCAGTGCACCTGTTCTGCAAGGACTACAACGTCGATATCAAGTCAATCGACGTGCTGGGATCCCATGGCCAGACGATTTGGCTGCTCTCCATGCCTGAAGCAGGCGAGACCCGAAGCGCACTGACCATGGCCGAGGGCTCATTCCTAGCCTCGCGCACCGGTATCACCTCAGTGACGGACTTCCGCGTTAGCGACCAAGCTGCCGGACGCCAGGGCGCTCCGCTTATTGCATTCTTCGATGCGCTAGTGCTACACCACCCGACCAAGTTACGTGCGTGCCAGAACATCGGCGGTATCGCCAACGTGTGCTTCATCCCGCCAGATAGCCACGGCGGCGTTGACGAATGCTACGACTTTGATACCGGCCCAGGCAATGTCTTCATCGATGCCGTGGTCCGACACTATACTAATGGTGAGCGCGAGTATGACCGAGATGGTGAGATGGGTGCGCGTGGTACAGTCGACCAGGAGCTCGTCGATGACTTCCTGCGCCACCCGTACTTTGCCCTAGACCCACCTAAGACTACCGGTCGTGAGGTCTTCCGTGACACGATCGCGCATGACTTCATCACTAAGGCTGAGGCTAAGTGTCTTAGCCCGGATGATGTGGTCGCCACGATCACCCGTGTTACGGCTCAGGCTATTGTGGACCACTACCGCCGTTACGCTCCAAAGGATCTAGAGATCGCCGAGATCTTCATGTGCGGTGGTGGTGCATACAACCCTAACATCACGGCGTTCCTGCAGAAGGAATACCCTAACACCCGTATTATGATGCTGGACGAAGCCGGTATTCCCGCTGGGGCTAAGGAGGCTATCACCTTTGCCTGGCAGGGTATGGAGGCCGTGGTGGGCCGCTCCATTCCTGTTCCCACACGTGTCGAGACTCGTCAAGAATACGTTCTTGGAAAGGTCTCTCCGGGAAAGAATTACCGCAAGGTCATGCGCCAGGGTGTGCTCTTTGGTGCTGGTCGCGACCATCTCTCTCCGGTGAAGGAGCTGGTCAACTATGTCGATGGTAAGGTTTTCGACAATAAGTGGAAATAAAAAATTAAAATTTTGGGGGGAAGTCACCAAAAATGAGTGCAGTTCCCTGCCTGGGGCTATTTAGATGTATTATAATAGGGGGTTTCATGTTTATATTTCACGTCAATGAGGACACGCAGCCGGCAAATGCTTTGATTAGTATTTGCATCATGTTACAGGAGATTTCTCAAAGTTAAATCCAGGATATTTTTTCCGCGTAAGAATATTGCATTAGACAAGGTCGAACCTACGGTCGGGATAGGAGAAGTCTTCCGGTTTGTTGCCCCCCTCGAAGATGTCACAGAGCACCTTATGATCTGCCTGTCATCTGTGATATATTCCGCTTCCTTTTTGTTGAGGAGTCAAGTTCAATCACCGCCGCGTCGAACGACCTAGGAAAAATTTGAAATAAATATTGAATAAATAGAGAGTTGTAAGCAATCTGGTGGTTCGTAATAGAGCCCCTGAGGGCTATTTGATTATACTGAAATGTAATTCATTAAGGTTTGAGTGCTAGATTTATTGAAGGGGGTTGACCAGAAAGGGTGAATGATCTGGGACACGGTAATTATGGGTACAATCACACGTATTGCAATAAGAAATGCATGCTAAATAATAAAGTACAGACGCATTCATGTTGCGACTATTTGTTGTGTTAACCAATCAAAGACCTTTGTCAGTCAAATGTTGCAATTATTCGAATGCCAGGGGCAGTAATCCCTCGGCATTGTGAGAATCCAAGGGCCATGGCCAATCTGAAAGAAGTTCCTGTGGCAGCTGAAACAGGGACATTTGGTCAAGACCAGCAGTAGGCAAGGCTCCGACGGCGGGGGCCCCTTGTGCATACGCGGATGGGACAGCAAGTTCGGGTTCTGCTTCGATTACTTGCGTCGCGTTATTTGGTGACGTTAGATTCAGAAGAAGTGAGTCCCGCATATAGCCGTCTATTCGAGCGACCTGGGACCGCAATCGTTCGCCTGCACCGGAGGCACGGTGTAGGCCCATCTCGAGACGCTGTAAGAGATCTGCCATTTCAAGCCTGTAGATAGACATATTAGCTAGGCCTCAAATCGCTACCACTGAATCAGGATAACGTACAGTAATGTGCGAGCTCGTGTGTAGGATTCTTCAGACAAACTCCCTTCCATGACAGAGCCAAGAATGTAGCCAATTCCGCCGAGGTGATGGAGCTGGGATCATCAGTTTACATTCCAGCGAAGTATGGAGATTGCACATACCAAGGGGGAGCTAATTGCTCTCAAGTACTCGATGGGTACATTTGAGAAAACGCTCAGCAGTTCGCCCGCTACGTCGCATTTTCGCTCCACCCCAATTTCCTCAGTAGACAAGAGCACCATCCGAAGAAGTTGTAGCGTCGCCTGAATATTGGCTGACTGGAACCCGAATAAATCCTTAGACATGTCTCCCGTGGTGGGCGGAGTTTCCCGAAACTGTGATGGAAGAGCCGAGTACATAGTAAGGACTTTATCCATGACCGCTGGCTCCGACATCGATAAAGGACTAAATAGTGACCAAACTTGTGTCGTCCCGTTAGCCGAAGAGAAGCGGCGCCTATTTCCATCGACTACATGCTCAAGGATGCGGTAAAGGTCTGTGGTGAAGTTCCAACCACGCAACCAGGGCGTAGGCTGGCGGGAGACCACAGTCACGTTAGCTGTTGGGGGCGAATCTAAGCCCTGTGGTTGGGAGGGCACGCCATAGCCGCGCTTCGTGATGAACTCGTCGTCTAACTCGCTAGGATAGCGCACTAAGGAATGTGCTTCACGATATCGAATGACGCCACCCCATACAATGGTCGAATAGATATCGAATGTGTAGATAGACCAGAACTATCGTTGTGTCAGCAAGATAATAACAACTGAAGGACATTTTTCATACAAGTCGCCGCCGCTCCTCCGTCTCAATTGCAGTCAAGTCGTTTGGCCAGAGCTTTTCGTCATAAAGGCCATCCATCGAAGTCAAGGCATGGTATAAGCCGGAATACTTCTGCATATTTTTGATCTGAGAGTTTTGAATGCTGGCGATAGCAAGTATGGCACACGCCCGCATATAGTGGATACCCTTGGCTGCGAGAAGGTCTTGAGGAATTGAGTCCCTTGCAGCTGCAAAGAAAGTCTCGGACGGTGGATCTATAAGCTCGTCTCGATTCCACCGATTAGAGTACAACGCACCGTCACGTGCGCGACCGGCGACCAAAGCGCATACAGCCATTGTGGAGGCGAAGAGCCCTTTATTGCAAAGATGCTTCTTGCTGTTGACCTGCTCTATGAATGACGGCATGTGAAACAAGGGAAATCTTGTGATAAGCTTAGTCAACGCAGTAAGCGAGGAGGATTAGGGACTCATCATACATTGGATAGACGATCTCGAAATAAACCTGGACTAAATTTCGTATTTGCCGGTCACAGGAAATGGCAAATGCTTTCCAAGAATCTTGCAGCACCCCGTCATCGTCATCCCCTTCGGCTGCTGACCAGCCATGGTTGAAGGTAGACCCGGGATCACCGGGGATCGATGTGCGGCGCGGACTGCGAGAATTCGAAGAGCGGATGGTTCTTCCGCTACTTGCAGTCTCTGCCGCTGTAGGAATAGCATGATTGACTGATGCTCTCACAAACCGAGGATCGCGGCCTCTCGCCCGAGAGCCAACCTTGACGCCCCGGCGTTTTGCCGGGCGATCAAAGGTGCACCGCAAATCGAAGTCCACACAATTTTGACAACGACCTAGGGGATCCTCGCTATGGCTGCATTTTATGCTGCGTCTGTGGCAAAAGTCGCCTGCATTAGATTGCGTACTTAGTGAATGCAGGCCTCATGTCCGGAGTTTAGGCCGCTAAGCTAAAGAGTGGAGACTCCAGCACCAAAATGAATCGAACGCTGGGGAACCTACAGGCCATAGAGACGCGCTGAATCTTTCGCGGTTTTTCCGACATCCAGCCATTAGATAACTTCTGGTTGCGTAGAGCGTGGTGTTCAAGACAAAGAGTAGAAGTTCGGCGATTACGGAGCTTGACGTAAGCAAAGCCGGGGAAAGGCGGTGGGGTTGAAGGGTGACAAAGCCGTTAAGCGATCTCGGGCCATTCAAGACCCAACAACTAATCATCTCGACGACATAGCGTAAAAGAGAAGCCGGGATCCCGAAGATTGTCGAACTACACCTCGCTGAATTAGGTCTCGGTGTACTTGAATCAATTCACAAGCGAATCGCAGGAATCGTTAATCACCTGACTAAGTCCATACACAGCCCAGTGCGCCTTACTGAGGTCAGTGCGCATAGCTGCCTTACTTACCGTGTAGCTGAATATTTAGAGCCTCATCTTGAGATGTCAGCATAAAAGACCTGAATTTCCTAGACGTGTAAACTTCTTCTCGTTCTTCAAGATACTTTTCATGATCTACTACTGCTAGCTATGCAGTCCTCAAATTCAAACCCCGAATCGCAGGATTCTGTGCAACTTTCACCAGTAAATCCATTTGAGGGTTCGTTTCATATTGAAAATGGTCGGCCAAGCATTATCCATGAGTATTGCTTGAAAGCATTTCGTGGAGGTCACAACAAATGTATATGGATCTGCATGAAAAAGCGAAACAGGTGGATTGCAAAGGATATTTGCCTTGAGAAGAAGGGGTTGGTGCTCGGAATCCCAGAGTTGCGCATGAAATGCAGCTGGTGGAAACAGCATTCACTTTATTCTGTCGTAGGTGTCAAGGAAGTCATGGTGAGAAGTATCATTCTCCAAATAAGAACAAGTCACCATACTGAACAGTCATCTTAGTTTCGGTGCGCTGACTACAACACGACCTCAGAAGAAATTTCTGTATTTGTAAGAGATTTTGACTATGACTCCAGAATAACAGAACTTCAGAACGCCATCGGACAACCACGCCACGACATTGACCTCCGGGAATGTGGTGTGAATATTCAAGGTGAAAGTCACGGTCCTGGCATTGAGTGCCCTAATTCACGCTGGGATACCACGTTAGAAGATTTTCACTGCCCCATTCAGCACTCACGAGAGTTGCGCTTGCGGCAAGATGTCTATGAGTGGTTACCTGCAATGGTTGAGTACTATTGGCAGAACGGAATTAAACCAGATGATGCCAAGTTTCTTGAGGCTGGCAGCTTTGTGACCCTTTATCGGTATGAACCCCTACTTTTCCAATTTCGGAAGATTTGATGCGATTAGGCCGAGTAGGAATCTTGCTTGGGATGGTTGGAACGATGCAGCGAGCCCCTACGGAAAGTTAATATATGGTTTTCAGTTGATAGAAGGCTGGCACATACGCTATTTGCTTTGTCTGATCGCGGGTAGTCTTATCCTTAGTGTTTGTGTCGTGGCAGTATCGACTGCAATTCTGGGAAATTTTGAAGCAGGTCTGACAGCTGGTTCATATGCACTTGCACTAACAGCAATTGGACTAGCGGTTTTGACGTTTTTGAGTGCCATATTTTGAGTTGAGCATTACTCCCTATGTTTTATCAATAAATATAGGTAGAAAACTAATTGCATGATATCAAGTGCTATTTTCGAGTGCGGATTATTTAATGCCGAAGTGCGTCTGCTTATCCAGTCTTTAGCGATGGGCTAGCAGAGCCTGAAGATCAGCCAAAATAATACCCCGACAAAGCCTTCAATTTGATTTCTCCCCCGCAACCCGAACGAGTCCATGATTATCAATAATCGGGTCAAAGAGGCAAAGCTGAAAAATCTCGATTATAAGAGCGTTCTTGTACTTGAACTCCAACTAATGAATAGATTAGACATGCTAAGCCTTCTTTAAGAAGGGCTTGGGCTACCAGCAATGAACCTTGATAATGTGAGGTTGTTGGAAGGACTCGAGTTGATGTCACTGGCGATCATACCGATAGCCAGCTACATCGTGTATCAAGCAATCCGCTGTTAAATGTCGTATTACCTCGAAAAGTATCGAAAGTGTCATAACAAAGCGGCAAACTCCTTAATTATGAGGCGGGTCATTCCCACTAAGACCAGCAGGCAAAAAAACCAATTCTAGTTACATGACAGACAATATTCGACCATGACCGACGAATGAGACCGTCGGCTGCTGGTTCGCTCTCCCTCATGAGCTTTGCCAGCCGACAGGGAGTTTCAGAGGACGTAGTCCGTGTTCAACAAAAGGTAGATGACAAGGAGCTAGGCTCGTAAGGGGTTGCGATCGACCACATCGATAAGTCCTCCGAAGCACATGTTAGTCTAGGACGGATCGTGAGTTTGATGATGATGTTACAACGCGGATAGAATGACTATATTGTTCAACATTGTCCCAACATTGCCATACCAGAATCTGATGCGCATCTTGCAGTGGGCTTTCTTTTTTATCAGATTGAGACAGCACACAAGTTAGACACATAAATTGGTGACTTGTTTACTTGCTCCAAGTCACACGATTCACGCCTGGAATGCATCATCAAATACATGATTAAATGTATACAAAGTAGCATGTTACGTGATTAGGGTTTGTAAGACCTCATGTTTGTTGTTTGACATAGAAGGCAAAATTGGTAGTCACTGTAGAAGCGGTGGCAGCTAACTTAGCAAAGAAAATCCTACATAAAGCTATATCTACATGCACGGGCCAAGAATGTTAGGTCCGAGTTTTGCCCCGTGCCGACTTTCTCATCAGTACCATCATCCACATAAAGCTCTCGGCCTCTTACATCTGGACCCAAACATAACTATGGGCTCAAACGAATGAGTGGTGATCGTTTCGCTAAACGAGAGTGTTTGCCTGCCTGCAGGGCCGCATCGTGTGACACTGACCCCACGCCGAAATAGCCCCCACAAGGTCAAGCTCAGGTGGAGAGTGGGGTTCTCCGCAAAAATGTTTCTGGGGTTTCCCATGAAAGACATTGCAATGCGACCGTACCCGTCACAGGATTCTAATCCATGTGAATGTATCCACGGTTAACTCGGGCAACTTTCCTGCAATTTAATATACTTTCCATGTCTCCTGTACGTCACGTCTGTGGGGTTTGGGCTCGGGCGCCTTATCACCGATTTGTAACCTACCAAGCCGGATGATTTGATGTCGATCACTAGCCTTTACAGGCTACACTCGAGCCGCCACGATCCAAGAGGATTGGACAGTGCCGAGGCCGCTAGACCAGGGGGTGCGTCCTTCCAGCGTCCTTCCCTCACAACTCTGAAGGGTGCCAAGAAAAGATAGATAATACGAACGACTTAAGCGCTCATTATTGGTGGAATTACCGTACGCTAAGGAGCACGGGGTCATTCAATCTTTGTTTGTATGAAGCGACGCCGAGAAGCGACGCCACAGCCCGTAGCCAAGCTTTGCCATGCTCTGCCGGAACGCCATTGACGAAAGTAAGGAAGAACGGCATCTGTATAGATCAACGACATCTATGAAGCAGTTGAGATGAACTAATTTCAGGTCGATTTCTTTGTTCTTTCGGTTTCGAGATGAGGATTCGATGTGCGGGGAAACAACAGCAGCAACGAATAAGAAAAATTGAAAACCAGAATATTGTCGCAACGTGGGTCAAGTTCAACCCCATGGGGAGACTCCGTCGCGAGTTGCGTAAGACTGCACAGCTATCGACCAATCACTGCTTCCCAGTAGGTCGCATTGCTGGTCCCGGGATAAATTCCATGCGACATCGCGTCGAGCTAAACTCGCTAAAGAGCAAAGTCATTGATTATACGCGTCTCTAGGACCCCTTTTAAAAAACCGGTACCTCGCACAAGGCCCGCATGGCCCGACACGTACTCCCTATATAAGTACCCCCCGAAGTCCACTTTTTGACGCAGGGACTTTTGTTATTGCAAGCTGGGTTTTCCTTCCGAGATCCACTATGGTGATTGGAAATATCTATGTGATTGCCTCCGTCGCCGTCGTTGGCGGCGGCCTCTTTGGCTTTGACATCTCATCGATGTCGGCTCAGTTGTCGGAAAATGCCTACAAGTGTTACTTTAATCAGGGTCCAAACGGTCCGCCATTTAATGACGATGCTGATTGCAGTGGTCTTAGCTCCTTAAATCAAGGTGGTGTCACGGCCTCCATGGCTGCTGGCTCTTGGTTAGGTGCTTTGATCTCTGGATTTGTATCAGATCGCGTTGGTCGTAAATACTCCATTATGCTGGGCTGTCTCATTTGGTAAGATTTAGAATGTTACTCTCTACTTTCTGGTGCTGACTGTATGTGTCTAGGATCGTCGGGTCAGTCTTGATCTGCGCCTCGCAAAACATCGCCATGCTGTGTGTCGGCCGTGTCATCAACGGTTTGGCTGTTGGTATTGAATCGGCACAAGTCCCTGTCTACATCTCGGAGTTATCCCCCCCTTCAAAGCGTGGTCGCTTCGTTGGCTTGCAGCAGTGGGCTATTACTTGGGGTATCCTGATCATGTACTAGTATGTTTTTCCCTCAGTTATCACCTTTGTTGAGTTACAATATGGCGATGAACTGACTCAAGAAGTATCTCCTATGGCTGCTCGTTCATTGGAGGCAAAGACTCGTCCAACTATAGCGCTGCAGCCTGGCGCGTCCCCTGGGGCCTGCAGATGATCCCCGCCGTCGTTCTATTTTTCGCGATGATGCTGTTGCCCGAATCCCCTCGCTGGTTGGCCCGTATGGATCGATGGGAGGAAGCCCATGAAGTTCTTGCCCTGGTCCATGGCAAGGGTGACCGAGATCACCCCTTCGTTGCCATTGAGCTGCAGGACATTCGGGATATGTGTGAACTGGAGCGACAGTTCGGTCATGTTAGTTATCTGAGTCTTTTTACTCCGCGAATGATCAACCGCACGATCATCGCCTTGTTCACACAGATCTGGTCCCAGCTTACTGGAATGAATGTGATGAGTGAGTTGGATAATATTTGCTTCCTCTACTCCGTCGCCTTTGCATAATATCGGAAACTGGCTAACTTCGTTTCACTACCTCCAGTGTACTATATCAGCTACGTATTTACCATGGCCGGGTACAGCGGTAACTCGGCCCTCCTCTCATCATCGGTGGAATATATCATCAACGTGTTCATGACCCTCCCTGCGCTGCTCTGGCAGGATCGCTGGGGACGTCGCCCAACTATGCTGGTGGGTGCATTCTTGATGACCGTTTTCATGTTCGCGAACGCAGGCATTCTGGCCGCACAGGGGACCATTATCCCCATGAGTGAGCGCAGCAGTCCGGAGGTGTCAATGAGCGTAAGCGGCGCCGCCTCGAAAGGACTGGTCGCGTGTACCTACTTGTTCGTTGCTTCATATGCACCTACCTGGGGTCCGGCCTCATGGACATACCCGCCCGAGCTGTTTCCCTTGCGTCTGCGCGGTAAGGGTGTCGCACTAGCTACTTCGGGTAACTGGGCCTTCAACACGGCGCTAGGCCTCTTCACTCCATCGGCCTTTACGAACATCGCCTGGAAGACTTATATCCTGTTCGGGGTGTTCAACACTGTCATGTTCATCCATGTCTTCTTCGCATTCCCTGAGACGGCTGGTAAGACACTGGAAGAGACCGAAGCCATGTTCGAGGATCCCAATGGCATCAAATACTTGGGCACCCCAGCGTGGAAGACCCGCGTGAGCACTCGCACCACGGTGGCTCTTGAGCACGGTGATTTGGAGGCTGCAAAGGCGCAGGAGGCTCGGTCGGAAGCGGTGAGCGGGCAGCAAGCCACAGTCACTCAGTAAGGAACAGCCTCACAGTACTTAGATGGGGCTAAGCCGGCGACTCCGATAATTTGGTGGCGTTTTGGCTAACGTTGAATGAATGGAGCTTTGGAAGCTGTGGACTTATCAATGGATATAGATGTCTGGGGATGTTTCACTCGTTGGATGTGTATATATTCGTGGAAAACTATGCATGAGGTTCTTGGCGGTGACTTCCAATGTAAGGAGTATATACATGTCATCAATGCCAAGATCGTCCCGCCGGGAATAAAACTCTGTTTCAATTCAGGAACTGAAGTTATTTGGGGTGACGTTCCATGGCTGCGGAGCAGCGACCGTAGGATGTTCCCTCAACCCCCAACAAATTTCTTCTATGCGTGCCTTGATATCAGAAATCGATGTCAGGATGAATGAACAAGTTTTTTGTTATGCCAAGTTTCATCGAAGGCTAAACAGCTCAGCCAAGACAACGGAACCCGCTATAAGTGGCGAATTAAGCCCCACGAGACCGCGCGTCCAGCAAATTCTCCCCTTTTAGGACTCTCCGACTTCCCCATCCTCTACACCGTACGTCATGTGCCCGACCACCCCCAGATATACAGAAAATTCGTGATACTTGTCGACTGTAGCGAATTTCCATCCCGCTTCTGTCGACCCTTTTCCTGCCATGGTTTGCGCATAATCGAGATCGTTGTTTGGCAATGCTCTCCGATTCCCCGCACCATTCTGCCTTCCCGGGCCCCAGTCCAGCATGCATGTTGATGGAGGCAAGGCGCCCCGGGGGTTTTGGGCACAATGGGCTGGTGAGTGAACTCCATTGTAATGATACTCCCTGGTATCATTCAGCTATAGGCAACAGATTCGCCGGATGCTGACATCCACGTCTACACAGCGTTCATCGCACCATTCCGAACTCCTCTCACGGGTTGCTCCGATCGAGGCTGGCGCCCGATAGCTTTGCGTCCGCCGTACCTCGCTGGTCTAGCATGCTGCATCCTTAGCATGTTTCTGACCCTAGAAGGAATCCGGCAGTATAGCAATCGGGAGGGTGGCCTGGTCTTCTTCTCCGACACTGATGATGTCTCTTCCGCTCAGTCTTTCCTGTATAACTATTTACCCATTATCATATCCCTCTTGCTGCTCATGGTATGGACTATAACCGACTTCGATGTGCTTCGACTGGAACCGTATTTCCAACTATCGCAACCCGAAGGCGCACCGGCGTCCGTCTTGTTTATCAACTATAACTTCGGTCAGACAGTCCTTACCCCCATAAACGCCGCACGCCGCCACCATTGGGTTGTATTGTGGGTTTCATTGCTCACCATTTCGATTCGAATGGTTCTGCCGGCCTTGACAAGTACGATGTTTGAGCTTCGTGAGGTGGACGTGATTCAACATGCGGATATGAAGAGTTGGCCCTACCTAGTCGATCTGGAGAGCCAGGCGAGTTGGATGTCGACGCAGGCGAATCACTCGATGGATTCGGTGCTCTCGTCCGATAAGAAAGTACACCGCACACGATCAGCGAATTATGCGATTGCGCCTGTGGAGATACCTGCCGAAGACAGCGAGGGAGACACGATGTGGACCTTGGATCAAACCTTGTACTGGTCTGATCTGACCTGTATTGATGTGCCCGTGGATGAATCGCTTTCGTCAGTCACTATCAACGAAACCGTTGCTAGCTCCGGCTTTCCCACAATCTCATGGAACGCGACAGGTACCGACGCGCAGGATGACTATAACACCTCATCGACGTGCACGTTGGATTTTAATTACTCGAGTATTTTCTTCCCAGGAACAGACTATCTCCAGGTTCGTTATTGGGAACCCGTCATCACTCCATCAGCAGCAGCGGAGTATCCCAATCGCACGCACGCTTTCACCACTACTGGCTGCAACCCACACGATCTATATGGCATGCTGATCTCTGTGAATGCCACTGGCAATGCTTCATCCGATCCCGATTACGCTGCCTCTGGTGTTGCGTTCGCGTGCGATATCTCTTACCATAGAGCCCAAGCAAGGATCCAGATGCACTCGAATAGTTCTATCACGTCCATTAATATTCATCCAGCCACGACCCGTACGGTCACTTCAGAAGAGTTCAATATCGCCCAATTCCAGGCTCTGCTTTCGGAGCACGCTCCTTATACCAGTGATATGTTGTTTATCAGTGAAAACACAAGTACTGGGGCTCAGACGGTAACGGAATTGCCTGTGATTAGTGAGGAAACGGGCGATCTTGAATCACTTCTCATGTTGGACACTGCCGCCATCATGACGCAAGCCGAATTCAAGGCTCGCATTCGTCGTGATGTGAAGCAAACATTCGTCCTCACCCTTGGCCGTCTCTTCGACCCGGATCGCGAACCAACCACCATCTCTGCAACCAGCTCGACAAATAAAGTTGCCATCGCGATCGTGAATTTTGCCGCCCTGTGGTCTGAGCTCATCCTCGCATTGGCGGCTTTGACCTCGATGTATCTTCTATTCTTATACCGGTCACGCGAAACGTTCCTTCGAAGTGACCCCGGCTCAATTGCCGCCATGTGCAGCATCGCCGCCGACGTTCTCCACCCTTCCAACATCCTGGCCGACCCCAACACCGACTTTCACCAATTTTCTACTCGACAACTGAACGTCATCTTTCGAAAAGCCCGTTGCTATTGGCGACCCACTCCATCTGGAAATCGACTTGAGATCCTTGCTGAAGATGGGTCGCCAGTGCAGCTCGGAGACGATACACGAGTCCGTGTCGATCGGATGCCTCATTTTCTTGTGGTCCCGTTCTTCTTAATTGAATTCTGCCTCTTGGCTGCTGTCATCATACTGATGTGCCTTGTGGTCGCTTCGTTAGCTCGAGATGGCAAATTTCGACACTTGACACAGTCCGACTCGAGCTCTCTACAAGTTGTTCTGTCTATCCTCCCCTCCGTTGTGGCTTCCTCTGTTGGTTCCTTGTGCACGTCCATTCACCGCAACATAAGTGTCCTGGAGCCGTGGGTTCACCTTCAGCGAGGAATGGCCACTGCTCGGGCTTCGCTAGCCACCAACTATGCAGCCCAGACTCCCTCCGCGATATTCTTGAAATCCGTCCGCAACAAACATATTTTGTTGAGCCTGGTATCTTTCGCATGCATAGTCAACATGGTGCTGACTGTCGTCGCGGGTGGTCTATTCACCCAAGAGTTGATGACTTCCAACCTCACAACCACTGACTTGACCATGAACTATAGCCAGTCCACGATGTGGACAAGCGATTTCTCGGCTGAATTTACGGAGTATGACTTGATCCAGACTAGCATAATGAGTGGTGTCCCTATGCTATCTTGGACTAGCACTAATGAGTCCTTCGTTCCCGTTCACATGAAGAACCGTGACCCTGATGTCATGTACGGCGCGGAGACCCTTGGCATAGGGGCAGCAATGGAATGCAAACCTCTGTCCCCAGAGGATGGCCTATTCCACAACAAAACAACAGGCCACAGCTATTGGCATTACTCGATGTTCCAAAACTCCTCTGTTGAATGCACAGCGCCCATGCCACCCCAAAATAAGGACGAAGGTATCGCCCTCTCCATTCATTTCCTCTCGCCAACTGAGGTGAATGGCAGCAGTGTCTGCCAGACGTCAACTGTTCTGGTTGTAGGACGCTGGGACTACTTGGCCGATAGCGCAATTACTGATGATAATACCATTGCTTTGCATTGCGAGCCTCGAGTGCGGATGCAAAATTATTCCGTCAAATTTGATGAAAATGGACAGATCAAGAGTCATACGGCCGTTGCAAATACCTCTATAACAGAAGGTGACATGTACGAAAACGCCACTGTGAGCCTCGGGCAATTCAACAAGGTCTTCGCCGCCATTCCTGACAGTTACGTTGGTAATACCACGGCCATCAACGGGACATACAACATTTCTTCTTACGACTGGGCTGGATTCCTAGTTGCACGTCTTTATCAACGTGAAGACCCTGATTTCGATTCCCTGGAACCCAGTCGCCTCATTGACTTGACTCGGCACGTCTATCAATGGGTTTACAGCACATATTTCTCTATTTGGCGTGATATCTATTTGGAACCACTGCAGCACCCAGTCACCGCTACCGACCCCATCGTCATTCGAAGCACTTGGGCTATGATAGTGTCCATTCCGTCACTCGTAATTGCCTTTATTATCATTGGCTTCGATACGTTGGTGGTACTCCTGGTATTTGGAACCCGGCGTGGACGATTCCGAGGCCCACGAATGCCACGCTCCATCGGTGCAGTTGTCCCTTGGCTGGCACACAGTCGAATGCTGAGTGACTTCAGGACCACTCATGCCTGGACTAACTCCAAAAGACGGGAGCATCTTGCTGCTTTGGATAGACGTTATGGGTTCCGTATGTTCTTGAGCCCGGATGGTCGCTGGCGATTTGCCGTGGACGAAGAGCCGCCCCAAAAACCACCTGATAATTCACAAGATACCCCAAATTCTATTTCCGTCTCCGATCCGGACGTGGATGTCGCTGCCGATGCTGATGGTGCGAATAAGTCTACCTCCATCCAATTGCAAGAGCTCACCGATCAGCAACCACGGGCTCGGGAACCGCCATCTTAGCATTTTCTTGCTACGCATTTGACGGCATTTTAATTTTGTTTTTGATATGAATATCATGACTCACTGTATATATCTGACGGACTTGGGCGTTTTTAGAGTTTAAATACACAGACAAAGCAGGCTGGATCTGGTTTTGTCTTGAATTTTGGCGCTTGGCCGGATGGCGAAGTGGAATCACCGTTGGTATAAATACGATGAGGGACTGGTTTTGACTTTGTGACTTATCTTGAAACATTTTTGCACTTTTAGCCATGAGAACCTTGGAAGATTATTTTACAGATTATTTACATTTGACTTGTAATACACCAAACTCTGAACAAAATCTGGAAGATGTTACAATATGAGTTAATCTAGTATGATAGTAATCGGTGCTGTTCCTGTTTTAAGATACGTTAATGTACATTCCCGAGGTCCACAGGTGCCTCCCAAGCACTTTCATTCAAAATCCACATTCAAAAGCCCAGGTGATAGGTATGGCCTTGGAGCTCCAGGTTTGGGGGAAGGTCCAAACTTCCAGATGTCGCCTTTTTAGTCACAGTCTCTGTGAATGAAATCGCAGTTCGTGCCACGGTAATCATCGTCAGAACCGCTAGCGTCAAGTCAATTTCAGATGCCAAAGCGATTATGGAATTAAGTATCCCTGGAGTGATAGCCGGCCACCACAATTGAGATAGAAGACCCCATAGACACGCGATCGAATATCATGCATCAATCATAAGGATCAAGCAGCCGAGAATGATCATAGTCAGCTTCCGTCCCCGCCGCCTCCATCTCTAGATACCCTGGTGCATACATTTCGATGTCCTCTGCCCACACATCCCTCGCCCCATCAGAATGTTGAAGGAATTCGCGACGCTCTTTCGCCCCTTCCATGATATTAATCACAGGAAGAGTCATAACCAAGCTGTTATGACATTAGACATTTCGTTGAGTCGACAAAGCATTGAGGTCACATACTCTGAATTCTGTAATTGCGAACCACCGACCCGATCCTTGATAACATACGCCAGTTCTCTGCGAGCGCTTATGTGCTCTAAATAAACAGGCCACATATTATAAGCCCGTCGACGGAAGCATTGATCAACCTCGCCATTAGGCTTGAATTCAACAGTCGTAATATGACCGGTATCGAGATCATCTTGCGTGACCACGAACCAGTTTCTCAGGTAGGGGTATCGCATGTAAAGAACGGTTCCTTGCCGGGTCATGGTCATATTATGGAAGTCAGCCATCTCGAGATACGCTCTTGGTAGAAGATCGGACATCTGAACGTTGGACATGTCGGCAACGGTTGCTGGGTTAGGATCAAGGCCGCCATGATCCTCACCGAATTCTTGCATACAGTGTCCTATTTCTCCGTCTAAGCGGCAAGAGAGAATGTAAAGTTTGATCCATTTGGATCGGTTAGATGGGTTTGATGGGCCTAGTGGTGCGAGGCACACAAATCTTGGCGTGTTGTAGTAGTGGAGACTATCGCGTAAAACGATCTCTAGGTACTCCAGCGCACCTCTTGCTGGGGCTCGTTGGTGATATGACTAGCCTCCTGTTAGCTGGGAGGACTTCTTTTTTTTTGTTCTCCTTCCCTATCTCTGTTTTACTTAAATGCTTCTTTCAAGCATTAAGTAGGGAAAATATTAAGATATGACATACATCACGAAAGACCTGGCTGGCCTTTGCCCACGTTTCCACCAAGGTCCGACGTTGGCGTACTTCGTAATCTCCGTCCTCATCAGGAATATTATTGGCTTTCGAACGGGGAACCCAATTTTCCTAGAACCAGTTTAATATAGAGCCATGACGTAAATTTCGTAGTGAACTACGTGGGTGAGCGGGAAATAGGTAGCATACCTCTACATAAAGCAACCAGCCTTTAGCCTCTTCGTTGGCCTGTTCTAGGGTGATGTTACCGTTGGGATCGGCTTTGATTTCGGGTGGAATACCGCCAGGCCAATGAAAGGGAGGGGAAGGGTGATCGATCATGATGTGAAGTACTAATGCCCAAGTCGGAAAAAGATACTGATTTTTGATCTCGGACCAAAATTTGTTGGTGGACACAAAGGGAGAAAAAAGGACCAAGTAAACAGAGCCGGGGAACTTTATATTAGTACCAAGCCAGTCTTTAAGCTAAACTAGCGCCGCCCTAGTGTAGCCGACTCAGTGGGGCCAGGGATCGTATCCATGGATTTATTTCATGTACAGAATCTTTTAAAGCGTGAATTATTGCCAGGTTGAGGAATTGGTGTACTGGCTCTGTCTCAGAGCCCTTTGTTCGAGTATCAGGTCGTTTTAGGCTTGGCATAATAATAAAGATAAGGTCTTCGAGCATTCTTAGCCACACCAAGCCAGTGTACCAAGCAAAGAATATCCTTCTGCAGAATCGATTGGATAATGAGCTCAATAAAAATCAATTAATCAACTAAGTAGATATTTTGAAGAGTCATTTTGCCAGCATTACAAACCGGCCACAAAAGGATGCTCAAATACGGGTTCCCAAAGAGCCATAGAAATTGTTGCAGATTCCAAGGATTTTCGCCGATTTTCGAATTTTGTGCATGATAAATTAATGAGCTGAGCTCAGTGTTCCTAGGAGCAGCATGTTCCAAAGGTTACAGATAGAAGCCGATCGGCCAACATTTGCTACCCGTTCTGTTTGATCACGTCGTTCATTGCCATCATGCAACCTCAACATGGTCTACACGTTCATCATTGTTCTTCTGATTGACCTGGTTAGTCAGAGTCACATCATGACCTTGGCGGATCAGCTTCCACAGTTCATCTGCTTTCTTCACTGGGGAAGTGTTCAGATCCATGAATGTCAGATCCACTGCCTCCAGACTGAATCCTGCAGTCTCCGGATACAAGAAATATATCATTGGAACGAACGCGAGATTGAAAGACGCGAAGATGATATATGTTCGCCACCCAATGTTGTCAATCGCCACGGGAACGATTTCAATCACCACAAATGTTGACAGCCAAAGGAATGCGTTGGCCAGACCGACTCCCTTTGACCGATGGGCGAGAGGCAGAATCTCCGGTCCGTAACACTAGAATATCCAAGTCAGTGAAGAGTCTATGAACGAATGGATTCTTCTATATTGAATTACTTACCCAAATGCCACCCATAAACCCCCAGGTAAAGAAAGACTGGTAGGCAAACAGCATGACTGCGGCAACAATTCCGGAAACTTGTGTATTGATTGCCAGCATAGCCGCCATGATCGCCATGACAGCGGCCATACCGATGGCAGAGATGATGAAGGACCGTCGGCGTCCGAATTTTTCAATGCTATACCAAGTGCCAAACGAAGCGATAAGAAACCAGATTTGGAGGAACCCGGACATCAACAAAGCAAAATGTTGACCAAAACCAACTGAGTCCTCAAAGCTATGCAAGAGATGTTAGCAATTCGTGAGGAGATAGTCGATGGTGAGAATGCATACATAACGGTAGTATAATAACTAATCGGGGTACTCCCACTCCAGGCCTGACAGGCATTCAAGAGACAGGCCAAAGCAACTCGGCGACGGGAGCGGATATTGTCATCTCGGAGAAGATCCATCCAGCCTTTTTGTTCGCTTTCGAGTGCCAGAGCATCTTGAATCTCTGCCACGGTGATGGCCAAAGCCACTTCATCCACCTGACCGTGCGACGATCGCAGGCGACGAAGAACTTCAATGCCTTCCTGGTACCGGTCATGCTGAAAGAGCCATCGAGGAGCTATAAGAAGCGCGAATGTTAGCCTATTCCAAAGATCAGACACTGACTGCATTAGGGACGCACACTCAGGCATGAAGAAGAGCATGACATTGAGCATAATGCCAAGGAACGCCTGGAAAGCCATCGGAAACCTCCAAGACACTGTCGTGATATACTGCGACATGGCATAATCAATCCAATACGCCAATACCTGCCCCAAGATGAGAAAGCTCAGAGAAATCGCGACCAATGTACCTCTGATCTCTTTTGAGGAAGTTTCAGACTGCCACACGGCTATATTACTGGTGATCAAACCAAGTCCCAGCCCGGCGATAATTCGACCAACTATCAGCTGAGCTACTGTGTAGCTAGATGCTTGGATGATAGCACCGATGCTGAGAATAGCGGATCCGACCTGGGCTATCTTTAATCGACCCCAGCGTCCGCCACTGAAACTTGTGCATAAACATCCAACTAGGCAGCCGATCACGAAAAGTGCTGTCACTGTGCCTTCCATCGAGGAACTGAGATTGAAAGTTTCTTTGAATGCGGTCGCTGTGAGTAAGCCACCAATTACTCCGTCATCGTATCCTAGGTCCAGGTAAGGATTGTATACCTGTATGTGAGCTTGGGCTTGCCTTACCGAAGATGATGAAGCCCATTCCCGAGGAGCAGGTAATGGCTACCAAAAGGCCTTTACCTGAGAGGCCTAGATAAACCATGACTATACGCAGGTCTGTGTCTTAGGGGGGTGATCGATGTAGGTGATTCGCGCAAACCAGGGAGGAGAGGAAATATATATGGTGTCTCTACGTTGCTGGCGTAAGCCCAAGATCCAATATACCTGATTGAACTTCCAAGGTTAGATCATCCTGCGCTTTCCTTCTAAGGTTGGTGTGGGGGCATCAGTATACAGCCTACTCCATGATCCTGAGCGGGGAACATACCGCAGCCTGCGGGGAGATTCCGAGCCTTCTTCCACAGGATAAGTCGGCCGAGGAAGCCATTGACTGGCTCGGCCAGGGATCTGTGGGGTAAATGTACAAGGGTGCGTGCTGTGCGTGGGGTTGCCTCGGACTTAACGCTCTATGTAGTACGACTCTCGTCGATCAGCAAAGGTTGTCTTTTTATTGGCGAACTGATGATTGAGCTGCAAACATCATTCGTGGAATTTTGTTCAGGTTGCTTCTTTGTCGCTAACTAGCTCTAAGCTTTTCCAGATCCACTTCACAATGCCGCGCGGATTCGACCATCAACCGCACACAAGAGCAAGTAAAGAGACTCAAGGTAAGGGGCTGGGATACCCAATTCCTTAGACTTGCGGACAGGAAAGCCAAGAATGACATCGATTTCCATCGGCCGCCCATTTTTGCAGTCAGTCTGCATACTACTACCAATCCCAGGCATGGCGTTGATCTTGTCCATAAGTTTTTGAATCAAGTCATCGGCAAGGTTCACACCACACCCACGAGCAATATTGATCACTTCCTGCATCAACCGCCTGGTAAATGGCTCCGCATCCTTGGTAGAGTGTAGCCAGGTTTGAGTGTCCACCATAGTCAAGGCGGTGATGGAGTTCCAGGCGGCGTTCCATACAACCTTTTCCCATCGCTGGACCTGCATGTCGTCCAAGACCTTAAATCGAGTCTTTCCATGCGCGAGTAAATCGGCGAAAGTCTTAAGGCGCTGCTTCTCGGTCGCATCGTCAATCTGTTTATTGGGATACAGACCGATCTGCATATCCTCGGATTTGGTGTGATTGACTATTCCAGGGCTGATCTGAATGGCTCCAACCCAGGTCTATGATGGTCAGCTTGGTGATGAGGAATAGGAGAACCACA
This sequence comes from Penicillium tannophilum, assembly GCA_028829675.1. NCBI lineage: Eukaryota > Fungi > Ascomycota > Eurotiomycetes > Eurotiales > Aspergillaceae > Penicillium > Penicillium tannophilum. The sequence continues at coordinate 567,210 of JAQKAK010000011.1, forward strand.
CGTACGACACAAGTCAGGATAGAACATCTAGGGAATTGATCTCTAAATGCGACCTCATTTCCGACCCCATTCTGGATGATGACGAATGTGGTGCGACCCTCTTCGACGACTGGCTTCAATTGCGCTGCCACTTCCTCTTGGTCGATGGCCTTGTGGGCGCATACGACATAGTCGACTGGCGATGCTTCGGCAGGTGACCTCACGACTTTTTGCGTGAGTAAAAAGGTCCATTAAGTGCATTGGAAGTATGCGCTTACCTCGGTAGGGGTGGAAGGTATGCTGGCCGTGGTTCTCGCTGTTGATCGTGATTCCCTAATTAGAGTCAATACCGTGGCTGATTATTTTGTATGAGATTTCGCGTACTTTGGCGGAAACGGCGTCATAGTTAGATCGTGCGACCACAGTCAATCGCACATTGTCGGAACGACTTAAGACAAATGCGTAGAAGGAGCCAATGCTGGACACTGTTAGTGAATGGCTGCTGTATCAGGCTGGGAATACCTACGCTCCTAGGCCGTATAAAAGGACATCAATCTGGCCGGACATCATGCTTGAGCAACTGAGAACCCGTAGGAGGCGAGTATATGAGGGTGTGTCCCTTTCTCCTTCATTCAACTGAACCTGGAGTTCTCCCCGCACAGTGGGGTCAGCGGTGGGGTCAGTGGGGGTCGGGCATTGCCCGCGTGGGGGTTCAAGCGTCATATGCAACAATTGTTGGTGCCAGTCTGGGTGCTCATTGTTCTTGGTGGAATTTTCACACGATTGGCGATTTGAAAGAGACGCCTTGGTTCAAGAAGATTCGATGCGATAAGAGAGTGATTGGATTGCCTACAATCTACAGTTTGACGCTACCAACCAAATCCCGTTCCAATCGACCAGCATTCACCATCTCTGGGCATAGCTCATCAAAATTTGTTGCGCCAAGGAATACCATATTAGACTCAATCTCATGTCGCAAGATCTCCAGCATACGCCGCACTCCCTTCTCCCCATAACCCGCCGATAGGCTGAACAGAAACGGTCGACCCAAACCAACCGCAGTAGCACCAAGCGCAATAGCTTTGAGGACATCAGTTCCTCGACGGATTCCACCATCGACGAAGATCTGCATCTTGCTCTTAATCAGGTATGGTGCAAATTTCCGGATTTCCAAGAGAGTCAGTAGTGGTGATTGAGCCCTGGGGAGGAGTAAGTAAGGGAAGATTCAACCGACGAGCCTCATCCAAGTAAGACTCACGTATCTTGAGAGCGGCCACCATGGTTTGATAGAACAATACCCTGCACTCCATGCTCATAAGCGAGTACAGCGTCCTCAACGCATTGGATTCCCTTGATCACCACCGGAAGTTCCGTAAGTTCGCGCAACCACGTAAGAATGCTCCAGTCAATGAATGGAGATATCGAGCTCGCCATGATCTTGGCAACCCCTTGCCCTTGAGCGTCGCTATCTTGTGCCTAAACGATACTGTTAGACCCATCAATACCACAGATCTTGTAGTCTTACCGTAACGCTCAAATTCAACCTCTCATCCATCTCTCGTTTACCAACAACCGGAGAGTCAACGGTAATCCAAATAGACTGAGCTCCGGCCTTCACTGCTCGTCGAACCGTCTCCACCGACTTGCTGATATCGCGATTGACATACAACTGGGCAAACAAAGGCTGGTCCGACGAAGTTCGGGCTTCCATCACCCGCTCAATGGGCATGCTGGCGCCATTAGCAAGGACTTGAGCTATTCCCTCTTTCCCGGCCGCTGCAGCCAAGGCGCATTCACCATGGGGATGCGCAAGCTTAGCAATTCCAACTGGTGATATATACACTGGAAGGGATACAGAGTGGCCCAGAATGGATGTTTTAGTGTCCACGCTGAGGACTTTGCGTAAGATCCGAGGTCGCAGAGAGACCTTTTGGTATGATTTGGCATTGTTCCGCTTGCTAATCTCATCGTCGGCTCCGGATGAGTAGTAAGCCCAGGCATTTGCGGGGAGATATTCTTGGGCTACTTGTTCAAAGTCGTGCAAATTGATGAGAGTCTTTAGTGGTGGAGGTCCATTATTCTCCTTTTTGGTTTCTGTCTCGCTAGAAGAGCTTTGTGTTTTGTTTGAGGACTTCAACTCGGTGGGGTCGATTTGACCCTTCAAGGCACTACCCGGCAGAGCTTCGGTTAGAATCTCTGGTGAATGGACTGAGTCAAAGTCATCGGTGGCATCTTTGCCGGCGCAACGTAAGATGACCTTTGCACCACCGGGGTGAGACTCTAAGAAATCTGGAGGAATCATCAACTACCTTCCTAGGAATATTCTAACGGCATGATATGAACTCAGGGAAAGTATTACTCACCTGTCACATCATAGACGGCACCGTGGATCGCAACCCAGCATGACTTCCGAGTATTGTGCTTTTCAATATCTGCTCGTGTAATTGTCATGATGCTAGATCCAATTGAAGCAAAAGCCTTGCTGTACCTTGCACGAGGACATGTTGAAAGAGGAGGATAGTTCGCTACATCCCCAGGTTCCCGCCCGCGGGGTCAGCCCGAGAAAGCGTGGGGGCCACAATTTCCCCGTCTTTCAAAAGTTGTGAGACACGATCGGCATCATCGGCCCACATCTTGGCAATGCTGGAGAATCCGGGGTGACATGGACCCCTTGTGCTTCGGATGATGTTTCCCGGGTAGGGGTATAACACATCACTTGCGGTCCATTATCCGCGACCCTCGTTTTCTACGAAACAGCGGTGAAGTTGGATAATACATACACACATCATGGCCGAAGCTCCTCCGTCGAATGTCCCTGTCAAGCCCGCAGCAACGCACGTCGAGGGGTCCGGCATTCCCACCGACACGGGAAAGATTCACGATGGCGATGCGGCGTTGGCTTTGTTCGACAATCTGGAGGACATGCATGAAACCTTCGAGCCAGGGGAGGAAAAGAAACTGGTTCGCAAGATAGACCTCATGATCCTACCATTTCTATCTGTTTGCTATGCATTCTATTATGTACGGTTGGCTTTGAGTTTCAAATTGTGGCGATGATAAGCTGATCAAATAGATTGACAAAACGACGTTATCCTACGCTGCAATTTTCGGAATCAAAGACGATCTAAAAATCTCTGGCACTGAGTATTCATGGCTGTCAAGTGTCTTCTACTTTGGCTTTCTATTTTGGTCCCTACCAACCAATCTACTGATGCAACGCTTTCCGATTGGCAAATATCTTGGAGTCAATATCTTTCTTTGGGGATTTTTCCTAATGTTGCAGGGTACGTATGGTCACCCAGTCGATGATACGTTCAGCGCTGACCTTGCACATCGCAGCTGCTGCGAAGAATTTTACACAGCTTGCAGTACTACGTGTCATATCAGGGGCGGCTGAGGCCTGCAGGTTTGTTCCCATCATTACCCTTGCGGAGTCATTCACTGACTCAAACAGCGACCCGGCTTTCATGTTGATCACGAGTATGTGGTACACTCGACGGCAGCAACCAATTCGCATCGGGTTGTGGTACACTGCCAATGGCTTTGGTATCGCAGTAGGTGGTCTTCTGGGCTACGGCATCGGCCAGATCAATGGTGCCTTATCGTCGTGGAAATATGAATTCCTCATCATCGGCGCCCTGTGTGCCTGCTGGGGTATCGTGATGATTATTTTCCTCCCCAGTTCTCCTGTCACTGCACCTCAACTATCCGACCGCCAGAAGCGGTTAGCTGTTGAGCGACTGCGTGATAATCAAACTGGTATCGAAAATAAGAATCTCAAGCCGAAACAGATTCTCGAAGCCGTTACAGATTGGAAAGTGTGGGTATTTTTCCTACTAGGATTTTCGGGTAACATTCCCAATGGTGGTATCTCCAACTTTGGTACATTGATTATCAAGGGATTTGGATTTTCAACCTGTAAGTGGTTAGCCAACACTAAGTGTACTTGGACCTAATAGAGAAATAGTGGTCACTACGTTGATGCAGATCCCCTATGGTGCATTCATATCCATCATGATTCTCCTGGCGGTATTTGTGAATGATCGCCTCCCTCGAAACAATCGATGCATTGTGGCTATTGTCTTTCTGCTTCCCAACCTGGCTGGCTCATTTGGTCTGCACTACGTACCGGAGTCAAACCAAGTCGGACGCTTGATCTGCTACTACTTGACTGGCTCCTACAACGCCTCATTCGTTATCATTCTGTCTATTCTGACAGGTAATATCGCCGGTCACACAAAGAAGGTAATCACTAATGCAATGATCTTCTTGGGAGTATGCGCGGGCAATATTGCTGGACCCTTCTTCTACAAGTCGGAACAAGCCCCAGTTTATTCGCTCGGGATCTGGTCAATGATTTTGGCCAACTTCGTTGAGATAGCTCTGATCATAGTGCTTGGACTTGCACTCGCTTGGGAGAATCGACGTCGTGATCGGGCGCAGGGCGTTGCTCCAGGCGACGATGCAGACTACATGCGGCAGCTTGAGTTGGATCGATCTGCATTCAGTGACCTGACAGATAAGGAGAACATCAATTTCCGATATCTATACTAAGGTATCAGATATTGTATTTCACCCAGTGTAGTGGCACTACTATATCTTATATGAACATATTGAGCCAAGTTTCTGCCGTATCTGCACGAAAATATAGAGCCTTCGAATGACTGACACTACGCGAGATCCATTGAGCTGCATTGAAATCTTCGATCATGCTGTCTTCGAGCTGTCCTCTCTCCCCACTTTACCAATAATCGAACGAAAAGTTCGAAGTTCGCGGATGTATATCGTCATAATGTCATGTGTTTTTAATGCTATAGTAATGACGACAACTCGGTACCTCGAGGAGATTCCCCGCTCAAGTAAGGTGAGCACAAGAGCTCTCCTAGCTCCTCGGGCATTCTGCTTCCCCACCAATAGCATAGAGTAATTCCACCAATCACCAAAATCAAAGAGGTTGGCGTGGGGGATGCCTCAGTAACTCAATCTGATCTCACCCCGGACTTCTCCCGACTCTGTGCCCCGCGTGGGGGACGTGGGATGCAAATGGGGGTTTGACGCGCATCGCGACCGAATAAATGATACCCCGCTCCCCTGCGGTCGTGTTTACGATCCCAGGAATTTTAAGTTCTCAGTTAATTTCTTACATCATGGCCAAGATCAAGTCGATTGAGTATTTTCGTGTGAAGCCCCGTTGGTTGTTCGTCAAGGTCACTGATGACGAGGGACAAATTGGTTGGGGTGAGGGGACCCTCGAGGGTCACACTCTAGCTGTTGAGGGAGCTTTGGATGAGATTATTATTCGCATTGTTGGTTATGAGGCAGAGTATGTTGGGCTGATCCACTAAGTATTCCTTTCGCTAACTTCCTTTTTAGTGACATTGAGCACATCTGGCAAACAATATGGCGACTAGGATTCTACCGCGGAGGACCCGTTTTCATGTCGGCTATGTCCGGTATTGACATTGCACTCTGGGATCTTAAAGGTCGACGATTGGGCGTTCCTGTGTACCAACTACTGGGCGGGAAGGTGCGCAACAAGGTGCAGGTGTATGCCTGGATCGGAGGAGACCGACCGAGCGAGGTGGAAGTTGCAGCGTAAGTCCAGTCCCAACTTTTCTTTCCATTATCAAAGGCGATGACACTAACGGGAACACAGCAAGGCACGAATTGCTCAGGGTCTCAAGTGTATCAAGATGAACGCCACTGAAGACGTCAACTGGCTCGACTCGCCCGCCATCCTAAACTCCTGCGTCGAGCGTCTTAAGCAGGTCAAGGCGCTCGGTCTTGATGCTGGGTTGGATTTCCACGGCCGTCTCCATAAACCAATGGCCAAGCAGCTGGCAAAGGCGCTAGAGCCGTACCAGCCCCTCTTCATCGAGGAACCTTTGCTGTGTGAGCACCCCGAAGCTCTCAAGCAGCTATCCAACTCTACTACAATCCCCATTGCATTTGGAGAGCGTCTATACACCCGGTGGGATGTGAAGAGATTCCTCGAGGACTCCTCCGTCGATGTTCTGCAGCCCGATATTGCTCATGCTGGCGGTATTTCGGAGACAAGACGTATTGCGAGCTTGGCCGAGACCTACGACGTGGCTATTGCTCCCCATTGCCCTCTGGGTCCTATCGCATTTGCGGCATCGTTGCAAATTGCCGTTTCCACACCCAACTTTGTCATTCAGGAGATGTCTTTGGGTATGCACTACAACGTGGAGGCTGGTGACATCGACTTGAATAGCTATGTGGTCGACAAGAACGTTTTCGATATTACGGAGGGATATGTCGCGGCACCGTCAAAGCCTGGTATTGGAATCGACATTGACGAGGAGATGGTTCGGCGGATCAGCAAGGAGACTGAGCCCTGGCAACCTAAGGAGTTCCACGGACCTGATGGATCGATCCGCGAGTGGTAGAATATTAGACGGTTAGATTTAATGCATAATGCGTCACATGATGCTGTTTTTTACTATATTTTGACCTCCACCTAAGTTGAATTTCTGCTAAGGTAACTTTCTAGCTAGCAATGATCGGATTAGGTAAAGCTGGGTTTTCTAAATTCCTGATTAAACCCCCACCAAATGTAAACATGACCGGAGTAAATTCCAAGTCATACATAGCCTGACTCGGTCCGCCATAGTGCGGGGAACGTGGGGGTACAAGACACCCCGGCAGTATATAGTTCGGCTTTCTCCCCGCATATCACAATTAGCAGCCACACTACACCATGGATCTTTTTTCACTTTCGGGCCGAACAGCCCTCGTGACTGGGGGCACTCGAGGCATTGGCCAGGCCATGGCCATTGCGCTAGCTGAAGCTGGTGCCGATATTGTCTTGATCCAGGTACAGTCAGATTAAAGATGCAATACAGCGACATCAGGCAACTGACACATTCCAGAGAGACACAAGTAACCCCGCCACAAAGGAACAAATCGAGAAATTGGGCCGAAAAGCAACAATCTACACAGCAGATCTCGCATCACAAAAGTCCGTTTCAAGTATAGTCGCGACCGTAGTCCGAGACGGCCATGATATCGACATCCTACTTAACTGCGCCGGTATCCAACGACGACACCCAAGTCATCTCTTCCCCCAGGAAGATTGGGATGAGGTAGATACCGTCGCGTCAATAAGCTTTATGATCATTGACTCACCATATGTCTCTAGGTTCTCCAAGTGAACTTGACTACCGTATTCACCCTCTGTCGAGATGTCGGCGCGTACATGCTCGGTCGTACACCTAACCGCTCCGGTCAACGTGGGAGTATTATCAATGTCGCCTCCCTTGTGTCTTTCCAGGGTGGTCTCACGGTACCTGCCTATGCGGCAGCTAAGGGTGGCGTGGCACAACTCACCAAGGCATTGTCGAACGAGTGGTCCTCAAAGGGAATCAATGTCAACGCTATTGCCCCGGGATATGTCGCGACAGATATGAATACTGCACTTATTCAAGATAAAGAGCGTGCTGCGAGTATCCTAGCGCGTATTCCTGCTGGTCGATGGGGGGATCCAGACGATTTCAAGGGCTCTGTTGTTTACTTGGCTAGTCGGGCGAGCGCTTACGTGACTGGGGAAGTGTTGACGGTGGATGGAGGTTGGATGGGTCGATGATTATACCAATTGCATTGCTCATTTATTTCTCCTAATCTTGTCCTATTTTTACTTTTTCAAAGACGCAGGTTGAAAGCTACGCTTTGATCTTGAGAAAAGTCTCAAATTGATTGTTGGACCTCGGGAGCAGTGCATGTCGATCTCTTAGGTTCCATTGTACATTCCGGTCACTTCCTACAATGTACTCCGCACTCCATTTCACATAACAACTTTCAGATTAGATATTCGCCACTGCAACATCGCAGCTACAGGGTACAAAGTACAGAGTGTAAGCAAACACGAGTCTTTGACCCTGAAAACCTTGATTTCGATTCTTCATGATCTCATTCTGCAGGGCTGTTGAAATACTCGGCGGTGATTGGTCAATTCGTCAAGGCTGGGTCGGGCCCACTGCGGCTTGCAAGCTCCACCAAACTATTGACGCGAGCTGAAAATAATCACGCGGTCAACATAGGAGATCTTCATCTTTACTGTATAGTGAAGTTCTTTCAAGTTCCGTGGCACAATAACCTTCACATCGGTGTTTCTCTGACACAAAATATCTGACACTTAGTCCTGCATCGTGCAGAAATTGTATTGGAACTTCGCTGCGGAGCAGGCGACGATCGATCTCGATACGCCAAGGCCATTAAAGCCAATCATGCAAGAAGCTGCATGAGAACCAGATCCCCAGTTCTTTTCACTCGGCCGATCCGAATCTTCCAGCCGCCCCGTGGTTGGCGCAGGGTCAAAGTGAACAACCTGATTCCTGTTTATTGATAGCTATCCACAGCAGACTATTTGAACTACCGCAACATTGTCTTTCATCCAGGGCTGGGCTTCCAACAATGAGCACATACGACGGTGTGTACATATCTTACCAGGGATCGTCCAGGTTCCACAACTGCCAAGCTTCCGAACAACCCGTGGGACGCTACCATGCCAAAGAGCTCCAGCTCAAGGCTCGGCCCATCTTTGGGTGACTGCAAGGGATGTCGATCTTGATGATCTCTTAACCTATTCAGCTCGGAGTAAATGGGTTCCGATTTCCCCTCAGAATCCTCATGACTGCTGCTACCCAGTCGGAATATTGATTGACGAACCCGGTGGAATTTCTGACAAACTAGTGAAGGCTGATCAACAGCGGGCTGTCTGCCTATATAATGTAGAAGATTCCCCACAGCTGTCTCGTTCACACCAGTATCGGACAGTCACAACAGTCAGTCACCATGACTTGGAAAATTGCTACTGTCCTGTCCGCCGTCCTGTCGCTAGGCTCTTTCGCCGCGGCAGAGTCCATTCCCAAGACTGACTACGATGTCATCGTCGTTGGTGGAGGACCCTCGGGCCTCAGCGCCCTGAGTGGTGTCTCTCGCGTGCGGAGAACTGCTTTGCTGTTTGATAACCAGGAGTACCGCAATGCTCCTACCCGGGCTATGCACGATGTGATTGGCAATGATGGTAAATTTAATCAATGGCTTCAAATTCGATCTCTACTAACCCGAAGACATTAGGTACACCACCTGCTACCTTCCGTGGCTTGGCCCGCGAGCAGATTTCCCGCTACCCCACAGCCCATTTCAAGAACTCCACTGTGCTGTCGATCGTACCCTACGGCAATAGCAGCGTGTCCGCCTTTAACGTGACTGACGACACGGGCAAATCCTACACTTCGCGTAAGCTTGTGCTTGGCACTGGTGTCAGCGATGTGCTTCCCGATACTCCCGGTGTGGACGAAGCCTGGGGCAAGGGACTCTTCTGGTGCCCATGGTGCGATGGTTATGGTGCGAATCCCTCAATTCTGCTTGAAGATTGATGACTAACAAAATTTAGAGCACCGTGACCAGCCTTTCGGCATTCTCGGAAACATTGCCGACGTTCTTGGCAGTGTTCTAGAGACCAACACTCTGTACTCCGACATCATTGCCTTTGTTAACGGAACTGACACACCAGCCGGTGAGGTTGCCGCTACTGGCCAACATGATGGCTGGAAAGAGCAACTTGAAGCGTGGAACGTTAAGATTGATAACCGCACTATCACCCGCATTGAGCGCACCCAGGATGGCGAGACCCATCAAAACACGACCACCGACCAGCAATTCGACAAGTTTCTCATCCACTTCACCGAGGGTGAACCCGTTGAGCGTGGTGCTTTTATCATCAACGCGCCTACCGTTCAGCACTCCACCCTTCCTGCCCAGATGGGCTTGAACATCACAAACGAGAAGATCGATGTTGTTACAAGCAGCATGCGCACTAGCATGGCTGGTGTCTGGGGTGTCGGTGATGCCAACAGCGATGCTTCGACTAATGTTCCCCATGCTATGTTCAGTGGAAAGAAGGCTGCTGTCTACCTGCACGTTGAGATGTCCAAGGAGGATTCTCAGTCTAAGGTGTCTAAGCGTAGTGGATTGTCTCAGCGCGAGCTGATGAAGGAGGCGATTCGCGCTATTGGAAGCAACCTTGAGCCCCAATGGGAGCAGGTTGAGAAGCGTGAGGTGGTCTAAAAGATGATTTATGATTGAGATGCTAGTGTTTCTCGTTTGGTGGCTATGAGCCCATTGTCGTTGACATACGGTGTGATGAATCGACTGAACATAGCAGTGGATAAAAATTACTAATCTAATAATTGGAATGAACAATGGACATTTCAGAAGTTGTCATACATCTGGAGCTTTCCGGTGCTTCCGAGCATCTGGACTAAGTAGAGAAACATGCTATACCGTAAGCCGGAATTCGCACTTTAGGAATGTTTTCTCCTTGACCCATCCCTGCGAGTGGTCGATCACTCCAACCGGGCATAACTGCATCACCAGTCTTTGCTAACAGTATTGTCTTCGGCATTGATGCTATCCGGCTCGAGTCTACCGAGACTGTTTACGCGTACTATCAATATATCGGCTCACTGTTTGCCACACCCCAAAAACCACGAGTGTCGAGCGGTGAAATCCCATTGGGCAAGATAAGGCAGTTCTTCTAGTCCGTAGTCTTGAGGACCTGATCGTGATCCTTGGTAGCCTCAGTGGGTCAGGCCTGGCCAAAAATATTGAGTCGCTCAAAATTAGGAGTTCCTAGTATCGCATGACATGCTATTGGCACTACTATTACACTGTAGACTTGAGTGAAGCCGATGATGTACTGTAGCCTATAATAGACATTGAGATTCTGTAAACCGAATTTGAATAGCTGATTTTGCCAGCTTGAACAATTGTCGTAGCTATACTCAGTAATCATTGAATTATGAATTGTCCATAAGCGAGGTCCACTGATGTGCGAATATCCTCCACGATCTATCTGAATGCCTTGGTTTCCCCATGGCACCGTTCTCATTACCCACTACAATGCCGATATCCGACATTCGGCCGACTGGGATCGTGTCATTCGTGGATAATGTCTCTGTCTAAATGTAGGGAAGTCGACCTTTCGCTCGGGACACCTACAAAGTGATCTTTAGTGTGGGTGCCGCCAGCGTTAACTGTCTATGTTCCGTGGATGCGTCTGAAACGTGCCTTGCACGACGTGCCTAGCATGACGTCCCGGGCCATGTGCACCATGAGGATTATTGTCTCAACTCGGCATTGTCTAGTGTTTCAAAATGCCGACGTCGGTAATGTGCGATTGAGACTGCCAATCATGGTTTTAATGTGGAGATGTGCCGAGGTCGACCACGGTCGGCAGTGGATAATGTTGAAGATACATTTGTGATGGGGCCAACCAAGAGGTTGGAACTCGGCTCTATCGCCAACTCCGGCGACTCCAACGGGGATCTGCAAGGGATCATCGATCGGTACCAGGTATTCAAGGTCCCGAGTCCCTGAACCAGATCAAGCCGGTCTTCCAATCGTTATTCTTCTTTCTCTCTTCTCCAACTTCTTTCATTCTCCACAACTCGGGGTATATTCTTGATCCGGCGTTTCAGTCCCTTCAAGGGTTCCTCGAGCTCGATAACGTTCTCCACTATGTGGCCAATGGCCAATACAATACCTAGTATCATGTTATCGGCAAGTGTGGGGATCAATTAGACGACGAACTTTAAATGCTCATTGTGGAGACCAGCAGTCGACAACGTGCATGTTTCGAATGTTTTAGCTCAAGGAACCATTCCCAGTCAGGGACCGGATCTACATGAGACCCATCAATCGGATGGCAATTCCCTGATATCACATCCCAGAGACACAGAAATTCGTCGTCGAGACCTGGGGATCACCTCCAAATGAGCCATTTCCACGCTTTAGTCAAGGACCTTGGAGAAGTGATCTCCACTGCCACCAAGATAAGCACCAACCATGTGGGGACACCGTCGGCTGCGCTACAGAACGGCGAAGATGACCCTTTGGATTGACGAAGAGGCCGATCGCTTTCTCTGAGGACAAACCCACCCAGAAAAGATATATAAACCCCCTCGAGTCCAGCCTTCTTCTCTCCATCATCAAACAGCATCAATCACTCTCTTCACAGCAAGATCACTCTTTTGACAACTCTTTTGACAAGACTTGTCTTTCATTCTGTTCACTATCCATCATGAAGACCTCCTTCGCTACCCTCGCTATTGCCCTTTCGGGCTCTGCCATGGCTGCTCCCTTCAGCTCCAACGGCACTTCGAACGGAACTTATGCCCTCCCTACCACTCCTAGCTTCAGTCAACCTAAGCCATCTGCAACTTCGGCCTCGGTCCCCCTTATTCCCACAAACGCGAAGCGTGGAGATGCTCTTCCCACTGGTCTGACTGATCTGGTCTCTGATGCTGAGTCTGCTCTCAGCGGTCTTGCCTCAGGCATTGTCAAGCGTGGAGATGCTCTCCCTACCGGTCTGACTGACCTCGTCTCTGACGCCGAGTCTGCTCTTAGCGGTCTTGCCTCGGGTGTGGTGAAGCGTGGAGATGCTCTCCCCACCGGTCTGTCCGATTTGGTCTCTGATGCCGAGTCTGCTCTTAGCGGTCTTGCATCGGGCGTGGTGAAGCGCGGAGATGCTCTTCCTACCGGTCTGACTGACCTCGTCTCTGACGCCGAGTCTGCTCTTAGCGGTCTTGCCTCGGGTGTGGTGAAGCGTGGAGATGCTCTTCCCACTGGTCTTTCCGAGCTGGTCTCTGATGCCGAATCTGCTCTTGGTGGTCTCGCTTCCGGTGCGGTGAAGCGTGGCTTCTCCGAGGCTATGCCCACTCCCTCTGGCACTCCCACTGGTGTTCCTTCCGGCATGCCTTTCGGTGCTCCCACTGGAACTCCCAGTGGCTCTCTCTTTGGTGCTAAGAAGCGTGGTTTCACCTCTAAGGCTATTCCCACTCCTTCCGGCACTCCCAGTGGTACTCCCCCGGCTGGCTCGGCTACTCCCACTGGTAGCGGTAGCTCTTTCCTCGGTTTCCCTTTGGCCTAAATATACACGGCTCGTGTCCAAAATTGTCTACTATGGCCAATCTGAACAGCTCTTCATGATGGATACATTTTTGACTGCGATTTGATTGGATCACTGGTTGATCCACATGCCTCTCTTTAATCTCTTTTCACTCTTTAATGTCTTTTCATACACTCGTTTTGTTAGATTACAATGCACTTCTAGAATATGATCGGCGCTAGGAGTTTATCTTGATTTATGATATTTACACTTGATCTTTCTCATCTCGTTGATATGTGATTCAATATCTCGCTTCTTGTTTCTGGCATTATGATCTGAAGGAATATTTAAAGCTAAAGTATCATCAAAGGCTATTAAGGAACACTTTCACAGCGTATCCTAGTGCTCCCACGGAATATCATGACGGTGCCACAACACGGTGATTTGTCTGTTTACTGGTATTCATACCACATACCCCTAGCTTTAGTCTGTACGAATGTCCTAATATGTTTGCCACTAAAAGGAGATTAGAATGATCGAAGCTTAAATTGAACGAAGCGGATTAATTCAGGTCGCAAAGAGATGCTACACGTAGGCTCAGTTCCAGTTTCACGGTGAAGACATTGATTCACTAGTATTTAGTATTACAATCCACCCAAGTGAACAGGGGACTACCCATCTTAGCCTCCTTTCCAACGCGCGCTCTTTATTCTCACCTTTCACGTCTCTCTCCTCCTTTATCTCTCCTTCTCACACCACACACCCACACACCACACCTCTACGACCCTTTACGCGACTTTCAATCACTTCACGCGACTTTCAATCATCGGTTCTTTTTACCTTTCCTCTCAAAAACGACCAGTCAGCCTGTCGTCCTCGGCTATTATGCCTTCTTCCTCGGCGACGGGGCCGCCACCTGAGGGTACAACTAGGCAGACGGGAGCAAGCCTTAAGAGAAGGTATTGTGCTAGACAGGTGTGTTCCAACCAACTTAGAATACCAGTGGCACCAGCAACAGACCGGATTAGTCCCGGAAGACAATCGGGGTGGGCTATACCGACGGGTCTTCCTAAGTCCATTCCACCTTGGTGGCTGGTCAGAGGAGTCTTGGCTAAATCATTTCGAAACCGATAAACAATGGCACGGTGCCCCTATGGCTTCTTTTCGAAGGGCATTTGCTATTTTAGGCAGTGTCAGGGACCATATCGTTGATAAATCGATTCGGGATCAGTTATACCGCCTCCGCGATCTCTATCTCAATGACGAAGGTATCATCAGCGTGGCACTAAGAAAGCAGTACACGCTTCCGAAGCGGCCTCATTCGACCCCGGGGAGGATCCATCCCGCAGCCCGAAAAGACAACGGCCGAATACATCTAACATTGACGATATGGATGATATCGAGGACCGGCAATTCCCGTCAAGCCAGAAGCCTATCCAATCTACTAGTATCGTTGCTAGAAAAGCATCTTTTGCGACTCTCCAAGCAATGGACGTTGTACCACAGCTTGCGTTATGCATTGAATGGTTGGGCGGATTGAGTGCGGTATCTGACAAAAAAGATGAGGACTCTAGAATCACCAAAAATGAAGACGTGAGCCTGGGGTGCTGCTTCGATATTGTGCCCATGAGAATTATCTCAATGTCGGCCCACAACGGCGTTTTGCAGCTCTTACCTCCATATTCCCCGCGCCATCACAGTCGGGCCCACTGTCACTCCACGAAAGATGTAAGAAGGTCTCAAATGACCCTGGAGTTGTGCGAAGACGTATCGATGCAGTACATATACAGATACCTCGACCTCCACATACCCCACTCAAATTATGGCGAGGATGCCGATGGAAAGACGCGATGAACCGTGTTACGGTCACGTGACCTCACATCAGTACTTAGTCTTAGCTTCGGTCCCTGACCTTTCCCAGAATGTATGCTTCTTACCATATTTCATTCTGGCTTAGTGCCATTGTTCCCCTAGCGTATAACAAACCAGGCAAGAATATTGAGGCCCGAGCTAGTCCAGCTGCTCTGAAGGGCTTTAGTTCGGGGGAAATCTCGGCAGCATGTAGCTGCCTGCATATTAGGAGCTTTGCAATTGAACACCACAAAATTAGTTGAACACCCTCACTGACCGCATTCCCTGCGGTATTCAAGATTCAAAGAATAATATTATTGAGTACATACCCAAGTACGTTCTTGCTCACATTACTCTGTAGACTACGCTGGAATGTGAAGGTGATTAAAGAGTGATACCCGTTAAGCTACCTTTTGTTACTTGTATTATGGCTATAATGAAGCGTCATCTCGTATATTGACGTGAATTAAGCGAGGTAATGCAATGTACTTTCATACTTGAGATAGAGGGTTTTCTGAATCATAATTACTGCACCATACCGGATATAGGAACAAAGTCGTGTTCAACTAATTTTGTGTTTTCAATTAAAAAGCTCCGCATATTACGCCAGCTGTTGTTTATACTGAAACAATTACAGCTCCCGCTCCGGTGAATTGAACGTGACTTTGCTGAGTGACACTAGTGGAACTCAAGAGAAAGCTGACTGTTAAGATTGTAACAGATATCATGACATTGAAGTGGTAGGATCATCATCGAGGTAGCAGACTTGGGTTGTTCTGCCTGCTGCTAATTTCTGTTGCGAAAAGGTACCTGACCGTTTGCTTCTGTCTCGTTACTGTATTGATTGTCAGGATACAAAATGAAGTTCGGCAATTGGGGTAGGGGTGTACATTAAGTGACTCTTCTATGATAAATACAAGATTCATGACTCCTGGAATCGCTTCATCGGTCCATAGCTGGACGTAAAAGCCCGCAGAGATCGACCCCAAAAGTATAATGGGATAGCAAAAAGCACAACCACGACCTGAATGACCATCATCTCTCCAAATACAGCGGCCGCACCTTGTTTCTCAATCCAATCCGCCGCATATAGGGACAACAACATGCCAATAGTGTTGCGAATGACGAAAATGATGACAAGAGCCTCACCCGTTACCTAATTGAATAGTTGGGTCAGTTATGCAATCCGGGACATTTGTTGGAATCCCACTTACAGGTTTGTATGAATCCAGTGCGTATGTCACAGCGACATTCGAAATAGCAGCTACACCAAAGGCCTGCATGGCATATCCCACAGCAGGTCCAATCCAGTGTGTCTTGTGTGCGACGCAGAGGCCGAAGATCAAGAGTCCTGCTGGTCCAATAGTTCCGGGGATCACGATTGCCGGGAGTCGATACTCTGGCATGCGAACTCCGCCATGTTTTTTTGTGCTCCGGTTGGAGATAATATCAATCAGTCGGCCACCGGCGTAGAATGCTAATACGCTACCAATAAATCCAGCTAGGGATAGGAGGCCCAGATCACCCAGCTCCCAGTTGTAAGGTGGCTTGAGAAATGTGCGGGAGGATGTCAGTTGGACCACGATATTCCTTTTTGAAAGTTAGCAATATTCCCCAGATGAGTGAGAGTCACGAACCATCCGACTGCAATACCAATCGTCAACGAGCACCAGATCAACGGCGGGTAGGCAGCGTTAGCTAGAATATCCAAGACGGCTTGCAGAAATGAAGCATCCCGGTTGAAACCGAGGGTCAAGGACATCCACTGCAATTGTGATCGTTTTTCCTGGCTTTCCGAGCGCTTCTTCAGGTACGTCGTCTCCCGGATGGTGAAGGTAGCGATCACCAGAACCACACCGACTGCGATTGCTAGGAAATAACACATCCAGCGCCAATTTTCTTGCTGTACCAAGTATGCATTGATCAATGGGCCCACAAAGAGACCAGCGGTCATCGCAAGATGGAAAAACATCATGTAGTGACCTCGGTCCTTGGCGGCAACCATGTCGGCCACGACAGCGGGCACTGTAGCATCGGCAGCAGCCGCCGCGAACCCGGACAAAATGCGCGACGCCAGTAACTCGCCGTAGCTGGTGCATTGGCTGGACCATACATTCATCATGCAAAGAAACAGCATCGCTACCAAGTAGACGGGGCGCTTTCCAATGACACGCATGAGTGGAACCCAGAAGATATTGCCCACACCGAAGAGGAAGACATTAAAGCATACCAGCTGCCCCGCCTGGGTCTGGCTGACATTAAACTCCTTGATTATAGCTGAGGTGGCGACCGTAAAATTACTGGAGTTCACATTGGCCAAGAAGGTGAACGAGCAGATTGTCAGGTAGGTGGTTAATTTGGCTGATAGGGGCCAATTCTGTGAGCATTGATTAGCAACCCTGCTCTGCTTGACCGTTCGGGACATTCTCTCACCTGTGGATTATTCACGTCGTAATCTTCAATGACTGGTTTTTCATCGCCAACGGAGGGCCCGCGCTCATAGGCGGGCATGTTCTCCAGATGGCTGGACGCACTTAATCGGTTAGGGTTGTCTTTCGAGTCTGTCATGACGTGTTATATTCTGGTGTGTTCGGTTTTCTGGGGACAGAGGAAGAAGTCGATCACCCCGGAGAGGCGCGGCAGGAATTTATTCAAATAGTCCCCCACTGATTTACCCCAGTGATTGCTTCCCCACAATCTGAGATGGGGGTCTGTTGCGCCAATCTAACAGGAGTGGACCTATTGGGCGCAGGGGTAGGAATGGTAGTGACGCGCCAGGTAGCTAAGGAGGTCGGTAATTCCGACTCCAAAGTGGGGATCGGCGTCCCGAGCCAGGACCCAGGCTGAAGCTGAAGCCGCATGGAGCAAGTCCTGCGATTGAAGAGTGGAAATCACCCATGTTCAGATCCATTCAATCCTTTCGAGAGTGAATTTTTGCATCCAGAGGTCTAGGTCGGAGGTCCCTTTTGATAACATAGTCGGTAAGGTGAGACAGTGTCGTCGCGCTAATACAAAAATTCGGGTTTCCCGGCCCCTGGCGTCATTTAGAGGCGATGGGGGTTATCCGTACTGGCTTGGAATCCACAAGTGCTTGGATTTTCATGGGTAGGTTCACGGGAACACGGGAACACGGATATCCAAGATTGTTTTGTCATTGGTTGTTGTTGTTAAAGCGATCTCATGAGACGACACTAGTTACAAGAGAGGTAAACATTTGAATGACGCTGGCCACGGGTAGACGGTTACATGTTTCCGCTGTGTTGGCAAGCCACACGTTTATTTATGTTCCAACTTGGAAGCTTGTGACCGCATTTTGGCAAGTGATCAGCAAGTGATATATCTATCTAAATGTATATTGTCGGATGGAAATTATGACATTTGATTCTAGCATCATTATTGAGCTATATAACAAAGATCAATATTGAACATGCAGGGTAGGCCAAGCCCTCGTGACGGGGAAATGTCAGTTGCCGCTTCCAGTGTTCTCCGCACTCACCGAACGTGGAACTCCAACTCTCAATCAACTCACTTCTCCCCAAGCTTCCACCTCCCATCCAGCCACAATGGGTCTGATCAAACGCGCTTTGAAGATCTCCGCCGCGGGCACCGTCGCCTCCATTGGTGTCTTCTGGGGAGCCACGCGCAATGACGTCTTCGAGCCCATGCAAACCTCCGATCCGATCTTCCAATCACCCTTCTTCAAGAAGTTCAACCCCGAACAGAACCCAACCCTGCACGATCTTTGTGTCCGTCGCATCCCGCTCGACAAGATCAAGCCCGAGCTGCTGGAAAACAAGGCCAAGCTGACTGAAGCTTTCTGTGCCGGTGTCTGGGGTGGCATGGGTAAGCTCAATCAACCGCGATCGGCATAACTCGGTCTAACAGACTTCCCCTCTTTTTAGGCTACATCGTCCAGCGCGCCTACCTCTCCAACAAGTACCAGGGTCCCGAAACCGCCTCTCAGCTGTGGAGCCGTAAGGAGCTCCTCGAAAACAACTACGAGGTTGGCACCGTCATCACCGATCACTTCGAGGTCGTCGAGAAGACCGAGGAGAAGATTACTGTCCGCTGTGGTGATACCCCTCGCCACCAGGATGTTCGCCCCTCCGATGGTCTCTTTGAGATGGGTGCCGTGATCAAGCAGGAGGAGGGCGTGGCTGAATTCACCTTGAAGAGCTGCTTTTACCAGGGTCTCGGTAAGGCTGAGGCTGCTCCCATGGGTTCGCTCATGGTCTGGTTGCACCAACAATACACCAAGCTATGGATGGAGACCGCGGTTCTGAAGAACTGTGTGAAATAAGAAAGCGTGCATGTGCGACAATCCATGTAAATAATTTAATGGTCTACGAGCCAAGGACAGTGTTGCAACGAATATTAATTTAGGCTACTATGCCTGATGTTTGCCACGAATCATGGTGTATACGTGTGCGACCACGGTTAGTCGCAACATCGCCTTGCGTGATATCTACTACTCCCTCAACACGGTCTTGGGCTTCTTGAAGTCCGGCGAATCCGGCGAATATGGACCATCCGCAGCCTTCATCTTTTCGATCTCAGGATCGCTGGTCAGGGTAACCGCCAGAACGGAGGGAATGGCGATGACGAGAGATCCCATGCACAGACCCCAATCCATGGCGAATTGGGTCATAGCAGGCTTCCCCAATGCATTGATACGCCATGCCATAGCTCCGCCCGCACTTTGGAAGGTCTTGTACGCGCCGACCAGGATCGCAGTGACAGCCGGCGAATTGGACCGAGCGCCCACGAGCCAGTAGCAGAAAGACTGCCAGAAAGCGTCATAAGCACCATAGAAGATGTAAAGTAACATCGGACCCACGGAGACAGAACCATCCTTGTAGTCGATATCCTGCTTGACGCCCATGGCCAAGCGGCGCGAAGACCACTTCTGGAACGCATAACCACCGCCCCATATAGCCATGCCAGTTACGAAAAGGAACACCCAAGCGACCCTCGCGCGAATTTGTCGGTTAAGACCTGGGAAGTCAAGAAGAAGACCAATAATCAGGCCGCCCAGCATCTGTGCAATCCAGTAAAATGCACCATTAAGCGAGCGCGTGCGGATATCGAAGGTCATGCCATTGACCACATTCTGCTGATAGGAGTAAAAGACGTTCGCCGAGAAGAACAGCGGCAGCAAGCACAGCACACGCCAATCAGCAATAGTACTTATGGACAGTCGCGCCGTCTGTTTCCAGTTCTTTTCATCTTCTGGAATTGCCTTCAGTTGAGAGACTCGAACTGATGCAGGAGGACAGATAAACACGCCCATCAACCATCCAATCCCCATGAGAACTAGGAGAGCAATGTATGTTGCATCTGAGACTGTGCCGCTGGTGGAATTGTAGTTCAGCCCGAAGCTGGCTAGAGATCCTACTCCACCGCCGAGGTTAAAGATGATCCAGAATACAGCAATTGCACGTCCCTTTTGTGACTCGGGCACATAAGTTGTCATGATAGCTCCTTGCGCGACCCACAGAAACGATGCGCCCACACCAAGAAGCGCACCGGCGGCGATAACAAAGGCACCATTATTGGTTGCTATGACAAGCAACGAATAACAAAGATTAGTAATTGGATGGACAAGGATATCCTGCATACATACAGTTAAAGCATAGCAGGCTCCCCGAGTACAAGGGATAAGCCCATCCACCAAGAAGAAGACAAACACGGGGACCGACGCGATTGAAAATTGGTCCAACAACAAACAACGCTGTTGCCGCCGTTGCTGCAAGTAGAGCTACAGTCGCATTCGCAGCGACTGTTTGGTTCACTTGTCCAGATCCTCCAAGTCCTGTGAGAGCATTGTACATCTATATCCCCGCAATTAGTGGATGTTTTTTTCTTGGTGCAAACGCTATACGTACCCCAGGACAGCAGAAACAAATAAAACTGATCAGCAGAATCTGGACCCAGCTGTGTGTATAGATCCGATACCAAACCGAATCCTTGCGCCCATCGATCGCGGGTCCAATTCTAGTTCCGTCCTCCATATTGTGATGATATTGCAGATGCGACCAACAACATCAACAGAAGTCAAACTCGAAACCAAAATATGTGAGTTGTACAATGCAGCACCAATCGCGAGATCTGGCGTGAAATATGGGGTTCTATCCCTGGATTCCAAACACGAGCGGTGGTATCTGGTGTGGAGAAGGCTTCAAGAAACATGAAATTACCCGATGACAGGCCCAAGCACTGATCTACGAGAACTTGCATTTATTAGGCAAAGATGCATGAAGTCGCGGGATAAAGCGCTTGTCATACTCCACATTTGGTAGTTTCTGGGGAAGATGAACAACCCCACTTGTCGCATGTTGGCTCAACCCCTGGTTCATTGCCGAGTACCACACTGGGGGTAATGGTGCTACTCTGGCTCGTAACGTGGGCTGTTTCTTCATCGGCAAAGCTCCGCGATTTAAGGATCTCGCTCGGGCTGCACTTCCGGTAAGCGGATGTCGGTCGCTTCCGACTGGCGTTTTTTAGGGGAAAATGGCGTCAATCAGAAAAAAAAACATTCGTCTGCTTGCCGAAATATATCGATTTTTCTGCATATTGCTCTGAGTATCATACACCGTTGATCAGGGAGTGAACGGAACCGCTGGCCATAATGGATCTCAACGGCTTAGCCAAACTCCAGACTGAAGGGGTAAATCCCCGGACAGTCAACATCGATCGCATATCGACATTGGAGATGTGTTCTGTGATAAATAACGATGATCATCTGGTCGCAGAGAGCGTTGCGCCATGTCTACCAGTGATCGCGGACGCAATTGATGCCCTGGCTTTGCGCGTTGGTCAAGGCGGCAGAGTGATCTATGTTGGAGCGGGAACAAGTGGAAGGTTAGCTAACTAACAATATGCCCAATGAAAATAAATAAATTAACATTGGAAATCTCTAGACTTGGGATCTTGGATGCGTCGGAGATCCCGCCTACCTTTGCTGCTCCCCGATCTCAATTTGTCGGATTGATCGCCGGCGGAGACGTTGCTATTCGTCAGGCCCAAGAGGGCGCCGAAGATGACGGGGAAGCTGGTGAAGAGGACCTAAAGCGTCTAGATCTCGATCCTAAACTAGATAGTGTGATCGGTATTGCTAGTTCAGGCCGCACACCATATGTCCTCGGATGTCTTGCCTTTGCCAAACGGCTAGGCTGCGTCACAATTGGCGTTGTTTGCGCTTCCCCATCAGCTATGGCTCAGTCTGGCAATGTGGACTACCTGATTGCCCCGTTACCTGGCCCAGAAGTGGTCACAGGGAGCACTAGACTCAAGGCTGGAACGGCCACAAAAATGGTCCTGAACATGCTTAGCACGGGAACTATGATTAAGACCGGGAAAACTTATGGAAATATGGTAAGAATGTGTGGGTGCTTGCCTCGAATGATTTTGACTGACGTTTTTTCAGATGGTTGATATGGTGGCGTCAAATCTCAAACTTGAGCAGCGCGCTCGAAACATTCTGCGCAGACTCAGTGGTAAATGCAAAGGTCTATCGGATACCGATTTGGATTCACTTCTTGTGAAGTGCAATGGTAGTGTCAAGCTTGCAATTCTCGTTGCCGAAACGGGTGGATCTGTTGAGAGCTGCCGAGAAAATTTGACATCGGCTGGGGGTGTACTCGCTAAGGCGTTGACCAAAGCATCTCAGCCTGCTGAAACGGCCTTACCAGAGAACCGGCATTTCGTGTTGTGCATCGATGGCGGTGGAACTAAGTGTGCTGCTGTCGTGGGAGATAAAGATGGCGTTGTGAGCCATGGGTTTGCCGGGCCATGCAATATGTATGGACTTCATCGATCCTTCATCAGTACGATCATCAATTAACTATCGCACAGTACGGATAACGTCAGTGATGTGGAAGTCGTCATAAAAACACTAATTACAGCGACCAAAGCCGCGCTGAAGGAACACATACCCCGTGGAACCGAGCTGACAGATTCGGACTGGAAGGCGCATCTCAAACGATCTTTTCGATCAGTCTGGATCGGTCTAGCGGGAATGGATAGGAGCGGCCTATACAGCGTACTAGCCCCCAAGCTTGGTGAATTGTTCGGGCTTGATCACACCACACCCGCCCTCAAGTTGACCAACGACGTATCCTTGTTGACTGCAGCAGCTTCATCGAACCAAAGCCGTTCCGTGATTGTCGTGATCGCAGGCACCGGGAGCGTGGTAATGCGGTACAACTGGATCGAGGACCAAGGCTATACTTGCGTTGCTCGAGCTGGCGGATGGGGCCACCTGTTGGGTGACGAGGGTGGAGGCTATTCAATCGGCCTTGAAGCCATCAAACACACACTGGAAGTGCTAGAGGAGAGAAGTCTGGGTCTTGGACCAAAAGATTTGGGCGAGTTTGAAAGAGCTGTGATTGAAAAACTGGGCGGCTGCACCGAGGAAAATGATAATATTGATCTTTTGAGCGAAGTCCTCTCACAGCCTCGTGCGCAGAGTGTCAAGTCTCGCATCGCTGGTGTCGCAGAGACAGTACTGAAACTGGAAGGTAATCGCACAGCAAAGGCCATAATGGAAGATAAGGTGTCCTCTATCATTCGAAAGCCCCTTCGTCGTCTCGTTGATGCCCGATCCAGCGGGTATGTCGCACCTAAGGAGACGGAGTTAGTATTGGCTGGTGGGTTGATGAAAGACAAGGGATACCAAAATGCTATGAGACAGCAAATTGCTCAGCAAGGACTCCACTTCCGGGGGATAAATGTGATTGATGATGTTGCTGTGATGGCAGTCAGATATTTGATATCTCGATGAGCTGTGTTTTGCAATTTCCGGTTCTCCTTTCATCCTGAGACTTGCGACTTGGAGAAGGCGCATGGAAAAGGAATATCTTTCCATTAATCTGCCACATCATCCATAATTATTAAATCAAAAGTATTATCCGTCACTCATTGGCTGGTGCTAAGATGTGGAGCTTTCTACCTTGCTTAGATGGTGATATATGCATACTTTGTCGCTATATGCTGTACATAAAATGCAATTTAACGATCCATCGGTCTTTTCCCGGATCTCTTCCCTGTCACATCAACTCCAACATCTATAAAATGATAACAGTGCCACAAATTGGCTTAACCCCTTGAAGCGCCCATTATACCTATCCCGCAGTATATCTTTGTCTGCTCTTTCCTCTAAATCAACCCGACCTCTCAATTCACAGTTTACTTTCCGTCTCCACCAACGTGGGAACAGCCTCAATCACCGACTCCATACCCGGACTTTGGCTCCAGATACCCGTGATATTCAAGCCAGCCTTCTTCAGCAAATCCCTCCACTGAGTCTCCGAGCGTTCAACACCGGCACCAATGCTCATCATTTGAATATCGAGTGACGCCTGCATAAGGGGCGTGTCGGTATCCGGTAGCACAAAGTCCACAATCAAGATTCGGGAGTAATCAGGTGCCATAGCAGAGATTGTGTTTTGCAGGATCTCAAGACAAACCTGATCGGACCAGTCATGGAATATGGAGCGGAAGTAATAGATTGCCGCCCCCTTGACAGGTTGAGGATCCATGAAGCTGTATGGCATGACCTCAATACCGGATTCGTCACCAGAAACACCGTTCAAAACCTGTGGAAGATCTTGCAAGATAAGTCTGCCGGGCAGGTGTTTGTACTTCTGGCGGAATTGGCTTAGGTCATGACCTTGGTTGCCCCCGATGTCGACGAGGAATACAGTGTCAATGCATGGAACGGAAGGACCCATAAGTCTCTCCACAGGGTAAAAATCGAACCACATTGGCCGGCCTTGTCTGCGACTCGCCATATACGAGTTGAACAATGTTTGTTGATCTCTGTGGCTGTCCAACCACTCAAATTGACTTTGACCAACTGCCCACTGCATAGGGGAGTTTTCATAGTCTTGAGGATTCGCATAATGATGCGCCCTCAGATACTCCGGCAGTTTGCTGAGAGTTGGAACAGCAAGGTCATATCTGACAGGGGAAACTCGTTAGTGCAAGTTAAATCAAACATCATAGCCGGAAAATTCGTCTTACATGCAAGGAACTCCATCTCTACCAGCAGGCTGGATCAAAGCCGCCGTCTTCTCGTTTGCTTTATATACCTGGAATTCTGGGGTCGTGCAGAGACCCAGAGATGCCATGACCCGCATCAACCGGACTATGTGTGACTGTTAGTTGCGCAGAAGGTGAAACAATGCGACAGGAGATGATACCAATCAATTCTTGCTCCGCGCCAGTAAACTCCGATAATTGTGCGGCCGAGATCCCTGTATTCTGGTACTGCTTCTGCATTAGCAGAGGGAAGATCCCCAGATCAACTACGGCTCTGAGTGCGGAATTTTGTGGCGGCTATGGCGGGTCAGATAAAGTACCCAAATATCGATATGTACATTTGCATCCATACCTGGTAAATCAGACGCTGAACAGTCTCATTGGGACTTTCTACCGCCAATTTGAACTGCTCGATCATTCCAAGCAACTCGAAATGGGTTTGTGCAGAAGGGCTAGCGGTATCTTGCTGCACCAGCTGGCCCAGGCGATTGAACATCGAGTAAAGGGGTGTGGTGACCGTCATTCCGGCGTTGAAAAAAAATAAATAAAACAAAGAGTCGTCACGAAGTGTGGCTACATGTAGTACGAACCAGGGTATTGAGCTTCAACAACTGGCTCTTTACTCCCATTTATACATTTATGACAATTGGGCATTACTTAGATCGCCGGATACGATGGGTTCAGAGGGTTCGAGACCAAGTCCAAGTCCCAGGCCCCGGCCCAGCTTCATTCTCATCAAATCCCCACCATGGGACTCAGCTGCCCGGAACCAGCGCAACTTTTACACGAAGCCAGAATGATGTACTGATACGCAATCAAAAGCAAAATGGAGCGGCTAAAGCGGGTTGTCCCATTGGGCCGCATTCCAATTTTAGTCTGCGTTAGCTTGGCTCACTCCCCACATCACCTCAGCTCGTTTTGATCGGCAGAATACACCGAAGATATCACACGCCCCATGTACGTTTGCTTTCGTAAATGATGATCTAAAGGAGGTAATATGTCTGTGAATTCCAAATAGATCGGTTTCGTGAACTTGGTTTACGTCAGGGATCTGCGGATTCTTTTTTTTGTGGGAAGCTCGGACAAAAAGGGTGGAGACATGAGGATTGGAGTGCATGCGCTGCATGTAACACGAGTTTTGATCATGCAGGTTATATTAATGGTGTGATGGATGTACGGGGACTTCCTGATGGAGTAGTTTGTGCGGAGAATAATCAAGCTGCACGAGCTTAACTCGAAATGAGCCGATTATGCTGATTTGAATCGTACGTCAGATTTAGACATCGATGATTTTCTGATCTGATAGTGCCAAGCGCTTAGTGTAGCAAATCTCCGATGATACGAACCTATCCCTTCCGTTCCCAGCGGCTGGGCGTTTTGTACATTGCGTGATACAAATGGCGAATTGGAAGGTTGTCTTCCAATTATCTTAGATGTACAGTATGTGCCTTTGGTGATAGAGGTGCATATTTATTCAGCCATAACCCGTAAATGTGCAGGAGTACCCCGTATTCCTAATTGTAGTCATGGATATATGCGTATGCTCACAACGGCGAGCACCCCTTGGAAAAGCTTGCAGAGGCAGCTTGCCATCCACATGATCTACCCAATACAACCCCAGAGTAATTCCATAAATTCTGCTTCCCAGTATCAAAGGAATGCCGATGGCTGATTGATGTTTTTGGAAAAGTGACCTATTCCTAGTGATCTTCCAGCTCCAGACCAACGGGACTATATCTCCCTACACCAGGAGGACCCTGTGGCGTTCCAGACATTAAAGAATGTCGATCTCACGTTCTGAGTCACATATCAAATCTGAGATTGCCAGCATGCCAGGATCCGATCGGACGGTTAGCATTCTTGCCGGCAAACAGCGGGGCGCGAATGGGACGATCTATCTAATATGCGCCAACGAACCCGTTTCCAGCACCGTTGGACTCACCTAAAATCTGAGATCTGTCTCACAGGAAGCATTCCGGGGAGAGTTGGTAGACCCGGCTCCACGGTCCGCGCTTCCCGTTCCGCTCAAGGATCTGCTGCGGACCGTGGGATACGGGACGATGCCGAAGGTTCCATATCAGTGGGTGCTCTCTAGGTCGAATGCCGGATCCTTGGTCACATTCATTTTAGGCCTTGTCCAGGGTTGTAATTCAGGAATCGGGATGATGCTTCCGCTGATCTTGTCCGTTGTTGGCTTGTCTCGGATTGAGCATGAATTGATTGCGTCGATGTTACTGCCAGTGTTTGGCTTTGCATGGCTGCTAATGTCGATTCTTCGAAACGAGCATTTTCAGTACATTGCGGAGTGACAAATGTAATTCGGAAGGTCGGAGACTAGTGCTTACGAAGGCGTCATAGTCAGATTAAACAATTCATTGTTCGCCTCAGGTCAGCTCGTGGTTGGTGGAGGAAAGTGAGACGGATGTGAGATCATTATCTGAAGTTTATTTTCATCAGCTGCGCATGTGGCTACCTGCACAAACGGTAAACCGCCGGGCTTACGTGGTAGTACATTAAAAATCTGATATCGGTTTCCATGTGAATCAATTTCGGCCCGGTATACTTAGTACAGGTTAACGTCTCCACTACGGATCGGTGGGGTGCGAGCAACCAATGCCTGTCCTGCTTCGCCCTAACTTTCCAAGTTTTCCATTCCCCACTATCATGACTGCATTATCATCAGCCCTAGAGTGGGATTCGGGAAGAACCCTCGATTTGGATGCAAATGCGCTAATCTATCCTTGAAGTCAATCTTCCTTGAGGGTGAAGATATCTACAAGCGATCGGCGGATGTGGAGAATCGAAGATATCCAACGTACACCGATCGGGATTTGAATTGCAACTAGGTGGGTTGGGCACCTTTACAATGTAACTTCGTCGCTGGTTGCGATGAAAACACACTACTGCAAGACGATAACCCCTGTCAAGCGGAGGCGTTTGTCGGCGATGCCGCATCACTTAGGACTATCCAGCCAGTAAAAATACCCGGTTAACCGTCAGTTTTCCTACGGTCGTTTCTATTTGCCCAAAATTGACCAATTTTGGCGAGTCATGCGTACAATTTTGGGGATGCCAATTTGACAGCTGTATTGGAATGCATAGTGTCTCTTCTCTCAGCTTGTTTGTAGTTATAGTCACGTACCCGATTGCTAGTATCATGTATAGTTCCTACTAGCGGTCTAGTTTGCCATAACTTTGAGCATCCACGCATTTGCTTCCGCCGAGTGGAAGTATCAATGTCGTTACCATGTAGTGGGCACGGCCGTCATTGCTCGCTCCAGGCCCACTCAGCTCCTCCTTCACCCCGGTTATCCCGAATGCGGTTAGCGTAGATGTGCAAGCCTTATACCGGCATAAATACTTGCTTTTTAGGGCGATGCACCCCGGCTTTAATAAATATGAACATTATTCTTCTTTGCCAATCTCTTCCCATTACCATTGTGAGGTTTATCTCTGACACGTACTATCGAAATGGGTATTCAGCGTGGAACATCAGGTTAGCCAACGGCCTCTTCATATGCTGTTGATCCCTTAACGGAAAAGTTTGGCCAGCTTCATGTGTTGGATGACTTGATCCGTCTTCGTGCTGCGGATAGTATTCAGTGCCCAATCCTCGCATACCCGAGCTCGGACAGCGATGCCGCATTATACAATTATTATACCGGCGAACAGCTGGATGAGATGATAGATTAAGCTGTCTCAACACTGATGGAAGATGGTTTTAGGCCGGTTCGTGCCCTAATAACCTCTTGGTATACTTGAACCCTGCTAATCTTAGAAATTATGCACTAGCCTAAGAAAGATGGATGCATAGTAGCACTGCTCACCCTATTAGACCTGAATATGGTAATCACCCTATTCGCACTTAGTCGATTGGGATACACAGTGATGATCTTATCGCCACGTCTATCGGGTGACGTATGTGTATCGCTACTTAACACCGTCGGGTGTGAGAATATCATATATGGTAAAACCGGCACTATCCGCACAATAATGGGTGAAATTTTGCAGCGAAAACTTATTAGCTGTCGGCCAATTCCGGCGCTTTCTGATTCTAATACCGAAACCTCGTTGTTGGTTCTGCACAGAAAGCGGAATTCCGAGGCTCAGAGGGACAAGATTGCCTTGATCCTTCACTCTTCTGGGTCCACTGGAGACCCGAAGCCTCTGTTTCTCACTCACCGCGCATTAATGACCCATCCGTTAAAAGGGCCGGGGCTGACATCATTTAACTCGCTTCCTTGGTATCATCTGCATGGAATTTCGACCGTATTGCAGGCGATGTGGATGAGGAAAACTGCTTTTATGTGGAACGCAGCCTTGCCACTGACCGCAGACTCGGTTGTTTCCGCTCTCCAAGAGGCGAAACCTGAATATGTCGCTGCAGTCCCGTATATGCTGCAGATATTGATCGATAACCCCTTTGGTGTCGAGGCACTTCGGAACTGCAAGCTCGTTGGTTATGGCGGAGCGCCATGTCCTGATGAGCTTGGTGACCGTCTCGTGCGAGAGGGAGTCCCCTTTGGTGGGTCATTTGGACTGTAAGTTATTTTTCAGAATCCTGGTGAACGCAAATCTAACTCATATTTGCAGCACAGAAGCGGGTCTTGTCGCGGAATCTTTCTCCCGACCGAAAGGTGATCCTTACTGGAATTATTTGAAGTTTTTTGAAAGCATTCTGCCTTATGTTTGGATGAAGCCCTTGGGAGGCTCACTTTACGAATGCGTCTATTTGGCTGGACACCCAGCATTGACAACGTCAAACTCCAACGAGCCGCCCGGTTTATTTTATTCTAAGGACGTATTTACCCCTCACCCCACTCTTCCTAATAGATGGAAGTATGCTTCTTGACTAGATGATCGTCTAACTCTGATTAATGGTGAAAAGGTGCTACCACTGCCGATTGAAGGTTGTATCAAACAATATCCTCTCATCCATGAAGCAGTCGTGTTTGGTGTGGGTAAGACAGCTCCGGGTCTTTTGATCTTCCGCTCGCAAGAAGCGGATGAGGCATGCCTCTTGGATGAAGAATATTTCGATAATGTTTGGCCTAGTATTGAATTGGCGAATACTCGCGCTGAGCGGTTCTCGCATATCGCTAAAGATATGGTCGCCATATTGCCGTTTGCCTCGACTTTCCCTCGGATAGATAAAGGGTCTATGATCCGTGCACAGGTCTATCTGTATTATGCTGAGCTTATAGAGAGTGTCTATGCGAGATCTGAAAGTTAAGAAGGAGGAATGCGACTGGGCTTTGATGAAACCTTGTCGTTGTTGACGGATCTGTGTTAGGATGAGTTGGGTATTAGTCTCTCTAGTGCAGAGGCCAACTTCTTCTCGGAAGGAGTTGATAGTCTCAAAGCTATTCACCTGCGTCGCCTTATCCTTCAAAACTTCGATCTGCCCAAGGATAGTCTTCCTTAGAATGTCGTGTACGATACAGGGACTATTGCACTCCTGTTAGAGTATATCTGTGCGGTGTAGAACGGCGAGGATCTTTGTATGGTGGACAATGAGACCGAGGTCATGTCTAAATTGATTCAGAGGTATTCCTCATTTTAAGAACATATACCTAGTGGCTCCCCATCAACCACTAACAGTGTTGTAAGCATTATCTCCCATATTATTGAAGAAGCCATGCTGACTATTGAAGATCCTCACCGGAGCTACTGGGTCAATCGGTGCCCACACACTATACGAGCTTCTAAACGACGACTCGGTCTCTAATATCTTCTGTCTGACAAGACGTAAATCCCCATTTCAAGCTGTACTCAACAGCCTCATTAAAAAGGGACTACACATCACGTTAGAACAGTCATCCAAAATCATCGCCCTGACCAGTGCACTCGATTAGCCGGATTTCGGCCTGGACGAAGTAATCATGGCTCGCATGCGCAGATTCGTTACACAGATTCAGCATATAGCCTGGCCCGTAAATTTCAATATCCCCCTGGCTCAATTTGAGCCCCATATTCGCGGACTATATAACCTTCTCCAGTTCTCACTCTCTGTTGAATAGCCACAGCCTGCAGTGGTCATGTTCTGCTCCTCAATTTCCACCGCACTCGGCTCTAGTTCTACTGAAATCCTAGAAGCACCAATTGACTTGGATATAGCCTACTTGGGCTATGGTCAATCTAAGCTGACCGGAGAGCACATCGTCAGTGCAGCACATAAATCAGGAGTAAGAGCTTACTCACTCCGAATTGGGCAGGTCTCAGGCCATTCCAAGAAAGGTCTCTGGAATGATACCGAGGCACTCCCGCTTATGATTCGATTAGCTTTAAGCCTTAAAGCCTTACCCAGTCTAAACGAAAGCTGTTCCTGGCTGCCCGTTGATAATCTCGCAGCTACTATTTTGGAGCTGACTCGATCGCGTTCAGCTTCGAGTGCAGAGTCCAAAAAATGCGTTTCTGTTGAGCAGACTGGTGATGACTCGATCTACAATGTGTGCAACTCTCGGGAGTTTGCCTGGGATGCGCTCCTGGGTTCTTTGGGCCGTAGTTTCCAGTTCGATATCGTGCCGTTTGAGAGCTGGTTGCAGTTGCTGAGGGAGAGTGAGGCGAGAGGTGAAGAGCATATCAATCCGGCTATAAAGCTTATTGATCATTATGAGGCTATGTATGGTGCGGACTCTTCTGGGTGCGCCCTTGGTCCGAAGACTTTCGTGACGGATAAAGCAGAGCGGGACAGTGTTACTTTGCAGAATGGTCGCTTGAGGATTATTGAGGATGGAATCTTGGACTGTTATATTCGTGATTGGATCTCGCGATGGATGAGTTCGTAATAGAGGCTGCTAGTAGATTTGGTGCTTACTTTTAAGCTGGGGGGGATATTATGTCTAGTATTGCATTGGGTGACGGCAGTGTGTGACTGCATTGGATTTAAATGAATTTTATTGAAAATTATGTTGGAGCTTTCTATTTGAGCACCATAGTATTAGTTGAACACCGTCAGTAACTGCATTTAAAATAGCGCAGTAGTTGTAATTTGTTATCTCAAGTACTCAAGAACATCGCA
Source organism: Penicillium tannophilum (assembly GCA_028829675.1). Classification (NCBI taxonomy): domain Eukaryota; kingdom Fungi; phylum Ascomycota; class Eurotiomycetes; order Eurotiales; family Aspergillaceae; genus Penicillium; species Penicillium tannophilum. Next base: position 599,015 of record JAQKAK010000011.1, read on the forward strand.
TCAACTCGCTTGATTCTTGTCAATATACGAGATAACGCGTCATTGGAGCCATGATATAGGTAAGGAAAGGTGGCTCAGCGGGTATCATGCTTCAATCAAATTCCATTCCAGCGTAGTCTATAGAGTAGCGTGAGCATGTAGGTAATCAACTAGGTACTCAATAATGTTAGTCCCTGAATCTTGAATATTGCGCGACTTTAATTGCGGTTAGTGAGGGTGTTCAACTATGTGGTGTTCAATTAGAAAGCTCTTTTATTCTTCTTCATCGGCAATGAAACTTTTTATAATTGAGTAATCAATACACTATACAGCCCTCAATTTACCTAAGCCCATCAGGAAAGGTAAGGATTTGAGATTCCGCAAGTACTTCGGTTTCGTCCTGCGCTAGGATGTTGTTAGTATTGAGTTCATCATGGTGAAAGACAAGATTACGCAGTCTCTGGTATTTTTCCACGTGGAAAGGCATCATTGAATCCTTGACGTCTGCTTCATTCTTCACAATACGAGTTCTTCCCGATTGGCCGTTTCCGTTGCGTTGTTCCTTATCCAATGGGTGTTCATCAGCCTCAAGGAGAGCGATGGAATCAAAATCTTCGATGGGGAGTAGTTTAGACATGATGGTGGTGCTTTTCTGCAGTGATATGAAAATGACAGAATTCTACACTATGATAGAGATATAAAAATCATGCTGCGGAAAACAAAAATCGGAATGCCGCCCCGGTCATTGTGCCACTCCGGGGCTTCTTCAAATAATCTTCCCGACTCCCGAGGTGAAGAACGTAAATTTGACGTCTTCCGGCAATTGACCCCGTGGGCCTGAGACCCCTATTGCAGCTTTTTTCATTCAAGCATTTAGGATTTAATTCCCCGACGGGCTTTTTTGCGATTTTCACTCTAGCGGTCAACGTGATGAACTCCACCTGGGGATGGGGCTACTCCACATCTGACAGTGAACTCCATAGCTAAGGAACATGGAGATGACCTCAGGTGAAGAATGTAATTAGTCACTAGATAATTCTGGTGTGTATATAATCCACAAATTCGAGGTCATTATATACGACATATTACATGAAGTCTGATAAAGTTGAAAAATGGCTCACTTTGGTGCAGTGCCACGTGCTAGGCCAAGAAGACCCACCGATAGAGGATATGACTATTGATGTAAAGTCAAACAAATTGGCGTTATCTGGAGATCACTATTTACTCCTATTCACTCCTATTTATCCCTATTCCATGGGCCCATCAGGGTTTTCAGGCCACTTGCGGAACAGATCCTGCAAATAATAGAGTGGCGCCGTGATAAGTCCGACGGCTGTCTGATAAGGAGGTCGATCGGGCGCGCTAGGATGCGCACGTGTTGGAACGAAGTGTTTTGTACGGTCAAAAGACGCCGCTAAACGCCTACTCTCATCAGCGGTAATACAGGTTTCAAGATTACTCAGATCCACTCCTTCGTGGTTAACGTGTGCTGCCAAATCCCCCATGAGAACTGCCAAAGTGGGGATGAAACGGGGATCGGTGGGTGGGAGGTTTTGAAACACGGCTAATTCTTCTTTGATCTATGCAGTTTTTTAGCTTGCATCTTTGGTAGGGTTCGTGTCCGTATTCGTACTATTTGATGCTGTTGCCGATCTTCGGTTGCTTCTTCGTCCAAGTGTCTCTTTAGCGCCGGGTAGAGCACTAGCTCCTCGCCTACCACATGCCGGGCTAGTTCCCAGGTGAACATGTTTTGCCAGCGGGTTTTCTCATCTGGACCCTTCGCCTGGACGATCCGGTCATAATAGGATTTGAGTTCCCGGTGATCGGCGCAGATGGCGTCGGAGATGCGGTCCATATTGAAATCTTAGGTAGACGGACAGCCTTGGAGGTCTGTGAGTTTTGATCGCGTGAATGGAATTATTTCTACTTCCTTGATTATATTACTGCGTGTGACGTGCTCCACTGCTTCTAATCTCCGGAATACAGCCCCGTGGACAGATTATGCTGTGGCGTTCTAAGTTTTGGTGGGGCCAGATGATCGAGACAATTGGAGTCACGAAGCATGAACACCTCGTTTTTTGGAGCCCAATTTTCCGACTTTTGTACGAGCATTAAGGAGGTCTGAGTCCCTTATTTGGCTTTCATTTCCCCGGTTCTTTTCTTTCTCTTTCACATCTCCTATGAAAAAAAGAAAGACCGTATAGAGATCTCATCATGGCTGCGGTTTCAAGGTTCGTTCAGCTTAACGTTAACCCCGGAATTCAACCCCGCGCAAATATTCACACTTAACTTGTTACAGAAATCAAAATCTCTCAGACACCAGACACTCCCAGTCCACCTCCAACACACTTCCTCCAGCCATTCCACAAATCTATAATCGAATTTCCCAATGGATGTCGGCTGGTTGGTGGAGTTCGTGTGAACCAAAGTCCGGCTCTTCATCCCACCAACCACACCAAAGCGACCCGACTGCCTGCAAAGGTTGTCGTGAATGGGGAGTTCCTTGCGATCATACAAAACCACAATGCGAACATTGCTATGAACAACAAATCCTGTGTTTCTATGTCAATCCCAACCCGAGGCGCAAGACCTATCGTCCCCCTTTAACGACCGTACCCCGGATTCGCGTACCTACCCCCCGACGACGAAGATGAAACCGCACATGCAGACATGAAACTTGCATATTATTATCCAGCGTTGATGTTGATTTCGATATGAGTCCATTTTGTTAAATCATTGCATGGCGTTGTGAATTTTTCACCCCAACAAAATTTCAGTCGACCTGCTGCCGGTGCAGCGCGATGAGACAGGTCATGGTCATGGCGTTAATGTCCTATTGTTGTCTAGTCATTAATTGACGTTATAATTTCGATCGGTGTCTGGTCTGTCGTCCTTCTGGGCAGATCCCCTCTAAACAAAATGGGGAGGATTTAAGAATGGGGAAAGTGGGATGCGGGGGGATGTATGACATCCACTATTCTACTATTCGGTGCAATGGACCAACAACGGCGACCAAAGAACTTTAAATCACACCGCTTGGTACCTAACTCACGACACTAGATATCTCTTGCATAATTCTGAATCAGCAACGTCGGATCAAAGCCGACCGGACTGAGCTTGAATCGGAGCACTGTGACCCGCTGCGGACACTGTGATCCGCGCCTCCACATACATATCAAGGGTTTCATATCTTTCTTAGACTGATCGCAGTGGTTCATTCCATTTTTATATTTCAAGGTTGGGTTGTTTTCATGAAGCGTTGATCATCATCGTCTGTGGAGCTATCTACTATATCCTCTGAAAACTATCCACCACAGATCTGTATCATTTTAACGGAACGAACTTTAATTGTAAGCTCCGTTTCTCCCTTTATATATTCTGATCTTAATTAACAATGCTGCAGATGGAATTAGAGTACCGCCGTCTGGCAGACGTCATTCGTCAAGAAGCCAAAAACCACCCAGCACCACGCTTCCTCGTCGCCATCGCAGGAGTCCCGGGTTCAGGGAAAACGACCACCGCGCAAGCAGTCGTGCAACAACTTAATAAAGATCCGTCATGTCGCGCAGCCCTCCTCTCAATGGACGGGTTCCACCTATCACGCGCAGCACTCGACGAACTGCCAAATGCTACAGAGGCGCATATCCGCCGCGGTGCGCCGTGGACATTCGACGTAGACCGATTCATTAAATTCATCGGTCAACTTCGTACCTGGGCTGACAAGACACCGCTAGCACCGTTTTCAGGGTCATCGCCTGACTATGATGTCATTCATGCGCCGACATTCGATCACGAAGCTAAGGATCCTGTAGAAGATGGACTGGCTATTACACCGGATACCTCGATCATTATTGTTGAGGGAAACTATCTCCTACTTGACGAGCCTAGATGGCGAGATTTGGCGGCCTTGGTCGATTACCGGATTTTCGTCGATACGGATTTACAAGAGGCGCGTGAGAGGACTGCTAAGCGGCATGTGCAGTCTGGTATTGAGAAGACTCTTGCGGATGGGTATCGGAGAGTCGATAGTAATGATTATTTGAATGGGATTTCCATTCGTGAGAAGCTATTGGCGCCGGATATTGTGGTTAAGAGTGTAACGGTGCATACTACCTAGTCGTGTGTTTAGGTCGAGCGACATCAATGACGATTTTCAATTTATGACAAGAATACATAAAGCAAAAGATATCTCGAGTGCGGGGTCTACGCTCCTCTTAGTGTGCCACTAAGGGTGGACTTCGTGGTCATTACTCCTTGACTTCTTGTTTGTGCGCCACATCTGGTCATGTTAGAACATCACCTGAGAGATTGTAAAATGGCCATGACTAACCGGGTATCTCTGGCATCCAACTCGCTCGATCCTTACAGAAAAACTCGACTTTGGGCGGTAGGGCCTCTGGATCATCTAGAGATCCTACACATACATAGCGGAAATGGTCCTTGGCAGCCTCCTGTGAATCTATCAGCAAAGATGTCGATCATATGTAGAAACATCCACCATCAATATTCTTTCCATAGCTTGCTTACCCCATATTCAAGGATGAAACTTCCGCAATTATCGCAGAACTCGCGGTAGATCAAAGTCCCAGATCCATTGTCCGCAGCATGCTCTTTAGGCTTTCCGACTGTGCGATGGAATGTGTCCTTGGCTACCTTGGCTGTGAGACCATAGTTTGCTCCGAATACTTTCTATGAAGGTCCTCAGTATTGTTTCAAGCTTTTGATCAATTGCATGACTTGTGGAGCATGTGTACGAACTTTGCAATTTCGACAGTGGCAAAGTGACGTGCGCGCGTCGTCGGGAGAAGCGAGTCGTAGCTCATACTGGATGTTTCGACACAAGCAAGACCCTGTATATGTCGGCATTTTGAATTAATCTTTGCAAAGTTATTGTATCGTCAGATGTTAGTGATGTCCATTTTAATTAGAGTGAATGATGAGATGGCAAAATCATAAAATCATTTGAATGACGTCATGGATATGGTACCTGAGACGAGCCTTGGAAGTAGCAGAACGCAGAATAAGGTGCTTAAGACGTAATATTTACTTCAGATTTTCCAATATTAGAACTTGAAACATTCTGGAATGTTCAGATAGCTAGGCGATGGTTACGCGTAGTATTCGATGACATGCAAGTTTGTCGGAAGGTTTGGGTCTCACTATGAAAACAAATATATCATATCCAGAAATAATCACGCTTACTTTGACATATACTTAATTTTACTCCAACTATTCATTCTAAATCGATGACTATGAACTACTTAACTGAAGATACGTATTTGTACACAGTGGTGAACATAAGCTTAATCAGTTTCATGTACTTGACGCATGCAGGTCATGCAATGTCCCCGCGCTGATGTTATTATGACATGCCTCTCAAACCCCCCTTGAACTTGAATCAACATTACCCCCAGATGACATCGAAGGAACTATCGAATCGACTCCAAATATTTCATTAAAAACTCCAAAAAATGTCAAATCAAAAAAGTCAACTGGAACTCGAATCCAGATCCGTGATTTCATGCTTCATCTTCTCAGTTGAAAAGGCCAACCCACAGGTCGCTCTGTTTCGACGCAGTGCGAAAGTGAGGACTTACCAGTGGGTGTTCTGCCCGATTCACCTCGCTCAATCTATCACAAAATAAAGTTTCAGCTTCGGAAAGCTGACTTGACAAAGACACCATCTAGCTCCCATCTCGGGAAGTATAGATACACATGAAACAGCACTGGCAGCTGCATGGCGCGAAATAAAAGAAGAAACAACATTGACTCCGCATCAACTTGAATTTTGGCGTCATGGAAAACCATATTCTTTCAGCGATGTTAGTGTGGGCCGGAAGTGGACCGTTCACCCCTTCGCGTTCCGGCTGAGGAACACCGAAGAAGATGGATTGCATGACGAATTGATTAAGGTAAACTGGGAGCATGACTCTTGGGAATGGCACGATCCAGAAAATGTGGTGGATGATGATAGTTTCGGTGCAGTTCCTTACCTAGCCAAAAGCCTTGGACGAGTCTGGTTCGAGAAGGATATGAATCGAGGGGCAAGCGAAGCATTAAACTCCTGTCTAGAAGAGCTGCACGTTAATCGCCAAAGCGGAGACCATGAGTTGACCTGCATCGCACTGAAAGGATTCCGCGATGTCTTGGTACATCTACAAGGCGATTCGAAGTGGTGGGAAACTACCCGAATGACAGCATGGCACATCTGGAAGAACAGCAGGGAGAGGATGAACGTCGGTACACTGAACGCGTTACTAGGGGCTCTGGGTGACATAGAAGATGTCATGGAGTGCAATCTTGAGGACGAGACTCGATGGGATCTTACCCTTGCCGTGCTGGACCATCACCTGGAAGCGCACCGGATGCTGCCATCGCGCATCCAAGACACCTTTGTCGAATACCTCCAAACGCACTTTATTTCACCTGAAAATGCGCAATCACGTCAAAAACTCACCATCCTCACTCTGTCAGCTAATGCGACAATTCGGGATAGCCTGCTGGACGCTATTGCGTCAACACCGATCTCGCATCTGGACATACACATTCTCGAGTCTCGTCCACTGTTCGAAGGAGCCAGTATGGCTTCGTCTTTACTCACCGAGTCCCAGGCAAAGCTCGTATCATCCCCAGATCAAATTGTGAAAGTGACTGTGCACACAGACGCTTCAGCGGCTCTCGCTTCTACCAATGTGGACTTGGTTCTTCTAGGAGCGGATCTGATCTCGAGCTCGGGATGTGTGAGCAGCAAAACTGGATCGTTGCCGGCGGTGCTCAGTGCGAAATATATAAGCCCGAATGCTAAGGTTTTGATCCTTAGTGGACTGGAGAAAGTTTCAGATCGGGACGGGAGGGAAGACTGCCACAAGGTGCAGGAATGTGACCCTGCTGACGTTATGAGCAGCTGGCTTCATAGTGGTATTAAAGGAGTCAATATTCTTCACGGATTGCGAGACTTCCATCCCGGAAGTTCAAAGTGCACAACTCACGTGGAGAATGTAGATGTCGAATGGGTCCCGGCGAATCTCATTGATGGGTATATCTGTGAAGATGGAATTTTCGATGTCGCGACAATTCAGTACAAGGCACAGGAGGTGAAGCAGAGGGCAGACAGATATTTCGGGAATCTGTAATATTATGATGGATGCCAAATGATATATTTCATACGAAGTGAATGACAAGGGAACATACTTAATCATTCTGATACACTCTAGATGAGTGTCGTGTGGTGCCCCAAGTGTAGATAGACATCACGCTACGATAAGCAAGGAAGTAATAAAGAGGAAAAAAAACCTATGACTGTCCATTGATCAAACCAGCTGCATAAAATCCATACAACAAATCAAGCGCCATGGTAAGACCGGTATGTTCAAAGACTCGGTTGCTAAGACAAAAGAAAATCATTAATCCATCCCGAACACCGGAGGTAGAGGACAGGATCGTAAAAGACCTCTGACCTCCCAACAAAAGAAAGCCGAACTATATGCAAAATAGGAGAGGTATCATCATGTTCAAGAATCGCGGACACGCGCTTGGCGCTTCGCGGTGCCGATGTGTGTGTTGTGTACTTTGGTGGCAAACTTCAAGCTGGTCAAGGTCTCTGACAAATGGGCCTTCAAGGGGCTGGCCATGACAAACATGAGTGTCTTGGAGTTTCCACCCAATGAGAATTGAAGAAGATAAGTAAGCTGGTCACAGAGTCAGTACTTGGGACGAAAATAGAGTAGTGTGAGGGAACAAACCTTGCTGTTACGGTAGGGGATGTGACCACCATCCTTGCCTTGGCCAAGAGCAGCAATCACATCACCAAGGGAGCTGAGACTGCGGTTGATGTTTTGAGTCTCCTTCAGGCGTTCGCCAGTGGCCCCGCTATGGCTCAGGCGTTCGCTTCCAGCCAGATCGACTAGATTGAGAGTGCCTTCACTGCGCTCTCCCGTGATATGGTTCTCGCCAGTCAGCTTGAGAATGAAAACTGAATGCGATCGTGATGACCGCTCGTTGGCTTTGGTGGCAGCCACTGAGCGGTTGGCATCTGCACTTCGTAGGATAGACTCGACCATTTCAGGCGAGTCCAACTGAACGGTAGTGATATCGGTAATGATGGTCTTGCCACGTTGCATATCATGGCGAATTTCATGCTTCTTCTTATCCAACTCATCCGGGTTTCCGAGTAGATCGTTGAGATTCTCGTTGTAAACCTCGACGAAGTTGCCTTCCATTCTGTACCGCCAGCCCTTCTCCTCCAGCCCCTGCGCAGTTTCATAAATTTGATGGACAGCGCGAGGAATCATGCCGTCTTGTGAAGACATGGTGTGGGTTTTACCACTACCGGTCTGACCGTAACAGAAGATACAAACGTTGTAACCATCCAGGGCACTTTGCACCAGCTGGCTGATTTCATCGAATACTTCGGCGTTCTGGGTAGACGGACCGAACACGCGATCGAAGGAGAAAGTGTTACTCTTGCGTGTGATGGTACCAAGGCTGCTCTTCTCCTCAGGTCCCATGACACTGATCTCTTTTGCATCCTCAGATTCATCAGGGTACTGCATTGGCGCAATCATGGTGGCAGGTTCGCTGTTGAGAGAAGGTCGAACACGACAGAAAACACGAATGTTGCCCTTGAGTTCCTGCACCTGGTTATGAAGCTTACGACGTAGTGTCTCTTCCCTACGCAGCTTTTCTTTGATCGCGTCAGTTTCAGCCAGCGCATCCATCATGTCCTGGTTGCAGCGCTCAAAAGCTTGAGACTGTTCTTCGCGTCCACCTTCAAGGAACTCAATTCGGGCCTTGAGGGCTCTGATTGTTGATTCCAACGTGACACCATTGCTGCTGGCAGTGTCAAGGTTCTGTCGAAGGTCGTGGACCGTCTTTCGTTCACGATCGATATCGGCCTTCATGGTGTCAAGCGCGCTTCGCAGAGTAGCAATTTCACGCTCTTTATTATTAAGTTCAATCTGAGACCTTTGAACGTCCATTGCAGATTGGGTTGTTAGGTTGCCGAGGTCCCGGACGCGCTTGGCTTTCTCGTCCTCGATCTCGCCCTCAAATTTGCGCTTCAAGTCTCGAATTTCCTCCTGATGTCTTGCTACCATAGTGTTTTGGTGTTTCTTATTTTCTTGGCTCAGCGATTCGAGCTCGATGCGGTGCCGACCTTCCAGGTCATCCATCGCAATATCTTGATCTCGGCGAGCATCATTCAAGGCCTTCTCCGCAAGCACTAGCTGGTTTTTTAGTGATTCCATCTCCACCCGTAAGTTAACGTTGACATCTGTTAGTCCATCGCGAGAACGTTCAAGTTCGCCAACTAGATGAGAGGGTCAGAAAACTGGCTCGTTGGGCTCAGTCGGATCACTTACTTCGGGACTTGTAAATTTCAACGGTATCTTTTAGACCAGAAGCTTCATGGCCCTGTTGATTGAGACGCAACATGACCTGCGCCATCATATCGTCCATCTTCTTCTCGCGGGAATCTTGGTCCCAATCTGTATCTGAAAGATGGTCAAAACTTGTTACGATAGAGGTTTTACTAAGAAACAAAGGTGGTCGTGGCTTTCTCGATGATCTCCCAGGGCTAAGTGGCGGTGTTTCGCAGGGCTTGGACGGGGTAAGGACGGGAACCTTGGATGGTTGAGCCTGTTCTGCCGAGCTGGTTGCCAGGGAACTCCTTGAATATATGCCACGTACAGCGGTGGTAACTGAATGAGAGGCGGGTCGCTCAAGCGGGGCCGCGAAAATGGATGTAAAATCAGGTACCGGGATAGGTTGGGGCACACAATAGTACGAAGGAGTTCCATCAAGCTCGCCGGGAGATCCATAGGGGCCAGAAGAAGAACGCGAAGGAGAAGAAGAAAAAACAGGTGGCATACCCTTTCGTTTTCCAAGAACACTTCCGGCGCTATCATCGACGTGGGTATCAAGGGAGGTCGCCGGGCGCTGGATAGAGTTGTTGAGCCTTCGGCCGCCGAAGGAGGTCGCAGGGCGAGGCATGGCAGATGCGCCGCGTGCACCATAGCCAACTGTGGCCGAAAAGTTGGGGGTCATTCCGCGAGTGGCTGTGGAGCCCGATCGAGACATGGTGGACGATGCAAACGAGTTCCCCCGCGCATGCGCCTTGGATGTGGTAGGAGGTGGGCGGACACTTGAAGGCTGTTTCCTAGGTTCTGGGGAGGGAGACGTGATGGCCCTAGATCGAGTGGCTATGAAAAGCCTGTCAGTATATCTGAACGTTCATCTGTTCGTAGTCCTGCATACGTGAAAGGGCCTTATTAACGAGTGTTCCGGGTGGCATGATTCCCGAACGAGAGTTGGCCGTGGCAGGATTCATCTCGCGCAAGCCACCGACTTGCGGAATGCGCGACCGAGTCGATGCTCGCGTTTGAATCTGCCGATTTCAAGTCAGTGTTTGCGCAATTGCGACGGAATGCAGGTGTTCTGTTTACATTGTTCTCTCCATCCATGGTGGGATTGGTAGTGCGCCAGGTCACCGGGGAGTAGATAATCCGCGCAAGTAAAAGAAACTCTCGTCCAGCCACCGTCTCAATGGCCGAATGGGCGACTGTGGAAAGATGTAAAGAGAGGGCGATGCGATGCGATTCGGAGTGTATGGAAGCTTGTTTGGTTTCTGGAGGGACAGAGCGGGTAAACAACAGATGACTCAGCAAACCCATCATCCCCCAGATTAGGATTAGTCGTAATAAATAAGATCACGTTTATCGTCACACGCATATAAGCTCCCACAGTGTGATTGTTTACGTATTACCACACCTTATATTACTACAATACGGCACGTGAGCTTGGTGGGATGAAAACAATCAATGAAGATTAGGAGTATGAAGGGGGTAATTAGTTCAATTTGGAAGCTGGTATATTGAGCAATTTCCTTTTTCTATCACATGCACTCTTCACTCGGAAATTGCACTTCAATAGCGTGTATCATCTACTGAAGCCGTTGACAATCCAAAAACCGCCGGCGCGGACTCCACCCGGCCCGCTGAAACACCCCAAAAGGCCCCAGTTGCCGCATTCCCTGGATGCTCGAGGGTAGCTGCCGGGTTCTTCTCCTTCAATCTTCTCCTGCAAGCTTGTACTTTACTCTTTCCCCTTCAATCTCTTCACGGTTCGGTACCGACCATGTCCGGGCGGTTTGTGCGTTCATCCAAGTATCGTAAGTATTTGTGATCGCCTCTGATGAGATGCCGCTGACCGTTGGGAAGGCCACGTCTTCGGGCGTTCGACACGAAAGGTAAAGGATGCCTGTACCCCCGAGCTGGTTGACCTTAGCTGCATTCTGACGATAGTCACAGGAACAATGCTACGATAATCTTCGAATCTCACGAAATGCCTGGGATACCAATTTAGTCAAGGTACGAATCGTCCTTTGCGCCACCGCCCCTGACCTTCGCCGAATCTCCCGGTCTAACGCGCCAAATAGGTCAACCCCAAGCACCTGGCAGTCAATTGGGAAGCTGGTGGTGGTGGAGCTTTCGCTGTCATTCCCCTTGAGGAACGAGGCAAGCTACCGGAGCGCATTCCTCTGTTCCGGGGGCACACCGCTGTTGTTCTCGACACCGACTGGTAAGCGTGATCCGGCCGAGCTACCAGTCGCATTCGATAGCTGACATGCTGTAGGAATCCCTTCAACGATGATCTGATTTCTTCGGGTTCCGACGACGGAAAGGTAAATGATCTAGCCAAGGGAGGCTCTATCGTACTTGGCTAATTGCGCTTCAGGTCTTCCTCTGGCGGGTTCCAGACAACTTCACCGTTCGCCCCGACCTCGACGCCGATGATATCCAGGATATTGCGCCTGTTGGAAAGTTAAGCGGTCACTCCAAGTACAACACACCGAATATCAATTAGGCTAGGGCGGAATACTAATGCCCTTGCAGGAAGGTCGGCCACGTGCTCTTCAACCCCGGCGGCGGAAAACGTGCTGGCAACGGCCTCGGGCGATTATACTGTGAAGATTTGGGATATTGAGGCGGGTGCGCCAAAACTGACCCTGAATGTTGGCGACATTGTGCAGTCGCAGTCGTGGAGCGCCAACGGTTCCCTGCTGGTTACCACCTCGCGAGACAAGAAGCTCCGTATTTGGGATGTTCGTCAGGAGCGCCCAGCACATGAAACTGCCGGACACTCTGGAGCCAAGAACAGCCGTGCTGTCTGGCTTGGTGAGCGCGACCGGATCGCGACCACTGGTTTCTCTAAGATGAGTGATCGCCAGCTGGCTCTGTGGGATATCCGTGCGGTCAGGGAGCCTATCAACGGCTTCAAGACCCTGGACTCCATCTCCGGTGTCTGCATGCCATTCTGGGATGATAGCAACAGCATGTTGTATCTGGCTGGACGCGGGTAAGTCACGTTTCTCATACCTCCATATACCTTTCTCTCTAACGTCTCTGCAGTGACGGAAACATCCGCTACTTCGAAATCGAAAACGATAAGTTCGAGTTCCTCTCGGAGTACAAGTCCGGCGATCCTCAGCGTGGTGTCGCATTCATGCCCAAGCGTGGTATTAACATGCACGATAATGAAATCGCTCGCGCCTTCAAGACTGTCAACGATGGCTACATTGAGCCCGTCTCCTTCATCGTCCCCCGCCGGTCCGAGACCTTCCAGGAAGATATCTACCCACCCACGGTTGGCTTGACCCCTGCAATGGGACCTTCTGAATGGTTCGGTGGAAAAGAGGCGATCCCTCCCAAGATCTCTATGGAAAGCCTGTTTGACGGAAACGGTCTCGAGGAGATTGAGGGTGTGCAAGAGAAGCCTACTGGATCTATTGATGCCCCGGCTCCCAAGCCCGCCGAGCCAGAGGTCAAGAAGCCTGAACCTGTTGCCCCGAAAGCTGCCCCTGCTCCTGAGCCCACCCCGGAACCCACACGTGTGTCCCGCCCCGCTCCATCCATGAAGGAGCAGGGTGGAGCCATGTCGGCAATGGTGAACAAGTTTGCCGATGACGAGGAGGCCACTCCCGCCGATGATGAAGATTCCAGCTTTGACGAGGTTCCCAAGCCTGTTGAGCGTGCCACACGCTCTCCCGTCACTGTCGAGCCGTCGTCCCCAAGGGTTAGCAGCCCCTTGCGTCCCAAGGAGGTGGAGACCAAGCCGCAGCCTGCTGCTGCCCCCGTTCCCGTATGTTGATCCCGTCAAATTGCAAGCTTCTGATGCTAATATCTGTAGATTCAGACCCCGGTTCCCACGTCTCCTGCTAGCGAGACAAGTGTGCCCACCGCTACTGTCTCCAAGGAAATCGAGGAGATTAAAAACCTGATTGCCGAGCAGACCAAGATCATTGCCACACAATCTGAGCAGATGCAGACTTTGACTGCTGAGATTGAGGCGCTCAAGACCAAGCTGAACTAAGTTATTAATTTTCATTTTTCCGGACGTGTTGCAGCTGCTACTGTAGCGAGTATTCTGGAGAGCGCCCTTGCTCGACCTATAACTTTGGAACGATGATCGGTGTATCGACGTACATTAAGATGCACCGTTGAATGTGGATATGTGGTCTTATCTTTTGTTTTCTTACTAGCGGATTTGTCAATACATTGGCCTTTCAGAGCTGTGTAGAGGCTGTGTAGATGGTTGTTAATCTTAGGGTGTAAAGAACATGTGTAAATAGTTTCAGCCCTGATGTAGTTATATCTACGTACATCCTTCAGGAATCTTCATTTGGATTGATAAAGAGTGCGTGTAGGATGCTCGCTGGGCCGATGGTGGCATGGCTCTTATTCGCTGAGGAGTCGAAGGAAAGTTGCAATTGAACGGTGAATTCATTGATTTTGCACACAAACCGGCAATTTCTCTCAGGGCTCATAACAATGGGAGGGGAGGGAATCTTGGATGACAGCATGCTTCAATGATGTAGCTATTCCGGGGCTAAACATCGGTACAACATTGAATGATACTGACCAAATTGGCTTTGTGACTAACAAATGATGGTCCACTGAGGCATAAGACGTTTTCGGATTGAATGTGAACACCATCGTTTATGTTGGAAACATTATGAAAAAAAAAAAAAAAAAAAGAAAACTGCCTATACTCTAAGTTCTGGCTCTACGGTGCATATAGATATGCTCTGAGGTCAATGCCAATAATTTTGGACAACACCCTTCGTCACAGCCCATGCTGAATCGAGAGCCTCGATGACATCCTGAGGAAGGGAACCCTTCTCCAGAAGAACAAGATTCTGCTCCAGTTGCTGCAAGCTACTTGCACCAATAATGACCGAGTCTCCTCGCTCGGGATCTAATTGAGAATGATGCGTAATCCACCTGAATGCACATTCCATCTCAGTCAACTGATGCTTCTCCGTCGCTTCTCGAATGATGTCAAGGGCATCGAAAATTGTCTCGTTCCAGAAGCGGCGCCTGTATTTCCGTCCCTGCATAGTATTCGGATCAAATCTAGACATTGATTCAATATTTGCATCCTGTGTATCGCGTTTGTAACGACCAGTAAGCTGGCTGCCGGCGAGGGGACTGAATGCATAGAATTTGATGCCGTAGTGCCGAAGACAAGGGAGCAATTCCATTTCCACGGTTCGGTGGATGGTATTGTACACCCCTTGGTATACTGTTGGACGGATCCATCCATTGTGCATACACATTTCGCTAATGTGAGCCACCTCCCAAGCCATGTAGTTGCTCAGGCCGAGTCTGTTAAACTTTCCTTCCTTGTGGAGTTCGTTACAAACTCTGAATGTCTCGTCGTATGGGGTTTTCCGATCTGGTCCATGAAGGTACCAGAGATCGATTTTGTCTGTTTTCAAGGCTTCGAGAGACTCTTCGAGATAAGTGCGAAGGTCGCCGGTGCAGTGGGTCATCTTGCCAGTTCCATCGGCAATGTTGGGGTAAAGCTTTGTGTCGACGACAAGGCCTCGGGCTTGCCAGTCTAGCTCGCCCAGATATTCCTCTGAGGATCCTTCGGCGTACACACGGGCTGTGTCGACCACTTTGCCGCCATGGCGTTGAAAGGTATCCAACATAGCACTAGCATCATTGAGGTCATGAATACGCGCTTGTTCAATGCCTGATAGGGTGTTAGCGGAGCTCTGAGCCCCAAGCTTGAGATCGGCAAAAAACCTTCTCTTCCAAAGGTCATCGCACCGAGAATGATCGGAATCCTGGTTTTCCGTTCAGCTGCCATTTTGGAAAGTCAAAGACGCCATGGACTAATTCAATTGCAAGAATTGATTTTGGTTCCAGGGGCAAGACTAATCAATGGTGAGGGATCTGGAAAAAGTATCATCCTTGGGAAAGGCGAGGGGTATATAAGCATAAACATCGGGACGAACGCCGCCCCGGCCTAGACCTAACCTACAAGCCCTTACTTATTGCTCTATGCCATTTAGCCGGCAGCAGAAGATAGCTCAATCCCTCTTTGATGCTGTTTGGATTAGTCTTACAGTGAATTCAAGAGGTATTTCAAACAAAGCTAGAGATAAACGAGAATCTGGGACTCAAAACGCATGGGTAATACCATTGTCAACAAGGGCCTTTTCATAGAACAAGCGTGGATCAATGTTGGCCATTGGTGTATGATATCAAGAAAAGGAGTTGAATCTTAAGGCGTATACCTAGCAATATAACTAACGCGGAAATATCAAAATTTTGATGGATGCATGTAAGACAGTTGGCAATATATATGAGAATTTCGGGAATTAAACTTTCATTTGTAATATCGTTGACGGTAAGGCTTCCGGTTCGGGTAGCAATCGGCTCCAGGAGCACAGCCTGAGTTAGTCCGGCCGCCCTGGGCGCTCCCTGAGTAGTCATCGCCATCAACTGGTATTGGTACTCAAATCAGCGCATATATACAGTATTCCGCAGCCAGCTCCTCCAGCTTCCCCCAGCCCAGTTTCAACCATGTCTACAAACGCCGACCATGAAGACCCCATAACCGACTTCCACGTCTCCCGCATTCCATACAACGAAGATACGATCGTCAAGATCATCAATGAAACCTACCATCTCTATCAACAACTGAACTATATCGCCACCTGGGAACTTATCTGGCCCCCCGAAGGTGGCCATGTGATCAACCAGGCTCTATGCGAAGAGCTTCACCTCGATCCCGCTGTGATATCATTAATGAAACGGCTACCCTATATCCGATGGTCGCAATTGGCCTCTGATATACCCTTTATGAGATTCTCGAGGCCGTTTGTCTACCTCGAGGATGATGAGATCCGCGGAGGTCGAGACCCAGATCGATTCCAAGTTGATGAACCGAGGATAGATTTCCTGCTCCCTCATGAGATCGCTCTTACCTGCTCGACTGATGAGGGGTTTTCCGCCATTATGGATTTAAAGGAGAGTGAGTATAGACCAGTCTATTATGTTTCATGATCCCGTCTCACTAATAAAAATACTGACAGACACCATTCGAGTCTGGGACTTCAATGATGGGCCCCCTGGAGACGATCCAGACAACTATCGCGCTTACCCCCCATTTCACGCTCCAACATTTTTGTCCACCCATCTTGAGAAGATTAGATCACTTGAAATAATTCCCAGTGGAACAAGGAATGTCCGCGATCTTTGGGATAAGCATTATGACGAAGAGGTAAGCATTTTCTCTACACCCGCTCTTTGCCATCTCTCATATATATATTTTCTGATCACTGGTGGTCTAGTATCTTAAGATCAAAAGAACTCTCCAGGAACAGTTCGGCTGGCCATATGATTTTAGAGAGGAAGAGTGGAAGGCTGTTGCAAAGGTTACCTGGGAAAGAATTATCCGCGATGAACCGGATTTCGAGCTTGATCCAGATGATAGCGACCTGCCTCCCGGGATGGAAGAAGACCCAAATTTCAATGGTCCATTCCCACAGACGTCAAGATGATACTTTGTGCACAATGAAATTATGGATCTACATTCAATGGTAAATCCAAGAAAGGTCGGTGACATGGTGGCTGTGAGTGGCACCCACTAAGTACTCCCTAAGGACTTTCTGAGTGGCCCGGAGCGCTCCCTAAGTAGTCCTTAAGTACTCCCTAAGTAGTTCCTGAGTGCTCCCTAAGCGACTTTGAGTGCTCCTGAGGCAGCCCTAAGTACTCCCGGAGCAGCCCTAAGTGCTCCCTGAATGCTTCCTGAGTGCTCCCTAAGCAGATCATAAAAGTGGGTTAGTCGGTATCTCGTGGTTTGATGATGACTAAGGTCCCGGTAAAAAGGGCGCCAAAAACGGCGTCCCAGGAAGCCATTTTCGGCGCCCAATTTACCGTCAACTAGCGTTGGGATGTAATGGGAGGTCTTTATCTCCCTGGCGTCGGGAATACGCAACATACTAACTGTTCTGAGCATATCGTGGATGGGTCACAGGTAATACCTTTGTGAAGCCTAAGTTTTCCTTAATTTAGTATAGTAACTGTGACCCCGCAAGTGGGTCTCAGACCCGCAGAACAAAGACCACCGGCACGAAGGCCGTACGGCGCCACGGCCGAGTCCGACAGCGATGACGCTCTTAGATCACAATCTCCCTCATCTCATGTCATATCTCCCGACTCTGCTTCTTCTGGTATCAATCCAGCCAAAATGACAGAATCTGAACAGCTTTCCCTCGAGGAGTTGCCAGCACCGGCTAGTCATGCACAAGATAGTTCTGACATCGAGCGAAGGGTTATGCATACAGAGCCGACTGATTCAAGCCAGGTTGAATCGAACAAAACCAAGATCTCTGTTCTTATCGGCTCTGGAATTCTCCAGCTACCAATATGGGGTACGTTGCTCAAAATTTGGATTAACCACCCATACTTACTCGTGCAGGCTTTGCTATGAGCTATGGTGTAATCCAAGAATACTACTTCGACAACTGGACATTTGAGGGGGATCGCAGCATTACTGGTGTAATAGGCACGACCGCAAATGGAGTCATGTATTTATCCATGCCCTTCCTCTTCGCTCTTTTCACTCGACGATGGGCCCATCGACGACAGCTTGCCGCTCTTTGTGGTATCGTGATTGCATGTGCAAGTTTCTTCGCGTCTGCTTACTGCACCACGGTTTGGCAGCTGCTCGCGACTCAGGGGGTGACCTCTGCATTGGGTTGCGCCCTCATATACAGTCCAACCACGCTCTCTCTCGGCGAGTGGTACACTTCCAGCAACCGTGCTGTAGCATACGGGATTGTTCTGTCTTGCAAAAACATTGTTGGCACTAGCTGTCCATTCATGCTTCGAGCCATGATCGATGCCTATGGCTTTCGGACAACTTTGAAAGCATGGACTGCGATAGTGGGTGGATTGAGTGTTATTGGCATCTTCATGATCCCAACACACCCATCGAAAGTCGAGATCCACAAAACTCGCGCTCGCAAAATTCCCTGGCATTTTCTCCGGCACCGTTCAATTTACTTTTACAGTATTGCTATTATTTTCCAGAGCTCTGGATACGGTATCCCACAGACGTATTTAAGCACCTACGCTCGAGATGTCGCTATGTTGTCTCAGACCTCGGGAACCCTGATGCTGGCTGTTTTCAACGCGCCTGGTATTATTGCGTCCTCTTTCTTTGGTTGGTTGAGCGATAACAAGCGTATCTCGTTTTCAGTTCAATTCGTATGTGCCATACCACCAATCTTCTCGGCTCTTGCTGCATTTCTCTTATGGGGCTTGACGACACAGGGTGCTATTGGTCTCCTTATAGTGTTCTCGATGACGTTTGGGTTCTTCTCCAGTGGTTACAGCGCTACTTGGGGCGGGATCCTCAAGCAGATGGAACGCGAGGCTGCCGAGATGAACGAGGCGGTTGATCCTGGGATGCTCTATGGTCTACTCAATGGCGTCAGAGGAATCGGCTATGTGAGTGGCGGAATTGCAGGTGTCGGATTACTCGATGCCGGAACTATAGCGGCGAGTCAGCGCTTTGCCTATGGGAGTTCCTATGGACCGTTGATCATCTTTACGGGACTTTCGTCTCTTCTTGGGGGTTGGGTTGTTCTCTGGAGGTGGAATCCGAAGAGATTATTGCCATTATTGAAGAGGGCACAGGGTGTACGAATGCCTCAACGAGTCTAGTTTGGACTGTTATGTATTACTACGAACAGAACACATATCATTATTACATCATTCAATACCAAAATAGATAGACTTCTCAGGTTCAATTATTCCGTTCAGTTAATTGCAAATGGGTCCTTTGTATTTTCACTTCAAGAACGGGAGGCTATACGTTAGGGCAACATCCTCTATCAGGCACACTGCAAGTTCCGACATCATCTTCCGATGTAGTAAATGCCCTGTTCCCTGGAAAGGAGCTTGCTAGAAGAACACCCCAAATTCACAAGGACACCACCGCTAGTCCACATCCAGCAAGGCGCGGAAATTGTAATTCAGCTGGTAATTATTGCAATTCGAACTAGGTTACCGTTTTCCCATAGACTTATAGTGGTGTTGCATGAGTTTGAAATCCCCTCCCCTCCTTATATAATGTTCTGCCATGTTTCCTGCTAGCCAAAATTAGCTAAATAAGCTCGGCATATAGAGCATGTAAGCTAAACGTTACTAAGAACATTCCTAATAACGTTTTACATATGATTTATATATAAGAATCGTCTTATGACCGGTGTCCTAGCTTTGGTTAGCATACTACGTATTGATAGGCGGGTAAGCTATATATAGTAGGCGGTCTGAAAGGTTGGTTTCAAACTCATGCAACGCCACTATAAGTCTATGGGAAAACGGTAACCTAGTTCGAATTGCAATAATTACCAGCTGAATTACAATTTCCGCGCCTTGCTGGATGTGGACTAGCGGTGGTGTCCTTATGAATTTGGGGTGTTCTTCTAGAAAGCTCCCCTGGAAATTGCGAATGGGTTTTAAGTGGTAAACCAGGTTTTCAAGTTCCTTCGTTATTCATCCGCCCGACCATGCGATGCAAACGCCCACACTCCGGGGCAAGGATCTTCGCTGATTGAGTCACATCCCAGCCACCAATCCCACATCCCTGTTCATCTCTAAACCCACTTTCTTTGAAAACGTCAACCCCTCTTTTCGCCATTCTACAACAGTCTTCATTGGCTAGGATAAGCCATCGTCTGGTGCCTTGAGCATAAACTGCAGTGGACGAAAAAGCTTGGATCTCCGGTCTTCGCACCGACCCCACCAGGCCCTGCCCTGTTGTGTCGTGTGAGCTGAATCCAATAGATAGCCTAGCTCAGTCTTTCTAGAAGCTGACTATGAAGCAAAATTCAGTCATTTCTGTTAAACATAGCCCTTCCTGAACATCGAAATTCGCAATGACAGAAAAGGTGGACCCTGTTCACTTCTTCGACCTCTTCTCCGATCAAAAAGGTCAGCAAGCAGCCCCGCAATGAAGCTTCTCCCCAGCAGAAACACACTCATTCAAACAATAAACACCAGGTGCCTCAAAATCATGGTCTCATAACACTTTAAAGACCCGAGCAGTGCTCAACTTCAAAAATATACCCTACACGCAAAGCTGGCACTCCTACCCAGACATCGCAGCGCTCATGACCAGTCTAGACGTGCCACCCCATAAGGAAGGCAGACCATACACACTGCCAGCAATCATGCACAAGTCCTCAATAGCCACAAGCCCCAGCGGAGCAATGATGGACTCACTACTGATCGCCCTGCACCTCGACAAACTATATCCGTCTCCACCACTTTTCCCATCTGGCGACGTGAGCTACGCATTATTTCTCGCTGTATTCAAGATTATGGCACTTCTGGAACCTGGATTCAGACCCTTCGTTATTCCGCGTGTGCCGGATCATCTGGATCCAAGAGGGAAGAAGTATTTCCATGAGACCAGGTCTAAGGCTCTGGGGAAGCCGTTGTCGGAGGTGAGGCCCACAGACGAGGACACTATTCATGATTTGTGGACATTAGTTGAGGCTGAGTCTGCGGTTTTGGTGAAGATGTTGAAGGGGAGAAAGGGAAAGAAGGGACCGTTTTTTGAGGGTGAGAATGCTGGGTATGCGGATTTGGTGTATGCTTGTCAACTTGCATTTATACAGCGGTTTGATAAGGAGCTTTTTGAGAAGTTTTTGGGGTTAGGGGGTGGTGTGGTTAAGGTATTATATGAGGCTTGTTTGCCCTGGCTGGAAGGTCAGGGTGAGGATAAGGAGTGGCCTGTTTCGTCGACTGCCGAGTCTCAAGTATGATTTGGGCGGAGCCATAGTAGATCTTTATGATTTAATGATTCTAATGAAGTTGATATGGATAGATTAATATTCAGTTTGGCATAAGACCAGATCTCGATCAATTATATATGATTCAATCAGGATGATTGTTTGTGCAGGTTCCGCAATGTGCAGGCAAGAATTAACCCGAGGGCTGAAATACAAAGATAGAACAGCCAGACGTACGAGAGGCCCTTGTTGATAACGTCGAAAATGACTTGGCGCTCATTGACAGGTACTTCCTTCGTGATGCTAGATGTGGCAGTAGATGCAGCAACAATTTCAGTTCCAATGGTGTACCCCAAGGCCGCCACCAGCTTGGCCTTCCGCACAGCGACTTCATGGTTATAGATCACCGTGCCAACAACCACAGATACGGAGGCTGCCAGTTGTCGGACAAGAGAAAAGGCAGCGGTTGCCTGGCTCATCTCAGATGTCTTCACATTAGCCTGTAGAGCGATCAGGGTTGCTTGGAAGTTCGGGCCCAAGCCAACACCGATAATCATCTGGTATAGCACAATACGCGCCCAGGATGCATACGGTTTCAGGTCCATGTATAGACCGTATCCGAGAGTTGTGAAGAACATGCCAAAGATGATAACCTCCCTGAAACGTCCAGTCGCGCGCAGATACCAGCCTCCTAGGCCAGACGAGATAGCCAGGGCGCCGACCAAAGGCAGGAGGAGAACACCACTCATAATGGAGCTTTCCAGAAGGACGTTCTGGAAGTAAACGGGGAGATAGAAACAGCCTCCAATGAAGACCGCACCGTGACAGAAATTTACCAGAAGAAGAGCGATATTTTGCCAGCTGTTAAAGACGGCCAATGGAATGATGGGTGCAGAGGGGAATTGCTCGTAAATGCCGAAGAGAATCAAGGCGACCACTCCAAAGATAATCAAACATATAACTGTGGCCGAAGACCATGCAAATTGGTCTCCTCCAAATTCCAATCCGAGGAGAAGCATGATCGTTCCGGCGATGACGAGGCCTACACCGATCCAATCAATTGAGGCGAGTCCGTCCACGAGCGTCTTCTTCGTGGTATCGATCTTCAAGAAGAACAAAAGGAAGAAAAAAGCGACACCGCCAACGGGCACTTGTTGAGTGTTAGTGACGTATCTTGAGCGCAGAAGATGAAGGACTCACAATTGATGTAGAAGCACCATCTCCAGGTGACATACGACGTAAATGCACCACCAATAATAGGTCCAACGGCGCCGGCAATAGCCCACGTCGCACCGAAGATTCCAAGGTAAGCAGAGCGCCTCTGGACGTCAAACAAGTCGGAGACACAAATATTGGCCATCACGGTGATACCACCACTGCCAACGCCTTGCAGGGCACGGCCAGCGATCAGCATATTGACATTGATCGCCAGTGCACAGATTAAACTTCCGCCTAGGAAGAGAATGATAGAAATGCTAAGAATAGACTTTCGGCCCCAGATATCGCTCAGCCTTCCCCATAGGCCCACGGATGAGGCATTTGCCAACAAATAGGACGATGCGATCCACGAGTAGGCAGAATCAGAAGCCTTAAAGTGAGCGACAATTTTTGGTAAGGCAGTGGAGACGATGGTCTTTGTAATGTTAGCCTTTTACTCTGATAAGGGGTAAGACTGGAATGTATTTACGATATCAAGCGCAGCAAGGAAGACGGATAACTTTATATCAAATGATCAGCGGTGGCCGTTTGAAATGTCAATCTCCAACTTACCCCTAATCCAAGCAGGATAATCACTACCCGCTGCTTGCTGGGACTGTCCTGGTAGGTGACATTTTCCTCAGGAACATCTTCCTCGGAAACCTTTTCCTTGGCGCCGTATCCCTCGTTTGCGACTCGGGCCGCAGCGACCTCGTGTTCTTCGCCAGACATAATAGAGAGAGCGATCGGCAAAAGGTCGGATAATTATTAGTAACTTAAGGAAACATGATAAAAGAATGTAAAGCAAAGACAGGTCAGCCAGGAAATGGAAAGATGATCATTTAATCAGACAGCTGAAGCTAAGAAAACTTCTGCAAAACGTCGCATTCTAGCGGGGAGATAGCTTATCCCTAAGTCGAATCGAGCTTGCGGATCTAGGTACAAATGGATGTGATGTCATTCCGCTGTTATTTACTCCGCTTGCACCAATCAGAGAGACTCGGTTCGCTTCTTTGGGTCTAGCCGGACTGTCATTCACCACTCAGATCGAGAGCTTACGCATTCTAACCCCTTTCGTTCGGCACTTCGTTGCGGGCTTTGACACGTGGGGTTCGAAGAAACTTTCGCTATGAAGTATAAGAAGGTTTGTTCGATAATATCATATATTTACATGAACCAGCATACATGGTTCATGTCTTCTTTCCTCTTGAGCCATTCATATGTCTGAAAGTCCACGGTAGAACGACCATCCGCTCATTGAAACTAATGGTAGGCATCAATATTCCCAAACAGGAAGGCTCCGTGTTCTACTGGTATCTAGAACACTTAGTTCTCGCTTCTAAATTAACCTCTGTTTAACCTCGGCATGGCCATATCTCTAACAGAGGGATTCAGGATTGTATAAGTGAAATACAATTGTTAAAATCTCGCTACTCTAAACAATCACAATTTCAAAATCCCAAAGTTTGTTCATATTTCCTCCCATCGGACACAAGTCTCATCAAATTTGGAAACCGCACTCATTTCTCACTTTGTCCAGACACAAGTCCCTTCATACTCGCCAATCCCCCCGAAGTAAGGTCCTTGGCTGACTGTGCACCATACGTAACCCCAGATCCAATACCCTTCATACCCTTCGCTCCGGCATCCGTGAACGTAGTCGTGGCCGAGTTAGAAGCATACGACCCATCTTCCTCCTTGCCATTCCTCTCAGCACGATTTATTCCCTCTTTTGACGCAAATTGCCCCACAGGCTTGAATAATCCCTTGTCGCCAACTTGGTTCCCAACAAGGTTATGCACATCGTCTTGAATTTGATCTACTTGATCGACCCCGGTGACCTTCGTTTTGGAGAGCGAGTCTATCATAGTATATACTTCATTAGTCTCATCTCATCTTTGGATCCTCGTCCTTCTTCGAGAATATAACATACCTTTGGTGGCATAAGACGCTTTATTATCGCCCTTTCCAAACCATTTCAGATACTGGTCCTCAATCCAGGGCATCCATCTCTCGTATCCGTTGTTGTATGCCTCCTTGAGCCATTCACCATAGCTCTGTTTTTCTTGGGGTGTCATGTCTTCGCCGGAAGGCGGTTGCTTCGTGATGTTCGGAACACTCATAATTTCTGATTCGTAGAGCTTGTAAATTGTATAGATGGTTGCTTGAGAAGATGAAAGGCGATAGTTGCGTAGTATATATATCTCGAAACCGGAAATCGTGCTGTTGTCACATTTAACTTTATATAGATTAATTCGACATCGGATGACGTCAATGGCCACCAGATCTCAAGTATATCGGACTTTTATGGAGCCTGACTCGTCACATCTGCTGAGTTTGGTACGTGTATGGATTGCCTATCATCTCACTCGTTTGCTTTTAGGTATGCACATATGTACGTAGGTGGGAACGTCATGTCAGTTGACTTTAGATGATTGGTTATGTTGATTTCGGTCAACATCGGAATATATATTCTATATGGATGGTTGTCTCCCGAAACCCTAATAGCCCGTGTCAACCTAACCTGCCCAGGTGGAACTGAAAATACAAATGATCGTGGACCAGAGGACATCAGATAAAACTCAGGTCATGAGCTTTTGTCCCACATTTGAGGACAGAGTCTATATCTTAATAAGTGATGCTCGCACTGGACGCAGTGCTGACCTAAAACCATGGGATTTGGGAGAATTGTCATGCGGTGACCTGGCGGCTAATCATTGGTATCCACGTCCGCCTACATGATGATTTGGGTCAATGTCCAGAGTGCAGGCTAGCGTAAAAGCATTGGCTACCTGTAGGTTTCCAGCCCCGAAGCTACATAAACAGTACAGGTGGGCAGCGTACAAAGGGGGCTCAGGGATTTCTATAGGCCCGGGGATCTACATTACTATCGGGCGAGGCTCAGAGAAGAACGACAAACTTCCTTGTTAGGTTGGAATTTGAAGTATTTGAAGTTCTTTAATAATTCATACATTTTTTATTTGAATATGGCTTACGTGTATTTACCTGAGGCAACGCACCTCAGCCAATTCTTATCGACCGACCTGAAACCTTGAAGGACCCGAACCCCACAACCAGGGGGTTAAATGCGATGCAAAATGGGGGAAAAAAACAGCAAAGCAATGCCGGATGCCATTCCCAAGCCATGTAACTTTTGACGTGCAATGGATGTGTACTGTTATTCCGCACCCTCTAAAGCTCATCTTCATATTTGTAATTGATGCGGCGGCCGGCCCCCGCACGTTCTTGCCGACTGTCGCGGCGGTTGCCAGATTTGGCTTGTTCGCGGCGTTGTTGCTCGCGTTGGAGGCGCTCACGATTTCGCGCCTCGCGCTCCAGGGTATGAGGATCTTTCTCCTTCTCTGGCTCCGGTGCTGTGGAGGGAGCATCGCGATCGTTGCGATCGTCCGTCTCGCGTCTTACACGCCGGGCTCGGGGGTAAGAAGAGTGATCGCTGGCGTTTGCGGACTCTGATCGATCACGACGGGAACGCTTTCGGTCCCTTTCGCGGTCTCTGCCACCGCGGTCTCGGTCACGTTCTCTATCGCGGTCGCGGTCTCGACGACGATCACGGTCACGATCACGGTCTCGTTCTGAGTCCCGGTCTGCGCGCTCTGTTCGGTCTCCTCGGTCACGATCACGACGGTCGCGTGCCCTATCTTTATCATGGTCGCCACGACGGCTGTCTCGAGGGCGATCTCGCTCTCGATCCTGTTCACGACGGCTGGGCCGATCCCTGCTGGTTCGATGGGAGTTCCCGATTCGGCTTGCGAGGTCACGCGGATTGATTTTTCCAGAGGATGATCTGGAGTGGCCGTTTGGCTCATCCTGGGCAACCGCTGTAAGACGGTCAGGCTGACGGCTATCGCTGCGTCGGTTGGCACTGCGGCTGCGACTACGACTGTGATGGCGACGCGATCGATGCGATCGATGGCCACTGCGTCGTTCTCGGTCACTGTCGTTGTGACGGGGGCGTGAGGAGCGTCTTGAAGATGCCGCGGATGGTGAGTGAGTACGCCGCTCTGCAAGGCGCTTCACATCACGATCGCGACGGCTCTCTCGGTCATCGTCAGCTGCAGGAGCTGAGGGCGACTGAGCTCGAGAAGCCTGGTGTTGAGAAGGAGAACGAGAGCGAGATCCAGCACGCGGGGGTTGAGAGGGGGCGCCAGACGACGCGCGGGTCAAAGTAGGGGTGTCAGGATTGCTGTGGAAAACATCAGAATATGATCTCTACAAGTGTCTTGCAAAAGGCTTACCTTTTTGTTGGCCCTCCCATGCTATTGCTTATTGAGGGCCGCCCTTGGTGAAAACCTCGCTGGCGCAAGACGCTAGTATTGGGCAGCCCCTGTCGCATTGCCCGCGGGGCTGCTGGAGCTCCCTCCACACCGGGATTTCTTGGTTCTATATGGGATTGAGACATATGTCCGCCCCAATAGCCTCCGCGGCCATTGACCATGGAACCCCGCATGTGGCTGTAGCCACCTCGTCCGTAGCCGGGACCCATGGGACCCTGATAGCCACCTGGCCCATTTGGTAGGGCCTGGTCTAAACTATCAATGGTAGGAATGCCCTGTGGTTGTTGGTCATTGGCAGATGCTGGGTCTGCAGACACGGCATCATTGCCATCTGTTGCGATTGCATCTGTAGCACCATTATTCTCACTGTTTTGAGGGGCCTCAGGATCCATAGCCACATTAGGGCCCGCCGAAGCACTGGAGATTGGGCGATTAGGAAGTCCGTGGTTAGCATGACCGTAGTGCCCTTGACCATGGCCACCATATCCACCTCGACCGGGGCCGTAGAAATTGCCTCGACCCCGACCCCGGAACCCACCGCGGCCATATCCTGGCCCATTGTAACCAGACTGGAAGTCGTTAGGGTAAGACATATTAGATCCGCCAAATGCTCCTCCATACGGAGGGCCAGAGCCATTCGCGAAAGCATTTGGATTGAATTTATCTTGGCCGCCTTGCCACATGTTTTGCTGAGAGTCCCAACCTAAGGATCCATACATGCCCTGCCCTTCGAAATTCATTCCGTTCATGCCCATGCCAGTCATGTTCATCCCGTAATCTCCGAACATCCCCTGATTAGCCATCGGGTCCATTCCCATGGTCATACCTGAAGAAATGGTCAGAAAAGAATATCAAGAAAGCCGCGGGCGAATAACATACTCATCTGATTCGGGAAGTTGAACATAGGATTGCCCATGAATGGGTTCATGCCGTTAAAATTGCCATTGCCGTTCCAGCCCATCCCGGAGAATCCTCCGTTCATGTTCATCGCGGTAGGTTCGGCTTGGGGCATCTCCTGAGTCACTTCATCGGAGATAGGTATATCGCCATCGGTCGGGGGAGCGTCCGCGTCCACATGGTTTGACTGGTCTACGACCTGGTCACCAGTGGCCTCGTTAGGCTGTTTGAGATATTAATTCGCCGTAAACAAAATGATGGACGTTCAAACATACCTGATCTGTCGAATTTTGTGGGTCAAGAGTAGTATCTTCCACTGCACTCTCCGTCGTCTCCGCAGCCTCGGCCCCCCGCATAGGTTCGTCAAACGCGGTTCCCTGCGCCGTGTTCACCTCAGGTGTCTCTGCAGGCGTTGGTTCCGTGGCGACCTGATCGACCGGGGCGTCTGTAGTAGGGTTTTCACTCTCAGCAGGGGTGGGAATTGTAGGGGTCGAAGCCGCTGCGGCCTGTCGGTCCTTTTCCCGTTTCTTCTCTTCGGTCCGCAGATAGGCCTTCAAAGTTGTGCGCAGAGCTTTATTTGGCTTGCAGAGATCCGGAGAAACGGGGGAATGCGCGCAGACCGGACAGGTATCGACGAGAGATGACTGGCCTGGTAGAAAGGTCTTCGTTCAGTGATTGTCTAAATTTTACTTGCTTGCCGAGGGGTGCTGGTGGCGTGACACTCACAGGACTCGCAGATTGACTGGTCGCAACAAGGCAGGCGAAAGGCGTTTATCGCCAGCATGTTGCAAATCGCGCATCGAAGCTTCATAGGAATGTCATCTTGGGACAGCGTGCTAAATTCGGTAAGTCTCAAATCGGCCGTTCGCGAATCGGTGGGAAGCATACCTGGCGATGTCCATCAGACCAGCTGGCGGGTCCACCGCAGCCATGGCTGGAAGAGAAGAAGCGCACAATTAAAGACGTCGCGATGAGACCGTCTGGAATTGTGGCAGAGAATAAGGTCAGCAGAAGGAAAGAAGTTGGCGTAGAAGCGCGCATATGGAATTTGGTCGGAGTCGGATAAATAGTCCGCCGATGTAGATTGATTGCCATGGATTTACGCGGGATTAAGGGATGTCAGCGATTCTACTAAGACCACATAATGCATAGCTAGCTAAGAGATATATCGATTTCTATCTATTATAATATGACATCAATCCTCATCATTAAGTCTCAGATTAGATCAAGTAATTTTAGGTCCATCATCAGTGCCTGCGATACCATATGGTTTCATCAGGGCCTCCCTCCGGACTCAAGTATCATCATAGACTGAAGAATGTGATAGTCTAGGGGGTGAAGGTAAAAGAAGCAGGAAAATATAATATAATAAAAGGTGTTATACATTCATGATAGAGGTGGGAATGAAAGAGGAAAAGAAGGAGAAGAAAAAAGGCTAATGAATCACATAGCTGTAAGATCCACTTGCGAATTTAAAAAGGGCGCGACCGCCCTCGAGTCCCGTTCCCGATTTTTTCTTTTTTACTTGACAGAGCTCAAGCTAGATGGAATGACTTAATTACTTTTTTTCCAAGCTATATACAGCTACAGCATGACAGAGGACAACTATCGACCAAGATCTCCCGACTTTTCTTCTCCCCCCGAAAACCCCCCACCTCACGCGCCATTAAGCCCGCTAGCTCACCGCGCCTCCTACGACGCATCCCCGTTCTTCAACCCCAACCAGCGCCCCAGCTCGAGTCGCATCCCCCAGCAGTACGTTCCACCTGTCCAACCCGGTTTCAGCTTCGCAGACGAAATGGCACGTCGCTCATCACGCCTACAGCCCGAGGACGCGCCCGTCCCCGAGCCCGCAATGACCGCAACAATGCCTGTCGCGCCGATGCTAGATGAAGCCCCACAGACGCGCCCCGGTGCGGGCATTGAAGTCAAGACCAAGTTTCCTGTCGCGCGAATCAAGCGCATTATGCAGGCAGATGAAGACGTTGGCAAGGTTGCCCAGGTCACTCCGATCGCAGTGTGTAAGTTTCGCAGTTATCTTCCATTCAAGTATAGAGCGTTATTCGGATGGGAGCTAACTCTTTGTTACAGCCAAGGCATTGGAACTCTTCATGATCTCGCTGGTCACCAAGGCCGCCCAGGAAGCCAAGGACCGCAACTCGAAACGTGTCACTGCTAGCCACCTCAAGCACGCCGTCGCCAAGGATGAGGTGCTAGATTTCCTGGCTGATATCATTGCCAAAGTTCCCGACCAACCGGCCGGACGGAAACACGACGACGACGGAAGTGATCAGAACGATGGCCGTCGGAAGCGCGGCGGTCGTAAACCGAAGGAGGAAAGCGACTGATGCACCGCCGCAGAAAAGAAAACGACTCATGATATCCTAGAATGGGATACGGCAACTGGCGCATGTTAATGATCGGTTTGATTTTTGTCCTTGTTTCTTTTGTGTTGGTTTAACCACCGGGAACTGATTTCGGGGGGCGTTGGGTGGTTTAGGGTTGATTTAGTAGCGCATTTCATGTGAATAGTTCAATTTCGTGCGGGCACAGTCCTGCGTGGTCAGCAGTCTTATCCTAGACTGACCTGACCTGCCTTAATCTACCTATCAGCAGTACTAGTAGTCGTAGGTTGGTTTCGTCTGGAGTGGTATACGGATTGCATAGGCGGTGCATTTGTCACCAGAGCGTGTAGCGGATGAGGACTTTGAAGTAGAGCACTGACGAAGATTTAGGATTGCATATAAGTCTGCCTTTATGATTAAAATGCTTGCCTAGTCTTGACACCCATTGTATCATCCTTGAATGATGCCTTAACCCTTTCCTTAGTTCCCGGCTGAGCATCCTCTAATTATGTTAATCTAGATTCTATACTCTAGGTGGCATCTCCGGGTTCCATGAAATGAACACTAATTGCTATAGCTACACGAGGATTGATACAAACGCAATAGAGTTCCTAGCCAACATTTAATCTTGGCTCGGGACTGCGAATATCATCCACACATAGAATGTGGGGTTTGTAGACGGTTGCTTAACTTTTTTTTAGTAACCTTGTGATCCGTCGCGGTAAGATATCGAGATCAAAACAAAACACCAGATTCTTCTGGTTATCAGTTCTTCTTTGGAATTGTAAGTCACACTCGAGCCCCCGTAAAATTCTGACCAGACAAAGCAAGAATAATATAATCAAGGCGAGTGCGAGTTTATATACCTGGGGACTAGCAAAAGCACAGAGCTGATCGTCGTGATACACGAGTTCCCGCGGCTCCACTTCGACCTTCGACCCCGTAAACTTCACTCTCCCCTCCACTACGTGGGATGATGCTGCCACAGAATGGACTTTGTAAGTAATCTCGGAGTGTCCTATCCAGTACTCTTGTCGCTAATCCCTCATAGTGGTCTCGTCTTATTGGCGGTTCACGCGCGCTATCCAAGACCTCCCGGGCGACCAACCCAACTGAACGCCTAACGGCATTCAAACGCGCCTGCAATTCTCTCCAGGTACCTTTTATCCCCACAATTCATACTTCATGGAACTGACAATTGGTGCGATAAGCAAATATGGCGCTCAAACAACACCCCCTCCGGCGAACAACCAATCTCGCACGCGCGTGCCTACATCGAACGACTCAACTCGATCTTGAGCGATGAATCCCGAGGACCGGCTCCTCATCCTTGCGTGGCCTATGCCGCGTCTTCCCAGATATTCGTGACAGTCACAAAGCTAGCCCTATCGTACTACGATGATCAACTGCTGCGCTCGGCGACCACATTCTTCAATACCCTTATCGATGCGGAGGTGGATGGCGTGGTGGACAATCGGCTCTTCGCTCGCGCAATGGTGGATTTGGTTCGGCGAGCAGATAAAGGCTCGGTCGAGACCGAAGGAAGACTGGTGGAATTGCTGTTTGGAATCTCCAACAATATTCGTTTGCAACCGGCTATTCTTCCCGCGTGGTTTGTCCCCCGAGCCACCCCCATCGGCCAGGATGGCGAGTCATCAGGCCCGAGTGGGACGGAGTTTGCGGGTGCCATGCGCAAGGATGAATTCCCTTTGTTCTATCTACTTGTTGATTATGTCCACAATGAGGGTCGGGCGGGCGACTTTGCGCGTACTGGACTTTTATACTTGATTGAGACCGCATCGCGCTCGAAGAATCTGGAAAAGTGGTTAATTGAGAGTGACCTGGCAACGCTGATGGCAACTGGCCTGGGTGCATTGTACAGCCAATTGGGCAGGTGAGTATTGAAACGCTGTGTTATTCGGAAAAAGAGACTGACGGAACACAGCTTATGCTTCCCATCGCCTGATGACGAGGCTCCCCGTATAATCGCGCTTTCAGACCATGCAAATGAAGTGACGGCTCTTCAGCCTGCTCTGGGTGAAGCTATGGACGCGTTCATGTCATACCTGCTCTTTTGGCAGGACACCATTGATCACTGCAAGTCCACAGAAGTCAATGACACCCTCCTGGATCATTTCCAGGTCCTTTTTCTTGAACAACTCTTGTAAGAACGTCTAGCTCATTGTGTCTGTCTTGATGCTGACTCTCGAAGATACCCTTCTCTATTAGAATCATCCGATGTGGCTGGCGGTTCAACAGCAGCTGTGTTGACCTATATGTGCCGTATCCTGGACTCGATCGAACAAGGTGAATTGGTTCACCGTATCTTGCATTTCTTATTAGCCTCATCACCTCCACCTGAGGAGCAAATGGACATGTCAGCAAGTCGACGTAAATCGCTCAATGTGCTGGCTGCTTTGGCTTCAGAGGCAGCCCAGCCCTCGCCCTCTCTATTCAATCTGCGTGACCTCGCGCTCATGGGGCTTCAATCCACAAACCGAC
This sequence comes from Penicillium tannophilum, assembly GCA_028829675.1. Lineage (NCBI taxonomy): Eukaryota > Fungi > Ascomycota > Eurotiomycetes > Eurotiales > Aspergillaceae > Penicillium > Penicillium tannophilum. The sequence goes on from JAQKAK010000011.1 coordinate 631,327, forward strand.
AAACGGTCCTGGCAACCTTACGTCTATTGAACGTTGTCCTCCAGCGGCACCATCCGTTTGCCCGAGCACTTATCCACACGATACCCAGTCAAACGTCCCAGCAGCGGTCTGTCGGTGCGTTCAATGCAGAGCTTGAACAGCTCCTTGGTCTTGGGACATCTCTCATTGATGAACCGACATTAAATGAATCCTACGACAACTACGTCTCGGATGCGACATGGGTACTCGAGTCACGCCTTTGCCTTCCTGTGTCAGTTGAGGAGACCGAGAAAGATATTCTGTTGCCGCAACAGCTTCAACAGGATGACCCCATTGTACAGGGTCTGCTGAGTTGTGTTGATTCGTTTTTCACCAACAGTGTCATCGTCAACTTGGCGCTCACTGGGGTACTTATGAGCCTCGCATCATCCCATCTGTTCTCACTAGATGGTTGGGTGTTAGTTGACCCAGCCCAATATGACCCTCCGACTGAGGCCCCTTCAGATGCCCTTGACCACGTTCGTCAGGCTTACCGAGCACCGACATGGCCTGCAACTGCTGCCCCAACTCTGACTTCTGCGCTTCGACGGCTGGTAGACCAAGTCCGTCAATGGCAGCAAGATCTGCCCGACTTTGATGTCCTGATCGCTGCTCGTCGTGAACTACTTCACAAAGAGCAGGATCCTCCGATGTCGGATTCCTTGGAGCCAGTCGAGACAGGCCCAACATCTACAGACCGCTCGCGCTTCTCATACCCCGGATCACCCGAACCCTCGCAGCATTCGCGGGGTCGATCACCGGGAATGTCTAGCGGAATGCGGGATGAGTCGTCCGTGCGCCCGATTGACTCTCGCGGGTCGGACTCCACGGCAGAGGCTCTGCGCCAGCGGTTAGCCATGCCTTTTCCCCCGGTTCCCGTACAACCCGAGGAAGTGGATCCCACGCCAGATGCAGATCATGAGCAATCTTCGGTTACACTTGGGCATGTTCTTACTAATATCGTGATCCTCTATGAGTTTTTGCTAGAATTGTCTGCAGTGGTTCAGGCTCGAGGAAGTCTTTTTGAAGAGGCAGGGTATCCTTAAGAGGTATAAATAGTAAATAGTTTCAATTGCACATATTGATCCACAATTCACTCGAACTAATGTCGGGTTATGTATTCCAAAGTGGGGCCAATCTGACGCGCACCCGCGTGACGGAGCCGCTTGCGACGATTGGACGACTTTCGGCCAACTTGCACTTTTGGGCCGCGTAAGAACATAGTAATCTTAACACCATGTGCTCCTTTCCTTCTTTCTAATTCTCCGCATTTATATATTACTCGGCATGACCGGCCATCATGGTCTCACATGAATTTGAACGCGAGGATCGTGAAGATGCTCCGTTCCTCGCCCCGGAACTGCAATCCCCGACCCCTGGCCGCCCTCACGAAGCGAAACCCGCTCACCCACTTGGAAACGATGTGTCAGCTCAGAATATCGGGTTCAGATTGAAGGTGACTCTGTTCGCCATGATATTGGCGGTGGATATCGGCTTCTCCTTCATTGAGGGCCCCCAAGTCCGAATCTTTGAGTCGATTGCGTGTCGTCAGTTCTTCTCCGTGACCGACCCAAGTCAGATTGGGGCCAATGGCCAAGTACCGGAGGCAATGTGCAAGGGAGCGGAGGTACAGGCAGAGTTGGCTGCGGTGAAGGGATATAACATGTTCTTTGATGGGTTGCTATGTATGTTGCGTTAATCAAATGTCAAAGCCATGTTCTGACCATGCTCTAGGTGCGCTCTTGGCCATTCCATATGGTCTGCTGGCAGACCGGAAAGGCCGCAAGTCTACGCTTCTCTTGGGCTTGCCTGGGTTTGCTCTAAACTCTGTGATCGTGCTTGCGGTCATGTGGTTTTCTGATATATTCCCATTACGAGCAATCTGGTTTTCTTCGCTGGCATGGTTGCTTGGCGGGGGGCCGGTTGTTGCGTTTGCGATTATTTGGACTATGATGGCTGATGTGACGACGGAAGAGGAAAGGTATTTGTTTTCATGGGTGGAGATATGGATACCAGAACTAATCAAACTTCGTCCAGAGCAACGCTATTTTTCCAATTCGGCATCGTCTCTATGGGTGCCGATTTCCTTTCTAGCGCTTTCACATCTTACCTGATGACCTTGAATCCGTGGATTCCGCTATTCATCGGACATGCCATTATTTTCTTAGGGCTATTGTTGATGTTTGGTCTCCCCGAGACCATGCACGTGCGGCCATCGAACCCACCCGAGCCATCTCACGTTGAGCTCTCTGACTTGACTGAGGATGAGCCCAAGAAGCACTCTCCTAAACCGGAGGGCGAATTATATAATGATGAAGACGGAGGAATTGGTTCACATAACGAGGCACACATGTCTTGGAGTTATCCCGCCCAACCAAAACCCACTATTTGGACTAGGATTTGCTCAAACTACCGTTTCTACGTGAAGCCATACCTTTTCATCCTGAACCGCAAGCCTGTGCTGCTTCTTTTGACCGCTTTCTTGGTCTACCGCCTCAGTCGCGGCTCGTCATGGTTCCTCACACAGTATATCTCGACACGATATGAGTGGACTCTCGCACAGGCCAATTTGCTCGTCTCCTTCCGACCCACAGTGTCCATTCCGGTCTTCCTGTTTGTTCTACCCTGGCTGAAGAAGAGCTACCTCAACCCCAAACGCTCGTCCACAGAGAAGGACCTATACCTTGCTCGCGCGAGCATCATCTGTCTTACCCTTGGAACACTGGGGATTGGTCTTTCGCCCACAATCGGCACTTTGATCCCCAGTATGATCGTACAAACATCTGGGTCTGGTTTTGTCTTCCTCACACGATCGATCATTACCACGCTGGTCAAACGGGACGAGACTGCCCGCTTATACACAGTGATTGAGGTTTTGCAGTCCATGGGTAACGTTGTGGCCAGTGTGTCAATCACGACAGTTTTCCAGCTCGGTCTTCGTCTAGGAGGCGTCTGGGTTGGATTGGCCTGGATGATGACCAGCACGTTATTTTGCATGGTAGCTGCCGCAATTTGGGCTTTTCGGCTACCAAAAACCCCACGCGACCCGGAATTCGTGGTTGGCGAATTTGAAGATGCCGATCATTAATCATCACAACTGCATATAGATCTCGGATAAATTTTCCGTGGTGTTTCGGCGTGGGTTTTTATTTTACTGGATCCGGCCCCTCATCTAGCTATATATTTCTTTCTATCTTTCTCAACATGTATATATACGTACTATCATTGAATATGTTTCTTTATTTCGGGTCTAAACAGTGACCACTGGAATCTGTAGATCTGATTAACAATCTTCGTGACCGCGGCATGTCACGTGGCTCTTCACATGTAAAGCTTTCCCCAAATCCAATTTGGCAGGTGCAACACTTCTTTTTCACGCAGATGCAATGGAGAAATTCTCTCAGTTCCGGGATCGAGGTATGTCCCTGTCTATCATGTGCTATGCAGATCGCTGTCATATTGACATTTGACTCCACCCAGGCTCGGGCATTGCGCCCTTCCTCCCCATTCCATCCGAGTCATTAGGCTTACAAGCCCCTCTCCGAGTCTTCCTCTTCTGCTTCCGCCTGCCTTTCTTCATTTTCGTAACATTCGCCTACTTTGCGATTCTTCAATGGCTGCCCATTGGGTCCCTGGGCAAAAAGGCCGCACTATGGTGCATCTTAGGTGTCCCCAGCATCTGGTGGATTGACCTGCAGGTAGATGGAGTCAAGAAAGGGTATGTGTCAGCTGGAATTACATCGAACACAGAACAGACGCTTACCATTTCATCTCCAGCTCCCTCTCAAAGCAACAACAAGCTCGACTCCCACAACCAGGCTCCGTCATAGCCTCATCTTTCACCTCCCCTATCGACGCTATTTACCTAGCCGCAATCTTTGACCCGGTCTTCACAGCCGCATATCCAAACACCCGCCAAGTTGAACATATCTCTCTCCTGCAAGCCGTGATCCGTGCTTTCGCACAACCATCATCGCAGCCGGAACCAGGTACCCAACTTGTGGATGTGGCCTCGCTAGTCGCGAAATACCCTAATAGACCAATTGTCATCTTCCCGGAGTGCACTACGACCAACGGCCGCGGTATCCTTCCGCTGAGCCATGCGCTGCTCGGTGTACCCCCTAAGACCAAAGTTTTCCCGGTCAGTCTGCGATACACACCCGCGGACGTGGTAACCCCGCTCCCAGGTAGCTATATCAGTTTCTTCTGGACGCTGCTTAGCAAGCCGACGCATTGTATTCGTGTTCGAATTGCCGAGTATGTAACGAACTCGCGTAGTGCGATTGATGCTCCCCCTGCGCGATCGACAAGGCAGTCGACTTATAACTCGAATTATTTGGATACGCTGGAGGATGAGGCTGAGGGTGGGGTTACGGCTGGCGAGAAGGCGTTCCTTGATCTTGTTGGTGAAGCGCTGGCAAGATTGGGACGTGTTAAGAGAGTTGGATTGGGGGTTAAGGAGAAGCAGGAGTTTATGGTGAAGTGGAGTAAGACCAGGAAGACTTGGTGATTAATTTTCTTTTTTTGCACATGTGTGTGATTTAGATTGTTAGATCGATGAAATTCTATGAGACCAAGGGTATATCTTGACGATGTCATTTGCTGCTTGTGCATCCATGTAGAAGTACACGGGTATATTTAAGGCGAGGATCCAATTTAAGGGTTCTGGGTAGACATCCAGGCCCTGATGTATGATGACTTCTTCCCACAGGACAGGAACCTAGCCTTTATTACAATCCATGGCGGTAGACCTATAACAGGAGCTTCAGAAGTGGAGGAATTTGCGTTCCAGCTTGATTCTTGCAGAATCTCGGGCCAATATGTCAATGCGCCGAGCATATAGATCCATAAAATGCGTTAGTGGGTCACCGAAGACCACACCACGGAGTGCGGCATCAGTTATCCCGTAGGCTTCAACGTCTTCTCGAGGTGGAAGGGGCGGAGCACCGTCAATTCGGGGGCGATATGCTTCTGGGCGATTCTTCGGCTGCGTCTTATCTCGAAGTAATACCAGTCTACCTGCCGTGGAAAGGGTAGACGGAGGAACTGGCCAAAAAGCAGTAGATCCAGGGCGCGGCTTCGAGTTCAAAGACGACAAAATTGATCCTGGTGGTGGTTTGGCAAACAGATCCAATAACGAGAGAAAGTACCCCTTTTCAGCACGGCAAACTGGATCACCCTCATTGACAAAGGAAAAGAAAATGGACCTGGAATATTCCGGATTTGTGGGTAGAAGGAGAGGACGAAATGAAATTGGTGGTGCACCAAACGTAACACAATGAATATGCTTAAAGCAACCCCGTAGATGAGTAAGCTCAGAGGCAACTTCGGGAGAACTGGATAGTATATGCAGGTATAGCAAGCTAGCAACTGCACCACCTGCGGAGTGACCGGTGATTAGAAGCGAGTATGACATGCGATTAGGGTCTTCTTCGATCAGAGCGCGTAATCTGGCGGCAACAGGTGCAACCATCTTTCGAGCCACGGAGAGAAAACCAGCATGGCAGCAGTTGGTAGGATCGTCTAGAAAGCCCTTTGGGGATACGGGTTCCATTTGCATGTTGACGGCCCAGTCCATGAAGCTTTGAGTGCCACGGATTGAGAATACGATTGTGTTCATGTTGTCCACGGGCAAGGACTTGATCACCATTGCTTTGGTACCATGGCGCCAATCGGAACTCACATATGAATTTCGCTCCCTCCCAGTGGGCTTTTCATAAACTCGCCGTGAATACTGGGCTGCAAGTTGAAGTAGTGGATATGTTGCAGGGTAGCTAGTAACGTATCAGAAGATTATCCAAATGGCAGAAAATGACGCGAACTTACAATTTGAGAGGGGGCAAATTTGGAGGCATGCGAGAGTTGGCATATAGATAAACCTTCGAGAAATAGTCGACAGAACCTGAGGGTTTCTCCTTTCCAGCTCGAGTCTCGCGACGACTCTTTTTTTTCGGATCTGATCGAAGTGGGAGGGAACATGCAGTAACTGCCAATATTCGAAGTTAGTGGTTGAACTATACGATGGCTCTATGGCCAGGACATACGAAGATCATTTTCCCTTCCACAGAAAGTGCCAATATCGATTGAAGTGAGCACCTGGTCCAAAAGCTGTGAAGCAGGTTCCTGAGGATTTGGTGCCCCGCCCACACACTGTAGGACCAGTCTTTCAAGGTCCACAATCGTAGCATGGGCTTTACCTGTCGCATGCGACATGAGATTGGAAACCGACTGATTCATTTTTGAGTATGAGGTCCATTTCAAACAATCTGTCTGTGGTGGAGGAGCTGGGACCCGTGCGGGGAGATGGGTCATGGAGGCAACGCCATATTCATTATGGTATGGAACTGGAGGTCCTGGATGCACAGCTTGAATACCCTGAACGGAATATGTGTTCGTTGGCAAATTATACACCGGATCGTTATTATTCACTGCCCCGCCAGGATGTTGCCCTGTCCACTGATGGAAGCGACGGCGCTTTGAGGGTTTAGCAGCCACTGAGTCCATTGCGGGCAAATATTAAGATGGTCGACACCCCATGAAGACTAAAGACTAATTAAATGTAAAACACTCGAATGTGTGATGTTATCATCAGCTGAAGAATACGAAAGGGACCCACCTCCAACAGTTCAAGCAGAACTCATAGCACGCAGAGTGATGCAGGTCCCCGCTGTGATCGGTCTCATATGAAAGTCTGCGCCACAATCAGGCAAGGAAGTGGAAGCGATTGGTGATGATGGGTCAAAGCATCGGGCGCACAGCCCCAGTGTCGACCCTGCAGCACAGCAAATCAGATCGACGGGAGGCATGGCCCTGCAGCACGATCTGCAAACCCCGAATCTTAGCAGCCGAAAAGAACAAAGTGGATTACAAGGGAAAATAAATGTTTGAAGTAAACTGAACATGTATTGAAATGATATTATATAGCACAGACGCCCAAACAAATACATCACATTTTTATATTCGGGGTACCACCCGAAGGAAACAAGGTATCATTTACTCTACAGCGTCAGTGATGCAGCCGTGGCTGGCATCCTTAACAGTCCGGGCGTACTTGCCCAGGGTACCGCGCATGGTCAGACCAGTCTCAGGCAGAGTGCCAGCGGCCTTGCGGGCCTCCCAGCCCTTGCGGCGGTCGACGAGAATCTCTTCGGACACATCGAGGTCGAGACGGAGGTTATCAGCATCAATAGTGATCACATCACCATCCTCAACGAGACCAATGGGGCCACCGACAGCAGCCTCAGGGACGATGTGGCCGATCAGGAAACCGTGAGAACCGCCGGAGAAACGGCCGTCAGTGATCAGGGCACATGAATTGCCAAGACCGTAGCCCATCAGAGCAGAGGAGGGCTTAAGCATTTCTGAAGAATTCGTCAGTCACGATCGACATAAACTAGGAATTGAAACATACCAGGCATTCCAGGGCCACCCTTGGGGCCGCAGTAACGGATGACAACAACGGTCTTCTCGTCCTTCTTGATCTCACTGCGTTCCAGCGCAGCAATGAAGTCGTCCTCGCTGTCGAAAACGCGAGCCTTACCAGTGAAGCAAGTACCCTCTTTTCCAGTAATCTTACCAACACTGCCCTCGGGAGCCAAAGAGCCACGCAGGATCTGAATGTGGCCGGTAGGCTTGATAGGGTTGGAGAAGGGACGGATGATCTTCTGGTCGGCATCAAAGTCGGGGACCTTCTCCAGGTTCTTGGCAAGAGTCTCACCGGTGACGGTCATTCCGGAGCCATCAATCAGACCCTCCTTGAGCAGCATCTTCAGCAGAGCAGGAGTACCACCGATCTCATGAATATCAGCCATGACGTACTTGCCAGAGGGCTTCAGGTCAGCCAAGAAGGGAATGCGGTTGGAGACCGCCTGGAAATCGTCGATGGTCAGCTTGACGCCGACAGAATCAGCGATGGCGATCAGATGCAGCACGGCGTTGGTGGATCCACCGGTGATGTTGACAAGGACCATGGCGTTCTCGAAAGCCTGGCGGGTCATGATATCGCGTGGACGAATGTCCTCCCTCAACAGTCTCTTGATGGCACCACCGGCAGCCAGGCACTCGAGGTACTTGGCCTGGGAGTTGGCCGGGTTGGATGAGGAACCGGGCAGAGTCATACCCATGGTCTCAATAGCCGTGGCCATGGTGTTGGCAGTGTACATGCCACCGCACGCACCCTCACCGGGGCAAGCGTGGCGGATGACATCGAACCGCTGGGGCTCAGTGATCTCCTTGGCAATGAACTGACCGTAGGCCTGGAAGGCAGAGACGATATCAATGTCTTCACCACCCTGGGTAACGGCACAACCGGGCTTAATGCTACCACCGTAGACCATCAGACTGGGGCGGTTGAGACGGCCCATAGCCATCACGACACCAGGCATGTTCTTGTCACAACCGGGGATACTGATGTTGGCGTCGTACCACTGTCCACCCATAACGGTCTCAACAGAATCGGCAATCAGGTCACGGCTCTGTAGGGAGTAGCGCATACCGGAGGTACCCATACTGATAGCGTCACTGACACCGACAGTGTTGAACTGCATACCAATCATGTTCTGGTCCTGCACACCTTCCTTCACCTTGTTGTTGAGGTCGAGCAAGTGCATGTTGCAGGGGTTACCACTGAACCAGACGGACGAGATTCCGACCTGTGCCTTGTTCATGTCCTCCTCCTTGAGGCCCACGGCGTACAGCATAGCCTGGGAAGCTCCCTGAGACTTGGGCTGGGTGATGTGGCTAGACACCTTGTTAAGGCCAGCATCTTCGTTCTGGAAGCGGGGGAGGGTGGTCGAAAGAGCACGACTGTCAAGCAGGAAACGAACGTTTAGCAAACCAAAACACCAATTGATCTGCAGTAGTGCACTTACACGGGCGCAGCCGATCGCAGGCTACGGAGAGCCGCAGGCACACGTGCCCTGAGTTGAGGCAGCATGATGTAGATATCAGAATGCACCGAGGAACCACAGTGGACAATCTGAAAAAGGAAAGGGAAGATGATGGCGGGGGGAGGCCGGGGTTGCAAGAAATAAGAAAAGGCGGAAGCTTAGGAAGTCGGAGTTGGTGCTTCGCTCCCCGGTTCCACCTCCGCATTGACCAATCTGCGAGCCGCAAATGTCATCGTTGTTCACGCGCCGCAAACCTACGAGTCAGAAACATTATTATTGACTGAATCAATTGCCTATGACTCTATGCATAATTCAATATTCCTCTGTCTCCACCTCGCACTTTTTTCCGAGGTCAATTCGCCATCGACACCGAGTTACCTATTCGGGATGTTTTCATGCCTTGGTGCCTGAGGTAAGATTGTGCCGGTTATACTTCAATGGATGCAGAATGCATAACACCAATACGTAATTTACAAGAACGTAGTACGATGTCTAAGCACTGGAGGCATTGACGTACTTTGTGCGTGATATGTACTTTCTAAGGTTCGGGCCAAGTTGATAGTTGAGGCCCATGCCCGATCAGGTTTAGTTCAGGTACTCTAAATCGTTATCCTTGGCCTCGGATCATGCCTGGCCCAGTTAAAGACACCTGCGTGGTATCCTCATCGACCCACCCCTTCGCTTCCAGCAATCTCCCAAAGAGCACTATATTTTCGTTCACTTGTTCAAATGGCCTCTCTAACTACCCCCAAGCGGCTTGGAAAATTCACCGAACACCTCCAGGATCTACAGGACCCCACTCTTGACAATATAGATGAGATAAACGATCCTCGACAATCGTTGCAAATTTGTCTCTATTGTCAACGTACTCTGGCGGGCGGAACAGCAAAAGAGAGATTATGGCTACGGTTTCGATCCTGGTTTCATGGAATTGATTATCATAGGCACTGAAATGGGTAAAGATGTGATGGTTGACAGAAATAAGAACACTGACCAAGCTCCCAACTTGTTGCGCCAATACTTTCGACGGGATGTACGAAAGAGCTACAACACACAAGAGCCAACGGATTATTCTGGCCACTGACTATACGTGTCCAATACTTCAATACTTGGATACCTTTTCACTTGGCCTGCAGAGTCCATCCAGACTCGTCATTCCAGAGGATTCAGACTCTCGCCGAATACACCAGCTCTACTCCCGTAGCGTGGACTACCGAATTTCCGAATTTCTCCTTCAACCTCATTCAGATATGGGTGACTCGATGTGCTTGGATTTTCTTCTTCTTAAGGCTGGTTGGACAGGGACTTTGACCCGATACACAAGCATGATCGAGCGTTGAACATGATTTCATAATAATCCTTCACAAAACGCGTTCAAATCTTCCAGTGCTCGGATAGCGAGAGCACTGTGGTCCTTGATGTATTCAAAAAATGAAAGACATGTTTGAATCCTATCGATATATTCCTTCGAAGCATGCTTATTGAGACCTTTTGCTTCCGCTGCAAGGGTCAGGGCCGCTGAAAATAAGGCCGAGGTTGTTGCCCTAAATTTGCGAATAATTTATACATTAGTTCAATTGTTCCGAGTCGAACAAAGAGACCATAGGCGCGAAAATGGGATGGAAGGTCACAAATCATATCACGACTTACCACGGACGATGGCGTGCAAGAGCAACCTTGTGTTGCTTCACCAATGATACAATCGCGTTTGCTGAATCTAAGCATATGGCCTTCGACCTAGCAAGCAGTACATCCGACGAAGAAGCCCACCGATGTTGCAGGACTCGGTTGATTTTCATTCGATAATTCAAGAAAGACAGCGATAATGTTGTTTGCTGCCATAAAACCCAGGGTGGATATTGTTTGCTTTCTGCTGTCTGATCATCAGAATCCTCGAGAAGATGAGAAGGTAACTGGGAGATGATATTGGCCAAAGCCTCATCTGTGGTCAGAACAAGATCTTCCATTAGATTATCACCTTGAAGGTTCTTAATGGCAACCATCTGGACCCGAAAGCGATAATTAGAGTAAGCCAACGAGATCAGAGCACTGTGGTAATTGATTGGTCTTGGGCCTTCGATTGCCATGCTTGGTTCGTTGATCAAACACGTACTCAACTCTTCATCGGATAGAGTCAATGGAAGCCTGACATTGAAGTCTGCCTCATGTATGCAAGGTGGACGTGTCGGTATAGAAAGCCATTCACAGATTATTAGAGTCCACCATGTCCGTCGGCTGATCTCTTGGATGACAGGATCTTCCGATATTCTGGGAGGCTCGCAGTCCATACCCAGAATCTGTCCAATGCGTATCCCTGCCGCTTGAATAACAGGCTCGAGATCAAAATCCCCGACGTTCTTTGCCAGTCCAAGAAGAATGGCAATGGCTTGTACAGTCTTGAAGTTGGGGTTTCGTGTGAAATCGGCTTCGTTGAGAAAGAAAAGAGCTGCATCATACCAGTTGCGGACTAGCTCAGACGTGTTATCTACCTTCAATTAGTACTCGATAGCATAAAATGACCATCATGGGGTCTGACCTAATGGAATCCCCGCTCTCATGGTTTCATCCTCATCCATGAACATCAGACTCATCTGTACATAGCTCAGGGATTAGCCCAGTTCTTCCTCTCATACTAAGATTTATCTCTGTTATAATACCGCAATAAATCCAAAATATATGGCCAGCCAAAGCGTGTCACCATGAAGAAAAGGCCCACTCGACCAAGCAGATTCGTGCTCGAGTTCAAACTTTTGTATATGAACGGCAAAATGAATCCAAGAGGTCCATGTAAACCCATGCTGTAGTAGTGTGGCGCTGCAGCTTTTTGTGGGTAAGAAAATATCTGATCTCGTCCACACTTTGCGGCGATAATTACTCTTGCCATGCTGGAGATTGGTTCGGTTTTCTAATCTCTCAAGAGGAGATTCTCGTGTCGGCCGTGGAGAAGACGGGCATTTGGATAGCCTTGTCACTTTTGACTTGAGCAATTCCACTTTGAGCCGCGCATTCTCTTCTTGCAACTCCAAATAAGACGGTGCCGCTTCTCTTTGACTTTTATTCTGTTCATTCAGAGAAAGATCCACATGCATGCTGTTTTATCAGACATACCTGGTAAGTCTACCCCGAACATTCACTATTTCTCTTGCGCAAGTCTTCTCGAGGCCCCGTTCAACACAGGTACCACAGGGAACACTCTTGTCACACTTGACGCGACGTTTAGAGCAACTGAAGCAAGCCTTTGGTGCTCTCTGGCTCTTTCTTGCACCTGCCATTGAAGCCAGAGCTGTCGTTCTCCTCTCCGCCCTTGTTCGTCCGCACATTGATGCAGAGAAGAATCAATAAAATGCGGGGGATTGGAGGAAAGCGTTGTATAAATAACTGTTATTTAAAATTAAGTTTCTGTGATTGGCTTCAACTACTGAATCTGATTGGCCAGGACTCGAAATTCCCCTTATCAGCCCAATTGGGTTGGAAGATAACCCTGAATCGTGATGCAGTTCACGATACTATTACAAATACTGTTTAATGTTGCGAGGTTGATGAGAACCACCCAAGATGACTTTGCTTATTGAAGATTGTTCTACTACAAGCTTGCGAGTATGGCAGAAGCCAGTTCTGTTGAAAGGGTCTAGTAAGGCACCTTTCCAGCCAGCTTCAAGATCAGATCCGTCTCTAGAGGTTCTTCAAATAGGCGCTTCGTCGCCTCTTCATCATCTTCTTCAGGACGCTTCGCATAGCTGGTTTCCGCGAATAGATTGTCATGGGGCCAATGTGTCTGTTAATCCCTTAGATCAGTAGGTGGTCATGGCCAAGGGAAACAAGAGAGTTACCGTTCCAATTCTTTGATCGAATAGTTTGCCTTTTTGCTGCAAAGTCTCTGGCTTCGCAAATGAAGCTGGCGTATAGCATGCATCTATCAAGGATGCGGGTTAGATTTAGCTGGGTAGATCTGGGAAAGGTACCCACAAATAACGGCACGTATGTTCTGAGATGACGGAACGCAGTTAAAATGCATAGTGCGAGAATCCCAGAGAATAAGATCACCAGCATCGGCATTCACTTTGTGAATCTCACATCCTCTCTCCTCGAACCATTTTACTTCATTCTCCTCAAACCCAAACCAGTCGCTAGGTCCCCATGTTGGTCTGTCCATGACCTTTGAATGCGTTTTGAAAAACTCGGGCATCAGCTTTGTTGACCCCTTCATGACAAGAAGTCCCCCATCATCGGGGCCATTGGGGGCAAAGTTCAAGATACCCTGAACGCATTGCATTCCCTCTCTCAGTGGACTTTGGTCAATATGCGGCCACGGCTGAGTCTGGGGCAAAGGCTTTCCAGAGGGAAGAACAAAGTTCATGCCATCAAATGATACCAGAAGCTCGTCTGTTCCCCAGAGTTTCTCAAAGGCATCAATGACCCCTGTCTCTCTTTATGAAGGTTGTTAGAGCCAAGGGCTAAATTTTATTGTTTGAAGACTCACGATCGCGCCTCCCACATAAATCTCTCATGCTGAACTCGGTATCCGTGATACATTCCTCCCTTGATATGCTCAGGTAGGTGGCGGTCGGTCCATGTCGAGCGGTCATTCCTGTCAAATCCCCAGGGAAAGCTCTCCAGCCATTGGAACATCTTTTCAATGTAATCATTGCATCTTGCCATTGATATCGCATTCTTGATCACAACATACCCGTTTTGAAACAATTCATCTCGCCAGTCTCCGTAAACCTTGGAGTCATCCACTGTGTTTTGGTTCGTTGGGTGAGGCATAGTGGCAGAAAGGCTATGGGGTGCTGAGCTCGTGCTTATCTGACGAAGAACTGACGATTGGCTATATGAAAGAGGCCCAGTCACTTCAAATAAATACTTTTTCAGGTACATACTGCAGTCCGACCTGTGGGCGGAATCGGCCGCAGAATCTCCGCAGATAAGCAACCTCGCGCGAGTTTCGGGCGAGTTGCTTTGAGCCACTTATCGACATCGATAAAACCTTGGAGCTTTCTATGATGGCAAATAACAGTCAGGCGAGATAAACAGACTTCTTGCATATGCGCATCAAAATGAGATATAAGTTTGTCAGTCCCCTTACCAAATTTTACGTGTTCTTGATAGTGTCTTCCTCAGCTGTGCCTAATTGACATTAATTTCTTTTGCACTATGGCTGCCCCTCCGCAACAAATCAATGATCGTCGGTTTGAGAAATGGTGGAAAGATACTGGATTATGCAAGTTGCTAGCATGGCAAGCTACTATTCTTGTATCGCAAATGACCACTGGCTATGATGAAAGTGTGGTCGGAAGTTTTCAGTCCATGAAGCCTTGGGTCAAAGGCCAGTGATTTTCTATAGCATCTTTGGTCAAAGAAACTGACATCCATCCAACTGTTAGACATGGGTTACCCTGATGCCTCGCGAATTGGGCTCATTACAGCCATTGTATTCGTCGGTGGGTTTGTGGGTGCTTTCATAGCCTCGCCTACTGCAGACTACCTCGGACGAAGGGTAGGAATGCTGGTTGGCGCAAGCCTAACGTTTACCGGTACAGCCATTCAGACTGCGGCACAAAGCTCCAATATGTTTATCGGTGGTCGATTCTTGATTGGTCTTGGAATCAGTTTCACCTGCGTTGCTGGTCCGTCGTTGTTGTTCGAACTAGCTCGTCCGTCCATGCGCGGCACAATATCCTCTTTGGTACTCCATCTTTGTCCGGGGTTTTTGACCTTCCACTATCAACTGTCTTCTAATGTGGCTCTTATAGTTCAACGTACTTTGGTATGTCGGGTCTATCATCGCCGCGTGGACAACCTTTGGAACTGGTTATATGCCTACCAGCTGGTCATGGCGGATTCCGTCCCTCATTCAGGGAATCCCAGCCCTCTTAGTGATCATTTCCGTCCTTTCTGGGCTGCCCGAGTCTCCTCGCTGGCTTTGCGCAAATGGCCGAGTGGAAGAGGCCAAGGAATTGCTAGCAAAATATCACAGCAACGGTGATTCGCACTCCGAACTCATCATTCGAGAAATCGAAGAGATACAAATGACACTGGAGACTCAAAAGAGTATCACCTCCAGTGGTCAAAACACTTGGTCGAGTCTCTACCGCTCGCCAGCCAATAGGAAGCGCATTGCTTTGGTTGCTACAGTGGCCTTATTAACGCTTTGGAATGGCCAGGGTGTGATCTCATATTATTTCAGTCCTATCTTGACCAGTATCGGTATCACCTCCACACCACAGCAAACTGGTATCAATGGTGGCTTACAGATATGGAACTTGTTTTCTTCACTTGCAGGCGCTTTGCTGGCAGATAGGATAGGCCGACGAACTCTCTGGCTTACCTCATTCATCGCCATGATTTTTGCCAACGTGCCGCTCACTATATCTTCAGCCATGTACACCGAGAGAGGATCCAAAGGGGCCTCGTATGCTGTTGTGGTCTTTCTGTTTTTCTACGATGCCGCCTTCAACTTGGCAAACAATCCGCTTCTATACTGTTACCCGACAGAAATTCTGCCATTTTCGATTCGTGCCAAAGGACTGAGTATTCAGGTAGCTGTATCGCAGGCAGCCTTAACCATCAATCAATATGTAAATCCGATTGCAATGGAACGGATTGGATTTTACTATTACATCTTTTATCTTGGCGTGCTTATTGCCGGGGTGAGTGCAGTTACGCCAGTTGAAGACTTGAGCTATGAAGACTAATGCATGATACATAGACTCTCATTATATTTTTTACCTTTCCCGAGACCAAAGGTATGACTGAGATTGAATTGGCTGCTTTATTTGAGGATCCTGGATACGATCGTGGAGATGTCATAATTCTTGATGGTCTGGAGGCTGCATCGGGCAATCATACACTGGTTTGCGAAAAAGGCTCAGTGGTTGCCAAATATGAACCTTAACTGATGATATGAACCAATTCTCATACACGTGCATCATGGGATCACATCCAAAATAATCACAGCGAGCTGATTATTCCTTTCAAGGCTGGAAAGACATGTACTTCAGACTTCTATCCATAGGTATATATGTTGACTGTATACATCCAAATTGTTATGTATCCAGACAATGAACCCCCAATGATATGGTATATTTTCACGATGAACTATTATCGCGAGTAAAATCAGTTGTCCTCCATCAATACTTTGCTAGAATTTCGAATACCTACGCATTGTTGGATAGGTTGGGGGTAAGTATATATATAAGTACATGTGAAATGGAGACACTAGCCAGGTGACCGAATTCATCACTACCCACCTGGGCAAGCTGGGTATATGCCTCCCAATCGATCACTTGGCTAGCGGCCTGTCCCATCCAGTGTTACGAATCATTACATGTCAACCTCAAAGCTCGAACAAACAGTTGATTATCGACCCTTGACTTTGTGGTACTTTTGTCGGGGAAAATGCCATGTCGGAATACGAAGTCAGCCTCGTTCTTAGCCCCACCCGTCAGCATAAAATTGGGCGCCCAAACGCACTCAGTCGTTACAGAAGATTGATTCCAAACACCCGCTTGAAGAAAGCACAGATATTATACCAATTTCACTGCAAACATCGATAGCCAAGCGCAAAGATGTCCGAAGAGCGGGATAGGGAGAGGGACTCGAGCAAAGAAGCACCAAGTACCCCGCATCGGGAAAAATCCACCGAAGAGGGAGATATTCAAGAGCCCAAGCAGAAGGAAGACATCACAAGCTCTAAGGTACGGGCACACGTGAACTTATCTGTAGTAGAAAAAGCTAAGCCCGAGCAAAGGATAAAAAGCAGACATGGATAAAAGTACCGACACCCTCTCTCAACACCCATTGCCGATGAATTCGATCTGACTTCTTACAAGATACATAGCAAACATTTGCTCCCGGACACCTTAAATGCCTATCAGCTGCCATGGCACTGGGATGGGGTTAGTTCGTTGCCTAATCTTGCTCTTGTACACAACAAACACAAGGGTGCGCTAAGTGGCTTTCAATATATAGACGGACTCCCAATACCTTGTCATCAGACGATGGTTTTCGGAAGATTTACAAAATGACCTTTTTCGTCATACCCGAAACATTCGAGGAGAGAGACCGGGTTCTCCAATAGGGGGTTTTCGAACCGTGTCAGACACACCCGGAACCGAAGACGACTGGATTGAGGGCTCAGAAACCGGAAGGCGGCGTGAAGTGCAAAGTCCACAACTCTATCGCGAGGAGGACGAGGACGAGGACGAGGACGAGGAGGAAGAGCAGGAGGAGGAGGAAGAAGAAGAAGAGGAAGAGGAAATGGAAATGTTTCGAAGACAGGTTGTTACTTTACCAGATTCATTAAGCTTTGATGTGAACCTCAGGAACCCCAACGTCAATCGGCCCGTTGACGAATTTAGAGCTGATCCAGTTCAACGAAAGTATGCGACTCAAAGGATAGATGTTGCGAGCTCTCAGATGCCGGGATATGGAAAAGGAGTTCTTTATCGATCGGAGCCGACAGTGAATGTTGATGCTCAGTTCTCATGGATGTAAGTGCAATCCCAAGATGTGTTTGTGAACATCAATTAAGTAGAGCGCTCTAGTCATATGAATACTGAGATGAGAAGTTTTGATGATTTCATGGTACGTTCGATAACATCACCTACTCGTATGATCACTGTTGATCCCAGACACAGCGGTTCGCATCAAATGTGCCGAACTTGGCAGCCGAAGATAGGGCGCTGCTAGTGTCTCTCATGAAGAAGTCATATTCAAAGGCGGTGGGAATGAATCATCCTAATGATGTGATGCGCTGCATTGGTCTAGATTCAACAGTCAAGGAAGGAGTTACTACCGAGAAGTGTGCTATTCTCCTCCGCTTCCCTTACTTTTCCATCCAAAAAATGGAGACAGCAAGTCAATCTCGTCGCAGGGCGAAAGACAAAGTTCGCACTCTTTTGCAATACTACTACAACTTTGAGTCGACAAGAAAACGAGACCAGGAGCAAGTAATCCGGAAAGTCGGACTGTTTCCAGAGGACCATGTCGTCCATGTGCCTCAGATGTGGGCTGTGATTGTGAATTTTCGTACGTTCATGTTCTTCATAATAGCTGAACCTTGCGAATGTGGATAGGGACTGATAAAAACAGGCTTCATAATTACCAGCGCTCCAACACCTCTTACAGACCAAGGGAGCTCCTCCTTGAAGATAATGGACTCTCCGGCACAGATTTCGTCCACCCCTTCGGTGATCTGTGTTGTTGATCCACTTCAACGCGTGTTTTTCTTCCCTATCGAGCTGTGCAAAACATTCTTGGTAAGCCATGACTTTCTGCCATTCATCAGTTTATCTTGGAGTAACAGATTGTACAAGGCAATGAGGCACAACATCATGGAACATTGCCTGCGTACGAAGGACAAAGAGTCTCAATACGGACTTCGATATGAATCTCGATATGAGCCTAGATATGCGGGTCGATCTGAACGTCGACGCGAGCGTCGATATGAATCTCGATATGAACGTCAATTCGATCATTACCCGTCTGGGAAGCTCAAAGAACCTTTCAGACCCCAACAAGATTTCGAACTACTAACTACAGACATGAAACTCATACAAGCTGAAGATTGGCCTAAAGTTACAACTTCGCACGCATCAGCTATCATACAGATTCACGTACAGATAATATCGCCTAATTCATCGAAACGGCAAATGAAAGGGGATTTATCTGAAGGCTACGATGAAACTTCACCTTTATACACTGAACAGAGGGAAAGACGGCGATCCAAATCACAGAAGCGCCCATTCTCCTCCGGGGTCGTCATTAATCGCGAAAACACAGCACAGACGCCAAACGACATCACGTCAGTTGCTCCAGATCTTTACATCCCACTGCCTCAAGTAAAACCTACTTCGCCCCCAAAGGAGCCGAGCGGCCACCAGAATAGCAATCTGGAGACACAAGATCCAGGAGAAAAACATCGTCCGATCAAAAGAGGTGTGACGTTCGACTCCTTGCGTGGAGAGTCACTGAAATCCATCGACAAGTCGTCAGTTGAGAGAAAACCAACGATCAACACCGGATTTCCGCCAGTTTTCACCTGGCCAGTAACAAAAAGGCCATCCGAGCCGAGCGATAGTCTAGGCCACCAGGTCAAAGATTCAAATATAGAGAGCCCTGATCCAGACTCAGCCAAGAACGTGCAAGCCCTACACGAGGAACCCGAAGCTCAACATACAAACGAGGAAATTATCAAACATGTTTCTACCCATATTGATGGCGAACTGCGAGAGTCCGTCAGAGAGGAGAGCAAGATTATTTACAACGAAACAACCGAAATGTCATTTTTCCAGGTGGACAAGGCCATCATCGAACGTTTGGGGATCCCAATATCCTTCTTGATGATGACTAGTACTGGAAAAGCCAAGGGGATGTCTGATTCACCACCATGGAAACAAGATCTGAAGGAGATAGTGAGCAGTCTTTGCCGGCTATTCAATTTCTTCGTCCCTTTAGCATACCCGTGTGTTATAGGGAACAAGTTTTGGGGAGCGATACATGATCTGATCACGGTATGGACGTAAACCAATCTCCCGAATTGCGAATGCTTATTATTCGAAAAATAGATGATCCCACAAATATGCGACAAGTCACAAATAGTCAAACTGACTAAAGGGCCCCGTCACTCCCGGGTGACGACAGCTTTCTACATAGTCAACATCAGAGATGAAAAATACTCCGACCTTCGGGATAAATCAGATTTAGATCTACTTATCAAAGATGTCAAACACTGTGATGAATGCGACAGGTCCCGAGAATACTCTAAGAAATCTGATGCGTGGGACCACTTGTTCAAGCGTCATTTTAGTGTTTCCTCTGAAGAGAAGGCAGTTATCAGCTCCAGATCACAATGGGTCATGGATCGCGAGCAATACCTTACCTTCATCTACCGACGAGACGGACAGCAATTGCTCGACGAGCTCAAGGATTATATCTCAAGCTTGGAGAAAATGGCTTCCCAGATACAGCATGGGGTTTCAGTGAATGGAGAGCTTGATCGCGACACGTATAGAATCCCGTCAAGCTTGGTTGATGCCTTTCAAAGCTTTGTGATGATGGTTGTAACAGGTGCGCATGCTGTGAAGACCTCATATCAGCTTCGGAAAAAGTATGCGGAATCTGACCCTCACCTGCCTTCAACCTTTCTCGAGCCCCATGTCTCATATTCGGTTGCAAACTTTGCGAACGAGGCCGAAGTGGCATTGGAAACCGCCATCAGAGATATCATTCTTATGACCTTCACCAATGAGAAATCAGATGTCGTGAGCTATGAAGCTATGGGCCCCAGCTTGGTGATAGCTCTCATCATGGGGGACATCCGATCCAGAGATTCACATGGGAATCCGGTCAATCTGGTTGAGACATTCGAGCAATACATCCAAGTTCTGGTTAGTGTTCAAAAGTTCGAATATAGGTTATCTCCATAAGTTCACCACACTAATATTACCTGGAAACCTTAGCAATTCAAAGCCGGCCAGCGTCCCAACAGGCGTTTGATGCAGGAGATATACATCGTCCGTGAAGAGCTTCTGATGGTCGAGAAGATCACTAAAGAGCAACACCAGATTCTCACGGACTACTGTGACGTCCTGAGACCAGATACATTCCGCATCACCACTGAGTCGCGAATCTCCTCGTTCGAAATCGAGAGTAGATGGCTTCAAAAGCTCATCGACGGAACCATCGATGACCTCGATTTGATAGAGGTTCTCCTGGAAAGGCTTGAATCGATAGCTACTCAGACACGCAATGGGGTAGAGGTTCGTCAAGAAGATCAAGGCAAGGCGATTCTGGTCTTTACCATCATGACGGTAGTGTTCATGCCGCTGTCATTTGTGACAGGCTACTTTGGTATGAATACGGAAGATATCCGTAACATGGGAAGCTCCCAGTCGCTGTTTTGGACGGTCTCTATCCCATTCACAGTCGTCATCATCTCTGCAGTTCTGCTTGTTGCGTTCCAGGCGGATCGACTTCGTGAAGCTTTTGATATATTGTTGTCGCATGATGATGTACCAGTGGTAAGGCCGGTCGACCAATTTCCAGATGAGAAACAGGCGCAAGAGGGAGAGAAAAAGGAACTTGAATCACCACATAGCGTTGAATCATCCGGGAAACGTTGGTTTGCAAGAAGGAGAGTTGTCAATAGGAAGGCCGCGTCGCAAGATTCATCTTTCGCGTGATTTACAGCGAAAAACTGTTTCATATTTCGCCCAAGACTTAGTGAATTTACACGGTAAATTGCTACTTGTACACGCCCCACAGTTGAGTATACAGTACATTCTACAATATGGTTATGAATTACATATCCGACAACTCAAGGCGGCATTCTATCCATATTTGCCGTCCCCAAACATAGGACTCCCGTCTTTAGGAGTCCTTTTGCGTAATTCGCCATTTCTACTAGAGCTGCACGTGAGGGATTTGTATCAAATAATTCTTGTTAAGGGCGCCTATTGGAAATTGCTTCCAATGGCAATGTATAAATGGGTATAACAGCTCATCTAGCCAAGAAGTGAAGAATGAAAACAAAAGTAAAGGAGATCCCGAATCTGAAAAGCAGCGAGGGTAATCAGTATCACGACAGAATAGAAGTTAGTGGTGGAAGATAATGATGAATATGTATGGGTGTGATGAAAGAAGAAGGTGAAGAGGAAGAGAAGGAGGAAGAAGAGGAGGAAAAGAAGAACACGAAAAAGCAAGAATTAGGCGGAAAGAATGCATGCGAGGCCGGCTCTACGGCACTTCTCTGTCGCCTCGTTTCAATCCGTCAGGAACATCAATGGCATCCCGAACCCATGGCATGGCGGCGATTTCATCAAGTGTCTTGCGACGGGTATTGCGTTTCAGAAGACCCTCCACGCAATCCCGAGCGCCTTCCAAGTCACGACCCTTTTCGGGGTCCCATTCCTCGTCCGCGTCGGCATACCGATACCAACTCCACTCACAGCGAGCGATACGGTGAGGCGTACGAGCGCGGAGTTTGGCAGGATCACCGCGAGTACCAGGAAGGACATCAAAAGGCAGGCGGTTCTCCATGATGGCATACAATAATACACCCAGAGCCCAGGCATCAGTGGCACGACCATCGTAAGACTGACCCATGAGAATTTCAGGGGCCGCATAGTCTTCGCTACCGCAGCGAGTCTGGAGAAGCGGGCTTTCGGGAGGTTCTGGGATACGTCGTGAGAGTCCTAGATCACTGAGGGTCACGACTGCGCGGTCATAGGTACGCCAGTCTTTGACGTCCTCCATAGCATGAATTGGCATGGTTAACAGGACATCTGCCAGGTAGTGTTAGCGAGAGCTTATCGATAATAGGCCAGCAAAATACACATACTTTCTAATTTAATATCCCGATGCACAATGTAATTGGAATGTAAATAGCGGACCGCGCTGACCAATTCTGCAAAGATGCGCCGGATGAGGCTTGGTGAAGAGGATCGAGCTCCAGAGGTCGCATATTCGAAGAGGTCACCACCAGGGCAATAGTCAAGAACCAAAAGTGCGCGTTTGTCGTCACTGCCAAATGCTTTCAGTTGAACCAACGACGGATGATTCACGGACTTCAAAATCTCCACCTCTCGCTTGAGTGAGACTTCCAATCGTTCCTGGTCTGCTCCTCCCGCGGGTCCCTGCTCAATAACCTTGACGGCCACCAACTTCTGAGTAGATACAGGCGGACCCATGTCGGCTGTTCCGTCGGCAGACGGCGATAAGGGTGTCTGGATTGGTTGTTCGACGCGCGCTGCCAGGCTCACTTGACTGAATGTACCCTGGCCAAGGACGCGTAATTTCCGGTAAAGGCGCGCTTGCTGGGTACGGATCGACCGAACAGAGTAGATTTCATCTGAAGACGAAAGAGGGGGCGGGTGTGGTATGACATGTTCTGTGTCACTGTCACCATAGCCGCTTCCACTGCTGCGGGGTGGGCTCGGGGGACGGACAGAGGGCAATGCTATGCCCCGATGAACCGCCAAGTATTGTTCGCGATGTAGGCCCGTCGACTTTGAGTCAGTGCTGGATGATGGTGCGAAATTAGGACCGGTCCCCGAGACGGCGATAGGGCGAGGGAGAGAGGTGCGGCCGGGAGGCGCATAGTCACTGAGACTGCGATTGCGAGCGTGCTTGGAAGGCGTTTCATAACGAATTCGATTGGCGATTGGAGATTCTTCGCCTAGATCGTTGAGCCCAGTATATGACTTCCCGTGCGACCGTGAAGGCGGGAGAGCCAATGTTTGCGACGAGTCACTTAATCGAAGGCTAGATCCACTCCGCGACGCTGTAGAGGACGTGCGCGACAGCGAGGATTCGCCTCGGCGCCAAGGTGATGCCCCGCCGATGGGAGAAGGTAGTGGGGTAATATCCCCCATCGCATTAAGCTGCGGTGATGAAATGAATGACGCGGGAGACAAGGACCCTGCGCTAGAGATAGGCGGGGCTATGAGGGCGCGTAAGCTTGGAGTACGCTGCGGGAAGCTGCCGGAAGAGACGCTCAGTGAGGCAAAAGTATCGGAGTCACGATGCGAGCTGAGAGGACGTGAACTGGGTAAATCGGTGCGAATCTGCAGAGAAGGTAGGGGCGACGGCGGCATCAATACAGAAGCTGCAGAATCTACTCGCCAGGAATCATGGTCGCCCTCCACACTTGATTGACTTTGTGGGCGCCCGCCATCGTTGATTGCGGCAAGGACATGGCTATCCTGGAACTTCAGAGCCAACCCTGACCTCTCGGTCGGACCGGAGTCGGAGATCACCATTGATCCCTTCAGAATGGGAGGTCGCAAACGGCCGCAATGGGGATTTCCAATCGCGGCAAGATAAAAAGTTCGTGCAAGTACGCGTGTCTCAGCCTCCACCCGAAAAGGCCTTAGCGTGTGGGTAGAAGACCCGTTGAGTTAACGGTCTAACGTCCCCGTGAAGGGATGCTCGACGTGCACTGGGACCGAGAGATGAAGAGATGTTCGGGAAAGAAAACAACCTTGGAAAAGAAAACAAAGTCCAAAGCCGAGATGAATCGATGACGATCACGAAAAAAATCGGGGGGGGCGAGTCAGCTGACGATAATGATGAGTGACCCCCGCATTCGGAAGCACTAGATTGGTGCAGTAAACCCTCAGCCTATATTTAGCTTGATCTAGCTATCTACAGACTGTTGGGCTTAGTTGAATGCCAAGATTCATATCAATCTTGTCCAGTAGAAGTGTGTGTGCGGATTCTTATCGCTATGTTACTCCCTAGTAAGCTAGGGTAACCCTAGTAAACAAAGATACTTTCCAAGGTGGGATCATTTGATGTAGTTTTAATGACTCAAATACCCGCCAAAAGTCAGTTTCTCAGGATCAAAGTGTATTACCTCGGCAACCTCGTGTCTTGAGGTCCGGAATCCCTGATAGAGTAACCGCGAGGTTCATCTTTCTGCAAGCTGCTAGGAAAAGAGGCTGGGAAGCAAACAAGGAATCGTGGCTTCCGCATTGGCTCCACTACTGACGCAGGGGCCAAGCGCCCTGTGCGGGAACGGTGGGCTTAAACCCAGTTAGATGGGACAATTATCATCATCTTTGAAATGCACCTGGTATATTGTAAAGGAAAACGAACCAAATATATGGTGGTCGCGTGGTGGCGCGGATTCGATACATCAGAGGCGCAAAACTAGCGTAGCATCGCAAACAAGAATGTTCGGAGTAAATAACCGAATGAGGTGCAGTTGATATCATTTTTCATGCACCATGCATGCACGTCAGCAATCTAGAATCGATTCTCCGGGCTGATCAATCGGCCTGCAACCTCCCAATATGCCCCCTCCACCTCACTAATGTTGGTTCCTTGCACCCAATAACCCTTGCCATTCGGGCTCTCCGCCGCAGCCGCAGCCACAATGGCCCACGCAACATCGTCCGGAGAGCTCTTCAAGGTATTAGGTTGTTTTGTTGCCTCGAGACCCTCCACCATGGAGGTCAAAGTCAACCAGGGCGCAATCCAAGAAATCGAAATTCCGGCTTTCACCACCTCCTCTATCTGCGCTGTGCTGCGGACCAATCCCAGTACCGCGTGCTTACTAGCCGCGTAGAGCGGCTGCGAAGGGATGGGCACATACGAGCCGGCTGATCCAACCACCACAATGCGGCCCCCTCCATTCTGTTTCATATGATGGATGCCGAGTTTCAACCCGAAAATAACAGAATTCACGTTGATGTCAAAGAGTTGGGTCGATGGGCGTTGGAGTGCGGAATCGTCATTCTTGCTCGATTCGTCGGCCAGGTAGTTATAGCTGACCTGGCTATTCATTTCCGCATGCTGCACCGGGTCGGGTTTTTGCAAGAGCGCGATTTCGGGGTTGATGGCAGCGTTGCAGACGAGGATATCAATGGGCCCGATAGTGGATTTCACTTGTTGAAAGAGGGAGATTTGCTGATCCCAGTCACTCACGTCGCATACATGGTAGGTTGATTGGAGACCGATTTTTGCACATGCCTGCTTCAGGTCATCTTCGCACAAATCGACTAGGACTACTCGGGCTCCGTTCTGAGCAAGCAGAGAGGCAGTGGCATACCCAATGCCTCGTGCTGCGCCAGTAACAATGGCAACGCGGCTGTCAACGGCATCCTTGACAGCCTTCGTATCGGGTCGTGGAACAGATGTCATCGTGGAAGATTGCAAGCGACAAAAAAGGGGAATGAATAAAGGCAATTGACTTTGCTTGCAGCTCAAAGCTGCTCAGGGTGGGAAATCCCAGTATTTATAAACATTGCAGGCCCACACGGACGCGGCATCTCCGCTTCCCGTTCCTAATAGCCTACTGTTCTAGCCGGATCCGAGGCACATGATTATCACTTTCTGTTCCTATAGGCTACTTCCAAATAGCAAGTAGGTTACGCGTCCATGGCACGCTTCGCTTAAACCAGGGAACTCCTAAAAATCAATTCTTTCTTCAAACGATATCTACTACAGTCAAAAACTAGTCATAGCTCTCTCTCGGTTGGCAATTGCTTTCTTCGTGAGGCTTATCGATGGAGCCATCGCCTCAAATCCATGAGGAAGACCAGGATACAGATGATATTCCGTGGGAATATTGGCCGCCACAAATCGTCGTATATAATCCAATCCTTCATGCACAAAGATATCTAGTTGGCCACAGTCCATATACAGCGGCGGAAGACCCTCCACACTCTCCACACGAGATGGTGCCGCATAGAAAGAAATCTCTTTTGTTCCTACATCAGGTCCAAGATACGCACTCCACCCGGTAGTATTATCGACCTCGTCCCAGAATGCTAACTGGCCAGCATGGTTGCTGTTAGTCCGATCGTCGATCATAGGATAAATGAGGATTTGCTTTGCGATGGGTGGGAACAGCGCTTCATCTCGGGCTAACAGCGTCAACGCAGCAGCCAATCCACCTCCAGCACTCTCTCCCATGACGGCGATGCGGGCGGGGTCAATTGATAGTTGACTTGCGTTCGCATGTAGCCATTTGAACACTGCCCAGCAATCGTTGAGTGGTGTCGGATAGGGATGTTCAGGAGCAAGCCGATAGTCGACTGTCAGGATTTGCACCCCAGTGTTCGACACAGATCTGATATGTGGCACAGAGCACTGCTCTGCACTCAGAGAGATATAGCCACCTCCGTGGATGTGTAGAATAGCGGGGTCGCCAACTGCTTGAGATTGGTGTCGATGGCGGAAATGATAGACAGTGACTTTGTATCCATCTTCTGAAGGGATTTGATAAACGATCCTTTCCATATCATTGGGAATTGGGGGTAGAGCGCTGGTCATAGACGCGGTCATTGCGCGTCTGGTAGCAACATCATGAAGGACAGGCTTCTTGAATTGGGCCAGCTGTTGCAGCATGGGGCCTGCTTCTTGAAGGAACTCGGAGTCATATTGTAAAGACATCCTGACTGACCGAATTGGGGGAATCAATGGCGTATTTTTCGAGTCCTTCAACAATATTTACCTCAAATCATTTCGCCCTCCACAATACAGTCATTTTAAACACCCACTTACTTTTCCGAGTCCCCGATCCGCCCCATTGTATTTTACTTCACACTACATCCGTTAAAACGCTTCATCCGTCATCCGTCTGATTTCCCTTCTCAACGGACCAAGCAGTGTTCCGTAGCCGAAGGTGCAGTAGAACCAGGGCTCCACAGTAAAAGTGGAGACATTTTCTTCAGGAAGCTGACAGCGAGACCCCAGGGATCCACATACTCAAAACGTGCTAGTACCGGATACTAGCAACCTAACCCGATCGAATCATACTATCCTCCATTTGCCTCGGTATATCGGAAAACAACAAGAACGTACGTGATTATTGAAAGGGTTGCGCAGACAATTGGCTACCGTGCAACACTCGTACACGAAAAGAAAACAATACACGATGCCCCTTCAGTTGCCTGATTTCGATGATCTACCGCCTGTTCATGGGATGCCCCAGGGTTGTGCGTGGGGAGTTTTTGATAAGGACGGCGAAAAAGATGTTTTTGGGACGTTGAATCTGTTGACGCTGGACGTGGTTAAAGCTGCGGCTGCAGAGGTGCGCCACGGGATTTCGGTTTCACTAAAGTAAGTTACTGTTTGCGAAAGTGGATGCTGTGATACTTTGCTAACCTTCCTAGTTGGCCTATTGGAAGTATCAGAATTCCTGGCTTTTTTCGAAAAAGTCTTGAGCACAGGGTCTTCAAACTTGAAGATAAGGAGGCCGATTTGCATTATGAATTTGATGACGAGGTATGTAACTCCATTCCAATCTTTGTCAATGCCATTTGCTAACGCGCATTAGGTTGAGTTCAATACTCAGGGAAGTAGTCAATGGGATAGCCTTTGTATGGTGGACTGACCTCGCAAAACAACAAACATCTGACTTATCAACAGGTCACTTCTTACATCTCCCGACTGGCACAGCATACAATGGTGCCAGACCAATAGCCGAAGACATGCAAAATCCATCCCCCTCAAAGCATAAGCTTCCAACATTGAACCGTGAGTCTTACTTGCTGTGAATAGCAATACCCGCATGTCCCTGACCATCGCAGACTGGCATGACCGTGGCTGCATCGCTGGACGTGGCGTCTTGATTGACTTCAAATCATACGCCGAGGCTCACGGCATTGAGTACTGCCCCTTCTCCGCATTCCGTATTGGAGTCTCCGACATCCAAGCCGTCGCATCATACCAGGGAGTCACGTTCAGATTCGGAGACATCCTTATCATCCGCTTCGGCGTGACAGAAGCATTAGGAAGCATGACTGGCGATGAGCAAGCAGCTGCAATGTCTAGTTACCAGGCATGTGGACTAGATGGAAGTGAGGAAATGGCTCGGTGGCTTTGGAATGAACATTTTGCCGCGGTGGCCAGTGATAATGTTGCCGTTGAGGCTATGCCGCCTATGATTGATGGTGTTGAACAGCCCTTGACACACCTCATTCTGCATCAGTGGTGTTTGCGTCTGTTTGGTCTTCCGCTTGGGGAACTGTGGTATCTTAAACCCCTTGCTGAGCAGTGCAAGGCACTTGGGAAATGGACCTTCCTTCTTACATCAGCGCCACTGAATGTGCCAGGAGCTGTTGGAAGCCCACCTAATGCTTTGGCTCTTCTGTGATTTAAAGACTTGTTGATATATCTTCTTTGATTAACTCGCATAGCATATTTCCATGTCCCCTTTTGCAATTGACTTGAATTGTTTCCTGGATCCTGTATGGACTTCTCCGATCTGAATAAGTAGATGTAGCATGTGACTCCCTGCACAAGCAGACCTGATGACATACCACCCTAGACTGTTTGCTAACTTAGTCATTTTTCAGCCAATATTAGTCACCAAATACTATATAAAATGGCTGCTCTCCTCCTTCCTTCTTCTCTGTCGCATCCATTTTCTATCATGATTATTTTTTCATCTTTGCCATTAGGCAGTTTAATGTTTCTTACATTTCAGGCTGATATTTCTTGTCTGCTATATATATATGACTACTATCGACTTTCCTAGGTATGCAAGTGTCCAGCACAAGGATGTCTATTAGTGAGTCCCTCAAGCTATCTATATCTATCAACACAGTCACCATTAACCCAGATGCCAGTCTTCAGTCCCCCTACAAATATTTGAGGACGGGTGACGTTGGTTTCAATACTACAGCCATCCTTGGCTGCAGTTCTGAGTGTCGACTCTACGGATCACACGGTCAAGATCGCAAGACAAGAAATGGGCTATGTGAAAGGCTATCGATGATGAAAAGTCAACCTCTAAGTCAAACTCTACGACTCCCCTAAGAATGTACAGAGCCAGCAAACACGAGCTACTTCAACTCCAGTACTGTGCCCGAACTGTCACCTGGGCATGGCGGTCTAGTGATGTGCCTGGCTTGCAGAGATTACTCCATACACCCGATGTACTCTGGGTGGAACGTCTTGCGATATCCGAATTGCTGTGCTTGAATTGTGATCCTCTCGTATGTTTGCGCTCGCGGCGTGCGATTTTATTACTTGCCTCGCAACGCTTCTCGCATCCAAATAGCCGTGTTCTTAGGCTCGCACAATAGCGCGACCCGCGAGAAAATTCAACCGATATCGCGCGCTTCCGAGATATACCTTGGTCTTAACGAGGGAACGGGTTCACCATACTGACTTTAAGCTCACGAGGGCGGGCTCGCGCTCGCGCCTGCCTTTAACGAGATCATCGGCATCGTCTCAGGCACTCCTCCTTCGAGAGCTCGTTAAATCGCGGTTGCAGCATGTCTCGCTTCAAGAAGGCTAATGGAAGGGTATGGAACTTACATCCCTGATTGGTTCCCTCGCTGCTTATACTGTCTATGTCTTCTCCGAGCGCTGGTATGATTAATGGTCTTTACGACCCAAAAAATATGCATTGCAAGTCATTTACGTGCCCAAATGCCCCAATTGGTATCCAGTGAGACTTTTCCAGGAATAAATACTCCGTACTCCGTACCACGATGAACCTCGTGGGTCTACTTTAGCCCCCAAAAGTTCGCTAGGCCTTGTCTATCCTGGCTACCATCACACATTTACCGCCCCCAACTTCGCCCGGTAGAACAACCACAGAATTTTGATCAATAGATATCAAGAAATGTATCATTGCCTCTAAGATTTATTTTGGCAAAACGACAAAAATAATTACACCTCTATTTGAGAATGTTCAGTGAAGATCTCTTCCCTAGAATGGACCAGCTTCGCGCTATCCCCAAACGACGATGTTTCTGACTCCCTCCTTACCCCGTTACGCATCTTACCATAAGAGGTCCTCACACTCGCGATTCGCTTATGTACTTGGAGCAAAGGCCCGTAAGTTGGTAGACATGCACAAACAATAGCGCACGCCAGCTCAACGGTAGTCCAGTCTAAGGATGCCGGGATATCACCTAACAGAAACAGATTAGCACTATCGTATAAACGGCCCCAGCGTGAATTGCCACTTACGGTCATAGCCCGTGGATGGAAGCCAACTAAACCAGACCCGCGCGGCACAGGTGACACAAACGCTGTTATAGATCAGCACTCCGTCTCCAACACTCTCCTCGTCAGGGTAACTCACAAACCACCCAATAGAAATACACCCATTAAACTCGCTCGCTTCAAAGCAGGCATTTGTAGGTTACGTACCATGAAAATTGGATGAGCCAAGATCATAATGTCAATGGGTATCTCGGCGATACCAAATCCAGCAATCATGGTGCCCTCCGGAATGCAAACATCCTTGTCGCGTAGTGTCTCATAGTTCCACATGGCTCGAACAGGATGGCACTCGAAAATAATCACGAAAAATGCAATAATGCACCAACAGGCGCAAATGCCCATGAGGATCCAGTTGATCCGCATAAATGAAGGAACAGAGAAAATATGGCGATAAAATATTAGGATTGAGAATTTCGTTGCTGTAATACCGAGAAGGAACAGAAGTTCCTCGACAAAAAGATACTAATTCGCGCGTTAGTGAGTGTGTTGCTATCTCGATACGACGTTTCAAGCTTACCTCCAAGAATCTGTTCATCTGGTGTTTCGTCATTAAGGTGAAATCGGACCCACCAGAGGATCCATTTCCTAATATGGCTAGATGAAATAGGTAATTTAGCCATGATGACGATTGGGGCCAAATTGCTGTAGGCACTTACCGTGTAGGAATGTTCCCTGGTTAGCGTAGAACAATGCAGCGGCGAGCAGAATAAGCATATCCTCCAGTAGAATGCCTTTGTGGACCTTGCTTCGAGCCCATCCTCGTACACATAGAGCAAGAAAAACCAATACTATCATGGAGGCCGAGACTCTTAATGACATAGAGCCTGTCGGGTCAAGTTGTACCTCAGTCATAGTTGCGGAGGTGTTTGCTAGGATAAACCAGATGAGGAGAAAGTTGCTGAAGGCATCTACTTCAACTTGAAGTGAGTGAGGGAGAAAGGAATAGAAATAAAATTATATTGTCAGACGGCTGGGGCCTCGATGAATAAGATATCAAGTTTTGCAAAGTTATGTCGACATGTTTTATCGAGAACAGACCCCAAAATTGCTTATTGTAACACAGCTTTGCCACAGCGTATACCTATTGTGGAGATACTCTGAGTTGTTACGACGATGATGGGCGAAAAGGAGGGCCTGAGTGGCAAATCTTTTGTTGAAGAATGCCTATTCTTCACAGCCATGTGGGTTTGAACTGTGTGGAACCCACGTGGAATTGATTAAATACGCTACTAAATTTGGCTTCCTGGGTTTTGATTGCTCGATGTATGATTACAAGGAAATGGAAGGATCCAAGCTAACAGAGTAAACATTTTCGTCACAATATGGCTTTCAGCTTCAAACATCTACGTCGAAGTCTTCCCAACTCTCTAAAGCACTTGTGCAACTCTTCCACCAGCTTTGCATGCCGCCGAGATAGATAAGTGGTTCTCGCCGCTTCCCTGGAATATTAGCCCCCATATACCAAGAGTCTGTCTTCGGATACAACGTATGATTGCTGACAGCAACAACTTGCTCTCGCCACGCCTCAGCAGCTTGCTGAGTTGGCTCAATGGACCTAACATTCTTCTCCTGCATCTTAGATATGGTCTTGCAAATCCAATCAACTTCCATCTCGATGAAAGGCGGCCCGTTAGCCAAGGATGTTGGAGCCTGGGGGCCATACACCATGAAGAAATTAGGCGCGTCAGGGATCATCAGGCCCAGGTGGGTCAAAACACCATTCTTCCATTTCTCGGACAGAGGAACCTGGTTCTTGTCCGTGATCGCGAGGTCCAACAAACTACCCGTGACAGCATCGTAGCCCGTAGCAAAGATCAACACATCTAGGTCGTGGTGCTTGGTTTCTTCGCTGTTGCCTGTGACCATGCCAGTGTGATCGAAGTCGACGATCGGCGAGTGTTTCAAATCATGCAAGGTCACATTGGGTCGGTCGATCATCTCGTAGTAGTCCTGCTCTAGACTTGGTCGCTTGGTTCCGACTAGCATTTGCTGCTTCAAGGGTGCGACAAGATCCATTTTGGTGCGATCTGTCATGCGGGCACGAGTCCTTTGCACCCAGTAGTCGTAGAAGATAGCATTGGTCTTCTCGTCGAGAAGAAAATCGTAGTAATTTGAAACCAGAAAGCTGTAGCCGCCACGATCCCAAAGTTCATCAAAAAGTTCCTTTCTCTCCTCTGGGGTTGCTTGATGCGCAGATTGAAATCGGGTGTTATGTGGGAAGCCAGCGGCGGAGCTGTAGCAACGATCAAAGAGACAGTCGTAATAACCTTTCATCATTTCGGCCTCCTCGGGTAAAATAGATCGCTGTTTCATGGGAATGGCAAAACAAGGCGTGCGAATGAAAGCTGTGAGCTCACAATCCTCCTTGGCGAGTGTCTGGATGATTTGAAGACCCGAAGCGCCATTGCCAACAACTCCAACACGCTTCCCCTTCACATTGAGATTCTCGGGATAGTCGGCAGCATGAACCAGTTGACCGCCATACTTTTCCAAGCCATTGAAACGAGGGAAGTGCTTCTTGTAGGAAGACCCGGTCGCAGCGATGACATACTTGCAAGAGGCGGTGAGGCCAGTATCTGTAGAAACGTTCCAACGACGACTTGCAGTGTCATAATTCACACTAGTAACGATGGTATTGAAGAACGTATCTTGGCTCAAGCCCAAGACTGAGTCAACATGCTTGAAGTAGCGTCGCAGTTCTTCATCGCCTGGAAAGCGCTCGGACCAGTTCCAACCTTTGTATACCGCAGGAATATTGAACTGGTAAGATGGCATTTCCGTGTCGACACGAGCACCCGGGTAGCGGTTCCAGTGCCATACGCCGCCAAAGGCACCGCCGGCTTCGATCAATTTCACGGACAGGCCAAGATTGCGGAGCTTGTAGAGCGAATTGCAGCCGCCAAAGCCACCACCGATAACGATGGCGTCAGTCTCGATATCGCAGTCTGTTCGTGTCATAATTTTTCAGTCGCTGCGCAGTTGGGGTCGCAACATAGGATCCAAATTTTAGGTCTTGAAGATTAAATAGGAGCCCCCGGTTGCAGTCTTGGACTGGGAACAAGAGATATCGTGAGAAGATCCACACTCTCGGCTGTCGGAAGGTCACTCAAATTGGCCCGGCTTCTTAATATCCGAGCCTGTTAACTATGAAGATGATAATGCCGAGATGGATATTGTGCAGATATAGATCTGACCGAATAGGAAGCCCACTGCGACAAGGTTTCGTGTGGCGCCCCACATCGGCACCACGGCTTCTCCGCATTATAGCGCCATAATAAATCCCCCTAATGCGGGAGGTCCTTCCAATAAGCCTTGAGCATTGATTTGGGTCGGAATGGCGTGCCTCCGTATCCGAAATTGGGGTAAGTAGCCAGCAGTGGATCAGATGTTCATTCAAGCACTGTAATGATATTGTCAAATCGACATTAAAAGCATCCACTGCAGCGTCGTAATACTAGTTAATCAAACCTCAGTTTTACTGAATCGCAGAAATGGCGCCCATTGTCAAAGGAACGGCTTTCATCACTGGCGGAGCATCCGGTATGCGTTCTAGCGTGGCACTTGAAGGAATGAATATTAATTCAATATAGGTATCGGTAAGAGCACTGCAATCGCCTTCGCGCAGAATGGCATCAGCGCATTGGCTCTGGTCGACTTGGATACATCACTTTTGGAAGCCACCCGTGATGAAATCCGGGCTCAGTTTCCCCTTGTCGCTGTTGAGACTTTTGCAGCCAATGTCGCAGATGAAGCATCTGTCGATACAGTTATCACCAAAGTAGTGGATCAATTTGGTGGTATAGAAATTGGTATCAACTGCGCTGGTATTAGTGGCACACCCACCCCAACTCACCTGATGTCCCTGGTCGAGTGGCAGAAGGTGATTGATGTCAACCAAACCGGGGTGTGGCTTTGTCAAAGGGCTCTCATTCGACAGATGTTGAAGCAAGAGTACGTTGTCATCATATGATCGAAGACCACGAGTGGCTGACATCTTGTAGACAGCGTGGTATCCGCGAAGGTCGTGGAGTTATTGTCAACGTTTCGTCGATGTTTGGGGTTGGCGGCCCTCCAGGTCCTTTTAGCATCCCGCACTATACGGCAGCCAAACATGGTACGTCTCGATGCGCCCAGTACTCGTAACATGCTGACAAGAATAGCGGTGGTCGGTGTCACAAAAATGGTATATTCATTCGCCTCTACCGTTGTAGGCCTCGCTAATGATTCTGTAGGATGCCAAGGCGTATGCCCGAGAAGGGATTCGCATCAATGCCATTTGCCCGGGATTCGTTGACACCCCCATTATTGGTGAACAGATCAAATCCGGTGCAATGAATCCTCAATTTGAAATGACACCTATTGGACGTCCGGCACATGTGGAGGAGATATCCGATGCGTTGCTTTTCCTATCATCCCCAATGAGCAGTTACATGTGCGGTGCAGCCCTGGTGGTTGATGGGGGGTATACTGTTTAGACCACGCACATGTAAAAGCTTTTAAATAGGGGTACATTGTTCGTTACTCTTAGAATTAGATTCCTTGTCATAGTTATACAAGCATGATATCGAAATCAGCCTCTTTGGCAATCTCCTGCCAATGAATATCCCTATATGGCCCAAACTGCTCTCGCCGATGCCAGAGAGTCTTCACAATTTCACTGAGAATATTTATACTCTGGATTCCATGCCGGCTTTTGCGATCAAAGGAAGCCATCATTCTGGCTTTAAGATCTGGCCTCTCGCATTCTGCTGCCACAACAAAACTGGCCCAGTTGTAGGCACAGCCACCTTTCCTGTCCAGAGTCAAAGTTTCGACTGCCTCTAATTCTTGTACTGCCTTTTCAACGATGTCCTGGACTTCATTCAAACCCGCGTGTCGTAGTGTTCGTCGGAAATATATAATGGAGGCATAATAAAATGAGTTCAGAGCATGTTGAATGATAATGGATCCAGGGAGATCAGGCCTTGAAGGGCAAGGGAAGTTGAGGTAAAGCTGTAACTCTAAGCGATCCAGTTCTTCTGTAGTGATCAACGTATTGGAATCGACGATTGCCATAATCCGTGCCAGTAATTGCACCAAGAGTGGTGTGACACCATGCGACCGCTCAAGATAGTGACGCAGCTCCGATGGCCCATCAAGAAGCGACATCAACTGTGTGGACATAGGCAAGCTGCAAAGCGATGAAAGAGACAAGTAACTCTGAAGCAAACGAGATGCCGTTGGGCTTCGTATCCAGCCGTCGTGTATCTCATTTTCTAGAAGGCCAAGGCCACCAGCCACATGTGCCCTCCATCGACTTCGTCGTCCGGACATTGCTTCAGCCGTTATGCAGGTTAGGATGGCAGCTAGTGTCGGTTCATCAAGACGTTTTGCTCGTTGGAGGTTTTCCCTCAGGTGCCGCAACGCAAGTTGGTCATGATGCATTGCAAGGGACTGATATCGAGGGTCACGTCGCAGATGAAACAAGCTGAAGGCCGATGAGGCACAAATAGCGTGGTAGATGGAAAGATGAATATTGGATTCTGTCGGAGAACCTTCAAGCGCTTTCAATGCCAGTGGCATGAACAGTGTCCGACAGGGGTTATCAGGGGTATCAATGAGAAGCATATTCCCGCTTAGAAAGACGACCCAATGGTGGACCAGTTCGGTTTCCGGTCTTGGAAGTTGTGAGGAATTAAGTGACGTGATAGGAGGAAGTGTACATGACATGGAAGAGGTCTTGTCCCTGCTGGTGTCACAGTCAAGATCTATAATAGTGTTTCGGGTACCAGAAGGAACAAGAGCTGTGTCAGAATAAGCTCGGTCGAAATGATCGTTCAGCACCGGTGAAAGTGATGTTTCAGGTCTGGTCGACTTGACAGTAATATGCGAGACCTCGATGCCGGGTATGGAGATAGGTTGATTCACTTCTCCGGGGTTAGCCGTTGATGTGTATGAATTAAGCGAATCTGCAGGGAATTGCTCAAGTGCTGGCTCACCCCTACTCTCAGTTACCAGCGAAGATGGAATTCTTGAGTCGAGCTCAACCACCTGCTTGGGGTCGGGTTCAGGGCTAGAGGCGGAGAACACCGAGAAAGGCCCCCGTTGCTGGGCACTCCCGTCGCCGGAGCTTTCATCCAGCTCCGCCAAAAGCGCTGTCACGGCGGCAGAAGACAAGTCTTCTGAGGATTGTGATGTCGATTGGCATACCTGACGACGATGGGATTGACTGCCTGCAGTTTGAGACCATCCTAGACGCATGCCATACCCCTGACACTGCCAGCCGCTACGGCGACAGCGACGGCAATGCGGCTTCTCGTCGTCGCATTTGACTTTGCGGGCCCGACAGGTCCAACATCCTGTAAATGTTTTGGTGCGGGATTTTGGGGTCCTCACGGTTTGTGATCTCTCGGTCATTCCCACGAAGTTCGCCGATGGAGGGAGAATATCGGGGTGTTGAAGCGGGATGACCAAAATTGTTCCCATTTGCCCCCCGCAGCGGCAATTACTCCATGGGAAAGATTTTCAAATTTTGGTACCTGGACACGAAATCAAAAGGCATTGCCTTTCCAACTTCCGTATGAGGCATTTTATTCGGGTTTGCAAATTCCTTCCTGATATTTGCATTCCCCAGTTGCACTCAAATTCTACGCTTTTGACAGCACGTCTGGCGCTTGCCACCCAGAACGAGAGAATTCCATCATAGATATCCTCTGTTCCCGCTAAAATCTTACATTTAACGGATCAATTGATGATGGGTCTCATTCCTCGGTTTATCAAAATCAGGGAATGATAGAGGCTTTCCAGTTATTGCCTCGTATATCGTGTCGCACTCGGACAGTCTTGGTAGACGGCGCTAGTCAGTAGTAACTCACTCGCTGCGACGCCAGTGAAATAGCGAACTCCGACCGAAGCCACTTCAGCAGACATACCTATATTAAGCGAGGCAGCAGGTCTATTCAGTTCATTCTATGATCTTGGAGTTCCATCATTCGTATATTTAGTGCAACATCTACATGTCATGGTGAGATATGTCGTGAAAGTTGGAAATGGATCAGACCTGGGAGAAATATATACCCCAACCAGCTCTAAATGATCGATGATGAGACCCATAGACCTCGGCAAGTGTGATGGACCTGGTGTCACATGAACTTTCAAGCAACTAAAAAGCGCGATTCTTTCACATTGAATACTTTTCCTTCCATCATACCTTCCGACCGCCTTACTCTTTCCTTCCTATCTTCTTTACTCTCTTCTCTATATAACTCTTGCACTCTTCCTCTATTCATATTTGGGTCCGTAAAGGACACCCTACTCGAGGTTCTTGATCCGAACCACTCGGCGGATATGACGGTCCTTAAACACCCTTCCGCCATAATCGAGGAAATCCAGGTATCTTCGTCAGCAGCGACCTGGGTCTGTCTTTTCGGCACATATGAATCGAGATGATGGGCTGTATTTACCGCTGCGATGACGGCGAGCTCAGGCGGCGGTAGGATTTCATGATGTCTATTACAAAAAGGAGCGCGAAAATTGAACATCACGAAATTAGCTGAATACCCTCACCAATTGCACTTGGAATTAGCGCGTAGTTTTGATTCAGAACACAATGCTATCTGGAATACTGAAGGACATCGCATCACCTCTCTTAATTCACGTCAATAAGTTATACGAGATAAAGCTTCATTAGTCATGATAGAAGTACGAAAAGGTAGGTTGATGGATATCACTCTTGAATCACCTTCATATTCCCGCGCAGTCTACAGAGTAACGTGAACAAGTAGGTACTTGGGTATGTACTCAATCATATTACACTTTGAATCGTGAATACTGCGCTACTATTTTACAGTTCCGACAACATGTCTACATGCCAGGCATGGAAGATAATCATTTATGATATCGAAAGAGATAAGTCCAGTGTCAAACTTGAAAGTCAGTGATATGTTGGCGATCATGGAGTTTGTACCTAATTATATCATAATCTTGGGCTTGTCAGACCAGGCTGTGGCCTGCTATACATTACTCCGGCAGGGTCCACATCCGAAAAGCCCTCGACAAAATCTGCTCGCCTGCATCGGGACTGAACCCATGAATTTCTCTGAAAAGGCTGTGAATACATGTTATATTTCGAAATGGCAAATTGAAAGGAATTCAGCATAATCAGAGGTGGTGATCCTTCCAAGGTGCACCATGCTCCCAATGTCCCGTCCAACAGAGCCGGAGCCGGCAAGCCGATTCTTAAATTAGGTACTCCGATAAGAAGGGTGATCGCCCCAAGCTATAAGCCACGCTCCACTTATATGCTTCTTGCTAGCTCTGTACCCTGCTAGGGGGCCGGGTAAAGATTTATCGGAATGACCCGACGGAATTCGGAGCAGTGTCAAGCTGCAAGTTGTCACCATTTGCAGGAGGAAAATTGTAGTTATAGCTCCTGAGCTGGTTGCTTGGAGACAGGAAAGAGATCTGATTTCCTGCTGTGCCTTGGACGTTAATACAACGAGGACGGCACGAGCCCAGCGTTCCTCTCCAAAGGAAATTACTTGGACGACAGTCCTATTTCAATACAGCAATCGATGAATTAAAGGCTGTTCCAAGCATATTGTCTCGCATATGGCCCCACGTCACTGTTATAGATTTACCCACACTGTCACTGTTTGGGCAACTTTCCTAGTTGCAAAGCAGTAGCTAGCTCACCAGATTATTAGGTTGACAATATCTGAAGGGTCCTACTTGAAAAGTAGTTTGTCGAAGTGACATTGCAGTATGAAGACGCGTAATGAAATATGAATGAAGCCAGCAAGTGGGTAAGCCAAGATCCTGGATGTCACAGTGGAAACATTGAAGAAAAAAGCAGGGAACAATGATCTATCAAGCTGGAAGGAAGATCCACATCGGCTAGCATTCTAAGTGCCCTGAGCTTAAGACAGAGTCGTCATCATCGGCACTTTACCAGTCCAAAACGAACCAGGCAATCGGCCTTTAGTGGGCCTATATGCAACTAGGGACCAAATAGAACACCCTGCTTCCGGTTCCCAGACCCTCAGTCCCCATATAG
Source organism: Penicillium tannophilum (assembly GCA_028829675.1). Lineage (NCBI taxonomy): Eukaryota > Fungi > Ascomycota > Eurotiomycetes > Eurotiales > Aspergillaceae > Penicillium > Penicillium tannophilum. The sequence goes on from JAQKAK010000011.1 coordinate 670,738, forward strand.
CTGGTGGTAGAGGAGTACCAAGTGGAAGTGAGTGGATTTTGCCAAGCAACACTGAATTAGTCCTTTCTGTCCAAAAATAAGCCAGCCGGTCATGGAAGTAATATATAAGACGTTGGCTCTTTGAGTCTCACAACCAGCAACCTCGTTCAGCTGAAATCAATTTAGAAAGTGTACCGACACTTCATCCACTCGTTCATCTTGATAACATACTCCTTGAAGTTTCCCAGACAACAAACATGTCAACCACCACCACCGCGACCACCACCTCGGCCTCGGCCACCTCCAGCTGCTACGCCAAGCTGTACGATATCCCGGTGCATGATGCCGCATGCGCAATGCCGATGAAGAGCAACTTCTCGTCGGTCATGAGCAGCTGCTGTGGCGAGGCATCTGTCGTCGAGTACGATGACTGCGACTACTACTGCCTGGCGCAGGGACAAACTGTTGGCACTCTTGCCGAGTGCCTGGAAAAGGGTTCGGAGGCTGGCGATTTCTGGTGCAACACCAACGCCAATGCTACAGCCACTGCGACAGCTACCGCTACCGGTACTGGAGTCGTGACCCTCGGTGCCACCACAACTGGTGCAGACTCGACAGCCTCTGGCACCTCGACTGGTGCTACTTCGACTTCGACTTCGACCTCTGCTGGAGTTGTTGCCTATCGTCCCCTCTCGAAGTCTGCCATTGGCGTTGTTGGTATTTTGCTGGCCGGATCCGCTGCTGGTCTTTTTCTCTGAGCCGACAATTGAGCATGATAGTGATTGAGGAAGTGGCTATACTGCATCTTCCAAGGCTAGCCGTATAGTGTTGCTAGATGTGGGGCTTCTTTGAGTGATAGTTGGTGTGCTGTGATTCTTCTCTTCTCTTCTTCGGTGCGGTATTGAATCCAAATTCCTTGCCCACACTTTGTTATTTCTTCACCAATGTTATTCGTTTGGAAAGACCGTTCTAGATGCGTAATAGTTTCTCTATTGAAAGTCACTCGCGTATTAAGGATACCTGACAAGACATCAAGAGATTGTCTGAATCAATAAGTCCCAAATTATGGAGGAGACTCGTCTATGTACACGGACAGAAGCAGTAAAAGTACAAACCCATTTGCACACCCCGTTTCCCAACCCACGCAGAAATGCGAAATATGGATGCTTTGAGCGCCGGAGTGAAGAGAGATCCGTAATGGAATAATAAAATAAAGAAACAAAAGCCGTTGTAATACATCGCGGGTGGAGAGACGGGAGGTGTGGGGTTATAAACCACCGCCAGTGTCGTTGGGGACCGGAAAGGGTATGAGAGGTCGGTTCACCAGAGGATCATGGGAGGAAAAGAGAATTTGCCCGGGAATTTTAGATTTAGAATAAGGCTTTGCGTGCCACCTGTCGGGAGTTAGCGGAATTCATCTTGAGATCGGGAGATGGGGAAAACATACGGTCCAAGTGCCAGCAATGGAAGCGACAATACCGCCAGAGATCATCATAGGCTTCAAACCGCGAGTACTCTTAAACAGCATTCCACTCAATGCACCCGCGACGACACTGTTCGACGCATCGTGCTTGCCACGCGCGTAACCGATTGCCGAGTTGAAACCGTTGTAAACCATCGCGACAACACCGGCGGAGTTACCGAGGAACGGACCACGGCGGGTAATCGAGTTAAGGACACCGTTCAGACGAATCTTCGGAGGGGCGGTAGCTGGTGTCTTGTTCAATCCCTCGGCCAAACCCCATGCACCTCCGATGGTCAGCGCAGCCAAGTATGTGGTGCCAGCACCGTAGCAGAGGTCGTCGGACCAGCCGCGAGAGGGCAAAACTGAGCGAGAACCAGGGGTCTCATCAAGGGCGGTGTCTTCGAGGGAGAGGTAATCGAGGGTGTCCTGGTTCAGGCCAGCCAGGGGATGAAGTCCTGAGGGATCGGGAATGGCGATCTCGGAAAGGAAGGCAGTCGCATCTTGCGCGGTCGATGGGTCGAAAGTGGGAGTCTGATCCTGCTTGCGACCACTGATGGAGTCCCAGATAGCCATGATGAAGGGGGGGAGGTCGGTCGATAAGATTACTAAAATACAAGATGAAGAAAGAGATGTCGACGTTCCCTTGAATCACGCAGCTCCACTGTTCTCGCGCCAGCAAAAACTTCGGTCCCGTGATCGGCGGCTCTCGGGGCTCGGATATATAGTGGTGCCGACACTAGCCCTAATATGGCATCACACGATAAAACTGATAAAAAATTAGTGCCTGAGGCCACCGCGGGGATCTTCACGATCTTTTGGAAATTGTGATCCATTCAAATTAATTCATACGGCTTCAGAACGTGTTGAATTGATTCTCTTGATGGCCATGGACCGCCACTCATCCCAAGGAGTGCAAGTCCCTTCCACTGCAAGCATGGAGGCCATCGCACAAAATATAGAAATTTTGTCTGAAAAGACACTAAGAGATATCGCCAAGGGCCCATTGATCAAGTTTACCCTGACATGTGATGATCAGGAGTGAGTTGATGTTTCCTTTTTACTGCTATATCTCTCAATGAATACTGACTTCGGCAAGGCAAGTAAATCGAGTATGGCAGTCGCTGAGCAAGACACTATCATCGCCATCTCTTGATCACCTGCATACAACCTCTGCATGCAATGCGGCATCTGCCTTCCTGGATGCAGCTGCCAAATCTCCGATTAAAGAGACCAAGCAACTTGCTTTGTCGCCAGAAGTATGGCTCGCCGTCTTTAATGTTTTCATGACTAGATATGAGGACGTGAGGCCCAAGCCATTGAAGCAGCTATTGGCCTCTCTCACGACCATCTTGGTCAAGCACTACAAGGGAGAAACCAGAATCATGGTACAAAATGCCGTTCTGCAGTCAATTCTTCCATGCATTATCCTGGGTGAACCACGCTCTCGGTTAAAGGGTTCTCTCGTTTGCCTGGAGATGTTCATCCGAAAGGGTGCCATCTCTCCTTCTGAGTTGATTCCCTTGGTTAGAAGCTGGCTTGTGGAATCTCGCGACCAATGGGTCTCATCCTTCAAGAAGGACAAAGATGCGATCTATCCCGGCGTGTCCGATCCCACAATTATGTCAAGCGAGCCATCGGAGGAAGTGGCAGGAAGAATACTTGTTCTTGGTCTTTTGACCCAAACTAACAACCGTGGCATGGCTGGAACATCAGGTAATATCCTGGCTGCTTTCCTGCAAAAGCTGAAGGCAGAAAGCCCCGAGAAGCAAATGTCGGGAATTTGGATTCACCCTGCGAGACATATGCTGCTGCAAAACCTAGACTCCGTGGAAGTCCTTTCGATCCAAATTATGGAACCTATCTTCAACAGTGACCCAGCTGGCTTCCTGCCTTTTGTTGAAACTCTCCCTTTGCGCAGTCTGATTGCTGGTGATATGACTGAGGGATCACAGTCAGAATACATGCTTCTTTTTGTCTCTCTGCAAGTGGGAAAGAAGGTTAACCTGGTGCATGACGACTGTAAGTTTGATTTGAACCCTTCTTAGAATTCCAAAGTATATCCTAACCATTCTAGATGACTCCTCGAAAAAGGCCAGCTCTAACAATTTGGTCTTGAAGAGTGAAGTTATCGGAAACTTCTTGCTTCACCGAGATCCGACTATCCGAGTGGCAGCCTTGTCACTACTCATTACAGCATTCTCAACATCGAAGCCATTCACAAAGGCTGCCACCAGTGCCATTCTCAGAGGCCTCCCATCTATGCATGCGGACTCTGACGCCTTTAGTCGAGGAGAGATCATGAGTCTTACCCGAAAATTCATTATTCGTCTGAAAAGTGGCATCTTGCCGGAAGAGGGAGCTTCGGTAACACCAAAGACGAAAATTGGCAATGGCCCTACTACATCGCCAGAGAGTGATTCTGAGACGAAGAAATTCTTAGGCGACTATGTCGACTTTATTCAGAGTGATCTTTGTGTCACCGCATCCTACCCTCGCCATATCACCGCATTGAAGGCCCTAAAGCTACTGCTGGAGTCTGGCCTTGACGGACGAACAACCCCCAACCTTATTAAATCCGAAGTCCAGACCCGGTGGAATATCCACTTGAATGTATTTGACTCTCGTCTTCTCCGATTGCTGGTAGATCTTCTTTTGGATCCGTTCGAGGAAGTTCGACAAACATCTCTCTTGATCATCAATTTGTTTCCTTCCGATATTCTCATCGGGGGTCTTTCGGATGATGCGGGTCCAGTGGGCATGCGCCTGACGGACGCTCTTACTAGAGCGGAAAGCCTTGCAAGCAAGACAAGCCGCGCAGACCATGCGGACACAGTCGCCCGTCTGTACCATATCTTTTTCTCCGCGGCTCCGTCGCAGGCTGCATCTGAGACTACCAATGACTGGTGGGCAACCAAATACTCAGTTGTCGACACTATCCTGAGTCGACTTGAAGAACGTCTTTCTTCTCCCAAGGGATTGTTCAACTCTGCTATGCAACAGGCTCCTCTTCACGGATACATGTCTGGGCTTCGTTACATCATTCTCGTTCCCGACTTCTACTCTCTTATATCGGTGGAGTCTAAACCTTCTACCTGGAAGTCTGTTCATGACAGAATTGTTTCGATCTGCGATAGTGTCTGGCAAGAGGTGAAGCCTGTACTCTGCATTGACTCCCCAGAAGGCCATTCCGATCAGCCCCTGGAAGACTTTGAAGTCGGACCAAAGGATATTCTCTCCTATTCCTGGAGATCCTTGCGAGAATCGAGTCTCTTGTTACATGCCACTATGACCAATATAACCTATGGGCCGGCGGGCGATCAGGGTCTTCAGCGAGCCGACTTCGAGAATGTCGGCCGGGTCAGCTTCACTCAGCTAGCTGAACTTCGCCACAGGGGTGCTTTTTCTACCGTGTCCACGACATTCGCCACTTGCTGTCAGCGATGCACTGACTCCAAGGATACATCTATCCAGGAGCTCCCAGTTCTTTGGTATCAAGAAGCCAAATCCACCATTTTTGAGTCCGCTGCAAAGCTCACTCGACGATCTGCTGGCTTGCCTGCCTTGGTCACTGGCGTTCTTTGCTCCAGCCCTGGAACACCATTCTTCAAGCAGGCGTTTAATGAGCTCTACGAGATTTCGCGTCTTCCCGTGGATTATGATAAGGATCAACAGTATTTGAGACTGCCGCAAGTTCACGCAATGAACTGCTTGAAGGATATCTTCGTCAACAACAAGCTTGGACCCCATACCGAGGCATTCATCATGCCAGCACTCACTCTTTCTGCTGAGAGAATTGGCTCCCCAATGTAAGTGCCTTTCTTGAAACAATAGTCATATGTGTCAGCTAACAGATTTCAGTTGGAATCTTCGCAACTCCGGATTGATGCTGTTCCGCGCTTTGTTGGTTCGGATGTGTCGCTTTGTGCTCGGCACAGGAGCTGGTTTTGGTGGTATTTCTGGTTCTGAGCCTGGGTCTAAAATCTCTTTCCCCAAATACCCGGGATTGCTTGAACTGCTGTCCAGTCTTCTTGCGCCAACCGCAGGAACCACCGTTGAGGGAACCGACATTGTGACTGAGCGCATTTTCCCTGCTCTTGAATTAATTGGAGAGAAAGTTCCAACATTTGATGATGACGATACCATGCTGCGTGGGCTGGTGCTTGAGCATTTCAAGAGTCCCGTTTGGGCTATCAGAGAGCATGCAGCTCGTGTCTACGCATCATTGCTGACTCGCACCAACATTCTTAAGGATTCATGCGATCTGGTTGACCTTCTGAAGGGCGAGATTACAGAGAACTACTTGCATGGAACAGTGCTCTGTATTCAGTATTCACTTCGCCGCTTTGCGGCCAGTACCGACGTGTTTTGGACCTCCCAGCTGGATGACCTCCTGGCCACTATTCGCCATGTTTTGGCAACAATCTTCCCATTGGCCAAGTCTCCGTTTGTTGCCACAGCACTGGTCGAGATTTTGAATGACACCTTGGAGCGTGGTGTCAAAACTAATGTTGAAGAGCATATCGTGTCCTTCATCACCAGTGTGTTGGAAGAACACGATCTTAATGGAGTACTAAGTGACGTCTTCGACGCCTCGCAAAGAGGTTGGAATTTGCAGAGTGGCACTCGGGCTTCTTCTCTTTTCAGGAGAGCTCTTACGTGGTGCAAGATTTTGAATACTTTTGCTTCTCGTGATTGGAGTTCAATTCCATCTTTCTTCAATGGGGTCGCGGCCTTCGATGCTGATGCTGCCAATTGGATCATTGAACGACTTCAAGAAACACTTGGAGAGAAAGGAATATACCACAAGCCTTTGGCTGATCTTTATTCGTCCGTCATCGTTGGTGACTACACATCCGACGTGAAAACAGTCGCTGCCTCAAGCTTGGCCTCTATCCTCGAACACTTGTTGAGCTCTCAAGTGAAGTCTATCCCAGAGCTGGCACTCCCTTGTGACAACCTGATGCAAAATTTCAGACCTGATCTGGCCATTGAAGAATGGAACCGCCAGGCTACCGATGCGGAACTTCGCTTGCAAGGCTGCCTTCTCGCCATACAAGTCATTTCGAGTGGAGATCAAAACATGTCTGCATTCAAGTCCACCCTCCATAGCTGGGCTATCAAATTGCGCTCAGCTCTCAGCGAAGAAACCGTAAGTCACGCTCAATCATTCGAAAATAGAATGGTCTAACATGGTAACGTAGGAATTCACAACCCGGTATGCCGCTGTGATGTCTATCCAAAGCTTTTCGCTCGGCCTCCGCCCGACTGATAGCTCACCTCGGGTTGACGGTCCTTTACTGGATATCTACTTGATTTTGTATGACATGCTGAACGATGATGACGAAGAGCTTCGGGATATCGCTGCATCAACTGCATCATGGGTGCTGTCGTATTCCTCCGTTTCGCCCCGTACTGCAGTGGCTCTTGGACCGTTGAATGCCAGCTCCCTTCTTGCCACATTCATTACTGATCACTACTCTGATTCCCCACAGTTGGCGAGACGAGTCATCCGATACCTCACGGGTCAAAATCAGCGTATCAGCGGCTCCGATGAACAAGCTCAACTGGTGTCAGTGGCAGATCTTGTTGCTGAGTATTGCCAAGAGAGCACTGTCTTGTTTGTGGAGGAGAAACAAAACCTTTTTATTGACGATGTGAGAGAGATTGACATATGGTCCAAAGCACTTCTGCATCTTCACAAGGGAGCCTACCCTGAGACTCTGGTTCGCCAATTCTCGAACTGGGTCTCTGAAGGTTTGGAGTACCTTTCAAAGCGTGTCAGTCAAGAAGCTGGTCAGGACGGACTTCTTGGTTGGGTTTCGAAGCCCGAGTCATTCATTCTGGGAGTTCGCATTATTAGTATTTCCGCTGCACTCGCATCTAATGAGTTCGCAGCTCCACAGTACCTGGATGTCGATCCTAGTACGTTGAAGAAGCAGCTCAAATTGCTGCTTGATGCTGGTCGAGGTGCCTCGGCGCATGATGACTGGCTTTCAAGGATTACATCTGGAGTGAAGTCCAGCGTTTAAATATCAGATTCGGTATAGACAAAAGCACTTGAATGTATTTTCAACCCGTTCAATTTTGCCCAGATTTCTTAATCAATATATCTGTGGCCCTTTTTATTTGAATCTTGCATCAACTCATATACTCACGGTTACAAGTTATTTCCCACAAATTTTATCACCAACTTTGTGACTTTCTCATACTCTTGATCCGCTTTCTCATTTCTGTTTCTCCTAAATCCTCCTCACGCTCCAGAAACTTCAAGTCACGTCTTCATCATTGAAGCCAACCCCACACCCGGTTCGCACCCTCTTGCGTGATTGACAGTTCTTCATTCCTTTGCCTACGATGAAGGGAAATATCCTCGTCACAGTGTTGATCTGTGTTTTTTCCCTCGTGATATTTCTTGGGTTTCTGAGCTACTTCTGGTACGCGCGTCGTGTTAAAGTCGGTGTCCTGTTTAGCAAAGCGATGGCACCAGGGCAAAGGAGAGTCGGCCGAGAATTCCAGCGTCAAGGCTATCGTGGCCAACGAGATATTGAACGACAAGCGCCCCTCCAAGTTCCTCGATACACCAGCACAGGGTGGTCGCGAGCACGTACTCGAAGTCGACCTCGCGAGGAATCCCGCAACCCAGGTTACTTGATCGTCGAGGAACCACGGCCAGGCGAACGTCCGAGAGTCACTCGCTACTCTCCAGGGCGGGTAGCCATGTCTTTCGATTACAACGGCGAGGGAAGGAACCAATATCGAAGCAATAGCCGCTTGCGAAACGAACTTGAACACCGCAACAGACACGATACCCTCAGACCCCCGGAAGGCGTTATAACCAAAGAATCCATCCACAAATGGGCCTCCAAAACTCATCCCAATGGATCCGGATGGGAAGCTTTATCCCATGGTCAGAAAGAAGAGCACCATGCCAGTCATCATGATGGAAAAGCAGGAAGTCACAAAAAGGAATCCAACTGGGGTCACGGCAACGAAGGTCATCATAATGAAAAAGCGGGAAGTCACAAAAAGGCATCCAGCTGGGGTGTCGGCAACAATGACAATCAGCCCAAGGGCTCAATCCACAGCCCGAAAAAAGCCACTTCAAAAAATGGCAGCAAGGCAATTTCCACGAAATGGACCCAAGTAAGCAAGAAAGTGAGTCACCAACAAAGCGGAATTGAAAATCACAAAATTGACAGAAACTCAAGAATAGTGACCACAACAACGGAAACTCCAAGAAGAATAACCAGGGAAATGACCCAGACACCTGGGTAAGCGAGAATCATTCAAAAATGCGCATTGGGACAGAGAAAATGACAGTCGCAGGTTTAACATGGAACGTGGAAGCGCTCATTACAGCTCGTAAATTGAGAATGTCGGTGCAACGTAGATTGCTCAACTTGCTATTAAAGAGGGAACTTCGAAGACAAGATCCTGTCGTAGGAAAACACATAGTGGCCTCAGAAATCAGTTTATCAGCAGAAGTTTTATCGATAGCTACCGCTGAATGACAATTTACCGTTTCCCGGGGTCTGAAGAAGAGGTTGACACTATTGTCAAAAGACCTCGGGAATGGAGACATATTTAATGCTGGCCAATTTTGTTGCATTATCGTAATCCGCATGGTGATTGCTTCAAAGACTCTTATTCTTTGAATAATCATACAATCATAATGGCAACAGGGCCTAGAGCTCCTTAGGGTAGCAAATTTGCAAATTCGCCAGCAAGATATATTTAATTCCATATTTTCTTCGAACATCAATCTTAGCAACCCATACCCGCAGCTCAGTAGTCCCATTTTTAAAGAGTTCTCAGTACCCTGCTCGACAAGCTAATTGGCCAGTAGGCCTACCGATAATGTCTGAAGTAGATAAAATAGCATGAACTTGAAAAATTTAGGCTGAGAGAGGCTCTTCGCGTGCCCAATCGTCATTGATAGCCCAATCAAAATCGATACTACCAGCATATTTTAGCAATGGCTTCTCGCACAAGATCCATCGTCTCATAGATTCGACTCTGTAGGGCGCGAGATCATCGGAACGCGATATCGAGTAGGGCCTCCTGCAAGTTTCACAGTAAGAGGACTGAGGTAGACTGTCGCAGTCTCTTATCAACTTTAGAGCACACTGGTGGCTACAAAGCTTGATCCTCCTTTCCCCTTCGTACGGTAAGCTGTTGTCGGTAAAAATCAAATGGGTAAAGCGAAAGATAATAAAGTTTCTGCGATTGAGAGAAACTGATATTGTAAGGTGATAGGACATTCTTCCGCATGGACTATCGAATTTACATTCGTGCCAATTTGGAATCTGCCTTAGCATGCCGTCACTGCTCAATTCTGCCTTTTTAAGGTCAGAGGCAATTTTGTGGAGCTTTTGTGGAGAAAATTGTAGACAAGGACAAAGTACAATAATCCCTGGCCATCGACATTGAACACGATGGCTAAAGCTTATGTTGTCAATGACCTCGGGGTTAAATTCATTCCGTGGATGGAGCTTTAGGCATGCCTGACAGTACATCCAACGGCAGGATGACCGTGATCCTTCTGGAGATTGAAGCATGCTGAGAAAATGACTTCGGGTCTCGACAGATATCAAAGGATCAATATCTCCATTGGAGATTGGATGTTGAAACATGCGCTCTTTGAAGATATCCTTGAACCGCTGGTAGAACCTCTTGCAGCTGAGAGTTAAACAGCCCTGCCAGATTTGGGGAAGGAGCGAGAAAATCATATCTAACAGCTCTCCTGGTAGATCGACAATCAACAGTCTTTTTTCCCGAACATAGAGAATAACAGGAATGCTCGTCTTTGTACCTTCCCTATCACATTCAAAAGGCGAACGTTCTGAGTTGAGGGTGCTTTCGCAAGTGACATGATTGCTTGCACAAAGATGGGTTGTGAAAAGCGGTTAGGATCGATTACATTTAAGAGAATATAGTAACGTCCACGCCATACTGACCGCTGTAGCACATAGTCCGAGACAAGATACGGATCAAGATTGAGTTTATTTCCGATCTAGCCTGTACCCACCTTTCCAAAAGAAGGCATCTAGGCAAACTACACGAGCCCAACAAATCTAATATACAGCCTATAGCCCGAGGTCAAATACTTGGTTCGGTAATAATCGCTTTATTTACCCAGGTTTTTTCTTTTTTTCTGTTCTTTTTCTTTGGGACCCTAAATTTGACATCTGGGTCTGGTTATTTGGTTAGGTGGACTTGAAAGCAAGTTTAGTGACAGTGCGCATTCCAACTCTAACACGGAGTTTTAGAATTCATGCATATTTCAATGCAATGGTCAAGCGCTTCATGGCGAGACCAAAATTATATTCCATCTGAAATACAGAGATACATGCAGCATGAACAGGTCTGCACATGTGGTTGTTCCTCTCTGGTCGCTATGATTTGCCGTAGTCGGTGACGTTGTGCCCCCCGCAGATCCCCAGGCACACAGCTTCGCAACCTCCACCACTCCGCAGAGGCTCGTTTTGCTTGATCTCTCCAGATTCAGAATGTGGGACGACGAGGACAATAACCCCTATGGGGCATTTGACCAGCATGAAGCTCATCTGTCAGACTCGTTGCATTCCGCCGCACTCTCCCCTCGTAAGTCCCACCTCTCCCCCGGTTCACTGCATATCTCTGACCCTCGGTAGCCATTTACGAGCATGATTCGACTCCGCCCTCCAGCCGAGATTCCAACCTGGATCCTCCAGACTATATCACTCATCCTGATGATCTCAGCGATCCCGAGGAAGCCGCCTATGGCGCAGCAAGCGAACAATACCCACGGAAGAGTGTTTACGACAGCCGGATTGAGCAGATTCTCTACGAAAACCCCGAAATGCCCATCTTGATCACCGATGCCGGCAAGAATCACGAAGGTGGAGGCAGCTTTATTGTCTATACTATCCGAACCGCGGTAGGGTTTAAAGCTTTGATAGAGGGAAATGCGGCTGAAGGCTGACACCATCTATTTAGGACCTGGAAGTGCGCCGGCGATACTCCGAGTTTGCGTCGCTACGACAGACCCTCGTGAATCTCCATCCAACTCTTATTGTGCCACCCATCCCCGAGAAGCATAGCATGGCCGACTATGCCGCCAAGCCTACCAAAGCGAAAGAAGACACAGCCATTATTGAGCTGCGGAAACGTATGCTAGGCGTCTTTTTAAACCGATGTCGCCGCATGAAGGAGATTCGGGAGGATGGAGTCTGGTGGCGTTTCCTAGACCCGAACGTCAGCTGGGTAAGTACCAGATATCTACTTGGATGGACATTGCTGATTTGAGATAGAGCGAGGTTTTACAATCGCACCCCGCATCATCAGTCCCGAAGAATAACCTCAAGGCGCCTCCTCTTGATCCAGCACACCCAAGCCAAGCGCACAGCTATCTTCCAGTCCCTTCTTCCTCTGCGAAACTTAAGTCCGGTGGAGTGTCGGGAGCTTCAGGATCCCCTACATCTCCAGGAGACAGCACAGAAGGCCCTCCTCCGCCGATCCCGGGTCCGGAAATTCTTGGACGCTTCCCACCAGAGACAAGAAAACTAAGTGAACAGGAGTTGGATCCATACTTTGTGAACTTCGAAGCTTCCACCCGCGAACTGGAACTACTCCTGCAAGGAAACATTGAGAGGGTGAATCGCCGCACGCTGTCCCACCTATCAACGTTATCCGCCGACCTGATGGAACTTGGCGCTCGTTATAATGGATTTTCCCTTTCTGAGCAGTCTCCAACCGTAGCCGCCGCAATCGAGCGCATTGGCCAAGCGGCAGATACATCTTACATTGCAACTGAAGAATTGTCTACTGCACTCAGTGCAAGCTTTGCTGAGCCCATGCGGGAAAGCGCACAATTTGCCAGCGTGGTGCGGAGTGTATTACGATACCGGGTTTTGAAGCGAGTACAAGAAGATATGACTCGCGACGAGCTGGCGAAGAAGAAGACTCTGTTGGATTCCCTTGAGCGTAGCGAGCTGGAGGCAAAGCGGATCGAACAGTACCTTAGTCGCACAGACTCTCAATCCCGCACTAAGCAACGTTCCTTGTCCACTTCCTCTGCTGTGAGCAGTGAGGGTGACAATGTCGCGAATGCATCTCCTGATTCTGAGTTTCCTCCTACTCACGGGGAATCGCTCGGATCTCCTTCTGCATCCCAGACCGGAAGCAGGAAGCCAGAGCCATCGCCTTCTTCTCCGCCGGCACACCGCAAGACCTCCAGTGGGTCATTTGTCACAAACAAAATATTTGGTCGCATCAGTCACGCTATTCACGGCTTTGCAGACGTAGATCCCGAGCGAACTCGACGGGATCAGATCGGAAAGACTAAGGAGAGTCTCATTCAGGTATGTGGGCCGAGAGTGGCGAAGTGAATGTACCTAATAGAGTTCTGACAATATCCACAGCTGGAGCAAGCGTTGGAGGTATCAGAGAAGGATGTGAAAGACGCTAGTGCAGGGGTAATGCAGGATCTGCGACGTTTCCAGAAGGATAAAGAAGGTGATCTTCGGCGTTACATGGTATGCACCTCTCTTCCCCACTCCCTGCAGACAGCTAACCGTTCCGTTTAGGTCGCATATGCGCGTTGTCACTTGGATTGGGCTCGCAAGAACCTCGAGACCTGGACAGAAGCTAACGATGAAGTCAACAAGATCGTTGCGCGTTAGCCTTCTGCCCTCGAGTTCTACTCCCAATCCTTCCGGCGTCGATGGTGTTCGGTTCTATCATGTTTGGCGGAAAGCATTTGATATAATCCTCCTTTTCCAGACTAGCGATCATGTTCTTGCCCGATAAGATTCACCAACCGTGGCTTACATATGCTCTATCTTGTTTTCCTTTCGTAGTCCTGGCCTCCTTTTCCTCGGGTTTTCCTAACGCGACCGTAGATGACAACGGCTTTGTCTTACCTGGGTTCATCTGGTACAACCCTGTAACCCATGTTGACCACGAACAGAAATATTGCAACGATGTCTTAGGACCCATCGAAGGGCCTCCCTATTGCCAAGTCAAAATTCAATGTGTTCGTCGTCTATCACGGCTGTCCCTGGTTAAGAACCATGGGTCTTGGGACGGGAATGGGCAAGGGCGTTTCCTGACATTCTTTAAGTGGAGCCACCAAGGTCCACTCCCGTTGGTCAGTTACCTCAAGTGGATAGACAGGGCATCGATCAGCGCAGACCTCAGACAAAGACTGATGCCTTCCAATCCCTTGCAGCGTGTCAACCGGTTTATGTCCAGCCATGAGACAGCGTGAATGTCAGACGGAATTCAATTTTTACGCAAATGACCCGCACAAAGGCATCATGCATAATTAATTCAGCGATCGCTGTAGCCTATCCCGCGCTAACAAATCAATTGAGCCACATATCCTTCCGCGTTCATCGGCCTAAGTAGCAGATCGCTTCAAAGTCAGCTTCTGCGGAGCTTCCAGGTTTCTCCGCATTCCGTGCCTTGCAGTGCATACCCACAGGTGGAACCTGATATTGGGTGGATCGGGTTGCATCCCTCACGGCGAGCCCCTCGGACAGGTCCCCGCATCGCGAAATCCACCCTACCGAGGTGGCACGCCGTGCGTCGCGACTGAAAACGATGAGTGCCTAGATCCATGGCGGGCAAGATGATCGTCAGGAGTGGCCACTTATCACGGCCGGCGAAGCCGCCTGGAGAGGTCGAGAATTTCCAACAGGGGTGGTCTTTGCGGTCTCTTTGGCATCTATCAATTCCTCGACGTTGGATCAAGATGTTGATTTTGGTAGGTTTGGTTTGTTTCTTCTCGCTCGCACTTGGTCTGGGTTTGAATCAGAATCAGGTTCGCGATCTTGGGCAGGATAGTGGCTTTCAGGATGATGATGTCTCCCAATTCCCTCCGCCCAGGCAGACGGGTCAGAAAACTCATGACCCGACTATCTTGAAGGTTGGGAATGAGTTCTATCTGTACAATGTTGGTGAACATATCTATATTCATACCGCGCCTTCCATGGCCGGTCCATGGAAGCATGTTGGCAGTGTGCTGGATGCCAATAGTGTCATCCCTAAGGGTGATCGTGCTGTCCCCTGGGCGCCGACGGTTATCGAATTCGAAGGTGTCTACTATTGCTATTACAGCGTGAGCAAAGCTGGCTGCCGTGACAGTGCTGTCGGTGTGGCAACATCCAATTCTCCTGGACCTGGCAAATGGCATGACCATGGCGCTGTTGTTCAGACTGGAACGGGCAATGGATCTGATGTGTCGCCATACACTATCTCAAACGCCATCGATCCTAGTGCACTGGTTCTGCCCAATGGTGAAGCGTACCTTACGTTCGGAAGCTACTGGACTGGTATCTACCAAGTTCCTCTTGGCAAAGACATGATTTCACCTAAGAGCACTACTCAGCCCGATGCTCGTCACCTCGCCTACGAGCCCAACACCCTGAGCAGTCCCAACCGCAACGCCAACTCACTATGCGGTGACCCAACTGGACCCCACGCCATTGAAGGAGCATTCATTTCCTACCGTAACGGGTATTATTATCTCTGGTTCAGCCATGGAAACTGCTGCAATTTGCATGCGAACAATCTCCCTGCCGCCGGCAAAGAGTATGTTTTTCCACACCACTCTAGTTCAGTCTATACTAATCTTCTCACAGGTATAGCATTCGCGTTGGACGGTCCCAGAATCCCCGTGGGCCTTTCGTCGATAAGAGCGGCAAGGACCTGGTTGACGGTGGTGGCACCGTCATCTACGGCTCTAATGGCGAGACCTATGCCCCGGGCGGCCAAGGGGTCCTACAAAACGGCGACACCGATCTTCTCTACTATCATTACCGTGAGTACAATATCCTTATTCACACGCACATTACCATTCTAACTCCGATCCAGAAAATAAAACCATTGGCGTGGCATTTGCAGTAAGTCATCCCGGCAGGCTTGTGGATCTCGATACCCGCCCATGTCGATCCTCCTTCATTCCCCTTCCCTTTCCACGCCCAGTCCCACCCACTCTACTATTCCAAATCTGACATAACTCCAGGATGCCCTCCTTGGCTTCAGCCCACTAGAATACGTCAACGGATGGCCCGTTGCACAGCCATAATTACAAACGTCACTCATTTTACCCATTTACCTGATTTTCAACTCCACCCGCCACATAATCGATTCATAATCCGATGAGATCAATCTCGCCTCGCCTTCCTTCTTCGCCATCGAATCATCTGGAATGCCAATACCGCCGCTCTTTATCTCATATAGACTTTCGGCTTGTCTCTCATTACATGCGCTTGCGCACTGATCGACCGATCCGAGATCGACTGATATACATACTGGGGAGATTACATGTTTCGCTCTCAGCAAAATATACGTTTGTTGTTTGAGGGTATATTATTTTTAACCCTTTTAGACCTGGGGCGTTTTGATAGTTTTGGTTGTATATATTTTAAGGTTGGACTTGCATATAGAGGGTTGAGGAAATGGGTCTAGAATCGAACATTCATTCACGAAAGTCTTATCAAAGAATTACGCATATGTATATTGGTATACTCTAGTCAGTGTACAGCCCTGGAGTATTAGGGGATGGATCTATGTTCAACTTCAAGACATATATATTCAAGTGTTTCTTCCTTGTCCAGGCCTTTGACGTAGAAAATAGATAAAATAATTCACCAAGAGGCATAAGGAAGCCCACTAGGTATATGAATTAACGTATCTAATATTTGAGAAGATAACTGATTATAAAGCGATCACAAGTCCTAATGCATGACCGTGATTTCCAAGTCTATCTCTTAGCAATACTCGGCCAGAAAGGAGGTGATTTGATAATCCGCTCGAGACAGCCCTGGAGTTGTTAGTTGGATATTAGCTCAACGCCCATGTCAAATTTTGCTGTAGATCTACGATGTTAAAGCCATTAAGGGGTACTTCCATAGTTCATAGGAACAGGAAAGTAGGTAAGTCGTAATAGGTTGTAGTTAAGGTAGTGCTAGCG
Organism: Penicillium tannophilum; assembly: GCA_028829675.1. Taxonomy (NCBI): domain Eukaryota; kingdom Fungi; phylum Ascomycota; class Eurotiomycetes; order Eurotiales; family Aspergillaceae; genus Penicillium; species Penicillium tannophilum. Next base: position 687,141 of record JAQKAK010000011.1, read on the forward strand.
AAAGACTGTTCACACTGTGGGTCCCTTTAATGGCGCAAAGGGGTTCGGAACTGAATAGGAGGCTTTTAATGGAACACTACAAATTTGAATGAGCACTCTCACTAATCGCATTCACAGTATCGCAGTACTCAAGATTTAGAGAGTAATGTCATTGAGTACATACCCAAGTACGTACTTGCTCACATTACTCTGTAGACTACGCTGAAATGTTAAGGTGAATAAAGAGTGATAGCCACTCGGCTACCTTTTCTTCAGACCATGACTAATGAAGCGTTATCTCCTCCAATACTCGAGATAGCATTTTGCTTTTTGCAATTACAAGCCTACTTTGAACGCGGTTAGTGAGGGTACTAAACTAATCTTGTGGTGTTCAATCAAAGGGCTTGTTAAACAATTTGAATAGCGTTACCATTTTCAACATCAGTCAATTTGCGAAATCTTGGATCGACGGGAGATACGAGTTCAAAAAGCCCGGTCTAGTCAACTCGTATAATTTTAAGTTTCTGTATCCACATCGCATGTACAAAGTACGGTAGCTATATGGGGCAAAGTTAACCTTATCTTATCATCTTAGCTGTCCTAACAAAGTACCCTAATTTCCATGAAATCCCCATTCGCAAACATCCCGAGGCTTCGAAAACATGGAAAATTCGAATTCAGTTGTCACCTTGTCCAATACAAACTTCAACCTAGCAAGTCGATATAATTGACCCTTTCACCTTCAAAGATGAATTCGCGGATGAAGATTAACCTTCCGCCCTTTTACACGTCTCTTTGGCTAGAACGACAAAATGCTCCAATTGACGCTGTACAAGCCGGTTATGCATTATACAACGCTATCGATGCATAATTATGTCTACGGTGCTCGGTGGTGCTATTCTTAGCTTCGCAAAACATTGCCTTGAATGACAAATTGAATGACAAATTAGGGGGTCCGACGGGGGCTGGACTTCCACGTTGTCGGCCCCGAAATGACCCACTCCGCGTGGGCCTAGAGGCGTCCACTGCTGGACCTGAGACAGTTTACGTAACGGCGTGAAAATGTGGGTTGATCCTCCCCGGCCAAGCGAATACACAATGGCGGAAATGAAATTTGCAAGCCTGACATTGAATTGGAGAAATGGGAGTCGGACTTGTCCGTGGGAAGGCCGAGGTGACTCAAATGGAGGTCATGGTATCAAAATTTGGCGGCGAAGTTGCCGTCTCTGGATACCCACTTATCTTCCGTTGGACTCATCTTACGAAGACCTTGTCCGAGGTCAATCCTCCAGTGAGAGTGATATCAAGCTTGACAAGAAAGACCTTATTGGTATCGCTAGAGATGCAAGAGCTCTGGGTATCCAAGCTATGAGAAGTCTAGCATGACAATGCGGTGGAATCAGCATGTCTTGTATCACTAGCATCGGTGGGTGCCAACTCGGACATCGCGACTTCTTTAGTCACAGTCTCGTAGAAACAACTTCATTTGGCGGATTATAGGCACTTGATATACAACAGGGGAACCAGGGACCCGTGCAACAAGTATCCTCAATCAAGTGGATCAACAACGTGGGATAATACGTGCATTTAATCTATCCCAGCTGCCAGCCATAATTGCCGGCATTTGCAGAGTGGACCTTCTTGTGTCTCAGAAACAAAATATCCATGCGACAAGCACCAGCCGCGATGCTCGGCTATCATTCTGAACTCAGATTTGATCCAGTTTCTTGAGCGATAAAAGACTTTTTCATGGGCATCTAATGAAGAAGTAGGGACTGGGAATTTGACGATATCAAACAGTACCTGAGATATATTATTATGGTACATAAAGGGGTATCTAAGAATTCATGAATGTGTTTTCATATCTCCAACCACACTTCTTGGGAAATGACGCGGCCCATCCTGTGAGCGACTATCATGCGAACGGTCATTCAAAGATCCCTCATCCCCATCTGATCTCTGATCCATCTGTGTGAGTGGATACTCAATATCCACGTCGTGTATCCGGTCGAACGTGTTATTTTTGCTCAAGATAGGCTTGGGACCCGATGCTGGTTGTGTAGAGTATCCAGCCTTGGCACTGGCAAACAAAGTCGGAAACACAGCCTTGACAATAGGTCGAAGCATAGGTGCACACGAATTTCCAATAGCGAGAGCCGGCTCGGTAACACTCCAGAATGCAGCCCAGATCATAGAGTAAGGAAGATCAGTGAAGTCGACGGTCGTAAGGACACGGATGCGGATAATTGTGATAGAGGAGATACTGTGACCCATCATATTAGTGACCCATCACATATAAAAAGGGGGGATAGTCAGACTCACAATGCACCCAGACCAAAGATTCCATACAAGGCCATCTTCGTTCCAATGGACATTTGCAATTTCCAGATAAAACGAATGGGCAATGCCATGATCATCACGTCCGTGAGAAGATTGAACGCGCCGATGGTTGAGAAAGCCACATTTTGACTGGCACAGTGACCTGGCACGTCGCTCCAATTCTTCTTGAAAGGCGTGCAAATCAGGAAAATTTGAAGCACACTTCCTAGCCAGTATGCTCCTGAACATCCCATACACACCCAGGTGAGAATGCGAAATTCCCTTGTAACGAAGATGCGAAGGTAGAAGAACAGGTAGCTGAACTTGGCCAAGACCATCGCGTTATAATAAACGATTTGATAGATCATCAGCATCTTAGCGATCAGGACGGTATTCGCTGCTGGAAGAACCCCAATATGATGCCGCATCCCGATGCGGGCGTAGTGGAATTGCATTGCAAGCATGCCATATGTATGTAGCATGGCCGCAACGCAGAATAAATCATCCCACCAGACCTTGCTTCGTCTCAAACGTCGGGAGTAAAATCGTAAAACCACAAACAAGGTGGCGCCGGCGACCAAGACTGTGTTAGCGATAAGCTGGTCCCGGACGATGGGGTAGGTGAACACATTGTAATACTGCATTGTGCCAGCCGGCCATGTAACAGGAAGTGACCCTCCTGAAGTACCCACCGAACGAGATAAATGTAAAAGCCGGGGAGGAGCAATAACTTAAATTAAAGCTGTCACTTCGGTAAGAGAAAATCTTTTAGTCTTGCCGAAGCTAAAATTTGACAGGGGCATGTCAGAAACAATGGCAGTAATTTCAATTGGCAGGAGAAGCAGCGATCGGCAGGAGGCAATAGGCTTGGTTGGTTGGCGGGCCGTTACACAGCGGGCCGAAGGATTCGCCCTATGGATCCGGGGGCTGAATTCTATGTTTCTCATTGGTGCGGACTATAGGCTCGCTTCCACCGAGCCATCACCTTGCCTTAGTTACCAACACTAACTATCCACTACTGGGGGAACTAGTCTTATTAAGGGTACAACGGACGCGAATCCCCGAAACGTCCACGGAGAGCATCCGGGCTTGTCGCCCTTGTGCCGTGCCCCTCATAAGCGGTGTTCTTTTTCCCTCCCCCTGAGTCTCGCCCCCAAATCAAAAATGGATGAAGAATACGACTATATCATTATTGGTGCAGGCATTGGTGGTCTGGTCCTGGCGAATCGGCTGAGTGAAGATGCCGATGTCAAGGTCCTCGTCATTGAGGCCGGCCCAAATCATATCGGCGATCCGTTTATTGACACACCGGGTCTTTTGTCCACGCTATATGGAAACCCCGATTATGACTGGGACTACATGAGTGTCCCGCAGGTATGGTCAATGACCTCCACATCTCGTATCAATGCTGACAATGCAAGGTTCATGCAAACAACCGCCAAATTGGACAACCCCGCGGCCGCGTGGTTGGCGGCTCCTCCGCTTTGAACTTCTCGGTGGTTATGTACCCCACCGCATCAAACTTCCAGGCCTGGGAGGCACTAGGAAATGCTGGTTGGGGCGCAGAGAACATGGCTCCTTACCTTCGGAAATTCCACACCTACTCCTCGCCGAGCGAGGCCACCGCAGAGCTCCTGGGCACATCTCGGTATATGGCTGTGGAGAAGCAAGGAACCAGCGGACCGATCCCCATCTCTCTGCCAGACGTATATGGCCCGTTCAACAAGGCTTGGGACGAGACATTCGCTGAGCTGGGCTGGCAAACGGACGCCGATCCCATTGAGGGTCGGAAGCTGGGTGCTTTCACTTCCCCTTTGACGGTTGATGCTGAGAAGGGAAAACGAGGATACGCGGCAGCATACTATTCCCCCGAAGTTGCCGCACGGCCAAACCTGACCCTCATGGCGGAGACCATGGTGCAGAAAATCGCCCTCGCCGAAGAAGATGGGGAGGTAGTCGCAAAGGGTGTGCATGTCGAGACTTGGAAGGGTAAATTTCAGATCAAGGCTAAGAAAGAAGTCATTGTCTGCGGAGGTAGTTTGAATACTCCTCAGGTTCTCGAGCTGTCTGGTATCGGTAACGCGGAACTTCTTCGCAAACACAATATCCCTGTCGTGATTGATAACCCTGCCGTTGGAGAGAACCTCCAAGACCACGCCCTTACGACTATTAACTTCGAGATTGCTGATGGCCAGATCTCGGGAGATATCATGCGTGATCCCGCCGTGGTCGAGTCATTGATCAAGCTCTATGAGCAGACACACGCAGGCCCGCTGGCTGGTATGCCTATCAGCATGGCTTATCTTCCCCTCGTGGATGGCAAGGGTGTTGTCCCCAAAGAAGAAGCCGAGAAGCTCCTGTCGAAGTACCTTGATCAGGACGATATCCCTGCCAACCTTCGCGCGCAGTATACTCACCTCCGCAACATCATTCTTGATCCCAAGGACGCATCACAACATTTCCTCTTCCTTCCTTCACAGCTTCACATGAACCCGGGCAAGACTACTCTCTCTGATGTGCTGGAGAAGAAATTACACGGAAACTATGTCTCCATCATGCTGCTGCACAACCACCCCTTCTCGCGTGGATCGGTCCATATCGCGTCCGCAAGCAGTGATGATAAGCCAGTCTATGATCCAAACCTCCTTTCTCACCCCCTTGACCTCGAGCTCATGGCTCGGCAGATGCAGTATGTGGACCAAATCTCCACAACAGGACCTTTTGCTGCTCTTCTTAAGCCTGGCATGCGCGAGCCAGAAACCACAAAGGATTTGAGCGATCTGGAGCACGTGAAGGAGGTCGTGAAGGATCGTCTTTACACTTGTTTCCATCCCGCAGGTTCTTGCGCCATGTTGCCGAAGGAGATTGGCGGTGTTGTTGACTCCAATCTGAAGGTGTACGGCACAAAGAATTTGAGAGTTGTTGATGCCAGTGTCTTCCCTCTTGAGACGAGTGGAAATATTCAGGCGACTGTTTACGCTGTTGCGGAGAGGGCAGCTGATTTGATCAAGGGTCAGTGTTAAGTTTTATACTTGGATAAATCGAGTCGAGAGGACTATGGGCCATATGACCGTTGAAGTAAATAAGTAGTACATATATTCTATATCTCTAAATAGCTCTATGAATCAATTTTTAACGAATCTTTCTAGAAGTGACAGAACAAAGAAATAAAAATGGTTTATAACGCTAAGAAATATTGATAATCATCATAGCAAGTCGTAAATCACGTCCTTTTCCTTCCAAGGTTAGACCCATGATTCACTGCTTCCCCCAGACTACACATACCCTGTACGCGTTCCTTCTTCCCCGCTTATTTTGAGAGGAATGTTTCATATATCGCATTGAATCATAATCTTGTTTTGCCAATACAGCGGGGTATCATACATGCTGCCAGGGTCTCACAAAGTTTCCCTGGGTCCCTGACGTATTATTCTAATGGCATTGAAATCTCGATCAATGATCCTGAAGAGGTTTCTGGATAATATCGTATAGTCACGCCGCCACTCCAATGTCTTATAATATGTATATTTACCCCTCGGTGCCAGAAACACCAAAAATGCAGACTAGAAAGCTGAAACAGGAAAGCTGGAACAGGAAAGCTGAAACAGAAAGGCTGAAACAGGAAAAAAAGAGACTAAAAGGTATACATCAACACAAGCCAATGAAAACACAATATACCTATACCTCATCCATGGACGTCAAACTTTCTGTTTCATCCTCATTCTTCGGCTCCTTTGTCTCGACTTCACCATGGCCATCAGGACCAGAACCTTCGTCGGTCTCCACGCCAGGAAACAACTCGAGGGACTGTTCCCATTCCGCCAACATCGCATTCTGCCGGGTCACGATGTCCATATCCCCCTGCCTGGCAAACGTGTTGAAATACATGAAGCGTTGGCGCCTGGGCATCAATGGATCGGCATCCGGCTCTGATTCGTCTACATGCTCCGTGAGGAAGAAATTGCCTGGTTCATGTCCACCATAGCCATATCCATAATCCACGGGTGAAACGTCCATTACATTTGTACTAGCATTTAGAATTGTAACAGCGCGTGAGGCGGGACCTGAATGTCGGGCAGGGCCTCCGCGTGCAGCAGGGCCTGGGATCAAAGCAGGGCCGCGGCGTGAAGGTAGGTCATGACGCGAGGCCAAAACAGGACGCGATGGTGGACTTGGAAGTGACAGATGGACTGGAGAGTGCGGCGACACTCGTGGAGAACGTCCACGTAACAGTCTTCTTCCTCTTGGGGGATCAGGTAACAGGTCTGCAGCCGGAGCAACGGGGTGATGCTCATCGTGTCTTCGGAGCCGATTCGACAACGAATGCGGATGTCCTGTCATTGACATTTCCTCATCCGACGTCATAGCTACCGACTCATCCAGCTCTTCAGCTCTCGAAGGACGCAAGATCGCAGCAGCTTGTGCTATCGGAACGGCTTTGTTCTGACGTCGAGTGCGGGATGCCAATGGGTACTCATTGTGGATGGACATGTCATCAGAGGTGATGGCGATAGACTCTAGGTCATCAGTATACGACGGACGCAAGCCGGACGCGGCTTCTGCGATGCAAATGTCAGCGTTCTGGCGGTGGAGACGGGTGGACAAAGGACTCTCGTTCGTGAAAGACATGTCATCTGAGGTGATGGCGACGTCTTCTGCGTGCACATCATCATCCGGTTTGAATGGTCGGTTTATAAGGGGGAGGTTTGAAGAACCGGGGTCCTGGGACATGGTGAGAGCAAATAAAATAGCAAGACAGAAATACTTCTAAGATGTTTGGAATGGACAGTGTGAAGGATTTGTATTACGGAACACGATTCTAAGTCGTAACGTCCGAGAAACCAGGCGCACCTTCCTTTCCTGCTTCTTTCCTTCTCTCTTCTTCACTGCGCTGCGCATTCTTTTCCCCGCAGCTGCGATCCACACCTTTTTTGTATTTCCGTGATAAACGCCTATTCACCCGGTAAATGACACAACATACATGAATGGGTCGGGGAACGTGTAATGTGTGCATAAGGGACATGAGAACATTGAAACATTGGGACATGATATCAGATACGAATCGACAGATTCGATTAGGGTAACGAAACATTTTACTTCTCGTCCTCACCAACACGAAGCTCAACGACAGGCAGCTCGTCGTCAGAGCCATCGCCAAGGAGGGTGGGGACATCCTCGAAAGTGGAACCTTCGTTGTCGAGCTCCTGAAGACGATCTTCGGGCTCGGAGTCGCCATCTTCGACGGCGACATTGCTGTCATTGTCTTCTCCGAACAAGTCTTGGTCGTTATCTGCAGAGTCGTCAGGCCGGTTGAATGACCATGAAGGCTGGCTGAAGACGCTGCTCATCGGGTTGGTCTCGGCTTCCTCCGCTGACTCCGGCTCGGACTCCTGCTGTTGTGGCTCCTCCATCTCGACCTCGACGGCGGGTTTCGCGGTACCATTGCGGTAGGCATTCACGATATTCTGGAGCTCAGGGCTACCCAGGGGACCAGCAGACTTGCGACGGTAGAACAAGAGGTAGGCTGCAGGACAGACGACAGTGTCTTCAGGGTGAGAGATGACAGTAGCCGAAGTATCTAAGTTACCTTCATTAGTACATGAGATGAAAGGGTGTGGGTATAAACAAACCATTAAAGGAACACCAGTCACCAGTCACCCAGTTCTTGGCATAAGCGAAGTAATGTCCACCAGACATGGTGCCAGAGTGGCAGTCAACGCCGAAAAGATCATACTCAAATGTCTTGCCATCAGTGGGCCCGGTCACATGCTTCGACAAGTCCAAGTTCTCAATAGGGAAATGAACCAAGGTGCTGAGCTTCGATCGAGAGGTCCGGTTGGCAGACCCGAGTTGCATAAAGCGCTTGAGGTGGATGACAAGAATGTCGGGAGCATACCACAGCTCGAACTTCTTGCTAGCCTGTCGGTGCTCCTTGCAGCGAGGACAGTACCAGGCATCGTTCTGAGAAAGAACCTCTTCCTTGCTGAACTCGTTCAGGCACTCCTCCAGCTGTATTCCCTCCTGGCGCTTGGCCTCACGCTTGGCACGGCGCTGGGCAATTTGGGGATCGTGGATAAACTCGGGTTCGTTGAAGGTGGGCTTTCCTTGCTTAGAGTTCCGCTTGTTGTTGCTACCGCCAAACAGAGCGTGACGAGCTGAATCAGTCCAGTCAAGGATGATAGCCTCGCCAGAACGAATAAGCGGCTCATCCTGCAGCCCAGTGGCCGATTTCGCGGATTTTTCGGACACGCTGCGGTTGTCGCTGTTGTCGTCATCAAAGCCATTGAAGCTACTCTCAGAGTTTTGATCAGAGGATTCGGATGTGACGCGAGAAGTGATCAATGGGTAGTCTTTGTAAGAGTCCATCGAACGGCCCCGAGGAATGGGCTCATCGGTCGTCATGTATTTGACATCGAAAAGACCCAAAAGACGCTCCGAAAGGGAAGATGCTTGAGAATGAACAGGGGTATCATCGGTAAATTCTGTGTTCTCGGTGGAGGCACTTGATGCGGGCGAGGCATCCTGCATCGAAACATCAACAATGCTGTCATCTCCTTCGACGGATGATGTCTTGATTTTCGAATCCACAGACTCGGCATCATCTTCATTCATGACCACAGTATCCGAATCTTCGGCGCCCTGTTCATCCTGAGCTGGTTGCGACTGCTGGCCGGTCGGGCTCTGCTCGTTCAAAATATCCCGAGTGGTCATGGTGGATACATGGCGCATGATCTTGCGGTAGATTGTGGCCAAGTCTCGAGCCTCCTCTCGGGAAAATGAGAGAATGGTAGGGCATGCAAACTGCTCATGCCGGAGCCGGTTCTTGTTGCCCTTGATTGGCTGGTTCTTGCGGTGGAACACGGGTACAAGGATGCGATCCTCCGAAACAGGAGTGTCCAACTCCATAAAGGTCACTGCGTCATCGGCCTTCAGACGAAGCTCGTGATAAGACAAAAGCTCTTTGTTAAACACTTGCCAGAAGCCGCCATTGTTCAGTTCAGCTCCGATCAGTCTCTCAGCGGGAATGCCAGTTCTCTTAGCGACCGCGTCATTGAAATTCTTGACGGTACCAGTGTTGTCGACCTCAACGGTGAACCGAACTGGAGCAGAATTGATAGGGAGGAAAATCACATCGCGGCAAATGATGTTTCGCTGGTCAGGGATGGGCAGAGTGAAACTGCTGAACGGATCGAACATGATGCTGACTTTATCACATTCGGGGCATACCAGAGTGGATTTGTACATGCCAGCAAACAGATCCGTGATCACGGAGTCATTCCGAGCCTTGTAGTTGTCCCACGATTCCTTCGCGAATTCCTCTAGTGCCTTGCGATTGTGCACCATCTCATCCGTGGAATCCGGCTTTTCGATGTAAGGCTTCTTCAGAACTCGGTTGAGATCCTCAGAAAGCCCATCCAGGGCAAACATAAGAAATTCTTGGCTGTCATGCTGTTCCCATCCAGCCATCATAGGATTGTTGCGACCAACCTGGTTGCGAAAGCGAGTGGGGGAAAAATTGCTAGACGCAGGCTCACGGTACATCTGAGTGATCAGGTGTGCATATGCCCTAGCGAGGTCGCCGTGGTATCCCAGAGGATTGGTGACATTCAGATCAGGTAGGTGCCCGCTTTTCAGGAAGTAAATACTTAACTCCTCGACTGCGCGCATACATTGTGTGGCAGCATTTAGGTAGCATGTGTTGCCCAAATTGGTGAGACCAGTGCGACCCAATTGGTGACCCTTGGGCTTTTTGCCATGTGGCAAGTCTTGGACTGGAGTCGATCGACCACTGGGCGCGGGACTTTTGATGGACAAAGCGGCGGGTGAAGCCACTTCCCTCTTCGGCTGTTCAGTGGGGATTCCAAGGCGCTTCAGAGTCTTCGCAGAGACTTCTGACACCCATTCATCCTTGCCAACCCCCTCCTCAAGTACAACAGTGTCAGTTGTACCAAGGCCAGCAACGGTGACCGTCATGGTGCGGCCGTTGTAGTTGGGATTGTTCGTTTGGTCCTTGATTTCCACTAACTCCCGTTTCGAGTCAGGGAGGGATAGGAATGTGTTGAGGTCGACAACAAGGTTCTTGTGTGTGGCTGTGATAAGGCCTACGGGGGGTGCAGGCGACGCAGTGCGAGAGGGTGCTGGGGTGTTGGCAGTCGAAGCATTGGCGCTGGGGATGCCACCAGCAATTTTCCACACACGGACTTTGGTCGCAATGTCAATCCCGGCCAGCTCCTTCGCCTGCTTCAACCACTTCATGAACTTCGTCTGGCGACCTGTCAGCACTTTTGCTGGAGGGAGATTCTTCTCCTTCAAGACCCTTGGGGTCATGCCCGCAGCCGGGTTGGAGACTTTGAAAACGGTGAGAATGGGCGGATTGAGTTCATAGATAATATTTGATGGACCATCGGGATTCGTTTCGTGAGCAAAGCGAGTGATGACAGGCGATCCATCGGCGATGCCGTACCACTTCATGATAAGATCCCAGGCTTCCTGCGGGGCAATCTCGTAATCTTCGCCGAATTGTAAACCCGGTCGCATCGGAACATAAACCTCTCCTTCTTCATCCCTCAAATCATCCTTGGGGCCGATATCAAGGACGATGTCGGTGTTGTCGAGCGGGCCCAGCTCGCTGTCCAGGGCTTCCTTGCTCGCCTTGTCGGCATGAGTGGAACTGCGAGCAAAGACCTTTTGCAACCAAGAATAAGAGATCACAAACCCTTTCTGACCGTCCTTCAGCGGCTTCGCGATCAGCTCAGAAACCTGCGCCACCTGGTCATCGATCGGGTTCGAGGCGCCCTTGCCGAGTGTGCTCACGCCGCCTTCGAGGTCGGAGTCTTCAATCTCCGAGGCAGGGCGTTTCTCGCCAGGAGAAGGCTCGCGGCCATCGCCATTTGCGGTGATGGCGTCACGGGGCTCGGATTGCATATCGGAGTGGTCGGAGGAGAGGGTAAGGTCGGCGGTGGCGGTCGCGGGGGTAGGCGAACGGCCACCAGACTGAGATCGAGGACTGCGGGTTTGTTGAAGATGGGCAGGAACGTAGCGTCGAGGGGACAAGGATGAGCTTTGGCTCCGTGAGTTGGAGCGAGAACTCTGTGGCAAGTTGGAGGTAGACGGTTGGGATCTGCCGTGACGTCGTGCCTCTCCTGGGTTACTGAGAGGCTCCGGGGAAACTTTGCGACGCTTTGTGGAAGACGTCGTGGCGGAGAGCTGCGCAGGCTGCGGCAGCTCGAGGCAATGGACAAAAGGAAAAAGAGAGGGAAATGCTGGAGAAACGATGTACACGAGGGTTCGAACCCCAGATCCTTCTGCTTTTCGTACCAGAGTGGGGACGAAAAAACGAAGTACTGGAAAATTCGAAGGTCGCGATGGCAGAAAATTAGCTCCGAGTCGGTTTTTTTTTCCGGGCCGAGACCTTACAGTAAGAACAGCAACGGCAGTAACAAATTTGAAGATTTGGGATCAAACAAGCAATAACAGAGTGGGTTTCAAAACTGGAGAGTGATATGAAGAAAGAAAAATAATTGGGTGGAAGTTGACGTCTTATATCCAAAGTGAGCTGTGAATGTGATCGTGGGAGACAGTGAATGACACCCTTACCATAACGGTCAATAACCCTTAGGGCTTCTTTCAAGCTGGGGGTTTAATTCACTTCATGGCTTGAATGGGCATAACTAATCACAAAAGTCACAAAAGTCCATTTCGGATCACCTGGGTTCACTGAAGAAGCTTCTCACGCATGCACCAAGTCGCTGACTCCTTTCATGAACAAAACCCATGTGACGTCCTTGCCCTTGTTATCATCATCAAATACTCCTACCCTGCGCTGTATAGCCTTTGAACCTTCCAAGTAATTTCCCATGTTCTCAAATCTTCAAAACACGTCCCAGCCAGAAGAAGGCGATGATTATGGTTGACTGGACTATGTCAGTACACGACATCAAGACCTTAGAGTGCTAGCCTTCACTCACCGGTTTCAAGAAATATTTCATGGCAAATGACTGTGTCTTTAGTGATCAGACTTGGGCGAGGACTCACGAGAGTCATTTGGCGGCGTGTAGTTCTTATCCGAGTCGTCGTTGTCAATCCAGGCAGGGTGTCTCTCAACACTTTTTTCGAATCCCGGGGGCGTAAATTGTAGCGTGGTCCTTGAGCTTGTCTGATGAGCTCAGCAGAGGGGGCATCAGACTTGGACTTAGGGGGAAACAAATCTCTGGCTTGCTGGAGCCGTTCACTGGTGTATGCCACGGCAACAGGCATGATGAAGGGAGGTGATGGCATGAACACAGAAAGCAAGAGATATGTGGCTGCGGATTGAGAGAGTACTACGAATATTAAAAGACTACGATTGTACATGCAGGACGAAAGGCCGAATGATGATGTTGATTGACGGCACTTTTGCCTTGAATAAAAGTCCAAGAATAATTTCAAAGACTAGTAATTATGAGAATTAAGACCAAACATACTGCTACAAGAACATATTACGGTAACAGGAATCAGACAAATGGTATCAATATGAATGAATAAAATCCTAATCGGGATGCAGTCCCCGGACTTCAACAATCCCAAGCTTTCTGAGCTGCCAGATCAGCCACAACGTTTTTCGTGCGAGCATAAGGCACATATGGACTCACCCCCTCTAGCAACAAAGTAACGAACACCTTAAATAGGAATGGTACGAAGGCAAGGCTAAATCAATAACAAGGTTTTTTGGTGCACCAAGCAAGTTCCAAGTCTCCAGATCTTCAGTGGCCATGGGATATCGTCGCCTAACGAAGTAGGCCTGTCCATTTCGAGAGCCGAGATGATGATTATCTTCGTTGACTATCGATGAGAAGTAAAGTGAGATTGTATTTAAAGTATTTCGAGTGAGGGTAAGAAGGGAATGGTAAGGGAATGAAGGGAAAGAAGAAAGGAGAGTAAAGCAGCGACCTCGAGGATACTTATGCCCATCATTTTTTCATATTTTAATACCTTACTGTTATTAAAGCAATAGCACAATCAATTTTCTGGATATTCTAATTTGTACTAGCCTAATTTATGGTGTACTGCAGAGGATAGATAGTTGCTAAGTTGAGTTGAGTTCTTTTGTCTAGACAGGCGGTGGAGGAGAAGTATACAGTTGACTCTGCGTAACCTTATTTCTGTTGACATCTGAGAGTAACCAGGATTCAGGAAACTATAAATTCGCGGTATGTAGTGTTTGTCATTAGAAGAAGGTATAAATGTACTAGTCCGTAAACGAGATAGGCTTTCTGTGCCTGTTAACGCTCCAATCATTGACCATTTGAGGCAGAACGGAGCTTCCAATATTGAGTCATGGTAGTCTGCAGGCAAGCTACACTCCATATATTCAGCAGGTTATTCATAAGAAGTACGAACAAATGCTCCAGGGCTGTCATTGGAACCTATCGCTCAGAGAAGTATAGGTCTCCAAAATGAAACAGCCCAGGGCGAGCAAAGATCTCGGCGCCTTTTGCCCGTGTTTCAGTCATTTTTAAAATCCGGAGATCAGATAAAGTTGTCATACCCGAACATTCAATTAAGGCTTGGATGAGGTCCGGGTACTTGGACTTGGGCTCCACTATCCGCAAAGGATTTATGTATGCGACGTAGATTAAATTCAAAAAGGCGTACCTGGGAATGCCCCAAGGTTATAGTTCATTTGTTTCTAGGTGCTGATGGAATTAGCATGTTGCTTTTTACCTCTTGAGCAGTAACCTCGGGACTGCACCACCAAGGCAAATTTCAAGGTTGAGACTTGGCATCCTGCCTTGTGAGCCATACGGGCTTATAAATAAGAAGTGGAAAAGAAAGTGTCCAATGGAAAATTATTATGTCAACATGAGTCAACATCATTCTGGAATCATGACCAAGTTGATATGTAAGATAAAGACATAAGCAAATCCTTTGCACGCCGGCAATGCAACCATCCATGCTATCAGCCGAAAATGACACCGATGCGTGGTGCCTAGTTTGTACAATAAGAGTGTCGCGTAATAAGCGCACCTGGGTATCCGTCCATCCATAAAATGCGCTGTAGTGTGAAAAACAAAAGGAGATTGACTGCGCCTGGGTGACGAAGGGCAGAGATATGAGTCTGGTGAAACCAGATGAGGCGAGAAGATTTAGGCGCGGAAGTCGTACATGCGTACTTGGTAATCGTCGCCTCCGGTAATGAAGCGACTGTCACTGAGTCCAATGCAGTTAACTGATGCCGAGTGGCCTTCGAAGGTGTCTTGGCAAGTGGGGATTCGAGGGTCCCAGATTTTAACCATGCGGTCCAATCCACCGGAGGCAATGCGTAGAGTGTCCGCAGAAAGGGCCCAAATACCTTCTAGGTGCCCAAAGAACGTTCGGAGGCATCTGCCAGTATTGGTTTCCCACAACCGAATAGTTGCGTCAACACCACTGGTAATGATGTAACGCGGAGGTTCAAGGCGATCCTTATCCTGATCAAATGATGGTCCGAATGAGGAAGGTTGCGAGGACAAAGATTTGTGCTCCAGAATCGGAGAAAGAATATTTACTGGTGCATCGCCGTTTTGGGAGGAAGTGCTGACATGATCATTCTCGCAGTCAGGGAGATGGTTTTCGAGTTCGATCTCACGTGGCAAGGGGATGACTTGTTGAACTGCACCAATGTGGTTATGGAAGACTCGAATGCAGGTCTTGGTATCAAGATCCCATAAGCGAGCCGCACCATCGTCACAGGCAGTCAACACGGTGCGCGAGGCAGTGTCGATCTTCACTCCATTGACGCCCTCAGGATGGGGTAGGACGAATGTCGACTTATCCTTGAAATTCCAGATCTTCACGGTGTGATCCACGGAAGCGGAAGCCAAAAGAGTGGAATCGAAGTGGAGGGCAATGACGGCTCCAGAGTGGCCGTTGTATTTGGAAATGCACTCTCCTGTACGCCAGTTCCACACCCTAATACTGCGGTCCAGACTGCCAGTGATCAATTTGGTGTCGTCAAATTGGAGGCAGCGAACCCCTGCGCTGTGTCCGCGCAAAGTACGCAACTCTTCACCAGTTTCCATATCCCAGATTTTGATTGTAGCATCATAAGACCCAGTCATCAAGATGTTATCTTCGAACTGAAGACACATAACACTGTCGGTGTGACCTCGGAAGACCTTGACTGAACAACGTCGGTGTTTCCAGTTCATACCAACCACAAATCGGTCTCGATAGACATCCTTCCAGGGACGATATCGGGTCTTGTAGTAGTCATCATCGGGCTCCGGGCGGTAGGCTGGGGAAATACAGTGGCGTTTGATCATAGCACAGCTGTGATCATGATCTTCCGTATCAAGCTTGCGTTTACTGCCAGGGTTGGGCAGTTCGACAACAGAGCAAGTTCCATTGGGAGCACCCTGGACAAGGTCCGTAGATGCCTGGTTGCCCCAGTTGGATGCTCGCAGTTCAATTTCACGCTTTGATTCCCGCAGACGCTTTCGGTCCAAGAGAGGCAGCCCCCATCCACATTTGTTACATTTACGACGAATGTGCTGTTCACACATCCGATGCCACACAACATCATCATCCGCCAACATCTTCCAGCGGTGGGAGACCTGGGCAGCGCGGCAAAGAGAGGCTGTATCGAGATATCGAAGGATTTTGAAAGAAAGCTCAGGAGGAAGGGCGGAGAGAAAGTCGATTCGAATGAGTTCGCGGACACTGGCTGAGATGAAGGAGAGTTGTGGGAAACAGCACTGAGCCAGAATTCCTTGCAACATCAGCTTGCGCTGTTTTGCTGGAGCAGCAGAAAACATAGACCAGACATGGGCTATACCCTGCTGATCATCTTGGGGAAGAGTATTCAGTTCCTGGCGAGTCAGTCAGTACGAATGCAACATCAAGGGCAGTAACTGGCACGCACCTGCTGCAACTGGCGCATCGAGTGCTCATCAGCCTGGCGCCTGCATTTGGAATCCGGTTGATGGCGATAGCAGTAGCCAGCGTTGGCTGGTCGAGGTACTGAGGTACCATCTTCCGATCGGAGCGGAGCGTACTGGCGAGGATTATGTTTGTTGAGAAACGGGGCAACATTCAACTTGGCCAGTTCTGCCAAAGACTCGGATGCCTCATTGTCGCGAAGCGGGGTGCGGTTGGCGTCGGTCATAGTCGCAAGATCCTTCGCTTTCGAATCAGAGGCCACACAATCTTGTGGATCCGACATCGCGAAGGGATTCTCCGGCGGACAACCGTTTTTTTCGGCCGGAGATCAGGTGTGGCCTCGTTGAAAGACGGTGCCGTCTTGACTCTGAAAAAGAGATAAAGATCACGTGGGCGACTGGTTCATGCGACTTGTCACGCAGGCAGCTTGGATAGTCGGGTGTGTGTAGGCAAGAGGTGGTAGAAAGCAGGCTGGTCGGAAATCAATTGTTCAGATCTCTCAAGGTCCCAGAATCATGAGGGTCCAGCGCCTATGGGGGATTGGTGGACGACGAGTACCCTGGAAGATACTGCCGTGAGGTATAGGTCGACAGGAGGTGAGGGTGACGTCAAGTTCAAGTATGGGGGAAAGTCTCAAATATATTTGAGCACAAAGTCCCGTTGCAGCAAATTGCACAATCAGAGTCCTCGGCTCGAGCCGTGAGTATATATATCAGTCTGATGAGGGAGAAATGTCGACGATCACGCAAGAACGGGAGGCGACATTGGCGGGCGGTGAGAGATTGCATAATGAAATCTGATATACGCTAGCCCTAATACGGCTAGCGTACAAGATAGTGTAGGCAATGGCCCCACGTGATGGCGCGATCTCCGCCAGCAATCACATCAGTCGCGAATGTTATTTTTGACTCTTTCGTTGATGTGATCGCCCCAGACCGCCATTTTCTCCCCTTTTCTCGCCCGAACACCCGGGGAAGCTTGATTTGCCCCTGATCGCGTCATCTTCAGGGTGGATCCAACATTCCTGAGTCAACACTACGCCGTGGACCTGTGAGCTATTGTACAAAGCAACCTTTAACACTCGTCCACCTTGACCGGTCTGGACCAGGGTCTCATGGCATGAGGTAAGCGGATTATCTTGACAGGCTCCACCAAAGTGAAGAGCGGCAGCCAGTTAGGGCGACCTTGCACCCCACATCCTTTGAGGATCTCCTACACATAATGCCTTCTTCACTCTGCTCCGTCGTCTATCATTCTCCATGGTCATTAAATGGACGACCACTAAGTTTTTCAAGGATCGCAGCTCCGTGTTTATAGACCGTTGGTTCAACTTACAACGTAGCGCAGGACATTCGGAGCCTGCTCATCCAGGTATCAACATTATAAATCATCTCGGTAACCACAGCCATCAATCACGAATATGGCATCATCTCAGTCATCCTCCGCATCGATCGCGGCTCGGGGACCAGGATCCGTTGAACCCAAAGCCATGCCCCAACTGGACACACTGATTTCCCACCTTTTAGCTGCTAAGCGGTCTCTTTCATCTATCAGCCATGTTTGGCGTGCCAATGAGATTGTCACTGCGGCTCGGTCCGCCCTGGAAGGAAGCGTGGTCGTATCTTCCCGGACGGGCTTCCTACGACGAGGCCTCGACAACCAACTACGGTTACTTTTCAATGTCCGATCGGAGATAGAGGAAATCTCATATCGTGGTCGAGAGGAATTCTCGGAGGCCCTGACAAGCCTGGATGCTGCTGATGCTCGGCTTCGCAGCACCCTGGACCTCCTCCGGGAGACTATTGTTCATGCCTCATTTCGCCCCACAGAGGAACAAACTAAATCACTCCACGATTTTGTAGACGAACGAGGTGTCGAGGAGTTGCATGCTGCTCTCAAGAGCTCCATCGACCGCACTAACACCGCGCGGGCTGATTTGGATACCTCAAATCGTGAGTTTGATGATGAGCTCCATGCCATCCGAAAAGCGCTTCGTCATTATCGATCTACCACAAAAATGGCCTCGTCGCGTGCATCGGCGTCATCATCTTCGTCCTGCGCATCGGAGCCGGATCTACAGGCGCTATCCACCATGCCGAGCATGCTCCGGTCTTTGGAGATGCAGGCACAAGAAATGGCAGTCCTCCTCTCATCTCTTGTACGCCACTTTGATCTTTGTGTCACAGCAGTCAAGCAAACAGAGGGTGGCGGTGCCGCTGCACACTCCATCACTGGTGACATGCCTGCAGAAGTTGGAGCAACCAGTAGTGAAGGGTTATCAAATATTGGGGAAGAAATTAACGCGAACCTGAATGCTCCGTTGGACCCAATGACCGATCAAGAGTACGAAGAAATGGTGCAAGTCTTGTTGAATGATGCGCCCGAGGCAGAAGATGTGGTGATAGAAATCCATGACCGTATCAACGAAATGGAAACCATATTCGAGCAGATGGGCGTGCAACGCGATTCATTGCTCAGCATCTCAGATGCCACCCTCCAGATCCACCGTCACCTTTCTACCCTTGCTTCCACTCGGCTGCCGCAGTACATTTCCCAGGCGCACAACTTCATTCAGGTCTGGAGCGAAGAAAATGATCGCTTCAATTCCGGCTTGACGGAGCTTTCAGACTTGCACTCCTTATACGATGGGTTCCTGAATGCATACGACAACCTGATCCTAGAGGTGGCTCGCCGGAATCATGTTCGTCACCGCGTGGAAAAGGTTCTCCGTGACACGAGGAACAAGCTTAATCATTTGTACGAGGAAGATGTCGCTGCTCGGCAGATATTCCGCGTGGAGCAAGGTGATTTTCTACCGTCCGATATCTGGCCCGGGGTCGGGCAAGCGCCGATGCATGTTGAATTTCTAAGACTGCCAGGCGGTAATCTGGAAGGAGCCCTACCTGAGGCACAGGGACAGGTACCAGCAGAAGCTGCAACTGGTCCAGAGGCCCAAATTGCGCATGCCGGTAGCGAAGAGGAGGAAATTGTGCCAGATCTTCCAAAGGAGGTGGTGGAGCACGCGTATGCGCGTTTAAAGGCTCGGACTAGGGAATTCGTCTAGGGGACAAAGGAACACACAACCAAGTGCCCAATTGCACGGCATAAATGCCTCGGCAATATTATCATGGTCGGTCGGAACATCCCCTTGCTAGATAGCCTTGTGTCCGAGTGCGGATTAACCACTACCCCTTGCTTTTATATGACCCCTGGGCGTTTTCCTTCTTGACGGATTGGCCTATATGATGAAAGCCCAATTGGTCTGATCTTCCGTTAGGATCCTCCCCATCTTGCACCCAGGGCCATTGGGTGATGCATACTCTTAGTATCCCTGGGATGTAAGCACCCTTGGTGGTCACATGGACAGTGGGGAGAGAAAATGGAGAGAATTGATTTCCAAAGAGAGCTCTGATGGCACATGGGATTATAATCCTTTTTTACTAGTCTAGCATATTGAATTACTCATTCGGAAATTACATGGTTCTTGATGAGGTTGGAAAGAAGCCCCCCTTATATGTATACAACGTTAACAATCACACACGATTGAAGCTATTGAATTTATTGCCCATTTTTCTAATGTATGTTTTTCCTCTCGATCCCCAAGGAGCTCTAGCCCGCTCTTAACCTCCTATTAACAACCTTGGTAAACAAGAGCCCCAGCGCTGCCTTGGTCACAATTGCCAGCAATGCCTTAAAACAGCCCAGGTCCACCACTACACTAATCCGGCGAACATGAATGTTTGATTTGAGCATGGCATGTTCATTTTATATTATCGGGCGAGCCTTCAGCCAATCATTTCGCATTGGAATGTACGAAGTCGGGCCTGTTAGACCGACCGGAATGTGAACAAGGAGTCGCAGGTGGCTGGATGGCAAATCCACGAGAATGAGACGAATGCAGCAGTTTGTTTCTGATATCATATAACGCGTGAAGTAGCGCGCATTTGCACGGAAGTTGTATCACCACAATCGCCAAAACTTTCGTTTCTGCGACTCTAGTATAATGGCGCGCACAACATGGCTCGCCCCTATCGTGGCAGCGATGGACCTCATCGCCTCTGTCCAAGCCGCTCATGTCCATTACACCTTAGATCTCACCTGGAAAAGGGGGTCTCCCAATGGAGTTGAACGGGAAATGATTTTCGTCAATGATCAGTTTCCCGGACCGTCGCTGATCATGGATGAGGGAGATGAAGTGTCTGTCAGTTTTCTACTCCAACTTTGGAAATGTTTGTTTCAAAAACTAACGTGAAAAGATCGAAATAAATAACCATTTACCTTTCAACACATCTGTTCATTTCCATGGCATTGAGTATGGTTGGCTCCTCTCCAAGCACGCGCGATCAGGCTAACCTCTCCTTCGTCTTTTAGGCAAAAGAACACACCATGGTCTGATGGAGTATCTGGTCTCTCTCAATGGGGTGTTCTTCCTGGCGCAAGCTACACATACAATTGGAACGCTACACAATATGGAACATACTGGTATCATTCGCACGACAGGTCACGAATCATGGATGGCTTGTACGGCGCGATATATATCCGGTGAGTTAGATTCTGATGCAATGTACGGACTCTACTAAGACTAAGTAGGCCTTCTGCCGATCGCGATTCGCCATTTTCAATGATTTCGGATGACCCGGACGATATCGAGGCCATGGAAAAGGCCAGAGATAATCCGCATCTAGTGACCCTCTCGGATTGGGACCATCTGACTTCAGATGCCTATATGCAAGCCGAAAGGGAATCCGGCTATGACATTTTGTAAGCGAAGAAAGACATCTGGCTTCACAAAACGGTGCTAATTTCGAATCAGTTGCTCTGACAGCATCCTGGTCAACGGCAAGGGCTCAGTTATATGCAAAGACCCAGAAGAATTGACCAATTTGCAACCACCACAGATTAGAGCAGTGGTTAACGCCACGCTCACTGACAAAGGGTGAATTCCCATCTTTCCACTATTACTCCATGAATGCTTCTAACACATTCTAGATGCGATCCAAATCTTCTCGTCCTGCAAGGCGATTGGGCGCACCACCCCGAGAAATTGCCCGGGGGCCTCAACTCCGGATGTGTACCCAGTGAAGCCCCACCCTCAGTTTTGGAAGTCGACTCAGACGCACAATGGGCTAGTTTCAACTTTATCAGTGCTGCTGCCCTGAAAGCCCTTTGGGTATCGATCGACGAGCACCCGATGTGGGTGTACGAAGTGGATGGAGGATATATTGAGCCGCAACTGGCTCATAGCATGCCACTCTACAACGGACAACGATATTCCGTCATGGTCAAGCTTGATCAAGAACCCGCAAGCTACCAAATGCGTGTAGCTGGCAATGGAAACCAGGTCATCTCCGGCTTTGCAACGATCACCTACAAAGGGGGCGAGAACAGCCAGCACGAATCGGTGCCGTACATCGACTACGGTGGCATCAACACTACATCTTCGGTGGTAGTGCTCAACGAAACCAATCTTCCCCCATACCCGGAGATTCAACCCGCTACCTATGCCGATGAATTCCATCTTCTGACTCTCGGACGAATTAATTCATCTTGGGAATGGACATTGGATGGAACTACATTCCTTCCTGCGAACCTTGCTTCCATGGAGCCAGCTCTTATCAATCCCAAATCCCCAGGCCTTGATTCCTCGCTTAAGATTGAGACGAAGAACAATACGTGGGTGGATATCGTATTCCAGCTTGTGATCCCACCCCCGACTTTACTCCAACCTCCTCATCCGATTCATAAGCATTCGAACAAAGCATTCTTGATTGGATCGAGTCAAGGAAACTTCACTTGGAACTCTATCGACGATGCTGTCCGTGCTTCGCCTCAAAGCTTCTTCGATACTCCGGTGTACAGAGATACTTTCACCACTTCACCGGCTGGCGCTGCCTGGATTGCGATTCGTTATCATGTCGAAAACCCAGGTGCTTTCTTGTTGCATTGCCACATGGAAACCCATTTGGCTTCGGGAATGGGTGTGGTGTTGCTAGATGGAGTGGATGTCTGGCCAGACGTTCACTCGATAAAGGGGGGTTCACATTTGGGACAATAATTTGTTGGTATGAATGGTGGAGACGAGTAATGTATAGTGGATGAACTTCTATGTACGGAGTTCGACTTTTGGCGTTGATTGATTTGGCATTACCCTTGGATCCGCAGAAATATTGGAACAAGGATGGGAGAACTATATTCACCGTTTACTTTTTTTTTTTAATACAATATACTCGAAACTTGACATGTGTACATGCCATACCTCCAGTGGAAGTTTCCAAGGTTCGTCTCGCCGTTTGTCTTGCCAAGTGCTGTGACATGGCGAGAATACCTAACAGCACGTAAGATGTTGAAACGCACCACCTCCAGGGCTGGGCACTTGCGCAGCGTCCTATGATATTGAGACGCAACATAGTGGCCTGCGCAGGTGGGCATCGCTCCCCGACATAGAATGGATGTATGTACGGATGAATATATAAAACATAAGCATATTCTCGTCTTAGATGTAGTCTTTTTGTCCTGTATCCTATCGAGTCTATAAACAGGTATCATATGTCCAGATGCTCCATCCTTATATGCATTCATATCATCAAATCATGGCAAGAAACATTTGTCAACAAAGAAGCGACCAAAGAAAACCGCATAAACCCATACCCATGCAAACAAAATGTGAGTAAGCATCATGACGTCTCGCTCATTTCTTCTTACGGGCAGAGGTAGAGACAAGTTTCTTCTTCAAATGCTTAGGCATCTTCTTAGAACGCTGGTCACGCTTCTCCTCCTTGACCTTGGCCTTATGCTCACGCTTGGCATCCTTGTCTTCGAAGCGCTTACCACGAGGCGGCTTCGGAGCGAAGGGATCCTTTTCCTCTTCCTCGTCATCCGATTCAGAGCCTGACACTGACACGCCACCGCTACCTTCAGACTCGGACTCATCCGCTTCGTCGGCTGGCTTCTTTCCGGTTGCCAAAAGGTCTTTGTAGACAAGGTCTGTACCAGTACCGGCATGAACCTTTTCGGCATCACGCTCAACGTCGTAAACCTGCTCCAATGTTTGGGGAATATATTGTTGACGGAAGACTGCGGTATCGACTTCTTCCGACTCTTCAGTGACGCCTGCCTCATCACGAGCAGTGAACAGCTTCTCAATGGCCTCGGTCATTTCCTCATTGCCATAAGTGGGATCCTTAGGGCCCTCAGGCGCGAGGATAAACTCGAAGAGGGTTCGCTCAGACAAGGTGTGAACACCCTTGCGACGGAAGTAATCGCTAACGTTCTTAATATCCATTCGAAGGAACTCCAAGCTGCGCGGATGGTCATGCTCAACACTTTGACTGACATCAATGATGTACAGACGATCCTTGTGATAGAGAATATTATACTCGCTCAGATCAGCGTGCACGAGCCTGCAGACCTGGTACATCACCCGCATGTAACCCAGCAACTCCATGTACAAAGCTCTCCAGCGAACATCAGGCTCAGGAATATCAAACTCAACATCCTTGAGTCGGGGTGCAGCGACTCCCTTGGAGTTACCAATGAAACCCATGGCCAGGACATGCAGACGGAGGTAGATGGGCTCAGGGCAGGGAATGCCAGAGGAGTAGATTCTCCGCAGGTTTCGCATTTCCTTTTCGGCCCACAGCTTTACCATCGCCCGGTTATTGCTCTTGCTGTATCCTTGACGGAAACGGAATTCACCAGTGACATACTTATCACGATCCTTAAAGACCAGGATACTGGTCTTGTACACCTTGATAGCCCGATGTTGCGGGGGCGCGTTCTCATCATCAGGAAGCGAAATCGCACCGTACACATTTGCTTCCTTTCCGGTAGACAAACAGCCGTGGATTTCTGAGACCAATCCACGGTTGATCATCTGCAACAGAAGCATGCGAGTGCGCGGATCTAACACTTGCTCCGAGGTCGCACGATCCGCTCTATCTCCTCCCTTGTCGCGGTTGGCAGAGAGGCCAGACTGTTGGTCATCAAGCTTGATCTTGGCAGCATGGCGAGTCAGGGATTTGACCTGGTCATCAATAGATGCGTGTGTGTTGACGGTGGGCTTCTGGGTATTCGTCTTCGGGTAAGTCCATCTCGGAGCGTTAGGATCGGCAACGAGAGTGTTCATTTTTCGCTGGCGGTTGTATGCCTTGGTCAGGTCATTCGAGTTCGAGGACGGGAAGTCTCCTTGGTCCATTTCTTCATCAAAAATATCGTCGTAGTCTTCGTCATCCTCGTTGTACTCCTCCTCTTCGGTGGGCTCTTGCCCCGCCACGGCGGAGTCAGTGGTCTCGGGGTTCACATAGCCCTGATTGGGCACATACGTGTGAGTTGGGGCCAGGCCATCGGCAGGGCCAGATGCCTGGTCGGCATTCTCTACAGAACTCATTTTCTCAAGGCAATTGTTCTGTGGGCGAAAAAGAGAACCTTGGAAGAAAAAGTGTAGCCCACTACTTTTTTTTCTGTGGATGCCCGCCCCACCGCCCGGCAGAACCCCCGCGCCCAAAGACGCGCGATTTCGTTCCTCGCGTAGTCTCCTTGTCCATCGCGAATTATCAACCTCAAGCGCAAGGCCAATTTTTGACTACGAAACCTGTTGGGTTGCTCCGTTAAGTGTCAATTATCTTATTTCCTTTCATTTTCGCGCCCAGGCGCGTAATGCGCTGTGTCCAGTGATCATCGCGTCGCGCGTCTCCCAAGATGTATGTCAAGCAGATTATCATCCAAGGCTTTAAGAGGTATGACTCCAACAATGATCCATTTCAAGACCTTGAAGCGCCATCTACTAATTACAATTTGATTTCAGCTACAAGGATCAAACTGTCATCGAGCCTTTTTCTCCCAAGCATAATGTCATCGTTGGCCGCAACGGTTCCGGCAAAAGTAATTTCTTTGCAGCCATTCGCTTCGTCCTTAGTGATGCCTACACCCACCTCGGTCGGGAGGAGCGACAGGCTCTTCTTCACGTAAGTTTTGCTCAATCACCAACCCATATGCATTGACTGACACCGTGCAGGAAGGATCTGGCTCAGCCGTGATGTCAGCCTACGTGGAGATTATCTTCGATAACTCGGACGATCGATTCCCTACCGGCAAGCCAGAGCTGGTACTCCGTCGTACCATCGGTATCAAGAAGGACGAATATACGCTGGATCGGAAGAACGCTACCAAGAACGATGTGATGAACCTACTCGAATCCGCCGGTTTCTCTCGGTCTAACCCATACTACATCGTCCCTCAAGGACGAGTGACCGCATTGACAAATATGAAAGACTCGGAGCGCCTGGTGCTACTCAAAGAGGTGGCAGGTACCCAGGTCTATGAAGCCCGTCGCGCGGAGTCCCTTAAGATCATGCACGAGACGAACAGCAAGCGGGCCAAGATCGATGAGCTCTTGGACTACATTAATGAGCGTCTGGCTGAACTTGAGGAGGAAAAGGATGAGCTCCGAAATTATCAAGACAAGGACAAAGAACGCCGTTGCCTCGAGTATACGATTTATTCTCGTGAACAGCATGAGATTGCGACTGTGCTTGAAAGCTTGGAAGAACAGCGACAGAATGGAGTTGAAGATGCCGATAATAATCGTGACCAATTTATTGACGGTGAAAAGGCTATGGCGCAGATCGATGCTGAAATCGCCGAGTGCCGTCAGCAGATGGAGTTCTTGAAGGTTGACAAATCTCAGCTAGAGGATGAACGTCGTCAAGCTTTTAAGGCACTGGCGCAGATTGAACTGCAAGCTAAGTCCCTTGCTGATAACCAAGCTGCTGCGCAGGCTCTCAAGTCACGTCATGATAATGATCTCAACGCCGTTCAAAAGGCCATTCAAGAGCGCGAGTCGGAGCTCCAGACACTTCTGCCCGATTTTAATGCCGCGAAGGATCAGGAGGATACTGTCAAGGCTCAATTGACCGAGGCAGAGACATCACGTCAACGACTGTACGCCAAACAGGGCCGGAATTCGCGATTCAAGAATAAATCGGAGCGAGACAAATGGCTTCAAATGGAGGTCCGTGAGGGCAATCGGTCGATCACTACTGTTGAAGGTGTTGTGGCACAGACAAAAGAAGACATCGACGATCTAGAAAAAGAGATCGCCTCGCTCGAGCCAGAAACGGAGCGCTTACGCCAGCAGATTGATGGACGTGGTGATACAATGCACTCTGTGGACGAGCAAGTTCAAACTGCCAAGGATGAGCGGGATCGATTGATGGACCAGCGAAAGGAGCTTTGGCGAGAAGAAGCAAAGTTGGACTCCGTTTTGTCCAGTGCGTCTCAAGAAATGGACCGCGCCGAGCGCAGTCTTTCGCATATGATGGATCAGAATACTAGCCGTGGTCTTGCCGCCGTGCGGAGGATCAAGCGCCAGCAAAACCTTGATGGTGTGTATGGCACTTTAGCTGAGCTTTTCGAAGTGAACGATCGATACCGGACGGCCGTGGAAGTTACAGCTGGTCAAAGTTTGTTTCACTATGTGGTTGATACGGATGAGACCGCGACTAAGGTCTTGGAGGCCTTGCAAAAAGAAAAGGCTGGCCGTGTAACCTTCATGCCCTTGAATCGGCTGCGCTCCAAACCCATGAACCTGCCTCGTGCTAGCGATACTATTCCTATGATCGAAAAGATCCAGTTTGACCCCGCATATGAACGGGCCTTCCAGCATGTATTCGGAAAGACCATTATTTGCCCTAACCTGCAGGTTGCTTCGCAATATGCCCGCAGCCACGGTGTCAATGCTATCACTCCTGATGGTGACCGATCTGACAAGCGTGGTGCCCTGACTGGTGGTTTCCATGACTCCCGTCAATCACGACTTGAAGCGGTGAAGAATGTTGGCAAGTGGCGCGATGAATACGAGGTCAAGCGAAACCGTGGAACAGAGATTCGCAAGGAATTAGAGAAGCTGGATCAGTTGATCACCAGGGCCGTTGGTGAGCTACAAAAGCTTGAGCAGCAGCGACACCAGGTGCAGAACAGCAGTGGTCCCTTGCGGCAAGAGCTTCGCAGCAAACGTGATCTATTGCAAAACAAGAATGACACATTGGATGCTAAGCGCCGTGCACTTCGCAATGTCGAAGCTAACCTTGCAGCTCTGAATGATCAAGTTGATGCTTTCCAAGCAGAGCTGAACTCGCCCTTCCAAAAGTCCCTTACCGACGAGGAGGAAGCCCACTTGGAGAGCCTAAGTGGAACCGCTCAGGACCTGCGTCGGCATTACCAAGAGCTCTCCAGCAAGCGCAGTGAGCTTGAAGCCCGCAAGTCCGTCCTGGAAGTTGAGCTTCGGGAGAATCTTAATCCTCGTCTCGATCAGCTTATGAACCGGGATATCGAATTGGCCGATGACGAGGTGCAGGGTAACCTAAAGGAGACCCAACGCGAGCAGAAGCGCCTCACTAAAGCGCTCGAGAAACTGAACGTACGGCTTCAGCAAGTTGATACGTCCATTGAAGAGGCGAATACCCGAGTCGGCGAACTCGAACAACGCAACGTAGAGACCCGACGCGAGTTGGAGGATCTGGCTCGCTCTATCGAAAAATACCAGCGTCGTATGGAAAAGAGTATGCAAAAGAAGGCAGCTCTCACCAAGCAAGCTACTGAATCTGCTGCGAACATTCGTGATTTGGGTGTCCTCCCTGACGAAGCTTTCACCAAGTACAAGAACACCGACTCGAACGCTGTGGTTAAGAAGTTGCACAAGACAAACGAGGCTTTGAAGAAGTACTCGCACGTCAACAAGAAAGCGTTTGAACAGTACAACAGCTTCACCAAGCAGCGTGAAACGCTTACAAATCGCCGGGAAGAGCTAGACGCGTCCCAGAAATCCATCGACGATTTGATTTCCGTTCTGGATCAGCGCAAAGACGAAGCAATCGAGCGGACCTTCAAGCAGGTCTCCCGCGAATTCGCCAACGTGTTTGAGAAGCTGGTCCCCGCCGGTCGTGGTCGTCTTATTATTCAGCGCAAGACCGACCGCAATGCACGACCCGAGGAGGATGTGGACTCAGACGATGAGGCAGCCCGGCAGAGCGTGGAGAACTACGTTGGTGTGGGTATCAGTGTGAGCTTCAATAGCAAGCACGATGATCAGCAGCGCATCCAGCAGCTGAGTGGTGGACAGAAGAGTAAGTTTTGCCCTGTTTATTCTATCTGCATACACTAACGATTGAAATAGGTTTGTGCGCTCTGGCCCTAGTCTTTGCTATTCAGGCCTGTGATCCGGCGCCATTCTACCTATTCGATGAGATCGACGCCAATTTGGATGCCCAATACCGGACGGCTGTGGCACAGATGCTGCAGTCAATCTCGGACTCTACCAATGGACAGTTCATCTGCACTACTTTCCGACCGGAGATGCTGCATGTGGCCGAGAAGTGCTATGGTGTTAGTTTCCGACAGAAGGCCAGTACCATTGACGTGGTGTCACGGGAAGAGGCCTTGAAGTTTGTAGAGGAGCAGAAGTCTTGATGAGGATCCGGATTCCATGGATATCTTGTAAATTTTATGTTTTGGTGGCTTGTGGCTGGCGTACGTGATACCGGAATGAGATGAATTTTTTACTCTATTAAACGCAGATCTTGACATGTTGCCCAAACTTTAATCCCGGCTTCACATGAGAATATAGAACCGCCGTCACCAGTTGAGATGAGTGCCAGGTGCCTGCACGTGTATAATCTATGATCTATTTCGATTCTCCTGACCATTCCTCTAGAATATCCTCTGGCACATCTCTTACCAGAATATGAACATGCTCCAACGCACGTACACTCTGTAATCCAACCCAATTCTTAAACCACAACACATGCGCCTCGGGAGTGCTAAACCGTCCGGCCTTATCCTCGGCCAAACGCTTAACAAACCTACGCTGCACAAAGTCATTGATCAGGGCCCGCGATTCACTCGTCAAATGGCCTTCATCCGACTCCACGGGAATAGGCGTGCGCAACCACACAACCAGATGCGAAATGCCGGCGTCCATGCCGTAAGGCCAGTCATTGCGCAAAATTCGGTAATCAGATGGGTCGGCAAATGGCAGCGGGTTGTTGAAGGTAAGAACTCCACCAGCACCCGAAGAACCCGAGCCATTCACTGCAGCTGGATCATGTGTATCTTGTGCAGGCACAGTCCTGGATAAAGTAGACGGAAGCGGCCATTTCAATCGCTGTAAACAAATGTAGTTCATCATCGAGCCATACTCCGCCTTCGTTTCGGCGCTCCAGGCTAGGTATCGGCGCAAATCGGAAGGCTTCCGCTTAAGAGCTCCGAGATCGTTCCGTGCTAAAAGTCCATGAGGGGTGAATCTTTGGAGAATGAGGGGATGTACTCACCTATGATGTCTCGTAGATTGTTCCAGTCGTGAGGGACGAATTCTTCGTCGCTCATAGCTAGAAGCTGGTGGTCCAGCGGCGTGAGATTGAACGCAGCGGCAGGCATTTTGACTCAATTCCAAGGTAATAGAAGTCAACCCGAGGTTCTTACTGTTGTGCGGTGTATAGTGCTCCAAAAGGAAGTAAATTCGCGGGGAAATCAGTGACAAAACGGGAGTGAAATTCCGTTGGGCGGAACCAACAACTCTTTTTCTCTCCTTTACCTACTTCTCCTCCACCACCTTCTCAATCTCCATTGTCAAGATGAGGTATGTTACGAATTCTATTTGATGGATTTAATTAAAATCTTCAACTTCCCTGCTCCCTTGAGTATCACGATTCCTAACTTTACACAGTGCCTTCTTGGTCCTCCTACCCTCGGCCCTGCTGGTCGCAGGTGTCTACGCGATCAAGCCCGAGTACATTACCTACGCCGTTGCCATTGCCGGTGTTCTGTCCAGCGCCGCCTTCTTCCTGGGTGGTAGCAGCAGTATGATCCTCCAAACCCCTGATCGCACGACCAGCTACCCGAGACAAACCGCTAACCTATCTTTTCTCCAACAGAGCCGCGCAAGGTCCTGAACCCTACCGAATTCCAAGACTTCGAGCTCAAGGAGATCAACAACATCTCCCACAATGTCGCCATCTACCGCTTTGCCCTCCCCCGTCCCACCGACATCTTGGGTCTCCCTATCGGCCAGCACATTTCCCTCGCCGCCACCATTGCCGGTCAGCCCAAGGAGGTCGTCCGTTCCTACACCCCCATCTCATCCGACAACGAGGCCGGTTACTTCGATTTGCTTGTCAAGGCTTACCCCCAGGGTAACATCTCCAAGTACCTGACCGAGCTGAAGGTTGGCCAGACCATGAAGGTCCGCGGTCCCAAGGGCGCCATGGTCTACACCCCCAACATGTGTCGCCACATTGGTATGATCTCTGGTGGTACCGGTATCACTCCCATGCTCCAGGTTATTGAGGCTATTATCCGCAACCGTCCCTACAACGGCGGTAATGACCGTACCAAGGTTGACCTGATCTTCGCCAACGTCAACGCCGAGGACATTCTGCTTAAGGAGAAGCTTGACAAGCTGAGCGCCGAGGACCCTGACTTCAACGTCTACTACGTCCTGAACACCCCTCCTGCTAATTGGATGGGTGGTGTTGGCTTCGTTACTGCTGACATGATCAAGGAGCGTCTCCCTGCTCCCGCCAGCGATGTCAAGATTCTTCTCTGCGGTCCTCCTCCCATGGTCAGCGCTATGAAGAAGGCTACCGAGTCCCTGGGTTTCACCAAGGCTCGCCCTGTGAGCAAGCTCGAGGACCAGGTCTTCTGCTTCTAAGCGTTCGCATCTGAGGGTTATATCAAAAGTACCCGTTTGGGGTTTTTGCTCAATTTTTAATGGGTTGAACTGGGTAATAGATTCTGGGATCAATATATGTCCCTTAGAATTTTGGTGGCGAAGAAGTGGGTCTGGTGTATATGTGAAAGCTTCTGAATATAGACGTCGACAGACGTGATGAACTGACTAGTTATGACATATCTTATTTCGGTTATTTCCGTTGCTTCTGAAATATTAATGCCTTGAACATGCACTATTAAAGCGATTCCTTAAAATACAATTGTAAGTTTCTACCATGGTAAAAGACCTCTTTCTGCGTGTTTGACTCAGCAGTGTATCCAATGCCAATCAAACAGAGCGGCCCAAGCGTAAGGGGGAGAACTAGTGCTCCGGCACTCAAACGAAGAACCAAGAGCATACGGCTTGAACACACCAAGATCAAACACGAAGGTATGGAACAAAGTACACAATGGTAGAAAATATAGATATATATTGAAGAATGATAATGGTATAAAGCATGAGTCGTGACAAGGGGCGAGGCAATTAACCCCGCAAGAAAAAAAGTATAAATAAAAGTATAATCAACCCTAAGGTTTCTTCAAATCAACCTCTTTCAACTCAACCCAAGGTTCCCCTTTTCCATCAGAAATCATATTATGTGGAACTCTCTCATCCGAGCCCCTCGAACTAGCAACTGTCGTAGCCTCCTCCTTCATAGAAGAAACAGAGATAGTAGTAGTAATCAACGGCGGTGGGAAGTTCGGCGACATCGGACTGGCGACAGCTGTTGAGCCATATAGTGGGACAGAGCCATAGGCTTGGTTATTCTTATATGCGTATTGCGGACCGCTCCGGGAGTTGTTCGTTTTGATGAATCTGGATGTGAAGGGCCGGAAGAGGGGCCAGACGGGTGGGATGGACATTGTGATGAGGACGATCCATTCTTCGACTTCACCCCAACGGAAGAGGATGCCGACGCCGTCTGATTTGTTAATTCATGTTCAGAAGATGAGATGGAGGGAGGGGGGATGGATGCTTACAGGATGAGTCCGTGGTGAGAATGAAACTCGCAGCCCATGTTCGGACGATGGCGGCGACGCCTGCGAAGACACCACATCCCATGAGGAAACTTAGACCCCATTTTAGCTTTCGGTCGATGCGCAGTGGGATAAGCATGTTGATGGGAACGACGGCGAGGTAGAAGTCGGATAGAGCGGCGACTGCGCCGACGAAGTAGGTGTAGTATACACTTTTTCTGTGGTCAC
Source organism: Penicillium tannophilum (assembly GCA_028829675.1). Taxonomy (NCBI): domain Eukaryota; kingdom Fungi; phylum Ascomycota; class Eurotiomycetes; order Eurotiales; family Aspergillaceae; genus Penicillium; species Penicillium tannophilum. Next base: position 719,307 of record JAQKAK010000011.1, read on the forward strand.
AGTCTGCCTGTCTTAGGGGATCCCATAGTGAGTCGACTGGACTGCATTGGAACCAGACTAATAGAACTTGAGGAATGTTGAGAACGATGTTCAGGACGGCAACGGCGATGAGGCTGCGACGGATTTTGGGATCTAGATGAGATTAGGACTTATTTCCGTCACCATGGGGGTAGAACTTACTGCTAGGCCCATTCATTTCAATTAAGAAAGCCGAGACAGCCACCTTGCCGGTGGGAATAGCCAGATTGAAGAAAAAGACCGTGATCCATGTGAATAGTAGGAAGTTGTGCAATTCGCCCACTTCATTAATGACTGTAATATGGTTTCCGAGACCGTGTAGGACTGATAGGATGCCGAAAACCTGGGTAAGGGTTGTGAAGAACTGAATATGTCAGTGGATGCATCTCGGAGTCTTCCGATGATAGACATACCCAAGCAAGGAGTGAAAATGACAAGGCTGTTGTCCCGAATTTGTTGATTCTCAAGCGCACATAAAGACGCATAATCATAAAGATAGTGGCAATGACACCCAACGCAATACCCAGCCGCAGGTCGCTAGGCCCTCGGCCACCATAGGCGGGGAATTTGTCGTGGATAGACATTATAAAAAGAGTGTCGTGGAATGCATGTAAAAAGCAACACCGATTTTCCGGGGGAAGGCTCGAGCATGATCCGGTGGCTTGGGCCTGGCTTTATAAAGCATACCTAATGTCTCCGGTAGATCGGGGTTTAATGGAGACCCGAGTTGCACGATCCCATTCCAAGTAAATGCAAATAACTCAAGTGGAGCCGTGAGGGACATTCCAGGAACCGAAGGCTTGGTTGGTAAAGCGGCGGCCGATCCTGTGGAGCAACTATCGAATTCGGGCTCCATTGTGTGCCGCGATTGGCTCCACCCCGTTCAACGAACCAATTTCGCAAGCCACAATCCAGAGCCATTGACAGATGTCAAATAAGATAGAATTTGACAATGCTTCTGCCCAACTGAGGTCCACTCGCAACTGTGGGCCAAATCCTTCTTGTGATTCATCACAATATTCGTTCCCACTCGTCCACGGGTTTGTAAGCTGAATATGCAGGCTTTTCAGGCTTGCAGGGATCCAATCCACCTCCCTCTTCCGGTAGGGCGCTCTTCGTACGGTAATCCGTATTCGGATATGGATTGGCCAACCTCGTCCCATGGTCGTGTGGGGTCAATGCATCGGCGATTTGTGTATTCCCCTGAATCATGCATCGGAAGAATGGCTGGTGTTTCTCATAGATTTGCATTTGTTTTCCCTTCCAAGGTAGCCTACTTGGTTGCGCGTGCTCACCGATTCTTTTGTTTGCTTTTTGGTGTTGGAATTGACCGATTGGCTAAAAGGACTTGTTTGCTTTTCCGAAGGTTTCATAGATGCTATAATTCCATCAAAGGCTTCAATAGTTCATCGGGCAATAGCAATAAACCTTGAGTTACATGTTTGCTTTCTGTTGTTCATATGAAAAGACTAAAGCGCAACTATTGAATTCTCATCCAGGGACACAAGCATCAGATAAAAGTCAGTGCGAGCCACTTTCACACTGCCTCCACTTTCAGCGCTTAAAAGGCAGTGATCGCCCGCTAAGTTGGCTGTCGGGATACCCTTACCACACAGAAACCGATCTTCTTGCTTGAATCCACTTGAATTCGAAATTCAAGTTATAAAAGACTTCGTTGAAACGTACAGAAATGGGCGAAGTTGTTTGAACGTGTGTGTTGCTGCACTGCTTGAGTCAAACTTGAATTTTAGCTTTGGGTGGTATCTATAGAGTACATTACAAAGTGGCAGACCGTGCCCGTACATGTATTATTCGGCAACGATTGACTCGCACTAGTGACAACGGTGACCCGAAGTGTTTCCGAGGTAATCCACTGGTTCTTGAACAGGCATCTTCCGGATTACCAGTGTTTGCCCCATTTAGGCTCGCTCCAATCTACGTACACGTCGATGTGGACCTCAGCTTTGCTTAAACCCACCCAAATTCCCAATATGGTCTCATAGACGGCTTTGAACACCCCATATGTCTTTTCCCATTTACCAACATGAGATAGGCCTTTTACCTAAAGCCCACCCCGTAGTCTGAGTAGTCGATACCCTTGGACCGGCGTGTTAGCTTCCCTCCGCGGTCGGTGGCCGAACGGGTCCAACATGTGCAAAGAGTCCGGTTCCGATCTCGATGCACACGTGGAAATAGTGCAGCTCGGAACGCCTAAACGCTTTAATGCGTGCACACAGGCATTGAGATCGGCACCGGGCTCCTTGCAACCTACTGGATCTATGCGACTACCGACGCGGGAGCGATGTTGTTCTCCTTGTACATATGATAATGTATAATGGTTTCTCTTTGGTTGGCGCACTGTATATGAACCCAGATCATGTTGTTCAAGCTCATGGCAGTAATGCTCGTGCTGGAGGGTTGGTTTTTAAGATTCAGGAAGGTTCTGGTACTGATGGATTTTCGTGGTCTGGGTAGTGTGAGGGGAGAATGTGGGGAATTTCCAGCTGACTGAGGGCCCGTATTTGTAGTCCATTTTTTTCTTCTATCTCTTTTGTTTCGTTCTGGACTGGAAAGCGCGCTTTTTTGCATCTTGGTCTAGAAGAGGCTTAGTGGGTATTGGCTCGGCGACAATTGGGCGAACGTGTTCATGTAAATGGACGTGGCGAGGATGGTGATAGCAAACAAGTATGACTCCTTCCAAGCTTGGACAGGGGGACAACTGCATGGACTGCGAGGTACTAGAGAAGGTTCGTACTTTTGTTCATGCAAAGCCCCGTATATGTATTGTTGTATTGTCGTCACTTTCGCCCAAATGAAGTACTGATCGCCGCTCACTTACACTATGACAAAATGACTAGCTATGGAAATGTAAATGAGGCTTTGTAGTGTTGTTAGGAGGACCGAGACTCGTCTGTGTAGGTTACCTATTGAATTCATGGATAAAATTACGTATACAACGTACAGAAGCATGAACGATGCAAACCGTGGATACATACGATGATCAATCAATTTGATCTACGCGCTATTCTTGTGTTACACACATAAATCAATCAGCGGCAAGTGCCTCTTGAATTGCACCAGTGAGAAACGTGACTGGGAATGTTTCCGGATCAATCCTCCGGTTCTTGCACCAACAGGCCTCCTCCGGATTGCTCAGATTATTGCCAAAGTCATGCTCGATCCGATCCATTTGAACGTGGACATGAACCTTAACTCTGCTTGAACCGACAAAATTTCCCAGCAGAGACTCATAAACAATGTTGTATGCCACATATTTGACTTCCTCATCACTTCCCCGGAATACCAATGCGTCCTGGCTTCTCGATTGATCCGAAGGCCTTCCCTGAGTATTCAACCGCTCTTGCCTGTTTATTCGAGATAGAGAGCGTCGTGGAGGGCAAAAGAAGATCAGTCGGAGGCGAATTTCATTCAGAGCAGGCATGTGTTCTTGCAATTTTCGCCGCTGTGGTGTCGATATATCGAGGGATGGCAGCTCTGGCGCGATATGCAGTGGTATTGCTGGGCTGAAATGTTGGTTTGCGAGCTGAAAAGTGAATCCGCCCTGAGGAACTTGCTGGATAGCAATGCGATAACAGAAGGAAAGGTATTGAAGCGTGTTTCGGCTCAGAATGGATGGACTCCATTGAGGACACATCAAAATCGCCATTTCAACAGTGTTGCAAATCCGTAAGCTTGAAAGTTCATCGAAGACCGGCTTTCCTTCTTCGTGTATTTGATGATTGGTGCGTAACCAGCCCATCGGATCCGCGCCTTGGTCTTCATGTGTGTGATGAACGAGCCAATTATGCTGGCTGTATTTGAGGTTGCTGAATTCCTTATCAGTCAACTTGGGTGGCGCCTTTTCTGGATTGCGGCTCCACATTTCTGGTATGCCGATCGGGATCCTGGCTACTGCCTCCCAGATCAGCATGCGAATCTCAGCTGGGAGACTGAGTAAGCGGCTATGCTGAGTGGACTCGATGAGGGCGTTTTCATTTGCCTCGGACAGACTGTTCGTGGGAAGACAAGGGGACAGCGAGGGTTTGGGGCGCTTTACAGCACCCCTGGACTTAGACATGCTTTCTAGACACACACACACACACACACAGAGAGAGAGAGAAGAGAGAGAGAGGGGGGGGGGGAAGATAGAAAGAGTGGTGGGTATTCAGAGATATATGTTGGGGGGGTTTTCAGATAATGAGTAATAGTCAACGAAAGCAGCTGGCTGACTGACCTGACTCAAACCCCTAGAAATGACTTGTACTGAAGATCAAGTGAGGATATAAACTCCATGGATCTCTCACCACGGCCGTCACGCCTACCATCCAACTGCGCCTTCTCTGGAGCCTCGAGCACCTAGGAAACAGTGTATTAACAAGCAACTCAACTCGATTATCACCTTTTCCCCATACAGATATATATTGTATGTATATAGTATATAGTAAACATATTTGATGGAATAGGACTGTTTCCCAAGTTCCAAGGCTTAGGTGCTGGCGAAATGGACATTTAAAACCACCTGCACATGTGGGTGACTTAGTAATATGCGCGTGTAATGCGACGACTAAGCAGACAGGAAAAGGCGCGAGGCAACGAACCTTGGATGTTCGTGTGCCTAAGGACCCAGGAACCTCATTTCAGACGATTTGGAAGCCAGGTTTTAGATACATATATGTGTATATAAAAACAAGGGATAATCTTAGAAGAAGTGCATGCAGTCCAACATGCTCAAAGAATCTATTGTATTGAAAGGTTCAGGCTGGTAGCTGCAGGAAAAGGAAAATCAGAATATGCAAAAGCGTAGGTATATATGATGCGCAAGACTGGTGGCATAAGAGACGGAAACAACATCGGAATAACACTTGGAAGCACACGAGAATCACAAGAGCCAGGATGCCCTCGACTTCGGGTTCATGAGACTTATCAGGCAACAAGAACGAAGACATACTTACGATTCTACAGTGAAGTAATGTTTGAAATTTTGACCAAAAAACACCTAATATCCCAGTAGAACATCCGCACGTGACGTATACGACCCTAATCCCGGTCGAGTCATACTTGGTAAAACGAGTCCAAAACGGGACCAGGATACATTATTCCCTTTACTTGGAGAAGGTCTGAGTTAATCTAGACTAAATCAATAAGTCGTAGTTCTAAGGAACACTTGGACTTGATTTTCCGAGTTGTATACTACGTAGTGAGCTGGCGGATCATAGCGATGTATACCGGTCTTAATTTTACGCTTAATTTTACGCTTAATTTACGCTTATTTCAACAACCTCATAACCGCAAATGTTCTTACGATTGAAGATGGTTGTGGAGCAAGTTAAATAGCAAGGGGCAGTCACAATGAGTCTAAGACTTCATTGAGATAAACAGAATCGATTTGGTTATTCTTTCATGCCGGTCCATGTGTGCTCATCCGCTTAACAGACACTGCTCTCGCGTTGTATAACGCATATCTGCAAATTCCACAGAGGGTCTTCTCTTAACTTCATCGCGAACCCGAAGAACACTCATTCCATCTGCGCAAGGTAAGCATCCCCTTTCCCCACCGAATCTCTCTAGATGAGGTTATTCTTGCTCAGTCTACGTGTTCTAATCACTTCCCTCATATGTTACCATTCATCAGAATCCCGCTCAATGGATTCCCCCAGTGTGTTCAGTTTCACCTCAGCTGGAGCCCAACCTCACTACTTGACCGGATACACCATCGTCGGGATGATGTTTCCCCCAAGACCAACAACCCCTGATAACATCGAGTCCTTGGACTCAGCCATGACGACTCCTCCCGAGTCCTCTGACAACATAGAGGTCTCTAACAACATGGAGTCCTCTGACAATATGGTATCCTCTGACGGTATTGAGTCCGTCGCGCCAACCGAGGTCCCAGACAACTCGGTCTTGGTCGCTGTCCCTATCAACGCTTGGGAGTTCAATGCCATGCGCCTCGCAAATGATCCCGTTTTCCTTGCGCGCCAGTGGTTTTCCGACATTGAAGTGGGTCCTTCGCAGCTCTTCTGGCGCGACATGTTCCAACTCGTTGCTCATCATCATCGCCACGGCCCCATGGTTATTTGCGAGACTGCAAAGCAGTATGCCGCCTTTGAGCTGGGTAGATGTGAAGCCTCCATGTCGTTTACCTGGGAATTGCCCATTGGGTACCGGTTTTCCTAGACGCAATCTTCTGTGCCAATGTGTTGACTTGTCCCCTGTCTTCTTTTTTTGCCTTTTCGCTTTGTGGAGAGAGACATGAGGCGTCGTGTTGACTGGGGTCCATGTTGACCGGGATGGATTGAGAAGGCGTGCCGGCCAAGATGTGAGATTGAAATCGGGGAATATATGATTATCAGTGGGAGCCCCGCAGAGCCGCAGCCTTTCGAGTTAGTGAACAGACAAAATAATCAAGATACAACTTGCACTTCAAATTTCTCAGGTTGTGGGGTGCTCTATTGACGAACTACTACTGAGCACTGCAAAGCTAAGAAGCCACAGAATTCCGGGCTCGAGAAACTTAGCCCTCGCTAGGGAACTACGATTCATAGATCAAACTCCAGTTGAGTGTAGATTCCAAGGCTCAGGCCATTACCAGCCCTCAACAATGCTCACATTGACGTCCTAGTTAATGTTATCCAAATATCCCCAAAAAAATCCTAGATATCAAATCCGCTCGTTGATTGATAGGGAGCTAGTGCTTTGGTATTTCCGCTTCGAGGTACGTCTCAATGCACTTTGATCATTTCTTCAATCATCTTGAGGAAATTCCGACGATACTCGCTTGCCGTCGTCGTGATAGACATAGGGCCTTGGCGGCCAACAACATTAAAAGTCTGTACCACTCCAGACATCGCCTGAGCCTGAAGTTTATGACGACCCCAGAAAAAGTCCAATAAAACCGCACGATATTTCCATTTGCCATCAGCAGACGGTATTCCAACTCTCCAGGGACTCTGGCGTCCTAAAGCAGCAGGACTTGAAGATGCGGGAATTCGCACGAGAAACAGAGAGTAGTCAACAGCGTTGGCGTCTTGTAGAAACTTCGTATCGGCTTTGACAGATTCCCAGAAAGTGACATAATCTTTACGCCAGAGATGTACTTTATCATCGAATTTATCTGCAAGTCTGCTCAAGGTATTTTCGCTGACAAGCGACTCAGGCAGTAGATCCCGCTCGGGGTAAAAATAGTCAATTGGCTTGAGGTCGTATGTCTCCCATTTCTGACCATTGGGGTCATCGGCTTGGCCGCAAAGTATGTTTTCCATAACGATGTGATGTGCAGGCGTGCATCCGAAAATAGTTCCTAGAGTCTTATATGGAGCAACTATGTAGTCGGTAATCCATACAATCGTTGAATCGGGATTCTCCCCCATATATGTGTAATATGGCTCGAGCAGATCTGCTTCGAAAAACGAGTATTCAAACCGCCGAGGAATGCTTTTTATGACGAAGCATCCGTCGAGAGTACTGAAAAATGACTGTCATAGGTTAGCTTTTGGCTTTATTTTCAGGACTGGTAATTGCGCACTGAACCCGAGTATCCTAAGTCGCCTATAGCTTTCAGAGCTTGCTGGCCCCTGGAGGTGCGAAAGCTTGCTTGGTAGTCATCTTCATCGAATGACCAGACTTCCCGTCGAAGCTTTATGAACAGCTCGCTCTCGAATCGAACGAGCTTGATTCGGCGCACAGTAAAGAATGCTATGAATCGACCCCATGCTGTCTTTTTAAATCGCTCTGGGTCGCGAAGCAAGCCCGCTTGAATGGATTTGGTCAAGGCTTTTTCTCGGCGGCTGGAACCCATATTTGTGGATATGAGATTATTTGGACATGATAGATCATACGAAAACAAAATGAAAATATAAAAGCTTTCTAACCTTGCTTTTGCTCACGTCTAATTTGGTCAAATTATTGGTGACGTCAGCTACTCCGCGTCGCGTGATGATTGGTGGATTCAGCACTATACACATAACATTTGGTAACCAGATTTTATGCAGGGAAATGGTTATGACTTTCCTATATACCAATTGCTACCTCCAAGAACGCCATCTTAATCATATGTTTTCCAGTTAATAGGCAACGATTTCGGTTATATGATGGTTTAGAGCAGGCCATGGCCTTGGGTTTAACTACGACCCACTCAAGATCGACTGGAAAGTATATGGCATGTAGCACACCGAACAGAGATAAATAATGGCCAGACAGTACTGACTACCAGTATGCTCAACGAACTATCTTATCAGATCAATGGACTAGACAAGTATTTTCACCTAATTTTGCAGGCACCGGGTACCCCGCGATGCGATAGATCACACGTGACTCACCGCCCAGGCATCGAGACTGAGTCACAGCAAAAAAAAATTAAGCAGAAAAGAATTGCTGTGTCGCTCCGAGAAATCCCCCTCTTTATGGGTCGCAGTTTGTTAAGCGGGGCTCGGCGAATCTCTGGTCTTTTTTCCCTCCCTCGTTCCTACCTTCAATCGCGGTTACCTCCCACCCTTACTTTGATATCCCCTTCCGCTCGCGCATCATTGCAATTCCCTGCGCGACTTACGTCCTCTTTCGCAACAATGGCGTCCGACCTCCCCGCCTCTGTTGAGGCTCTTACCCTCCAATCTACAACTACTACATCCGACTACCCGGGATGTTTCCCCTCTTTGAACCCTATGGACATCTACCGCGAGCACATTGCGACCGAGCTGAGCAAGGGCACTGGCATCGATGCCGAGCTGATCTATACCCGTCTTGCGTGGACCAACACTCTCGACAAGGGCGATTTGGCGCTGCCGGTACGTGAAATGAAATGAGATCTATATCGGAACAGTAGTTACTGAGATCTATGCTAAACTTTTTGCTCCAATAGGTTGCTGCTCTCCGTATCAAGAAGAAGCCCCAAGAGCTTGCTGAGGAGCTGGCCTCAAAATTCCCCGCATCCGATCTCGTCCACCCTCCCACCGCTTGTGGTCCTCACCTGCAGTTCTTCTGCAAGCCCCAGCCTTTGGCAAACACTGTTCTCGGTCGTGTCCTCAATGAGAAGGCCGCCTATGGTACAAACGGAAACGCTGGTCTGAAGGACCCCAAGGACCCCTCCAAGGGCCAGAAGAAAATCATTGTTGAATTCTCTTCGCCCAACATTGCAAAGCCTTTCCACGCTGGTCACCTGCGTAGTACCATCATTGGTGGTTTCCTTGCCAACCTCCACACCGTCCTGGGATGGGATGTGATCAAGATGAACTACCTTGGTGATTGGGGTAAGCAGTACGGTCTGCTGGCCAATGGATTCAAGTACTTCGGTAACGAGGAGGCATTGCAAAAGGACCCCATTAACCACCTGTTCGACGTCTACGTGAAGGTGAACGGCCTTGTCGCCGAGCATGACAAGCCTATCAAGGAGCTCAAGGAGGAGATCAAGGCAAAGAAGGAGAAGAACGAGGATGTTTCCGCTCAAGAGGCTGAGCTCGCCAAGCTGGTTGAGGTCAGTGAGGATGAGAAGGCTCGTCGCTACTTCAAGAGCATGGAGGATGGTGACCCTGAGGCATTGGCTCTCTGGCGCCGCTTCCGTGACTTGAGTATCGCCAAGTACAAGCAGACCTATGCTCGTCTCAACATTGACTTCGATGTCTACTCCGGTGAATCTCAGGTTAAGAGCGAGAGCATGACCAAGGCCTACAAGGCCATGGAGCAGGCTGGCGTGGCCGAGGAGTCCGAGGGCGCTATCATTGCCGACTTCACTAAGCACGGTGCCAAGAAGCTCGGAAAGGCCATCATTGTCCGTAAGGATGGTACTCCCCTTTACCTGACCCGTGACATCGGTGCCATTATTGAGCGTGATGAGGCCTACCACTTCGATAAGATGATCTACGTTGTCGCTGCCCAGCAGGATCTCCACCTTGCTCAGCTGTTCAAGGTTACCGAGCTGATGGGTCGTAAGGACCTTTCTGACCGTTGCGAGCACATCAACTTCGGCATGGTTCACGGCATGAGCACCCGCAAGGGTACCGTGAAGTTCTTGGATGATATTCTGCGTGATGTTGGTGATAAGATGCACGAGGTGATGAAGAAGAACGAGGTCAAGTATGCGCAGGTTGAGAACCCTGAGAAGGTCGCCGATACTCTTGGTATCACCGCCGTCATGGTCCAGGATATGACTGGCAAGCGGTAAGTAATTCACGTCTATTTCCATTGTTAACCTTACTGACAAAAATCTTTAGTATCAACGGCTACACCTTCAACTTGGAGGCCATGACCTCCTTCGAGGGTGACACCGGTCCTTACCTGCAGTACGCCCACGCTCGTCTCTGCTCCATGACCCGCAAGTCCGAGTTGAACGTGGATGAGTTGCCGTCAGCCAACTTCGATCTCCTCACTGAGCCCCATGCCATTGACCTTATCCGTCTGCTCGCATCTTGGCCCGATGTTCTTATCAACACCTCCAAGACCCTGGAGCCCATCACTGTTCTGGCTTACCTCTTCCGCATGACCCACATGCTGAGCTCCAGTTACGATGTTCTCAAGGTCATTGGCAGCGAACCCGAGGTTAAGAAGGCCCGTATGGCCCTCTATGCCGCCGCTCGCCAGGTCCTGCATAACGGTATGCGGGTTCTCGGCCTCAACCCTGTTGAACGGTACGTTTGCCCCACTCTTGCGAACAACTCATTTTCCATGCTAATAAATTCCGCAGGATGTAAATTCCTACTTCTTCCATTCCTAGTCTTTCAAGATCATCTTAGCTCTATATTTCATTTTTATTCGGATGCATTCGGCGCTCAGAGCTGGAAAATAAAATTCACGGCTGTTTTTCACATTCATCTCTTCCTAATGGCTATTTGTATTGGTAGCAACTAACGATATTTCTTGGCAAAGCCCGACGGGGAAACAATGCGATTGTGCCAGCCCATCACAAAAAGCAAATAAGCTGATTATTTGCGCCCCCGAGGCCCAAGCGCAAGCTGTCAGGCGCGTATCCCACCAACTATGACCAGAAATTTCCTTCATACAAGCCTTTTATTATCATGAAAGAGCCGTTGATCTTTATACGAGATCTAGATCCCAAAATCAGTAAGCACGGCTTGAAAAGCCAATCTCCAAATCTAAACGGCGACCACGGGCTCCACATATCTTACATCAGCCATGATAGTCCCATGTTGAAGCGGGCCGGCCCCCGACGCCACGCCCCATCTACACTCCAATCGAACCCGATCGGCGACCATGAGGGGACCAGCTGAAAACAAGAAAAACTCAAATTATCCTTCCCCAATAGTACAACAGTAGTAGCCATGCTTCATAAAAGCCGGCTCTGGCAAGGACTGGTCCCCGCAGACCGCGGGCAAGGGCTCCACCAGATCTTTTTAAAATCTATATAATCCCCGGCTGACTTGGGGGCTGTAAACTATGTGGAAGGATTCAGGTACTAATATCTTGTTCTTGTCCTTGTCTACCCTGGCGATCAGTGCAAATATCGATCGCGACTGAACAAAAAGGCCCACTGGATAGCAGACATGGGTAACGATGCTTCGGATTCCAATGCGGGCTCTCCGGACCTGGACCTGGAGCGCAATGAGGCCCGCCACTTCTTAATGAATGGGTCTGTGTCGCAGTTTTCGTGGAGTGGACTCAATGTTACTGTTAAGGATCGCCAGACGAAGGAACCACGTGATCTGATTCATGATATTAGTGGTGATGTGCGACAGGGTATGTGCATTGATGTGTTGTAATTGGCAATGCTAATGGTTTGGTTTCGTGTACAGGAGAGCTGGTAGCTTTGATGGGTCCTTCGGGATGTGGAAAGACAACATTGCTGAATGTGCTGGCTCGGAGACCTGCTACTTCCGGTGCGAAAGTGACTGGGGAGACCTATGTCAATGGAGCCACGGTTGAGTCGGGTGCATTTGGTCGCATGACTTCGTATGTTGAGCAGGAGGATGCGTTAATCGGGTCGATGACTGTACGTGAGACGTTGAAGTTTGCGGCCGATTTGTCGTTGCCTAGGTATGGATTCTTGGATTGTGTGACCTTTGGCTGCTTGTACTGACTGTTGGAAAGCTCGGTGTCAAAACGCCAACGGATGGAACGAATTCGGACCCTCCTCGAGGCATTCGGGATTCAGAAGCAGGCAGACTCGCTGATCGGGACTCCGATTCGAAAGGGGATTAGTGGTGGTCAGAAGCGGCGTGTTAGCGTGGCGAGCCAGCTGATCACCTGTCCTAAGATTTTGTTTCTGGATGAACCGACCAGCGGCTTGGACTCGACTGCGAGTTACGAAGTCATTTCGTATGTGAAGGAGCTGGCGAGAGAAAGCAATGTGAGTTAGCCTTCATCACCTCGAGCTTTGTACTGACGATGTAGATCATCATCATCGCTAGTATCCACCAGCCTTCGACGACGACCTTCCAGCTATTCGATAAGCTACTTCTCCTTTCGGGCGGACGCACATGTTTCTTCGGTCCCGTTTCGAATATCGGGGATTACTTCCGAGACATTGGCCATCCTATCCCGGGCAATACCAACCCGGCAGAGTTCCTTCTCGACATCGTGAGCTCGGATTTCAGTGCTTTGACTGACGATGCGGATATTCGAGTGCAGAAGATCCAGTCTGCTTGGAAGGAGTCGACGGAGGTACAGGCTGTGACCCAGAAGATATCCGAGAGGTCGCATATGGAGGAGAAGGGCCTGGCAGTTCGCGGGGATGAGATGGCTCGGGCGGGAGTTTTCAAAATCATCATGACACTGCTTCATCGGTCATTCATCAAGAGTTACCGGGATGTGGTTGCCTATGGGATTCGTATTGTGATGTACCTTGGTTTGTATACCTGCTGCCTGATTAGAGACATTGACTAACTGGACTAGGTCTTGCGATCATGATGGGAACGGTGTGGCTACGCTTACATCCATCTCAGGATTATATCCAGCCTTTCATCAATGCAATTGTAGGCTCCCGGGATATTTCTCAGACAATCAAGCAAACACAGTGCTGACCATCGTAGTTCTTCGGATCGGCCTTCATGTCCTTCATGGCCGTGGCATATGTCCCGGCCTTCCTCGAAGACCGAGCAACATTCGCCAAAGAACGAGCCAATGGACTCTATGGCGCAACGCCATTTATGATCTCGAACTTCCTCATCGGACTACCCTTTTTGTGTATGTACTCCTGCCGGTGAATCGGGTGAAGCGTATTCCAGCTAACGAGAACCAGTCCTCATCGCAATCCTCTTCTCGATTATCTCGTACTGGCTCTCCAACTTCCAACCCACGGCCGTGGCCTTCTTCACCTGGGTGATGTGGCTTTTCCTTGATCTTCTCGCTGCCGAGTCCCTGGTTGTATTTGTCAGTGCGATCTTCCCAAACTTCGTCATTGCTCTCGCACTAGTTGCTTTCGCAAACGGGCTTTGGATGAGTGTGGGCGGATTCTTGGTAACACCGACGATCCTCAATCCTTTCTGGAAATATGTGTTCCACTACATCGACTATCAGGTGAGCGACCAATCTATTGAAGGATGTTCTCGTTAGTGCTAACTTTATCAGGCTTATGTGTTTCAAGGAATGATGGTGAATGAGTTTTCCGAGAGGATTTACTCGTGTGGTGATGGGTGCCAGTGTCTGTATGATACTGACTTGGCGTCCCAGTGCCAGATTCGTGGGACTGCTGTGTTGGAGACTTATGGGTATGCCACTGGCCGGACAGGAAAATGGGTTGGCATTCTTATTGGTATCATTGCTGTGTATAGACTGTTTGGCTGGATTGCTTTGCAAGTGCGTAAGAATTAAGGCTGCCCATGGCGGGGGCAAGGAGGATCAGTACATAGGGCTACTTTCTTTGATTGGATAAAGTTTGATTGTAAAAAGACTATGTATTTCTACAGTGTTCGGGGTGCAAGAACAGCTCAGCTTCGGTGTCAGCAGGACCAAGATACGAATTGACTAAATCTCGAAGCGAACATGCGGTACAACCCGAGGCATCACCAGCGTTTCCCTGATACCAACGACTATCTCTGTACCACATGCAAGCATCGAGTTCTCAACAAATCTCCAATTGCGCGAGCAGCAACTCCTCAAGGTCAATGCAGATTAGTGTGAACCCCTCATAGATTAATCTATTCATCGGCATCCACGTTCCGAGGTGAATAGTCAAAGGAGCGGTGAAGGTGTCCGGATAACCCTGATGCCACCGTGCAGTAGGGAAGCAAGGGGGTGTGCCGTCCCAATCCTCCGAGAAGTCACGACCACTCTTACTCTCTAATGGAAACCGTAATTAGTAATATAGTTATAATTATAAATCCATCAAATGACATGCGTATGAAGCTTATTACTTAACCTGCTACATGTTGCATAACTTATGTGCGGCTATTCATGATTACGTTGTCAATTCCATGAGCGAGACCGAGTAAAACCGGAGAAAGATAAACAATACAAGGAACTCAGACCCTTGTCCGCCTCCCAGGCGCGATCCATAATCTACGATCTCGATGCGATCGTGGCCGACAATGATTGACTGGGAAAAAGATGCGGGTTGCAATGGAAGAGTTTCGCACGAGCCGCATGGATGCTCCTTGGTCCGGGGTGAGTTGTTTCCAATCCTGCCCCTGTCGATTCGACTGCCAATACAATCGAGAATACAAATCCATGCATGGACCTCTCTCCCCCTCGTATCACCAATTGCAATCTTATCAATGGTATATCCACGTGCGGGGTTTGGGTTTTTTAGAAGATTAGAACCAGTTCCCAGATCTCCAGGACGCAAGGAGGTGAAGGATAAGACGAATAAAGGTAATGATGGACGTGCTGCATGTCATAGCGATCTAGACAAGGAGAGGGGCTCGACTCTGGGGTCAAGAATTTAGTTACCTAGGCATTGACCCCAGGAATAGGCAGACCACGTACTATGTAGATAGTACTTGTCGATGGGACTTGAAATGACTCACATGAGAACCATAGATGGGCCGCCACATGGACAGATCCGGACTTATACAAAAAATATGAGATGCAGTGTGTTAGGTGTTAGTGCCCGTTCGTGGGATCCACCATCAGTGGCGATTTCTCGGTTCCCACGGATTTTATCCTGCAGCATGTCATCCCCCACCGACTTTTCCCGTGTACCAGGTACATAATCATGGGAGAAAGAGGGGGTTTTTACTTTGGATTTGAATTTGGATTCTTCGATCTCAATTTCCAAGGTTCCCGTGGGAAATGTATTGTGCGTGAATAATATTTTCATTTTGTATACTCCGTGGAGGGGCATTCCCTTAAAAAAGTGGAGGCGATCATTGGGCCGCAATGACATGGGCGTTAGGCAGAGGGAAAAACAGAAGAAGAAAAGAAGGAAAAAAATGTTCTATGGGTACGGAGTGCAGAGTATTGTAAAGTAATTAAGTAAACAAGTCAATAGAATGAACCAGGGATTCCCTTCCAGCGGGTCCCGAGCTTAAGTGATTGTTTATGACTGTTTCTCATCCCCCCCACTTTAGTCTTTTTTTCTTTTCTTGTTGGGTACCCGAGAGCCTCTTCGTGCAACATTTGCCTTTTTCATATGTTTATTTTTCCCTTTTATTCTTTCTCTTTCCTTCTTAACTGATACTTGAACTCCTCCTTCTCCCCCCTTGATTTCTTTGGTTTTGGTCCCTTGGTTCGGTTCCTCTTATCTTAATCTACCCGTTCCTTTACCCAAATCTCGCTGCCCATCGGACTCCACCGTCCCCCACATCTGGTCAGGCTACTTCAAGAGCCCAACTGCAGTCTGCAGATTCTGTCCAACCATCTCGGGTCCTTTGTCGGCAGACCCATAATACACACCCAACGACTCTTTTTTCGCCTGACTACCCGATTACCCCTTCGATGGAGACGCTGCGATCTGGAAAGTACCACATCGCTTTGTCTGCTCGCTGACACCACTCGTTCGACCAGTCAAGCCCTGCCATCGCCATCTGCGATCGGCAGGTCCGCCTTCTGGTTCGAGAGACGTGAAAAAAAAAGTACGGCCTTATTGTGTGGGTTGGGCAAATAACGTTGCGACGAAAAAAAAAAAGTACCCTACCGATACAGTGGGAATACCTGAGACGTCACTCGCGGGGGAGAAAAGCCACCAAAAAAAAGAAACACACACACATACACCCAAACAAATATCGAAATAGGAACTGGGTATACACGTAGGACTGAGTCATCTCGTCCTTTTTTACATCCCGGTGCGGTGGCTTGCTGTAAGTCCCTACCCAAGAGATCCCTTCCGGCCCCATTCTTCCCCCTCCCCCCGCCAGTGTGCGCTGGTGGGTAGCAAACCCAAGTCCAGAACGGGACCAACCTGTTTCTTACCTAGGGACCGTCCCTTCCCGCCTTCCGAGTCTGCAGCAAGTCATGCCAGGCAACCCTAGAGCAGCCACTGTCGAGGATTGGGACGAGAGAACGCACGAAATCGTACCCGACTCTCAACAAGTGGCTAATACTGGTGCAAAAGTTTCTTCCAGGTTGGATCACAGATTTCCGGAGCCACTGATCGACGGCGCGAGTGACTCAGGTTATTCTAGTCGCACCGCCGCCACCGTCAACAGCACCCAATCTGGGCCGTCGGGCGGGAAGAGCCCCCCTCCCGTTCTTAAGCAAGGCGCGCCCAAAAACGATCTCACCAGAAAATCCTCCCGACGAGACCGCAAGGACAAGGAACGTGCTGCCCGGCCGGACGAGACGATGCAAATGGGTGCCTATCCGGGCCCCGGCTACATTCAGCCTCGTGCGCCCCGGTCGCCGTCCAAGCCCCGCCGACGAGACTCATATCTTCGACAGCAAGACGTCCTCTACGAAGGTCACAATCAGTACCACCCCTCCACCCCCGTCGATTCACGACCCATGGAGTTCCCATCCCACCAACCCTACTACGGGAGGCCTCCCATGCCGGACTACCACGTCCCACCACAACCCGTCGGATATCCCATGGAGGAATACCATACTAGCCGCTCAGGACGCCCACATTCCGCTTATGGCCCAGTGTATCATTCAGATAGAGCCGTGGGTTGGCAAGTAGCACCAGCTCGAGGCTATGCACCACCGCCGCAGCAGCAATATCATCACTATGAGCATGGCCCTCCAGTATCGTCCGCTTGGCACCAGGGATCCTACTCGTCATCACCACACTATGGCCCTCAAGGCAACTTCCCACCGGAATACTATTCCCAGGACTACCCGTACCAGCGTGAGCGATCCGAGTCTCGTGAGCCATCCCGGCGTCGTAACTCAATGTATGGAGTTCCACCTCCGCCACCGACCGAACCTGAGGTCTTTCCGGATTTCGAGGAAGATATAGAGCAATACTACGCTCGTCAGCCCCGCGACAAACCCCGTGGTCGTGGAACAATCCAACCTCCTGTGGATTATTTCGACGAGGATGCCGTGAAGATGCCACCGCCACCTCCACCTCCACCTGGCTCAAGAAGCAGAAACGCGCCACAGATTCACCAAGCCAAGCGGCCTGAAGCTCGGAAGTCTCACACTGCTGCCGCTGCCGTTCCCTCTCAACGCCGCTCCTCCAAAGCGCTGGACATGGGCGACGTGAGAGATGCTCTGCCTGAACTCGACTACCCCACTCGCCGGGTGTCGAGGGAGGTTGCTCTGCCGGAACGCAGCCACAGCCAAAGCCTGCGCAGCAGCAGACGATCCCAGTCGTACCATGACAACCCCCGGGGTGCTCGCATGACAGTGGCCAGCAGCGGGAGAAGACGTACGGAGTCTGTGTACTACGACGTCGATGAACGCGCTGAGAGCCCTGCCATGGAAGATCGTGTTGGCGCAGCCGAAAGATACCAGGCTGTCACTGCCGGCCGTTCCACCGCACAATTGCCCCTGTCCCAGGAGACGCTTATGTCCAAGGTAGGAAACGGCCTCGGTAGTGACAACGGCAGTCAAAAGAGCCGATCAAACAGCAGTCGTGGCAGTGCCACCAAGACTGAAAAAGAAGCTCAGAACATGACCCTCAACATGAACGGAATGACTATTGCATTTGGTGAGGAAAGCCTCGCTGGCAAGTCCATCAGCATTCGCACGGGAGACCAAGGAGCCATGCAGTTTAACATTACTGATGGCACCACCCGTCGACCAAAGGCATACGTTCAGGGGTCCTCCTACTCTGATAATACGCATACGGGCGGCTCTAGCCGCCGAGTTCTGGAAAATGGACGACGTGCTCGCGACCGAAACGACGATCGACGATCGGAGAGATCTGTTCACCAGTCTACTGGCCACCGATCCTCCCGGTCTGGCTACTCTCGCCAATACCAGATTTAAGTCTCGTTGCATAGCATGTTATCCACTAGTACAGCTCTCTTTCCCGTATTCATTTTATTTATGGTTGGATGGTTCTGATTTTTTCTTCTTTTTTTCTTGGTTGGCCTGCAGCGATAGCTGACAGGATTTTCTCTTCTGTCTGTCAAAAGTTTGGATATGGATATTTGGTTACATTTCTTCTGGGTGGATCTTGTTGGGATTTTCACAAAAAAATCATGGTGTTCGAGCAATGTGTTCAGGCTTAAGGGCAGCTTATTCTTGCAAGCTTCAGGTTTTATTACCAGTCCGGCCTCGAACTGGGAGGACTCTCTGGTTTTTTATTATGTTTGCAATTGCTATCTCTTGCGTTGGAAGAGTGCGTCGGGCGAGGAAAGAAAAAGTTGTTCTTTTCTGATTGGGATACCTTCTGATTGGAAAAGTTTTGATTTTCTTTTTTTGCTGACTGACTCCCCCGTTACGGTGTGATATGATTGTACGATTCTGATGACCTGCGATGACAAGTTCGATGTCTTTGCCCTTTCTGGTTTTGGTTTTGGTTTGATCATGATGAGCCCCTATTTCTCTTTCTAGCGTCTTATGTACATCTCATCATGTCATGTTCATGTGTTATGATTTCTTTTTGTGGGCCTTGTCTCTTTCTCCGGTTGGTTTTGAGCGTGAGCTTGTGTTGGAGAGAGATGATACCCATACCTTGTTTACTTGTCATGTCTCAACATCAGGTCATCTTCTATTTCGTTTGGCCATTCTAAGACTTTCTTCCTTGGTTCAAGTAATGTTCGTATTATAGTGCATGAGGATAATGATGTTGGTTGCCGTATGCAGAGGTACCGTTAGGACTTAGGCTGCGGATATTGGCATGTTTCACCACTTAATGTGCCTGCGTCTGTATGTCTGTTTTGAACGTACTTGTTGCGGTCTTCGGAGACGGAGGCAGCTCCCCGGGCTGGCCTGGTCTAGAACATGTCCATGCATAGTCCTGGTTTCTGTGAGCTGTCGCTGTGGGGTCGAGGTTAGACTGGAGCCGTGACCCCATATTTGCTAAGACTGTATCTCCATCCAACGTGAGTTTAAACATATCACTATCGTAGAGAGGCTTGAAACTATATCTACTGAAAAGGGTAATCGCGGCTTCCAAGATTCTTTGTAAAATAGAGCCGGGTCGCTGCTTAGCTTTTTTAAAGACAGCAGAATACCCATGTCCCCAGTCAAAGAAGCTAGTGCAACGTAAACGCAATCGTATCAAACGTTGAATTTGATCTGCGTCAAGGGGGCGCATCCATAACTCTGCGGGGTAACGGATAATGAGGTCCCATATCTGATCCCGCCGGTCTGAAGACCTCCGTCTCGAACGGCTCTTCTATCTCCGTACAAGTCCACAGTCCAACCCTGAGAATAGGAATACTTAAAGAGAGTAGTTCCCAGAACCACCCTAGCACTTAATACAAGCAAACATGCCCTTCACAAAAATCCAAGTCTTAACCCCCCTCGTCGAACTCGACGGCGACGAACTAACCCGCGTAATCTGGCAAGACATCAAAACCCGCTTCATCCACCCATACCTCACCATCGACCTAAAATACTACGACCTAGGCCTCCCAAACCGTGATGCCACAGAAAACGCAGTCGTCCACGAAGCAGGCCAAGCCATAAAAAAGTACTCCGTCGGAGTCAAATGCGCAACAATAAGCGTAGATCCCACCCGCGTCCAAGAATACAACCTAAAAGCCGCCTGGCCATCCCCCAATATCGCACTGAGGGCCGTCATAGGCGGGACTATCTTCCGGGAGCCAGTGATAGTCCCGAGCATCCCACGCTACGTGCAAGGATGGAAGAAACCCATTATTATTGGTCGACATGCTTTTGGGGATCATACCCGTGCGAAAGAAAGGGTTATGCACGGAGCGGGTAAACTTGAGATGGTTTTTACGCCGAAAGGTGGAGAGCCTGAGACTGTTGAGGTTGTTGAGTTTGATGATGATGGGGGTGTGGGACTTACGATGTATAACACGAGAACGTCGATTACGGATTTCGCGCATTCATGTTTCAGGTATGCGTTGTCGAAAAAGTTGCCGTTGTTTTTGAGTACGAAGAATACGGTGCTCAAGACGTATGATGGGCTTTTTGTGGAGATTTTCGAGGATTTGTATGAGGGGTATCGGGCGAGTTTTGAGGAGGCGGGGATCGAGTATGAGCATCGGCTTATTGATGATATGGTGGCTTATATGATTAAGAGTGAAGGCGGGATGGTGATGGCGCTTAAGAGTATGTCTCTCTCACCACCGGCAAGGTTAATGTATGAAATTACTAACATAACAGACTACGACGGCGATATCCAATCCGATATCGTAGCACAGGGCTTCGGTTCACTTGGTCTAATGACATCTATTCTCGTCTCGCCCGATGGACGAACCTTTTTCACTGAAGCGGCCCATGGAACTGTGACACGCCATTATCGGGAGCATCTTAAAGGGAAGGAGACTTCTACGAATCCTATTGCATCGATTTTTGCCTGGACGCGGGCGTTGATGAAGCGGGGAGAGCTGGATGGGACGCCAGAGGTTATCGCGTTTGCGAAGAAGTTGGAGAAGGCTTGTATTGATGCTATTGAGGTTGATGGGATCATGACGAAGGACTTGGCTCATGCTTGTGGACGAAAAGATGGGTGGGTTGTTACGAGGGTTTATATGGAGGCTGTTGAGAAGAGGTTGAAGGGTATGTTGGAGGAGTAGACATGCAGAGCCATTGTCGCTGTCAACAATACTTGCCGTCTTAGGTGCAGGTGAAGCTGCTGATCGACTCTTTATGTGTGAATAAATCGCGGCAAAGCCCCGCGGTGGTGGAGTCCCGTTCATTAGCAGGCTCATGTGGAGACGATCGAGGCATTATATTCAGATGAGGCTATGCAGACTGGAAAAGGAGGATAATATTTCTTATTAAGATTCCAAGAAGTTACACCCAGATTTGAAATTCAACTTTTGAGAAACATGCTTGGTTTCACGTTTTTAGGTCGAGAATGCATAGAAGAAACTTTGACATGGTTAGAGTGAAAGCCACACTCGATATGCATTTTTTAGTACGGCCCGTGTGGGTCACCACCGCTCCCAAGCCATCTCCACTCATGGAATTTAGCGGCGTGAACGCTGATCAAAGAGAAAATTTACAGCGAAAGACCAAAGAAATCAAAAGATATGCCCTGATCAAATCTGGCTTTAAGAATGTAATAATAATAATTCTAGACATCGTAAAGTAGTCACATGTCACACTGTTCTGCCTGAGGTGTGATGTCAGTGCGTTGTCGGGCCAACCAGACCGTAAACACAACCCCAGCCTCCTCCAACCTCCTCAATTCCAGACTCGCCACAAGAGCGCAGTTGGATATTTCTGCCTTGTATTTTCCCTTCTGCCATTTCCTATCCTACTGACACCTATTAGGTTGACCGAATTCCACATTCTTTTGTCTACATTCCTTCAACTACGTTCTCTGGTTTTGGTCTGGTTAAACAATCAAGGTGTGTTCTACTCTTACTCTCAAGAATGTGTCAGATCTAACATTCCATAGAGTCTTGTCTTGAGCGGAGTGCTCTCGACCACTCGATTTCGCCATGGCTCCAGTTCCAGTTGAAGACCCCGGCATGTCGATGGAGCTGCTGGACATTCCTGGAGTTTCACTCGAAGACCGCGATAACGAAGACACCAAGCTCTCCCTGGAGGCTCGCACTTTCAACGAAGAAAAAATTGCCGAAAGGTCACCCTCCATCAGCCTCAACAACCTTGTTTCTCGATCCGATTCTACCTCCACCTCCACTTCCACAGTCAAGTATGGCCAAGGCACGATCGACCCCAAAAGCATCAAAATGCAGGGTCTCCTGGCTCTATTCGCCATTATCGGCGCAGCCTTTGTGCTAGGTGGCATTTGGTTCTTCTTCTGGGCCAAGAACGGCGGCTTCTATTGGCGCAAGACCGACTGGGACGACTACAAGTCTACCGTCCTGCGTCGTAAGGGCCCAGACGGCCGCACCCTCAGTAACGCGACCAAGAGTACAAAGCTTGGTGGCGGTAGTATTGTGGACAAAGACTACACCGACGACGGATACACCTACACTGACGAGACATACACGCAAACCGCCTCAACAATCATGACAACAGACGAGAAGCCGAGACGCAAACGCAACTTCAAGGAGAAGATCCTTCGCCGTAACCGGGATGACCACTGGGAAGGCGCAGGAGACGCGGATGTCCGCGCATACCGTGAGGAGAAGCCTGCACAGATCGGCGGCATGAACCGCGAGGCAGACGGCACCTACCACGGTAGTGACTATGACTCCTCCGCACCGCCTACACACTACAACCGCAGCGAGATGAGCGAAGTCCGTGACTACGCTTATGAAAAGCCCCGTCGGTCCAAGACTAAGCAGAAGAAGCGTAATGCTTCTGGCTTCTCCTTTACTGCTGGCAGTGAAGATGTGCTTAGCCAAACTACCGAGGAACATTCTTTGCGTGACCCGGCTAGTCGCCGGGATCGGGACCGCGAGCGCGAGGCTCGTCGGGAGAACCGTCGTCGTGAAAAACGCAGTGCGGCCGCTTCTTCTGTGCCTTCTGTTCCTTCTGCTCCTTCGTCGCGTACTAGCAGCCCGCGTAAGAAGAAGGAGACTCGCAACATGCCTGGTCACTTCACCGAGCCGCTGGATTTCTCGTCTTCTGGCACTCGCTCTGAGTACCAGTACTCCAATGTTGGTACCGAAGACTCAGGTACTAAGAGTTACCATCACCCGATTGCTGGTTTGACCAAGGGATACCGACGTGATGATCGCCGTGAAGGTCGACGAAGCCGTCGCCGTGATAGTTTGAGCGATAGTGATGGTGATGAGACCCGTTACTCATGATTTACCAATGCTGTCTTTTCTTTCGCGAGCACTACGAACTGTTATTTGATTTCTGATTTCGACGACGGTATGGACATGGATTATTTTTGAGCGTCACAATTTGTTGGATAATGGATATGGGAGACTGGGAATGTACATAACGAACATACACGGACATGGGTCCGTCTTCGATTTACTGCCTTTTGAGGTGATATCTACAAACATCATTATGCACCCTGATAGCAATAGGCTCAAGGGTCAATCACATTATTTGACTTGAAATACCTGACTAATTATCTCTACCTTTTCTGAACGGTAAAGGTCATGATTAATGAGAGACATCCCTGCTATATCTGTGTTTGAAGACATGAAGAGGGAAACGCAGCTCGTTCGACGATTCGGTTATACGAGATACTCTAATCTAACAAGTAATTAGAACGATTTGGAAATTCATTCACTTAAAATCCATCCTCGATATTCGTAACACAATAACCCCCAAGATAGTAATGAAAATATCGACATAATTAACATACATCATAATAGTAATTTGGACACTCTGTTCGACTCAAAGCCTGTCTTTGAAGACCAGAAGATTATTTCAAAACCTTCTCTGACTACTCAGGGCTTCAGCATAATCACGCGCATCCTCGCCTTGAACCACTGATCTCTCATATGACTTGAGATCATCCGACATCTTCCACTCAGCGAGAACCTCATGCTTCGATGAGCCGGGATACTTGAACCAGTACTCGTAACCGCCACCCTTCTTCTCCCGGCGCTGATAGTCAAGTCCAGCCAACTGGATGGGACGGTACTTGGTCTTTTGAACCCGGTAGCCGACAACAGGATGAATCTCCTCGAATGTCTCCCCGAGTTTGGTCCCATTCTTATCGATGGCATAACGGCCCGGTGTTCGTGGCCGAGATCCATTGATATAGTACTTAAGGCCAAAGCTGTCTGGAAGATCACTCAGACCCCAGGTATATGTGCGATGCTTCAGGTAGGCTGGCGCATCTCCTGCTGAGAAAGGATGAAGGATCGAAGAAGCGATAGACTGGCCGCTTCGCAAAGCCCACTGCGTCCAGGACTCTCTTTTCTGTCTGTCGAGCTTTGCCTCGTAGGCATCGAGGACGTCGTTCATATCAACAAGTCGCTTGTGGCGAGCTTTCTGATCCTCCTCCAGGGCTTGTGTATTGAGGGAGACAAATTCTTTGATCTGATCTAGCATCCAGGAGAAGGCGATATCCGACATCTCTTCCATGTTGCCCTGGTTTTTCAGTGTCAGGTCGGAACCACCGCCGACGTTGATGTGGACGCCCGGGAACCAAACTTGCAGCAGCTTGGTGCGCTTTTTCAAGCTATCCTTCAGCTTCAGCAACTCCCGTTCGGCTTCATTCTTTTGCTTGATCGCGCTTTGGATTTCCTTGAGAGGAGGACGGTAGGTAGTCAAAACATTCCCCCACTTGGCCTTCGCAGTATCGACCTTCTTTTCTTGTTCCCTGATTTGCCGCTCAGTTGCTTTCGTGACGGGCGGAATATAGAACAGAGTTGGTGTAAACGCGGCACGGTGCTCATCGAGAGCAAGTGCTTGAAATGCGTTGTTGATGTCTATGTTTGTTAGTTGCATGCTTCAGAGCCAAGAAGAGAGGTCTTACTAGGAGAAAGTCCAACATTATGCCACTCCGGCTTGTCAGTTCGGCTAAGCCACTGCGGCACCTCTTGTCCAAATAGTTCGGGAAACCCAAGCGCACCAACAGTATCGAAAACACCGACAACCTCAACCGACCTCGACTCATCAGTAGCCCACCGACCGCGCCCGGGATATTCCCAAGCAATACTGTCATTGGCTTCCATCCGCTCAAGCGGCTGAGGATCAGCTGGCTTGCCGTTATGATAATCAAAATAAGCATCACTGCCATAGAACCGATCGCCAGTAATAGCCGGATGACTCAATTTGTAAAGCTTCCACACTTCGGGGAAATGCTGCAAGTCCGCGCGGGAGCAGATACCCAGATCAGAGACCAAACCTGCAATTGCGCGCGCAGTGTATGCACCTCGCGAGAAGCCGAAACACATGATCTGGTCGCCTGGGCTCCAGTTCAGCACACAGAAGTTGTAAGCCTCGATGACATTGCCTTCGAGGTCCTTTCCGGCCGGGACTTTGCCGGCTGAATTTGTTCCTACGCCAGAGTCATACCAGACAACTTGTTGCCAGGGGCGCTTGTCATTCTTGTCGATACCGACGGGGTCGATTGCGCGGCAGAGTCGTGTTATGTTAGACGGGATGGTTTCTTCGCCTGAGACGGCGGATTGTCCACTTCCATCGCAGCAAATGATGATACGCTTGCGAGCTAGACCTGGAATCTTAGGGATGGTAGTATCCCCATCTTGCAAGAGGCTGTCGTCCATTCTTTCGGGTAGTATTGAAACTGTGTAGGAATGATGGGGCAGGTTCAGATTAAAGGGAAGTAAACACTGCTTGTCTCGGGGGAAACTGCGGGTTATTTATGGTACAAGTTTAGCGACAGCTTGGCCTGGCTCAGCTGAACTTCATCGCACTCGGTTATTGTTCTTGTCGCGTCGCTAGAAATCACCGATTTCCCCGTCGGGATTCATAGCCACTTTTAGGGGCTGAGTTGGACACGCGCACTCCTTTTACTTTGGAATTCACTGAGCAAAGGACCTGGGAATTTCCTCTTAAATCATTAGAAACATCAATAATTCATCAGGTTACTCAAATTAAAGAACAGCGAAAGATTATAGTAAAATGATGTGAAGAATGTAGGTGGGGCCTAGATGCCTCGGGCAAGTCCGTGTGGCGCCGCGTGGGAAAACCACGAGATGGTATGTGTGGATACTGGTCTACATTCGTCAGTGGGCATTCTGATCGCTAGTATGTTCCTCTCAGCCACTGTATAGCGGCTGAAGAGTGAGCTGCACCCCTTCTAGTCAGACTGTGTTTCGTCTTACTTCCCCTTAGCGTCTTGTCAACAGGGCAGAAGATCCGCTTTCCAAAAAAAGAATCCACTGCCCAGATCATCAACATACCCGCTTTGGGTCGCTCCATATTTCCTAACTATAATCATGGCCTCGAACTCAACCTGTGAGGCAGTTCTTTCTTGTGGTGATAGCGCTCTCTCAATAACAGGAAGCCTTATCGGGATACTAACATTTGCTTACGCCCTTATCATCACGGTACTATATCGGACGCGAACACTAGGAAATGCCGATCAGGATATCCAGTACTTCGGCAGACAAATAGAAAGAGAAATTCGGTCATTCAGATCCTCAATAAAGTGGTTGCAAAGTCTGCACGAAGCCGACGATAAGCCCCTTGGGGTTTGGGATGCAGCAAGTAGCTTGATTCAAGAAGCCGAGAGGATATTTCATGAATCCGAGAAACTATTTCGGCCCACTATGGATGGAAACTATCCAAAGTGGAGACTTCTTCTTGAAAAAGGTCGCTTTTTGTCTCGAAAGACGGAGATCCAGAAATATCTGGGTGACATTCTCCAGATCAGATCGAATCTGGAGGCAAAATCCCAAGAGCTAGCGAGCAGGTAGGTGATTTAACCTTGCTTAGTTTGATATACTCCAAGCTCATACATGTATAATCTCAAGGGTTATGCTGGGTAAAGTGCAAAGACAGTCTGAGGCACTCGATATTCATCTTGCGATTATGGAGCACCAAAAGGCGATGCTTCGACGAGTTATGAACTCTCTGCACTTAGATGCTATGGAGGAGCTTCCGGAAGAAGACTTGGTGCCTAATGGGATCTCTAACAGGCTGGAAATGGTCGATATGAATATGGAACTGCGCCCTGCAACACAATGGGATCCACCGGGCCCGCAAAACGGGGACCATGGAGCTGCTTTGGGGCGTCTTGGTTGAACTGGATTGTTTTTCCAAAAAAGTAAGATTGTAATCAACTAAAGAGCTGTTAATTGTACCCCATTTCTAACAGTTGCACCCAATATGTTGGCAAGCATATTTGGGTTTTGGCTCTCCGACAGACGTTTACCAATGATACACTCCTACGTTCCCTTAAGTCTCTACCTTTCTACCTATCTCTGTACCCACCTTTATACCTATATACACCAGTTTTGATATATTAGGAGAGGGTGCAATTATCAAAACATGGGTGCAATTAATAACTTTCATTAGATATAGCTAGCCAGAATTACTGACTTGGTATAGTGGCAAAAGACATCGACTCTGCTCTTTGGATATGAATTTCAGGGGGTATTATCCAATGCATACATTCACCAAAAGTCAGAAGAAAATCCATCCGATGGGATGGGCTCCTCGCGCGGAGTAACAGGAATAACAGGCGCAACCAGTAATGAACGTTTCCAAAGTCCTCTCAAGGTCCCTAAGGAGACAACAATCCAGAGGACGATGACGATGGCAGCAAATACCTAATAAATCGTAAATCAGTCAACATTCACTCTGTTGGCAATA
This sequence comes from Penicillium tannophilum, assembly GCA_028829675.1. Taxonomy (NCBI): domain Eukaryota; kingdom Fungi; phylum Ascomycota; class Eurotiomycetes; order Eurotiales; family Aspergillaceae; genus Penicillium; species Penicillium tannophilum. The sequence continues at coordinate 746,907 of JAQKAK010000011.1, forward strand.
TAGTTTCAACTTACCGTTCCCAGGACACGGAAGAACAACGAAGACATTCCAAGCCCAAGCTCAATTGTGCTTGCAGCAAAAACGCCCAGCGGAAATGTAAACCCCCACCAGCCCATGTTGAACGGAAAGGGCCAGCTATGGTAAATGGAAGCAAGTGCGAAAGCAAACCACGTCAGACCGAAGCTCCAAATAATCAACCCCAGTAGCATACAGAATATAAAAGCAAATTCCCCGGCCATAGCAGTAGCTGGTTCGGAATTGGCTAGTAAAGATCGCGCTACTTTGCCCATGTACATGATACTATAATGTTTCCGTCAGTGCTGGATTTAGTCAAATGACAGCTTATACATACCTGTAAGAGCCAAAGCCTAGCGGACTGAGTGGTAGAAAACAGCTGACAATGACTTCACGAGATGGCAGTTTATGAACAGCCAGTCTCTGGTAATAAATGATGAGAATGATTCCAGATAGTGGCATTGCCATTCCCCATAGTACAAAGCTTGCTACAAGGGTAGCCTGGGCTCTCCCATGTGACGTAAGTACTCCTGCAACTTCGGCTCCGACGCCAGAAGCGATAACAGTAGATGCTATGGGAAGCAGCTGTACAGCCGTGACCATCTTTAGCGAGTCCAAGTGGGACTTTGACATTCTAATCCGGTGATGAGTAAATATCATTGAAACGAGGCAACGAACAACATACAGCTGAAATGAGAGCGAAGTTGTTATAATGACTGCGAAAATGGCATCGATTATCCAGCACACCCATGCAACTGTACTCGCCCATTCACCCCAAAGAGGGACACATATGAAGACCCAAAGTTCGATTAGTATGACAAAAGCGATGGGTATAGTACCCAAGAACGGGGCAATCGCAGGATCTGTTAAGGTAGCCCGCCACAGCGTTGGCTCAAGGGCATAGCGCAAAATGGTGATAGAAGAGATGATGCAGAAAAGGATCGCGTCAAGTATAAAGAGGATTATAGATAGATAATAGAGCCATCTCGCTTGAAATGGGATGAAATAAAAGAGGACAGCAACGATGCCTGTCCCCATGCAGGCTGTAAACCACCTGTACAAGGGTCAGATTCATTAAGACCTGCCGAAGCTACAAAGGAATGTTTGAACATACGAAGGACTGAAGCCAATGATAATCTCTCTCCATTTTGATCGTCGCTTATCGGGGATGGTCGATGCCACCTCAAATGGGATTCCTGGGTTGTCGTATGCCGACACTGTTCGTTCGACGAAGCTTTCCTCCGCATCCAGGCCGACCTCTGTCATTTGGCTTGAATATCCCAAGGATGTAGTATTATGTCAAGCGGATGGACTTCGAAAGCTAAAAATTTTATCTCTGACTCCACTGGCACGTTTTTCGCCATAATTCAGGAAATTTCGCCCGATAAGGTGTGGATATTTGAGATCTGGATCTTTTCGCTTGATTGGGGTAGATCCGAGTTTGAATGGATCTCTATACAGACCCAAATTAAGTGAGGAGCCAATCAGCAGGTCTGTATTGGGGCAAGCCATTTTGTACCATGGTTCGAGGCTCGGAGACTACCGGTTACGACGGTAAACCCGGTTAAATAGGAATCCACACTTAGGCATCATGTTCTATCTTTCTACTTTAAATGTGCTTGAGAAATTCTTTAGATGGCTTAAAATTGTTAAGACTGTCTTTGAGATCAACATATTAGCGAGTATGACTTGCATGGAAGCTGGCGATAACGAACGCCCATTTTCCTCCATATCCCGAACTGAGTTTTAGCTGTTATTTTCAACTTACATTTCGATCTGTTGTAAATCTATATTCCGAATCAAAATGAACGTTTAGGCATGCATGCTCCAAGGTCCTGGCACGCTAATTTGAGGTTAGTAATGAAAATTCTCCGTTTTGACCGGGTTAGCCTTTGTAACCGGGTGGAGTCACCGACCTTCGACCGATCTTTGGCCGAACAGTAGGTGGGGTATGCGTGTATCTCGCATCGAAAACTTTATCCTCCTGTGATCTACTGCCGCTTTCATCAGGCTTTCTTCTGCTGGTTCTTAGCGTTTAGCCGAAATGAGTGACTCATTTGCAAATCTGATGCTTGACGCTCCCATAGGTGATGATTACATGACCTTCATGTTCTGGACAAACATTTGAAGGTCACATGACCCTCTATGGCCTCCATTGCATGAGAGCGTCTCCTCTCCTCTCCTCTCCCCTCTACCTTAGATCACAGTCTCTCTCGCTTTTTCCATCAAGATGCCGAGATCTGATCTTATGTCATGTTCTTCTTCCTCTCTTTTCCCGATTGCGTATGAAGTTGCTGCCTTTTTTCTTCTTGGCTGGCCAAGACACTCACGACCGCTGGCAGTATCTCTTGCTATGCTTATAGCTTGATCGAGGACTAGCCAGATGTCGATTCACTGATGTGATAGAATTAACTACTTACCTGATTAAAGTCATATACACGTCGCGACTCAATCAACGTATATTACATTTCACATTAAAAATGCAACATACCTACGCCTCTGATTGGCCCGAATCCACGTCATTTGTTATCGTCGTGTGCAGTGGTATTTCCAATGTGGTCAGCTCGTCACGCAAGGGCAAATACACAACACACAGTAAAAATGGCGTGCCAGACAAAACATCCGGTGATTTCCAAGCAGCGTTACAGCTTTGTTGATTACTTTAAAACCTGCCATTTTCCCACAGAGTCCCACATTCTTCACAGATCTCGAGAATAAATAGCGCCAAAGACAAATGCCATATCAAAGCCGTGAGCCCGCGAACACGCGACTTAACCATGTCCAATAGTGAAAGGCAGCCATTATTAGAACCCGGTCATCATGACCCACTCAACTCCGCGACTATACCCGTTTTTCCAGACAGTCTTCCAGGTATGACCTATGGGAAAAACATCAGCTGGACCAGTGCCTACATCCTGGTGGTTTCAAGGGTGATCGGGAGCGGCATCTTCGCCACTCCTGGATCGATCGTGAAATCCGCCGGTAGTGTAGGCTTGACACTTCTAGTGTGGTTGGTTGGAACCATCCTATCAGCATGTGGCTTGTCAGTATCAATGGAATATGGTTGTATGCTACCCCGATCAGGAGGAGACAAAGTATACCTGGAGTATGCTTATCGCCGACCGAAATTTCTCGCGTCGACTGTGGTCGCGGTACATGCAGTAGTCTTGGGCTTTACGGCGAGCAACTGCATTGTTTTCGCCAAGTATACTTTGTTTGCGTTGAGTATCGAGCCGACCGATCTTCAATACAAGGCTTTGGCGATTGGACTTTTGACTGCGATTACAATAATTCATGGCTTCTTTTTCAAAACCGGGATCATCATCCAGAATGCGCTTGGGTGGGTTAAGATATTCTTGATTGGCGCCATGTCTTTAACAGGGGTTTGGGTGCTGCTCTTGCAATTCTTCGGTGGCGATATCAATACTTCGCCTGGAGCTAGGCGACTCGGAGGTGTCTCGTGGGACACATTATGGGAGGGTTCAAATTGGAGCTGGAATCTACTATCGACGGCGCTTTTCAAGGTCATTTACTCGTATGCCGGACTAAGCAACATCAACAATGTGCTTAATGAGGTGCAAGATCCTGTTAGGACGCTCAAAACGGTGTGCCCTTCAGCTTTGCTTACGGCTGGTGGCCTCTACTTGCTGGCCAACCTATCTTATCTTCTGGTCGTTCCCTTAGATGAAATCAAGAACAGTGGAGAACTAGTTGGAGCACTCTTGTTTGAGCGGCTTTTCGGTAACATCGGAAGCACACTCTTCCCACTTGCCATCGCAATCTCAGCAGCGGGGAATGTTATGGTAGTAACATTTGCTTTGGTAAGTCATACCCAGATCGTGATCCGCACATGTCTTAATAGAACCATAGGCGCGAATCAACCAAGAAATTGCACGACAAGGTTTCTTACCGTGGCAAAAGCTGCTGTCCTCTTCGCGTCCCTTTGGTACTCCACTCGGTGGCCTTATCGTGCACTATGTGCCATCTCTACTAGTCATCGCGCTGCCACCACAACAAGATGTTTACAACTTTATCCTTGATGTGGAAGGATACCCCGGTAACATCATGGCTCTCGCCGTTACCATTGGATTGTTGATATTACGATACAAAGAGCCAAATCTCCCGCGACCGTTCAGAGCATGGCTTCCGGCTGTTTGGTTACGAGTTGTAGTCTGTGTTACGTTATTAGTGGCACCTTTCATTCCACCTCCAGGCCGTCAAGGAGATGTCCACTTCTTCTATGCGACATACGCTATTGTCGGTATCAGCATGTGAGTATTCCTACCCATATGCTATCTTACATACTGATATCTACAGAATCATTTTCGCTGTTCTTTATTGGTATGTCTGGACGGTTATTTTGCCTCGGAGGGGAGGTTATAGATTAGAGGAGGCTGTGGAAACACTGGATGACGGGACAACGATTACTAGGCTAGTTCGCTCATTCCCCTCGCTTTCAAGAGGTTAAGAGGGAAATTCGCATTTTGATGCAGGTATAGAAGCATAGAAAGCAATGCAGACCAATGACTTCTCACGTACGATTTCTCCGCAAGCAAGATTCAGCTACAAAAAAAACATAGATTCAATCGCTGTGGAACAGACGCCATCCACCCATAGATTCCCTATCCAGGCAGGCTGCACAGGAGGCCCGTCCTCTGTCACCAACGGGTAGCTACATAGTGAACCCTCGACCAATCAGATAGCGTTGAAGTCAAATTTCCTTCCATGGAAATAGCTAATGTTGTACTTTTGTCAAATGCATCATTAGCGGCTTCTTCTCCCAGATATTGAATGATTTCTGAACATCCCACCCCTCCGAACTTTCATCAAGTGTCATGTCAAAGCTCCAGAAAACCTTGGCCACAATGACCCGCATTTCAGCGTAGGCGAGGCTGTTCAGCATCATTAGCAACACGCCATTGGTCTGATATATGTGTCACTTACTTTCTTCCAATGCAGTTTCGGGGTCCGAGCGAGAACGCAGCAAGAGACGATCTGTTATCCGACTCGAAGCGCTTCTCTCGATCATCCAGCCATCGCTCTGGGATGAAGGAATCTGGTTCAGCGAAGTTGGATTCGGCATGGTAGGTCGAGTAGTGGGCTCCGGAGACAGATACCTAATTGAATCAGTCTACACCAGCTTTTAGATAGTCGGAATACTAACCCCCTGTGGAACGAATCTCCCATCAATGACCGAGCCCCCCTTTGGCACGACACGCGGGATGACCGCCGGAACGGGTGGATAGACCCGCAGAGCCTCCTCTAGGGCAGCATTCAAGTACGTCATCTGACTCACGCTCAAGAAGTTAATATCATCATAAGTCTTGAAGGTACTTCGAATCTCCTCTGCAAGTTTTTTATACGTCGCCGGGTTCTGGGCAAGATAATAGCTTAATCCCGCGAGCAAGGTGGCAGTGGTTTCGCTTCCAGCAAGAATCAGCAGAGCTGCGTTTGCTTCCATCTCCTTCCCAGTCATTGCACGATCATCAGTGTGTCGCAGAATATAAGTCATGAAATCCGGCCTCTCGGTCTTAATCTCCAGTCGACGGTGGACCTTCTCTGCACTCATGGCGAAGTGTTCATTCCTCATTCTCATAACCCGCTTTGGAAGCAGCATTCTCACAATTGGTGCGATCATGGGATAAATCTGAAGAGGGCGTAGTAGTGCTCCGCCTTTCGTGCTTGAGAAAACCATCTTCACCCACGGGTGATACTTGCTCTCTTGAAGGCAATCAAACGGCTCCCCGAAAGCAAGGTCTCCGATTATATCGAATGTGGTGTAGTTGTACCAACGACACATGTCGATCGCGCCCCGCGCGCCTTCGACCTGTCCATTTAATCGCTCCACTAAGAGATCAACGTAAGACTGAATGAGGGTCTCTTGGTCTCGGAGTGCCTTTTCGGAAAAGGCGTGCGATAGCAATCTTCTTTCTCTCGAGTGATCTGCATCGTCGGCGTTCAGGATGTTAGGTCCTGTTGGACCCCGCACGTAGAACTTAGGGTCTTTCAGGAATGACCCCGCCCCTGGCTTTCGGTGGCCATAAATATCTTTCCAGGCTTGAGGGCTGCGGTATACGAGAGCGTTGGGCCCGACTCGGACCACATCTCCGTATTTATCGTGGAGTTCCTTCATCTTCATGTGATTCTGTCCTGTTGACGTCCAATACAGGCTTGGAATGTACGTGCATGCTGCCAGTTTTGGGCCTGGAAACTTTGAAAGTGGGCTGAGGAATAGGCTGTAGACCACACCCCATAGTGCATAGGCCAGTATCTGTGCGTGTTTATTAATACAATATTTAGAGAGTATTCAGATGGGGAGCAAGGAATGTTGGACTTACCCCACCAGCAAAAATAACTATGGCTGGAGTTGTCTCCATGGTTCCAGCTTTATCCATTGATGGCGCCACAATGAATAGTTTAAGAGAAAGGAACGAAGAATTAAGGGTGGGACATGCAATTTACATTTATTCCTGCGCGCGTCACACATGACGAAGGTCTAAACACTAGCTCGACATGGATTTCATTTTGACCTCCGTAATGCTCAAATTTCTGTGCACAATTGCTTAGCACAGCTTGTAATTAGTGACATGCCCCCAAGGGGACGAATGAAAGTCGAGTAATTACTGTTCTGCAGCTTTGTTTCGTGCCAATTTTGTGGGTTACCTTGCATTAGGGATCCATCCCCCGCTTTTTGATGTGACCATAGCCTAAAAGGTTTGAGGATCTGCAAGCCGGTTCGGACGGCACAGGGAATGAGTACCAATACTATCTCATGCTTTGATCAAGGCGAATAACTATTGGCATACAATGCTGTGGCATGGAGAAGGTCTGGAAGCCATTGTTCAGTTCACACTTGTATTAAGGAAGTTTGAAACACCCTTGATTATACAACTTTCTGCCACATATTTTCTGCCAAGAAACACCTCACATTGTGTGCTTAACAGGGCTTGGTACAGGGGCGATGAGCGAAAAGCAGCGAGCGGTGTAAAGGACAGTCTTTTTGGTGTTTCAAACTTCCTCAACGCCACCAACTCGCGAACTTAGTAAATATCTAGAGCAGCAAGATGTTTTTGAATTAGAGAGGTCATATGTTCTTGAATGGCTGCAAAGCCATGTATGTACAGTGTGTGCGGTATCATCCTGTCTGAAATGCAATTACCACCCTAATGCGCACATGGGCTAGTGAATTCTTGTGGTGTTTAATCATCAATCTCCTAAATCATTACGTTATGAAGAGACATACATCCCTGTACATCACATTTGCTGCAATAAATCGCTGTACATTACCATAATTTCTACATTTATTAGAGTGCGCAGGGGGGCTCGCATGCCCAAACACGGCTCTTTCACTAAGCAAGCCTTGGAACAAGGGCCTTCCAAGGGTTTTAATTGTCTCTAAGAGTTGACTTAAAGCATGCATCACAACGATCATATATCTATACATGAGGAGCATGGGCTTCAAATTGCAGGAGGGCGGACACTCCACGTGTCTGCTGTGAAAATGAGTCTCCTCTCCTGTCGTAGCTTTTCAGGATCGAAGTATACTTTCATCCCTATATTGCCACTCGTGACCTTGGAGACTCTGAAGATTATATAGACTCTGTCGTCTTCCGCGGACCCAGCCCCGGGGTTTGACGCATATGATTGCATCTGCAGGGTTTGTTCTTATTAGCCCAGAAATCACTTGAACGAAGTTTACCTCTGACTTACCCGCACGTATTGACTATTGCTCATGAAAAACGGAGTTTCACATTCAGCTGTGGTCGTCTTGACTTCTATATAGTAGGTTGGTGTGGAATTGTTTCTTGGTAACCGGGGGAGATGCCCTTCATCGATGAGAATGGATGTCAAAACCGAATCCGAGTCGTGATATATTATATCGGCGGTCTCGGATCCGTTCCAAGGGGAGAGATCATGGTAGTCTGGGTGTACATTAACATTTTTGCGGATGGTGCTTTTCCAATTTGATCGGCTGAAACCTGGAAGTCCGAGTTGTAAAAGACGCTCGAAGACCTATAGACTTGTTAGATCAGGAAGAGTAACAATATCGGAAAGTTTCAACACACATATACTTCACCAGCAGCACCAACCTTGATATCACGGTCCAATCGGTTGGGTGATTCAATGCTAAAGCCAAATCCCACATTATCCCAGCTATTTCGGTGGATATTCGCTGGTGTTCGTAAATTTCCGCGGAAATTTGCAGCCCGTGCCTGGTCAATAACATTTGTGAGCGCTTCAACATACTGTGTCTGGCCAAATGTGATGCCCAGGGCGGGATCAACGCGAGACGGAGAAGGTGAGACCGTGTGACTAGGAATGGCTGGCCGCGAATCAAAGGCCCTTTGTGACGATCGAGCAGCCTGTGAGGATATATCAGAGCCTATGCTTGCAGGTGTCAAATTTGGACTGTCGTGATTGACTGGACTTGAGTCTGAAGCCTGTGAAGATGTTGATTCTTCATCCGAATCCTCCTCGGAAGAAGTATGGGAGCTGATGGAAATGGCATCAGAATCTGCCCCGTCTGAAGACTGTGAGTCTGCTTCTCGGCTATCCGGATGGGAGAAAGGTATGACTCCGTCATCATTGAGAACACTTTCAAGGATTTCTTCGCTTGTCGTGAAGATGGTGCGAAATATTTGCAGGGCCTTTTCATCTCGGATCCCAAGATGGCTTGATAATACTTTGGGCAGCTCAGTGCGATAACACCTCTTCTGATCAAGGTGATCCCGAGGAATGAAGACTCGCAAAACATTGTTTTGAACCTCAATGTGAACTAGCCCATTACCACTCTGTGCATTCACTTCAATGTCGCCGTAATGGAGTACAAGGGTCCTTTGAAAACCCTCGCTCTCGTAGATGTTGGCTGTCTGCAATAGACGAAACACATTTGACGGGTCAGCCCGCAAACCGGCTGCTTCATAATTAGATCCGCATCTTGGAATGATGTTAGCTATGTTAATAAATAAATAGAAGCTGGCCAAATACCGGTAGAGGTGCTTTGCTCTTTTTCGGAAGCGACGTGTTGCACGCGTAGATATTTCAGAAGCAGGATCCCGAGCCTCGGTCACTATTCGGACCAGCCGAGACGCATACCGATCTTCCAACCTTAGGGTTGAAAGAAGGCATTGTAATCTGACTATCTGTTCGAGTGAAAAGCTCAATGTCGGGACCTGCTCCCGAAATGCTGCCTCAAATTCAGATCGATTAAGGATAAGGAAATCGTCAGCTGGCCTTGCTAAACGGTGCTCTCCACCTGCATCTCTAACTGGCAGGAATGCCATTCGGTGGAGCTCTTCTACCTGTGCGTCGGAGAAATGCATTCCGTTCATAATATGCAAGGTTTCTTCAATATCCTTGATCTTTTCGTATCCAGATGGCACCAGCACTTTTAGCTCTTCAATGTAAGTCTCGGTAGATGGAGTGCGCACGTGCAGGATGTCCTGGAAGAAGCTGGTCAAACTTCCATATGTTTCGCTGATACCGTATTTTTTCCCCATCTTGGGAGCGGCTGCCCATACACACAAACTCGGAGATACCCAAAGCTCTTGAGATGGCAGGTAAACAAGCTCGTTGTCATTGAATACCGCTCTTTTGACTATAGTCAGCACACCTAGAGCGGGCTTCAGTATATGAGAGGGTACTCACCGAATGTGGCTTCCCTCAGACCTCTGAGCAACTTCCCTGTACATCTCAAGAAGATCTGACAGATTCACGTAGATTTTCCTTTCTTCCGACTCCAAGTACTCGGAGTCTGTATCTACGGGATCCGCATCCTCGGGTCCTGCCAGCTGGCATTCTGCTTTGTAGAATTCAATTTCCCCAAGATAGGTGGTCAAGCCTGCATCAACTAGACAGAGCATATTCTTGAATAAATGCGCTACGTGCGGTCGACTCGAAAACTCTTCATGAACGCTTAGCGGACGTTTGGTCCTCAAAGAAGGGTGTCCCGTCCATACACAATCTTCAACTTCTCTCCATTCAGCACGGATTCCACCAATACAGGGAACCAACACAGAGGCACAAAAAAAGATGTCCCTTTAATCTGTTAGTTGAAACACAATATCAATATGAGCTCCGGCAGAGCATACTTTAACTCGTCTTCATTTTCATGGAAGCGCTTCGAGATCTCCTCATACATCGCAACTGCTCCACTCACAGCATCCTCTGGGTCCGTTCTTGCAAGTACGATGGCTATTTCCAGAAAGAAACTCCAATTTGGCATCCATTCGACCCCAAACTTGCGGAGGAAGTACCACCCAGTAATATCATTAGTTGGCCAATCATCACCAATTGCAAGAAAACATTTGATAGAATCGTTGACGCCGATCCGTTCACAGATTTGTTTTAATTCTTCCAAGGGGTAGCGTGTCTTTTTCAATGAAAGGAACATACCGTTGGTGCAAGGCACTTCCAAGTCGCGGATTTCTTTCACGGCGCTGAAGGTTATCTCTCGGTTGTATAAATCCTGGTTGGATTTGTAAAGACCCAAAAGTTTGATAACATCAAATTTTGCGATTCGTTGAAATAGATCTGATAATCCTCCGGTTCTTGAGTTCACAAGTCGAGGAACGTGTCGAACTGATGCAGCCTTTTCAAGCCATTCAACCCAGGACATACCACAGACTAAAGCTTCATGTGGAACAGCATGAATATACGCTTCGTGGATGATATGAATTGTAAACTCCCCATTACCTTCATTGTCTTCATCTTCGCCTTCGCCTCCAGAATCATTTCCATTTTCATCATCAGTGGGTCGTAGATCTAGAGCCAGCTGCGCAGTACCGTATTCACCACTTGTTTCGAAGTACAAATCGTCCACTAGTATTTCCGCTCCATATGGAACAAATGCGCGGTATACAGGCACCTCTTGCTGGTCCATGAGATAAATGCGATTATCCAAGCAATCGTCTTTGAGTGGCCAGACCGGAGATGACAAAAAGAAATATTTGAGGTGGGCAACAGAGTCTTGAAGAGTGACAACCCCGGGCCTATTATATCTGTTGAAGATGCATGGTATCACGTATTTCGGATGACATTCAATCACCCCCAAAAGTCCGAAAAGCTTCTGTCTGCTTTCATCCTTCAGAGCATCACGAGCTACTAGGGGAATACCCAGGTCATCAGGGATGCAGTGCCCCCAAAAGTCATCTGGGAAGTAAACGCTGGAGCTCGCCGCAAGCAGAGTCCCATCTGAGCTTGGAACAAGATTCATTTGTCTGATTCGCTCTTGATAAGTCTCGGGCTTAGCCTCAATTGCTCGGATCAGTAACTCCGCTACTTTCTTGTGCCAATCATCGTCCAAGTCAGGGCCGAGAAATCGAGGAGAAGCACCCTTCAGATAAGGGCTTAGGAGGCGGAAAATATTTTCAAAGGAAAATTTTGTTATTCCCAATTGTCCCAGGGCTTCCTGATTGGCAGAACATTTGTATGATGGGGAGAGATATATTTCCCGCTGCATATCGTCGAAGAGAGGCTGCCCATTGTTATCACAGTGTCGAGTAGATAAGTATTGCAAGCCGAGGGGACAGACTAGTGTTCCCTTTCGCGTGAAAAACACTTCAGATTCACGTAACTTCGAGAAGATTTTGTCGCAAAAAAGGCCCCAGAATGGGTCATGGATCGGTCCTTGTGGAAGGTATTCAATCCAATCAAATTGCAAAGTCTCTTTCTTGATAAACTTCTTAATGGCCGCAACAAACATGAGACTGATTTTCTCGCGAATCACTTGGTTTCTTTCACAATTATGGATACCCTGACGACTAGCTTGGGTGATAAAGTCCGAATGAATGAGGAACTGGTCACATGGTTATTCGAAGCTCATCAATACCGATATTGGAAGGCTTACATTGAACCCTTCACGACGCATGGGCAGAAACGAGTAGACATATTGTGGCTCGAGGATAGGTTTCAGCGATGAATCAACCGGGAATGCAAGAGTAGCCTCTGCTGTTGGCTGCTGTGGTCGACTTGGATGGGCTGGGAGATCATTCAATATATCCGTCTCGGTGAGGAAAAGATCACGCTCTAGGCTGCCATTTGATTCTTTGGTCAGAGTGACCAGTTGGCGACTGGTTGTGCGCTTGAACACAAGGTGAAGCGAAGATCCCTGAAGGGGGTAAATGTCAACCTGTATATTTTGGAGTCTCCGGAGAAACAGCAAGATGGTCTTTGGAATCTCCTTCAACTCTTGAGCCCGTATAGAAAAGTCGTTGCCACTGGCAAGGAACAAAGTCATGCGGGTCTTGACATTCTCGGGAAGCTTTTCGTGTGGCGTATTGGATGGAGTAACCATACCCAGGCCGGAGTCTCCTTCTCTGTGTTCCAACGAAAAGCAAAACGGGCCTGATTGGACTCGGACTTTGTATGCAACTTTGAAAACTGACTTAAAGCCAATTCCTTTGTGCCCGACGTAACCACCTGTTTGGCGCTTGGTGCTCTGGTGAATGCTACAGATAGCTCGAAGATCTTGTTCGCTGAAGCCATCTTCATTCGATTCCACCGTCATCCTGTCATGATACAATGTGAAGTGGAGAAATTTGGGTTGACCTTGATGATCTGCGGCATTGTACTTGTTGTCGTCTGCGTTTTGGATCAATTCATAGATAAACCGAGCATCGGCATCGTATAGATCCTTTGCCACGTGGATGATGCCGTTGCCTGCTAGTACCTGAAGGTTTATGTAAGATTTTTTGCCTTTCTCACTCATTCTCACCCAATCCTCCTCCGGTAAACCCCCATTCAGTACACGGATATCATCCATGATATCCCTTGCCGCTTCCTGGGAGATCCCAAGTCCCTGAGGACTAGCCTCATTTGCCAATGGAGACATCTCGTATCTTATGTTATCCCGCGGTCTTTGAGATTCTGATGGAAGCAAACCCGAGAGTTATGAATGTAGTCAAGGCATTGATCTGAACACTGTGTTCAAATACCGGTTCATTTCTTTTTGGCCCCTGTGGTTTGGAGCTAGTGCCCTAGTAGCATTCTAGTGTAAATAACAACATTTGACGTCTCGCGGTTGTATTGTAAATTACGGATATCACTTTGGTGGGGTAAGTATCCACTACATACGAAATTAGGCTTAGCGCATTTCTGATATTCTTTTTGAGAATCAACTTGTAAGGGATAGGTTTAAATGACTCCCAAAACTACGGTATACGTATTGGTCTTACACGGAAAGCTTGATAAGTCAGGGAAACCTTAAGAGTATTGTGACTATGTATAGATCTACAAGATAAAGTTAAACGCTATCCTCTGTGTAGACTGGAGCGGAGTGTCGTGAAAGAGAAAAACTATCGATTTCCAATTATTAACTGAGCTTAGGTCGCAACAATTTGAAATAAGCAATACACATCTAGGTTGTTCATCTGGGTTGGGGTAAAACTGCATCCACCAGCAGCATACCTACAAACTGGTTACCGGATTAGACGTCCCGAGGTCCCTAAGTCGGGCAGCCCTCCTTGACAGACCGGAAACCTGAGGCCGCTCAGCAACAGGACCCCCTTTTGTAGCAGCCAAAATCCTTACTTTGGGGGCGCAGAGAGTACTTCAGCGACTGGGCTAGTTTTTCCCAGGTTTGTTTTTGTTCTTATTCTATATTGGCTGATGTGCTAAGTTTAAAGATCAAGCCCTTTAGATTGACATCAATAAGAGATATATGTTGCGAATTCTGACCAGGTCGACTATTCAAGCAAATGACATACAGCTTTACGTCTCAGCATGACCTTGAGATTGTTGTCTACACGACGATTAACAGATCCTTGTTACTTATTTGGGGGTCAAGGTCGCGGCATTTGTGTCCGGCTGTGGGGAAGCTGGGAATAGATTTCGGAGGCTTTCAGGGTCGACTTAAGGAAAATAAATGTGGATTGAATCATAATTCACGTATAATATGTAACTTTTGGAGATAAATGTCAACATAATTTGCATGGAGAACGCCAATTCAATGGAATCGGATAAATACCATGACTTGCCACGGTAGATTGAATCGTTGCCTTGGCGCGTAATTGGTCATCAAGGAATAATTCCGTTTCATTGGAACATCAATGTAATGTATCAATTCGGTAAATGGCCAATTAGTTTCTCCTTTATTTTCAATCCCACATTGTATTCTTCTGGTTGCTACATCTTTTATCCTACAAGCCCAACTTTCAGCAGTCCAACTGCTAATTTGATCAGATACCCCGCCATCATGGGGTCCCCACCAACATATACCGAGGCCCAGCTTGAAGCATACTTGAGACGCATAGGGTACCCCAACGCGAACGACACGGTGTTGAAAGAATTGCGCGAAAAAGTCAAAACAGATGGACTCGCAACATTATCCGATCTAATGAGGCGGCACCTCTGTGCCATTCCGTGGGGTAACTCTGGACTGCACTATTCGCAGCACCATACCATTTCTTTGCACCCGGAAACTTTGTTTGAGAAGATTGTTGAGCGCAGGCTTGATGGGTACTGTATGGAGAACTCGGGAGTGTTCTTTATTGTCTTGCGATCCTTGGGTTTTCATGTATACGCTACTGGTGGGCGAGTGAGCCGTGCTGCTGCAACAGGAGTGGACGATGGGCGGTATATGTCATAGTATGAAACTCTTGCCTCAGTGTAGATATAATCTGCTAACGGCAGTGTTTAGTGGACATATGATTTTGATTGTGGTCGTCGACGGAGAGAAATATATGGTGAGCAGCCTTGGAGCTTCCTTAGCATCCAATTACATATGTCATCGGGGCTGATCTTTCTAGGTGGATGTTGGATTTGGAAATAATTGTGCAACTGCACCTCTACCTCTCCGGGAAGGAGCAACAGCTACACATATTGGGGCTTCAGAAATGCGTCTCATCAGAGATAGCCTTATTGAATTCATTGATAAAGAGCAGAAAGTTTGGATCTACCAGACCAGATACAACCCTACCAGTGTTTGGGTACCCAACATCTGCTTTTCAGACGTGGAGTTTCTACCCCAAGATTTCGCAATGATCAATTTCTCCGTCAGTCAGAAACGAACTAGCTGGTTTGGTCAGATCTTCGTTTGTATGCGGATGATTATGGACCCAAGCGAGAAACAGATTGTCGGGCAATACGTCATGTCTGGCAAGGAAGTGAAGAAAAGAGTCCACGGACAGACAGAGATCCTGCAGATCCTCCACAATGAAGAAGGCCGAGTCAAAGCGCTCGCCAAGTACTTTGATATGTCTCTGCGCCAGAGCGAAATCCAAGGGATTCAGGGCTTGACTTCGGAACTCAGATAGACCGCACGTATTTTCGAAGGTGAAAGAAATGGGCTTCAATTGTATGGTACAGCATCGTTTTCTAGAAAAACTGCGGTGGATATGTATGATCGAGAAACAAAAGCGCGGAGGCATAACAAGGAAAAGACGTTGCAATTTTCGGGAATCTAGTAAATCCGCTTCTCGATCTGTAGAAATGTATCAGTATGCGATCGAGGCCAATGTTCCAAAAAATCGGTTGTCCATACCTTCCACGGGTTGCTGAGCTCGAATCCCTTGGGCGCAATGTGGTTGCTGGACTGCCCTCTCAATGTACCGGTAATGCGGAGGTCCCGCTCCATCACTGTTCGTAATAATTGGTTAGCGTCGGCCAGTCCTCCAAGCATTGGTTGTAACGGTCCGTTCGATTGTCTATGACTTACTTTGCTGTAAAAGAGTTAGCCGACGCATTCTGTGAGTTCCGACCGCAGCCGACGCGCGCATTGAGGACTTGACTTACCCGATCCCAGAGGTCAGAGTTCCAGCGAGGCTTCTTGCCTTCATTCAGGAAGCGCTTGGAAACGTACAGACCAGCACCGGTCACACCGAACATCTGTGGTGGTGGTCAATTATAGCTCCGGGAAGGACTGACGAATGATACGCACGGTGATGACAATCCCGTAAGGGAGCAAAGCCTCAAAGGGGACACCCATGATTATGATGGTCGGATGACAAGTCAAGAAGACAAGAGTAGTATAGTAAGCAGGCAATGGGCTATCCGAGGGCCACAAAGGAAAATGGTGGAGTGAACGAGGGGAGTGTGGAGGGTGTGACTTTAGAATCGTGAATGGGAGGAGGTCTGCGCGGCCCGATGTGGTTTAGCGCAACCTGACTCAGCCCGCCTGCGACGACAACTCCAAAGGGCCAAGGGGCAGCGCATCGCATTTGATTGCAAGAGAGATCGTCTCCTAGCGCTTAGATTGCCTATCGACGCGTCTTGGATTCATCTATCACAAGTATAGCAACTAAAGCTACCCTGGAAGTGAGTCGCCTCCATCCCGCGACACGTGTTTGGGAAGTGGCACCTTACTAACACCTTTGACCTCTTCCAGCTACATTGCGACTCCAACAAAGCAGCCTCGGCAGAAAAGCGCATTTTCCATACTACAGCTGCTGGCTTTGATTCCTGGCCTTTTACCGGACTTGTTTGGGTTCCCGATGCACCCCCGATTCGCCACCAACGTGAGCGGGGTGGGTCTGTAGCTTGAATCGGCTGGCCCTTGAACAAAGACAGTCGTGACACTTCGGCGCGCATTACCTGTGGTGACATACCCTTCGACCTGGCCGCTGCGGTAACACTCACCATGGCGGCGACGGTGCCGCCCGCGAACGAGGATCCCGGTCAACCTGACTTGCCCGCTGACCAGGTTGACAGCGACCTCGATGCGGAGGGAGAAGAGGAGACCGACCTGTATGGGATGGATCAACAGCTTCAAGATGCCGTACACCGCGCATTTTCCAAAGAGGTGGATGGAGACAATGGAGACAGCGAGGCAGATGCCACGGCCGCCCGTGTAAGGAGTCAACAAAACGGTGGCGACGATGAGACAGAACCCGTCGGGGCAGTTAAGGTGCCAGAAGATGAATCATCTGGGGATGATGAGGATGCCGACGGAGAGTCCGAAAATGCCGATGGCGAGGGTGACCCCGCATTCGAGGATGAGAATGACCGGGAGGCATCTGAATCTAGCGAGTCTGAATCAGAAGCAGAGGACTGGGAGGCCGAAAGTAATGGACACGAGGACGGAGATGCTGAAATCCGCAGCCGCACGGACTGCATGTGAGTAGTCACTTGTTGATCCAAGAATCTGATTATGCTAACCTCATATTTCCATTAGTTTCTGTGGCCAGGATGAAGAGCACGATCCAGGTGAAGATTTTGAAGAATGGCTGACTTGCGCTGTCTGTGGCGATCACTGTATGTTTATGCTATGGACAGAAGCCTTTTTGTTGGACCCGTGCTGACTTGAACAGCTCATCGACAATGCGCGCGAGAACAAGAAGCATTCAATGATACAGAGGGTGAGTTGTGTTTACCATATGTTTTGTGGACGTGAAATTGACTAATTGTGGTGGTAGATCATTGGAAATGCCCCTCATGTGTTCAAAATAAATTAGAACCTGATCCGGTGGAAAGTCCTTCTCAAGTGAAATCCGGGCAGTCACACCTGCCTAAAGAGCTTCTCCCGGCACATGTGGGGAAAGAAGGATCTGATTTTCACTCAATATTTGACACCGGAATCAGTGAGGAGGTGTTGAACAGTTCCCGCGCACTACGAAAACGAAAAGCATCATCAGTAGAAGCCGAGGAACATACCCCTGTGCTTCGAAAGCGACGTCGCCAAACAGATCATTCAGATTCCAACGACCTTCCTGGGGACGCGGAGATGCTTGACGACTCTCAGCCACGTCCTTTGCGGGCGCGTCGGACACGTGGAGTTGAACGAGAACATGCACGTGTCGTGACCAAACAATATGGCAAACTCATCATGGCCTTCCGATTGGACGAAGGGAGGGTGAACCGCATATTAAACACCCAAAGTCAACCACAACGCAAGAAGAAGAAAGCACCAAAACCTCCACCCGTACATCATGAACCTCAAGCCCATTTCGCCCCTATTCCTCCTGCCCCGTACAACCATTTCACACCTTTCCACGACCGTGACAGTGATGACTCCAAGTCTAAGCCGTACGGTGGTATCTTATCCGAAGTTGACGCAGACACATCGAAGACGCTCCCCTCACAGCTGGACCGTGACAAATTCGAATCGGCCCGACAGAAGGCCGAGGAAGAATGGCAGCGAAGAGTTCGAGAAGCAGAGCTCAATGGCGAAGTCACTACAACCTCAAAGGTGTCCGGTCCGCCCTCAAAGATCAAGTACATCAACTTTGGTGGTTATGAGATTGAAACCTGGTATGCCGCCCCATACCCAGAAGAGTACAGTCGCAACCGTGTGCTCTACATTTGCGAATTTTGCCTCAAATACATGAACTCGGACTATGTAGCTTGGCGGCACAAGCTTAAATGCCCTGCAAAACACGCACCTGGTGACGAAATCTATCGCGATGGCTCGATTTCAATTTTTGAGGTAGATGGTCGGAAGAACCCAGTCTACTGCCAGAATTTGTGTCTTTTGGCCAAGCTCTTCCTCGGATCTAAGACCCTTTACTACGATGTTGAGCCATTCTTATTCTATGTCATGAGCGAGTACGATGACCTTGGATGCCATTTTGTGGGTTACTTCAGTAAGGAGAAGAGGCCAAGCTCTGCGAACAACGTTTCATGCATTCTCACCCTCCCTATTCACCAACGCAAAGGCTACGGCAATCTCCTGATCGATTTCTCATATCTTTTGACACGCATCGAGGGCAAAAATGGGTCGCCCGAGAAGCCCTTATCCGATATGGGTCTGGTTTCCTACCGCAATTACTGGCGTCTGATTTTATCATACCAACTACGTGACTTGAAGACACCCGTTAGCATCGCAGATCTTTCCGACCGGACAGGAATGACAGCGGACGATATTGTGTCCGCCCTTGAGGGCCTTCGAGCTTTAGTTCGGGACCCTATTACAAAAACCTACGCTTTCCGCCTGGATAATAAGTACTTTGAGGAAGTCATCCAGAAGTGGGAAAGTAAAGGCTATGTCACACTAAATCCTGACGCATTGCTGTGGACTCCGTACGTCATGGGTCGCAACAACCAGTCCCAGTTTGATCGCGCCCCTATGCATGCTGTTGCGCCTCGGGAGGATCTTGATGAAGAAGATGAAGAAGCCGAGATAAAAGATATGGAGGATGGAGATGAGGTACCAGCCATGAATGGTCATGCTGATGGTCTTGGGGAACCGGCTGGGCCACCATCCACCGCTCTTCGGCAACCCAATGGAGTTCATCATCCCGATGAACCGGCTACTCCAGCTCCTCCACCTGCCGCCGGTATTCCTCCTTCTCGGTTCGAGCTCTGGCCCCCGGTCCATATTCCTCCCGCCGGTCGTCGCAAACCCGGTCGCCCGATGGGCAGTAGGCTTGGTAACGGTCGGGCATCTATGACGCCAACAACGGTGCGCACAAGTGGTCGTAACACCCCACGGAGGCCATCTGGGCTCCCGGCAGTCACACCATCTGTCAGCCGTCGCGGGCGAAGTAAGCTGACTGGTTCTCCGGCTGTCGAGGACACCCCTTCCCAGCCGAATGGTATCGATGCAGACGCAGATGTGGACGCAGATGGGGAGCCGGATGACGCGATTGAAGAGCCTGTTGAAGATGCAGTGGAAGAACCGATAGAAGAAGAGGCAGTCGTTGACGCAGTTGTCGACGAGCTGGTGGACGAATCACCCGAGGTTGATGACAGTGCCGAGCAAGTCAACGGTGACGAATCTCCCGAAGAAGCTATCGAAATAAATGGCGTCGACCATGAGTCTTCAGCCGAGGCCAATCTTGATCCTGAATCTAGACCCGAGTCAGATCTTGCACTTGAGCCTGAGCCCAAGCCCGAGGCTCCGAAGACTCCAGAGAAGAAACCCAAGTCAAACTCACGATCACCAGAGACGGCAACTTCTCATCGCTCGAGGCGAAAACATTCTGACAACCTCCCTAACAAAACTCCAACTTCGGTCAGCCGCAAGGCCTTGGTCGAAAAAATCCAAGTTGTGGTACCCGAGCCTAGTTCGGTTCGAAGCAGTGCCAAGAAAAGTGCTCCTGTCACAAACGGTCTGAGCCCTGACATCGATGCCGAAGGCGAGGATGACCCTGATGCGGACGGGGAGTACGAGGTGGACGGCGACATGGTAATGGAGACATGAACAGTGCCAGGTATGGGACCTGGGTCGCAAGAGCTATTGACGCATATGGGACTAGGCGTTTCTTTCTTTCTTTCTTTCCTCTTTCTCTTCTCCCTCTTTCTCGTTGATTTTCCGTTTCTAATAGTACCCTTTTCCTACCGGACTGTTTGTCTTTTTTTTCGTGCCCAACAGAGACTTATGTCGGGATATAGGGGCTCTTGATGTACCGCGCAGCATAGGGATTAGCTCACTTTGTACTTTTCTATCCAGCAAGGAGCGTGGGTTGCGGAACTAGGAGTTGGGTATATGGTATCTTCATTTATTAATTCATCTTCCCGATGTCTTTTGATTTCACAGTAGTTCAATGCATGCGGGGAGCATGTAATGTAGCTATACCAACTCAAGTCATAGCTGATCTGATTGATGTCGATCTCAATTCTCAAAATAATCCCATTCAAACGTTTGTACGTGTTCGTACTAGGCAAAGTGTCAAACATGTACTTTCGGCCAAAGTCCGACCATCCATTGATTAGAATATCTAGTAATAGCACCGTGCATTGAGAGTTCTAGTAAGCAGAGTAGAATATGATATCGCTCGAGCCACCAGTAAACTCAATTCATCCATAAGAAAGTTCTGGCGCTCAAACCCCAAATGGATTCCCAACAGGGCCCGGTGCATACACAGCCCTGGAGATTTACGCACCAACCCTCAACGCGGGGCAAGCGGGGGCCTAGAAAGGGGTATGAAAAATATGCTCCCCGATGTGATCTGTTCTATCAAGGGGAAATTTTCGGGAGTAATCAACCTCTAAATGAAACTAGAATATGACGTGCGAGTTAAAGGTGAGTACGTTTCCTGACTGGGTATCGTCGGAGGTCTGTGGGACCCGCGTTTCCGGCTCAATGATACCTATTTTGTATCTACTAAGAAGAAAACAGAATATAATCAGGATGTAAATGAATGATTATAAATCAGATCAAATTATCTTTAGGTAAAGAAGATTGAAGCAGGATCGACACGATCGGCACCAGGGGCGGGTGCTAGGCGGTGTTCCATGGATAACACCACGGAACAAGACATTTAAGCATAATCGCGTAGCGTTCCAGAGTGCCATGGTTCTTGGGTCGCTGCCGCTGTCAGACTACTACATTCCAAGGTTATACTTGGCCCTAGATATAGCGTTTAATTATGGATAATAAATGAGGATCCCTAATAAAAAGGGACACCCGTCATGAAACTACTGATCCTCATTGATCAGTCAAGTTAATCCGGCCCCATTAAATTTCCGGGCCACTTCATCGTGCAGGGTTGAGTTGTTCATTCCCCACGTAGTCTAGTCACTGTTTAGTTGACTTGCCTTTTCATTTTTGTGGGATTAACTGCTTTTTTCTCTTTCTCTTGTGTGCGAAATTTTTCTTTCTTTGTCCTTGATTCCTTACCTATCCCACATCCTTCCGAGTCTCAACATCGGTCTGTTTCCCGTGTTCCCTTTTTTACCCCTCTTGATCGGGACATGGCATTCACGGGATGCAGTCGAGTCACGTCCTGGACAGGGACATGTGTCCATCGAGGAACAGGACTCGGATAGGCGCAGATGTGGAATCAAATCTCAGCTGAGGCTAGCCTCAGCCTCCTGCACATGCTCATCTTGCAGTGTTTTTTGCGTCTTTTTTTCTTCCCCCTTATTTCCAAACTAGTTTTGTGCACCTAGTTTTGTGTGTGTTTTTTCCGCAGGGTTTTTTTTTCACAGGGTTTTTCTTGCTCCTCTCCCTGGATGGCCGTCTCCACTGCTTGTCATCCCGTGGACCTCAAGCCCCGCTTAGCTGAAGAGAACGGGGATGCTCTGGTTTTTTTCTAAACCAGATCGTCCCTAAAGGCTGATGACCCTCCTTGCATGAGATCATCGCTGTGCTACCGGCATATCTGCGGAGATAGATGCATTCGATTCTCACAAGTGGCCCGCCTGTCATATCCATCTGTACATGCAGTCCATGTCTGTGCGTTGGCCATGCCCCTCAACCCCAACAGCCACACCCGAGCCAAAAATGATGATGTTCTGCACCCCTCACGGGCGCACTGATCGAAAAAAGAAAAAGAAAAAGTCTGCATATCTCCCTAACGCGCTGCAGCAATCCAAGCACCGTTGACGCAGGCTAAGCCTATGGGGGAAGGTGCTAATCTCCCTCTTTCTATGCTCAGCCGCAGCGGATAAAGCAAATGGCAGGTGTGGCGCAAAGACAGCGTCTTGTAGTCCGAGTAAAGCCGGGTTGAACGCACTGATCTGCAAACCATTAGGGCTCCACCTTCACGGTGTGTGACGATGATTTGTCTTGAGGCAGCTGCAGGATGCCCGATCGCACCAATTCCCTGTCCAGACAATGTTCGCGCACAATGTCGGGCTCTTGGCTTAATCAAGGGATTTCCGGCTACCCAACACCGAGGCATCAGCGCCCCCACTGGTTGGTACAAAGTCCCCATAGAGTAGGGTGCAGGTCACGAATCCTGCATGACCGGATGTGACGCATCGACTTCCCAACCGTCCAAAGCTGAGTTCATGTCTGCCCCTTTCATCTTTTTCTTTTCTCTTTTCTATTTGCCATTTTTCGCTTTCCTTTTATATTTCACTTAAGTTTCTCGACGCGCATCGTTGTCGCATCCATCGAGAGATTCACTCCTTATTTCCCCCATCCCATCATGAATCAGTATGCGAGGGGATGCCTGATGTCGACCTAACGTGTTCGGCCTGCCACGTTCTTTGCGATACGCAACTGCTTGATTTTGCGCGAGTTTGGCGACATTACTTGATCTTTCAGACCGCTGTACTCATCACGAATGGTTTCTGAAGAACCAAAAACGATACCGAGTTGAATTGCGTGCGTTGGAAAATCGCGGGAGAGATTTGGGAGCAAGCTTCCAAGGTATCACATTGGGCGCAATATCTCAGGACAGAGGGAATCAGAGACCACAATCAGCTGCACGATATTAGCAGACAATAGGTACGAGAACTGTGAAATGTGAATTGTTGTTTGTTGTTGTTCTGGATCACCCCTGGGGAGCTGGAAGCTCTCCGGGAAGGACCCAGAATCTGGATGACATAAGAAGTCAGGCGGCCAGAGGGCATGACCTGGCTGGGGGGGGGCAATATTTCTCTTTGAGCTATCGAAACTCTACTTTTGTTTAAACCTTCGCTAACGCCTCAAAAGGTTAACTAGGTCAGATTTAGGTGGAGACAAGAATCCCGATCTTTGCGTGATACGGAGATCAACGATTCCTGTTTTGACCAGACCAGGGCCATGCGGGCTTGGATGCATATCCGGGAACCCACCGTGACTGGAATGCTTAGACGCCGGACCAGGGACCGAGTCCACTTTGGCGTTTAGACTGAATTCCTGTGGTCCACGACGCAAGCCGGGTCCTGATCACCTGCATAGCCGGCGCCATCGAGCCGTTACGTTTTACAAGTGGGTTCTAGCTCGAAAAAAAAGGAACCACTTAGAAGCCAAAAGGATTCCCTCAGGACAAATCAGGCTCCAACCTTCGCCACCAGCGACGAAAGAAAGAAAAACGGCAACTAGATCTACAGTGGATTTTTTTTTCTCACACTTTCTTTCTTTCCTCAACTCCCGAGCTACTGGATGTGCGCATCATTGTTCCTGTGTGATCGTCACCAGGCATCGTTTAGCCCCAACCGTGGTTACTCTCCAGCTGATCCCCAATTTGCTTTCCACTTCTTCCGTTGCTCTTAACCGTCTCGGGTTTAACTTGATTTTTACGGCGTAACGGTCAGTTGCAAAAAAGGGCGCAAAAAACCCAAACCTTGACTCCACACTTCAGCTATACAGTGCCGGCCGAAAAAAGAACCACTGAAAGAGGAAAAGCGAAAGAGCCCAAAAAAAAGAAAAATCGGAAAAATCGCATGGATTTGATTGGATCGAATTCCACCTGAATTTTTTTTCCGTCCGTGCGGAACCTCAGAAAGTGGCTTTTTGCAGCTTGATTGGCTGTTGGGACGCATTTCAATACCCAATTGAAATTTGCCTCTGAATCCGGTCGGAGAGAACAGAGAGACGCAACTGCAACTTTAGAGATACCACTTCTAAGGTAATCCAGAGCAACAAAAGAGCAGAAAAACCACTACCCTAAATCCCGGACCCTAAAACGTCATCACCACCGTTTTCAGTCCCGACAGGCCACTACTAAACTCGATCCATGGGAAATCGTCGCTCTTACCGTGAATCCCGCACCGTTCCAAGTCCTCACTCCCCCCACTACAGCTTGTTCTTCTCTCCCACACCCCAAATTCCAACGACATCGTGACTCGTTCTGTGGTTTCTAAAGGACCCATTCTTTTCTTTCTTCCACTTCCACTTCTTCCTGTCTTTACTGTGTGTGTTCCTCGGAAACGCAGTGTACACCTTACCCAAAAACCGCCCGTGCGTGGTTCACTGACCAAAACTCTTGACCCTCTGTGCGCTATACCCGGGTCCTGGTTCCACCCGTCGTCTTGATGAGTGCATCGACGTTCTCCGACGCCTCTCTTTCGCGCGAAGCCCAGAGGTTCGTAGACCTTTAAGCTCTTCTTTGTCACTTTGCAATCTATCCAATCTATTGTTCTATTACTCTTTTGCTCTCTCTCTGCGTGCTACACTTTCCTCCGGTCAAAAGGCTTTTCCCACTGACTATGTTGACCAACACCAGTTCTGACTTTGACCTGACCATACGCCAGCAGCCCGACCGGGCGCGCGTGGCTGGGGGCAAGGAGAAGGAGCGCAAGCCTATCGATCCACCTCCGATCGTCCAGCTCCGGGTGCGTGAGGAGGGATCTTATCTAGCACAGTGAGTAAGCCCTCTTTTTTTTTTTTTGAAACCCCTCGGTTGAGGCGGAGAGAAAAGCGAGGCTGCTAACCCCACCCGCAACCAGACACTATCTGCAAAGTCCCTACTATTTTATGTGCTGCAGCTTGTACGATGCTTCAGATGATCGTCCAGTGCCGGTCGCTCCGTCGACAGCGTTAGCAGGAACCCTAGTCTCGTCTCTTCACCGGCTGAAGGACGTGGATAACAGTGGTAAGGGCCCGCCCGATTGTGGGGTAACGCATTGACCCTGGAGCTGACCAGCTTTGTAGATGGAGGATTCTTTGTCTTTGGAGATCTTTCCGTGAAGATTGAGGGCGAATTCCGATTGAAATTCACCTTGTTTGAGATGCGAAGGTGAGTCGCGTGCGCGATCGCGGGAAGTCGGGCGGAGCACTGACGAGCTCGAAATCCAGAGATCAAGTCACCTACCTCAAGACCATTATTTCAGAACGCTTCACAGGTGAGTTTTGTCCGAGAGTAGGAGCAATTGCTTTCGGTCGTGCTAATGTGAGGTAGTTTCACCCCCCAAGAGCTTCCCAGGCATGATGGAGTCCACGTTTCTCTCTCGGTCTTTTGCCGATCAGGGAGTCAAGTTGCGCATTCGCAAGGAGCCACGGACTATGATGTGAGTGACCATTCCAAGAGGTTCAAGATCCTGATTTCTGACAACCAGCAAAGGAAACGTCCTCGACCGGATGAGTTTCCGCAAGCACTTCCTCCTCGGTCTCCGGATCGCCAGGCAGTTCAAATTCCTCCTGCGGCAGCGGGCTTTGGCGGTTATCCAGCGACCAGTCGGGAGTATGCCTACTATGGAGCACCGGTCAAACGGACGCGAACCTCTATCGACTACGGTCGACAGAGTCTCTACCCGGAGACGGATGCCCGCATGGCTCGTCCAATGGAGACTTACGCTCAACCAGCGGCCATGTACGGACAGCCCAATGCCTACCAGAATCCTGCAATGCAGTACTCGACAGGCCAGGTGGTACCAGATTATGGGGTTCGTGTTTCCCCACAGAAACGATGGGCTGAATGGCAAAGCCTCTCTTAACTAACATTTTGTTTTGTACAGATGTCTTACGGTCTCCCACCGTCAGGTCCCATGTCCCAGATGCCAGACCCATCCGGCCAAGCTCGATCAAGCCAGCAAGCCGCCGTGGGACAGCTGATGGCGATGAACCAACCTGGTACTCCTGTACGGCACCCCTCTGCGAACCAGTGAGTTTGGATTTTGGGAGGACCCTGCTAAGGATTTTCTTTTGTTTTCGCACGCGACACAGACCCCGGATTCGACTGGAGCGATGATGGCCCAGGGATACCCTCGGGCTACATACTCGACCGGTTCTACTATTCTACCTCCGTTACAGCGCAATCGCAGTTACCCGGCAGGCACCAATGGGACTGGCACCCCTCGAGGGTACTTCGACCCGCCTTCTCCATCGGCCACCCCGATTTTGCCATCTCAGATGGCTCCTGAAGGTGACCGATACGGCACTGCCTTTGACCCCTCCGGATCTCCGAATGGAACCCCTCAGTGATTGGGATTCCAGCTTTTCCCTTCTATTCGCTCGTTTGATAAACGTTGTGAGCCTGGTCGTTTCGACCTCGACGGTCCTCCTTGGCTCTTCTTATTGTTTCAATTAAAAATTTCCTGTCTGTCTGGATAGACTGGGGGTGTTAGATATCACGCTTATGGTTATGTCTCTGGGTGGCTTTGGGTCTTTTTGTTTACAGTTTACAGGCGCAATTGGTGGGTAGAAATGGGTGGAGGGAGGTCTTCTGTCTTGGATTGTTTTTTTCTACTCCGTTTTCTTCTTCTTGTTTTCGAAAGGAAAAAGAAAAAGTCTGTTTCATTCTTATTTCTTCATGTACATATTGGACCCTGTTAGCAGTCCATTACTGTTTCTTTTAATCCGTGGTTTATGCAACTTGCTTGCACTTTTATTTCGCTCCTTCCTCCTCTTCACTTGTGACTTGTTTACCTGCTCTCTGAACTTCCTTCACTTCCCCCTCCTTAACAAACCCCACCATCATGGACTCCTCCGAAAGTCCTTTTAGCGACCTGGATATCTTTGCAGACTGGTCCGGTGATCCTGCAGATCATGTGGAAGTCAAGCTTGTTGTGGAGGTGAGATCTCAGCCCTAACTGCAGCTACTCCGGAAGTACTGGGGGATGGTACCACTAACCACAACATCAGATCTATTGCAGACCCTTCCTCGACAAGCCCGTCCTGAACACCCGTTTGCCAAGAGAATTCGTCGTAGATTCCTCCCTCCAACTCGCCCTGCCG
Organism: Penicillium tannophilum; assembly: GCA_028829675.1. Lineage (NCBI taxonomy): Eukaryota > Fungi > Ascomycota > Eurotiomycetes > Eurotiales > Aspergillaceae > Penicillium > Penicillium tannophilum. The sequence continues at coordinate 774,127 of JAQKAK010000011.1, forward strand.
AAAGAAACCCTCGCTCAGCTCAATGACCGCGAATCGGTGGAACAAGACTCCCTGACACCCGAAAGCCCAATCCTGAATACGGACGCAGAGGACTCTTCGATTCGTCCTGAGAATTCATCGGAGCAAGGTACCGTCCTACTTGACACTCCAAACGATGACTTTCAAGGCGCCACTATTGTGAACAATGTCTACAAGGATCCCCAGGAAAATCACCCTCTCGGAAATATGCTTCATTCTCGGAAGAGAAGTGCCAAGACTGCCTCGCTACCTGACTCCATCTCTGATTCTGAGCGGCCGATCGGTGGTGTTAGGAGTATCAGGAATAATGGTGGCCTGTCTTTTCATCTGTCTGGCACCTTGTCGAATGAGTCTAGAATGAATCGGCGCAGTCTTATACCGCGCCCGGTCGGTCTTTTCTCTCATTCCCATCAGGCGAGTGCGCCTGGGAGGATTCCGATGTTGAACTCAGGGTCTGGATCTGAGTCTGGGTCTGGGTATTTGTTGCGAGAGAAGCTTGCAGCCATGAGGAAGTCTAATGAGAATGTGAATGTGAATTCGACCCCGAATACGAATATGGATACACCGAAGATTTATGGAGATGATGGGTTCATGCTGTCCAGTCCTTTGGCGGCCATAGTCGACGATGTGTTCGACAACGCAGTCAAAAATACGATTGGGAAGGAGGTCAACGAGGGTAATGACTCGAGTCTCCCTGCAGCTGCATATGTCTCTGGAGGCAAGGATGGAACTAAGTCTCGATCTGATACGCTTTCCAACGTGGTATCGTGCGGGACTCCGTGCGACATCCATAACATTCTAGATTCATACGGAGCAGTTGACGATTACCCGAATGGCCCTGTTGAGCCACTTTATTCCATTCGAACTCCGCGCTCGCCCCTCGCGCCATATGGTTCTTTTCTCGACTTGTCGGCCCCTCAACTCAACCATGAGAACGGTGTATTCCGCATCTTTTGTCCTCGCGATACCAAACCCGCCGTTTACAAAGCGACTATTTCATTCATCATGCCTATGGAGAAGGGAACACCCCGGGGGTGGCTAAACTTTATTATTCCGGGATTACCTCGACTGCGGAATAATTGCACTGGCTACATCTATTTCTGGACCCCTCCAAGTCAAGGGATAGAGTTCCGTACCACCCATTTGAAGCGACACAGCCTTGTCGAAAGCTGCATGATGGGCCAATTCCCGATATTTGAAAAGCTAGTCATTCCGGTGCGGCCTTGCGATGGACGATTTTATGGCTTTCTTAAGGACTTCAAAGTGACACAGAGTATTCGTGCTGACTTTTCCGACGAAGAGGATCAAGATCCACAGACATGGGTTGTTAAATACCATGTGGTATGCACCATCCATCTTATTCAGCGTGACTTTTGGGCCGAGAAATGTGGCTTAACTCTCTATGTGTATGGCGGACCTGATATTGAATTCTCTGCTCATCTCCTTGAATCCCACGAGGGATTCCAGACAATCAACCTGAGCTCATCGCCTGACGCTCGCATTGGTATCGCAGAAGTTCAAATTATCTGTTCTCCTTCCAAACTGAGCATGTTTGCTATTACTTGGAAAGTCCGACTGCCACGAAACAGTCCCATCTGGATGCCCCGTATTCGAGGCACTGTGGATACCGATGGGTTTGTCGAGGATCTTGAAGATCGTTACACGGAGGCAGAGGCAAACGGCACTTATGAAGTCGTGAATGCCTCGCCCACCCCCAAGCCTGACGCATTTACAGCCCGTGGCCTTGACCCTGAACCCAAGCACAAAAGTACTAAAGGATCCTGGAGTGTGGCTTGTTTCATCCTTGTATTCTGTATTGTGTGTTTCGTGAGTCGAACCACGTACCGTCTCTACGATGAGGGCTTATTTGACGGGCCTTTAGTTGTTGCAGCAGACTCGGTTGAGGAAATTCCAGTCGAGGACAGTCCTCATACGGCCGTTGCCATGACCATCCCCGTGACTGATGAAGCTCCTGTTCCAGCTCCTGTTGTTTCTACTGTTCCTCTCCGAGATCAAGTGGATTATCTGCTCGGTTGGCGAGGACCTTATTGAGTGTCCTGACGAATCAAAAGTGTACCACTAGTTGTATTGTAATACAGATCAAGTTATCAAAATTGACGATGCTATTTCATAAATGAACCAATGCTTTAGCAAGTCACCTCTAGATCAATTACAACCCAGCATAAAATCCCAAAATTTCCTCAACAGCCCACTTCAAAACGACATCCATCCCTAATTTTCCCCGCCCCGGCGCAACCCTCACACCAGCATCAGCCCTAACATCCACCCCTTCCCCAACCTTCTCCACCAAGCCCCCCTCCACACCTTCATCAGCAATAAGCAGCCACGCATGATCCTCCACATACCGCGGCCAAACAATATCATCCACGTACCCAGGCGGGTCGACCCAGAAATTCTGAGGCGGACGATCATCTTCTGCTTCGAGGTCTATGGGTTCGTCCTTGGATCCTACGCTCGATTTCGGTTCCGGCTCCGGTGCATCCGGTACAGGTCCAATAGTAACATACCCACTCCGAGCTTCACGACGAGTCTTCACATTCGTATACGCAGCTGGCAAGAAAAGCGGGAGGTGGATCTGATCTTGGACAGCACGAAGTGGGCTTTTGTCTTTGTTGGCATCGGGCGCGGAATACAAAAGGAATCCTTCCATGAATGCAATGGTTTTCGGTTTTTGGGACTCGGTGCCAGTGCCAGAACCAAGTCGTTCACCAACAAGCTTCCTTAAGTCTTGTACTAATCCGTCCTCGACGCCGGAATCGGTCTTGTCGTTTTGATCTTCTTTACTCTGCAGCCTTGGTGGTAGTTTTCCATGTTGCCGGACGTAGGCTAGTGCCTGGGCGAGGAACTTCGTATCGATTGCATCGGCTGTATCCCAGTCTTGGATTCTTTCGCCGGATTTCGTGGTTGTGTAGGGGATTCTGTGGATAGGAATTAGCTTGTTGGTCTGGGCGCTTGAATGGTGGCTAGGTAGGAGCCACATACTGGTCATCGGGATAGTAGAAGTCATCTTCATGAATGATGAATGTATTCAGTTTATTTTCCGCGGTGCCTGTTCCTGAGCTTGGCTGCATAAGATCCACCCCGCAGAAGATCCGCTGTAGGAGGCGGGCGAGGGTGGTTTTTCCGCTGGAGGAGGGACCGGAAATTCCCACTACCAGTGTATTGGTCTGTTCCCTTGCTTGTGCGTCTGCCATTTTGTCTGGATGGCTCGATTGGACTAGGGGAATTGAGTCGCTGACATGAAGGAGGTTGATTTGGTGAGGGGCTTATCGGGGCTTATCAGTTGGGGTTGATCGGGTTGCTTGTTTAGGTTTAGGGCATGTGACAATCTAGATCTTGACGCTTGGACCAGTACAATTTCGATGTGGGACTTTGACGTAATTTATGCTCAGGATGGCTTGGGGGTCGCGTGGATAATACCTCCATACAGAATCTTTGATGCCTCGGATTAAGTGCAACACAACATGTAGGAACATATTCCGTCAAAGCCGAGGGTGATGTAAGTCACATGAACTTAGCTTTAAGAGCACGATGATATTTCTAGAGTTAGTGTCTGTTGAAGGTGGCATACATGGTAAGATAACCCAGTATACTGCTTCAGACCCAACTGCTAAGATCAAAAATTAATAAATACTCAAAAGGCAATCTGCCTGCGGTTTCTGATCGCATCACTGAATGACACTTGCACCTGTTGTACACGCTCGAATCGCATAAACGCACAAGACTCACTCTCAAGGTGTGAGAACAGCCCCGCCAGCGAAATAAACTCCTTTGGACAGTTGCCGTTAGGACAGTGATAAGCCTTTTGCTTATGAACTGGCGAGTTGACATGCTGATTCAAGGCTTTGGATGTATTGAACTCGCGGTGGCAGATGTAGCATTCCCAATTGTAGCCGTTGTGGGCGCGGTCGGTCACCATGTACTCCAAATGTTCTTCATCCTGCCATCCGATCTGCTTGTTGGTAATCAGGCCTTGGCGGTCAGAAGCCTGAACGATTTTGAGCAGAGACTCGCGGTTCAGATTGGGGGCGTTGGGGCAAGACCCTGTCTCAACGTGGTGGGAGGCGCCACTGGCTGTCACGAATGCAGTCTGACAGAAGGGGCAATTCAGACCAGTGCCACGGTGAATACTCGAGTTTCGGTGCTTTTTTTGTTTATTAGTGTTATCTTTTTCGAGAATAGCATAGAAGGGAAATGTCACCATGCGTAGGTTATTGCTGTTGTTGAATTTGCGACCGCAGGGAGCACAATAGGTTGCCCAATGATCCATGGAATCCATATGATTGTCTACTGCGTTCTCACAGAAGAATTGGTCGGGGCAAGTTTCACATTCAAACTGTGGGGCACGATGGCCCAGTGCATTCATGTGTTGGTCGCAGGACCTCTGACTGCGAAAAAGGTTGTTGCAAGTGTCGCACTCAGCCCAATGATCATAGTCATCCATATGCTCATCGCAATCTTCCCCATAATAGAAGGTATCGGTGCAGGTCGCACATTCGTACATGTTGGGCAGAATTGGCGAAGCGTTGGAAACGAGAAAAACTTGGGGAGGTGGGGTTGAAGAGAAAAGGGGAGAAACTTAGCTGAGGGTGATGGAAAGAGAGAGATGCAGATATAGCGGGCTGCAGCAGAATTACGAACGAATCACATTCACGACTCACCCCTGCCCAATTTGAGTAGCAAGGGTATGTAGACAAAGAATTATGTCAAAAAGGAGGTGTCAAGACTACAGTGGCCCAGTTAAGAGCTAAAATACAGTGGGGCAAAAGGCCGGTAGACACGTTCTCAAGTCTTCGAATCAGTATAGCTCGTATAGGTGACGGCATAGAAGCGTTCTCGGGTCTGGCCCCTACACCGCCTTATCCTCCCAGCAACCACCTTTTTGAGATCTGAGAATATCGAACCCAGGATATAAGCCAATATACATATGTTGTTTAAAGACGACTAAAAGATCTTCATATATTCCATATTTGACCCTTAGCAGTCGAAGGGCCCAGATGAATAGATGGCATGTCACATGACTAGGTCGGGTCGGGTCCTATTTCAAACGTCACCATTTACAATTACATGTAAATCTTAAACTCAACCAGCACGAGATTCTCAGACTATATGACACTACCTGATGCACATTATACTCAGCGCTGCGTTGGTCAATACCCACGTGCTCACCCATTAGATTGACAGATCGAACGACTTTGAAAAGCGCTCCACTATGTAGTAGTGGTTTCGCCTACGATCCCAAAGTCTAACATGTAGTGGCATGATCACCTAGCACTACATAAGGGGCAAGATAATAACAAACCTGGTCTAGCGGTAATCGGCGGTAGGTTTACTAGTATGATGTGGGCCTGCTTATTGATATCTGTCCCCCCCCCCCAATAACTATCTCACGAATGTGGGCCATCATCGGGCATCCCCACATCTTTTAACGAATTTCAGTCTCTGGCGCCCGCTCACATTAAAATTAATTGTTGAAAGCTCTAACCTAATAGTTAAGCTAGTATCGGTAAGTCTGTCTTTGATACTTTCCCTGCAGCAGATCGTTGAGTTCCGAGTATAGCCGAGTATTCTGTTCATCGTCTCGCTTTCGACTCTGCTGTTCTTGATGTGCTTATCATCTTAAGTTTGATAATCAGTCTAGCTATACGATTGATAGAAGTGATATTTTAAAATTAATTTCCTATCTAGGTAATGAAGGCAAATCATTCCGAAGATGCCATGGACATAATGACGGTCAGATTTTTGGGTACTAATTTATCAGCCAAGAATGAGCACTCCAAGCTGATAACCCATCAAGGTTAAGGTCCATTGAATTTCATTGGCCGGGATAAGTAGTTCACGGGGAAAATTTCCCTCTGAGCAGGAGCTCTGCTAATCTGCACATACCAGGCGCAATATGTGGAGAATGCGGGGATAAACCTTGCGTTCCATCTCGCTGAGGAAACTTACCCCGGAGATTAAGCTTGGCACTAGTCATCATGGCCAATCACCCTTCTTTAATTATGCAACCTACGTCTCGTATCCTGGAATGGCCTCAAAAGACTAGTTTTCCCCGGATTGATGATGTACTGGCCTCCGCTACCCCACGGGGAAAGCAGGTAAAGTGGGTATCTCATAGATTCAGCTTAAAAGGCGCTATGGAACTCCCCGAGTTAATGGATTAAATTCATTCATTTCAGACTAATCTCAGCCCACTTGAATATGGATACCGCTAAGGAATCGAACCATCTGGATGACCCTTACAAGGGTGACGATGATGTTGAAGAAATTGAGAACATCAAAGTCAACAACATCAATATCCAGACGGAGCTCAGTGGCATCGAGTCAACAGCCGCCTCAAAAGCAGCCTGGTTGATCTCAATCGTCGTCTCCATTGGTGGATTTCTATTTGGTATGTCCGTCCCTCCTTGACAGAGCTCCATGGGAGAACATATATTGACCTCGCCAGGTTACGATACGGGATACATTTCTTCTGTCCTGGTTACCATTGACACATCCCTCGGCCATGTATTGAGCACAAACGAACAGGAAATGGTGACCTCTTTGACTAGTGGTGGTGCCTTGGTAGGAGCGATAGGGGCAGGCCTAACCGCCGATCGATTCGGTCGTCGCTGGCCAATCTGGGGTGCTTGTCTGTTGTTTGTAATTGGCTCAGTGCTTCAGACATGTGCATTTTCTGTCGCCCAGTTTGCCACGGGAAGATTCGTGGTCGGTCTTGGGGTAGGAGGTGCAGCCATGATTGTTCCTCTGTACAGTAAGTATTCTTCCACTCATGGAACGTTCTCGCTAACCCACTTCATCACCAAAGTCGGGGAGCTGGCTCCTGCACAGTACCGTGGCCGCATGGTGGCATTCAACAACATGAGCGTGACGTTCGGTCAATTAGTCGCCAGTGCGATTGGTGCCGGTTTCGCTGGGGTACATGGTGAGGGGTGGAGAGCTACTGTGGGAATTGGGGCGGTCCCAGCTATTCTACTCGCAGGGCTTTTGGTTACCTGCCCAGAATCACCTCGCCAGCTTGTCTCTCATGGCAGACATGATGAAGCACACGCAGTCCTCACACGCATCTACCCTACGTCTACTGAGGGACAACGTCAAGCAAAAATCACGTCCATTGAGCTTTCTCTTCAGGAGACCTCGAACGGAATGTCAGAAGATTCTCTGTGGACTACGCTGAAAAGGGTCTTCAACACTCCGGCAACTGCCCGCGCGGTCGTAACGGCTTGTGTTGTTATGGCGATCAGTCAGCTCGGCGGCTTCAACACCTTGATGTATTATGCCGCATCTTTATTCTCGATGGTCGGATTCACCAACTCTACTGCAGTCGGAATCACAGTTTCTGGTACAAATTTCGTCTTTTCATTCGTGAATCTTTTCCTTGTTGATCGATTTGGTCGCCGAATCATTCTAACGGTCACTGTGCTGGGAATGTCAATATGTATGATTGTAGCCGTTATTGCGTTTATGTATATTCCGGTGAATCTCCAGACTTTGGAAGTAGAAACTTCCCAAGTTGGTTGGCCGGGTGATCTTGTTCTCGTCGCCATTATATGCTACGTCGCATGTTTCTCATCAGGTGTCGCCACGATCGCCTGGATTGGTATGGAGTTGATCCCACTAGAGGTTCGAGCCGTGGGTACCATGCTGGTATGTTTGCTCTTTCCATCAATCCGTCTTCTAAGACTAACATATGACAGAACACCGTCACCTGCTGGGGCTGTAACATCATTATCTCTTCGACATACCTCTCTATGATGAAAAGCTGGACGCCGAGTGGTACGTTTGGATTCTATGCCGCGATTTGTTTCTTCGGTTGGATATTTGTTGTTTTCTTCTATCCCGAGTGCAAAGGTATGCCACTGGAAGCCGTGAGGGAAGTCTTTAGCAAGGGCTTTGGAGTCCGGTATTCGAAGCAGTGGCAGAAAGACCATAAAGACGATGCGAAAGTGGAAACAATAGTTATGGGACATTGAACTTGAACAATATAATTTCTACGCGCTGTTCTCAAGGAATCCCTTTAATTGAACACCACAATTTAGTCTGAACAGCTTCAACTGCAACTAAAGTAGCGAAGTAATTTTATTCAAAGAAGTCTATATACCAGACCTTGTAGGAAAGAAAATACACTGCGTGGTGTTCAATTATAGCGGTCCTTATTGCTGCGTGGGCTGAGTGGGTGGATCTTAGTCACAAATGAACCACAGCTTCAAATAATCTATCACTTCAATATCAGTCCCCCACGTACTCATGTCACAGTAACATTGAACGGTGTCTCCAACACGTGCGGGGTTGGCAGTCGGAGCATTCAGGAGCCAACCACGACACAGCGATCTACAAGGTACACTTGGAACTCGGAAGATCTACATCTTTTGTTGCAATCGAGTCTTAGCGAAGAGGTCCGAGCAATTCCAAGTCCTTTATCAAATCAAGTATAAGTAGAAGTCCATTTCCTCAGACGATGTCTGTTTCGATTCTATTAACAGACAAAAGCCATCATGATATTCAACCCCTTCCTCATAGCCCTGGGCCTCCTCTCAGCAGCCCAGGCCATCAAACCCTTCACATGGAACAAACAAACATTTCTCCTACATGGCAAACCATTTCAAATAATTGGCGGTCAAATGGACCCTCAGCACATCCCACATGAACTCTGGACCGACCGACTAGCCAAAGCACGCGCAATGGGCCTAAACACCATCTTCTCATACGTCTACTGGGACCAGCTAGTGCCCGAAGAAGGCGCCTGGGAAACAAGCGGCAACAACGACATCGCACGCTATTTCAAGATCGCCCAAGAGCAAGGATTGAACATCGTCTTACGCTCTGGGCCCTATATCTGCGGCGAGCATGAATGGGGCGGGTTCCCCGCTTGGTTGAGTGAAGTACCCGGAATGGTCGTTCGAACAAGTAACAAGGCATACCTCGAAGCCGCGAAATTCTATATCGATCATCTGGGCGCAGAATTGAAGGATTTAATGGTCACGAATGGAGGTCCTATACTTATGGCTCAGGTTGAGAATGAGTATGGCTCTTACGGTGATGATCATGTTTATATCTCTTCTTTACGGGATATGATGAGCGAAGCCTATGGCATCCCGCTGTACACCAATGATGGCGGGGAAGAGTCGATGCTTATTGGTGGCCAGATACCTGGTGCACTGGCCGAAACGGACGGGAGTCCACAGACGGGATTCGCAGCGAGAAATAAATATGTTACTGATCCGAGTAGTTTGGGCCCTCAGCTTGATGGGGAGTACTATGTTACTTGGTTGGATCAGTGGGCGAGTAACTACACGCACGAGACGGATATTGGAAACGCCGCTGCAATCAAGCAGGTGACCTCCGACTTGGATTGGATTTTGAAGAACGATAGTTCGTTCAGCATTTACATGTTTCACGGTGGCACGAACTGGGGATTCCAGAATGGTGCTGATTGGGGGAATGCGTTGGAGCCCATAACCACTAGTTATGACTATGGTGCACCGCTCGATGAAAGTGGACGGACGAATGAGATCTATCACGCTATCCGGGACATGATCGGTGCATATGTTGGCAATGATAGCATTCCTGATCTGGTACCTGAGAGTCCATTGATCGCTATTCCATCTATCAAGCTCGAACCTGCCGTGAGCATGTTCGATGCACTCCCAGATCCAATTCGGAAGACAACGCCTGTCAATATGGAGGCTGTTGGCCAGTCCACCGGGTTCATTTTGTACCGACACACTGCTACCTCTTCTATAAGCGGGGTCGTGAAGACGGGCGACCAACCTCGAGACCGGGTCCTTGTTTACGTGAACGGGAAGCGCGTCGGTGTTATCGACAGCACGTACGAAGTACCGAATACCGTTTCTGTCACGTTGAAAAAGCACGATGTGCTTGATCTGCTGGTTGAGAATATGGGTCGCGTGAACTTTGGTTCCAAGATTGTGGATCAGCGGAAGGGGATTGTAGGAAATGTTACTGTTGATGGGATGGTTCTCTCGAACTGGGAGTTGTATCCTCTTCCTCTGACAACGCCTCCAACTGCCGCAGCTACAACGCCCCAGGTGACGACAACATCGGGTCCGATTTTCTATACGGGATCTTTTGACGTTGATACAGTGGGTGATACATTCCTCGAGCTACCAGGGTGGACGAAAGGCGTTGTTTGGGTGAATGGTGTGAATCTGGGTCGGTACTGGGTTATTGGGCCTCAGCAGACACTGTATCTTCCTGGTGTTTATCTTCGTGAGACTGGGAACAGTATTACCGTGCTGGCGCTGGAGCCTACTGGGGATGAGGGTGAGGTTCGTGGGATCACGACGCGGAACTGGGGAAATAATCCCGATCCTGATATGTGATATTTTGACTTGTTATTTCTGTATATAACACTGGAAAGATACAGGTATCTGGGTAGATGTACAGTAAGCTGTCATTTTAAGCAAGGGCAACAAAAGCCAGTTCTGATGTCTAGCCCAAAGGGCGATATTGTACATGCAAAAATGAATCCACCAACACCAAGCTGAACGAAAGAAAAGTAGAGAGAAAAGGGAAAGGTATGTCTCAAGGCCCAAAGAGAGACACTCGCGCGTTCTCAAAACTGCCGTCATTTTCCGGAGGAGACGTATCAGGGAAAAGAGGGCGTGGAGATGAAGAATCGCTGTTACCCTCGGTGTCATTCCCCAGCATTTGCACACTTTGCGCAAAACCAATACGCGATCTCTTAGGCTTGAGAGTCGGGAATGCTCTGTTCTCCGGCCAAGTGATCGCATCAGAATCAGCATCAGACTCTGCCTCGATGGCTGTGTGAGAACGCTTTCTGGAACCGCCTTCTTCTGCGACCTCATTATCCGGGATAGGCAAACGATGACGATCAAAGAAGCCTGTCGGACGGTCTAAGTATGCCGCGCCCGAAGAATCTTCTCCAGGCATATTCAAGAAAGGCTCGTTCTGGATAATATCACTCATGGCGGTGTCATCCAACAGACTCTTCTCGGCATGTTGCATCTCCGCTTCAGACATCTCTTTCCTTCGTCGCAACATCTTGTCTTCGAGTGTATCTTGTAGAACAAGCGTCTCAACGTACACGGGTCTATTTTGACCGATGCGGTGAGCACGTTTGATCGCTTGGCTTTCGACATTGGGTTGCCAGATGGGGTTGACTATGTACACGCGTGAAGCCTGGGCGATATGAAGACCGTGCGAGGCTTGACGGAGATCCATGAGGAGTACTCGGACGTTGTTCGATTCGCGGAATAGTGTTAGATATTCAGTGCGAAGTTTGGGGCTGAGGGTACTGGCGTAGATACGGAAATCTATACCAATGAGCTCGAGGCCTTCGGCGATCCAGAAAGCGGAGTTTATGTTGTCGTAAAAGATGATGATCTTCTCCGCCTCTTGATGTAGTAGAACTTGGTCAAGGAGATAGGTGAGTTTGGCGGATGCCGTGCCGACGAACGAGGTTTTATTGAGAGGCGAGTGCGCCGGGAGTGTGCAGAAAATGTTGCGATTGAAGGTCTTCTTGGGCGATTTGTTCATTGAACTAGGACTAGGTTTGGCTTTGGCAGGGCTTGCAGGCGTATTAGCGGACTCCGGGGCACCCTTTGTCGAGGTACGTTGATGGCTCCGCCGGAGATCTTGTCGCACAGTGATACCATGACCCGACAGACCCTGTGTGGGGTCAATCTGTCTGAGCTGCTTCGTAACATATTTCTGCGCAAAGCGAGCCTGGGTAATGCCCATAAGGAGCGGCCCATCCTCTATTTGAGGGTCGAGTGCCCAATGGTCTCGGTTATCTTCGGGAAATTCCGCCACAAAGACACCAAGCTCATGGAGACTCTGAAGTTCACGCCACCTACTAGATTGTAGGGCCCCGCGAGCAATCTCAACACCCTTGTTCAGTTGGTTGATGTCTGCGACTGTCATGCTCTCCTGCTTTTTCTCAAGGTATTCAAGCGCAACTTCGACCGTTTTCGGCAAGTCCTTGTCAAAGCCCACCCACCAGAATCCAGCCTGACGCAGGTTGTTGATGGTTTGGTTCAGACTCTTCCGGTTGCTCGGGTCGAACATGTAATCTGGACCTTGGCGCTCAGAAGTAATTGAGTTGACAGCGAGACTAAAAAGGAACAGATTGATGGACAAGCGGTCATAATATGTTGGCTGGAGGTAAACGACCTTATTGTAGAGCTTCGGGAGAGTAATCTCCTGACTGACCACGTCCAATCGATGTCGCAGCACTAGTCCTTGAAGCGTTGCACGTATCGCCGGTGTTTTTCGTCGTTTGCCATCTTCCCCAAGAGGCTTAATGTACTTGGTCCAATCAGCAGGGTCATCCGCCCGCGAGTTCGACCAAGGCTTCAAATCCAAGAATTCAATCACAATCCGTCTGATCCTGTCTAGGTCCTTCATCTCATTATCAATCGCATTTCCGGTCTTCTTTCGAGTTTTCAGTGCAGCAGCAGTAATCTGCTCGGATGACTCTGTGTCACTCGTCTTGGCCTCGAGCGAAGCGAGACTGACCTCGACTCCATAAAGTCCAGTAGATGGCGTACCGGAAATCACCCAGCGACGCTCAAAGTGGAGTTGGTTGATCAGATGAATCATGTTCGTTTTCGAGCCACTTCCTGCGACATTATGACCCTCATCAACAATCATCCGTAGCCAATGAAGCTCCGTAAGAGGCGACTCAATCTGGACATAGCTATTGCGCCGGTTGTGTGTAGCCTCCCCCGCCTCTCGCTCGAAACGAGTCTTAGAAAACAAAACAACGTCATATTTCATGAGTTCGTCAGCAGAAGGGGTCTTATCGGATCCCGATCTCAGTATCAAGACTTTAAGACATTCGGTGTGAGTCTTGATTTGATTTTCCCAATGATCCACCAAGTTGTTCGGGGCGACAATGATTGTACCGGAGCAGATGCGGATGCGCTTAGATGGTGGTCTTTGATAAGACATACTATTCCGGCCTTGGTATCGAGTCTGATGTGGCGGAATCTCATAGAAACCACACTCACGTTCACACGCCTTAATACACCTGTAATGATACGCTCCTTGTCTTCGTTTTTCAATAAAAAAGTTCTTCCAAGGTTGAGAATGGCGGCCGACAGCAGCAGCAGCCATATCCATGAGAGATCCCACTTTCTCTCTGACTGGCCTGGGATCCGGCTTGTCCGCTGGGGTTAGATACTGGATCGGAATCATAGGAACATGTCCACGGGTAGCACAGATAACAGCAAGACAGATAAGTGTTTTCCCACAACCCATAGTCTCTGCAAGAATGCCTATTCCGAGATTAACACCTTGACAGAATCAACAGCTGAATGAGTAGCTTACCTCCGCAGGCCTCGGAATACATGGATTTCTCACGAACAATAATTCCATCCTCCTTGTCATAATAATACTCCACGCCCGTAGGAGTCCGACAAGGCTGCAACCGTGGATCGAGCATCTGTGCCGGTTGCGCCTCCCGCTGAACCATAGCAGCTGCAGAGCGACGCTGATACGGATACAGCGGGGTTTTGAGGCCGTACGCCACAAAATCGTCTGCAGACAACAAGTCCTCCATAGCCCCTTGAGCCCAAGGATCTTTCATAACTTCCACGTTAGGATTTGGGTTTTCGAGAGTATTGAAAATATACCAAAGGGATTCATCTTCGGCACCATTCGAAATGCCGGCATCTGGTGTCCTAGCGTCGCGTTGCCCTGTCCATGCTTCAGGGGAACAGTCAATCTTGGCCATGATTTGTTTGACGGCATTTCGCAATTTTGAGATTGATCGCTGCGAATGACGTCGACCTGTCATATCCGTATTGATCCATATCTCGAGATTAGTAGAATCTTTGATGTCATTGTCTCGAAGCCAACCAGATTGACGCAACAATAGGAAACTCGGTCCCAAGACCTTGTCTTGAGGAATATCTTTACTTAATGCGCCGACAGGAAGCCAGATACTGGGATTTTCTTGGGAATACCCATTTTGTTGAGCCGTGTCTGCAGGCACTGGTTCAGCTGATGCAGCCGTGGTGGCGGAAATATCAGGAACATCCGAGACCTTTGGGGCCCGAACAGCCTTTCGCAGTCTAGTCTGAGTTTCCTCTCTGTTCGGTTCCCATACTGACTGCAGCATCCATGCACCACCCAGCCCACCGGCCTCTGGGTCCCAGGGCAGCATGCTGACGATTTGGCTACAAAGGAGAGTTATTAGATCAAAGTTGATAGATCATACGGGCAGAACTTTCACCGCCTTGATGGGACCCACTCGGAACGGATCCTCATGAACTGTCACGCAATGTTTGATTGTCCCGCGCATTAGTCGGCCCACCTGGAACACTTGAAAAAATCGGGAATCTTGATTGGTGTAGCACTATTCCAACACGTGGGGCGTGATGTTGGGAAGAAGACGAATGAAGAAGAGTACCGAGAGACAGGGATGGGATGCAATGCGGGCGCAATCAGGTCATAGTGTCATGCAGGGTATGTCAAGTTAGGAAGGACTACATTTACGGAGCAAAAAAAGATCATTCCAGATTCAGATTAATATTTTCATTATTAGTGTACTCAATACACAATCTATCGTATCCGCATCCACCATCAAATCTAAAATGGATGGGATCACTGCGTCAAGAAATCCTCAATCTCAAACCCAACGCGCTTTAACGCCTTCTCCTCCAATTCCCGCGATGATCCGACAACCTTTCGCAGCACGATAGTCCGCGCGTCCTGCAATCGCACTTCAACAGCATTGCCACCCGCGCGGTCCAGCTCCTCGCGACTACACTCCCGGATATAAACAGTGATGTCAGGGCCAACACAGGCGCGCCAGAGCGACGCCATCCACTGCCAATGATCTAAGGGAGCGTATGAATCATGAATAGGGATAGAACAGGCGAATGCATCCGCAGTCGTAATCTGGTACCGCGGTACGAGCGCAATAGGAATATTACACGGACTACCAGGTGTACTTGGGGAGACACTAGCATCGGAGCCATTCTCGCTTGATTGTGCAGGAGAATGGATCTGCATGTTTGCAGTCTTTGGGATGAGAGACTTAGGCGACAGGTTCAACTTGTTGGATTCCTCTTCCGGGCTGGAGCGGGAACCAACAGACATGGCTGTTGAGATGGACTTGACGAAGCTGACCACTTCATCGGAGATACGATGCCATGCTGAGATGGTGTCCAGGTAGTCGACGGTTGCGTCACCCATTGGACCGCCTTCTGAGTTGGGGTCGCGTTGTGGCTTGATGTCCGGTCCATCGAAGACACGGACGTGGTATTTCGGTTCCCTCCTTAGGATACGGTGGAGGTATTCCACGGCGACTTGGACCAGTTCGGGATCGTGGCCGTCGACTGCGATGACGGGGCCTCGAATTTGGGGGCTGGATTCCCGGAATGAGGGGACCAAAGGTGGCGAGATTTTGGCGAGGACCTTGATCTTGTTGAGGAAAGGGATTGTCATGACGGTGGCCTCCACGCTGGGTTCTGTGGAGGAACTTGGCGTAATGGGAGTCATGACAGGTGTGCCGGTCTGAAGCGGTGGTAGCTTTAGACTTGGGTCTGGGTGTGACTGGCCCTGTACGCTGCTATACTGGCGTTGTGGATGAAGCATCGGAAGCATGTTGCGAGGTTGCATGTCGGGACGAGCACTATACGGAGCTGCCGAGTATGGAGACTCGGGACTCATGTCTCGACGGGCGATCATGCCCGGCTTTGGGGGGGTTTGGGGAATATGGGAAACACGACGGCGTTTGTTATCTGGTGACCTCCCACCGATTGCCTCTGCCTGGCGGGAGCGGGAGCGGGAATCAAATGCGTCAATTTTGATTAGCTTGGGCTCGTCTCTATCCCGGCCGTGCGAGCTTCTAGCTGTCATGACAGTTTTGTGTGTGCCAGGCGCTGAGAGACCTGATGGTCGGTACTCTGCCGTAGCATTCGTGGGTGTGAATGGGGTCATTGGTGATGGTGGATGCATAAAGCGGCCACCACAGCGAGTGCAGTGCGTGCCACCCGTTGTATTGTTACTGATACCCGAGCCAGGACCGCGACCACCGCCGTCCCGACCACTTCGTCGGGGCTGGTAGCGATAGCCAGGGTATTGCTGGTTGTGGCGAATTTTCTCTTCCTACTAGGAATCAGTTGTGTTCAATACAGAGATGACCCAGTCAAACTTACCTCCGCTAAAGTCCTCCACTTCGACTTCTCTTCTTCTGAGAGATTCCTCCACTGCACTCCGATGATCTTGGAGATATCTGGATTTGCCATGCCCGGATTATGAGCTACCACGGTCGCCTGGTAGTGCTGTCGATACAAAATAAAAGCTGTTAATCACGTATTAGCCATCCGATTCTCTCAACTGCTAATTGCTGGTCTAGCTTTCGCTTCAACCTCTCAAGATTAAAGTAAAAAGCACTTGCCATGCTCATTGAACTGTGCGGGTGCATTAACTCACCATTACGAGGCCGGGGAACTTTGGGATCCGGCTGGCAAAGACAAAAAGTATCTCTTTCCTTAGCAGATCTCACAGGACTCGCACTGCCAGAAGAAGAAGACGAGCGGGAGATTTCCTTGGAGGCCATAGCATCAGACGGTCTCACCACGAGATTGACATTAGAATGTCCATTCGATATAGGCGTCATCTGATCATTCTGAAGGGAAATATCTCCTTTGTTCAAGACTGCCATTTGTTGATGGGCTTGTTGTATATCGTTTGGCCGATGGTCGGCATATTTGAACGAGTCCTGGCGGTACACCAAAGGTCCGTGGGACTTGGGAAGGTCACTCATAATCTTGTGGTCGAGAAGGTCGCTAGGTCTGACTTGGGGTATGTCATAGTGCAGACCAGCTGGAGCGGGGAGCACTCGGTCCCAAGACATTTATCTATAAGTTTGTCGAGAGGGGCAATAGCCGCCACAAACAACCAAACCAAGGAAATGGGCTTCGACGGCCAAAGGCACAAAGAAATTAAATCAATCTTTGGGTGCGATTCAACAAAATGGCGGGATGAAAGACCGCGGATCCCGAACAAGAGCAATTACCCCCCACGAAAGAGCAAGGGCTGTAAAGAGTAGAGAACAAAAGTGCACGGGGAAGAAATGTGGTTCGCGGGAGAATGATTGAAAGAGAAGTTGAAAGAAAAGAAGGTCAAATGAAAAAGAGACAACCTGGGGGGATGACCTCAAGTGTATATCAGCAATCCAGATGGGAAAGACAAAGACAGTGGACCTATTTTTGCGGTTTCTTTGTTGTCTCAGGGCCATTCGGTTCGCAATCCCTGCCGAGTGGCTTATCCTTTGACAATAGATCCCAGATGAATCTCGTTGATATTCAGGCCGCGCCAACCGAGCAAGAGCGAAAACTCTAGACCAGAAAAAAAAAGTATAGATCGGAAATCTGACAGGGGAGCCGGACCAAAAAGTACGAAACGATGACCTTGGAACTACGATCTCATCCATGGTTGAGGATGTTAGGGATTTGCCTAGTTACAACAGGAACCTGAGCAAATCCAAGGAACTTGAGTTTAATCCATTCAAGTTGGCAAAGTAACAGCAAACGAGATCATTGTTTTCTTTGTCTCCGGATGCGGCGACTCGCAGCGGATCCTGCATTGATGCGCGCGTTGATTGGTCGCGGCTGGATCTTCGGTTCCCCGATAAACCGAACAAAGAGAAAACCAGCAAACATCGTCTTCTTTTTTCCATTCGCGCAAACAAGAATTATTCTTCCAAATTGTTTCCAAAATAAAATAATATGAGTTATAGAGTTCAAAATGCAGTAAGACACCGGGTAGATACAGATCAGCATGTCACCGCTCTGAGATGATCTCATTGCCGATCCCTCCCCACACTCCGTGCAACTGTCGAGGAACAATACTACCTTATACATGAATTTTCTTTTCCCTTTCTGACTTCCTTATGTCAAATCATTTCAGTCAAGTGGGCCCAGGTTCACACGTATCGGCTACTACCGTGCCTCCCCAATCTATTCGCCGCATCAGGCACGTTTGATAAGTATGACATCGGGTACCGACTCTTATGTTTCGGGAGATATGCTCATTCGTCATCTATATACTTTTGAGAATTTTTACACAATGTCTAAGCTGCAAAGCCCCGGGTGTGGCGGCGTTTCTTAGACTCTTGGTTCAAGAGGACTCCATCAATCCCTTGGTACACTTCCGTCGCCATTAGTCTGTGGGCAGACGGACCCAAACTCATTTCGTTCCTGTATCCCGGTCAGTGGAAAGGTTCATAAAAAGTGTCGATCTTTGCCCTCCTCGAAAAGGACGGAAATCCAAGGGCACTTACCAGAACAGATACTTGTCTGGGTGTTCACACTGTTTCTTATCCTTGCCCTTTGACATCATGACCTGGAACGAACCCGGTGATTCGACGCAGGCGTCAGCGACATTTTCCCACCCGGGATCCTCGTTCGTGCCCAGTCCACTTTCCGCCTTGATGCCTGCCGCAAAGAGCTGCCAGTCGCGGATACAATCTAACAAGAAAGCATTCGTATCGAACAAGTAAATCGTACCCTTCTCCCAGGGCTTCGCCGCCTCTCGTAGTTTCTGGTTCCAGTGGCCCAGCATCTTCACGGCGTTCTTGTACTCGTCGCCCTGTGAGGTGAAAGCGGACGGGAATGCCGGCAAGAAAGTCACGTCGATGGACTGGGTCAGAATTACCTTCACTTGATCGGAGCCCCATCGCTCGGAGAGAATGTTCAGCTGGTCCATCACGGTCTGGACGCGGCGCTCGATAGAGGCGGTGGCGGTGTCATAGTCCTTGGCGACGAGGGACCAGATGTCCCAGATACCGAAGGAAACAACGAAAATGGTGCGGTCTTGGCGGGACTTGATCTCGTCCTCGGTCAGGCCTTGGATGCTTTTCTGTTCGGCGTCGAGCCAGTGTTGGAGCTGAGACTTGAAATCGCTGAGCCTTGTCTGAGACAGGCGGCCCAGTACGTCTAGTTCGGCGTTATCGACTACTGAGCCGGCGTATTTGCCCCTAAGTACGGACTTGGCTGTCTCGGCGAGATTCTCCTGGTGACACGAGAACTATAGTGAAATCATCGTCAGTGCACAGGTTCAAGACATGTTGAGCATGATAAAACACAAGGTGTCGGGTACAAGCTTCCCCGGACTCAGACCCAACTAAGCCCAAGGTCAAGGCCAGAACCAGAACAAAAACCAAAACCAAAACAAAACATTGACAACCCGCCTGTCGGGTGGATGCTAGGTAACTCACCTTCTCACAAAGCCAATCAGTCCAGACCTTCCCTTGCGGCTCCTCTGTCTCATTGTCGCTCCATGAGTCTCCAAACACGACCAATCGTCGATCAAAGTCCGCTGCGGTCTCAAATTTGTTCGTCGCGAGCGGAACAATATCACCAAAATTGCGAGAAGTTAAGAACCATGCCGAGTAGAGGATTGTGCAGACGGCGATGGCGCAAAGGGCGTAGAATCGGTTAAATAAGCGCATCATACTGATAAAGAGCGCACCAGGCGCACGAACGGATATATGCCTCGATGAGAGGCGTAGAATGATATCGGAATAATGTACAACCCGTAGAGGCAAGAATTCTCCAATGACCCTGAACTCCTTAGTTCCTCCGGTCCCAGAAACCCGTTGCGATCGGAACGGGAGTCGCCACTATCGTGCTTTCTCTCCCAACTGTCGGTCGTGAAGACAGTCAAGGGTATATTCGATTATCGGAGATTCGTCACTTCGCTCTCGAGAGCGTTGAGAAAGAAAGAAAAGGGGAGATAAGATTGTAATCGGAGGAAGTCTTCTCCACCGGGAGAACCGGCAAAAAGCAGCGGGGCCCTTGGAAATCCACGGATAGGAAACGAGTATTTTAAATTGAAAGGAAACCCTGAACGCCTCCTTATTTAATGAGATTGCAAAGGAATGAAATCTCAAGCTTATTGTTGCGACGATCTGACCAGGGCCACGCGGCCAGGGCGGGGAGTCCAACGTGGAAACGTATCGCGTGCGGCGTCGTACTGCAGCCAAACCCAAAGCTTGTTTCGGCTCTCTCGACTTCCGCCGCCGCATACGAAGTGGGGATCGTATTCGATTTACCTTTATTTCAGTCGCATTATCTAATGATCTTATTCAATTTTATACTTTTTGGACACACTGACTCTTTCCTATGAAGCGCCGTCTTGAATAGACGGGATATTGCAGATGACGAGTCCTTACGCGCCATCGGCTGCTTGGTGCAATGGCGCAGTCGGGGTTGAGCCCCCTTGAACCGGTGTGCTGTACGAGACGTACGAATGCCAAGTCTTCCCATCAAGGCAGTGCACATTTCCTGTGGATATAAAAGACGTTTTTTTAGATCTTGACGGGCTATTTGGCTTCATTTTGGAGGATTTTCGAGCGAATTAATCTGCAGAGGATGCTGCCTCTTCTCTTCTAAGCTCCACGTACTCTGTACACTTAAACATGCGCATCATCCACTGCTGATCGCGCATATGAAACATAATCTCATAGACAGCAAAGACAGCTTGGAGCAACGTAGACTTATGCTGCGAGAGTGGGCTGACTGTTAAGGCTGCTGAGATCAGTTGATCTGGGTAGTTGAATATTGGAAATAGTCGAGAAAACTAGGCAAACGCCAAAGGGAATACTCATTTCAAAGATCTCGCTTGTAATTAATTTTGGATGAAAGAGATCCCAAACGATGCCGTCCAAGGCCTATAGTTTATACAAAAGGTGCACAATCTGCCAATTCTGATGCCCTATAATTCGGGTGTCATATTCTGCCTCAGGCTTCAGACATGACGAAGCCCCTCACGTGATAGCCTTAGCGACGCTGACTGTTCCATGACCTAAAAAGGTTAGCGTTGGCTGAGTAAGACACACACACACTCGCTACACCAAACCTTTGGAACTCGCAAAATCCACACGACCGAACCCTTCAACCTCACCTGTCGACAACTCCGCGCTACCGTCTTGACCGCGCAACCCCCGTCAAGATGAAGCTCAACATTTCCTACCCGGCCAATGGGTCGCAGAAGATCGTCGAGGTCGACGACGAGCGCAAGCTGCGCCCCTTCATGGAGAAGCGCATGGGCACCGAAGTCAGCAATCCCCGATCCTTAATCTTCAATCCACACAAATCCACACCACCACGACCCCGATACAAAAAAAAAATTATTACACACAACGCGAATGATAAGAACGATTGGGCTGATGGGTTTTCTTTCGATTAGGTTGTCGGTGACTCCCTCGGCGATGAGTTCAAGGGTTACCTGTTCAAGATCACCGGTGGTAACGACAAGCAAGGTACGACAACTCCTTCCACGACTCTTGGGACGCTATTGGGAATACGATTTAATATCAATGGAACCATGATTGCTAACTCAAGTGTACAGGTTTCCCCATGAAGCAGGGTGGTACGTCTACACTGAGCCCTTCCTGAATATTCGACCAGGAAGACCGCACACAAAATTTCCAGCATACTTATCGATTCTCTACAGTTCTCCTCCCCACCCGTACCCGTCTGCTCCTCGCCGACGGCCACAGCTGCTACCGCCCCCGCCGCACTGGTGAGCGCAAGCGCAAGTCCGTCCGTGGTGGTACGTGAAGATTCTTTTCTTCCCCCGACAAATTCGGAATCACCCATTAACATGATATTTAGCCATCACCGGTCTTGACCTCTCCGTCCTTGCCCTCTCCATCCTCAAGCAGGGTGAGCAGGAGCTCCCCGGCCTGACCGACACCGTCGTCCCCAAGCGCCTGGGTCCCAAGCGTGCCACCAAGATCCGCAGCTTCTTCGGTCTTGACAAGAAGGACGACGTCCGCAAGTTCGTCATCCGCCGTACCGTCACCAAGGAGGGCAAGCAGGACTACACCAAGGCCCCCAAGATCCAGCGTCTGGTTACTCCCCAGCGTCTGCAGCGCAAGCGTCACCGCATTGCCATCAAGCGCCGTGCTGCTGAGGCCGGCCGCGAGGCTGCGTAAGTTCCCTCATGGAGATAATCTCTCCCGAATATTCCTGACTGAACATTTCACTAACATCCTTCCAGCAACGACTACGCCAAGCTCCTTGCCAACCGTGTCCACGAGGAGAAGGCCAAGCGTGACGAGCTCCGCAAGCGGAGAGCTTCGTCTATGCGGAAGTAAATCTACACTACGGTGTAGTAATTCATTTCCGTGGGGATGTTTAATCGAGGGGAGCTTCACGTTACTGGGATGATTGAGGGATTCACAAAAAAAAAGAAGATCACTCCCAGCAACGCGGATATGTCTGATACGAAAAAGGGCTTAAAAAGTATGGGGGATCAGGTTTTAGCGTATAAGGCGAATGGTTTGATCACCCTACCCCGGGATGCTACTGTGATTCGGGCCTCGGGGCGATGCATCTGTGCTGAACCTATCTTTTGACTACCCTTTTTTGAATGGAGTGCATGCCAATTTCAATGTTTTTGTTTCATGGTGATTGCGTGTAGTTGTAAGCCTCGTAATGTGCGACCTTGCCACGTACGTTCTAAGCCCTGTTTACAAATGTTGCAGAGTCCAGGCATTTAAAGCATTTCAAACGTACCAAGTGCCTGATAACTAGAGCTATTATAGGCAATACCTCAAGGCCCAGCTCGAATTATCTGCATTGTTGTTCAAAATTGCGAGTTGCCCCTCACCGCCGTTTACCCTATGTGCAGCCCTAGATTGCAAAATCTCCCTCATACACATCTCAATCTGAACCAGAGGGTTTATCCAATTATTCATACCTTTTACCTTGGAACTTTTAGAATTTAGTAATAAAATATTGAGCACAGGCCATAATCATGGATAGTAATCATATCATGTCCAGACAATATGTAAAGTTCAGCCCTAACTATCCACTACCCCGCCATTCCGATTTATATATTGCTGCCCGGGAACGTCACCTCAGCCCTGTACCCAATGTACTCCAATGTTGCACAACAACACTTGAACAATTTATCCACGATGTTGGGACATTTTAGAATGTAATGCAGAGTAGAGAATAGGCTAACTGAGTTTCACTGTCGAAAGGCATGGTAACAACCTTCAATATTAGAAGAAACCAATCAGTTTAGACTTCTATCTACCACAAATAGGCAGATGTCGAGTCCAGCCTCAAGCTTCCAAGATAAACATGCGGATGCTCAAGCCCTGGAGTGTCTATAAATATCTGTCTACATCTTTGTACATATGCAGATGGTAATAGCTACAAACCAATCTTGAAACAGGAAAAGTATCAAGTACAGTCTTCAATACAGGAATCAAGAAATTGTATCCCAGGCAATTCAATACACATGCAGGTTCAAGAAACAACATGGTATGGAAGAATCACATGATACCAAGCTTACATTGAGCTAGCAATGTGCGGTGTATTGATGGAGGCAGAAGGAAGAAGCAGCAGTGAAATGGGATACAAGACGTGTTGTAATGCACAATCAGACTGGGTGTCACACCGAGGACTAAGACTACCTAAGTGTCAACTAGTGGTAGTGATCGAGATGTCATCATCTTGTGTAAATGGAACAGAGGAGCCAACAAAATAGAGCCAACATAACAGAACCAACAAAACAGACAAGCACAATCAGACTGAGGGACTGCCGGGGACTAAAGACTACCTAAGTGTCAACTAGTGGCAGTGCGAGATGTCATCACGTTTGTGCGAACGGAACAGAGGAGCCAGCAAAACAAAATCAACAAACCAACAGAGAGACACAATCAGACTGAGGGACTGTCGGGGACCAATGACTAGGGGTCATTGCTATTGACAGTGATCGAGATGTCATCATGCTTGTGCCAACAGGACAGGAGTCAACAGAACAGAAGAGCATATAGAACAGAGGAGCCAACGGATCGAAGTCAACAGAGTAAAAGACAAAGACAAAAGACAAAAGACAAAAGACAAAAGACAAAAGACAAAAGACAAAAGACAAAAGACAAAAGACAAAAGACAAAAGACAAAAGACAAAAGACAAAAGACAAAAGACAAAAGACAAAAGACAAAAGACAAAAGACAAAAGACAAAAGACAAAAGACAAAAGAAAAAAGAAAGAAGAAGAAGAGAAAGAAGCAGCTAAGGACCAGAGGAAGGGGGTGAAGAAAAAAAAGCAGAGGAGGAGAAGAAGAAGAAGAAAAAGCTACAGGGAAAGGTGAAGAGGAAAGGAAGGAAGAAGAGGAAAGTAAGAGGAAGAAATTGGGAGTATTTATAGTCTGGGAGACACAGTGAATGATGGATGTAGCCTCATGGGGAAGAAAGGACGCGAAATGAAGAGACGACGTGATCGGAGGACGTGTCTTGAAGGGAGCAAATACGTGAGTACGTGATTTGAAGAGAGGACATGCTGTGATGGATTGCTACAGTTGACTTGTTATGATGGCCTTGAATTTTGTTGTTTTCTAAAAATAACATAAAGACAACGACCCCCTTCCTGCATACTATACAAACATACTCCTGATCCTACAGTAGTTCTGTAAACTCGTACATAATCCCTCAAAAACTTGCAGCAAAATAGGAAAGAAAAGGTCCAGCATCAAAGGCCATATAGGCTTCTAATCATGATCTAAAGATACAAAAAATATTCGAGACATGCACAATGCAATTGGAAAAAAAACCCCCCGGATTCACCAGCGAAGAAAAGCTACTCGACTGTAGACTATCCTCAGATAAAAGGGGAAAAAGGCAAGAACGGCAAACGAAAAGCATCCTGGAAAATCATATCCTCGGAATTGTCAAATAATGGTCATAATAATCGTATTTTTGTTTTTCCCACCACACCCTTTGCATCGCATCGCATGGAACCTTGCCAAAATACACACGGGTCCCCTTGGTAGTCAAGTCAAATTGGTTGAAATTGGGGTATTGAATTTGATTTTCGGGGGAAAATAGGCAATTATGCGACAGCGTGCGAGAAGAGGAAGCTAACGGACTCTCCGTTATGAGTACGACGGCAAGCCTCGGCCAGCGTGGGGCTGATATCAATCGTCTCGATCTTATCGCAAGCTTCCTTCTTCTCGGCGTGGGGAACAGTGTTGGTCACAACCAGGCGGTTCAGACGGCTACCGTTAAGGTTCTCGATAGCCTTGCCGGAGAGAATACCGTGGACGACAATGGCGTTGACTTCCTTGGCACCGTGCTGGAGAATAGTGTCGGCGGCCTTGACGAGGGTGCCACAGGTATCGGCCATGTCGTCGACGATGATGGCGACCTTGTCCTGGACGTTACCGACAAGGACCATGCGGGAGACCTCGTTGGGGCGGGCACGCTCCTTGTGGATGAGGGCGAATTGCAGGTCGAGGCGGTCAGCAATGGCAGTCGCACTAAGGAAAGGAAGTGATTAGACTTGACATCATACTTTACGAAGAGTTCAGGTTGATTGCTTACCGCTTGGCACCACCGGCGTCGGGGCTGACAATAACGCAGTTGCTCACATCAAGGTTCTCGCGGATCCACTTGAGCATGCTGGGCTCAGCATACAAGTTGTCGACGGGAACGTTGAAGAAACCCTGGATCTGGCTGGCATGCAGATCCATGGTGATGACATGGTTGCAGCCGGCAGTCTGCAACATATTGGCCATGAGCTTGGCAGTAATGGGAGCACGGCTCTTGTCCTTCTTGTCCTGGCGAGCATAAGGGAAGTTGGGGATGACAGCAGTGATGCGGCGGGCAGAAGCAGTCTTGCAAGCATTGATCATGATCAAGAGTTCCATGAGGCCGTCGTTGATATCGTTGGGCCGTGTTGACTGCAGAATGAAGACTGCGCGAGAACAAAACGAAGATCAGCAACGGGCATCCATGGCTTCCCTCCATTCTTCATTTCTTATCCGAGACACCGCGGCGGGGTCAGCGTACCATCTTCGTCCCGAACACTTTCACCGATTGTGACGCTGGTCTCCTGGTTAGAGTATTGCAGGACCATAATCTTGGTCAACTCGCTACCGAGGCTGTGGTCATCCTTGAATTAGTCTTCGCCGCTAAAAATTGCTTTTGCAGAACGCAAAGATCCTTACCGATCCGCCACGAGCTGGGCAAGCTCCGGGTGACTGTTGCCAGTCAGCAACTTGATGGAGTTGGTCGCCATGATGGTGAAAGAGAAGTGAAGTTCTTAGTCTCCCAAGAAGAAAGATAAGAAAAAGGACCGTAAGCTTGTAAAGCTTTAAAAAATTGAATCCCGCACCTGCCATTTTAGGCCCCGCATTTTTTTCGTATCCCGTGACTACTCACCGCCTTTGTATCGTCATCCGTCATCCGTCATTCGGATCTATATCCAGCCTTACGTATAGAAATATGATAACTAAAAAAACACAATATGGATATTTCTCGTACGAAAAGCAGCAATCTAAGTACAAGTGTTGAAAAGGGCCTTTGGAATCAGTTGACCTGCACATCACCTGATACCCAAAGGTTCCCTGGAGTTTTTTCCCATCTTCCTCCACTTCCCCACGAACATTCCCGGGAAAACGCCATTGAATGCTTGGGCCTGAAAACAAGAACACGAACAGGAAAGAATAATGGAAAATAAAGCTGTCTATGCGAATCCAAAGTACTCGCTACCAGCTGTCATCGCGGTATAAAGCCGTTGACGGAGATCTTCATAACTTTCGTATTCAGGGAGATCCAGCTCTGGAGGTATCATTAGCAGATTGATCAATATGGAGAGAGACAGAAAAGCTTACGGTTGAAACATGTGTGCGAGCTGGGCAAACGAGTCTTGTTGCCATAGTCACGGTGGATGTTGAACTTGCTCACTCCGTTCATGCCTTCCAATTCCTTGAAACCGTTGAGAGGTACCTTGGAGGTACCAGTGACGAACTGCAACAGCTTGGCACGCTCCTCCTTGTCAAATGAGCGAACGGCTCGCCAGAACCACTGGATCTGTGGTGACGAGGCAGAGTAGTTGTGGTATTCGGTGTTGTTCTTCCACTCATCGACCTCGATCTCGGGCAGACCGGAGATCAGCAGCTCCAATTCCTGCTCGTTGAAAATGGAAATGAGATCAGGAGGAATGATTTCATGGAAGCCTGTCGACTATATTAGTATCTTTCTGTAGAAAAAGAAAAAAAGAAGCATATATGAAACTGTACCTTTGAGGAAATTGTCAAGCTGTTCTCGGACGGACTCCACCAGACGGTACTCAACCACGCGCTGGATGTACTCCTCCTTATTCTCCTGGGTGACTGGGATGTTGCGACCATCGGGAATCAGGTCGATCGTCTCCTTCTCACCAAAGGCATCTGTTTCAATGGAAAAGCTCTCAGTGATGATGTCGGTGATATCATTCTCTAGCATCCAGAGCAAGGACTTGTAGTAGTCGAGGTCAAGTGTCTCCATGTCTTTGATGGACACAGAACGACCAAGGATATTCTTGTAAACAGCACGAGAGAAGTGACAGTCCAAGACACGACCCTCGTAAAGGGCCTTGCCAATGATCCGGCCAATGAACTTGAAGAACATCAAGTGTTCGGAGTTGACACCACTCAGACGGTTGGGGTGGAAAGTAGTTCGATCGGCAGCAACAGGAATGAACAGAGCGTAGTTGGGATTGAACATGCCACGGGCAAGGACTGAAAACCATTCTCGAGTGACACCACCAGCATCGACACCCTCTTCGCCATGGAAGCGGACGTTCAATTTGCCGTGCTTGAGCTCATCGGCACTCTTGAAGTAAAGAGACTTGAACGAGTCAAGGAAGACTTGGTCTCGGCGCACAGAGAGCTGGAGAGGAGGGTGAGTGTGGCGAGGCTCGGCAGCACCACGGGTGTGCATGCGACGAGTGAAGTAATTGCGCTTGTTATCAAACTCAAGAACCTTAGGGTTCTTCACCAGCAGGGAGAATGTGCCACTCATCAAGCGAGGATTTTGGCGAACGAGCTCGTTGAGAATCTTGCGGTGTTCCTCAGTAAACTTGAAGAAGAGATTCTCCATGCTAAGACCAGCATCAGCCGAGGCACTGTTGACTGATAACTCGCGGCTACCCCGAGAAATTGGCTGGTCCTTGAGAGTGGTGTTCTTGCAGACAACCATCAAGGCCTCGATCAAAGGCAAAAGAATGGTAGCTACGTTCAGCATGTTCTCCTTTTGGCGAATGACGGTCAAGCAGTCACTGAGCTTTGTCCAGAGAGGACCGAAAGTGGCACTCTCGTACAGTCTCTTGAGAACATCTTCTTTGGGTGCGGATTCGGGCTCGCTTCCCTTCGACTTGTCAACCCGAGTGGGGTCAAAGAGATAGTCGAGCGCGGTGAGGATACGAAGCAACTTCGCCTGGTCAGAGCTGGGCGGGGAGAATTTAGCCAAGGCTAAGCCTTGCATGTCCGTGCCAGTCTCAGATTGATGGATGTAAGGAAGCAGCTCTTCCAGATCTGCAAGAATTGTATCGCTGAGGGCTTGTGCTTGGCCGACGAGCTCATTGCCAATCACATCTCGAGCACCGGGGATGGCAGAAAGGTTGTTGATCGTGGAGAGGGTATCACGGAATGTTTTTCCATTGCATTCACGAGCTGCAAGGATGTGAACGACTAGGCGGAAGTTGTGATCAGGAACGACAGGAGGCTCAATGCTCTTCCGCTTGCGCTTCTCTTCTTCAGCAGGCTTGTCAGTGCCTTCGGCCTTCTTAGTATCGTCTTTATCCTCTGCGGTGCCTTCGGTGTCGTGTTCCTCAGCCGTCTCAACGGTGGGCAGTGGGGCGTCTGTCATGGTAGTGTCGGTGCCAGGTTCAGCGGCCTGGGTTGGTTGATCCGTAGTCTGTTCAGCCGGGGCTTCTTCGGGCTTCTTTCCCTTCTCTTCTTCGGGCTTCTCCTTTTCACGGCGGAGGAGAACAGTAAGCGGTTGAGTGATGCTGCTGAGTAAAGCAGACAGCTGCTCCATGCAGTTAGGGTTGTCCATGATCAACTTCCTGTCAAGAAGCGAAAGGAGAGAGTTCAGAGCGAATTTGTTGGCCCGGTTCTCTTTGCCCTTGCCCTTGCGGAATGCCTTCAGCTTAAGCGAGGAAGCCGAATCATGCTCAGTCAAGAAGAACCAAGGAACATGAGCATTGAACTGAGACAGGTAGGACAGTGTTGCCAGGCATTGTTGTACGACCATGAGCGGAGTCACATCACTACTCATGCCAGAGGTCTGGAGAGAAAGTTGACGCTTGCCAGACTGAGGAGTCTTCTGTGAGCCAGGAGTCTTGGCACGGAGCGATAGGTGAGAAAAGCTGCGCTCAATGGCGGAAGAATCAACACTACCGTCTTGCAAGACAGAAAGAATAAGACTGATAAGCTCCCCGCGGTTCTGGCGGTTCTCGCAGACATTATGGACGATATCGTTGAACTGAATGCGTGTGTTGCCCTGTAGAGGCATGAACAACAACCGCAAAATAGTGGCAACACCAGCTTTGTCGAGCATCTGGACAATTTGGCGTCTCTGGGGTTTCTTAGGTTCTTGTTCTTCAGCAGGCTCGTGTCTCGGGCGATGTTCCATTCCAACAAGGTCACCGAACTGGGCAATGCGGCGGCCGCCAAGGGCTCGTGCCTCAGTTAGGTACTCGGGGCCCAATGTAGCAAGCACATCCTCTGGTTGATCAGCGAGAACAGCTTGACGCAAAGAGGGATCTAAAGTTGCAAGGAAACTAGCGGCGTCCATATCCTCAGCTCGAGGCGCAGTAGTACCAGCCGGAGGCTGTTGTCGACGAGCAGCTTCCCGCTCACGACGGCGTCGATCAGCGGCTTCCTGTTGCAACAATTCGTCTCGGATCTCGGCAGGCAAAGCTTCCAGGAATTCCTGATTGATTTCAGTTGGCTCTTCGCCAGCGGCAGCGGCTTGAGATCGCTGGTCGGCAAGCTGTTGCATGATCACCTCTTCTCGAAGCTCCTCTGGCAGAGCCTCTAAGTATTCAGGATCGATTTCCAAGCCCGTTATATCAAGCTGGCGACCCCTAATGATTGTGTGGACTCGTTGAGCAGGCTCGGGCTCAGGTTGAGCGGACGAGCTGGCAGCGGGTTCAGCTGTAGCATCAGTCTGCTGAACATCTTCCATAGGCTCATCAGCACCAGCAGCCTGTCGCTCGGCTTCTTGCTGTTCTCTTTCAGCTTGCAGCCTTGCATTATGTTCTTCTTCGAGCTTGTTCACGCGCTCCTCCTCTTCTCTAATTTCTCGTTCCAACTTCTCTTTCTGAGCCAGTTTCTCACGAACAATTTTCTGCTTTTCCTCCTCGATCTTCTGGTTTTGCTTTCCTTCCTCAATAGCAGGGGGAACCAAAACCTTCATCAGAGAATTGATAACACGCTGCGTTTTCTCCACATAAGTGCTGCTGAACAGGAGACGGGCTTCTTCCTGCCACCGGTTCCTGGTTGGCGACAACGAAAACTTGACGGCATTGAGGGGGTCGTCACGGCTGCGCGCGGCAGGATTGTGATGACGTGTGAGAGAACCGAACATGTCTTGAATACGATTGGGCAAGATCGCCCGACGGTCGACATGAACATGAATACCATCAGGGCGAGTGACGACACCAAAGCCAGGTGTAGCTTGTCCACCAATAGCCTGCATGATAGCGTTCATAAAGCTAACGGGGCTTTCCATGGCAAGCATTCGACCACCACCTTCAAGTTGACTCCAGTCAGGAGGAAGGGGTTCGGCTGAAAATCCGAGACGCGGAGCAGAAGGATCGGCGGCACCACCGTCATTGCGCATCAGAAGAGGGTTGGTACCATCATCGTTGCCGCGGGCCGTGGGCAGGTTCCGATGGACACGAGGATAGGGCTGGAGCGGCACAAGTCCACCATGGCGTCCGGGCATGATTTCAGTAACAGTAGCCCAGGCGGGTGGTGCACCACCACGGAAGCGATGGTGATGCCCGTGCGGTCGGGGAGGTGGGGGTTCATCGCCCTCCCAACCCCAAGGCTCGAGTAGATCGTCATCTGAAAAGGATGTCAGTAAAAATCATTCGGCATTAGCAAGTCGTAGGGACTTCTTACCTTCCATATCTCCCTCGGAGCCCTGGTCCATCTCATAGTCATCGTAGTCA
Organism: Penicillium tannophilum; assembly: GCA_028829675.1. Classification (NCBI taxonomy): domain Eukaryota; kingdom Fungi; phylum Ascomycota; class Eurotiomycetes; order Eurotiales; family Aspergillaceae; genus Penicillium; species Penicillium tannophilum. The sequence goes on from JAQKAK010000011.1 coordinate 805,129, forward strand.
TCCATCTCATCGTCAATTTCATCCATATCCTCATCTTCTTCTAGTCGTGAGATCAGTAAACTGACCAGGCGCAGCGAAAGGGTTTGAAGTTGCAACTGACCTCCATCATCCAGCTCATCAAGAATCTCATCGTGGATATCTCCTCCAAGGCCATCGCCGTGCATGTCTTCGACACCACCGGAAGCAGCGTCATTGAGAGCACGGAAGAGATCATTAATACGGTTAGTTGAGTGCGGTTGGTTGGTTTGACGGATGTCAGCCATTTCCTCTTCGAACTGGTTCATCATCTCGGCTTCTTCTTCATCTTCTGTCATTTCTTCACTCTCCCATTCGTCTTCTTGGTCTTCTCCGAGACTCTCGTTGTCATGATCGCCAGTGATCTCGCCGGCAAACATGTCATCATCGTCCATGTCAGAGTGGTCATCGTCTTCATCGTCGTCCTCATCGTCATCGTCGTCTTCATCATCAATAATGACTTCGACGGCATCACCCGAGAGACCTTCAATGGGACCTCTACCTTCGACATCCTCGTCTTCATCGCTGACAACCTCACCATCATCCTCGATGATTTCCTCGTCGTCGTACATATCATCATCGTACTCGTCGTCATACATTTCATCATCCTCGCCTTCTGATTCTTCGGTGCTAGATTCTTCCTCGTCATGGCGAGGCTCCAGCATACCAAGCGTAGAGTGGCGGAAAAGGTCGGGCGTCTCTTCCCGGTCATCGTCCATGTCAGAAACCGAAGTTGCAGACGAAATCTCGTCATCCTCGGCCTCGCCCAGGTTAGAAATTTCGTTACCCTCACTAAGGATCACTGCGGTTTGAGTCAATTTGTTCAACGGGCGCAGGATATACTTAATAACGCGTTTCGATGATGGGAAATTGAGGTCAATGTCGGCGACAGAGGCAGTCAATGCAGGAATGAAATGTTTCTCAAACATTGTCTTCGCGAGTTGTTTGTTAGAAGATGGGAAGCCCGCATCCTGGGAGTAGGAATAACCGGTGAGCATTTTGTCGAAAAGATCGGCAAGGCACATAAGCTTCGAGTATTTGGCATCCAAGGGCTCAGTTGAGGCACTGGCATCCTTGTAGGATCGAAGTGCATGCTCGAGCACGAACCTGCGAACGAAAGCAAGGTCCGGCTCATCTTCCTCAATTGGCTTTGGTTCGTTACGGCGTCTAACAGGGCCACTATTCTCACCGGTCTTGGTGCATAGAGCAACCAGGACCTGCATAGTCCATGTCGAGGTCATGCTCCGTTTCTTGAACGCCAAAGAATCATCATGCTCCATAGTTCCAAGGGGAACCAGTGCATTTAGCAAGTAGTTGAGAATGCCAGAGCGTGGCTTGGAAGGTGTGGAGGCAAGGGGATCAGCCTTACGAGAGAAGTTGATGAATTCAACTTTGGTGCGGTTGTAGGATGACAGAAGCTCGGTTAGACATTGAAGCAGGAAGCATCGGTAAATGTAAATTTGATGATCTTCAGCGTTGAAAGGTTGCTTCTCACCCTTCTTAGCAGGTGTGCGACTAGGCTGCGCATCGGCACTGCTCGACACGGAGGGGGTAGGCTCATCAATGGACATGTCAACGTCAGTCGGCGGTTGCGCTTCAGGCTGGTCGGTAGATGCCCGCTCAGATGTTTCAGTTGGGATTTCCTTATCATCGACGTCCTTGTAGGATAGCAGCTCTGATAAGAGGTAGTGAATAACACCATCTGGGTTCTCGACTACAGGCGCTTTAAGCTCGGCGCCCTTGCCTTGGTTCTTGTCCTTCTCCTTGTCATCTGAAGCAGAGGTTTCAACCTTGGTATCCTCATTCTTGCTACTCTCGCCACCGCTCTGCTCTTGACGCAGGCGAGCAGTGCGATCTTTGTCGGCCTTCAGGCCAAGAAGTTGGGGCCGCTGGGAAAACTCATATTTGGTCAGTCTCAGCTTCTCGTTTGTCACTTCCACGAAGATCTCAGGCGCCCTCAAAACGAGATGATACATCTGTCGCACGTAGCCAGTAGTGTCAATTTGGCGAGATGATTTGTTCTCAAAATTAGCGACAATCTCACTGCGCATGATTTGCCGAATCGTAGCTTCATCCTCGACAATGTGACGCAAGATCAACAAGAACGAGCTTTGAAGCTTATCATTTGTGGCACTGGCTAGCTGCTTAACCATGACAAAGAGGCGCTGCAAGTTGCGCTTCTCTCCAAATCGCGCAGCAATGCTACGTTCCCGAGTGACAATGACCAGAATACGACAGATAGAGAGTGCCAGGGTGTCGTCCTTGCCCACCCGGGGCAAGATTTCAACCAAGGCCTCAAAAAGCTGAGTCTTCTCCTCAAGGGACACCAGGGGTTCCTGAAGGCGAGCAGGCTCGTCATCAGAAACAGGATTGTCAGGATTTGGTGGAGTCCAGGTTATTTGAGGGGGCTGGCAATCGTCGGACAACAGCTTTTCTAAGATGAGCAATACATGGCCAATCCAGGGAAAAGTTTCGTTGGCGGGTTTCTCGGGAGTAGGCAGTTTGATAAAGCCAAGGAATGTAGAGAAACAATCCTTGAGCTCCTCGATAGTTGCATTGTACATATCTCGATCCTGAAGAACCAGAGCAAGGATATGGGCGTAGGCTGCAACTTTCTTTCCGGCCGTCTCAAAGTTCTCCATTTGCAAGGAAACGAGTGACTGGACGAGAGTTTCCCCAACATCTCGACGGAAGCTTTCAGGCTCGCTATGCTTCTTAATGGCAGAAGAGATCAGATCCGCAAGCTCGAATGATACATCATGGTGGACATTGAGAATATCCAGGCAGCGTTCAATCAGATTATATCGAACTTTCTCCCTTTCGGCATCGAGGTCCTCAACAGTAAGCAGTTGGCGTCGACGGACTGGCTCTTGTGGTTGGCTAGCAGGCTCCGATTGCCCTTGAGCAGATGAGTCACGTTCTTGGTGGGATGAGTCGCCAGGATCATCGCGGCTCACAACTTCACCATTCTGGAAAACAGCACCAATCGCCCGAGCAAAGCTCTCGGGTATGCTTGTGTCAATACCTTCTGTATCATCTGTGTTCGAGCGAGTATGATCATCCGCGGAGTGGCGCGAGGCCTGGGCCAGAAGCAATGCAAGGGCCGAGCTCTCCAAGAAAGCAGGGTCGAAGTTAGGGTCACCCGGAATGACATCTTCAGGGCCATCTCCGCCTGATGCAACTTCAGAAGATCCAGTTTGAATGTCAGTGGCTCGAGGAGGCAGCCTAGGGGGAGCTCGAAGCCATTTTTGCGCTTTGCAGTATTCTTCAGCAGGACCCAAGACGTTGTTGCAGCGGTAAAGAGCCTCCTGGTTCAGCTCGTCATCCTCGAAGCCCTTCTCTTTTAGCGCTGCCGCACGGTCTTTGTTGACAACGAATGGCTTGCGTGGGACTTCAGTCAAGATAGGTGGCGGGTCGGCTTTCAAAGCAGCACCTGATTCATACTCTCCATCCAGTGATGAGCGAAGAATGTCGACTAAAAATTTGACGATCAGGCTTTGAGACTGGGTGGCAAATTCTGAGTTCCACATCTCTTGAGCCATGGGCAGGATCTCCATGCGGAGATCTACCTGGAATTGACCAGGTTGGAAGTAATCCGGACGACCACGCTCCCGATCATGATTGGTCGTCAGCGCTTGTGTCTGGCTAGACTCAACGATACTCTTGCCGCTAGCGAGTTCTGTAAAAACCGCAAGGATGATTTTGATTCCACCGTAAGCAGCGGTAAGTTGATCAGCAACTTCCTTCTCGGTCTCAGCACCGCGATCCAAGGGCTTGAGGACGTTGACCTCACACATGAAGGTTTCGCACATCTCCTTCAGCACCTTGAGCCCGTTGTTCCGCTTGAAAGCGACAAGGACAAGAGTCAGGTAGTTAGGCGTTGGCCGATCACCGCCAGCTTCGTACAAAAGGTGTGAGAACTGGGAGAGGATGACAATAAGATAGGGAAAGCGGTATTTAGAGCTTGCACCTGAGTTAGGAGCATCAAGTTGGAGTGCACGTAGAACAGTGTCAGCGATGGCCTCGGCCACCATGTTGGCACTCTGCTTTGCTTTTTGGAAAGAGTCTCCACGTCGTTTGCTGACAAGACCAAGACCAAGATTGTGCATGAAGCCTGTAATTGTAATTGGCAGAGCACCCAGGAGGTACCGAAGGATCTGAACATTCTTGAAAGCGGAGCTTTCCTCGTCAACTTTCTTGGCGACACCTTCAGTCTCTTGTGCAACCGAGGTGTTTGAGCCTTCGGAGGCACCGAGGCCTTCTCCCTGAGTCGCAGTAGCAGAGTCTGCAGATGAGTCCTGAGAAGCCCCTGGTCCGGGGACCGCGGGCTTTCCGGGGGGTTGCTGTTTGCCTTGTGTCCAAAGATCCGGGTTGTTCTTCTCATTGACGATCGCCTCCCATACACATGCCGAGAACAGATCACCGAGAGAAGAAATAAGGTTGCAGTAACGGTCAGCGAGATTGACTTGGGTGAAAGGAGACACCTGTTGAGCAGGTCGAGTCTGGTAAAGCGGCATTGCGAAAATCTCACGGAGCAGGTCGGTAAGAACGAGGACGGCATTCAGGTTCTTTACAAAGAAGGTTCCATGAGAGAGAGCTTCTGTTGCCTCGGGTGCAGGTGCCTTGGAGTCGAGCGGTCTGGTAAACGACGTGAAGAATCCCGACTCTTTGGGCGCGGCCCAAAAGGCCGACAGGGTGTTCACTGCTGACTGCGCCCGCTCTACAAGAGATGGAATAACAATGTGCGGTTTGGTTTCAGCAATCATGTGCACAAGTACCGTCAGTTCCTGGTTAGGGTCGGTGCCATGGAAGCCATATGGCAGGCTCTGAAGTGTTGCGTAATCCAGAACAAATTCCGCTCCACCAGCCTGAATGAAAGATGCGCAGTTTGGCTGGTTTTCGAAGAATGCACCGAGGAACCGGATGGCAGGGAACAGATAGTCTGCAACAGTAAGGCCATGCTCGTCCTGGTCCTTTGGCTCAAATTCACTGTGTGCAGATGGGAGTAGCTGGCTCACGTCACCAACAAGCAGCTTGCAGCCGTTAGGAAGGGTATGGGCATTCAGCTGAGGAACACCGATAGTCGCTGGGTCTTCCATGGAGGCATCAACAGCAACGCCGATGTCACGGAACAAGTCAGCAACAGGTCCGGAGAGGATGGCTTTGGCGTTGTCATCTGGATCTTCCGTCCATAGCTTGGCACCCAGTCCTGACTTCCATGCCTTGGATTTAGCGAGGAGGTTAACACGGGCTGCCATAACAATGACGGCAGACATAATGGAAGTCTTCAGAGCCGGGTGGTGTCGCACGAGTTCGTCGAATGCGGTACCTAGCGAGCGGACTAGGTTTGGATCATCTTTGAGGCACTTGACATGCTCCGGTTGCTCGAAAATTTCGAAGAAACTTTCTAGCGCATCAGAGGACTGAAAAAGGTCAAGACCAGAGGCGTTCAGGCAAATGGCTCCGAAGGCCGAAGGGATGCACGCAAGAGCATCAGCGGCAGCAATGATTCCCGAAGCAAGTTCCGTACCAGGCTGCCGAGCCATTAGGTATTCACGGTCTTCTTTCTTGCTTTCAGCAGTGGAGACAGATTCAGCAGCGGGTACTGGGGCCGAGGGCTCAGCCTCATTACTGATATCCTCGGATTCGATGGCAGGGGGCTTTTCCTGGGCCTTGAGCTCACGCCCCATGACAGCAGCAAGAAGACTCTTACTAAGACCAGCTTCGGCGATAACAGCATAACTGGTAGGCTCGTTGTGAATAAAGCTACTCAGGATGTTGACACCGTTGCTCCATACATGCGAACCAAAGATTCGTGCGTTTTCAAAGACAAGTCGCAAAGAGGTAAGAAGCTGAGGGGAGTCAATCAAATTCCGCAGGACACGATCAAATCCTCCACCATTGTGTTGCATGATGTGATTGACAAAGCGAAACATCCACCGTAAAGTTTGCTGTTGGAAGTAGGGGATTTGGTAATCTATCGAAGGATTCTTGTATTGAGAGGGAAACCCGTCTCCACTGGAAACTTTCTCAAAAGCGGTTTTGGTCTCGTGGTCGATCAGGGCGGAAATCGCATCGAAGCCCTTGGCCGTAGTCAATGTGCTTAGGGCATCACGGACAGCGTGAACGAAGGTATCAAGGAACTCCATGACTCGAGAGTAGACTCGGCGAGCCTTTTCAGTTCGAAGATTGAGGATATCAACGAACATTGGGATGAGGCCAGCAGCAACGAGAGTCTCGGGAGTCCGTGCACTTGAACTAGGAAGTGTGCGCAAGAGTGCAAGTAATGCATCGCGCCATTCGTCATTATAGGTGTTGTCAGTATCGCCATCTTCAGTACTCAGCTCATTGACTACCTTGCGAGTCAGGAACATCAGAACACCATGGTTGACATTGACGCTCAAAGCGGAGCAAACGTCCACAGCACGAGACTTTTGCTTCGCCAATGCATCCAAGGCATGAATTGCCAGCGTTTGTAGATGCCTTGAGACCTCAAGATCACCGCTCGCGCCGAGATGCACCAACTCGGCCAGCTGGAAGGTCAGCTGAAGGCGTTTCGACTGTTCCAAGTCATGTTGAAGAACCTTCTGCTGGAATGACGACTCCGGGTGAACATAGGCTAGGTTGGTCATGGCGAGAATACGGATTGCAAGAATCTGCTCGCGGGTTTCACGAGACCCAGACAACGCCTGGGCAACACGAACCTTGTGGAGCAGCTCATACTTCGATTCAAGAGGTAGGTGTGGCAGATTATTTGCCAGAAGATCCTCCGTCTTACCAGATGAGATCTTCGAGTATGGAAGGTCCAATATCTTTCCAGCTCGGGATGCTTCTTCTGCCTTGCCGCCTGTGCTTACATTTAGCGCAGGAGAGTCTTCTCCACTAATTGTACGGCTCAAACGTGGAGTAGGATGGGTGGCACTCCGACGAAGCGGAGTAGGCGTAGTTGGGGCATGGGCACTAGGCTCACCCTGGCCAAACTCCGAAGTTGTTCTAGTTTGTTCAGTGGCACCTGACGGGTAGTAGAGGACCCTAACATGGCCCCATTCTTCCCAGCCGTCATTGTCACGCACGAGTGAGACCAGTTCGTTGGCGTTGAGCTTGGTCGCGCCCGCCTTTTCTTTGCCCTTGGCTGACACAGCGGGGGGTGCAGAAAACGGGGTTTTACCGGTAACAAACGGACGGGGGAAAGGTGAGGAGATCTTGAGCAATTTGTCTAGATCGATATTGTAGTGAGCTGCCAACATGGTCTGCTGGTGGGATCCACGCTGGCGCGAATGGTATCGTTGAGCCAAGCAAAGGGCCAGCCGTAGAGTAGACTGAAGGAGGGACAGAGAGGTGGTGTTCAAGAGCTCTCCCAAACGCTCACTGCTGCTGTATAGACTGCGATTTCCACATTTCTCCAGCAGCATACGGGAGAAGTCCAGGATCGCTTCTACCAGCTCGCGGTCACCCTCGGGTCCATACCCTAGAGAATTCAACCTGGCATCGATGCCTTCTGCTGGTGACTTGCTCGCATCAGCTGCGTATGACTCTTCTAAAACGGTCCTCCGGAAGCTCTGTGTCTGCGGGCCGGTGTTTAGGAAGTATTTATCGATGACGGTGGCCAAGATTTCATCGAAGCGGTCCAAGACATTGATCCAGTGATAAAGGTCGCCTCGAGGAAACGGCCATAGCTTAGGAAATGTGCTTAGATGGGAAGGAAGCTCCGGGACTGGAAGGCTTGTGACATTGGCAATGAATTCAGCGAGGAAAGGCGACTATAGTAGCAAAGAAAAAAAATCAGCCTGAGAAAAAAAAAACCCTCTTGGGTCCATGACCGATAGAGACTCACAATTGTAGCCTCGTGCTTTTGACTGGCAACCTTCTTAATTTTGCCCATGTTGGCGATTAGAGCAGGCAGCCAACCATGAGGAAATTGAAAGATCCCAGGAGAAGAGTCTCCTAGAGGGTGGAGTTGGCGGGGGGTTGGTCGTGAGACCGGGTCGCGGAGCAAGCGCGAGGGTGCCTTATGACGTTTTTGGTCCTCTTCTACCTGCTTCGCCTAATCTGAGCCTTTCTGTGTTGACAAGTCCTTGCGGAATCGTATCACGGAGATATCAGTGACAAGGCGATGTGAATGGAAATGGATTTTTCGTCCAAATGGAGCTTGTCTAGTCGATAAAAGTCGAGTAGAAAGAAAGTGGTGAGATATTGGCGCGCGGGTTCGGTGAAAGAAGTCTAATCAAGCAGGGAAAACGGTGCAGGACGTTTGACCCTGAAGGTATTGACGACAACGAAAAGGCGAAATGAGGAAAGGAAGATTAAGAAGGATGGGTTGAAGGAAGAGGGGAAAGATGCAAGAGAAAATGGGGGAGAAGGAAAAGAATCATGAAAGGTGAGCTGTGTCCTGCCGGCAGTTAAAGCTGGAACTTGGGCGGTTCCCCCGCTGAGGCGGTCAGGCTACAAGGCATCATTTGATTCCATGATTTCTACCTTCTTCTATTTACTACAAAGTTCTTTTGGTTTGCAATTACTTCATTGTTCAAAGCATTTTCGAATCTTCACTTGACAGAGATTACATTAGTATTGCAAGGCCAGCCTCTGAACTACATACCAGCGGATGCCTGCGCGGATTCTCAAAACAACTAACTACGAACGAATGCGATGCTACCCGATGCCTAATTCCGAGATTCATTCAAGAAAGATTATACATAAACATACAAAAGGGATTTGGTAATCATTCACACTTTACGAGCAGTGGGTAGCTCTCCATCCCACTGCACTTTCATCGTCGATGGGAAGGGCGAGTATGCACCCTGCTCCGCATCCATATACATCGTGATGCCGCCGATACCTGGAATTTTCTTCAACTGCCCCTGTGGACCAGGAGCACGTCGAAGGTTATTTAACTGCCCGACAACCCGAAGCATGGTAGGAAGAGCAGTCTGGCACACCCCAAGCCCAAGGCATTGATGTGGGCCGAAACCAAAGTGGATGTACTGGCTCAGGTCGCGATCCAAGCGGACTGTCTCGGGATCAGGGAATGCTTCAGCATCGTGACTTGCGGCCACCTATGGTTCGAATTGGTTAAAAGAGGTTCAGTCCTCACTAGAAATTCAATTGGGGCTTACCAGATTGCAGTAAATTTGCTGGCCTGTCTTCAATGTCACGTTCTCACCATTGTCTTCGATGACGGTGGGCTTCACGACTTCCCGAGGCAAGGCCACGGTCGATCGGATTCGCGCGCTTTCCATGAAGCTATACCAAGTTAACATGAGATCTGCACAACAACCGAGCTGATAATTGCGATAAACTTACTATCGTAGAAGGAGCTCATCAGACTCCGGAGTGTTCTCCTTGGACAGCCGTTGAATCTCGGCGAGGTGGACAGCATTCTCTTTCTCGAGATAAAAGTCCAAGCACTGAATGAACAGCTGTGCCTGGTTGGCAACCATTGAGCTCGCCGATGGAATAATATGCGTCCATACAACATCTTTCGCGGGCAGCCCGCTATGAAGCAGATGCTGAATCATATGGATACCATAGTCACTGAGCACATCGTGACGATGAATCCGACTCACAAGACTAGCGACGAATCCAGCCTTATCGACAACCTCAACATTAGCCATGATCAGCTCACCAAGCTGCTGTGCAACCGTGCGAGACGCCTGCTCAAGCTGGAAAGACTTGGCGACATCCACATCGTAAAATATGCATGTGAAGACTACAGTCAAAATTTGAAACAGCTCGGTCTCGGTGAACACGCCACGGGGGTTAGACTCCGTCTTGAGCGACAAAGAAAACACATTCGCAGAAAAGTGGATATGCGCGAGATTGGAGACATCGCGACTGATGTCCACCTGGTTTACACCACCCACTTTGTACGAGTTCCGCTGCAGCAGCTGAATGGTGATCTCCTCGTAGAACTTCCGCACTTCAGATTCCCATTTGTCCCGGTATAGAGCACCGCCAACCATCTTGCGGGATGCTGCGTTTGCAGGGCTATCGCCCGACAACATGAAATCACGGCCATATGGTTGGCCATCGCGATGCAAGATGAACTCCAGCTTCTTACCATAGGTCACTTTGAAGTTTTCCTGATCCTCGAGAACGGCCTTGCAAGCGGCGTGGGAATTGATCATTGTGGGGATTGGAGTGTAGCTAGGCGCACTGTAGCTGTACATATGACCCTTTCCAAGGCCTTTGAAGATCTTTTCGTTCTCGCTGGGGATTACCATTGGGAAATGGGCGTAAACTGAGTTGCCGAGGAAGTGATTGGGGAATGCCCGCAGGGCCAGTTTGTAGAAGACCTGGCCATTGTCCACATTGGCATCATAATTAATCTCATTGTAGGCCCAATTTGTCAGATGCTTAGGAGTGTAGTCAACGGTATAGAATCGATCACCGCGAACCAGAGCAACAGCATCCGAAAGGATTGCCCTGGAAGTGGTGTAATTGGTGCACAGGCCACTGCCTGGAACCATAGGTTCTTTCGCATCTTCCACGATGAGACCGGGGTAAAGTTCCACCAAATCAGGATGATCGTAGAAATGACGGAGATGATCAACAATCTCCGGGTCAGAGTTGATCTCCTCGAATGTCTTGTATGGTGCCAGATTGAAGTAGTCTCGGAACTCATTCAATGTGGCCAAGTTCCAAGCCCGTGACTGCTTCATGCCGAGGACCTCAATGGATTTAAAGATTGTTGGCACATTCGATGCTCCAAAAGCACCAGCGACATCCTCGACACCCTCTTGGAAAATCTTGACCAAGTCATCATCATCGTAGAGACCATCTGCCTTCCTGTGAAGGTTGGCAAAGGGACGGTCCTCGGGATTCTCGGGGAGCATTGCCTCCCAGCGATAAAGGCCTTGAATGAATTGCGGGATGCTCAGAGCTTTCGCATCTTGGCCTTTAAAGATCTCCTGGTACATATCCTCCGACCACTTCTCATCACGAGCAGAAATGCAAGAGTGCCATCGGTAGACAAGGTTGAACTCTGCCGAGACCTGGTTTCCAGTAGCCTGAGCTGGAGCTTCACCGAGCAGACCACTCTTGATCTCCGCTCGGGGATCCAAACTCCAAGAACTATCAGTCCGGTTCAAGTTGAGGATTGTTCGAACGTAGTCCTTAAGAACAATGTTGATATAGAGACCACAGGTGACCAAACGTGCAGTCTGGAATAGGTCATTGTCCCATGTTGCGTAGGCTTGTTTGTTAGACTCATCTGGTTTTTTGAAGCGACCACCCTCGTTGATGATTGCCAGGTTATCTGCTACATGATTGTGGAATCGATTGAACATGATAAGCAAAACACCCACACCAGGAGGGAACCCCAGGATGCGCTTGGTGGAAAATGTATCCGGCTTAAGCTTGCCATCCTTGAAGGTTCTCACGGCATCCTGCTCATCTTGGTTATTACCATAGAGAGGGCCCAGATCAAGATAAGACGATGTCAATGATGATGTGCCAGTTTTAGGGTCCGTTTGAAACAGGTCTAGTAATTGTTAGCCCTGTCCATCATCTGATATGAAACCACAACGAGGGGTTCAAGACATACGTACCATGAATGATAATAGATGCAAAATAGAACAGCACACTCGAAATCTTATTCGGATGCTCTTTGAAGTCTTTCCGGGCCAGGAGAGTATCAAAAAGGGTTTCTGGGTCTGGTCGGTCAACTGGCTGCACGATCGTCGGTCGAACTGATCGCGCATAGGGAGTGCCCGCAGCGCCAATGTTCGGCCAGAATGGGTTCTAATTATTCGTTAGCGAATATACTCATTCTGTTTAAGAGGGAGTACTCATACGTTTCCTGATCCATCCGCTTTCCGGTAGGAAGCGTCACGGCCAAGATACCTGTCATTATCAGTATGTGTTTTTCCCGATGCATGCGGCGTCTCGACGCCGTAATGACGCCGTAATAACAATATCACTTACGAGATTGGCGGGTGCTGCAAGTCCTTCCATAGGGTACCCAAAAATACGTTGGTTAATTCCGTGGCGCTCTTAGAAGTCGAAGGCAAACCAGCTGCGAGCTATTGAAAAGTCAGCATTTGGAGTTTTGGAATATCAGGATGTACATACCTGAACCACTCGCTCCATGATGTACTCCCGATCATTCCAAGGTTCCCCAGTTACCGCATCTTTTGCAATCTCGATGACCGCCTTCACTTCCTTCGAATTGAAATGGCCCAGATCCTTGGTAAACCCAGTTGTGGTAGGCGTTTTGACATAGGTCCCATCACCGGTTTCAGTGGGTAAGGGCCTCAAAGATGAGGCAATGACTTTCTCGATGTTGGAGATTTCGTTTCCGATGCCATTAGCAGAATTATTGGATCGATCGGCCATGGCGGGCTTGAATGTATGTATACAGAGTGAACACGAAGACAGGGGAGAGCAAATCACAGACTATATCCTGCTATCATATCCAAATATCAGCATTGAGCATCAAATTTATGGTAGTTCATGGAAGCAACTGCCAGCCCGAAAGACCCTCTCAGCTCATTCGAAAAAAAAAAGCCCATTTGCTAATGGAATTGATCACCTGGAGCAATCAGGTTTATAAATAAAAACATACCAATATGGTAGAAAGAGTAGCCTGGAGAATTTTATGGTTGTGTTGGCCAGCTATTGAGCAGTTTCGAGTCTCAGATGACGAGTACTCAGTAAGAACCAAGTATAAGGCGTGTAAAGGAAAAGGCAAAGCAAGTGTCATGGGAACGTATCGGAGGGTAATGGGACGATTATAAAAGTTTCCAGCTGCGGAGTATTCCGTCTATTAAACGACTCAAGTACAGCTAGGTAGCCTCCAGCCCGTTCTAGCTCCATTATCCACGCAGCCTTTCCGGTGTTCGTGTTGGTCCGTCAGACTATGCGCCACAACCCTAAGGCGCCAGCTGGGTGTGGGTACAATGCATGGGCAATGACAGCCGAAGACGCCCCACCCCGGTGAATAGACTAGCGAGCTTTTCATTCGTCCATGAATCGGGATTTCATGTGAGAGGAAGGTTTTTGTGCTGAGGTTTCCACATTGCAGCAAATTCTATTTCGTTATTATCTGACATGTTGTGTTATGCTGGGTCAGAAAGATCATTTGTCTGGGAGCGTCAGCTATGAGATGCCGTTTATGCAGGGGGTCCTGGCTCACCCGGGTGTATGGTGAATTCGCCCAGTCATAATTGGCGCGTGGACTGTTCAGCTTACACCAGTGGCGATCTGCACTTGGTGGGGCCAAATCCGTTGAAAAGGCTCGGCTGGTACAGTATTCTCTTATCATAGCATAACCCCTCATCCCTGCGAGGCAAACGATTGACACAGCCTATCAATGACTCCGCTAGTTCATAAGTTAGCGCTGTATTGGTGGCCTAGTCAGGGGTGGCCTAATAATTATGCCATTGTTGATTGGTGACGGGTTCGGCCGGCTTAACCGTTGTAGCAAGACTGCGCCCCCAAGTAAGACACTAAAATCAGATGGCCTAGAATTGCAATCTTGGGACAGAAATCACCACGCCTCAGCAAGACAGAAAAGTCACTAAAAACGTGGCAATAAATCGATTTTGTGGGGTATCATCAGTAGAAAGTTAAACTTTTGCTGAAGGCTATCATATCCATTTGGAACTTGGCCCACGTGGAAAGCAGAACATGGCTTTTATCTGATCATGCCTTCAAATTCAGGTTGAAGGATGTTGAAGATGTCCCGACACATCTAAGACTTGTAGATGGGACACCCTGGTGAACAGATTTCCGTCCATAATGGCCCCGATCACATATTTGACGTCAATGGGCGTACTAGCTATTGAATTGAGGAATCAGAGACAGTTTGCAAGGAAAGTCCTTGACACCATGGAAAGACTCCAAGATTTACGCTGAGCCTGAATACCTATGGGATGGAATATTGACCCAATAGGTTTGACGATCTTGATGATCCGTTGAGATAATCCTCGTGCTTGTGTATACTTTGCTGCACTTACCTCGGTCTTGCCTTAAGGTGTCGAGGTCACGTGTGCCCCATCCACTATTGATCGACGTGAATGCTCAACAATTTCCCCTGCAACCTCCAAACTGATTGAGCTTGCCATCAATCATAATGGCTCCTAAGATCACACTCATCGTTGAGCCGCGGGGTATGTTATCCATTCTGTTCCAAAATTCCACTCATCTCAAAATTGGATCTAATCAATTAACATTGCTATTCAGGTAAACCCATCCGCATGCTCCCTAAGGAGCTCACCATTTCCCTCGATGCCTCTGCTTATGACCTCCACGACATGATCGGGCAGGTTTGCGGTGTATCTGCACACCGTCTTCGTATCACTAAGGGCAGTGACCGCTCTGCCGTTGCCAATGCAAAGGACATCTCCATCGACGACACTGGCCTGCGCAACTCCAGCGTGATCCATGTCAAGGATCTGGGTATGCAACCGCTCACAAACAAAAAAAGAAGTCAAACTTAAGCTAAAACCTCACAATCAATAGGTCCCCAGATCGCATGGCGTACCGTCTTCATCATTGAATACCTCGGTCCCCTCCTCATCCCAGCTCTCTTCCTCTTCCCTCTCCGTCCCCTCCTGTACTTCAACTATGACACTATTCCGGCTCCTTCGTACGTGCAGCTCCTCGTCTGCGCCCTTCTCACCATCCACTTCCTGAAGCGCGAGTATGAGACTATCTTTGTGCACCGCTTCAGCAATGCTACCATGCCCGCCCGCAACATCTTCAAGAACAGTGCCCACTACTGGGCCCTCGCCGGCTTCAACATTGCCTACTGGGTTTTCCGTCCCGATGCCGCCGCCGCCAGCCCAGACTATAACCCGGCTCTTGTATACGCTGGCCTTGCCATATTCGTGTTCGCGGAGTTGGCAAATCTGAATGCCCACTATGTGCTTCGGAACCTGCGTCGGCCCGGTACCACTGAGCGTGGTATTCCCTCTGGATTTGGGTTTAACCTCGTTACCTGCCCTAACTACATGTTTGAGATCATTGCCTGGTTGGGTGTTTTCCTTGTCAGCCAGCTGAACTTGAGTGTACTCATCTTCACTCTTGTTGGTGGTGTTCAGATGTGGAGCTGGGCGTGGAAGAAGGAGAAGCGCTACCGCAAGGATTTCGGAGACAAGTACAAGAAGAAGAAGACTGTTCTCCTTGCTTATATCTGCTAAAGGAAAGCAGCAGTCGGAGCTTTGGATTCCCACTTTTAGTGGGATTCTTCTTTATTATATCTTAGGACGTACCTCGGTGCGATCTGACTCGGTTCGGGCTGTTTCAACTCGACAAGCCGGACCCCCACAACTACACGTTGGGTAAGTGACTTCCACTTGTTACACTTTTCGCTCAACCAGTTTATCGTCCCTGGCTTTTCCTGGATCGGAAAACTCTGCTTTTTCATGATGAGAAAAATTGGTCCGTGTTTAGGAGGCGGCTTAAGACCCCGCTGCTTGACTACAACCCATTTGCGAGCAATCGCGTCTCTGATATTTTTGGCTTTCAATTGCATTACTTTACTCCAATACGGATGGGTTTCCACGTCGAATGCTCAATACTGACTGCTCTCGATAGCCACTCCCTAGCCACGCCAAAGCTGTGAGCGAGCCTTGGCTCAATATTACGTCCTATTATTTAGGGTCTTATTTATGAGGCATGTATTCTATTAGTGAACATAAAGAAAATAATGATCATGTTTCCTTTCCTATGACCTTATGCATGCCATGACGATCGAAGCAAAAGTATCCCGCTGTATGTGCAACACTCATCTATTGCGCCAAAAAACACCGATTAGATCAGACAGACAAACGATATGATCATAAAGCAAATCCAAAAGCAATGGGTGCAAAGAGGACCCAAGAAGAATCGAGAAAGCGGATTGGGTGAGGAGTTAACCACTCTTTATCTTCCTCTGCCACAGCATGTAATAGGATTCCATCTCAATACACTCCTTGGCCTGAACGTTATCACATCCCGGGAATCGAATAATGAAGTCGCCGTCATTATAGGTACCATCAGGACCAGCACCATTCGAATCCTTGCTGTACGCATTCAAAACACGCTGGGGAACAATAGCCGTCCGAGCTAGCACAGTCGGATGCCATTGCATGATATGGTCCTAAAAAGACACGCAAGTCAGCCATAAGCTCAGCGTTTCAATTAGATCAAGCAAATCTTACCAATCCATGAACCTCCGCCTTCGCAAAGTTATAATTGCGAAACAGTGGATCAAACCACAGATCCAAGAAAAAGCGCGCAAAGTCCCCATTCTTAAGCACGAAGCTACTGGGACTTAAATCTTCGCCATCTTGCGTAGTGATGAAGTCAATATCCTTCTCCTTCAGATGCGAGAATGTCTTGATAATACTATCTGGTGGGACGATGGGAACATCCTTCAAGATTAACGATTCAAGCTTGCTTCGTTCCAGAAGGTGTGATTTGAGGGATTTAGTCGGGTTCATAATAAGGGCGTTCTGGTTCAGGTGGAAAAAGTATGCGGCGCTGGGATACGTAGCCATTGCGTGGCGGACGGCTGGAACAAGCGCCCAGCTTTTGGGTTGGTCGCCGACTGCATCGTCATAATCGGAGACGGATGTGAAGAAGTTTGTGTAGCCTGATTGAGAGCACAATGCCATGTTAGTAGAGCTCGTTTGTGCTAGAAGACTAAATCGCGAGCTAGCCAGCTAGTAGCTATACTTGGTATAGCAACCCAGCCCATAAAATAACATACCATGTCGTTTCGCATAATCCTCGCGATTGGCAATAATCTTATTGAGGTAGCTCTCACTGAAATTTTCGCGATCCAACACTGTCACAATGACCACACCTGCTGTACCAGCCGGCGCCGCGGAAGACGAGCTCGAATAGAGGTGCGTAAGGAGATAGAAGATCGAGAACACAGCGAACGCGAAAACAGCGAATGTTTTTAGCTGTTTCCTGCGATATAGCGGTAATCGAGAGGAACGGGCACCGGGGAGAGTGTGTTGGTTCTTTCGCGGAGGCAATGCGAATTGCATGGCGAGCGTGTTATCCCCCGCGCTGGGGAGCTGGATGAGGACGC
Source organism: Penicillium tannophilum (assembly GCA_028829675.1). Taxonomy (NCBI): domain Eukaryota; kingdom Fungi; phylum Ascomycota; class Eurotiomycetes; order Eurotiales; family Aspergillaceae; genus Penicillium; species Penicillium tannophilum. The sequence goes on from JAQKAK010000011.1 coordinate 822,167, forward strand.
AGCGATTCGGAGGAGTAGTTGCGGGAGATCAAATCATGGCATGGGGATTTCCAAGGTCCGCGCGATGTTTCAAGATTGAAGAGAAGAAATTGGATCACTGAGGCAAATGAGTTGCAAGGGAGACGCAGGACAAAGATTGGGTGTTCCCTGGTTCCAATGACGAGTCCGAATGCGGCGGGTCTTTTTTGGTGCGCATACCAACGGCCTTGCAGCTTCACCAATCAACTTTGGCCGTTTTTAGTTAGTTCGTCGATTGCAGAGATAAACGAGATTTGGGTTTCAGGTTAATTGCTTTTCGTATTGGTTCATCTCGGATGTCGGGACTCGGATATTATTACAATACATCCTGCAGATCCCTTGCACTGAATCATGACCCTAGCTATTGGATGCTTCATACCTGTCTTCCAGGAATAAAAAATTAAGGGATAATTATCAGACTTAAGGACAGCACTAGTGACCATCGGGGTCTCTTTACGTAGAGATTGCCTGGCTGTTTATTTGTGAATTGTTGAGTCGTTGTATACTGAGCAGAACACCGGGATGGATATATATCGAGTATGAACCCAGTCAAAATTGATCATTTACGTCAGCTAATTTCTGCTTTTCTATGCCTGGGGGTATCATGCCTACCCAGGGTCTTCGAGGGATGTCCAGCTCAAAGTCACAACAAGATTTTAGATATACTTAGAGCACATAATAGCCAGACCGATCCAATGTCAAGAGGCTAGAACGATGAAAACGGATGATATTGGAGTATAAATACACAGAAGTTCAAGTTTTAATATGCACGCCGAATCGCACTCATGCGAAGAGATCACCAAATTTCTCCAGGTAATATCGAAGACACAAGGTGGTTGGTAAAAAGACAAAAGTAGTGGTGCTCGAGGGTCCAGTTCGTCGCGATAATGGTACAATGGAGGCGCCAGCCCCCAGCAAGAGGCATCAAATCTAGCAGCACAATCACCTCCAGTTATCCAGCTGAATCAGCTGACTTATTCCGCAGATTCGGCCTGGGAAAGCTGGGCAAGCCTCTGAGGGTCGGCCATGCCCTTATTATGGGGCTTTGTGACCTGCTTGATGTTGAGTCGTTCCTCAATCTTGGCGTTGATCTCCTCCTCCTTGCTCTTCATCCACTCCTCAAATGACTTGGGCTCCGGGACACCAAGTCTCTTGCGCTCTTCCCGGAATCGCTCCTGGATAGCCGGAGTCTGCATAACCTTCCACCGCAATTCCCACCCGAACATGCCGAGCTCCTGGATACGGGCGGGCTTGTCGCTGAGGAGGTAGTTGTCGAGACCGCCCTCCTTCATAATTGTTCGGAGAGCACGGCGGGTGACCTTAATGAAGAGATCCTCGCCAAGTGCCTCGCTGGGAATCTTCTTGCGGCGAACGTTGGGCTTCCAGTTTCGTCGTGTCTTGCCCTCGTTGCGACCCTTGGAGATTTTGTTACCGAAGCGGATCATGGCACCGCCATAGAGACCGGTATCGGCTTGCTTGTACCATTGTCGGGGTCCGAAGGGGTAGGGTGGGATGTGTTCGGGGAGAGTCTTGGTGGTTTGCGGTGCGAATGTCGTGGAGAACGAGCGCTTCGGGGCTGATACAGAGAGGTTGCGGAAGGCCGATGCGAGGGAGAAGTGGCCGACCATGGTGGCTCTGGTCTGGACACCTGCCATTGGGGAGGGCTGGACAAGTTCTGAGAGATGAACCCGTTAATTTGTGGACTTCAATATCCCGTGGTAGGGAAAGCTGGAGTTGGGAAGAATTTGGGGGTTGCTGACCGCCTTCAGCGCGGCTCCGTGACTGGCGCAGATCCCTTGCTCGCGAATTTCGGGAAGAGCATTGGACCTGCGAAAAGGACGGCTCATCGCATCACTGCTTAGCTTCTTTGTTTGGTTTTATATTTCTTGTTTTAAATCTCCATCTCCTCTCCCTACCCCCCTTTTCCTTCTCCACAGGCTCCAGAAGCCGCATTTGCCCAACATGGTCCAAATTAGTGAAGTCAAGGGCAACTCGCGCGAGAACAGGACTGCCACGCACACGCACATCAAGGGTCTAGGCCTGCGCGCCGATGGTACCTCAGAAACATCCGGTGATGGATTTGTCGGACAAGCTGCTGCCCGAGAGGTTAGTTGGAACTCCATTGAATTGATGAGATGAATCCGATATACAAAGCAGATCGTGACTGACAGTACATTGCTTTCCAATAGGCTTGCGGTGTGATCGTCGACCTCATCAAGGCCAAGAAGATGGCTGGCCGAGCTGTGTTGCTCGCTGGTGGCCCCGGTACCGGAAAGACAGCGCTCGCTCTTGCTGTATCACAAGAGCTGGGAACTAAGGTCCCTTTTTGTCCGATCGTTGGTAGTGAAATCTACTCTGCAGAGGTCAAGAAGACAGAAGCTTTGATGGAAAACTTCCGACGAGCAATTGGTACGCGATGCGGCTTGCAATGAAGGCTTTTTAGCGCAACACTAATTCGATAATAGGCCTGCGAGTTCGGGAAACCAAGGAGGTGTACGAGGGTGAAGTGACAGAATTGACTCCGGAGGAGACTGAGAACCCGCTGGGCGGCTATGGACGTACCATCAGCCACTTGATCATCGGACTCAAGTCTGCTAAGGGTAGCAAGAAGCTTCGTCTGGATCCTAGCATCTACGAAGCTATCCAAAAGGAGCGCGTCACCGTTGGAGACGTCATCTACATCGAGGCCAACACTGGTGCATGCAAACGTGTTGGACGGTCCGATGCCTACGCGACCGAGTTTGATCTCGAGGCGGAGGAGTACGTGCCTGTCCCCAAGGGTGAGGTTCACAAGAAGAAGGAGATTGTGCAAGACGTCACTTTGCATGATCTGGATATGGCCAACGCCCGGCCACAAGGTGGACAGGATGTGATGAGCATGATGGGCCAGCTGATGAAGCCCAAGAAGACTGAAATTACCGATAAGTTGCGCCAGGAGATCAACAAGGTTGTCAACCGGTATATCGACCAGGGAGTGGCTGAGCTTGTTCCTGGTGTTCTCTTCATTGACGAGGTTCACATGCTCGATATTGAGTGCTTCACATATCTGAATCGTGCCCTCGAATCCTCCATCTCTCCCATTGTCATCCTTGCCTCCAACCGCGGTCACACCGTCATCCGGGGCACCGACGACATTAGCGCTGCCCACGGCATCCCACCAGACCTGCTGGCCCGTCTCCTTATCATTCCCACTACCCCTTACAACCCCGACGAGATCAAGACTATTATTCGACTCCGCGCCAAGACCGAGGGTCTCAGCATCACCGAGCCCGCTTTGGACAAGGTTGCCGAGCACGGCAGCAAGGTCAGCTTGCGGTACGCTTTGCAGCTGCTGACCCCAGCAAGCATCCTGGCCCGCGTCAATGGACACCCTGCTGGTATTGAGACGACGGACGTTGCCGAGTGCGAAGACCTCTTTTTGGACGCGAAGCGCAGTGCACAGATTGTCGCTCAGGATAGCAGCATGTTCCTGCAATAGAGGGAAAGTGATGGAGTTTCTATGTATACCATGGGGTATTATTTTGTTTATTGAAAAGGCGAAATGTGCTATTAAGGCTCGATCTTCTTTATGTTAATGCTATTGATGCTACACTATTTGCTTACGGAGATTTATGCGTAGAAAGTAAGACAAAACGTCTCCAGTCTGTCAGGTACCAACGTTTAAGGCACTTGATCGCCGAGAACATGCACATGCAGGATGCGCAGGTTTCTCCCTTGATCTTTGTGTTGAGAAAATAGTGGGCGCCTGATAGCTTCAAGAGCCGACCAGTGTCATTTACATTCTAGTAGAAGCTGCCTGTGAAAACGTCTACTGTATGATTGAGGATCCGTAGATGTAACCCCGGCCTCGGCGATAATCACGTGCAGCTTATCGCCATCTGTAGTCTCCAGCCTCCACCCATGTACCCCGTACGTTGTACTTATTGCCTATTCTCCCAGATTGAAACGCCGTGAAATATTGAATTACCGAATCCTTTCTAGCGAGCATAAGAATTACAACGAGATACCGACGCACAGTCTCTGGAAAGACTTGACCAAGCCACGACCAATATAACCATCATTGATAAGGTGGAGCCTGCGGCCTGATCATACGAAACGACCACCCCGGAGCCCGTCGCAGTAGGGATCTCTTTCTCTCTCACTTCTTCCTCCGATTCAACCCACTTCACAACACACACCGCTCACCATGTCGAACCCTCTGGACACGGACGCCGGCTCGGAGATGTTCGCCAGTTACGAGAACGAGCTCAAGCTGCTACAAGCCGATCTGAACCAGAAGCTGGACCAGATCTCCGAAGCCAGCGGTGAGCAACGAAAGTCTGCAATCCGCTCCGCAGAGCAAGTGCTGGACGAAGCAAAGGAATTGGTGAGTCACGCCCTAGAGCCGTCAAAGCGGTCTCTTTCTTTGTCCTTTGGTGCCCCCAAACAAGCCGACCCCGAATGCCTGCATATCTACGATATACATGTAAACTAACCACCGGGTAATGATAGCTGGACCAAATGCGCATGGAAAAGCAGAATATCCCCTCCGAAGCTCGCTCAAAGGTCAACATCCGCTTCCGCAACTACTCATCAGACATCGACGAGGTCAAGCGCAAGCTCAAGTCCCTTTCAGATGATCGTAAAGCCCTCTTTGGTGACCGGTACACCGACGAGCCTCAAGATGAACACCTGGAGCAGCGACAGCAACTCCTCTCTGGTACGGAGCGACTGGAGCGCAGCTCGGCGCGGCTGCAACAGAGCCAGCGGACGGCGCTGGAGACGGAGGATGTGGGACGTGATGTGCTGGCCAATCTCTATGAGCAGAGACAAACGATTCAGCATACCAGAGACAACCTGCACCAAAGTGAGGGATATGTTGATACCAGTATTAAGACTTTGAGGGGTATGGCTCGTAGGTACTGTCCTCCTATTCCTGTGTTTTTCTCGGTTCCGGGTTGATACTGACTATCTAGCAGGATGGCTACGAATCGGATGATCACAATTGCTATCATTACGCTGCTTGTTCTTTTGATTGTCGCTGTTATTTACGGGAAGTTCCATTAGCGTTGCGGAATTCGGGCGTTTTGCTCTTTCTTTTGTACCTTTTTGGACATGTATGCTAGCATTGCCGGGCTTGACCAGCTCTAGAGCTTTGGTCTATAGATACCTGCGGTTGTAATCGAGCACTGATTTCATGAAGATTATGTCACTTTCTAGTCAACTTGATATCTAAACTGACTATAGAAAGCTCGGATCTACTATTCGAAGATCCATCACATACAGTTCGATCTGAGCGGTAAAACAGAATAAGGGTATCACAAACAATCGCAGAACGCCTCAAAGCACAACAACAACTTAAAACGCAATTCCAAGGACAAGCACCAAAATGCCTAATTCATAATCCTCATGGCCCCAAAAGCTGCATTAACAAGAACCCCGACGAAAACCGCAACCCCCTTCCTCCAAGACCAAACACCCTCCTCCCTCCGCAACCACATCGCACAGCCAATAGGCCAAAAGAAGCCCATAACCGCACCCCAAAGCATATCATCCATAGCACTCCTCGATCCAGATCCCAAGCCGCCGTCGTCATCGCCAGTACCCGCACCTTCACCCCCACCCATCATCCCCGCAGCAGTTGAGCCCTCATCCATCCACCGATCTTCTAAATCACGGAGCTCTTCACCACTGGGCATAGTATCGGGCGTCCGAGAACAGACTGCACAGCCAAGAACTGTGACCGAAGAGCCGTCACTTCCGCAGCGGTAAAGCCGGCCGCTAGGAGACGATCAAAACCGCGGGGTGCAGGTGTAGTAGTTGTTTCGGGCGCGGCCGAAGAATGAGACGGAAAGACGGAGGAGCCGCTACGATGCGGAATCGCAGATGTAGTTGAGAGCAACGAAGAGACATTTTCATCTTCTTTCTGGCTTTGTAGCAGTGTCGTAGCTATTTCAGCTTCGGCAGCGAGGTCCGCATCCGAAAGCGCGATATCGCCTATGGAGCAGTGGATATATATTCTTGGGCGTTGATCGCGAACGGGTTGTTTGCCCTTATCTCTTGACTTAGAGTCCGAGCCATTGTGCGCTTTTTCTAGACTTGTTCCGTCGTCTTCATCTTCTGTGGCCGGCCGCGGAGTTCTAGATGGGGAAGGCGGGAGCTTGAGAGAGGTTGTAAGAGCGGCTGTATCTTCTAGACCTCGACCTGCGTAGATCAGACGTAATCGATGGGATGAGAGGGTGGGTGGGAGCTTTGCGCGAATTAGTTGTTTGAGTCCTGCGCCGGTTGTGGTCTCTGGTGCTGAGACGTCGAGTGGGAGATCGGGGATTGACGCGGAGAAGCGGACGGTTATAAGGAGATCGGAGACGGGGTCACTGGTATACGGGGAAAGGAAAGCGTTTGACCCCATTCTTTTCGATTCTCGCTTTTTATTGGGGTCTGGAATTATGTATATTTTGGAGGAGTGGTGTATAGCTTAAGATGTTGGGGTAGTTGTGGTCTGTTGCATTGTTCCGCCCCATGATGCCATCATGTGACATAATCGTCGGCGTTAACATTGTTGTATTTAAGCTTATCACCATCAAAAGATTAGATCTTTGCACATCTTCAGACATTATTCAAACTGACTGAATAAAATCAGGAGAAAATAACCTCAAGCCATTCTTGAAATCTATTAGTTTACTGGTGGCAGATCTTGCTAGAGAATTGTCCATTAGACTAGTCTATACAGATAATATAACATTTGTATTTGGAGTTTTCCAGATATGTTTCATAGCAATGGAATGTAAAATCCAGCGAACCCTATAGCCATTGCAGCAAGAAGCTATAGTGGGCTCATGGTATCAAATCCACCCTTGGCCTTCTCTTGGACCCAGAACGAAAGACACCGGTAAAAACGATTGAACATAGAGAAATCTGCATCGACTGGATATCAAGCGTATGTACTTGACCGAACAAAGCGGTCACAATTCCCAAAGATCGTCACATGATAGAAAAGAAAACACCGTCCGATGCACCGAAGGAAGACGCCGAAAACCGAAAGGAGACATATCGAAAGAGCGCTTAGACCATGAAGGATTCACCGCATCCACATTGTTCCTCTGTTACCGGTTAGTACATGATTCCAGGGTAATTCTTTAATATGAAAGACTTTTTAAGGGAAGACTCACTAATGTTGGGGTTGCGGAAGACAAATTTTCTGCTCAGCTTATCTTCTTGCCAGTCCATCTCGCTGCCAATAATGCTGAACAGGGCTTTGCTGTCGATCAAAACCTTCACGCCGTCCTGCTCCACCACTTCGTCGAACTTGGCCGGCTTCTCCACGTACTCAAGATGGTAGGCAAGACCCGAGCAGCCCCGGTTCTTCACTCCAACCCGGATAAACTTGGGCTCAGGCTGATCCATTAGCTTGCGTAGTTGCTCAGTGGCTAGAGTAGACAGCTTCATCGCTGCCTTTCTTGCCCGCAACGGCCGACGAGGCTTTCCGGTCTTAGTGGCAGTTGTCGAGGAGGCGGGTTTGGGACTTTGAGCATCGTTTTCCCGAGCAGTACTGGGAGATGTTGGTTTTGTTTGTGCTGGTGAGGTCTGTGGGTTCTCTGCAGGAAGAGGGAAATCGGCGGAGAGCAGGGAGTCTGAGCCTCCGTTGCTCCGGGGAAGCGGGAAAGATGTAGGGAGAGAGTGTGGACGGTAGGCGGTTGCAGTTTGCATGTCACGCTTGGAGGATTGGTAGGCATTTCCGTATGATGAGAAGCACCGCACGGCGGGGGAGCATAGTGTAGCCGAGGGCTTTGCCCATCGAAGAAGTGTGGCGGATGATGTCACAGGGCGCTGCATGTTGATGATAGTAATGGTCGAGGGGAAATTGAAAGGTTGAATGGAGCCTCGACGGAAATTGGCTATGAACGCATAAGACTGTCGAATCCAGTGGTAAATGTGGTGTTGAATTCAAAAGTGAGAAGGGGAGAAGAGTTGTTTAATCAAGTTCCCCGGTGACCTCTCGGGCGATTAAGTAAGTCTGGTTGCATGATCCGCTTTTAGCCAATCAGCGTCGAGGTGTTTCTACACACGGTGGCGCCACTCTTGATTGAGAGGCACAGACTAAGGGAAAACTAATGCAATTCTGTCAGATGGATACCTTGGTAGTGAGGACCCAGGGAGAATCTGTTACTCCTATTGGACTCTGCTTCAATCTGATCTCGTTCACTTTTGATTTCATCACACCTTGAATGGATTAGATAATCAAGCGTTTATCGGCAGCTGAGTCATCTCTTATCCCGCGGTAAACGTGAGTTGTGGCCCGATTTCCGGAGCAGCGCCGCCTCCATAATGAGCGCGTCCAGCCCATATTGAGGGGGAAATAGTCAATATATAGTAAATAAGCCCTTGATCAGTACTATACAAGCCCTCCATACATAATGTCTTATTATATTTGAAATCCCTATCTAAAAGTATCCAATACTCTTGTACCTGCAACATCCCCAAATTAAAATGAAAGGACATGTGGCTGGATCCGCTGACAAAGTGGCTGGTGTCTTGGCCACTTGAGATGAACATTCGAAGAGACACTTCCCTCCATACATAATATTTAATACTCCGGTGGTCTGCAGATCATCTACCACATTATGGAGGCCTCGCCCCTTACGCAGCAGACGAGACCGGAAATTTTCCAACCAAAGATCGTCCAGCTCTACGAGGCGCTCTTCAAAGTATGCCCCCACGTTGCCAGACCCTGGCTTCCCCAATTTGATAGAGCCGCATATACTGACTACGCCCAGGCCACTGAGGATGCAGAACACTCTGAGGGGTTCTGGCGAGAGTTCTTTCTGCTGCCACCAGATGGACGCCAGCTGCATGCTCTGCTTGACAAGTTGAGCCCCGACGAGACACTGGGCCTGCAGGTTAGCTTTTTGAGCCACCGTGCTATTCCACATGTTCGGAGAACTGATTTTGATTAGACGCAAACTCAACATCTCTTCGCCCGGGCGATTCGTGAGGCTGCAGCCGGGGTCGCGCCAGCGGACTCTTATGCACTAGATGTGAGTGCCCCGCCATTGTGATTGATAGCTATCAATGACTGATAACATCCAGACCTTGGCCACCTTTTTGACCAGCATTTTGAGCAAAAAATACACCAATCCTAGCTCGGATGTGATCAATGTTCTCGCCGGCCTTGACGAGGTTGACCGTGTCATCTCGGAGTTTGTCTCTGTTTTGGACGGAATCATTCGTAATGGGTCCCGTTGTGAGTATTCGTGGCGCATGTGTATTACGCATACTAATTTTGATGTACAGTAGAGTTGCGGCGCAGGGCAATCCGAGTCGCCATTGCTATGACGAGCGGGGCATACAAGACCAGCATCGTCTCCTATTTCACACATCGGGATCTCTTCCCATCTCTGATGAAGGTATGGACGATCTATTATTCTAAACTTCACTTGGTATCTAACGAGAACAGTATGTTCATGACTCTGATACCCCTATGCAAGTGTTCGATCCATTCCTCCTTCTGGGGCTCTTGGCGAACTACAACAAATTCGAATTCCAAAATCTCTATCAGCTGAGACTCGATGATTTTGTCAACGAGTCAAGCATCCAGCAAATCGTCAAAGGTGTTGGCCTCGCCTGTGGTGGTCTGCGCAACGGCTACATTGCCGTGCAGGACGATATACCTGAAGGCTGGTCCTTGACAAACACTTTGATCTTCTTCGGACTTCGGGCTCTTGCGCCTGGTGCGCGGGATAAGGCAAACCCACCCAGCGCGGAGGAGGCGAAGGCCATGTTTGCTGCTCTGTAAGGCCCTTGCTCGACTAGCCAATTAGTTCAGATACTAATATTATGCCAGACCCGCCCAAGAAGCCGCCATCCTGATGGCTACATATGACTTTGCGAACTCGAACAAACTATTTGGTTACCATATGGTTCACCATATTCCCGAAAAGAACGAGGAATCTCCATTTTCAAGTCTCCTTTCTCTGTCATCATACCTTTTACAACACGCCTATCGATCCCCGCGGGTAGCACATTATGCCGAGTTGAGCATGTTCACCCTGCGTATACTCGTTGAAGACCCAACACTCTGCAAGCACATATGCAGCGAAGATGGGAAACGCAAAGTCCGGATCTGCCGCCAGAAACAGCCATATCTCCCTGTTGTTGGTGGAGACCGGGTGCTAGCCACTGTCATCTTCGATGTAATGATCGACACAATCACGCATAACCTTCGGCGGCGGTTGGACGTCAACATCTACAGGTGCGTACCCGATGTCCTATATTATCGGACATATACTAATTGTCTCTAGCCACACCATTGCCATCACATTGCGCCTCCTCACATACCTCTCAATGAACAAAATCCGACTAACCTACCACTGGTCCGAGCTCTGGCGCACTCTTCTCTCTCTCATGCGCTTCCTAACAACATATGCCTCTGATCTAAACACCAACCCTAAGATTCACACTTTAACCAGCTCCCTCGTCGATCTCCTGGCCTTCTGCGTGTCTGGTGGCGATACCTTCCTCCCTGACCCAGCTTCTTACGACGACCTCTTTTACAAGCTCGTCGAAACCGGCCCCGTTATCTCCAAATTCAAGAACGTATACGCTCTTACCCGCTCAAGCACAACAGGAACCCCAGGATTATCCTCGGCTACCCCACTGCCAGATGCAGCAACACTGCAGAAGAACGATCTCCACGCCGCAGCCATGGACACTCTTCTAAGTGTCTCAACGCACTTCTACACGCTTCTCTTCCAGTCCGATGGATCTGATCCTGCGACACCTTCGGTTGCAGCTGCCAGCCCCAACCCAGAAGGCGAGCCTACACCTGTAGCTTTGCCTTCTATCAAGAAGAAGAATCTCAGCCCACGAGAAGTTCATCGAATCATCAAACAGGGTTATGAGACGCTGAGTATCCAGCCGCCGGAGGGATTAAGTGCCTGGTCGAAGTGGAGAGAGACAGACTGGAAGACTGAATTGAAGAAAGCGGCAAGAGTTGCTGTTGATGATGCGAGGCAGCTGGTTGCGTAGGCTGGGCTTGGATTTCCTTTTCATCCTATTTGGTAAAAAGCTGGCGATCGAGGCGGCTGGCCTTGTAGGAATGTTAAGCAGTTGCATATGTGGATTTGGAAGAGTTTACCGGGAACGGGACGGTATGGAGCACTATGTATAGCCTGCTTTTACAGCCCGGTCTACTGGTTTTTGGCCGTTTTCTATTCTTTGAGATATCCAGTAGAAATTCATTGGCACATTCTAGCATTAATGGAGTTGTACATACATTCACGCACGTTAAATTAAAGATAATGACACTGCAACACCAGGCCGAGAAGCCTTTGATCACACTTCTTCGTCGGTCTCGGTGGCGGGAACATACAGGGGTTAGAAGTATTTCTCTGAATGTGAGCCAGATCAAGACTTTTGAAATTTTCTCATGGGAACATTACTTCGATGCCTCACGGTTGTCTAAGAGTGATCATATCTGGAAATCTAGGTTTAGGTGTGTGGAAGTAGGAGAAAGAGGTTGTTGCAACTGTTAATTGGTAAGTATGCCAGATTGACGCCCAGATTGACGCCCCGGGTCATTCAGAAACACTAAAAGATATGATGACAACAGATGAAAAGTAATAATGACACATGAGGTAGTACCAGCGAATCAATCCTCCTCATCGATTTCAGTCGCAGGTACATACTTGGTGAGAAAGTATTTCTCCGAATTACGGCTGAGCCAGATCGAGAATTTTGAAAGCTCCTCATGCGAACGGCCCGTACTCTTGTATTCCATGTTTGTTTGCGCCAAGAGCTCCGGGAGAAGGCCTAAGTGATGTTAGTGGGAGTTCTTAAAAGGGAGGAGAGGAACATACTCATCAGTCGGATAAGGTGCTCAGCACCGTAGACATGCAGGGGAGTCTTGTCCTTGTTGTTGAAGTACTTCTTCTTCAGGACTCGGTACTGGTGGCGCTCGTAGCGGTAAAGAAGGAGTTTATCAATGACGACCTCGAAGTACTCGGACAGGCCGGCGATCACTTCATCCATGACGCTAACGTCGACGTGGTGGCGCTTGGGAAGCTCCTCGGCGCGCCAATCCTGGAGGATTTGATAGACAGACTTGGCGTGAGGCAGCTGAACAACGGAGCCGTTCTTGGTGACGCGCTCCCAGTCATCGACAATCAGTGATTTTATATTGTCGGGCATCACAATTCGGATGGAGGGGCGAGCTTGAAATGTCTCTTCCTGGTTCAGTGTCAGATTGTGGCTCCATCGGGGCATGATCATTCCATTGCGTTGGACTGGCTCCCAGAGATTCTCAGAGGTCTGTCCTAAGGCATCTTGGGCGGCGGCTTCCTGAGTCTGATCTGGAAATAAAGAGGTTCCTCGGATGGCATTCAGCAGCACCTTCAGATTTTCCTCCGTAGCAGTCTCATACGCAGAGTCTGGCAGGACCCCTGCGTAGCCCAGGGAGTATCGAATCGTGGCGAGTAGCATAGTGAAGCCAATAGGAAACGGAGCCCTCGAACGCACGACAATAAAAGGATTGAACATGGTGTCGCGTTTCAGAAAGTGACAGGAGCATAGTGGAGGGAATAGACTTGGGGGAGGGAGAAAATGGATTGGGAAGAATGAAGTGAAGCGTATAATAACAACAGCCACGACGACTAAGCGGAGGTAAGAAATGGCGACTCACTCTTTCAATATCATTTTCTCGGACACGCTTGTTGCCACCCCGACCAGAGACAGAGACACCACGCTCCTCGCTGTCTCGCACAGAACTGCGCTCCGACATGGCCCGCTTCTTTGTCGTGCTCCCAGGCTTCACGTTCTTTGCCCGAAGGGAAGCTTCAGCCTCACGGCGTATATTGGCAGCAAGCTCACGGTTCTCATCGCTCCACTTGCGCAGCCGGTCTTCAAGGACCCAATCGTCCCAGCTGCAGACTACTTGTTAATAAAGAGGTTCCCAAACGGAAATACTCAAGCATACCGCCTATTCTTCCTTTGTGTGGTTCAGTATTGGACCCCAGGCAGAAATTGCAGGTAGGGCAAGGGACACAGACTCTCCAACACATGGACAGGGCGACATGCTGATGAAAAAAAGACAGATATTCATGAGGAACTTACGTGTTCTTCCAGCCCTTATAGTGCACCAGGTACTCGAACGGGCTCTTCTTATCCGAGGCATCCTTGTGCCGCACATCGAGGATCTTGGCCTCGTATAAAATGTCGTGATGGAAGCAAAGGACTTTCTCGTCCTTGGCATAATTGGTTGGAGCCATTTTGGCAAGGAAACAACAAAGGGGGAGAAGGGTTGGAATATATGGAGAGCCCCAGGGAATTGTGGGATCGTGAAGGGAAGAGGAAGTGGAAGGGAGGGAAACTCTCTCAAAGGTCGCCGTCGCTTAGTCGTCGTGGTCGCCGCGCCGACTAAGCTGAACCGCAGTTGACACTTCTCGATCTGAGGTATACAGGCGGCTGAACTTCAGTGTCCCTCGACTCGACCAAAGACAGAATGTCTGCAGGCTCACGCCGTTCCAGTTTCACGGATTACCCAATTTCTTGATAATGGGCGACGACAGCCTGTCCACAAGGAATGTGAAGCCCAGACTTTGATTATATGTCGATAAATTTGCTCTCCTTATGCTAGTAACTTCAAATTTCCGGTTCAAACACTGGAATCCGGGATTACTGGATGGGTTGTATTGTTGCGGGTAAGAATCGCGAGGTGTGAAAAGCGGAACTCGCCCCTTGAAGAAAGACACTGGGTCCACGCGGGAGTGGAATTCACCGTCCACAACCTACAACTGCAACAACTAAAAGATTGCCACGTTCATGCCTGGAGATCAAAAGCACTGGCAATAAACCACAAATTGCCGTTCCTAGAAATCTGGGAATCTACGGGCCCAACTGCTTTACGAGACAAAATCTTTAAGCAGACATCAACACGCGACTTTTGGCGACACAACCAATTACCAGTCGTAATACCGTGATTACTACGTGTTCTATTGCCATCCAAAGAAACCTGAACGCGTTGGGGACACCAACCTTCGATCTCCACCATGGCACCCTCCGAGGAGTCCATCCTGAGCAACTTTCTGCTTACTCCAGCTCCGCTGCCAACAGTACTGTCCCTGCAGAAATTCACAGAACTGTTCCCTAAACCTCTGAGAAATCACCCGCATATCCGGGCTTTGTACCGAGAGTTGCAGCAGATTCGGGAGCATGACATGGATCAGGTAAATGAAAACATCGACACTGAGATCCGCCAAGGCGACCGCCAAAAAGCAGAGCTCCACAAAGCCAGTCTCACAGCCGGCGTGGAAGCAACCAATGAAGATGAGCAACGGGAAGTGAACATGGATCTTCATCTGTTTGGGCAAACTGCCCCCAATCCCCAAGATTACCATTCAGTGGAGAGCCTTCTGGCTGAAGTGGAGACTGCCTGCACCCATATTGAGCGAGAGATCGCTGATATTGACGGCGAAGCTGCTGGCCTGGTAGCTGAACTCAAAACGACGGTGGGAGATATGAGTGATCTTCGTTACGGGAAATTTGCCGGTCCTGGATCTGCCCGTGACGTGGCGGAGCAAAGCATCAAAGGCCTGCAGAATCTGGAGGATACTTGTTATCAAAAGAGCATGCCGGGAGCTTGATGGAATCAAAGTTATGGATTTGATACAAACGTCCAAGCTATTCATGCCTTATGCCCAAGGTAGGCAGCCCGGTTTTCAATCAGGAGTTTAGAGCTAATCCCGAACTGGAGATGGAGCTTTATCTCTGGGGTATACATCCAAATCACACACGGAATGCTACTGGGAGCCACCAGAGCCACGGGAGGTTGTCTGGTCCTAACCCGACGCCGGCTTTTTGGTTGGTCTGTATGCCAGCCATATGGTCGAGCCTAGCAGATACTTTACAGGAGCAGCCCAACTTACCTGGCAAGAGTTTCCATCTGCTCTTGCTCGGATCAAATTGGAAAGTGTCTCATGGGCTGTCAAACAACCTGATTACCACCCAGGTGGACTACAACGACCTCAAACGAACAAATGTATGCATGAAACATTATGCCAGTGATGCCTCAGCCTAGCACTATCTATTAGCCTTTCTTCCAATTAATTTCTAGAAACTGCACACATTTCTCCAGAAACGAAGGAATAACCTTGATTAAACCTTGATAGATTATATTCTTACTTTCGTGCCTTTTTACTACTACAGAATCTGCTTCCGTCTACGGTATGATTGAGGCCTGTGGGGTCAAACGCGACCCGCGTCGCGTCAACCTCACCAAACCAACCACCATATCACAAACCATCATCATAACCCACCATGCCTTCAATACGCCTCCATCCTAAATCCTCATCGCCCTCGAAAACAGACACCACTTCCTATCCAATCACCAATCCCCTTCCACAACTTCTCCAAACCCCGTCAGGCCTCGCGCTGCTCGAGCTCCAAGCCACAATCAATCTCCCCTCAACAGAACAAGATGAATACGATACCACACCAGCACCTCAATCACCAAATGGTGCATCCTACGAAACCCCGATCGGCAAACTCATGTTCCCGGATTACTCTGCCCTGAATCCCGACGATACAAAGTGGATGAAGCGCGCATACCTCTATGTGGGCCGGTACCAGCGCATGACTGGGGAAGTGAAGAAACTGCTCAAGCCGATTGCATTAGTACAGAAGCGACCTTCTTCTTCCACGGAGATTGAAGATTTGGAGGTTGTGGAGATAATTAGGTATAAGATTTTCTTCAAGAATCGACCGGAGCCTGTGAATAATATTTGATCGGCTCCGCTGGTTGGAATACTCGTCTGGGTGTTTCTGAAGGGTTTTCTGCTCACAAGATGCCATCCACATCGGTCTGTTGTCCGGTAGTGTCCATATTTACTACCTGTGTGGCTTCGGCATTCTGAGTGGTTTCAGAGGAAGCTTGGGCACAGCAATCATGGTGAAGCTTCCTTCTGAGCTTCCCGGTCCATGTCCAGAGTCCAATACTACTTGTATGCTTGTCTGTCACATCCTGGCAAGGGCCTGGGATTAGACAGCAGCAACAAGATTGACTATCTCTTCGTGAGGGAGGGGCTATGGAGGAATGGACCTTAGCTATGGGATTGAACCCAATGTCAGCGTGTGAGGCCCACCAGAAACCGTGAAAGGTTTAATGATAAAATGACGGAATGAATTCAACACTGCTATTATTAGTTTTGTTATAGTATGAGCCGCATCTCCTAAGATCGGCCTAATGCAAGCCACTTCTGAGCTATATTTATTTTTCATCATCACAATTAGATCCTTGGAACCTATTCGATTCAGGCAATCCAATTGAATATTTTACGGCATACTTGGGCATGCATTGTACCACGTAACATCTATTTATCCGTGAATTAGTCCTGCAGTAGCCGGGCGGAATTAGTCCACCAACCATGCTGGAAGTATTCCGCACTTCCAGCTCTCAACGAAACATAATCACAACTTCAATTACCAATTGGATCAAGAAAACAACAAGAATCAAGTGGATTCATAGTGAACAACAGAATACAGTCGAAATTTTCATACAAACAAGCATCTCGAAAGCTACATCCAATCTAGTATACAATCGCCGAACGATCCCGACCCGTCGGAAGGTCATCAAGAAACCCCGCAGGTACCGAATATCTGAACCCGAACGCGACACTCCGCATTACAATAATATAAAGAGCCCCTCAATGCCCCGCCTAGCTCTAAGATTACCATTACTACCACTTTCACTTTCCTTCTATAACCTCTCTACCAGACCCAGCTCCTACCGAACATTTGCATCCACATCCGCAATCATGGCACCCACCATCGAGCGCATCACCCTCTTCAAAATCCCCAACGAGGCTGACCAGGACCGTCTGCTGGAGCAGTACAAGATCCTCGCCAAGACCGCTACTAAGGTATGTGTCGTATTGCTTTACCGTGTTGTCTTTCTCGGAACCCCGAATTGTGCAGCTGAACCTCTTCGGTTCAATTGACTGCCGGTTTACCTACATCCCACTGCCCATTTGGACACATGTTTCCTTCGCATTGATCTGGAGAATATTTCATATTCAAGAACTACAAACTGACATTCAAATTCCAATCTAGGACGGAAAGCCTTATATCGTCTCTGCCGCCGTCGGCAAGTCCATTCCCGATCCTCGCAACCGCGGCTTCAACATCTCCGTTAAGACTACTTTCGCCTCGATGGATGATATGAAGTACTATGACAACGAGTGCGAGGCTCACAAGGCACTCAAGGCTGTTGTGATGCCGATCAAGGAGGATGCGATGACTACTTTCTACGAGAACATTCTTTAAACAGCTGAGCTGTATGACGGGGGGAAAGGATATGATGGGATTGTACATAGATTCTCTATTCCGAACAGGACTAAAAAACATGATTCATTCCGGATGTACACTGCATACATCTAGTATGCTTCCTGAGTCAAAGGTTGGAGTCCAGAGAGCCGAAGAAAAGTAATAAAACAAAAGGAAGTAGGAAAACGAAAACACCTATGCCTTCTACTGGCATGCTAGAACAACGGCTGGAAGAGTACAGAGTCGTAAAAGATGGGGAGAATCGTGGGGTTGAACGGCTAATGAAGAGGACAGCAAATATCCGGCCCATGAGCGTTTGCGGAGTAATCACAGATTGACTCGCCATCAACGCTGGAGAAATATACAGGGTGAATGGAAGGTGAGTGGGTGTAGGAGATTAGTCGAGGGCCCGGCGGAGGTCGCTCCATTTCTGGCGGAGGGTCTCGTGGTTCTCAGACATCTGTAAGTGGGTGTGGTTAGCTCTGGACAATGTGTTAAAAATAAGACTTCGCGCACCTCGGCCCACTTCATCTTCGTGGAAACTAGCTCCTTCTCCATCTCGGCCATGGAGTCCTCCATTGCCCGGTTCTCGTTCTGCACTTCAATGTTCCGTTTCATGATGCGCTCCATCTCCATGCGAAGTTTCTCCTCTACCTCGCCCGGCTGCTTGTCGACCACGATCTTCAGCTCGCTGACTTGCAGCTTCAGGGCATCCGTCAAGTCGCGCAGTTCCTCGTTTTCCACCTTGGCGTGAACCAGTTCCGATGCAAGCTGCACATGCTCCTTGTCGGAGGCCTCAGCACGCTCCTCAAGCAAGCGCACTCGGGCAGCCTGCGTGGCCACAGTGTGCCGCAAGTGCTCCAGCTCGGCCTCGCGCTCCTTCTCAGTTCGAGTCTTCTCCTCCCACTCGACAGTGTAAGACTTGATCATATCCTGGGTGAGGGGGACGTCACAGGCATCCTGGACTAGGATATCGGCGCGGTAGATTTCCTTGTCGGCGGCTCCAGAGCTTCCGAAAAACCCTGACTCTAGGATAGACGATGCCGATGGCTGCTTGTCGATATATGCGTCGAACAGACGCTCCTTCAAGAAAGTAGTGAGCGTGCTCATATCTTTCATGCCCAAAAGTGTTTCGGCATTGCGTCTCATGATGGCAATAGCAAACTTGAGGATAGTGCGCTCCAGTCCCTCCTCAAAGATCAGGTCGTAGATACGAAGAACCAGCTGCAGCGGGAATCGATAGGCAAACAATGTCAAGAACCACTGGGTAGCGTATAATTGCGGGGGTACGCCACGACGTCGAAGGTGACAGTAAAGGGCCGGCTCCAGGTCTTCCAAGAGTCGCTCAAACTGGTAGAGACTGCGGTGCAGACCGGGCATGTCCGCAATGAACATCTCGCGAAGTCCATATTTATTCATGAGCTTCACAAGAAGCTCGAAAGCCTCGACCTCATCCATGTTAAACAGCAGAGGCATGACAATGAAATTCATACCCTGAGCATAGCCCACAGCCTCATCATAGAGGGCATAGGCCTTGCACAAGCCGTAGAGACTCTCCTGGCTCCCCTGCGAGACAAAGTATTTCGAATAACTAGTGCGCGAGCCCAGATCCCGGCGAATACACTTTTCTAGCTTCTGCAGCGCAACGGCCTCATCCTTGGCCCTCTTGGCACGAGCAGTTTCGCTAGCCAGCTGTTCCTTAGCCAACTTCTCAGTATCAATCTCCTGGGAGGGGCTGACACTGGTGGACTGTGTGGCAGATCCCGAGTGGTCAGACCGAATTGACGAGCGTGAGGATGTGTTCGATTCCTCGATAATCCCATTGATCTGGCCATTCGATGGCCGACGCTCCTTGTCTGTTCCACGCGCCACCAAGTCACGGTAGATGTCCTCTAAGTCACCAGCGTGGCAATCCGCCAAAATCTGCCAGATAACACCTCGAATAGTTTGTGGAATACCCCTCTTGATAGCGGAATTCAACTCTTCGGAGTTCACCAGCGCCTGAGGCCCATTGTTCACGAGTGACTGCCAGAGTTCCCAGTCCACAGGTGCTGACGCATCGTCTGCTGACTTCGCGAACCCAGAAACCGTACCAGGGGCAAGGCTGGAATTAATCGTCGATGGGGTTTCAGTACCGGGAGATGTTGCTGCAGAGGCAGTTGTAGGCGGGTACAGAATGCCGGTCTCGTTCTCTTCCGGGATGATTGGGGGGCTCATTCCAGGATGACTGATGCTAGGGGGGCCCGATCGTGCACCGGCTTCCTCGTGCTCAGCCCAGGTAGTATCCTCCCGCATACGCAGTAGCTTAAACTGGTCCTTTAAGCTATTGCGTCGTGGCCTCTTCGAATTGACACTTGAAGCATCTCCATCCGCCACTAGGTCCAAGTTGCTGGCGAGGGTTGATACCGAAGTGGAAGTGTTTCGCCTAGATCCAGCCTGAGGCGGGGACTTGACCTCTTTGGCTCCGACCGAGCTCCGAGAGAACCATGCGAAGGGGCCGCTGGATTTGCGAGGTAGAGGTGGGGGAGGGGGCGGAAGAGGATTCTTGTTGACGGGAGGAGGCGCCCATGGCACGGACGGTAGGTTTCCAGAAAGACCCTTCAGACCAGAGCTGGGCGGGGAGAGGTCGTCTTTAGGGGGCACGGGAGGTAGTGCCGACTTAATTTCGGGGATTGCAACATTGAAAGGCTCCTCGTCCTTGCTGGTTGTGAGAGCAACCTCGTCAAGGGACGAGGCCGACGATAAACGGTGAGACGTGAGTAGGGGTGACTTTGGGGTGATGTTCCGACCAGGTGCCTCCTCTTCGTTTGTCCCACCCAAGCCAGTAACTTCTTCCATATCTTCAACCTTGACCTCTTGGTCTGGCTTGTCGTCCTTTTCCACGTCGACGGTCTCAAGCTTCACGTCGTCTCCAAGCTCCTGCTCCTGCAGCTCCTCGGCCTGCTCATCCGCGGTAGCGTCTCCTTCATCTTGCTGCTTCCCCTTTTTCTTATTTTTCTTCTTGTTTTTCTTTTTAGGTGTAGTCTGTTCACTTCCGTAGTCCTCCTCCTTCTGCTCGACCTGCGATTCAGAAGGAAAGAGTGGCTTCTCTGTAATTTCTGGTGACGCACCCACCCCCACGGGCGGGCTATCAGTCAACGACCGGGCTGACGAGGACTTCGGAATGGTCACATGGAGGTTTTCGATAGATTCGGGGGCATCGTCGAACGACTCCTGGGAGAAACTCAGCACAGGAACACCGTGTATAGGATCTGAAACGAGGGGACATCACACAACTTACCCCTTCGTAGTCATGGCTGTTCCGGGGCGACATCTCGAGCTCGACTCACGAGAACATACAATCAGAATATAAGCGCAAGACCCAGGAAGCAGGAAGCCTCAGGGGTCATTAGGAGAAAAATGGGAGGAAAGAAGAATGAGCCAGCGTGGAAGGAATTTGGGGATGTCAGTTTCGTAGTGATGGTAATTCGAGGGACCAGGCACGGGCGGTGATTGGTTGAAGCGGGTCCAGATTACAGTATGGGGCGACCTGTCGATCGGAACGTTGGAATGGAGAGATTGTACCTGGTGCTTACAGATATGCAGAATGCAGGATTCTTGACTGAATGACCGACTTTTCCGCTTACTCTATTGGTATTCTGCTGTTCCACTCAGCTATGTTCGATATGTTGTGGAGTATAGATCTGTCGTACGTGGGCAGTGTCACGCGCTCAAAACAACGCCAATCAACAAGAAAGCTTGATTACTCAGATATTTGTCTTCTGTACAAGACTTGTACTTTCAATAACCTTTATACATTTAGCTAGGACTTCTAAGGCTCCATCAGTGGATCAGACAGTTCTTCCTATGTGCACCTTAGCTAGGTGGAAAACCCCTATTTTTATACTTTCCTTCTGTATTCGAGAGCCTTTATATTCTGCGTGTGTGACGTGTCAAAGAGTGGACTGAAAGGAGAGCAGATGCGCCATGAATTTTGAAGCTGTTCAGAGATCGACGTATCATTCTTCGCTTCGCCTAACGTATCCCAATTACCAAAATTACCGAGCTCCAAGATTGCTTCATGTAGATCAAAGCTCTGCTTTTAGGTACCGGCTTGGTCCGTTGCTCTTCTCAATGGCATTGTTGAGTTTCAAGATAGAAATGTTTTATCGTAGAATTTTCCAAGGATATTTACAGAGTTTGCTCAAAATCCAGCCATCGGCGTTGTCGTAGTGGATCCAGCTGCTTCAATTCTGAGAGCCAGCTCAAAATTTGGTCTCGGTCCTCTGACGATAAGCTGCCTGCCACCTTGGATACCAGCACTGTACACTCAATCAGGGCCTGGTAGATATACTTGCAATCTTCAGCCCCATCAATGATCTCTTGGATATTTTCAATTTCCTGGAGGAGATAAGCAAGTCGTTCAGTCGAGGTCAGGTTTGGAGCCATGGTCCGGTCTGCAGTGTCCGGATCAAATACAGACAGCAAGTTCTGATGATAGAACCACACCGACTGGTCATAAGGATCAATCAAGGCTTGGTGGATGAGAGATAACTCTGTAATAGTGTCAGAAACGAACAAAACAGTTAGACGGCAGCTTTGTGGTACTGACCTTCGTCCAGCATCGTCTTTCGTTCGTCATCAGTCGCGCGTTGTTCGTCCAACAGCCGCTGGATCAGCTTGGTGCGGTAATGCCAAGCGGAAAAGTTTGAGAGATTGGCACCAATCATCTTCTTTGCATACTCGAATTCTTTTTGGGTCATACCCATTGCCTCCTCCGGGGTTCCGAGCTGTTTCAAGGTCTCCACGACCAAGCGACGGTATCCCCATCCATGAAAATTGCGACTATCCAGAGTCAACATCTTTCCGACCAGGAAGAATTCCTCTTGCCAGAGTTGCCGAGCTTCGGGCAATGCGAGGAGCCGCCGAGCCTCGTCGAGAAGCCAAAGTCGATAGTTCCAAATCCAGTAGCATTTGGGAAAGCTGCGCAGAAGTGGGATGAGAAACATTAGGTCGTTCTTGATAAGCTGGAGAGCTGGCTGAGTTGTGGTCTCATCAGTGCTATCTCCGGCTTCCGAGAACTGATGCCTCATGACCTGCCGCCGGTGGTTCCAGATAGTGTAGTACTCTGGATTCCGGTTCAACAGCTCGGAAATCTTCTTCAATGTGTCGGCGGTGTAATTTTGCGCGGCCATCTGGTCGGAATTAGAATGACTTAATCTCATCTGAATGCTCTTCAACAGTGGCCTACCTTTTCCGAGACATCTTGTTCTAGAGATTTGTAGTCTTCTATCTTCTGCAGCTCCTGCTGTCGCTCTTCGGGAGTCTTCTCCACGGGCTTAAATCGCCGAACGCCATGCTGCCAAGACCGTCAGCCTCGAACCCTGAAGACGCATTTTCAAACTCACGCTTGCCATGTTGATGGAATAATATTTATTGATTTTTCTAAACTGGAGAAATGGGGAAGCGCGGAGAAGTGCCATGGCGGCTGTTGTCTGCGGGGATCACGTGGGTCACCTGCCTTGGAAGGTGGAATGGTAACTGGCACACTCAACTTCCTTCGTCAACATGCTACGTTGACAACCATGTTTTACTGGATGAGGATTTACGCTACACGCTCATTTCCATGGTAGCTGTTCACTTGCTACGTTGATTCCAGACAATGATAGATTCGCAATGTCACTCCTTCGAGGATGCCTCTTCCGCAGGCAGCTATAATATGCCAATCATATCCAGGTCTCATTCCGAGTTCCATCAAGACACCGGCTCAGTCAGACGACTTCAACTTACAGATACCAAATCTCGAACTCTTAAATCACCCGCCGGCTCTGGGGAATCATTGTCCATATCAGACACAAGGCCTGTTCAAGCCACCCCAGGCTTTCAGGGAACCTTATCAGCAGATGCGGTATCCCCGGAGCGAGGCCGTAGTAGTTTCAGAAGGCCATTGAACATAGTAGCAGCACGAGCTGCTTATCCTAGTCCAATATCTCCTGATCGGTTCATTCCCAAACGCGACTTCGACGAATCTCCATCTACGCCATATCGGGTGAACAAGCACCCCCAGCAATTGTCACCTCGAGAGCGCCTTTTACGATGTCGTCTTCCCGGAGAGGATCCTTTTTTACCGACCTCTCAAACTCGAAGGTCACCAGCCCAAAGTCCAAGGCTAACCCGGCCTCGGCAAAGCGCACTTCACAGGCCTCGTTTCATCTCCAGCTTAACGTTTATGAGTCCCAATCGCCCAAATGACTTCCTCAGACAAGTCAGCTCTGGGGGAACCTGGGGGGTGGGTGGAACATCAGCAATGCTTGGAGCCTCTGTCCCAGCGACCAATGGTGCACCGAGTCTCTTAGGCAGACGCACCACTGCTCCGAATTTTGTGGCGAGATTTCTGCCTAAAAGCACCAAGGCTGACGAACAGAACAAACATGAATCAAGAATTGCACTTGCGTTGGACATTGACCCGACTACCAGACTTGTTCGTACTTGTAGAACACACATGGAAAGACCTCCCGGTCCCACATCGCCGGACTATGAGCGATTCGCGCCGTTTGTGTGGAATGACAGTTCCTGGAAGAAGGGCAACAGGGAGCATTGTAAGTTCTTGCGTGTTTATAGCCACTCCCCTACCTTTCGAGCCTAAGTCTGTGTTCGCTCCTGAGCAGCTGTTACTATTTTTTTCAGTTTGAGTGAACGGACCTCATATCTATTGACATTTAAGGACTGATTGTAGGGCTATATGATGATGCTTGCAATTCTTCTTGTGGCATCTACTGACTAGGCTTCAATAGGGCCAATGGTTCCTCCTCAAAGAGATGCTGTTCCTCCCAAGCCTTTTCGAATCCTGGATGCTCCATATATGCGAGACGACTTCTACTGTTCCACACTGGCCTATTCTTTCACGTCAGGTGTCTTGGCTGTGGGCCTGGCACAGTGTGTATACCTCTGGTCTGAAGGTTACATTGTGGACCGACCGCCATTTGGTGATTATCACCCGTCAAACTATGTGACATCACTATCTTTCTCATCGGAAAATGGCGGGCGAAGTATTCTTGCAGTTGGTCGCCAATCAGGTCAGTTATCTCTTTGGAGCGTCTCAGAGGACAAGGTTCGCTTTGAAATCAGCCACCCGAAGGGTATATCGTGCGTTTCTTTCAAGCCACGGACTTCACGAAGACCATCCGAGGGATTGCAGAACATGGAAGTAGATGCAGAATTTCTCGTTGTCGGTGACGAGATAGGCAACATTTGGTTATACTCAGTCGAATGGCCTGAGATCCAC
The DNA here is from genome assembly GCA_028829675.1 of Penicillium tannophilum. Lineage (NCBI taxonomy): Eukaryota > Fungi > Ascomycota > Eurotiomycetes > Eurotiales > Aspergillaceae > Penicillium > Penicillium tannophilum. The sequence continues at coordinate 846,741 of JAQKAK010000011.1, forward strand.
AGTCAATGGAGTTGGACTGGCTGTATGACGCTCCTGGCCAAAATTTCCGCCCATGGCCAGCAGGTATGCGGCTTGGCTTGGTCTCCTGATGATCGGTTTTTTGCTTCTGGGGGCAATGACAACGTATGCATGCTGTTCGACTTACACGAGATCCTCCTACCCCCACAAGTCGACAATTCAGCCTTTTCCACTGCATCTTCAGGTCCGCCAGGGAATTTAAGCATCCACGGGCTTCCACCTCTAACTTCTGTCACTAACCCAAGGCGTATGGCCAGCAGGCGACGAATTGTCAGCCGTCTGCTACCATCAAGGGGCCAGTCAGTATTGAGATCGACCACAGCAACTCCACTTTTCTGTTCATTGGGATGTCTCATTTCCGGTGGCACGAAAACCGTGCTAGTTCCACCCAACCGTCAGAAACACTGCCTCGTTCATGGCGCAGCAGTCAAGGCAATAGCATTTGCACCGTGGCAACCATCACTGCTTGCAACGGGAGGAGGTACCAATGATCGCGCTATTCACTTCTTCCACACCAGGACTGGGGTTTGTCTAGCGACAATAAATGTGTTTGCGCAAGTCACCAGTCTGATCTGGAGCCAAACCAGACGCGAAATTGCCGCGACATTTGGCTATTCGTCACCCGAGCATCCATTCCGGATTGCCGTCTTTGCCTGGCCCAGCTGTGCACAGGTCGCCGTTATTCCCTGGGGACCCCATGGAGCAAGCTGGGATGGCGAGGATCAAGATGTTAACTACGATTGTGGACGAGCATTGTATGCTGTCAGCTATCCGGGCAGACCGCCTCGCCCTCTGCGTGCCCTTCTGGAAGACTCTGATCTTCTCTACGCAACTTCGCCCCCACCTCCCAGCATCTCCCAGCCTCCCGCGCAGTCGAATGAGGCACGCGAAAGCAGGCAAGGGCCACGCGCGATCCGCCCGAAAGAGAAAGAAGGTGGAATGTGGTGTATGCGAACAATGGAAGAAGGATGCATCATTGTGGCATCAAGCGACCAGACCGTCAAATTTCATGAGGTATGGACTGGCCGACGCAAGAGTATCAGCTCCGCCTATGGAATACTGGGAGGAAGTGATATCCTCGAGGGTATGGAAGGCATCGAGAAGTCCGGCAGTGAAGTCATTCGCTAGGGCAGCTTATCTTCTATTCTTATCATTATATTATTATGATCGTGAAGCAGTCACACTGTCAAGCTTTTGAGTCATGATTTCTTCAGCCTGCTGTTGCGTCACACCACACTTTTTGGTGGCTTTTTATTCTATCCGATTTATCCATTAGCGCGAATAGAATGTCGATCTTTGTCGATCACTCCTCACTATTTTTCAGCTACCCAGGCAATGTAGTCAACAGATCGGAGATCCACAAAGATTTAGTAAACTCTTCGTTCCCTCTAAAATATTTTAAATTCTTGAAAATCCATCTCTTGTACACTCACCACCTCTTGCTCAAAAAGCAGCAATATGCGTCTCGCAACCATCCTCCCCATCCTCACCTCCACCCTTGCCACTGCAAGCACCTTAAATGTCACGGTTCTGGGCGCAAAAAACAATGCCTCAACACTCGAATGCTGGGCACTAGAGCCAGGCTTCACGACCTCTTCTGAGGCTGGCACATCTGGCTCTAAGAGTCTGAACCTAGGCCCCCTTGGTGGAAAGAATGCGGGTAATTCCACGTACACGATAATTCCGGCGAAATTCGACGGTGGAAGACATAACGCGCCATTAAAGCAGTGAGTTTTTCTTTCCTTTTACTCGGGGTCGTTACTGTTATCCATGTATGTGGATTGCGGTGTGTAAGGCGTTGGGGAACAGTATACCCACCCAACAAGCCAAAACACCACTTCCCACATACAATTGAGATGTCAACTCCAGTTTCCTAGGTATTTCTGAGCTAACCAGGTTCCTATACAGATGGGTTGTTTTCATGTCCGGTCTAGCAAACATCACCCTTCCCAACTCCACAACCAGCGCCTTGGTCCAGGGTGGAAAGAACGGCGCCATCCTGGCGCTGGATACTGCTGATGTCAGTAGCCTTGGACATGTTACTAAGTATCCATCCAATGAGTCGACTATTGTGTTGGAGATCCCGTTGGGCGAGGAGGGGATTCCTGGACATACCGTTTTGCATTCGGGGGCTTGTAGAGGGGCTGAACTTTTGGAGTAATTTTATGTATAGCATCATGTATACTTGTTTATGCTCCAAAGTTCGGTTGAGTATGCAAGGAGTGCTTGTTCCTATTGCCCCTACTTAAAAACCAATACATAGAAAAGCGTGGGATCCATGGATAATAACAATAAAATGCAGACAATGCATCCAATATAAAATTCTTTTAAGCCGGAAACAATAATGAACAAATAGAAACCAGAAAGCCATCTTATCTTTCCACCCAGATTCATACAGAACAACATCACATCCATCGTCTATCAACAGCCCATAATGCTAGATGTTAATTTATTTCTTCCCAAGTTTGACCTTCTTGCCGGCCTTGCTCTTCTTAGGCGCAGGTTGCTCCATATCCGACCCCTCATCCTCACTATCAGCGATGAAGTCTGCGATGGAGCCCTCGCTCACCTCGTCAGAGTCCTCATCCTCGTCTTCCTCCAAAGACTCCTCGGCATCGGAAGAGCCAGCTGACTCTTCGGCCTCAATGTCCAAAATATCCTCAGCCTCGTCCACGTCGTCTTCCTCACTGTCGTCATCCTCCTCATCCTCATCCTCATCCAGGATGCCGTTAATCATAGACTCGTCCTCGTCGAAGGCCTGCTCGCGAATTGACTTTGTCCGCGGCTTGGTTTGGCCTTCGGCCTCGCTGTCGGAATCGTCCTCATGTCCCTCAACGTAGATAACGTTATCCTCATCTTCGCTGTCCATGCCGTCACCACCGCTGTGGATGTCGCGGCGCAGATCAAGCTGTGCCTCGAGCATGTCGAGTTTGCCCTTAAGCAAAAGAAGGGATGAGAGGCTGGAAGAGCGCTGGTCCATGACCTTGTACAGGGTGGAGATGCGCTTCAGGAGGTCGGGGTGACCGGCCAGGGCACCGCCGTGAGCGACACAGACCCATTGGACCCATGCGAGGAGGTGACCGTAGCGACCGGGGCGGGATGAGAGGCGCTCGGCGAGCTTCTGGAGCAAAGTAGCAGCAAGGGAAGACTCCAGACGCTGGATTGTGGTGCGAATAATAGTGATATCTGAGGTGTGGAAGCAGGACTCAAGCATGGCGTTGTCGTTGGTCTTAAGGGACTGTGTGAGCACGGTGGCTAGTGAGACGCCTGTGGGGATCTGTTGAACGGCAGCGGTAGGCTTGCCGGGGACAAGAGTGCCCAAGTTGAGGTCATCGTCAAGCTCGGCTTCGACGTCGACCTCGTGGCCTCCGTTGGCGCGCAGGAGCTCACCGAAAGAAGGCTCAACGCCTGCCTCCTCTTCCTCCTCATCTTCTGACTCTGCGTTATCCATCTCAACATCGTCATCGGCAGGGGCCTGCTTAGAAGACTTGGTCTTCTTCTCTGTGGGCTTAACAGTGTCTTCAACGTCAGAGTCCTCGTCACCGGAGATGGAAGCAGCGTCTTCGATATCGTTCATGTCGACGTCGTCGTCGACAATCATGCCGGACTGTACGTTGGCGTTGGTCTCGTCCACCCGGGTCTCACCAGCATTCTTCACACCATTTGTTGACACGGATGCGATTGTGGAGCTAGTCTTTGTCTTTGTGACTGCCTTGACTCCGGTGAATGCGAGCTCGTCAGTGGTCTCATCGATGAGCTTGACGCGCTCGAACACAGGAATCACACCACCCTCGGCGTAAGCGACGATAATCTCGTGGCCGTGGAACAAAGTTGATACCACGGGGACACACGCATTTGAAGACTCGGATCGCACAATCTTGAGAGAGGCATTCGCCTTTTGCGTCATTTGTTTGCGGTTGGCCTTAGCACTGCCAGATTGCGAGGTTTGCGCAAACGGCTTTGTGAATAGCTCAATGGTGCCATCCTCGGTGATAGCAGCAAGAATTTGCTTCTCGGGAGTACCGTCATGCAGGGACACCGAGGACACATCCTGCTCGGCGACAAGGTTGCGGACCAACTTCTGAGTTGAGGCATCGAAAACATTAATGAAGCGGTCACCGTCGGATGCAAGGAATGCGCCAGAGCCGGCCGACTCGGTGGACGAGGAAATAACGCTGTGAATCGGGTTGCGCATGGCGGGGAACTTGACAGGCTCCTCGTCGAAGTTCTCCACATCTATTAAGAAGGGAGTCTGGGAGGCACAAATAACAGGCACGTTGGAGGGAACAGGACGGGAGAGAGCAGAGAAGACAGACGATGCAGGCAGATGAATGGTTCTGTAAAGTTAAAAAAAGCCAAGGTCAGCTTAAGCATGTCTCCACGGCTAGCAGTCTAGATCCAGAGGTTAACATACCGTACGCTCTTTCCAGTGCGCAAATCCCACTGTACAAGCTTGTTATCACCTCCAATACTCCACGCCTCCTCGGCTGGCCGCCCAGCGGTAAACTTGAAGTCCTTAATACCCTTCTCGTGCGCGCCAGTCAAGGTTCCGACAACCTTATCCTCGGAAGGCGAAAACATGCGGATATCGGAGTTGCTGGTTCCAAACGCAACGACAACATCACCCTGGTCGAGTCCATCAACGCCGTTCACATCAGACCCGCGCTTGCGCTTCTTCTTCGACTGGTCGCGGCTCTTGCCCTGACCACCGTAGTATCCCCAGTCCAGCGACGTGATTGTTTCCTTCGGTCCCAGCGCATGCTCACATTGTAGTCGACCTGTGTTGGTGTCGTGGATGCGGAGATGCTGCGCATCGAGGCCTTGGATAACCGAGGCGAACAGAGCCAATTGGTACTCGGACGGCGAGAATGCAGCTCGTAGAATCGACGACTTGGCGGATTGGGTGAGACCAGTAGCTGGCGATGCGGCCGAGCTGACCTTGGTGGTCTGGCGAGATGTCTTCTTGCCCATTTTGTTGGAGGTTTTTTTTTTTTTTGGCCTTCGTTCGGCGATCTGGTTTTCCTATTTTCTGGAAGTGGATCGGCTTTGAGATATAGAATTCCCTAGAAGACAAGGAGATACCCGAGAAAACTTTTTTCACAAACCCTGGGGAACGAGGGCTGGGGGCTCTGGTACTCTGGTGTTCTCGTAGTCGATGCGGGAAGGAAAAAAATGTTCTGTAGACTCCCGGTCCAGGCGCTAGTCCTCATGGGGTTTAGTGTGGGTGAGGTCGTTATCTAATCAGCACGGGAGGTCTTTTTAAGTTGTGGTCGAGGTTCCAACTTTGAAGAGTAATTAATTGGAGAGCACCATCGTTATCAAAAATATGCAGGTGAGTGATCTATTGGCCTGATTTGTAACTTCATTCAGAAGCGTGAGGCGTTCAATTGATGTTTCGTTTTGGAAGTAAATAATTTGTCCTACTTCTCGAGTCTCAAAGCACGCAGGAATATATATCTACTTGCAGTGGCGCTTGGGTATATTTTCAAGTAATAAAACACATACTCGAGAGACAAACTACCTACTTCGGACGATTAGTCAGGTGGTCAACACTCAATTGATCTGGATAGCTATCATTAGCAATTTATGAAACCAACTTGGCAACCTACATGGCTGTGTTTGAGATGTACCAGTATACAGGCATGGACGGACAAACGCAGTAGGATATCCTTAATGTCAATTACATGTGAAACAACCTTGAAAAGCATAAAAAAGCGCTTGAGCCTAAAAGTCCATATTGATTGTTGGAGAATCTATTGTCATAAGTTATTCAAATATTTGCTGAATAAGCTCTGTTTGTTGACAGGGTGATCAAGTGCCCCAAGGTTGCAGTTAGTACTCGCATGTCCTTGAAGTGAGTCATAGATGTATCACTCCATTTTATCTGCCGATCTCCTTATACATGTCCACTGTTTACTTCTATACTTTGTCACCTGTATGGGCCACATGTGACCGACTCTGCCTAATCTGTAAGGGCCCAGGCGCAGCCTCGCCGATTGGCTGCACAGTCAGCCGCAGACCACTTTTTATTTAATTGATCTCAAAATTCCTTTAGTGAATGGACCAAGGGGGTTTATGACAGCTAGGGGTTTTCCACTCTTGGAGTTAAGAATATACACAGTACATGTACATGAGGAACAACTGATAAAAAGAACCTTGGATGGCACGGAGTATATATCCTGTATGATTTACGGTGTATGCTCCTGGTATTTAGTACTCAGCCACGCCAAGACTGGTCACGTGAATGACGTTTGGAAGTCACCTCGTCACTGCGCTAAACTGCTTTCAGGCATAACCCTAGGGTTGGCAACACCAGGCATGAAACCCTCTCTGGTATGAACAGGAGTATCCCTCGCATGGAAAAAGAATCATAATAGAACATCAATCGCAGGGCAACCCCCTAAAACTGGTGATAATAGGTTCACACTAGTATGAGTTTCTTTCTATTCTTATCTTTCTCAGGTCGTACCCATTCACGGAGTCGATGATGAAATGAAAAATTTTCAGTACCATACTCAAAATCATCCAATCAGCATAAAGCATCCAGGGGCCGCATCAGGCCAGCGCCAATGGAAAAGGGGTGGACCCAGTTGAATCCGGCCTAGCGTGGCTGGTGGAACTCACAGGAGGAGAGAGCAAGGCGGCCGTCTGTACTTAAGGATTCTGGCATCCCCATCCGCTCGATGTTCTGCTTCCGTCCTGGACTAACTCTGCTGTTGACCGCCCGTATCCTTGGTTACCTGGTCTCTCTAAACATTAAAAAAACGCGCTCCATATTCGCGTCGACGCGTGACCCTTTTTATTAAGGCTCCCCATCCCCACCATTTTTCTTCAATTTCCTCTTTCTTTTTGGGAATTAATCTTTTGCTTGATTATTATTTGATTTGCCTTTCTGTGATCCACTTTCCTCTTTCTCTCAATTCTTTACTCACGCAATCGTGGTTCATCGGGTTTCCACTTACTTCGGTGTTCCTACACCGCCCACGTGATTACCTCACCACTTTCTTGGCGGTATAAATTCCTCACCTCCGATCGCATTCTCCACTTCTCTTATCCCCCGACTCTCTCCTTATCACTCTGCGCTTTTCCCGTCGCGTGTTTACGCCCCCCGTCTCCGCGCCATCTCTCACAACCTGCGTGTGATTGTGCGCGGAAGTGTGTATCCAGTCTTTTCGAGAAATTCGCGAACGCGTCAATCCCCAAGAACCCTGTGTCTGTGACATCACCATAGAGCTTGTATCTCGCTCTTCTGGATACTAGTCTTCATGGCGACCCCGCCACCCGAGGCTCCTCCTGTCCTTAAGGAGGAGAAGCCCCAGCTTCCTCCATCTCCTACCGGAGTCACTGCGCCTGATGTTGCGCCTACCAGGTGAGTGCTGGCTATGCATGTCCTTGGTTGCCTACCGGGCAATGTGGGCTGACCTGATCGCGGTATCTCTAGTGCGACCACAGATGTCAAGATGGCCGGTACGGATACCCCGACTGAAAACAACACACCCGTAGTCAATGGTAATGGTCACCCCCCGGCTGCATCTACAACAAACGGCACGGGGAGTGCTGCATCTCCCCCCAAATCTCCTGCGCCTGCTTCCGACGCCCCAGCTGCTCCTGCGTCTGCTCAACAGACTCCTGCTGAGCCCACCATGGCCGACCAAAAGCCATCCGAGGCAGTGACCCCGGCCGTGAACTCCGAGGATAAGGCGACTCCCAAGGAACCTGCCCCTACCCCCGCTGGCGGACCCCTAGCAGCTTCATTCGACGGAGCCAATGATATTGAAATGCAGATTGATGGCCCGTCAGATGCGCCTGCTCCACAACCTTTGAAAACCGAATTACCCCATCATCCTACCACTGAGAGCGCGACACCGTCCCTGCCACCTATTCAAACCGATTATGAGATGAAGGATACATCCAGTGCGCCCATGTCCCCGTTCAAAGCCTCGCGTGAACGCTCGGAAGATCCTGCAGAGGAACCTGCGGCCAAGCGCACCAAGGTGGCTGGCGAGAATGGAACACCTGCTGCCAAGCTCCCGGAAGGTCCCAAGCCTACTACTGAGACTTCTCGCTCTTCCCAGTCTGGCGGCGTCACTAAGTTGCAACACAAGTTCCTCACAAAGTGCATCTCAAGCTTGAAGCGTATGCATGACTCGCGTTTCTACCGGGAACCCGTGGATCCAATCAAGCTGAATATTCCGAACTATCATCATGTTATCACCAAACCCATGGATTTGGGTACCATCGAGAGGAAGCTTAAGGCCAACGTGTACTCTTCCCCAAAGGCATTCGAGGATGACTTTGCTTTGATGGTCGATAACTCTTTGCGCTTCAATGGCCCCGACCACCTGGTCACTCAAGAGGGCCAAAAGCTTAAAATCACTTTGGATAAGCAGATGGTCAACCTTCCCAGACCCGACGAGGTGGAGGAAAAGAAGCCTAAGAAGAGCTCGGAGAAGACTTCAGCTGCGCGACGAGAGCCACGTACCTCTCTTCCCAGCCAGCCCGCCAAAGCAGCCTCACCCCAGAGCGCCACCACCACCTTCGCGCTGGGTCCCGAAGGCTTACCCACTATTCGTCGCGACTCGTTCAACCCTGATGGTCGACCCAAGCGGTCCATCCACCCTCCTAAGCGGGATCTGCCGTATTCTACCAAGCCCAAGAAGAAGAAGTACCAGTGGGAGTTGCGGTTCTGCCAGGAAGTTCTCGATGAGCTCCACAAGCCCAAGTATCAACTCATTGCGATCGCTTTCTACTACCCCGTGGACCCTGTTGCTCTCAACATACCAACATACCATAACGTGATTAAGAAGCCGATGGACTTGATGACCATCCAGTCTAAGCTCAAGACCGGCCAATACGAAAATGCCAAGGAGTTCGAACAAGATATCCGCCTGATGTTCAAAAACTGTTGGCGGTTCAACCTCAAGGGCGATCCGACTTACGTGGCCGGTGAGAGCCTGTCGGAGGTTTTCGATAAGAAGTGGAAAGAATTGCCGGCGTATCTCGAGAAGCACGAGCCTCACCATGAGCAAGAAGCCGATTCCGATGAGGAGGAAAGCGACGAAGACGTGGAGGAGAGCGACAATGAGGATAATGAGAAACTCAGCCTACTGCAGAAGCAGATCGCAGAGATGTCCCGTCAAGTGGAGATGATCACCCAGAAAAAGAAGAAGACTCCCCCCGCCAAGAAGCTTGGGAAGTCTAAGTCGGGCAAGAAGGAGATCAAGAAGAGCAGCAGTACTATCGGCAAAAAGGACAAGAAGAGCAGCAGCAAGGGCTACAAGGATAAGACGCGCTTTGTGACCTATCACGAAAAGCAGATCATCTCCAACGGCATCAGTAGTCTTCCTGACAAGAAGATGCACGAGGCGCTCGGAATTATCCAGAGTAACGTCCCTGCTCTTAAGGTAAGTCACAGACCACTTTTTTCCCTCCCAGATCATCCCGACACCCGGTCGCTAACATGTATTCGTTCAGGGTACCCAAGAAGCCGAGATCGAGCTCGACATTGATGAGCTGCCAAACAACGTCCTTTTATTGCTTCTTGATTTCGTGAAGAAGAACGTGCCCCACATCATGGATGACGAGGACATTGCCCCAGTTGCCGGTTACGCGGCCCCCAAGCCGAAGAAGAACAAGCCCATGAGCAGCAATGAGCAAGAGGCTCGGATCAATACCCTTCAGAGCAATCTTTCCCGGTTCGACGGAGGTGCTCCTGTTCCCTCGGTTGAGAACAACGAGTCCAGCGAAGATGAGTCGGACGAGGATTCGGAGGAGAGCGAGGAGGAGTAAATACTCCGTGCATCCATCGTTGCTGTCTCTTGGGTGCAAGGGACATCTTGCTTGACTTGCGTTCCGAGCGTTAATCTGTTTTATCTTCCCCCCTTCTGATTCCTGCCAAAACCTTTCTGGCCCGAAGCAATTTTCAAGGGTTTGCAGTTGCTACAATTTTTTCCATGCAGCTCCCTCGTTCCTCTGGTTTCCCCATTCCAGTGAGAAAACCCCATTGTACATACCTTTTTTTTTTTTTCTATTTTTTCTTTATCTTTTCGAATATCCCTGGATCCGGCACCCACAGCCTCGACTCCGCTGGGCTTCAATCTTGAAACCTTCTTTGCCCCGGATCTATGGGATTGGGTTTGCTTGAACCGTTCTTCCTTTCACCTACCAATACCCGAGTGTACATTCTATCAAATCCCTTTGCACGACAGGGAGGATATTTGCTTCTCGACATGAGGATGGGAAAAAGCTGATCAAGCCGAAGCTAGTGAGAGCTTCTCTGTACGATAACGAAAGAAACGTGGAATGCCAAAATCGTTAATCAAAAATATCATTTTTAATGCATGATTCTTCACTGTAGAGAGATTAAGTAAAGCTTACTGCAAAGCATATTTAGTCAGATGCCATCGCGGTTAATAGGAGTACGTACTCTGTTTGGTTGTTGATATTCCATTTGGCGGTGAATCTTTCCTTTCTCCCATTCCACCATGATCCCCCCCTTGCGACCCCTCCATTCTGGAACATAACCCCAAGTTTAAACGACTATATGAGAATCTCATCAACAATTTACTGAATCCAGATGGCTCAACCCGTGCCAGCGCAGACCCAGCTCGAGAGGCTGTTGTGGAGGTTAGTTACGACTCGTGGAAACATGCGCTTAACAGTGCATAAGAGCCAAGACCTAATCATTCCCTTCAACAGGACCTGAAGCAATGTCAAATAAAACGTGCCAAGAAGAGAATCAAAGAGCGCACGCTCAGGCAGCTAGCGTTCGCGTCCGACAGCGATCTTCGTGAAGAGGTGGGTAACCCCCGCCACTTGCCCGTTGTGTCACGTACGCGTTCTAAATCTGATGATATAACTAACCCATACTTCGCTGGTACTAGTGTCATGATAACCTTGCCATAATATCCATATACCTCGATACCCCTCGCGCCGCAATTGAGCCCGACACTCCCGCCCCAGAGCCCCAAGATGTGAAGCAGGGACAGGGAAAAGACGACGCGCTCTCCCTCCTCTCCCACGACTTCGAGACCTTCTACTCACATATCCCATCCTTTATCCTCCAATTTTCCCACATTCTGTCAAGCGCAATCAGCGATCTTCGCACAATAGCGGCAATTTCCACCGATGATTCCGTAACCGTTGAACCTGAGCCAGAACCCAAACCATCACGGACCATTCCCGCCCTATCCCGCTCCTCTTCGAACCACTATTCCCGGACGCGTGCCCGAGACCGCCGTGTCAGAACCTCAATGGCTCCTGTTCCACCTCTGTCCACAGTCCTCCGGGAACGGGTCCGTGCACTACGCAGCATCCAGCTCTCCGATCTGCCCTCAGCGCGGCGTCAGATGGCCGCAACGGCTGCAGAGGTTCTCTCCGTACAGGCACAAGTGATGGAGTGGACAGTCATTCTTCTAGAGCGGGTTAAGCATGGAGCTCTGGCGCGGGCGACGAAGGCTCGAGCAGAGCATCTGGCCGTTGTGGCGCAGGGGGTGGAGGGCAAATTAGAGTGAGTATAATTTCCCCTGTGCTCTTCAAAGCATTTTATTACGTGCAAAATATGTGCTGAGAATGACATGAAAATGTAATTGCTAATTCTTATATAAACAGGGTTACCAAGCTTGAAATAGCTGCTACACTATACACACCCGAGATATTATCCGCACTTGGTCGTTACCTGCAGCACCTTCGTGAGACGAGGGCGCGGCTTGATGAGCGGAGAGAGATAGCTATCGAGGAATTGAGCCGTTATGGGAATATCGAGGGAGCGGCTTCCGAGTCTGGTAGTATTGATCGGAGTAGCACCTTCGCGGAAATTGCACGAAGATATGGGGTGCTTGCTAAGGAGGTTGAGGGGGTGAAAATGGAGATTGCTAGGCTGGGAGAGTAGATGCTTCATGAACCAGACCGGATCCTCTTGATACCCCAGCTAGTGTATTTGATCCATGTATTATATGCGCAGATCGGTCATCTAATGCACAGATAATAATTAAAGTTTCTATCGATCCAGGCACAGTATAGACCTGTTAACAACCAATCAAAACCCTCGTAGATTGATATGCATCCATCACATGACCACCCCGCCAAAATTTTGTCCCGCCACCGAGACCAATAATCATTCCTTCAACACACTCAAACCAAAGTCCAAACCTCAAACCCTTCAAAATGGCCGACGACTCACTCTCCATCTACGATGAGATCGAAATCGAAGATATGACCTTCGACCCCGCTATGCAGATCTACCATTATCCCTGTCCATGCGGCGACCGCTTCGAGATCGCCATCGACGATCTGCGCGACGGAGAGGATATCGGTGTGTGCCCGAGTTGCAGCTTGATGATCCGGGTTATCTTTGACTTGGTATGTATACGATCTTTACGCATTTGCGCCTCGTGAACTGTTCCCTTCTGGATAGATGCGCTAACATGTTTAATTTAGGCTGATCTACCTAAGCCGGATAACCAGCAGACTGATGGGGTTGCTGTGCAGGCGTGAGAACTTTCTGAATGAGAAGAGAAACTACATTTTGCGCTATACCTTGCGCAAGGCGAAGCCGGAGCGCACTGTCTATCCGGCCGGCAGGACTTGGCCGCACCCGAGTTCTTACAGCACTATGCCTGTTGAGTTGAGGCTCGGCTTGGTATGTCATGCTGTGCCTGCATCGTGCAACCCTAAAAAGAGTCCGGCGAATCTTTGGAGGGCGCTGGGACAGAATAATCTACCCCCGCCGCGCACTAGCGCTGACTTTTGGTTGTCGGGTACTCAAGCCATCTCCGACGATGGTCCCATCTGCCGGCAAAGAACATGCCAATCAGCTTTCACTTTGAGGGACCCCATGGGGATTCTTGCTCTACATTGGAACTTTCTTCTTCCAACTTGCTGATCAGATCATGCAATCCACCAAATTGATGTCAATACAATACCATGAACTAGAGCAGAGCATGATCTAATTAAATTCACTGTTAAACCCATTTAAATGCATGATCGAAAGTTCTGAATTCATTTAACACTTATAACACATAGAACTACAATATGTCCCAAGACCCCGATACTATGATATGACCTTCAGTGAGGTAAAACGCCACAGATCTAATCTTCAAGCAGCACACCATAAATATCCTTCGGCAAAGACAACGACATCTCCCCGTTCAGCAGCTCTGTCAGATTACTACCATCACGCAGGTAGATCCACTGTCCATGCGCAAACTCGCGAGTATCCTGCTTCTCATGCATGCGGTCACCCTCAAGGACCCAGTCATACCGCTTAGGGCCGGAGATGGGTGAGCTGAGCCAAATCTGTCGGTTGGGAGGTTGTTTGTTGAGGACGTAAGTTCCTATCGCAGGGATGGTGATGTTGAGGACGCCAGCCTGCAAGCAATTCATCAGTACAAGTACAAGTAAAACAAGAAAAGAATTCCGATCCAGCTAGGGGACCACAAGAACCATCCATTCAATGCAAAAAATAACCGGAAAGGACTCACACTATACTCGGCTTCAACATCCGACCCCTCCTCCTGCGACTTCTCCAACTCCGCAATCAAAACATTAAAATAATGTTCCGAGTAATCGTGATACTCCTCCGGCGTCAAAGGCGAAGGCTCATCAACGTGCAGTCCGGCACCAGCCACAGACGCAGACTGAGGGTTCGGAGCACGAGGGTTCTCGGAGTCGGGCTGGATACCCTTAGCTCTGGGAGCAGAGATGTGGAAAGGACGGGAGCTGCGGGCTAGAGCGAGAGCGGGTAGGGATTGCGGGGCTTTGAGGGGGGTAGTGCGACTGGTCAGCCGGAGTAGACGGGGTGCGCTGCGGGAGAGCATGATGGGTGGCTTTGTGAGGGTTTATGCGGTGGTTTGTAGTTGATTGAGTTGGAGCTGTTTGCGGGTGGAGAGCAATACATCATCGGCTTTTCTTGGGGTTACCGCCTTCTACTTTTGGGATGTTGGTGATCGTGGGATGAGTAATTGTTGACCACTTATTTGAACATTTAATTGGTTAATTTTGTTTAATTTCTCTTCTTTTCAGTTTATTGGTGTATTGCGATTTTTGATGTAAAATTAAATGGATTTGTGTTCTCATATAGTTGAGGTTATGCTGCCATGCTACATAACTTAGTCACATACAGTGGGAAATGTTACCACTTTTGTTGATTATTCCAAATGTCCCTTTCTTTATTATTAACGTTATTTAAATTTTAAAAATACTTGAAGGTCTAGCGTTGATTTCGACTACAGCAAGTAGCCTCGCATTGCTTACACACCAATGATGATTGCAGGAAGGATGGGGATCCGTAAAAGGTAAGTATGCCGATGTTGGCAGGCGAACTGCGGGCCTGTTCAGTCCGATCCAAGTCTCTCCTGGATGGATTTCATTCCAAGAAAGACAACTTTCGGATTTATCAAAACATTATTTGATTGACCCCAGTCACATTTGAAACAAGGGGCTCTCTACCATGGTGAAATGATAGCCTATGATAACTAAGCGCTCAAGGTATCATGTTGTTCATACAGTATTTTTAGCCTATTTACCTAATTATAACGAGTCACTAGCAGTATTGGCTCTAAAGCATGCATAGTAAAGACCAGCACCTGTTCATGACCATCGCTTAACCGCTCAAAGTGCAGATGTTGCAGGAGCTGCATTGAAACAATCATGGGCGGCTATGCAATGGGCCATTATTAGTAAAATAGGCCCCCAAAGATAGCGATCCATTCGTCCTATTTAATATGCAAAAAATCCCCCAGGTTTGAGTCCATAGTACAAGCTCACTTAGCTCAATTACTTGTTGCATATCGTTACCTCTATTATATCAAATTGACATCGTCATGGCCCAGTCCAAAAAAAGAGGGCACTCCCCGGAGGAAGAAAAAGAAAGAAAACGTCGAATGCTTTCCGACAACCAGATCAATTTTGAGGGGCCAGTCAATCCAACTAAATGGCCTCAGTGTCATTCGACTATGTTTACTGCCATCCGGAAGATTGAAGACGTTAGGTACAACAATTACGTGGAACAATTTCAATCAAATAATCCACGTAGCTTGCAAAAAGCGAGAACTATAGTCAAGGCCGATTGTCTTGTTTCTGCCGCAAAGCAGTGTCGAGTTGAAGAAACAAACGAAGAGACCTGGAGGGACAAGACAGAAAGACATCTTTTGAGCACGTTTTCGAACGCCGTGGAGTGGTAAGTCGACGATCATCAAATCTTATGCGTTCCAGATCATGGCTAATTAATACAGTCAAAAGTGCAAACTGCTACGATGGCCCTTTGAGCCTCGTTTGGGAGTGCAAGAAACACAACCAAACTTCGCTCTTTGCAACTGCATTGAGGATAATCTACATGGGGATAGGGTAAGAACACTGAACCATCATTTGTTCAAGTGTAGGGACTAACCTGATGTCATTTTCTTTAATAGCAGCCTTTTGCGGATAAGCGGAATGCAGCATATACTGACCGATCAGTTCCAGGAATGGGAGTTCGACGTCCAGATCGTGTTATTGGGTTTCGAAAGTCTCCATCTCTGGAGATTGCCCTTAAAAGACATCCAGACCTAAATTCTAGCCCAGGAAAGGATGCTAGGAATATACTGTTTCCATTTCTCGTCCTGGAAGCTAAAGCTGAGAATAACTCATGCTTTAGTTCGGTTGAGAGCCAAACCGCCCTCCCCATCAAGATTCTTGTTGATGGTCAAAAGAGTCTTCGCCAAACGGGAAAAGAAGCACCAGACACAGCATTGGTCTGGTTCATGTCATTCATTGGTGAAGAATGGAGAGTCTATGCTTGTGTGCCCGATGGAAGCGAAACGGTAAGAGGTTCAAAAACATTCAATATCAAATACTAACGTCAGAGCAGCAAATAATAGATCTCTGGCATGGATGCATTCTGCGAGATGACTGTGCATTGCAGCTATGCTTGATTGTTGACCTGATATGTGATTGGGCTTGGAATACTCTCCACAAAGACATCATTCGGCTACTTTCAGTCGAGCGAACTACTGTACCAAGCATTGTCTCTGCCTCAGAAAATGACCAAGATACTATCCCAATCCCTTCAAACATCAACACCGTCATACGAGACACCAGCGAGATATGTTTTAAATTTCGCCACCTGAAATTGCCAGAGTCGAACAGTGAGTTGACGGAACTCCTGAAGTTACCTGGCTCAGGGAGTGAAGATGTCAGTTTGAATGCCGCCAATCTACTCGAATCCTTCGGTTTAATGCGTCCACCCCTGCTCAGACAAAGATTCATTTCTCAATTGGAGATGTCGTGGACAGGCACAAGCAACAAATACCCAATGCTTCATGGTGACGATAGAATATTCGCGCACATCTCATTTCAATCATACTTTCCACCAAGCGACTATCATATTGTGCGAGAGATTTCATGCGTCACTGCAACATTTGGTGTAATTGGGATTCTGGAGCGGTTAAGTGGGAAAAAATATCCTGATACTTCTTGTCGCCCAGATATCTCGAAAGTACATGAGAATGTATCATCTTTGGCAACAGGATCAGGACAAGACTTTCTCAGAGCGGCAGTCAACAATTCACGTCTCACGCTGCATGCATTTCAAAAGGATCTCGTTCTGACGACTGAATCTGAATCCTATGAATGTGAATGGCGCCAGCCCTCGTGGCCGGATGAATATGTGTCTAACCTCTGGAATAACCTGGAAAATTTGAAACCCGGAAATCCATTGTTTCTCGCACTGCAAAAATCGAGAAAACTACGCAAAATGTCAATTGTCAATGGATGCTCGAATAAAAGCATACGAGCGTTGCGCGGGGGCAAGAGGAAGTTTTCACACGGTGGGATTATTCTCAAGACTCCCACACGCTCACTCAAGGCATCGTATCCCCGATATTGCTTGGCTGTTTTTGACGGCTGCGATCTGGATAATCGATTGGGTCTTGGTCAAAAGCTATCACGATTGATTGCAGAAGGCAAATTGCTCGAGGGGAACACATCAAAAACAATGACTTACCAAGACCGTCAGACTCTTCACAATTGGGCTACTCGTTTACAAGGAAAGACTGGGGTATCGCGATGAATGGATTTTTTTTGTTTTGTTTTTACACTCTTTATTTGATGATCTTTTGAATCGAAATTCATTGTGCTAAGCTGAACCACCCTTCAAGGCTAACACTCTTCGGAATCTTTTGATTGCCTGAAGCTTAAGACTACATTAGTCTCCTTCCTTTTCCTTGCCCCTTTTTCTCTTTTCCTGAATAAGTCTACTCAATAATTTCGCGGAGTATAGCCTACTAATCTTTTGCCGTTCTTGGACATGGATGATTTCCGTCTCTCTTTCTGCTTTTCTTTACAACAACGATCAATTATCTGTACGGAAGAAGCCACCATCGGGAGATGCTTCATGATATAAAGCAACAATATTTCACCAACACTAAAATTAGGAGCAAAAAATAGAAAAACAAAAACATACAACAGTCAGGATTCGCATGTGGTCACCCACCATACTACTAACTAACCGGCGTGTGGCTTAAGTACGGCTGAGCGGACGGGAAGCCCTGTTTTCCACACCCTATGGTCGTATGTGCTTGTTTTAGCATTGAGATATATCATATAGCGAAAAAAAGAGAGACTGGAGTGTTCAAGGAACGTCTACTTAAGTATGTCGATGCCTGCTAGTAGCATCATCCATGGATACCCGTCTTATACTAAGCTTGATAGCCGAAACTTGTCGAATCGTCAGTTACGTCGACATGGATGCTGTATACGTAGTGAGCTCAATTATGACGGCAACTAACCAGCAAATGAACCGAGCTATATTTGGCGATGTGTCACCACCGAGCATCGCCAACAGGACAGTATCATAAAGGAAATGCGAGGCAGCTGTTCAGATCTGCATCGGGCCATGACCAAAGATTATCTGAACTGATGACATCCCTACCCAGAAACGTACCATCACTGACTGTTCGTGCCAACGTAATTCAGAGCTTGCCACGGTACTAGAGACATGAAAATTGAAGTGTAAAGTGTACCGCGATCATTCCCAAAGGAATTACGTTGAAGCTTGGCATATCAATTGCCGAGGATCCCTGCCGAGAGAAGCTACATCGGATACTCCACTGCCCAAACCAGTACCAATCAGTCCACGGGTTGTTTCTTTGAGAGAAAGTCCACCAGACAATAACTTGGACAACTTGGCTATTCAGCTCTCTCAATTCCCAGTCTTGATTCTCATCCTAGAATGGTTTGTTTATGTGGTAACATTATTTCCAACCAGAGCGCCAGGAAAACATCTCAAAGCGTCTTGATCTATTATGGCGGTTCAGATTCCATGTTGTCTTTCATCTGCCATGTTGTACATGATGTAAACTTTCTTTAGGATATTATGGACTACAGTGCTTGATTGAAAGCGAGCCTGAGGAATCCTATCTATTCTTTCATGCATTGCCGCAATTTATATGGAGCTACTGGCGGACTGACTCACTATGCTGATCACTCTTTTTTTCATGTTTCTCTTTAAGGTTCTTCCCGAGATGTCTGATGTATGGTGGTCATATAAATACAAAGGGCATACAATCGTCTTCCCCCTATTCAAGGAATAATTATGCTTTTATTTATCTCATATCCAGGACTCATTCGTATTATAAGTGGAAGAGGTGTTAAGGCTCATTGAATTTCACAATCAGACGCGCCCATATTGGCAATTAACCCGTTCTTAGACCGACTAAAGAGAATGTAACTACACTAAAAATCCTATTCAACTAGGAAAATTCTGGAAGGATGGAAATATCCCAAAGTGTAATATAAGTAATAATATAAGTAAATAATAAACAAAGCTCGCTCTTAAAATAATATAACTTTCAAATAGCTCTATAGTCATTTGTTTTAAGCCTAATTATCTCTCTATAACTATTATTCCATACTTACAAGAATTACTTTTTATTACTATCAATTCAAGTATAGTAGAGTCCCTTGATTAGTATTCACGTTACATAATAGTACCTATAGATAGTACTAGGAGGCTCTATATATATAAATATTAAGTATATAAGCCACTTACGAATATATAAAGCGGTAAGCTGTTTATTTATATATGTAAACGAGCTCACATTAGACCAATAAGTAACTTAGGACTGAAAAAGTTCAGCATTAGTGTTTCTAAGTACAATCTAAGTTAACATGAATTCCGTCATTTCTGCATCTACTATGCAATGAGAATCAACGCTATGGATATAACCGTGTCCCACTAATGAAAATTTGCTTTGATCACAGCTCCTTACAATGAAAGGCTTATCACCGCCAAACAAAGAGATAATCTGGTCTCCTCTCTGTGCCGATGGAGGTGCGAGACCCATTGACCCATTTTCCGTGATAAAGAAACGCCTCCCATACGCAGCATCTTTCATTTCGGTAAAAAATGCATCCACGTCCTCTTTCATATCCTCAGCTGTATACGGACGGACCACACAATGACTAAGGGCTTCCATTATAGCGAAGAATTTGGAATCAGCCCTAAGTAGCGTCCCAGTGCCGTAGACTAGATACCAGGCGTAAAAAGGCCATGCCAATGGGCTAGACCCAGGGAGTCTGAGGTCCGCCGTGAGTGTTTCGAGAAAGGCATCGGAGGTAGTCGTGTGAAATGATTTGCGCTCAAGTTGTGTTGCAAGGGACTCCCATCCAGCAAGAACCGTGGCGAAGTACTTTTCGTCGCCTAACTTGGTGCTCGGGTCTCGCGCGAGCTCCTCGCCGATCTCCAGGATCGTGTCGAGATAATGTCCACTGGCAACCAAGTTGGACCCCTGGAACTCCCAATACGTGCTTCTTTCTGATGAGTCATCGTATGGGATGAGCTGATTCAAAGGTTGACTGATTGTTGGTTCGGACTTGGAAGTATAGTCGGGCACCCACGAAGCAAGACCTGCGACATTTCGATGAACACCCAGGTGATATAAGAGGTCTAATGACTTGTCTTTTTCAATGACAGCTTGTGTGAACCGACGATAGACTTCCGCAGTACTGATGGTGTAGTCTACCCTCATCAGCTCGCCTTCCAGCAGGCCTAAAATTGCATAAACTTTGTCTCTGGGGTCAGTTGCAAGGCATTGTCTGCTGTGTGAGAGAAGATCAGTGGCTTTGATGTGACTCCGAGTAGGGAAGGTCTGCAGATTGCGGAATAGTACTGCGCCATCTAGGTCTTCGTATTTCTCCCAAGGGTTCAAGATACCCTCCGGTGGCATTAGACCACAGTGCTTGTGCCTTTGTGCCCCAAGTGCCTGGAACGAGATGGCATGTGGTCCACAGAGCAACATCACATTTTCGTTCAGTAGGACTTCCTGGATGATCCATGTTCTGTAAAACCAAGGCCTTTCTAGCAAACGCCGAAATGCCTCTTCGCGATCTTCTTGCTCTCTTTCAGCCTCTCCATCAGATTTCTCTTCACTTTCATCACAAATCAAGCTCTCATCATTATGCCAATCGAGAGTTCCCTCCAGAGGTGAGGGTGATTGCTTCTCGTTCTCATCGATAATGCCGTCATCAATCGAGGTCACAACATAGGTAGAGTTCTCTGCGTGTTCACCAACCCAGACAAGAACCCCACTGGCCTGTCGATAGATATTGTGCATAATCTGCACCTGCTGTCCTCGCTCCTCATTATCGCTCTGATCGATGCAGATGGCATCTGCCCAGACTACACGAGGCTTGTTCTTGTAGCGCAGTCGAAACAGCGCAGACCACAAATTCTTTCCAATATTCAGCCAGCTGCCATTGACCAAGATGCGAACGCTGTCTGAAGCATCTCCCCAGACGTATGAAAGAGCCTCGTAGTCTGGCCGTTGCCGCAGGTCTACTTGGCGTAAACAGCAATGGATGGGAGCCTTGGCTACCTCGGAAGGCTGAATCTCCAGCACTCTGATGAAAGACTTACCCAGCAGAGGGTCGTATTGAAAAGGAAGAGTCACATCATCATCTGGGACATGGTAAACATGCCTGTTCACATACTGCTCTTGAACTGTCTGGATCCTTTTTGCCCTCTGCACCATAGTCGTCCAGTCAGGTCGATAACGCCGCAGCTGTTGTGCTGATTCATGCAACGGTATTTGCGGTACCGAAGGCCCGAAAATATCATCTTCCATATCCAGTGGACAACATGGGAGAGCAGACAGTAGTAATCTCAAAATGCGTATGTCATCCGGCCAAAACATACCGGGAGCCCCAGGGCTCATGTTCTCTCGATACGAGGCGATGGCGGACTGTGAGAGACCTGGACATCGAGGATCAGCTCCGTGATTCAGAACAAACTCTACTGCTTGAAGGCTCTGCATTGATATACTTTGCCGGAGCAAATTCGTCGTATCACCAGAGCCAGAACTGTCGGGAAATACTTGATTGATATCTTGACCAGATTTCGTCAAGAGGTATTCTAGAGTAGAGAAGTGACAGTCCGCCAAAATTGCACTGGCCAGCGGCCAAAAGTTCTCAATTATCGGATCGGAGATGCCATGCTGGGTGACTAGAGATTCCAGCAGGTCCTGATGCCCGTGTTGAGCTGCACTATGCTGCATCGCAGGTACGTCGATGGCCGCCCCAGTCCGAATAAGCTCTTCCACGGCCTGTAAATTGTCGCAGAGCAGTGGTACAGTCTCCAGTCTCTTGCCTTGACTTAAAAGCAGCTTCAACAAGGCGAGGGATCCACGAACTGCTGCCTCGTGTAGAAGCAGTTGCTTATCGTCGCTATCAAGTACCCCTTCGCACAACGCAAGGCCAATGTCTTCGAAATGAGCTTCGATGCGAACCTCAAAGGCTCCTTTAACACGAAATTTTCTCTTACTCAATCTTTTGCAGGCCAGACCTACCGGCGAGAGGACTGCTCTGCTACCATGGATAATATTGAGACAAGAGGTATTGCCATCATATCCGCGCGACAACAGAAACTCAATAGCCCCAGCTTGTCCTCCAGCGACTGCCGCATGCAAGGCCGAGCCAAACTGATGTGGAAAAGTACTGCTTGGGGGTCCCAGGGCCTCATGATAGACACCGACATTGAGTAGTCTCTCAGCACAGGCCAGATCGCCCTGAAAGCAGGCGACGTGTAGTAGTCTAAGCAAGATTGGATGTGTTGTGTCGCAGCGTACGCCAGCGTCCATGAGTCGTAAGATAATCGGCTTCCACGTCTCATCGATCGTCTGGTCCGACATATCGGAATTGCGGCACAGATTATCTCTTGCATAGCACATATTTAAGGCAAGCTGAAGCAGGCTCACCGGCTCCGAACCTTCTTCACCATTATCATCCGTCATCTGCGACAGCTCAGTGGAATTGTGTCGTGAGAAAATATCGGCCCCCAATTCGACAAGACAGGTAAACGTACGACCGAATCCCCTGACACAAGCGTGATAGATGGGATGATTACCGCCGGGGTCGCGAGTGTTCACTTTCGCCCCCAACTCCAAGAGCATTTGCACAGTCTTGCATAGGTCGGCCGGCTCTGATTGCCAGATCAAATCCGCTGCCTTCTCTACGCCGCCTTTCGCCTGCTTCCCCCGGATGGCATAGGATAGGCAAAGTCGGTCTTCGACTAGAAGGTCACGCGGAACGAGTGGGTGAACGAAGATCTCACGGACAAGTTCGTGGCGTTTGGCTAAGAGAGCTACTTGGAGACATCGTCGCATGTATTCTCTGGAGGCGGGGTTGTCAACCTCGGCACCATCGCCATGTTGGAGATGAACGGGAAAAGCGGTTGTCATCTTGATTGTTGATCAGGGCAAAAGGGCAAAACGCGAAGATGAGTCTTACAGCCCTCTAGATGACAAATAAAACACGATCAAAAGTAATACGCTCCGTCGTATGCCTTGCCACAGAGTGCGATTTGGCGCCGTGGAACGATATGATGCAGATGATGGGCACAGATGCTAGAGATTCAGGTACAATAGGATCAAGACAGCTTTAGAGGGTTCGTCGAGTGCATATGACGTGGATATAGGGAACTCAAAGAGGCAAGTGCGATACAACCACAGAGACACCGGGCTATTCAAAAAAAGAGAGTAAAAAGACCAGTCTCCATCGAAGTTGCCTTCGAAGTCCCCACATTAGGCATTTGAAAGCTACGAGTAATGCGAAGAAAATCTGTTGTTTGTTTACCCATTTTGGTAGCATTGTTGCATCCACGATGTGTCCTCAACATGGCGCAATCCGAAACTTATTATTGATTACCAGCTATGGCTTTTTTGCCCAATTACTTTCTTTCTTTATCTTTGCACTGAAATACATACCCTGGGTAGTATTCCTTCGGGGAGAAGATGGCAAGCCTCATTCTGTGCTCCAAACTAAGTCTCCTTCATGCAAAGCGGGACACGGCCTTGATTGCTTGATCGAGGATGATTTACTGACGAACGAATCAGAACGAATGAACCATGCGCCACCGGCAAACAGTAAGTTCTGGCAACTCTTGGCGTCTTGTTTCCGCTCTTGTGCTCCACGCCGCTTTTGCTTCCTGAGTAAATTTGAGCACGCCGCCGAACGGTCTGAGCTGATAAGTGATCATTTTGTAATCAGACTGATCACACTTTAACCCTGATCGAAGCAGCCTGGATCAGTCTATGACCATACAACATATTTAGAGCTATTCGACTGTTAATTCACGTTCAAGTTTGATTATGAGTTGCATAAACATTCTGTGTCCGCAGAACTCATACGAAACCAGAATCCACAGCATGCTGTGTATACAAAGTTGTCTACATTCTACGTGGTTTTTTCGGCCCAGTCCTCGAATTTTTTTATATAGCTGATGCTATTGTCCTTTCCAGATATCGCATTTAGTATTTCTTTTCTAGGTTCTAGGATACCATTTTCTTAAGGGGTTAAGGTATGCTAGTCCTAAGGGTGCCCTACTTAAGTCCCTAAAAGCATAGTCCTAGCCGTGGGATCTTCGCCAAGGCTATGGAACCGCGGGACCACTGGGTTGTGTATGTTGCGAGCAATCTTGATTGGTCGGGGGTCTCCTGCATAGCAATTCGCGGGAGATGCCTCTTTACGGAGCACCCCGGGCCATTGTGACTTAGAGTTCCTGCGATTATGCAGGGGCGTCGATCACTTTCCTGAATCGCCGTGTGTGCCGCAAAACCCGCTGCGGATGTTTCAGCCCGGGACAAGAGACATGAAAGCACCTGCTAGTAAATAATCGATCAGAAATTCCAAGCATGGGGTTCATTAAAGGCCTTCGCTATCAGTAATAAGTGGGCCCTGCTCCACCTTCTTCACGACCCTGAACTCACTCATGTAATCACCACAATCTTTCTCAATTATCAGCAGCCGCTTGCACGCTCGTTTGACTCAAAGGAGTACACTAGACTTGGCACCTTACGGCATCGATCTCCTCCTTCTTTCACACTGTCTTCAGGGTCGTCAGATCTCATTCTTTTCTTTTCTTTTCTATTTTTTTTTTCAAACCGAGAGAACTTGTATCTATTGCTATGAATTAATCCACGAGACGAAGTCTGATCATGAATTCTGCCCCAATTGTGTACGCTTCCAGTCGCGTGACTGATTCGTCTTGACGGAGTTCTGATGGAGCGTGATCCTTCGTTCGAATAAGACCTTTTGCATCCCAACCCACCTTTGGTATAACTCAAACTTAAACAGGACACGTGCCACTGTCTGATTGCCCAACTTGCAATCGCACCGTGCCGACTCTCGGTTGATGCGGGCCAGGCAGCCATTTTAGCTGATTTGCCCTGTTGGCAGGATTGATGCAATTGCTTTTTGTACTTTCAACCAGTATTGTAGTGTTTTATTGGATGGTGCCAGCTCGCGCGACTCTTGATCACATTTTTATTTATATTCTGTTTTGTTTTACAACCACACTTTCAAATATTCAATGGCTATGCTCGCACTAATCCGTACAGTAAATACCAAAATTCGATGTACAGTCCTGGGGGTAGCCGCCACCGCTTATCGATAGAGGGTAGAGTTTCAAAGATTCTTGAATCAAATCTCGCTTGATCTCCTCGATATCAAACAAGTGATCGGGTTTTGGTGAGGTCTAAACTTCTACTATTTACACCCTATACCTCGGAGCTCCGTCAGGCCCGTCGGGGTTCCACAGCTTAAGTTCTGCTTGGTTGCTTAAAATTGGTTGCTCCGCGCAGCACCGACGGGGTGCTCGGGATACTACCTTATTTCGATGAAGTGTCTAGAGTATGAGAAAGGCAAGTGCGGGTTGGATCCTTCATACGCCACGAAGATGGCATCTGTGTCCAGAGTGCTGCTGTGGGTGACTACACTGCCTCTTAGGTAGACGGTAACTCCGGTCACCCTTGAAAAGCTAGCATTTGTGGATGCCTCCAAGACCGTAGTTTCGGTCACCCAGATGAGCCGTACCAGCTCCACTTCAGTAGCACAAATGATTTGCTTTTCGACAGAGACATTAGTTACTATTCGGCGTAATATGTCTAGAAGATTATTCTGTGTCCCGCTCTGTTATGACTGTATCGGGCCAAAGCTCGAACAGAATGTAACAGAGTCTTGTCAATATATACCGGCATTGAATATAATGATACAAAGATCTGAGGATCAAATTTCATCTGTCAACAAGCCCATATACCAGCATGAATAAAGTGAAGTACAAGAACTTGAGAAGTTCTTCATTATGCTTTTGCTATCATCGATTTCCGTACTATTTTGATTCAGACACGAGTCTTGCGGATCCGCTTCGCCCTGGGAGGTAATTTAGTCTTTATCATTGCCTTTAAAAGCAATGATTTACTGATCAGGTCTTTTGACTGGTGAAACTTCTCCAAGATTGGTTTGGCTTCCCGAGCATAGGCGGTTCCGGCCGTGTTAGCATATCATATTAGTTAGCGCAAATAGGAAATTATTCGTAGCCAGTATACCAGATAACAGATTGTAACCTTCAAGCCATTATAGTAAACTAGCTAATGCTTGGAGACCACTAAGTAAGGAAATAGCCAGATAAGAGGATCACACCTTCCTATTCAAGCCTCACAAGACTCAAGATAGGCCAGCGTATAAGCTGGCCAAAGTATAAAAGGATTAACCAGACCCTACATCCTGTTTTCCATTTCCAAACATCAGGGATTCTAAATCAGATCTTCTATCCTCTTCTACAACTGTTTTTCAAGTTCCAGCTTCTTTCTCACAATGAAGATATCTACGGCTACTAGTTTGCTTTTGGCTGGTTCTGCGATTGCTAGTCCTCTGGCAAGTCGCGCTGCTCGACGTGCTGGAGTCTCTCGGCCAAACATGCGCGTTGGAACAGGTACCAACCAGAAAAATGATGCTGAGACGAGCACCAACTGGGCTGGCGCTGTCTTAGTTTCCTCTGGCTTCACAGAAGTCTCTGCCACTTTCACTGTGCCCAGCCCTCAGATTCCATCCGGTGGTGACCAAAGCACCAAGTACTGTGCGACAGCCTGGGTTGGAATTGACGGCGACACCTGCTCGACTTCCATTCTTCAAACCGGCGTCGATTTCTGTATTCAAGGCGGCGACATTAGCTACGATGCCTGGTATGAGTGGATTCCAGCCAATTCCATTGATTTCAGTGGTATCAGCTTCAGCTCTGGGGACTCTGTTTCCCTGAGCGTTGTTGCGAACAGCGAAACCACCGGGACTGCCACCATTACCAATAACTCCAATGGTCAGAGTGTCACCCACACGTTTACCTCAAGCGAGACTACTAGCACGCTCTGCGAGACAAATGCCGAGTGGATTGTTGAGGATTTTACCCTCATTTCCTCTGACGGCCAGCAATCGCTTGCTCCATTCGCCAATTTTGGTACTGTGACTTTTACCGATTCCTATGCTGTGCAGAATGGAAAGAAAGTTGATGCTTCTGGAGCCAACACCTTGACTCTTGTTGACGGCAATGGCAACACCCTAGCGACACCCCAAGTCGAGGGAAGCACTGTCACAGTTGCCTACGAGTGAGGTGAGTGTAGGGACTTCAGTACAGACAGAGGGGAGCGATGAAGAATAGCAGTGAATATGTCTATTTAGAGAATGCAACAGAGTTCACTGAGCATATATGTGCTATCATGAGTAAATATCGTGTTCAAGTCTCGGTCAGATACATTATAACTGTGGTAGAGAGGGGAGAATATGACGGGGAATACGAAAGCCCGTATTTACAAGGCTAAATTTTCGGATCTGCCACTATTAAATTTTCTCACCTAGTTCATTTGGATGGAGGAGGGTGATAGAAGTGGAAACTGACTGTACGGTATAAAGAAGCGAGTTTTGAGCTAAATGTATGTTTATTGCTAAGGGATCTGATTCGATTTCAGGGTATTTTCCAATATGGGTAGACACCACTTTCTTTTGTGTTTAGTTACCCGTTACTGCGTGGAGTTTGGAGCACGGACATGGCCTTGTCTCAATCGGAAGACGCGGCTTATCACCACGACGATGACTGGCTAGGTAGCATTGGGTTAATAGAACATCATCATTATCATATGCTAAGTTCGCTCATATTATATGAGGACTTCTAATCCCTAGTGCGCTTGCGGTGGACCCCTAGGAAACAGCGTAAGAGTGTGTGGAAGTAACAAAGATGTCAAAAGTCACTACAACATGTGCATATCTAGATAAATACAATTGATATCAAGTAAATATTGCTTTACTGAGAGATCAGCGTAAATAGTATTTACTTCGTATACTATCTATAAGAGTGGTACAAAACGGTTTATGGTGACTCAGCAAAACATGGGCCGTATCTAGGGCACATACACTAATATATTGCCTGCTATATTTGACCGGTTAAAATAAAGATTGTGCACTATCATAGCCTTATATGCTTTCATTCTAATGTTCATTATACAATTTCTAATCGCACTCTATACAAAGTTGGGGCCTGACCAACGTACTACCTTGAACGTGCTCTGCTATAGAGCGCTTTCCATGCACCCGAGTATAATAAGAGATGCGTGGCTGAATGGAACATGTGATTTATATATAGGCCGCCAGAGGGCACAGGACTAGGAGTCTTAAGAATGGGACAATTCCTTAATCATCCACGAGCGCAGGAATACCACTCCCAGGCATCAGAGGCATCCTTATAAACATTACACACTGAAAAGCTCATTGAAATTGTAATCTAAATCATTGAAGCACAACCCAAGCACTCAAACTTACTTGACTAGAAGGGTGGGAAAATTGTACGTGGGTAAGAAGTGGAGTTAAGGGATTTTGGAAGACTTGAAGAGAACCGATCATTGAACATTTAGATTAAAGTGTTGCCCAAGGCTTCCAACCGTTTCCGGGCTTCGACCATCAAGGCAATGTAAACGGAATGTTCTTGCTTTAAAACCCCTAGCGCTTGCAGGCAATTCGCGAGTTCGACATCTTGAGCAACACTTCTTTCGGCGACCTCGACATAATTCTGTGCACGAATGGCCATGTTGGTTCTGAGATTCTGGTCCTGCATACCTGTGACTCGTTTCAGGATTGCGCCTATCGATGCCTCGAGCTGTCGATCCCGCTCATCCAATTCTCCCTGTAAAACGATAAGGCTCAGCATCTCATCGTGGGCATTCTGAAGTTGCTCCTGAGTGAGCGTTTTCCGCTTGATCTTCTTGAGTGCCGTTTGGGTCTGTGTCTCCGCATCAAGAGAGCAAGCTCGCTGGCGCCAGTGGCAGTTGCCACATTTTCCAGTGGTATCGCGGATGCAATGGGCGAATATCCCTAAGTTGGAATTGCAACAGGTACAAGGTGCCCCCTGCGAAAACCCAACGACTTGAATGCTCACGGCCTCCACCCGTGCCTTGCTGAGATTGATCTCTTGCATGAAGCCAATCGGTGTCCAACTCTTGGCGTAGTGAGATCTCAAGATCGGTTCGTATCGAGAAGGTCTTTGAGCCAACTGCTCAAGTAGCGAAGTCTTGAATCGTTCCCCTTGGACGGCGACTTTAAATTGGTAGCGTTTGATCACAGCCGCCCAAGGCCCGGCGGGGGTCAAGGCCGCATCGTGAGCCAGGGGTGGGAAGGTCTCTGACGTGCCAATCTCACCACAAGCCTCCCAATGGCGGTTACTATTCGAATCAGTATTCAAGTCCATTCATGACAGAGTGAGTGATATTACAGCTGGGGCACACCGGTACCAGATCGATTTGGGTTCCTGCCCACGTCAGTATCTGATGTTGAGTATGTGAGAGAAATCGTGTGACTTACGCCATGTCTGACTGATTGAGAGGTAGTGCCGCGAAATCGATGGTTTTGAGAGGATCGAAGGGAGAAGAGAGTGCGAAGATGGTTGAAGAGATATTGTCGTGAGAACAGAAGAAAGACAGGCTTGTTGGAGAAAGGTGGTTGAGAGGAAAGGGAAAGAAAAGTCGCACTGGGGGGAAGAAGAACGAGTCAGAGGAAGGAAAGAATATTAACTTGTAATTCACTTGTAGATGCGACACGTGTACGTGCTATCACAACGTAGAGCATTTTGGTTTCATTCACTTCACGTCGATTTCAAGAATCGATCCTTTTGCCGAAGGTAATTGATAAACCATTCCGGCCTCTACTCCAGTCGCCAAGGATAATTGTGGGTGATTAATGCTGAATATTTGGATTTGTTAAGTTAGTAGCGCGCTTAATTTCTAACGACGAAAGTCTGAAGTGCTGCAATAACTCCGATCACCTGGCCTAAACTTTTTGTCACGCAATACCTCTACCAAGTAGTTGGAAGGGATGTCCAACCCTCCGACTACTGGGGCTTCCCTTAGTTGCCGGCCTCTATACTTGGCATCCATTGTCAAAATTTCACATTTGCTGTTCTTATAAGTGCTTTTGATCCATTTCCAGCTTAGTTGAGGGCCATTTTGCCGCTTGACTTCGCCGAAAAGCCTAGATGAGAGTACTCAAGGAAGCTAGATGATACCCGATCGGGGATCGCCCCCTAAGTAAGAAATAATAATGCTCTAAGGAATCCCATCGCGTTCTGACTTTTCTCCGTCTAGTCACCAAAGTTCCCATCCATGACGTTCTGTGAACCAAAGGATAGAGCAAAAATAAAAACAAAAAACATACAATGGTCAGGATTCGTATGTGGTTACCCACCATACTACTAAGTAACCGGCGTGTGGCTCAAATGCGCCCATCTGTCGTTTCGGTCTGCATCTTGGTTCCCAAACTTGGTACAATAATTTGTCGAACATAGCATCAAGGCCACCCATTCGTAGTATAATTGAAAATCAACCTCTCAATACCCCAAGACATGTATCGGCATCCTGTCCTTTGTTTTTCGGCTGAGAGTAACCTTTCGTTTGGCAGCAAAGCCCACAATGAAGGCGGCTATAGTGTGAGTGGAAAATTGAGGCTGGCCCATTTGACCCACTTCTACTAGTAAGGATCAGCTAACTACATTCATGCTCAGGTGGATATGTGGACCACCCAACTGTGCGACCCACATTTTATAAGCCCACTTGAATCCCCCTTCTCGTTTTATTCTTCATTCCGCCGCAATCGAACTTACTCGTACAGTGACGCTGCAAAAAAGAATCAGAGATCCGATATTTTGCCTATCACTGTACACATGTTCCGGCTCTCCACCCCCACTCCTGCATTTTCACATTTCAAACTTGAAGCAATCATCAAAAACTTTCTATTCACCATGAAAACAAAAGACTCTTCCGATCCCGCGCCAGCACCGGCTCAGCACAAAGATACCGAGAATGGCTACCCAGACTTTGACCGTATATGGGGCACCTTCATTACATATGCAAGGTACGCCCACTTTTCCATAAAGAATTTCGTTCAGATAGCTAAAGCCGCGCCATATAGCGTCACGCTGGTGACTATCGCATCTTTCACTCTGTATTACTTCACCTGTCGCAAATTCTGCGAGGCCGCTTCGTGTGAGAGTCATATTTCACGTATTTTGGCCTGCGGCACGATTTGTGCTATGGTCTCGATGGTTTGGAAATTTTATGGGGATGTTCGTGCATTCGCGACTCAATATATCAGGGAGCGGCAATGATTGTGCGAGTAATGAATATTTGAATTTGAAGTTTGGAAGTCAGCACTTCTAGCTAGAAAGTAAAGAGATAGAATAAAAAGGGAGCGCGCGTATACAATTAAGTCGACTTATCAAGCAACACAATCCTGAAGAAACCTAGTGCCAGCCCGGTATACCCCCGTGTTTACGTCCTCGGCAATCCTCGTCGTGATAGTATCTGCATTATCTCCTAGATTTATCTCACCAAGATCTTAAAACCTCCAATTTGAGTTTTAAAATTTCACATCATGGCCTTAAAACCTCCCACGATGCCAGTTCGGAATTGCAGTCGACCTTGTCAGCACGCGGAACCGCTTGGCGTAGTATGCATGTCTCAGTATGGCGACCCTTAGAAGGCGGGCAGCTACATAAGTTCAAGTACGGCTAAGCGGACGGGAAGCCCGGTTTTCCACACCCTATGGTCGTATGTGCTTGCTTTATCATTGGAATATAATATATAGTGCGTGAAAGAAATCATTGAATATGGAAGAGGTTTGGTGTAGTGTCTATGCGGCCATGGTTCGGACGTGATGGCCCGACTTCGTCGTTATAATTGCTCTAACCAGTGTCCAATTAAGCCTTCTTCTTAATAAGAACACCCTGAATCCTAGGCAACAAACTGAAAGGTTCCTCAGGTTCTTCAATCTCTTGTGGATTTTCCCACTCTCCACTGTCCAGAATATCCCCCAAGACATTCCGAGTCAAATTGCATCCGACAAATTTGCTCCAGGTAGGATTCCAACAAACTAAGGTTTTTTCATGTTAGCCAGTCTGCACATCTGGCCGGCTTCTCGGACTAAAGGCGAAAACCTAGAGTCCGCTCAGAAATGAGGAAAAGTTGGTGGAGACAAACATACCTTGCGCTACATTCGTCAAACGGTCTCTACTCGATCCGTGCTCCCAGAATATGAACTTGCCCCCAGGTTTGAGCAGTTTCCACACCTCCTTCATCACGTTCTTTGGATCCTTTACTGCACACAGCACCTGGATGCATAAAACGGAATCTAAACTCCCTTCCGTGATTCCTTTTTCTCTCAGAACATCGCTATCCTCAACGCCACAAGCTATAAAATCATACTTCTCTCGCAGGTCATGCTTCTCTAACTTGGCATTTATGGCGTCTTCAAAGTGGGGGTTAGGTTCGACGCCATAGATATGTTTGATAGTAGAGCTGTCAAAACGATGGATTTGATTGCCTGGTCCAGGGCCCAAATCGAGAACAATGCCGCTAGCGGCTCGTACGAGCGAGGGAACAATTGTTGTGTCTTCGTAGGCGATGAAATTGCCAGCTACGAATGAAGGTCAGTCTACCATTCACACAAGATAAGTCAGGGAGGATCAAGTGGGGTAATATAGCTCACAGGTTAGAGTGAGCAATTTTGCCGAAGCGGCATCTCGAACCTGTCGCGGGCGACCAAGTGCTGCAAGGCCGTCTCGATGAATTGCTTGTTTCAAGGCTTCCCAATGCACTGTAAGACAGGTGAGATTAGTGGATTTGTGGAAGTTGGGGGCGGGGATCACCAAGACCCACGGCAAACAGATAACCATATCAGACCCCATGGACGGAGAATGGAAGCAAGACGGCCAGGCTTGGGGGGCATGGTTACTGTGGCAGGCCTGTTGTGAACGGCCTGGAACGGTTTCAAAAAAAAAAAAAAAAAACTGAAAAGGGAAGGAGGCGGGTCGTCGAATGAAATGGGAACGAAATATGTTTTGGGGAGAAACAATAAGCTGGACTTTGGTGGGCGAGTGCGAGTCAACGGAGTGTTATAGTAAAAACGCTCGAGCCTCCTCTCTAATCGACGCGCTCCATTGCGTATACTTTCGGCCGACCCCCGCACCATACGTTACAGGAGCCCTAAACCCTATCAGACAGGAACAGCATTGTCAAACTACTTCAACTTAGAGCTAAAATAGTACTGGATATAAAAGCGACGCCTATAGACTCGACATTCTCCGATGATCTGCTAACAGCAGTTTATGGCACCATCCCACCTATTATAGGTTGAGCCTAATGAATGACCCCAACGCCAACAATAACTGACTGGTATTTGGTATTTTCTTACGAAGCATAATACACCTATGTATAGGATGAATAAGATTCTAGGATTCTAACTAGGAGAGTTATTTAGATAAAGAAATGTCACCTGACTAGACTGACTAGGGGGGTTACATCGCGGTATCTTCCGCTATGACACTTGGATTCACCCTTTCCGATAGGAAAGGAAACGCCAATATCTCTCGCTTTCCCCTGCGCATTGGACCCTTTTTTTTTTTTTTTTTTTTTCTTTTCTGTTTTTGGGGCAGGGATAGCGCCATAGTTCTCTGCATCGAGGAACTCCATGTGTGAGTATGTACATGTGTAAGTTCATAAGCA
This sequence comes from Penicillium tannophilum, assembly GCA_028829675.1. Taxonomy (NCBI): domain Eukaryota; kingdom Fungi; phylum Ascomycota; class Eurotiomycetes; order Eurotiales; family Aspergillaceae; genus Penicillium; species Penicillium tannophilum. Next base: position 880,103 of record JAQKAK010000011.1, read on the forward strand.
GCTGTATGAATGGGTAAAATTAGAATATGAGTCGGGACGGGAAATCTACTCAATCTCTGTGCCCAATTTTCACCGTGAGGTTCCACATCCTGCTATATTGATGAGACCTGGGCAAGGAGTAAGGAAAAGACTAGGAGAAAAGTGAAAGAAGACTTGGCAGAGAAGTAACAAAAATTTTGGAGAATTGTGCACTATAATTTGTTTTGGACGTACTGGTGAATGCCTGATATCTCAGTCCAACAGGGCCTTTTGTAATCTAGTAGTTTAGCTGGTAAAAATGCCAAATTTTAAGGCTAAAGTAAGCCTTAATCAAAGTTCAAGTGAGCACTCCCCGTAGATGTTCCAGCGCTTCTCTCTCCAAGTCTTTTCACTCCCCAACGTAATATTGCCCCGTCTTTCCTTCCCTTCGTCTCCTCTAGTTGGGCAGCACCACGTGCTGGCACCCTCTTTATAATCCATGACTTGACACATCGTGTCCTCCAATATACGCGTTCAGAGAATTCTTAATTTGTATCTTAGTACACCAAAAGTCCAAAGACCACAACCAGCCCACTCAAAAAGATCAATCGTTCCGGGAACAACAACGTAGCCACTGAGCACGTGGCGGCCTCTAATTTCAGCAAATATCAGCAAAGGTTTCAAAATCCAAGTTACGTGACAAGGGCCACATACCACCTCGTGCCCATAGACACATATTAACCCAATTAACACCGTTATCCCACTCGAGTGTAGCGTTGTAAGTCGGATTGCAGTGACTATGAATACAAGCCTCTCTTTCATTCTCGATTTTGATTGTGAATGAGGCAGTCTCACATAGACACTTCACATGAGACCTCTTTGTACTAGATGACCCTGTAGAATAATTCCACACTTGGCGGTATTGAAGAGCTCATCGTAGAATTACTCCCCAAAACACGGCAGCATGCAACTTTGGTACCCCTCTACCCAAGCATCATAAGAGCACGGTGTGTATGCAATCACGCCCGAAGCCCACCAGAGCGCAAGAAAGGAATATGTTTGACCACATGCAGGAAGAAGCATGATTCAGAGCCGAATGGCGGAGTGTAGAAACGAATCTTTGAGGTTTTCGTAAAATATGCAAAGGTAGCTTTGTTTGGCAAAAAGCAAATAAACGAGTTCCTTCTTCCTTCATCGGACATGACTTTCTTTCCCTAACTACATTAGGTAAGGCGTCTCAGGCGTCAACAAAATTTTCTGCTAGACCTGAGTACTAGTCAAGTCTCCATATATTGTACTGCTCTATACTACTATGGACTAGTGATACTGTAGCCGATCTTAAAATGCATCCACCTGACTGTACTTAGCCTACTGCTAAGGTTTTTAACAGCTTAGCCTCCCTGAATTGGTCAATTTCAGCCACATATAATGCCGAAGGTGTCGGTGGCCAATAAGACGCGTTGATAGAGACTGGCGGGGGCTTTAGTTTTCTGTTCATCAAGGACCTTTTTTTCTCTCTTTTTTTCCTTTCTTTTTTTCCCGCGCAGATAGACCCTTAACCAGGGTCTGGTCCCTAGGGGTTCAGGGGTTCAGGAGTTCAGGGGTTCAGGAGTTCAGGGGTTCAGGAGTTCAGGGTCAATAGCAGATTCAGCTAAGAACTTAACACCACTTAAATGATCGACAATCGCTGACATGCATATATAATTTTCGAACCATTCTTACAACACTCTACTTGATAGAACGCTAGCTTTGCCTTTCAAACCTCTTCCAAGTAATTTGAGTAAGCCCTGCCTGTGCCCAACAACGGAACAGGTGGACCCCGGTCGTAGCGCTAACTACCAGTAGTTCGTAAACCAAGCCAAAAATAATCTCGCCGGCCTTAGTCCGTGACTGCATTAAACCTAACACGGGGTACTTTACGAAACCCAAACTTCGGAGCATATTCAAACTCGGGTTTCCGGTGGGAATTGCTTCTTCCGGAGCCAAGCCTTCCCATTCATCGCCTGGTTTAACACCAACGGGCCGAATTCCCCACCAGCAGCTATGCCGAGCCCATCCACCGTAAAAATGAGATTTTCACTGTCAACTGAATATCAAAACCTGCAGGCTACTTTTGAGCCACCTGTGCGTATGATTGCATAAGAGCACTCCAGTAGTTTACATTCTCGCCAAATGTGGGAATGATGTCTCTCACCTTGGCCTTTTAATTTCTGAGACTTCGCCGAGGCTGATATGGTGGATTGACTTTAATCAGCTAGCGTAGTCACTAGTGAGTAACGACTGCCTGTCAAGTTTCCATAGGCTCTCTTGGAGCTCTTCTTCATAGTAAGTCATGATACCACATAGGCAGTGATATATAATGCAAACGTTTTTATCCTGGTCTAACTCATTCATTTTTTCGTTCATCCTTCTTTTTTCTTCTTCGTCCACATTTGTCTTCCATGTTCATGATCTCTTTCATGCACTTTATCACATATTATGATTGTAAAGCAAGTACATACGACCATAGGGTGTGGAGAACAGGGCTTCCCGTCCGCTCAGCCGTACTTAAGCCACACGCCGGTTAGTTAGTAGTATGGTGGGTGACCACATGCGAATCCTGACTGTTGTATGTTTTTGTTTCTGTTTTTGCTGTATCTCTTCGTTCACGGCATGTAATGTGTGCATAGGAGCTTTCCAAGGTTGGTGGCGGGAAAAGTCAGAACGGGAAGGGAATTCCTACTCAGAAGGACAACCCGATCCACTCTGAATGTCAAAGTCTAGAAACACAGTTAAGATACACAATCACGCTAGGATTTATATACGGGGTCAGGGTGTACGGAGTATAGGGGCTGGATGATAATTACGCCTACCACGCTATGCGTGGCACAAAAGCAGAGACTTTGGAAGGTGAACGTACCGCGCGAGTTCCAAGAAAGCGAATTATTTTCTTTTTGGTTCGTCGGCTATGGAATTGCCCAAGCATGATTCTCCTGGTCACCGACACCGACAACGGAAGTGTGAAAGACGGGGGCGACGAACACGAGAGAAGAAAAACAGGCCGAAGTTCAACAAAAGACTGCAGGTGGGGCCCTCTCGGGTCTGTTCCAAAGATCAGCCTCTTATCCTTCTCTCACAGCACTCCGCAGGATCATTGCATTTTCACAATTCACCATTCACATCATGGACGACTTCGCACTGAAGAAAGCGTTCAAGAAACGAACATACAATGCTGAGCAATGCACTCAGGCCATTCGTGGCCTTGGAATTCCCCAATCACTGGGTTCCCCGGCATCCCGTGCTTGTGTTGCACGCGGAATACGCTACCATCCTGGATTTGCAACTGAACTCCAATGCAAACATGATCATGATCGATTCTTTACCCGGGCCATAAATGCTCGACGCATCATGAGCAATGAAATTCCCGATCTGCAGAATGCTCGCGAGATTCCGTATTGCATCTGGTATCCGGAAACTGCCAATGAAGCTACGTACCGAGCCCTAGTACTTCAATATCCCTCTCTTAAATACCATGTTGGCAGAGCGTGTGCTGTAGCAGGTTATACCGATTTGTATCGGGAGCTGGATCTGCTTCCTGAGGCCCATATCGCCGAGGAGGCTCGCGACAATGGCAGCACTGTTATATTCGAGATGATCATGGCGAGTCCGGTTAGGTATCGAGTAATGAACGACTACACTCGCACCGTCAGTTTGGAGAATCCTCCTGTGGGTGGTCTCAACGGAGATACCGCCGTCCGGTCCTTTCTAGAAAGAAAGCAGAAACATAGCGGTCTCGCCAACCGTCCGGGATTGAAGGATTTATTATGGAATATCACCGAAGATATGAACGTGGATGAGTTTGACTCGGAGCAACCACCTACCCAGGATGTGTCGGAATTTCTTTATACACCCCTACCATTCGATTTACCAAACATCGATAAAGACCTTCTTATTCTAATGGCTGCCTGGAATGGCGATGTGGATCGATACAGCCGATTGCGCCGCCATGTCATGATTGATAAAGAGTTCGCATGTGTGATCCGCGGAATCTGCCACCATACGTTCTTCGCTAAGTGGTGGTCATTACAAGCCCCATTGGAAGACAAGAAGAAAGACAAGCGTCTACAACGTGCGATCACTGCACGCTTTATCATGAGCAACGACTTATCGCGCATTCCTTTAAGACCGGCCTCCGAAATTCCCCCACCCCCTCAACCTCACCGGGAGCCTCACGACAATGCGTTCTCTCAAGAATTTCCATCCTGTATTTGGTACCCCAATCTTGCCGAACCAGAGACCTATCGCGAACTCGCCTACCGGGAGCCTCGTATGGCATTAACGGTAGCACGTGCCTGCATTATTGCGAATTACCAGGCTGTCTATCAAACTCTCGATTTCTTCCCAACACGTGCTCTCATCCGTGAAGCCGAACAACAGCCTAGCACCTTTTATACAAACGATCTCAAACGTCGGGCCGAGCTACTTGGTGGAATTATCGACACTGCCGAAGGCAGCAACTGGGAAGAGCACTCAATGGTGGAAAATATGAGACTGTTCAATACAAAGCTGAGCGAGGTGACTACAGCCGATGACATAGACATGTTTCCCGCTGGAATTTTCAATGGAGAAGAGGCACCCGACGTAGGCACTATCCTGCTGAACGTGTGCGCCCCTAGTAGTGTCAAATCTGGACATACAGCCACCCCGCTGAGTGAGGTTTACACGGCGGCGGGGGCGCCGCTGGACATGCCATTGGGCATTGATGCAGATTTGCCAGGTCGTGGATACCTTGGAACAGCTCTTATCTACAATAATAGGCCCTGGGTTTCTCACTCGCCTGACGAGGAAAAGGATTCCGAATGATCCTTTCTCCCTTCACATTCAACAGTATGTATCTAATATAACCAATTCGCTTTTTGCCTTTTTCATGTATATTTTGTATGCATTAATGTCAATCTAATCCTAAAGCCAGAACGACTTTCAGGGCATGTCAGTGCCTTAGGCAAGTTCAGATTATTCCGGTGCGACGTAAGGTGTTTAGGGTACTTAGGTGGATGGACTGAGGAGTCGGACAACAAGGGAACTTCCCGAACAAATTAATTAAAAAAGTAATAAGATAAAAACATACAACAGCATGGATTCGTATGTGGTCACCCACCATACTACTGACTGACCGGCGTGTGGCTTTAAGAGCGTTGATCGCGACTAGCGCGATCGTTCGGTTTGCATACAGGACCCACCACGGCAACGACTGGACTTTCATTTCATCGTGCTTCCACCTGGTTTCTGAGCTCCCACATCCCGTGGTCCCAAACCTCCAATCGAAATGTATATTCCGCTTGACGAGAGCCATTTTTGGCCCGGGGGAATTCCCTCCTCGCTTAGGCTCCAGCCCGAGCCTGAATTGTCGACGGAGCAGATTAAGCAGGATTCTAAGGCATGGCTCCTTTTTGTTTCTGTGATTCTCTCTTCATTGCTTTAATTCTTAGAAGTGCGAGACTGACAGGATAGGAAAATTGGGTTACGGCCGAGGCAGTCGGCATTACTGGGGATTCTTCGCATTATAATCTTCGCCAACGCAGAGAGCTGATAGTCAAATGGGCTGAGGCTAAGCAATCTTTCCGAGATGTAAGTTTCTATTGATTGTTTAATCCCCAAACCCATCTGGCGAAGTCGCTTTTGTCTTTGCTATCTTCTGCCTTCTTCTCCCTGCTTTTCTTTACTTCTCTGTATAATGTGCTAGTAGCTTTGCTCTGGCCCTGAAAATGCAAGAGAAATGAATATGGGGAGAGGTGACCAGAAGTAGTAGAAAACAAAGAAGATAGAGACTTTGGAACAAGATCCACACACTTAACGGTCTTATTATCATTTGCTTATCTTTCACATAAAGTCTTATCATGATCGGGCTCCCACACCTGATCCCAGATATCGGAGTCCTGTTTACCCTATCCAAACGGTACTGGACTCCCAGACCGTCGAACCTAAGATCATCCCTTCTTATGGTGTCATTGTTCTCCCCGAAGTAGACCAAAGCCACCCTGTCAATTATGTTCACTGGATGAAAACGCTACTTTTGTTCAATCGGTTCGATGGCTCTCATCAAAATATTCTACGAGGAAGTGATCCCCCCCATCACCTTGTTATGGCTTGGGACTCCGTGGGCAGTCAATCGGCTACACCGCCAGTGGACAAGAATGATGCAGCAAGGTGGACTTTTCTGGAAAATGCAAACTTTGACGGCATTTGCATGACACGACAAGGTATGGTTCTCATCATTGAACGCGGATACTTCTTCATGCTGGATCAAAGCAATCTCGATGAGGGGACCATATCTATCGTTGAATTTGGGCCAAATGGCGGAATTCGGAACGAGCTACGACATCGGCCTTACTTTATGAGTGGGCTGCTGGTTGAGCTATTTGACCACACTCCTTTAGAGGATTTGCTTGAAGAAGGGTGGGATATAGGCGTACGATCGGCATCATGGCGACAGTAAGTTATACACTCTTCACAAATCGATGCAACTTTGTGCGATCGCTGCCTATCTTATCCCTCCACAATTTTACCTTCAAAAATAAAGACTAACTCTTCTAGGCTTGATATCAATGCTCCTGTGCTGGAAATGCTGGAGACTGCAAAAGCAGAAGCTGGTTCTGCCTTTAGATCACCTCACCTAGCAGAGGAAGTGGAGCATTATGCTCCCGGATATCTTTCTTTAGAAGCACAGGGTCGTGAAGCAGAGTATGACATCGCACGTCTGACTGAGCTGTGCTTTGCGGAGCTCTGAATATTACCGAACAATCAAATCATGACTGTTGGTAGATAAGATAAAATCAAACCTAATGAGCAAGCGGGATCATTTGTATCAAAATACATGAGTAGGTACATGAGTGGGTACCACCAGGCACTCGCGAACTGTAGAATGTTTATGGCTTTTACTTTTGACAACTGTTTCAAGCAACGCTCTATTCGGGCTTACTCAAAAAAGGGCATGATGGTGATTTTATGCTAATGGTAACGCGGCATATCCATCACCCATAAAGACTCGGAGAGCTTTGAGACCGTCGATGATGACTTGATGCTCATTGACATAACCCACCCGAACGAAGCCCTTGAAATCAACTCCGCCTCCAAAGCACAGGCTTCCAGGCACAAACATTACTCCAGTATTCTGCTGCAGACGCTTGCAAAACTCCACATCATTAACAGGCCTTCCACCTTTGTCAGAAAATTTGATAAAAGCGGTCGTGCCCGCTTGAGGACGAGTCCATTGGCAGGCCCACTTGAACTCCTTGACAAAGTCGTCCAGAGCTGCAAGGTTTCGCCGAGCCAAATCGATGTTGCGTGCCAGAAGATTATGCACAGTCGGGCTATCGAGAGCAAACGTGGCAATTTGGTCATCAACCTGACTTACCGAGATCACAGTGTAATCCCTGGTAGACGCACAGGCTTCAATGATTTCAGGGCTCAACGATGTGATCCAACCAAGTCGGATACCAGCCAGGCTGAAAGCCTTGGACATGGAACCAGTGACGATAGTCTTCTCGTAACCAAATGAGAGTACAGATGGTGGATCTTGGCTGTCTGCCTCCAAAGAATGAAATAGAGGCCGATACACCTCATCACTGTGAAGGATGATACCATGCTCTCGTGCGATATCCACGATTCCTCGCAGATTTGCGCGGGTCAAAACTGCTCCAGTAGGATTTTGGGGGTTGCTAATAGGCGTCAGTGTCTATTCAATCTAATGATAATTTGAGTTTCCCATACTTGATAACGATGTACTTGGTGTTTGGACGAATCAAAGATCTCAATTCTTCAAGATCCAGTCGCCATCCTTCATCTTCCCTGGACCTCCATAGGCTGACCTCGGCTCCAAATGACTTTGGAACGGAGTATAGCTGCTGATAGGTTGGATAATGACAGATAACGTGGTCTCCTGGGCCGACATTCGTATAGAGAGCCAAGAAGTTCGCCTGGATTGCCCCGTTCGTGATCAGGACTTGATCTGCGGGTAATTGAGTCGATGATTCGCTACAGTACAGCCGCGCAACGTTGGTGCGTAGAGCTGTCGATCCACGGATTGCTCCATAGACCTGCTTCTTCGAGAAATCCAAGACCTTATCCTTCTGATCTGATTTCCCCGAGAGAGCAAGAAGGTCGGTCAGGGAGATTGACGCGCAGCAGGTCTCGGCTAGATTGAATTTGGCATCATTTTCATAGTCATCCATCCACTACCACATCTGTTAGCGTGGAAGAAAGCGATTTTATTAGAAAGCCTTACCCGCTCAACGGCGAATTCGTCGATTTTGACCATGTTGAAGATGGATTGCAAAACGGTCACAAAGGCAGAGATCGGTGAAAAGATTCTTGGGAACGATTAATAGGAAACGGGGTTCTTGTATTGTGAATTAGTTGATAAGACGAGTCGGTCCAAGACGCTGATTGGTCGAATCGCATACATCTCCTAATCGGGACGACCCCGCTAAACCCTTCATCATACTTCCTGTCGGCGTACGGCTATTTAGGGGTATCCACCTGCCCAAAGATCCTTATTTCCATTCTTTGCACCAGTGATGCCTTCGAAATCTTTAATAAATTTTGCCAGCGGGGTCCCCGCCACAAGTCTTTTGCCAGCCGACCGTTTGAAAGAGGCAGCAAATTCGGTACTTTCGAACCCATCAGTATGGCAGCCGGGAATGATCTATGGACCCGATGAAGGTCATTTGCCCTTCCGAGTGAATATTGCCAAGTGGTTGACTGGATTTTACGAATCCGTTCAACCGATAAGTGCAGATCGAATTTGCATTACAGGCGGCGCCAGTCAAAACTTGGCCAGTATCTTGCAGGTTTTCACCGATCCCATCAAGACAAGAAAGATCTGGATCATTGAACCAGCCTACTTCCTCGCTTTTCGAATCTTCAAAGACGCTGGATTTGACGGCAAGTTGCATGGTATTCCCGAGGACGCGGAGGGTGTTGATATTGCCTGTCTAGAACAGGCACTAGCAGCAGAACTGAAAGAATTCAAGGCTTCTGTACCCATTCAAGGATGTGTGCAGCCAATCAAAGCCGCATGCGCCTATCGAAAGGTATATTCGCATGTTATTTATTGTGTCCCGACATTCGCCAATCCGTCCGGAAGCATCATGTCTCGCTCTCGACGAGAATCTCTACTTCGTCTGGCTCGGAAATACGATGCTTTAATTATCAGTGACGATGTGTATGACTTTTTACATTGGATTTCGGATCCAGGAATCCAAGTGCAATCTAGACCAACCACGGCTATCTTGCCACGAATGGTCGACCTTGAGAGGACCTTGGACGGAGGACCACAGGATGACTTCGGAAATGCTGTCAGCAACGGCAGTTTTAGCAAGATTGTTGGCCCAGGCTGCCGTGTTGGGTGGGCAGAGGGTACCGAGAAATTCATCCATGGCCTTTCTCAGAGGTGAGACGCGAATTTCCCATATCGGATTTTGTTTTGTCCACTGCACAGAGACAAAATCCCCACTTTTCCATGCTAATAGAATCAAAGTGGATCAACTCGTTCCGGTGGAGCCCCATCACAACTCATGTCAACTTTCATTAACGAGCTCATGATCGGCGACTCCTTGAAGGATCACATGGCTTCAACGCTTTTAGCATACAGACGCCGTTACTTTACAATGCTTTCGGCAATAGAGGAATACCTGCTTCCCCTAGGTGTTTCTTTCGGCACTGTTCCAATCTCTAGTCCCACAGCAGGTGGAATATTCTTTTGGCTCAAACTCCCTTCACCGCTGACGGCAATGAAGGTGGCCAACTGTGCAGAAAGAGAGGAAAACGCCATTTTCGGATGTGGGTCCTCATTTAGCCTTCCAGAGGGGAATATTAGTTGTAATGATTTTGAGGATATGGTAAGGTTGTGCTTTTCCAGTGTTGAAGAGGAGAGCTTGTTAAATGGAGTTGTCAGACTGAGTCTTGTTTTGAAGAAGCTGCTGGGATACGAGGGACGAGTCTAATTCGTGATATATTGTTCAGTCGAGCGATTTAGCCCATGGCCCTAAGCTCTTTCAGGATAGATAACCGATCTGACGAATCAAAGGCGGCAGCTCATAGAATAGAGGGTACGGAACAGCTGCCACCATGACTCACCCAGACCAAAGCCCGCATGCCAAGGGCCTGTGGATGAGTTCAAGGCTGATTCAATCATCATCGTTGGGCTGGTGAATGAGTCTGACGTGAGATGTAATCGAGAATGAATCTTCAGCTTAGTCATATAGCGATTGTCATCTTCCAAGGATTGATTAGTTATGCAGCAAATATTATGTAAGCTGAGAGTTGAGCTTATTGGTTTTCCAAATATCCACGATCACCGCCTCGACAACGACCTCCTTCGCGTTATTGCCCCGATGGTTCGTTACGATTGACGCTTGATGACTATTTATTCTCCTGTATGCATGTGGTCACGTGATTGCCATCTAAAAGCACATTCTTCCAATGGTACCAATCGATGTCTAGCGGCGATCGGTTACAGAGGAGACGAGATGGCTGTACAGAATGTCGCAGGAAAAAAGTCAAAGTATGTTCAATCTTCTCCGAATTAACAAGGCATCCTGCTAACCTGATCTCAAGTGCGACTTGGGTAAGCCCATATGTTCACGCTGCAGAAGATATCCGAAAGGGTGCATATACAAGCTGGGTATAATCAGCCAGAGACCAGACAAGAACAGCCCCGAAAGTCACAATATTGCCCAATATTCCCAAGACAACATTCACTTATCCGTGGATGGATCTATTGTCCCTTTGCAGGCCGCTATAATGAATGCCGGGAATGTGACCCACCAGCCGCTCATGTATTTGTCGCCATATTTGTCAACCACGGAATCTCGATTCTTTATGCACGTTTTTCGAACCGAAACAGCTACCAGACTGTTCCCGGCGGCTCCACCGATATTTCTCGAAAGAATGATTACTGGCGCTCTAGAAAAACCTCATCTTCTTTATGCACTGCTGGCAGCAGCCTGCAGTCACCACAGTCGTCTCGTCCAGCAAGAAACGCACCAAAAGTCGATGGTAGCTGGTCTGAAATATACCAATCTAGCTATCTCGAATTTGCGTTCCGCTCTCGCAGATGAGAATGAGATGCTGCAACCGGAAACTGTTACTACGGCAATGACACTGTGCACAAACGATGTCTGTAACGGAAATATGGATATATGGAACGTCCATCTTGATGGTGTCATTCGATTACTTACTGCATTCATGGAGCACCAGAAGGAAACATCTCAAGTTGATCCTTATGCCCAATGTTTGGTGAAGTGGTGCATAACTATGGATGTTCTGGCGGGGTTTTCGGGACTTCGCACGGTTCAAAGTGGGCTATTGGCCCAAGTCTCAAATCAATCTGTTGATGAGATCGATGATATTTGTGGCTATTCCTTAGAGTTAGCACCATTTCTTGCACAGTTGCCGCAATTAGCGAAGCGTCAGGAACAATTGTCAACGACTTCAGAGGCAGAGATACTTGAGGCCAAGATTTCTCGTCTCATTGGTGCGACTGTCTCCGAAGCAAAGCTAGACAGCATGGGAGATCTGGCTATAGAGCTTCATTATACCCACCTTGCCTTTGTGCACTCCGCTTTACTATATCTCCACCGCCGAGTCCAGAACCTTTCGCGGAACCACGTCAAGGTCAGAAAGGATGTCACAAGTATCATCGACTCCATCCAACGGATAGGGTCCTTCTCCTCGGCAAACATTCTAATTCTGTGGCCAATATTCACCGCCGGTTGCGAGACTGAGATCATGAGCGAACGCCAATATATCCAAAATCGGATGAACAATATGCAGTGCTTTGGAATGGGCAATTATACACGAGCTCGGAATTACTTGTTCATTTTCTGGGCTTCTGAAACCTCCTTGCCCTGGGATGTATACTTTTCGCACCTAGGAAAAGAGGTGGTGTTATTTTGAATATAATTTTTGTCGAATGGTTTATTCAAGACCAAGAATTTCCAAGGTTGTAGATAGACAGACCAAGGGGCATTCAAGTACTTTGTCTAAATTCGATACATAAGATCTGAATATCAAGCAGCGATTGAAAATGGCCACCATGAATTGATAGAATAGACTTAAATTTGATCAACACAGGGAGGTTGGATTTGTGGCCGATCACCAACACCCTGATGTTGCGCTGAGAAGAGCACGCAAGGTGCTAGTGTTTATTTAAAACATGAATTCCTGGGATATTGCGACCGTGAAAGAGATTAACAAGAAGCGAGCCATTGATATGCTCATTAACGTGGCCCTGATGCCAACAGAAGGTCATGTGATGCCTTGTTCTGGTCCTGAGGTCGAAATTGCCTAATTTTCTTTTAAACTTCCTGGCACTGTCTTCATCGCCGCCTCTACGCAGTCTTATATGCCAAACTGTGATGAAAAGAAACTTGAGTTCTAAGGCCAAGAACGACAGCCACAACCAGCCGTTCGACCTACGCTTCTTTGGGTTTTGCTTTACCCACGCTTAGACGTACAAGAGTTTGAGCCTGGAGGGTGGGATTGTTAACAGAGTTTGAAGATTGATAATTGGGTAAATTTCGCTTAACGCGAATCTAAATTCATGTTTGCATAACTCATTCAGTCGTTTCATCACCCCCAAAGCAAGAGTAGTTCCACACTTCAAGTCAAAAAATAAATAACTCGATAGAAAGACGCGTATAAAAGCCCGTCCTGCGCTCTTACACTAGGTTGCTAATCGCATTTCGGACACTTTAGAGCACTACCTATACTGCCCATGCCCGGGCAATTCTACCACCCCGGTATGCTTGCTACTATCTAGCTCCATCATTGGAGGTCCTCTGGTTTTCATAGGTACATTTTGTTGAGTAGCGGTGTATGGGGGTGCCTGCTCATATACAATGGCAATACTGGGCTCAGTGGCTTGTCTTGCTTTGCTTCGGTGGCGTAAGAAGTACCAAAAAAGCCCGACAATGATGACAACAGCAGCGAAACTACCGACGACAACACCCGCAATCGCGCCAGTATTGGCCGTAATCGAAGAACCTTTGTTGCTTAAAGCCGTTGACGCGGGCGATGTTGATGCTGCGGCCTTTGTTGTGCTTGCGGTAGTCAAGACAGGCGTTATGGCCCTCGATGATGCAGATGGTGTTGGAGTTGCTGTCGGAGTTGCTAAAAAGTAAATCGTGCCGCCATTAGTACATTGCATATAAATTGTTGGGAGATAAGGTGCAGAATAGCGTAGTACGTACTGGAGCCGGAAGACGAGATAGCAAGTAAGCTTGCCCCTGCCCCCAGAGCTGATATATCATCTGTGCAGCCGACGAAGCCAGTCTTCAACTCGAATGCTGAAAGCCCCTCGGCACAACAAAAGTATCCATTTGCCTTGTAGAGATTCGCGGTACTGTTCGCGCAATGTGGATCATCTATGAAATAGTCCAAACAATTCGCATTTGAGTCACAGCAGATCACGTTTGATTGTCCTGATGGACAAAATGTGCCAGCCGGGCAGCATGCGTGATATGGATGCCATGTTTGGCCACAATCAACTTCTGTACTCGCACAGGTGCCGTTATTACGAATTGAATAGCCGATATTATCTGAAGACGATGACATTTGAGCCGCAGATGTAGCAACTGACCATACGAGATGCGTGTTTTGAATGCAAGGATAGCGACAGACAGCTAGAAGAGATAAAGACGGTGTGAATAATCCGACTTAGATTCGGACCTAGTTCTTGGATGTGCTCCTGTATAGCAAGATTTTGCGAAATTTCTTGGGATATTAAGGGGCGGCTGCTCGAACAAATTTCCAGGGCCATGCGCCTCTTTTTAGAAGTCGTTGATTTGGTCTTCGGGCAGCCGCCATAACCATGCTACTTGGTGACCATATCTCCTACTAGCGCGACGGAAAATACAGGGGTCCCAAGCCTCCGGGCGGCAAGCAAAAATACCCATGTCGCTGGCTGTAAATTCTGTCTCAGTCCTTTGGCCCAGTCTGGGGGAAAGCGCATAATTTGGCTACACTTGGCGAGGGACAGCTGGTTCGAGCTGCGAATTCCCGATTTTTCTGTAGACTTGACTCCGCTATGCCAGGTAAGCGATATATGAATAGCCAGAGAAAGGGTGTTGTAAGCGGAATGCCGAGCCCCGCCTACCGATGCTATCTAACGGGTGTCCCGAGATCGTTCTTACCCCAACAATAATGGGGCTGAAATGAATCAGGTTCATTACCAAATTCTGAAACTAGACCTTGCTTGAATCTTGATTTGTATAGGTTCGTTTCAGCCCTGTGCATCCGCCATATCGCTCGGACGACCTAAAATTACCCAATTCGACGCCAGACGCACCTTAGGCGCTAACAAAAAGGGGGCAATTGGAGGAACACAGATGTTGCCATGACCTAATGCCGATCGATCGAAAAAAAAGAAAATGGGCCGTCTGAGCTTGATTACCCAGGCCAATGATAATCACGGTCCCCCTTCTCGGTTAGAACACCTTATCTCAGAGGGGCTCTTTATGGCCCCATAACCCTTTCGGTCCGCATCACTGTGGGTCAACACCCGTGAACGTCAAGCCACAGAACTTGAGCGCTTAGAGGTGTCTCCTTTTTGATTAAAGCGCAAGTGCCTGGATTTGACTACTTTCGCGATGTATAATACGTCTGATATGTGACCAACATCCCACAGGAATAAATCAAACTTTTTACTTTCCTCCAAATCACGAAATTCTTATCATTCCTTTCTATCGAAATTGCTGAGAAGCTAAGCTCAGGAACTAAACCATTTACCCAAAGAGTTTCCGCCGCCATGTTTCTGCCACACGTCGCAGCTGCAAAACATCACAAAGAAAGGCCAGAAACAGATTATGAGCGCTCGCTCAGGAGGCAGAACGAACACGAACTAGCTAAGCACCCTCAATATGGCCCTCTTGATGATCAAGAGGATTTCCAAGAAGGTCGGCAATCAACGGGCGTCCTTTATCGGCCATTATCTGGTGTCCCTTACGGGGAATACATTACCTCGCGAGAGGGAATCTCCTCATTAAATCCTTGGAGTGGGGCCTGGCTCGTGATAGGGATCCTGCTTTTCATGGTTCTCATTTTGCGTGTAAAGGCAATGAACAAAAGGGCAAGCGTTTTAAGCGGGGTTGTTCCTTCAACAGACAAGGTGGGACTAGCTCTTAAGACTCTCCCAACACTGCCAAATAACTGACCGTCGTGGGTGGATAGAAGCGCGTTGAGGACCCCTGAGTTCCAGACTCCCTCCGATCGTGAAAATCGGCTTTCCTTTCAAGAACCATTCATTTTGAATCATTTGTTGCGTTTACAGCCCTTGTTCTATTTTGTATAACATGGAAGGAATATCATGACAGTAAAGGTTGTAGCGATAAACATGCTGGCACTTGAAAAAAAAATCAAAAATATACATAGTCAAGAAAATATCTCCTTCGCCAGTTTGAATGATTTTCAATTCTTGCACCGCATCGGTATTGCAGTCGTTCACATCCTTATCTAGCATAGGCCACAGAACCAATAGACATAATTGACCAGTATTTAGTGCCCCACCCTCGCCTTATCGCAATTCACGTGTGGTATTTTATCATTGGTCCAGATCATGCCAACGACGTCGTATCTATATTAACCTACAAGGGTCTACCCCTGTGACGTTGAACTGAAATTGCCTCATTGGACCAATTGTGAACCTCGCTCAGTGGTCCAAGCTCAACCACGACGTGTAACGGCCTGTTCCTGTTCGCCCGCGATTTATCGCGTGTTTTGCACACCACCATGGCTTTTCGGATCATGACGGACCGGGAATTTCATGTAGGCTTTGACAGTTGAACATCAATAATAAGTTTTACTAAGAGAACACAATATTTTCATTATGCCCAGCATCATGTGGTCGAAGAATAGATTTACGTTCCAGTCACCCGCGGGCATATAAAACGAACTGTGAGGGATTCGGAAGCTCGGAGATGTCGCTATAGGAGACAAGAACAAAGAGTGGAGGCGCTTGCGGTCAGATTGTATGAAGGGCGGATTTCGAAAACCAGAATCGAAAGTTTTGCAGTACTAATAGAGCATCTTGGGGTAGCCAAATTGAACCATCCTTTGTACGACCGAAAGAGAAAATGATGGGTTCATGACGGCTAGAACCACGCGGAGTAAGTCCATTTCTTAGCACCTCCAGGGTGCCTTGGCTTACTCGCAGTGATAGTCTAGACCTGTATGGCGACGGGAACTGAGTGGCGATTGATGACATTATGAATTTAGCTCATGAAGAGCCGCAAAGTGTGATCGAGTCGCTGGGAGTATTTGGCGCGGATGATGTAGGGTAGAGAATAAGCAATGATACTGCTGCGGAAAGGGTCAAAGAAGCATTTCACTTCTCAATAAAAAATTTTCCTTCTGCATTTTCAGAGCCATGGGGATGCCGTCTTCGTTTGAGTGAGGAGGGTGGAGGACTCAGGAGCCCCCATTAATGGTGTAAGTCGGGCGCTGGGAATGCCAGTTTGATGGCCGTCCGCCAGCAGTTGTGCAGCTGCAGGGACGTAGTAGGGTGAGGGGAAGCAGAGTAGTGAGAGGTGGCGAGGGAAGAATTTCGTTGGTAACGGATTTGTGGGAAGTATTGTATTTATGAAGAGGAATGGCCCAAAAAAAGTATAAGAGCATTTAGAGTATAGACTACTGCTGACCAAAGGGATATTTCGCGAAGACATGCTTTCTCTTTCGGGAATCGCTTTAAGTTAGCATGAGTGCCGAAATCCCATTAGATGAAAACCTCCATCATGATGATGGTGACAACAAAAACAGATCAAGGCGTACAAAGCTATGGACTTGGAGATCAACAAAAGTACGAAAGAGCCCAATACATTTCATGCGTGATGAACAAGCAAAAACTCTAATTAGGCACACTAAGCCCGATTTGGCCACCAGATCGGTCCACCAAACTGCCGCTGGGAACGCCCACCGCCCTTGTGCGAACTGTTAACCCTTTTGGGCATGCTCTTTTGAACAAGACATTCAACCCGATCCCTGATTAGTTCGATCTCAACTTGGATTTGGCCCCTTGCAGCACGGGGCTGGTTTCAAGGCTGAAAAGCATCAAAAAGAAATCTCTCTTAGTACGACTTTGACAGTGAAGGACCTTGAAAGGTAAAACTACTTCCAAATTGAGAGAAGCGGCTCTCGAATGACAACGAATTAATCTTTTGAATTAGCGTCATGACAGGGCTGTAGTCACCTACTCCGGATCGCCTTTGAGGCTCGCTGGCCTTGATCCACGATGTTTTTCCGAATATGGCAAGTCATTCGAGGACACAACTCTAATACGCCAAGGGACCGAACGTCACTTCGAAGCTTACCATAGAGTAATACGATGATCTAGATTACGAGTGCATCAACTTGCTCAGTCTCGGGCAAATCCTGGAGTAGTAGTATTGACGTAGGATACGGGAATGGACCCCAACTAAGGAATGTAGTATTCATCTTTATTTCCCAGGCAGCAGGGCTAAGCTTATACTCATCAAGGCTTTGCGTATAAGTATAAATACCCGCCAAATCTTTGATAATTGAATGGATTTCAACAACTCATACTCACACAATGATTTTTCTGACCGCCCTTGCAGGTGAGACTGAAGCTCTGGTCATACATTATAACTGCTAAATCGTATCAGCTTCCCTTGCTGCTGTCGCAGCGACAGCTAGTGATGTTTCAATTAACAGCAGCGATCATGCAAAAAGCTATGCACCGTACTACGTTGACTGCCCCCCAAACATACAGCTTGTTCGTCAGCCTCGCCAAATTTCTCAAGCCGAGTCTGAGTGGACTCATGGCCGTAAAGCAATCGTTGCCGATTCACTCAGTGCATATTTAGCTCGGTTGAATCTGTCAAAGTTTAACCTGACAGACTATACGCAAAGAATTCAGCAAGATCCTGACTATAATGTGCCAGTGATTGCATGGGCCACCAGTGGTGGTGGCTGGCGCTCGGCATACACCGGCATCGGTGGCCTCCAAGCCATCGATGAGCGGACTCCAGGTTCCAAAGAGGCCAAGGTTGGCGGCCTCTTTCAAAGCTTGACTTATATGGCGGGGCTTTCCGGTGGATCCTGGCCTACTGCCTCTACGGCATTCAGTGGTTACGCCCCAATCCACGAACATGTCAAGGAGTGGCATGTAGATATCAATCGGTTTGACGCGTCCAACTTCACGGAGTATGCTGCCCCCGTCACTGCATATCTTGAAACGATAGCCGAAAAAGTTGAAGTTGGGTTCAATGTGTCTACTGCGGATTTTCTCGGTCGCGGCTTTGCTTATCAATTTGTCCCTGGAGTCAATCGCACGTGGTCGTCTATTTCCGAACAACCGGGGTTTAAGAGTTTCTCAGGACCAATGCCAATGCTCATCTGCAGCAGCATCAACAAGAGCTCAGAGGTTCTGGATGGCCTTTACTCTCCTTCATCATCTTCCCCATTGGTGAGTGACGTCAGTGTTGTGAGGTTGCCTTCGATGTGTTTGACTTTGAATAGTTTGAATGGAATCCCTTCGAATTTGGGTCCTGGGACTTTGGTTTTGTGCCTATGGAATACATTGGCACAATTCCCAATGAAAATAACACCGCTGAGAGATGCGTGAAGAATCTCGATCAAGCTAGGTTCGTGGCATGAATTACGAGAGATTTACTCAAAGCTAATACATGTTTCAAGCTTTGTGATGGGCTCCGCAGCGAGTGCATGGAACAGCTGGTGGTTAGGAGCCACTACGAACGGGACCCTTGGGCAGTTTACAAAACGTCATGACCTTGAAAAACGAGATTCTGATAGCTTTTTTACCGGAATATCGTCGCTGTCTTATCTGAATAACTATTTCCAGAAGGCTTATGGCTACACGCTAGCACAAATCAGCAATCCGTCAATCCCCAATCCTTTCAACAAAGAGGAGAACATCACCTTTGCCGACGGCTCCGAAGTAGGGCAATCAGTACCACTCTGGCCTCTTATTCAACCGGAGCGAAAGGTCGACTTCATGTAAGCCATTACAATGCCCTTCCCCTCTTTGCATTCTTTCTCACTTACCATCACTTAGCATGGCCTGGGATGACGACGCCGACTCTGCCCCATACAACTGGAACAACGGCACCAACATCTGGGATACTTACAACCGTGCTAAGGAAAACGGTCTTCCCTTCCCAGAAGTGCCACCAGTCTCGGAGATGCTAGCACGCAACTACACATTGAAACCTGTTTTATTCGGCTGCGACACGAATCTCACAACGACTCGCGACGCTACCTCTCCAATTGTCGCTTATTTTGCCAATTCACCCTACAGCTGGTACAGCAACTACTCCTGGGCAACTGGAAATATGTCATACACGGAGTTTGATGGTATCTTGGAGAACAGCTTCAACCTGCTGACTCAGGGAAATGGAACTCTAAGCAAATCCTGGGTAGATTGTCTCGGCTGTGCGGCAATCGATCGGAGCTTGCAGCGTATGAATATTAAGAGGCCTCAAGCTTGTGAAGAATGCTTCCAGGAGCACTGCTGGGATGGCAGCATCACTGAAGGTATCTCAGATGACTTTGTGCTGGACCCTACTCTGGCTTTGAATCAAAGTCTTAGCTATGCTGAGTGGAGTGAGATGCATCCTGATAACTGAGGCGATCATGTCGACGATGTCTCGTATTACTAGTCTTTGAGCAGATGATAATGAAATTCCAAATAAACGCTGCACTCATTCAATGTTCCCATAGCATTCCCAAGGAACATATATGCCCTGGCCATAAATACCCCCAAGAGTGGTGATTGTGAGGCACCACTCTTGTGAGGTCCTAGTAACCCGAAGATGCAGTGGGTCTTCGCTCAAACAAGTTTGGATACTTGAAAATAGCCAACCATAATGCCAGCGCATTAGACTATAAAAGGATGACATCATGACTTATTAGATGGGTTGACAAGTCCCTAAGTGGTTCACACTCTTCAATACTTCTAGGTATACGGGAAGCAAAAGTGGAGGGAGGATCCCGTAGAGTTCCTGCACCAGTTGGCTTTTTTTCTTCAATTACTATACAACGGGGAAGGTGTAGAGAAAGGCATTGTATTAAATTATTAAATATTACATTGTATTCATTGTATATACAGTCATTCCCGCTTGAGCTACGAATCAACAGCTCTAGTTAACAACCTTCGGGTCTTGGCAGAGCAAATCTTCATGGTCCATGTCGCTCGCATCCTTGGCAACCGCAGCCTTGGGGCAGCACCGGGGTGTGGCAGTAGGGTTAATTTGACGGCAGTTCTCCGTAAAGTCTGCGGTAGTATCTGTACTGGTAGCTATTTTTTCGATGCAAGTCAGCAAGAGTTGGTCCCTATTGAGTATTTTTGTGGCGGCTGGGGGGATCTTACCCTTTAAGCAGACGACAGCAGAATAGCCTGTGTCAGGCCGGTTCGTATAGTAACAGCACGCAGCAGTAGGCTCGAAAGGGTTGCCATAGGTGGGGCAGACACCTGTAGAGTAGCCACGCTCGGCGAGGGAAGCAGGCTGGGCCAGGACAACGCCAGCGGAGGCGGCAAGAAGAAGAATAGAAGCCTTCATTTTGAAAGTTATGATTGCTATTGGAAAGGGTATTGTTCCAAACAGCAGGAGCGAGCTCAGGATATTTATACCTAAGATCGATCTGATGGGTTCGCTATGGGTCATACCCCTTCCCAAATATTGATTACTGTCAGCAGGGAATCGACTATCTAGTTGATCCATTCCCCATTCAAACTACGAGTCAGCAAATACTTTCCCCAGCTTTGTGAAATTCTGGAACCATTATGTAAAATACCCCATATCTTACGCTAAACAACTCCGATCTACAGATGAGGTGGCACAACACGAGATTGTGGGTGGGTCATAATGGGGCAGATCAGGTACATAACTCGGCGATCGCGAGTTCAGCCGCACCCAAGGAACTTTCGGAGCCCCGCCACTATACAACTAATCAGGAAAGGAAGGCACGTATCAGAGTACTAGTGGAATGATCTCGCGATTGGCCTATTACTGTTACCTAATACTTGGTCAGGGGTGTTGAGGTTTGAAAATGGGTGCCTGTTCAGCTAAATCACTAAATTCATAGTTAACTAGTCATATGGCTTACATACTTAATATAGCATTTTACGATCTCAAAGTAGAAGCATCCTGCATCAGTGATATGCATGGCCTTGTCGAGTACCACATATGCGGGTTACAGTGCTATTGGCGATAGTTTCTCATAGTCTAAACTATCTGCGGAATGGCGGTGGGGCATAAGTACACTCGGCTCCTAGTTCGTAGACTTGGACAAAAGTGCTAATCGAAGATCTGGAAGAAAAATGGAATACAAATATCCTACATAAAGATCTCTTTTATTGTGAATCAAATCGCCACCAGGCGTTATTCATCCTTGGCTTGTTATTGCGTACTTTTGTTTAGCTCCGATCATAGGAATTCTCGGATCTCGGCACCTCTCGAGATCCGAAAGTCAATTCCTTTTAGATCTCTAGTGTGTGCCGATCAGGCGACCTGAATTGGTTCTCAGCTCTCACCGTATCTATTGCGCATTCATCCTTCTCAATCCCGGTCGCGCGATGTTAAGGCAACGCTCACCTTTTATTTATTGCACTATCCGACTTTTTCCCGGCCAGTCTAGCACATACGACCATGGGATATGGAGAACAGGGTTTCCCGTCCGCTCAGCCGTACTTGAGCCACATTCGTCGGTGGTTTAATAATGAAGTGGACTCCCATGATGCAATGACTATTGAATACATGAACCAGAAATACATAGGTCCCGGCTGGTTTTGGAATTAAACTTTGTCACGAGCTATGAGCAAGCATTTCTGTTCGCAAAATCAAGGCAGTTTTCCTTGGCGAATCAAAGCGGCTACTATTCTTTACGATAAGTGATTAATTTGTGGAAGCACGATAAGTTTGAGTCTACAAAACAGGACCAGAAGATCAATATAATACGGCCCGTCCGTATCCATCCTCGGCTGGTTCCACGATCCGCACATAGAGGTAGTGATTTGAATGTTCCTTACTTTTCTTCGCGCATTATATTCGCTGTTAGTATCCTGATTGCGCCGTAACAAAGAAAAAAAGAAGACTAGATCAGAGTGCTGATAGCCACAACGTATCTGTTTTTTTCAGCTGTAGCCAATCAGGTGGTAAAAAGGCGCTTGGAAGAGAGCTAGAGAAACGGCAATTTTAGCGAGATGCATACGTCAACGATTGAGGGTTGTGCAGGACATTCAAGTGAAGAATATAGGGCTTCAGGGTGCTAAGGTGAAGGGGCCCGCAGGAACCGAAGAGTATGGCGGCAAGAGCACTCACCATTCCACGACCTAGCAAAAAAGAAAAACAAAAACATACAACAGTCAGGATTCGCATGTGGTCACCCACCATACTACTAACTAACCGGCGTGTGGCTTAAGTACGGCTGAGCGGACGGGAAGCCCTGTTCTCCACACCCTATGGTCGTATGTACTTGATGTACCAGATGTATCAATCATGAAGTCTAAGTAGTCTAGAAAAATGAAATGTGCTAACAGGCTGTAAAGCGCGAGTGGCAGTGCGGATCATCGCCGGCCGTATCATTAGCGTTTCGTACTTCTCAAACGACCAGCTATGGTAACATATAAAGAAGTAAGAAGTAAGGCATGATACTTTATTGCTTGAATCTCCAAGAGATGAATTTTTATCAACACTTAGAAAGAACAAGCGCGACGAATTATTATGGTACCAGCAGGCTGATCCCAACTTTAATAGCATGGTAAACTCACGAACTAAAAAAACATTAGAAAACCATGAGAATAGGCATATCTCATGTACAGCAAAAACTTCACGTTGAAGAATAGAAGACCCATCTCAAAACCGAAACCCGATATCAGAGACTTCACTGTTGCAAATTATTGACTAATTTGCGCATACTCTTCTTCACATGCGACATCACAAAACTCCCCAGTTCTTTGTGCATTTTTGGCTTCTCGTCTTCATCCAGATCCTCATACAGGTCTTCAAGCGCGCTTGATTTAGAAGCGATTTCTAGGTAGAGAGAGCGTTCCTCTTCTTTACCACCAATACACACAAGAAAACTTCCCAACTTGAGGAGCATGGAGTTCAATATCAAACGGCACATACGGCCATTGCCGTCGATGAAAGGGTGGACATTGACGAAGATGTGCGTGTACTTTGAGGCGATTGCGATGGGGTCAATTGTGCCTTTTTTAAGGGCTTTCTTGAGGTCGGACTCGAGTTCACGGATCATATCCTTCATTTTGTATGGCACAAGACCATGGTGAGGAAATGAGTGGAAGCCGGCGGAGACTTCATCGGTACGATAGACACCACTGTATTCTTGCCATGGTGTGGTGTCGGCGTCAACTTTATAAGTTAGGATCCTGTGAGTCTGAAGAATGATCTCTTCGCTGAGATCTTTGTCGCGGATGCAAAGTTGATGAATCATGTATGAGGCAGCCTTGGCGTGTTGGACGATTTCGCGACGACTGCGAAGGACTGCACTTGGATTTGCGGGGAGATTCTTGCGTAGGAGATTCTTTTTCAGCTGCAAAAATTCCTCTTCAGTTTCTCCAATGTCTTCTGGTACTTCTTCGCCGCGAAAGATGGCCATGCAGAGCTTGAGGGTAATTTCCGCGCTGTTTCCCGCACGCTCAATCATGTTTGAGCCATAGACCATACCAGCAAGGCAATCTAGGATATGGGCTTCGAAGGCATTCTGTTGGCCAGGTGAGAGTTTCTTTTGAAGGACAGTCGAGAGTTGATCTCCGAATGTGACAATCTCTGGGAAGACAGTGTCAGGGTCGAAATCATCAGCGCCGATTTTGTAGTCGTAAGCTTCATCCATCGCAATGGTAAACTGAGCTTGAACGCCATGTAGGCTGCGAATAGAAACAGTCCCGCGGCCAATGCGAAAGGTTGACTTCATGTGTAGGCGTAGGGACTTAGCAAGGTTGTGTGAAGAAGAAGAGGAAGGCTCGATGTTGAGTTCTGAGAAGACGTTGGAGAGACTTGCGCGCTTGTGCTTGGCCTGCTTTGCTGGAGAAGGCATTCTGGTTGTCGGCAAGGTGCAAATTTCTCGAAGTGAAATAAGACGGGTTCACTGAAGAAGAATGGAGCAGAGGGGAGACTTGTGAGGAAGGAAGTATATCTACGGATGGTCCACCGTATTGAGGTTCCGAAATAGGCTTAGTACCCTCAAAGCAACCCAGGAAGAACCACGCGAATTACGTAGTGTTGAGCACCAACCCAAGGGTAGGCGCATATTTGAAATCCGTAAGTAGTTATACTAGCAAGTACATTACCAGGTACCCATTTGCTCATAAATATACTCACAGGTGATAAGTAGAGGTTAATTCACTTGAAGTCGAGAGTCGATTAAATTGAACCTGAAGTAACTCATGCCAAAGTCTTGCTTCACCAGTGTTGTGATACATCGTGCCTTGTTGAATTGAATCAAGTATTGTGGGATGTTATTCATTACCAGAAAACCCTAGTATAGTGATACTCGAATTATAACCACAGCTTAATATCACCGTGGGTAGGGAGGTGTCTACCTGGTGAAGTTATGAAGACACAGTATTATCAGTCTGGAAATTATGGATATTGAAGATAAAAATTCCATCTATATGCAATACCCCCCATGCGCAATAATGCTTCCATGGAATTCCCGACAACCAGTGCATAATATGCATCTGACTTGGTTACAATGTCCGGGTACGTGCTGGTAGTACAATCCTAGTCCCACCATTTCTGAAGACTGCTTCTTAGATTGCAACTAAATCTGAATGCTGACAAAATGCCCTCCCCATACCCCATTCTGCTTCGAGAAAAACGGCTCTAATGCTCACAAAGGCAACGAAATTCTTAGCATGCGTGCCGCTTCATTATCAACAGACTTGCGATCAGTTACTGGGTGTAACCTAGGGTCAGAGTACGCCTTACGATCATCTTTACCTGGGAATTCCAGAGTAAGGCTAAGCGCAATGAGTTAAAAAAAATGAGAGCGTAGGAAATACCGAAGTACAGCGCAGGGGCCTTCTGCCGTGTTATTTGCATAGGCTGCGTTGGTAGCCCCATCGTGTTCGTCATACTTCGAGGCCGAGGCTAACGGACAGGCCCCGAGCAATGGGCAGCCCTACTGTATAATGCCTAATACATTTAATACATTACGGGTTACGCGAACGGATTTCCTTATAAATTCTAGAAGTGCGCGCCAAGAATAAGGTTGCCACTAATCTACAACATGCGACCGACCTAGTCCGAAAGAAGACTACCACGATCGTAGAGAAATTTTAGTTCCCTGCCAAGTAACCTAACAACTTGAGGAACCATAAACCGTTCTCTTGAGGAGAGTGGTTACCCTATGAAGGCTCCTACTCAGGCCACCATGAACGCCATCGGTCATTTTCGCTACGGTTCCCAAGTCGCCGAGACTAATGATTCCTTATCCATGTACCTATAGGAGCTGCAGGACCGAGACATCCACACCAATCACAATACGAACCTTTGTACAAAGATATTCAAAGGTTGCGATCGTGTGGGAAGGAAAACCCAGGACAAAATAGCAGCGGGAAAGCGAATTTTCCATGCTTCTGCGGCCCTTCGTGATCGCCGTACGGATTACAGTCGGAGTACAACGGAGATGATCAGGTACACTGAGTAGTGACCCCCACCACCGTAGGGTTAAAGAGCCCTAAGCCCAGGCCCAGCGAATGGGGACAGATGGGGCACCGTTTGCCGGCGTCGCAGTCCGGTGAGGCTTATTCCACCTGGCGGGGAGGGACGCGAAAGCAAAAACCAGAGGAAATGCTGGTGTTTCAGGTGATGGGGCTCAGAAGCAAGGAGAGTTGGCGCTAAGGGGGTTCTAGAAGCAAGGTTTCTGGGATGAAACATGGCGATCGGGGCTATCAGGCGGGATCGTTTGGAGCGGGGGATACCGCTCACTGCCGGCATTGTTCCGACGCGTTCATTTCGGCAGTTTTGCGATGTGTCAGATTTTGAGCAATGAAGGAGAACAGAGAATATTGGCATTGTGTGAGTCTCTAACGTACACAAATTGAGTCTCACAACAAACAGGGGTATAATTTCCAGTTTCTTTTGTTTTTTTCTGTGTAGTTTCATTTCCAGAAACCCATGTGGCACGGGTGTCCTATCAGGGCGGTTGCCCTGACGTGGATCCATGGATGGCGTAGTCAGCGCCACCGGATCTCCAATCCTGTCGAGTGCCTACGCAACCTTGTCCACGGTACATCAAATAACGTCCCCACTTTTCTGTGCTTCCCACAAATGGAGCTAATTAAACATGTGAGCTGTCCTTTGGCAGAATTCTCCAATTCCGAGCTCTCCATTGCCCCCTTTGAGCTCATCCTGACGTGTCTAATATATCACCGGCGCTAGAGAGCAAAGCCATAGACGCAGAGAAAGAACCACCCGGTAGTTCAATATAGTCAACGCAGCTCGCAACTGATTGTCTGGGCATTTCAAAAAGAGCCCCGTGTCACCGGTCCAGCCCTTTGTGGAGCAGTAATAGATCTTCCTTGTGGAGCGGATACATAACCCGATCAAGGAGGAGAAGGCAATTGAAAAGAATTAAACGACACTAGGCTCCACTTTAGGTGAATGTGAATTGTAAGAGCAATGCTCAAGGTGATCCACAGACCAATCACATCTTCTCCAGTGACTGTCAGTCGGCTCTCCGTTCCCCATGTCCAGTCATACACTTTCCCTGGTTCCTCTTTGCGATGTGGTCTCTGGTAACCTATAGAATAGAATCACAAGAGAAATGATCTAAAACAGACCCAGAAAAGGTCCATTCGGTCCAATCATGGAGCTTTTCTTTTGTCCCGCCACTCCACTCCAGCAAAAAGTAAATACGCAGAGACGGGCCTGGTCCCAATGAAGTACTGTGCGTGGTTTGACGCACATTTGACGCGGCGGTGATTTAACCTCTTGCATCCCCCTTTCGTTTCTTCCTCTTCCCTTCCTTTTGCAGTGCATCTCATTCATTCCTTCGGGTCTTTTTCCAGTCCCTTTTTTGCCATCTAGCTACCTGTGCCGTGCACGGTCTAGAGCGCCCTTCCTTTCTCTATTCATTCCTTTCAATTCGAGAACAGGTTTCTCCATTTATTCGGTCTCATCCACTCCTTCGGTGACCAAAACAAATCAGCACTCAAAATGGTTTCCTTCACCAACCTTCTCACTGCAGGCCTGTTGGCCACCACTGCCCTCGCTGTGCCCCACAACATGCACATGCACCGGGATCTGCACAAGATGCACAAGCGCACCTCCACCAAGCGTGGAGCTGCTTACAACGACGTTTCCACCGTCACCACTCTCGCCGAGTCTGGCACTATCAGCTGGGCCTACAACTGGGTTTTCACCACTGACACCGGTCTCCCCTCTGGCGTCGAATACGTCCCCATGCTTTGGGGCACCAGCTTCTTCAGTGGCTGGCTCTCGGCTATCGAGACCATCCTGTCCAGCGGAAGTGACTACATCATGGGTTTCAACGAGCCGGACATGGCCTCCCAGGCTGACATGACCCCCTCCGTGGCTGCTGGTTACTACATGCAGTATATCACTCCGTTCTCCGGATCCGCCAAGCTGATCTCTCCCGCCGTGACCTCCTCGTCCTCCGACGGTCAGGGTCTGAGCTGGTTCGAGGAGTTCATGACCGACTGCTCCTCTTGCAACATTACCGGCCTGGCTGTTCACTGGTACGGTGACTCTGTTGACGACCTCAAGACTTTCGTCACGGACGCCATCACCACTGCCTCCAACTACGGCTTGGAGGAGGTTTGGGTCACTGAGTTTGCCCTGAACGCTGATATTTCTGGTGTTGTCGATCAGTCCACCACTGCGGAATTCGTCACCGAGGCTATTACCTGGCTGGATGCCCAGTCTGGCGTTACTCGCTACTCGTACTTCATGTGTGCTGACAACTACCTGCTCACTGATGGTGCGCTGAACTCCGTAGGCTCCGCTTACACCTCGACTTCCGTCTAAGGGCTTTATATGCTGTATGATTGGATAGGGATGACTGGGGTGGGGATGATGGGATGAGGAGATGTTGAAGGAACACAGAATGGGAGTTATCGGCGTCATTATCGGACGGGACTACGGTCTCGACTTCTTTCGGCGCAAAGGATGGGTCTCATCTGGGTTCTTTGTTATTTATTACTTTTTTCTCTCAGCTTGTTGTTCTGATTTTCATGTGAATATCATAGAGAATAAAAGCAGATATGAGATGAAAATGATTGTCAGTGAAAAGGTAATCTGGTCTTCCAAGGTTAGTTTCAAGGCACTGGACCTTCCAAAGAGAAGCCCGAGATATATACTAAGGAGTGAAGGTCATTTTTACCGCACAACAGTATGAACATTTAAAGGATACAGAAAATATGTATCACTCCCCAAACAAAGCTACTAGGTCACCTTGAAGTAGACACGGACGATATAGTTTCCTATAGAACAACGCACTCCAGGGCTGGGTTACAAGCAAGCAAATGGCTTGATTGTCCAGGCCGTTCGAAACCAGATCTTGATTACATATACCATTTTCATGCTCTTCCCAGTACATACGACCATAGGGTGTGGAGAACAGGGCTTCCCGTCCGCTCAGCCGTACTTAAGCCACACGCCGGTTAGTTAGTAGTATGGTGGGTGACCACATGCGAATCCTGACTGTTGTATGTTTTTATTTTTGGCTTCGATTAGCTACCCAGTCACAATAAGATTGGACTAGCTACTCATCAAGAGGGAACCCTTTTTGAGGCTGCGTAGCTAGTTAAGGTCGAGGCTCCCGTGGGGAAAGATACCCTGCCACGTTCGTGCTTTGGTGCGACAGAATGCGGTTTGTCTATTACACCCATCCTGCACTTGTTGATTATCAAGATCTATTTTAGCACATTTTGTAGGTCAGTGCAGAATGTATATGTTATTTGGCAATGATTCCTGATCTTGGCTGCTAATAACACGGCGCTAATGAGGCTCTGTAATTGGTGCCTACAGATTTTTGATAAAGTTTGGCGTTAGACTCTACTTTTATGTCCGCTAGGGTTAGTATAGCCTATAGATACAACTGTCAGGATTGGCGTATATTCACCAACAATACTAATAGCTGACCGAGGTATGTATTGATATATATGGAAGGATGCTTTACTAGTGACGTTTGAGTTTGGTATTTTCAAGAGTGATATACAAGTTGCACATTTCATATGGCCAAAGTAGCGAATCGGAAAGAAAGTGCAATAAGATGCGTTCCAAAGTCAGGTGAGACTGTCCCACAACCCTGGCAATTTTCCGAGGGTTACGTCATCGCGCCCGATCGCCAGGGTGGAGCAAAGCCCATTCGCTCGGGACATTAAAGAAAAGTAACGTGCACTGCGACATTATCATTATTTACTGCCCTGTTGTACCCAAGTGCTCGAAAACTTGACGCCGAATAGCCTCATGTGACTAGTTTGGTAGCACAAACACATCTTTAATTCCACGACGATGAAATACAGGGGACGTTCTGAAAGGTTTTGTCCCGAAGACAACCCCGCCGTCGGTTCTGTCCTTGATTTTTTTTCCCTTGAAATCCCAACTCGTCTACGAACATGAGCTCGCAAAACTTCTACGGATGCGGCCCTGAAAACTCGCAAACGTCGCAAACGAGCTTGGATAATTCGAATCAGACGCTTTCCAACAGCGACCGGAACGGATCTACGAGCCAAAATGATGGCCGCGTGTCCAGCACAGGCCTCAGCGGCTCCGATCGAATTTATCCAATCCGATCACTTGTCACCATGAACCCAGTCAATGCGTCCCCATCGCCAGCGGAAGAGAATGTGGGGGAGTCCTCGAGCCACTCAGTGGAGCCGCCGAAACCTACGATAGATGCAATGCCTCAGGCTAGGACTCCTTATTCGAACCATCACATCCCGCCGGTCTCGCATGGTAGTGTCTCTGTCAACGATGAAATCTCTTCAAACACGCCCGCTACAGGAGATCTCGAACACACTGAATACGCATTGGGCTCTCTAGAAAGTGCACCTACAGAGACTGCACCTCAAGAGAATCAAACCTACGTGACCTCCCGGTTCGAACACGCATTTTCGGAAGATGGGCACACGGTGATACTCGGAGATAGCAAACAGACTCTCAAGCGTTGCGAGGATGAGCCGATCCGGACACCAGGCGCAATACAAAGCTTCGGAGTGATGATCGCTTTAAGAGAGGAATCTCCTAATCAGCTTGTTGTGCGCGCCGTGAGTGAAAACTCAAAACGAATTATGGGGTTTTCACCAAAAGAACTGTTTGACTTGGAAAGTTTCACTGATATATTGAAAGAAGACCAACTGGCTACCTTTCTGGAACATCTTGACTACGTTCGAGACGATTCATATGACTTAATTATTGATGGTCCTGAGGTTTTTCTCCTGGCAATACGAGGAACATCCGGTGGTTTCACTCGGTTTTGGTGCGCGACACATGTTAGCCAAGAGAACAAGGATATTATCATTTGCGAGCTTGAACTGGAGGACGATCAGCTCAACCCCTTAAATATTGAAGATCAAAAACTGCCGGAAACTCCCACGAATACTCTACAAACCAACCCGCCCCCCACTGAAGAACAATATTTCAAAAGCACCACCAGTGCAAGTCATTCGGTTCGCTCCATACGTGATGCACGACGGAAGAAGGGTGAAGCTGCTGCAATGCAAGTTTTCGGTACACTATCTCAGATTCAGGCCCAGCTTGCACAAGTGACAGATCAAGATACACTACTCCAAGTCACTGCAGGACTAGTCAAGGAACTAGTTGGATTCCACCGAGTCCTGGTTTACCAATTTGATCACCAAGCGAATGGTCGGGTAGTAGCTGAATTGATGGACCCTAATGTGACCGTGGACTTGTATCGAGGCCTTCATTTTCCTGCTTCGGACATCCCAGCTCAGGCTCGAGAGCTCTATAAGGTCAACAAAGTCCGGTTATTGTACAATCGAGACCACGTTACTGCGCGACTAGTTTGTCGAACCTTGGAGGATCTAGAAACCCCGCTTGATATGAGCCATGCCTATCTTCGAGCAATGTCACCAATCCACGCCAAATACCTCGCGAACATGGAAGTGCGCTCGTCGATGTCAATCAGCATTAACGCTTATGACAACCTTTGGGGTCTGATAACTTGTCATGCATACGGCGATGATGGCATGCGCGTCTCTTTTCCGATACGGAAACTGTGCCGCTTGGTCGGCGATACTGTAGCTCGAAACATTGAACGTATCACCCATGCCTCCGATAACCAGGCGCGTGTGATGATGAGTTCCGTTCCGAAAGAAGCAGATCCATCGAAGTACATCGTCGGATCCTCGGATGACTTGTTACGCCTTTTCCAAGCCGATTATGGTGTACTTTCTATTGGCAACGAAGCCAAGCTTTTTGGTAGGGAGTCGAATTCACAAGAAGCTCTCGCTCTTTTTCAATATATTCGTCTACGAAAGGCAACATCGGTCCTTGCGTCGCATGATATTGGAAAAGACTTTCCCGATTTTAGTTTTCGCCCGGGGGTAAAACGAATATCGGGCTTACTGTGTATTCCGATGGCTCCTGATGGGGCCGACTTCATCATTTTCTTCCGCGTCGGTCAACTCACAACGATCACCTGGGCTGGAAATCCGCACAAACCTGCAGACGGTGGCATCGGACCTTTAACACCACGCCAAAGCTTCAAAGAATGGCGCGAGATAACCCTGAGCGAGTCAAAACATTGGTCTGAATCTGACATTTCGATTGCCGGTGTCCTTGGATCCGTATACGGGAAGTTCATCCAAGTATGGCGGCAGAAAGAAGTTCTCAAGCAAAACTCTCAGCTTACTCGTCTACTGTTAGCCAATTCGGCTCATGAGGTTCGCACCCCGCTAAACGCAGTCATCAACTATTTAGAGATTGCCATGGAAGGCACTTTAGACGAGGAAACACGTGAGAGCTTGATCCGATCATACTCAGCTTCCAAATCTCTTGTCTACATTGTCAATGACCTTCTTGACCTTGCTACTGAAAGCGGACAACAGCTTATTAAGAACGAGGCGTTCGAGTTAGCACCCACGTTACAAGATGCTTTTGATATGCTGGCTGGGGAAGCCAAGCGGAAGGGCATTTCCTACACATTTAATATGCACACCGGACTCCCAAGCGCAGTGTTAGGAGATCAGCGTCGCTTGCGCCAAATCTTTGTTAATTTAATCTCGAATGCCGTCGAAAATACAGCTAAAGGTGGTGTGAGCGTTGAGGCCTCGCTTTCTAGTGTTCAAGACGATCATGTGTCGCTTGAACTGTCAGTTGTCGACACAGGTGCAGGAATTTCGAAAGCTAGACTCGAACAGCTCTTTCAGGAGCTTGAAGAGGTTTATGCAGACGAGCATTGGGTTGGGGATAAACTGGATAGCACAAAGAATGCAGATGGCCAGAGGCAAAGTGTTCTGGGGATTGGTCTTGCATTGACCGCTCGTATTGTGCACACAATGCATGGCCAGCTCATCGTGAAGTCCGAAGAGGGTAAAGGCAGTCGGCTTAAGATTATACTCCAATTCCAAGTTCCTGGGGAACCGCCCTCGCAGTCCTCGCAGAACGTGACAGGATCCAATTATCTCGATCTGCCGAAGTCACCTTCAATCCTGGACGGGGAATTTATCTTGGTGGTTGATGATGATAAAAATCAAAACGAAGCCACACAACAGGGCGCCCAAACCAACCCCACTAGCGCCGATTGTGTACATGGGGAGGTTCAACCTGATCAACACGAGTCTTTGCTATCTCAGAACGCCCTACCTCGTAGCGAGGACGGTGTCGATCAAAAGCAGAACATACCCTCACGCCTGCCCTTAGGACGTGGAAATGATGAACTTCAGCAATTACATACCTCTCAACCAAGTCCCCAGCAACAACAAGTTAGGGAACACTCTCGGGGGAGTCCCACAACTTCCCAAACACATGCATCAGCCTCGTCTTCCAGCAACATGAGTTTAAATGTTCTCGTTGCAGAGGACAATCCGGTCAACAGCAAGATTCTGCAAAAGCGATTAAGTAAAACGGGCCACACAGTTCAACTTACTAATAATGGACAAGCATGCGTGAATGCATTCTTGTCGGGCAGTGACATTCCCGATGTGATCTTGATGGACATTCAGGTTCGTTCAAGCTGGATGTGAAACCCCATGGTGGTTGACTGACTGAGCCTCACAGATGCCCATTGTTGACGGAATGACAGCCACAAAAGAGATTCGTGAGGCCGAATCCAACAGCTCAAAGTCTCCGGTCACAGATACCTCCGTTTCGCCCAAAAGGATTCCCATTTTTGCAGTGTCGGCTTCTCTTGTTGAGAGGGACGAGAAGGCTTACATTGACACGGGATTCGATGGCTGGGTCATGAAACCGATTGATTTTGCAAGACTGAATACAATCCTGGCAGGCATACATGACGTAAAGGCTCGCGAGGGCTCTGCCGAGGCTAGGGATTGGGAAAAAGGCGGGTGGTTTGACATAGAGTAGTTCGGTTAGATCGTTTACTAAAGATCAAGGTAATGACTACAGACCTTACCTTACAATGACGGCCAATTTTGAAGGACCTTTTTGCAATCTTTGTTCCAGCTGCCAATTATGTTGGCAGCCCAGATATAGTCTACTTTATCTTTTCATCTCCTCATCGCTAATCACAAATTAGAACTCTTTTTGGGGGGCGGGGTGGTTTCGTAGACGTAGACCCTAAAGATAGGCTGGCGGTTAATGTTAAATTCGAAGTCCCTAGGGAGCCTAGAACGTTGACTAATAGTCTACATTGGAAAGACAGCCTCCTAATGCGGACGC
The DNA here is from genome assembly GCA_028829675.1 of Penicillium tannophilum. Lineage (NCBI taxonomy): Eukaryota > Fungi > Ascomycota > Eurotiomycetes > Eurotiales > Aspergillaceae > Penicillium > Penicillium tannophilum. The sequence continues at coordinate 913,927 of JAQKAK010000011.1, forward strand.
TAGCGGAAATCGGTCATCTTTGCGCAGGCTTTGCTAGTTCGCCGCGCATTGGTCGTCTACAATCAGAGCGCACACACCAAATGAGGTGTGTGGGGCCGCTAGCTTCCGCTAGTCTCCGCTAGCCTTTGTGCCGAACGCCTGAATGTATGGCCCATTTGGAAGTCACGGCGGCAAAAAAGTCCCCGAGACCAAATTTTATCAAATGTGCATTTAGCGGGCTTGTATCAACAAAGGTTTTGATTGAAGGCGCGTGGGCTTGATTGCAAATCGTCTATTATGTACCTTGGCGGTCTGTGTGGCCTGGAAGACTCAGCAGCCATAAATACTTCGCTGCTGCACCTCTAGCTTACCTTGATATACTCCATCTCATCTTAAACATACCATAGAATTGAGAAAATTGCGCAATCTCCACCACCATACAATGGCCTCATACTTGATTACTGGGGCTAACCGGGGTTTGGGCCTCCTCATGGCTTCTTTCCTCGCTTCGAAGCCCATGTCGGAGGTCGGCATCATTGTAGCTGCCGTCCGCAGCACTAGCGATGCTTTGGATCGCCTCGTGAAGTCTTCCAACGGGCGAGTCGCTGTGCTTGCTGTTCAAGTGACGGATGAAGAAAGTGTCCGCAAATTTGCGGGCGAGGTGGTGAAGGTCCTACCGAGCGGTCTGGATGTGCTGATCAACAATGCTGGTATTATGCAATACTCGCCTGACGCAGAACTAGGTGTTGAGACAATGTACGTTGGCGAATGGCCCTTTCCCATCAGTCTCGACTGGATCCCGCCTCAATGGGAGCTAACGACCTGTAGGGATAACTTGCCTGACCATTGGAGCGTCAATTTGAACAGTGTCCATCTGGTCTCCAGAGCTCTTCTGCCTCTTCTCCGCGCCGGGAAAAAGAAGACCATCGTCAATTTGTGAGTTCTCAAACCACTGGTAGAGCTCTCTTTTCTAAATTGTTGCTGTCTGTCAGGTCCTCAGCATTGGGTTCCATTGCCCTGGCTCGTCAGTATATGTTCCAACCGACTCCGGCATACAAGATCTCCAAGGCCGCTTTGAACATGCTCACTGTACAATATGCCGCGTATCTTGAAAAGGAAGGATTTATCATTTTTGGGATCGATCCTGGGGTATGTCGTGGCCCTCACCCCGCTCCCTCAATATGAAGGCAATATGCTCACCGTTGTTCAGTGGGCTCGGACGGAGATGGGCTCGGAACATGCGGACCTTGATCCCGAAGAAGCGGCTGCGTGCCTTATAACCAAGGTCCTTGCTGCCACAAATGAAGACAGTGGTAAATTTTTCGAGGCCAACGTTCCGTCGTGGGAGTACAAAGGGGGTCCAAATCGATACGAGGGGCAGATCCTCCCGTGGTGAGCCAGGAGTGGACACGAAGCGGGGGGGGGGGGGGCTTGCCAAGAGAGATGATTAGATACGGTACCATGATTGCTTTTACCTCTGGCCTGCGCTCATTACAGTACATTGTTGATAAGGTATTATACTGTGGTGACCCCAATCGGCTTTGGGCACCACATCTCTTGAGATAGGCCTTCTGTGAAAATTTAAGCACATCTATATTGGAACATCTTACAAGACTTGACTTGCCGTGTGGTGGAGCTGGAAACAACTAAGCCTGTGTGGCTTATCCTACTATGTCTTGTTCAGGTGTGTACGGAATATATCGTCAAACAATTCTGTTTGAAGTAGCTACAACGGATCTCGCGAACTACTACTAGCACTCTGTCATCTTTCTTCTTGAACCCAGGCATTCTTCATCCAACACTAATCAAATTACATCCTTAGAGGCGACTATTCTAATCTGGGACATTTCAGTTCACATTCCCTAGGTATCAGTAGCGTCCTAATCAAGCGTAGACTAGGAGCCAGCGGGAGTATGCACTGTTCATCCTGGTATGTGACTTATACCCCCTTCAAATCTCGTTGAAATGCTATACTTGTTGTGCCAACAAGCCAGCTCTTTGATTATAAAAACCCAAGGTTGCGGCATGTTAAAACAACCCCTAGGTACCAGCCATCCATTGCAGATTTATGCTAGAGTCGATCCACATATACCCCTAAAATACGGTAAGAACTCAGTGTGTAAACTTTTCAAATCAAGTCACTTTACCTGCAAGCTTGCTCCGGTGAGTCAGAGACCTTAATGTATCAATGATATCATTCACAACTATCCCAGAGTCCAGACGTAAATGATGAAGGCTCGACGTTGCTTTCGCAACATGATACAGAGATATGATACCTGGAAACGTCACTGGCCCAGTTATTGGGAGCCTAGCACGCGCAATATCATGGACCATCGATGTGACGCTGACTAAGGCCATATATGCTGGCGTGCAAATCAGAATTTGATCCTGTTTACACTGAGCATCATATTCCAGCTTGAATTGATATAACATAGCCATAGCACTGGAAAGGTTAAGGAGTCAGTCGAGATGTGCAAAACGTACTGGCAAGGAACACTAACCTGAAAATTAGAGGCGAGGCAATACATGGTAGGTTCCCTCCACCTCGGGAACTCTTCTTAACCGCCGCGATTCCCATCATACGCAGGGTATGATCAAGATCCCAGAACTTAGCCTCCAGGCAACTACTGCAACCAATGGATTGTGTTCGGACGTATGAGCATACTTTCCCTAGCATATATGCAGCTCGAGTCTGGAAAATGAAATCGTAGTACGTTTCTTCGTACTCCGATGGTAGGGAGATATCGCGGGATAAGTTCTGGGCAAACTCCCTATCCAGAGATTCATCTGTAACAGCCACAGTAGCACTAGAGCATGGGTTTGCAACACTTATCAGTCTACATTTCTTGGTCAGCATCGGCGACGTCAAAAATGCGTGTCGGGAAATATACCTGTCCAGCAAGATTATAGCATACCATATATTCCGCTTCATTATGTCCAGTCCAGAGTATAGGCCTGTCTCTAATACAGGCATATTGTTCAATGATAGCCGAATCCCCATATTAGCACACAAGGCGATTGTCGAGGATGCGTCATTCAGCTGACCAGCATCCAACTGCAGCGCGGATAGAATAATACCAGCTTGTACTGCCTCCAAGCTCGCCGTGCGTTTTTGGAAAAGGGTCAAAAATAGTCTCCGGCAAAGTTCCAGGACTGACGCGGGATTCCTGTCAGGTTGTAACGCTGGCGGCGTGGATAATTCATTCATCAAATGCACTGCTAGAAGCAATACCGCGACATCCGCAGACGGTTCTTGTTGCAATCGATTCGTTTTCCAAACAAGCTCCGGAATATGAATAATGGGAAGCCACGAAAGTACAGTTTCTCGTGACCTCTCAATGATTTCACTCAGACTTGTCGACGAACTGGATAGTACGCTGAGCACCTCATCCAAGACCTGCTGCTCCATGCTACTTGGACTTAACCACATTTGTGAAACTGCTGTATTTGATGCACTGCAGAAAGATGGTGTAGACAGTGCTGTAGAGGCGATACTCAAGGTATGAGGCTCCACATTTACAAAACAATATCGGTGTTGATGGCGTGATTCTTCATCCAAATATAGATTTTCATAATGGCAGGAATTTCCGCGTCTATTATCAATTAGCCCAGAAGCGCTCTTCTTTGTTTTGCATGTTGAATGTTGCCATACCTTTGACACCTAGTGCATTGTGGGAGCAGTCTGTCACATTTTCTTTTCTGACCTTGACAAGCATTGCATGATCTCCTTGCCAAAGAAGGAGGCCCGGTTGAAATCAGGGTGTTACCCGTATATAAGACTTTCCACATATTTATGTGTAGAATTTTTATGGGAGGGAGTACGGTAATGAACACAGATCAGACGCAGATGCTCATAAAGTCAAAGATTACGGGTTGGCGAGTTCGGATGTTCGGCGTGCACGATTAATAATTCATCCACGATATTTCAGAGCAGCAGGAATTTTGTAGTCAAAATACAAACCGTCTCTATAGGAAAAAGACGCGAGTATATAATTTATTCTTCGTATGATTCTATGCTTTGAAGGACTTAACATACTTGGCTAAATAACCTAGAGGAGTTACCCAACCACATTACTTTGTCACATCGAAAAACGCCTATTGGGGTGGCCTGGCCGACCGTATGACCAGCAGTGAATTACGTTAGCGGGTATACTGACTAAGACCTGAGCTAATCCACAACTAGTTAGGTTAGGTTTCCGTGCGCGGGGTTTGGCGAGGTCTACTACCAAGATCATCCATAGATACCTTCTCGTCTTTTAAGGCTTCCGTCTACACTAGTCAGCATTCTAGTTGTTCAAATAACTATCTATAGTATAATATATCTATTTGATCAGCCCTCTCTTCCTCGAAGATGATCCTCGTCCCTGACCCAGTCATTCATTACCTCTACGGTCTCCCTCTTCCAGCGAAGGGCAAACGCAAGGAACCTATGCAGGTTCTGGCTGTGGGAATATCTAGGTCTGGAACAGAGTCACTACGCCAGGCACTACACATACTAGGTTTCGAACATACCCACCATGGGTTTGACACCATTCTTCCTCCTTCGTCACTAGAAGGTATTTATCGCCTTCTGCAAAAAAAATACAACACAGAATCCATCATTGGTCAAAAATACAAACTGTCCGCTGAGGACTTTGACACTGTTTTGGGTGACTGCGTCGGTGTTAGCGATCTAATGGCGGCAGAATTCGCGCCCGAACTCGTTGCGGCGTATCCAAATGCCAAAGTCATCCTCAACACTCGTCGAGACCTTGACAGCTGGTTCTCTAGCATGCAACAAACTATGGGCTATTTCGACAAGAATCCAATCGACTGGGACTGGTTCAAGAGTTGGTTTAGCGCAGAGCTGTTCTGGGTTCGACAAACAATGTGTCGTACAATGATGCCCCGCTTCTTTCGCGGTGGTTTTCATTCAAACGGCAAATGGGTCTACGAGCAACATGTTGCTTTAGTGAAGGGATTAGGCTTATCTGAAGACAGGCTGCTTGAGTGGTCTGTGGAGGATGGCTGGGAGCCACTCTGCAAATTCCTGGGCAAAAGCATTCCGCAGCAAGAATTCCCTGATGGCAATCCGCCAAAAGCTTGGGCAGAACGAATCTCCTATACCATGAAAGCTCATAACGAAAGAGCTATCCGGAACATGCTTATCTTTGGAGCCTGCATTATTGGGATCGTGGTAGTGAGTTTCGGTGTCTATCTCCATGAGAGCAAAGAGGGGGTAGGGCTAAGAGGATCATTTCTACCATGATTCCCGGCGGTTTCTCTCCGATATATTGCAACGATATACATACCATGGTACATACGACCATAGGGTGTGGAGAACAGGGCTTCCGTCCGCTCAGCCGTACTTAAGCCATATTATATCCGCATGGTTAATTCTTTTTCAAGCCCTTTCACAGTAAAGCGGCGATGAATTCACGCTCGGTGAGTGTAGGTGATGTAGGTGAGAACTTTACAGACTGGGTGATAGAGGTGAGAACGGGGTGAGAATTCTCACCCCAAGGATGATCGCCCCCCGCCTAGACCTTAGAACCGCCCACGAGCCGCCCTCTAAGGGCCGCCCACGGACATGCGCTTTTGCGGGCGGAGGATACGCTCTTCATGCCCACGGCCGGCTCGAGGGCCGACAAACATAATAAACATATAAAGACTAACCAAAATAGGAAGTAAGAATGGCACTAAAGTGGCAATAAAAGGGTTGAAAGTCTTACTATTCGGCCGAAAGACCGTGCTTTTAAATGCACAGTTCTCAAGCTTAAGAAACAGTGCAAAATCATGAGTATTGTGCTTGATAATGGTCACGAGGATGACGATCAATTAAGGCCCATATTACGGAGTGTCGAAAGAGAGGTTATGCGTTAGCAACTGATAGACTGTTGGCTGAAGGTGAGGCATACATTGATGCGGCGGAAGAGACCACTATGCGACTTGTGGGATCTTGCCTATGATCGCATGCGGTGTGATGTCCCCTTGTGCCCGCTCAAGTCCGATTGGTGATGAAAGGACCCGAAGGATATTAAACATCACGGACTCAGGGCCCCCCATCTTGAACGACTCATTGACCATGTTGGTACTGGTGGTAGCCTATATGGTCATGATGGCATTCCTGGTGATATCTGTCGAGACCTGGTACTGGAAAGTCAGATAGGAAGGAAATCCAAAAAGGCTGGTGCTTTGGCAACTGGATTGACATATCCTCCGATCAGTATCAATATCCTGCCAGCATGAACAGCGCATGCTTTTAAATTACTTCATCCCTCCCTTTTTCTTGACCTGAAGAGCATCTTGTGATTCCAGGACTCCGTGAAACAGCCGCGAGGGAACACTGCGAATGGCTGGAGTCGCGTGCCACCGAGGCGTAAAAAGCTTATTTTCGGGAAGTATGCTGAATCAATCACCTCGGAGAATCGCCTAGATCTGGAAATTGGTCCTCGAGGACCCAGACTCTGGCTTTTATTCAGCGAGGAACCCAAATTGGAACTGCTCGTCGCTTGCTGCGCGACAGTATTGAGTGGGCTACTGATAAAATAAACCGTCCATATCGGACAGACCGTTGAAAAAATCCTCGACGATGCTGGATAGACTTGACAGCTGTTCTTCATACTCAAAGTGTGGTTGGCTCCATACTTAAATACTGACAATAGGGCGTATCAATAAAAACTTGTGTTTCAAATGACTAGTGTTACTTTCAATTCGAAATTTCTTCTTCCCGACCGATGCAACACGTTGTTTCGAATTATAGAACAAAAGACTTAAGACAGATCATTCTAGATTGAACTCATAAATGCAGCGATCATCACTCTCAGAATCTGACCTTCGCACAACAAATTGTATCATCCGGGTCAAACAGACAATTGTGACGACCCCTGCAACTGCCAAATGATAGAGGGGCTTTTCGAATAATGATATATCACCACGAGCCAACCATTCTCGGCAGTAGTCTTCCTTCGCTACTTTTGCTCACTGAATAGACGCATCAATCGATAGATTAATCAGTCATTCTAAGCATACAATTTAAACAAAGACGGCCTTTCAGTATCGAAGGATGTGAAGCTGCAGTGCCCTTTCTGTTCCTCAGCTCTGCCAAGTCGGTTCATCATCCATTCTGGCGATGTCATCGTCTCGCCCCATCTCACCAGACCTAGGGCGGCATTCGTGTCATCCTTCGGTGGATGACAAGCAGCACTGATTACGGCGCTACATGTACCCGCCAAAGGCATCTCAGACTTGAACCGGCGCAGTGAAAGGCCAAGCAAAACTGCCAACATAAAACTCCCAACAAGGAGGGATAAAAAGATAGGCAACGGTGAGTAAGCAACACAGCTTGTGAGAGCATCGGCGAGCTTGCCACGTGAAGTGTAGACAGTCATTCGGAAATAGAATAGACTCTGTGATACGAGCCAGTGAAGCACCATGTAGATAATCAGAATAGGAATGCTGTACGCATACGGAAGACTTAACCAGTATGTTGAGCGTTGCTTGCTGCCGTTTCCTTTAACTGGCCAGGTAACCCGAAGTGGTTTTCGAGTAGCTCCATAAGAGCTGTACTCGGCTGCTAACAACATGCTCGTCAAGATGTTGTTGTAGCAGTAGTAACTCATAGTGACAATTAGTTGCGGCATGTTCGCCACTACTACACATGCCACAACTGAAAATCGTGCCGTCTGATCCAGGACATAGTGTGTGTTACTACCAACTCCGCTCTGCCAGTAATAGGCAAGGTCCAATGTAACACCACTCTCCACTGTGAAGTATGAACCGGCCGCGATAGCCAACAAGCATCTTGATAAAATAAGTCAGCGTAGACAAGAGGCAGCGGCTTGAATTTCAAAGCCTACCCAATTAATGCGATGCTCCATCGCTTCAAGCTCGGAGCTTGTACCCAGAATTTACCTCGTGAGAGCGATTTGTAGATCACTGATTGGTTTCGACCACCTTCCCAGATTCCCATACCTGCTCTTTTCGGTTCGGAGGATTTCCAGTCTCCACCTTGAACCTCGGTTCTGGAAATCCAACAAAGACCCTTTGTTGTAGGATCCGGCTCTTCAAGGAAAGACGCCACCGCATCACCAATAGTAAGAAGAGGCACCGATCGTGACCGGCTACTTCGCGCCGATAGGAACATAGCTATCACTTTCACTAATGAGGCGAGAACAATAGCGATGCATATCGGCGGGCTATAAAGCAGCTCACAATGCTCCTCTGCTTTGATTGCAAGGCAACCGCTTAGCTGGTAGTTTGTGCTGTTATTGAAGACAGCATAATTGTTGGAGAAGACAGCAAGGTTGTCGACGCATTTTGTGTCTATACCATAAGTGCTATTGTGCTGCATTGCAAATGGTCTCCCAATCACATCTTTGTCAAGCTTGGCGTGACCAAAGTACGTATCATCAGCTCCGTACGCCATCGAGCATGCAGTCCAGAGTATTGCTGCATCTCCCCCATCGCTCACGGATAATGCTTCCGTGAGCGCAACAATCAATCTATAATCTACTTGGTAGACAGCATTAGGTATTTCAAGGCATTGACGAGTCGTAAGTCGCTCATAGTTTCCTTGTGCGATGAAAGCAACGGTTTCATTCCAGGAAATACCAGAAGAATCTCCGGCGGGCTGAAAGTCATAGCATTGCTCCAGAGCTGGAGTGGTGAGATTTTGTATATTTTGCGAGTCTAGATCGTGAGGTCCAAGAACAACTTTGTAGTCATTGATAGATGAAGACTGAAACACCATTGAGTTGTATCTAATAAGCGAGTCAGTAGGCCCTATTCATTCAGAGTGGAACATAACACACATACAGTAAATGGAATGGTGTCGCTGTAACCAACAAACAGAGCCAAAGAACCAACCGGCACCGCTCTGCTGCAAAAAGATTTCTCATACTTGCATTCCCAATATCAAGCCATCGGCGGAGTGCATGAGCCTTATTAATTTCCTCTCGAGTTGGAGCGACAAGTGCCTGCATGCAGTTATTGCTAGCAGCGAGAATGCAAGTACTCAGCACGTTGATGATGACGTGGAGTGCAAGGTCCCATCGTTTACACAAAGTGCAACTGCCCCTGTAGAACACTGCTGAGGCCGGAAATTTACTATTATCATACTTGCGGGATAAGGCAGCGGCCGTCGCAATCAAGGCCAGATTGAGCAGCATAATCAATACAGAAGCCTTTGCGCAGAGGTATACGCCATCGATCCATCGCTGATCGACAATTTGACTCTTGTTATCCTCATTATCGTGTGATGTTTCTCGGTCGATCCTCGGACTTTTTAACAATGAGGCATATTCCTCATGTTGAGATGAGCTGACCAGCGACGACCGTGTTGTTTCATCAATTGACGGTACCGAAAAACAGGGTTGTTGGTCATGAAGCTCGCTTAGCCTGATCTCGGTCGGTCTGTCTTTGGGAAATCTATGATTAGGTGGGTCCCGGCCAAATGGTTGAATATGTTCCCACATTGTTTTTAGACGTGCTTGTGACATTTCCGGGTCAAGGGTAGAGGGTCAACCTAAGGTTTAAATTTTCCTTTGAGATTTACTAAAGATATTTCCCTCTTTTGAGGTACTAAGCGGCTGGCAATGATGCAGGCCAAAGGCCAAATTTCTAGCGCAATGATGATTGGCGTGTCAATTTGGCCCCCAATGCGTTTGGCTCCATAGCTTGGTGCTATCCTTTAATCAGTTAGGCTGATAGAGCCTGCGGCCGAGAAAGCGATTATGAGTGTTCGAGAAATAACTTGTTTTTCAGATTCCGGGGTGTAGACACGGGGCATAATGAAAATAAAGTCCCAAATGCCAGAAATTATAATCAAGGGAATTTTGGTAATCTACTAGAATTACATCAAGAAAAGATGGTGGGAACTTTCCGCGATCTGAGTGGGGGCTATGTGCAGATGCCAAGAGGCTGTTTTAGATGGGGGATCGTGGCCCAATGATGTACTAGCTAGGTCAATGCGGCAGTCGCGCAAGGGTAATCTCACACCCGCTCTCACCTTCTCACCCTGTTTACCACGCACTCAGCCTTCTCACCCCTGTCCTTCCCCGCCCGTGCTGGATTTTTCCACGGTGGTGTGTTATCAATGTCACAACTCTTTGGTCCAGCCTCTGCCATGCAGTTTCAAAGCACGTAGGGTCAAAAGAATGATAGTGAATATGCGTTTTTCTAACTCGTTGTTATCTCCTGGCCAAAAAAAGGCCGTCTCTGAGCGATTGCTTATAGCTATGTATGTAATTTTGACTAAACTGTTCATGATTTTGATTCCTCGAGCTGTATGGCTCTACTACTCCCCGTCCTACTCCGCTCTGCTATCTATTATTCGTTGAAAAACACCGTTTCTCAGCCAGAAGCCGATCACAACACTTACGTACTTGGGAACAACATCGGGCACAATGTGGTAGGGTGTCTCCAACTCGAGCGAGGCGAAGACGGTCGACATATAAAAGAAATCCAAAAAGCTAGCACTCTCGAGACGAATCGGAAAACCAAGGTCCCGTGAAGGATTCTCAAGCTTTTGCGGAAAGGAGTAGATGGATCCGACCATTCCACTCAAAACTGGATCTTGGAAACCTCCGTAATCGATCCTGAAGAGGGTTGGATGGATCCCGAGTCTCGCGACTTGGAATGAACTGGTATTCTTGGCTAGTTGCCCGGTGGACTCTCAATCGGCGAAACAAGAGCTTTAGTCGTGGAGTTCTAGTCGTGGAATCCTAGTTATCTATGTGTATTAGTCTTCTATGTCGTATAGCTTGGTATTTCTCCTTCCCTTATGGTTTTACTTAGGCTTCGGCATGGGCCCGGCCCATGACTAAATTCTAGAACCCACCCCAACCCATAAAGTCCATGCCCCCATATGGGCCCCCATATGGGGGCCCATGGGCCCATTTTTGAAAAACTGATGCCTGATTTTGCCTGATTTTACATATTTCTTGCCAAGACTTCTTTTGATTTATGTACAGTCCGTTCTGGTCTGTATATGTATAGCAACCACTATTTCTCTAACCTCTCACCCTATCTATTGTAATTATATGTAATATAGCTCTATATAAGTTGATATACTATAATACACCAGTTCATCCTATATTTAGTGTAGCTAGATGTGGTATAAAGTAGTAATTTTTGAAGTGGTTAAACTACCATGTTCCAAGGTTGATGGGGGAGACATATATATGTAGAACATGCAGCTTCACCACCTTACCAACCATATATCTAGGTCTTCGCCCTAATCACCCTTTATACAATGTGCAATACCTTTAACATGGCCTTGAGAATAAACGATCAAAGTTTACAAGCAATTTCATTCCTCCTAGGACCCAAACTGTGTACGAACGCTGGAAATAGAAAAGTGTGTATAAAAGCTGGGAATGGAAAAATTTTAACATCGTGACCGCGCTAAGATTTATCTTATACTTTAAGGCGCCGCATAAGCACTTGGCGTGCCTATCAAGACTGACATTCAGAGTTCCTCAGGGTAGGGCTTATTTCCGCCAAACGTGCGCCATTTCTGCCCGGACCAATGTCATTAGAACGACCTTTCCCAATGCATTGTTAGCCAGTGCTATTATAATCTCAAACATTCAACTCACTAAGCTTATATCTGCCCCCTTAGCCACTCGAACTCGAAACACTGATAGATCTCGGTCCCGGACGAAGCGCTTCGTGGTATTATTTGTGTGAAGCGTGATTTCCGCAATAGTGACATTGCCTATATTGACGTAATTTGTTGAACCTGTCGCATCGCGTGGTCGCATTTCAACTTCCGTCCCAGTACTGAAGATTTTGGCATCAATAGCAGTGTGTTTGGAGGTGAAAAACTTCTTATGGCCTAGCTCGGCGAGTTTATTGCCAACTGGGTCTTGTACGAACCATCGCATCCTGGGATCTGATGGATAGCGTCGCAAGTCGAAGACATTATTTCCTGAGGCATCTTTTACAGGTCGTCGGAGGCTCATTGACTGGTAAGCCCCAGGACCTTCAACGTAGAAGACCTTCTCACCATCATCTGTGGCGATCGTAGTATTCTGAAGATGACGGTCGAATGTTCGTACCCACAGGACAGTCTCTTGCTCAGTAATGTAACCATCGAGCAAGGAGACTGGTGAGGGCGGACCATGAAGTTCCGCATCCATTTTGTTTGAATGAAATGATCTCACAGGAGGCCACTCAAGTCTGCGCTTGGAGGTAACAGTTGAAAATGGATGGCGAAGTGGAAAAGAGGGATCGCGGTATGAGAGTTGCGGGATTGGGGCCACTTATTATGCAGGTGAATGCATCTATCGGGATATTTATTGCATAAAGTGCGAGCTTCTAACTTAAGGCTGATCATGGGGCCATGGGGGCCAAAATTACGTACGCGGGCGGCAGTGTCGATTCCTCCTGAAGATCACTTTGTTTGACCCGCTTGGGGGCTTACCATCTCCACTTAACCTCTTCCATAAGTATCATGATGTCATTCTCGCTATAATTTAATGCGCTGGCCCCATTGACTCACAAGTACCCGAACCAGGTTGAGCGAAGATCTACATCTTCGGGTTACTGGGACCTCACAATCACCTCCCTTGGGGTATGTATGGCCAGAGCATATGCATTAATTATAAAAATTCTATGGGAAACTGAACAAGTGTAGTGATTTCGAGAAACTTCATTCTGATCAAGCATCCCATAGACTACAAAGTTCTGACAGATTAAAGCTTAAATTATCTCTCCCATGCTACTGCGGCCAGTAACTGTAGTGTCAGTCATCCCGAGCTCTTGGAACATCATTTGGCCCCCGCGGCCTGGCTTCTGAATATCATTTCACACTTTATTATAGTAGAAATAGATGTATCCAGTGGCTATTGTCGGTGTGGGACGTCAAAAGATCGGCAATTCCTTCGTTCATTATCCAAGTACGCGACAATATCAGAAACTGAGTGTACACGGCTCGTGGAGCGCGGCTAGCCTTGTCACTAGAATCTAATATAACATAGAAGCTATCTTTAGAAAAGACCTGGCTCTTGGTACCCTGACGGTGGCGTGTGATGTAAGAGGCCCGCGACTTAACAGCAAATATCTGTTTCTGCTTGTCAATCAGATGAATCTAGTAGGAAGCAGGGGGCTACTTTGCCACTTTTGGTGCTGCGTCAGGACAGTGCTCCTCGCATGTCGCTCCAATTTTAGATTGGCTTCGGAGTACCGGGGCGGCCCTACTCATGTTGGGGATTTGAACCATCCCGGCATCCATCTCAGCCGAGCCTTCAGCTTGGTACATGTTCGGTAGTCATCAGCGCGTTTAGCCCCGGGGCAAGGAGCCCATGGTTTTACCCCTAAGAGGTCTGACTATGCGCCATTTTCAACTCGGAAAGCCTGTAATTACAATAAATCGACAGAGAATTTTGAAGGATCCTCGTTATCAGTCAGCAAAATTGATGGAGTGGTCTACATTCAGTCTGCAAAAAACTACACGCTGTGCCTTAGAAGATCATATAGAGCTATTTGAATATTAGGAGGCCATAATCTTTTGTTCTATTCATTCTGATATCGATCTGATAAGTTTGTGCAAGTTTAGTAAAATCCTTGCAAAACGACACGATATTTCAGTCTCTAGGAAGCACACTTCTAGATATTAAACTTACAAGATACATAGTCAAAATTTCATTGAAATATCAAGGGGTATTGCATTTGCGAGAACCTGAAATCAATGACTTTCGAAGGAATAACTGCGACCCCGGGAGCAAAAGGTTCCACGGGGCCGAATCCTGTCTTTCACAAGGCTCGATATACCGCACGATCCACATCGTACTCGATACTACGATTTGTAGGATTCATTTTCAGGCGAGGTGATAGTGGGGTAAAGATTCAAAATTATCTACTGGGGGATATTGGGGCTGGGGCGAAGGAGTAGTGAATGGAGCAGACACTGGAGCACGTTGTATCATTGGTTGTAAAAGATCAATGGAATCAGATCCTTGTCGATCCATGTTCAACTACTCTATGTGAACGGCTCGAGATTGAATCAGGCGCACCATATATGAGCCTAGCAAAGGGGGCGATAATGGGACAGCAGACCCAGAGAAAGGGATATAAAGCCGGCAGCATTCACTCCCATCTTCTCCCTCATTCCAACAACAAATTCCTCTACTCGACAATTCTCTCCTCAGCTCATACATAGAATCTTCTTCTTACAATCCTCAAAATGGTCTCTTTCAAGTCTATCCTCAGCGCTCTCGCCATTGCTGCCTCTGTCCAAACTGGCCAGGCTATCGTCGTTACGATTGCCCTTGACGTTTCTCTTTCCACCATTGCCGGCTGTGTCAGCGCCATGGGAAGCGTGGGTGGTACTGTAGCTGCTGCTGTATCTGCCAGCAACAGCAAGCGCGCGGAAGATGACGTCAAGTTCGGTCCTATCAGTCGTGTGAAGAGACAGTCTTACGGCACTAAGTACGACTGGGAGCAGTGTCACAGTGAGCTTTCTAGCTCCTCTGTTACATTCACTGCAGAGGGTCCCGGCAGTAAGTGGTCTTTATGATCTCAATTTCACAAGACCGAAGTTTAGCTGACAGATATTTTCAGCCATTGTTGTCAGTGGTATGCCCGTCGCCTGTATGGACCTTGCCACGGTCATTACTGGCAAGTTTGATGAGGGCAGCCCTGTTCCCCTCAGCAACAATGCCATTCGCTTCAGTGGGCTGACGAATGATGACATCAACAAGATCCAAGATGCTCTGGATTCCCACGCTTAATATGAAGCAGTGTGGACGCCCAGTCTGTGATCACGTTGGATAAAATGTGAAGTCAGTGCCTGCACCTATGACTGGTCTGCTTGGAGCCATAACATATACCACTACCTCTGGACTTTTAAGAGCTACGGGAACCCAGATGGCAATATAGAATTGGCTGTTTTTGGATAAGGATATCTGCTTTTGTTTCCTAGTCATGCTACTACTGCTTGATACGTTGTTCTTGTTTTGTTTGCTATATGCGCTCTTTTGTCTCATTTCATGGACTGTGATTTTGATATACATCCACTTTATTGTAGATTTCTGGCATACTGGCCAGGTGTAGAACAAGCCAAACTCCGATCATATAAATCCGTTCTCTAGTAAACGAGCACTATATTCAATACTATGTAATTTATGAGATGTTTGAAACTCAAGTCGGCTCAATGTATGATAGATTGGATGTAGTCGGTGCCAATAAATTAGATTGAATACACATTTTGGACCTGGCCTGAATTTTCAATTGCAGCCTGGATGTAAAATAAAAGCGCACGTCAACACGAAAGGATTTGACGGTCCTGAAATGCTTCATTTTTAAAACACAACCTCATATAGCATAAGACAGAGTCATTTGAATTATTGTATTCGAATATTATTTTTCTGGGAATTAGGAACTGCAGTATTTGGACTTATCTCAATACCGCTAGGAAGTAAAATGACTTTGCCTCAGTTTATAGGCCACTTAATGAACCCAAGCCGCCAATATCAGATGTCTGAAACTATTTTTATACTGAGTGGGCGTTTTGCGAATCGTTTTTCGGAGTACGCCTAGGCTTTTAGTTCATTGCCGCAGTAGTATTCGACTCTGCGCGAGACAATTATTCATCAAGAAAGTGGTTTGTATGTGATGTTTACATGCCATAATAGTAAATTCTACGAGTTTTAAGCGCAGTTATATGAGGCACCTTGTGAGGTACATGTAGGTGATTGTAAAAGCAGCTCTTTAGGCCGGTTCACTTTCGCTTCCTATTGGACGTGCGTCTGCCAAATGTACAGTTTATTTGTAATGAATTTATTGTTATAAATTAAAGACTCAAGTCCTTGTTCCTGCGATAACACCCACAAGGCATTTGACTACACGGACAAGCTAGGGATGCGTTTCTGATAGAGCCTGGATAGCCGATCAAATGATCTGCAGAGAATGCATCCTGATACTATTCTTAGAATTATATATGGAGCACAGTATTGTCCACAGAGAGACAGAGTGATCCGAAAATAGGCGCCCTGGTTTGAGGTTTTATCGTTCGTTGTGTACGCCAAGACAAAGTACAGCAGCTTCCTGCGTAGCTCGCTGGGGCTGAATCCTTCAACTTGAGAAGCGGGGCCCGTAGTGAGAACGATAAAATGTATATGTGATCATCGGTACTCCATACCCTGCAAGTAGTTAGATTTGGTGGAGCCGTTCAGGGGCGGAATTTATTGTTTAGGTTGGGGGCCATTTTGTCTACCTATGAGCGTTCAGTCTCACAGACCCATACTGTACTCACAACCGACGTAGTTGTTGGGGATATTAGTGGAAATTTGGGGCGGGGGCCCCAATGCCCTGTGATTCTATGTCCGACTCTTGGGGCCGCCGGCTTGATCATATAAACCGACCTGCGCACAGCGATTGTCGGTCCCCAATATCTGTTCAGGACATAAATTCCCAGACGGGAATAATTCGCACGATCTTCAATAAGAGTCCTTTGTATCATATTGCAGACGATCCACAGTGGACTAGACACGTCATACTACTTCCCCCGGTTTCCGCTCGCAAAGGACTGCGCCAGAGAAAAAAGCGTGCCGAGACAAAAGAAAAGTCATGGCATTGGTGCAAGCCCGATACAGTCTACCGTTGCTATACCTTGGCTTATCGGGAGTTGCATTCGCCTTGTCATTGCATACACGAAACCAGCTACAGCGACTGGCGCTGTTGCCTTTGATCCTGATCACGGCCTTTCTCTCTTTATCCACGGCCCAATATATACCATTCCCCCCTGAGATCCCACTCGTTTGGGGTCAGGGATTAATAGGTTATGCCCTGCATACTATATCGATATTACATATCGAGAGATTATCACCACCAGTCTCAGAAGTACCAGATTTGGCGCGTCTCTATATGGGCTTCGACTTGGGGTACTTCAATCGCATTTGGCTAAATCCACGCTTGATACGGACCCACAAAATCGACTCAATGTCAGCGGAGCAAGGAACGAAGCAGTCTCGTGGGGTCTTCATTATTCTACAGTGCTCAAAAATCCTCATATACTATATAATTGAGGCAAAAATCTCTCCCGCGATATTCAACGAGATCATCATCGACATCCTACCGGATGATGTCTCGCCATATCAACAATCTCTTTTGCGGCCTTTAGACGGGTTCACGGCACGGGAGTATTTGACTGTGATTTGCATCACTTTCTCAACTTTCTGGAAGACATTCGTATACCTCGATGGAACAAATGCACTTATGGCTACTTCTGCTGTTATGATTGGCATACATGATCCAGAGGACTGGCCGCCACTTTTTGGGTCCCTCTGCCAAGCGGTTGGGCTCCGCCGTTTCTGGTCGAAATTTTGGCATTCGCTCCCTACAAAACCGTATAAAAGCATTGGTGAATTCATCAGCCTTCGAATACTTTGCTTTTCCCAGCATTCGTTCGCCCATAAACTGACTATCGCCTTGGTCGCGTTTGGAATATCAGGTGTCGCGCACGCTTTCGTCGATTGGCAGCGCGGTGGTAACTTTTGGCATCTAAATGTTTATTGGTTCTTGCTCAATTTCCTTGGGTGTCTTGGTGAATCTGTCTTTCTCAAAGCACTAGACCACTTAGCCCAGAGCACTAATCGAGAGCACATTCTTCGGGGCCTCAAAGAAAGCTGGCTAGCTAACTTTGTTGGGTATGGCTGGGTTTGCTTTTTCTTCTGTTGGACAGTTCCACTATGGCGCTTTCCCGGAATATATCATCAGTCTTTAGAGTTCAACCAACTCCGGCGACTCCTTTCAAAGATGGAAATAGCTTAAAGACAGAGTTCCCCCGTGCATTTTGCCCAGTCAAATATTAGAAGATTCCAATTTCTGTGAGGCATAATATAGTAATTTGGAGAGATAGTGAGATACGTAGCGATGTGAAGAATTCAAAGTCTATCTAAATCTGATTGAGAGTTCGTCCGCCGTATGAGGAGGTGGAGATTCAAGTATAAACAAAAAAGGAAACAATTTGAAAAGTGACACGGCGCTATCTCTACTACTGTTTGCTCTTGGAATAATTCAATTAAGAGACTTGTTGTCTAATGAAATAAAATGGCTAAATGAAAGAAGACAAGAGGGGAAATTCCTCAATTTTCAATTAACCTAAGTCCAGAAGGCATACAAGCTTTCCCAATCACGAAGATTGAGTCAGCCAAACACTTATTCATACACAGCTGTCAGCGTCACACGCCGGTCGAAGATCAGAGAAGAAAAGAAGAAGTACAAGCTGCTACAGCTTGTTGCTACAAGAAAGAAATAGACCGAACAACATGGTATTGTGGTGGTGGTATGGAGGAAAGAAGGGGAGAACAAAAGGAAGAAGCGCTGCTTTATCTACATAATTGGGGTCACCTGATCTCCAGGCTCTGACAATAGCATCTCTAGTTAGCTATGTCGTTGAGTCATATCGTCGAGTCACTTCCTTGGAATTTTTGTCACAGAAATTCAAAATAATAAATTTGCATCTTTGAATAGTTCCGAAGTTAGTAACTGCTACTGCAGATCTTACCCTCGTAGGTCCCGAGGCCCTCAGCCAAGGTGAGCTTGAAGGATGCTACATCAATGATCCAAGCACATATTTAGAGCGTGATACTAGAGGTATTGAAAACGCGAGAAGTTATTTGTGTATATAGAATGAGTGTCCAAAAAATCGGTGCTCATGACCACTAAAGGTAGTAGGAGACAGAAAGGGAAACTTTATATCACTATATGCCTCTTCTCATCTATCAAAAAGAATCATTACAGCCAGTGGCCCGGATGATGATAATAGTAGACGGAATTGAGGGAACGAGACAGACAGAGATAATCTCGTGTTGTGGGTGGTTGTAAAGGAGATGAAAGAAGCAAGAGGGGGAAGCGCTGATCTATAGTCTGGTCGCCTATGTTAGGAAAGTGCATACACATCTGTATCCTCAGCAAGGCGAATTACGAGTTTGCTGTTGCCACATTCGCAATCTTTGCAATGATGGGTGTTATCATGCCACTTCTTATATTAGGAGCGCTGCGTCCGCATATAGGTAGTCTTACCGCCGGAAATTATATTTTGATTGAAATAGTAGACCATTTCTGATCTAGCTTAAAATAAGCACACGATTTTATTAGAATGATTTGTTTAGAACGGACCTTGGTGACTACAGAAAAGAACATGGAACACGGGGTTTTCTATGTCAACGAAAGGTCTGCCTATTGCTGCGTGTAGATGGCTGTTATTTGCCAAGACCCATTCATCTGAACAAGTATATGAGATCTGCTTGCCCCTTATCAAGCACATACGACCATAGGGTGTGGAGAACAGGGCTTCCCGTCCGCTCAGCCGTACTTAAGCCACACGCCGGCCAGTTAGTAGTATGGTGGGTGACCACATGCGAATCCTGACTGTTGTATGTTTTTGCTCACCTCGTTTATTGATTCGTCAAGGAATTACCTCTTGCCGCCCTATCTTTCATTTAGTCCTCCACCTACATATCCTAAACACCCCATGTTCCTACCCGAACGCCCTGCACAGCATGTGTTATCTTCCCCCGCCATTCTACCTTTATCAATCGTGATTCGGGTTTATCTTCAGAAAGATAACGAGGGCTAGGTCCTGCCTGTATAGCTTTGGTAGTAAATGAAGCGAGTCGAAGTCAGATAAATGCCGGGTGAAATCGCAATATCAAGTATTTCGATCAAGTATCCTATCTATCTCGTGATCCCGGTCCCCGCCGGATTGAACTCCTAGAAGGTACGTAGTCTGAAACTGACCGGTAATTTCCACAATCAATGGTTCATTTCGGGTTTCCCTCATTAATGCACTAGTGGAGATCGGACTGTAGGTCTGTACCAAGCTTTAGGCTTGATAAGCTAAAGATAGCTGATTGGACGGTTAGCACGCTCTTTGCAGGTCCATAAACCTAGGACGCGTACCCCAAAGCGTCTGTAGGTACCGGCATGGCGGAGAACCGACGGGGGGCGTAACCGATTGAGGGGCTACCCCAAAATACGTAAGAAATAAGACCTTTATTTTGACAAAATCTCAACAACCACGTACACAAAGCGTATCAGCTGTCAATAATATCTCTTTAGAATGAAGATAGCTGAAATATGAAGCTTGGTGTGGAAAAAAAAGAAAGAAAGCAACATATCATAACGATACCGAATTATATGTACACTGATTAATGCTTGAAATATATGTCTTGGACTTGATCACTTATAAAGCTCAAGAAAAACATAGGGATGCACTTGAAATAGTATAGAGAGTATATATTGTATATCACAAATATGCACATACATGCACCTTAGCCCCGCGAGGCCTTTGACTGGTACTACGCTCAAGAGGCTTAGAAGAATATTGTTATCATTCAATACGGCCCAACTTATATTTACCTCTTTTGACTTCCACCATATTGTTTCCCGCAAGTACACTCACCACGGGGATATATCGGATGAGACTTGCTACGAGTTTTCAGGAGGTGCTCATCAATATTTGGCTTTCAGGATAACGCCTGCACACTAGCTTGAGTTCAAGCCAGCGAACGCGGCACGCACTCGGATAACAGGAAAGCTAGCCTTCGGATGGTACACGCTCAGATAATTCTTGTGGCGCGATGGTTCTTGGAGAGAAGAGCCCGTTGATAGGCTACTGATTAATTTCGTTATCATACTTCAAAATCTACAGGAATGGTGCAATGGAATGGTGCAATTTGGAATTATAATCCAGATGTGCGTAATAACCTGGCGAAGCTCCTGCAACATGGTCTATAAATTACTTATCTCCGCTACATTTGCGTAGCCTATCTTACCCTACTTTCTTTCCATGCGACTTCTGCTTTCCCTTGAGATAGAAGTAATTATTCTTGCATCATTGCAAATATTGGGAGCAAATCAGCCATTACCTCCATCCTCCGCTAGACCATTACTTTACCCCAGCTGAGAAAGCAGCCCCCATGTCCTCTGTCGACAAAATGGACGATGGCTCACCAGAGCAAATCGTCTGTGAGAAAAACATCATGCCGGTCACTGTGAACAATGTCGATGAAAAAGTGCACGATCTAGCTGAGAAACTTGTGGCCAGTGGTGATGAAATGGCACCGATTGAAGATATCGAGTACGTGATGGACAAGATCAACACTTTGACCATTGATGAGTGCAAGAATATCATCAAAAAGCTTCTCAAAGACCATGAGTATGACTATAACCTCGGTAATACCTTGCGAGAGAAGCTTTCCCGCCTGATTGAGGGACCTTCTGAGGGGCAAGATCCTGAGGAATGGGAGCTGCAGCTGAAGACTGAGACCGCCTTGAATCACTTCTACTCGCCATACCCTGAGGTGCGAGCCGTTTCTACACCCACGGATGATCCAAACATTCCTTGCGAAACCATTCGTGCTCACTTGCTCGGCTACATGTGGGCCATTATCGCTCAATTCACCAATTCTTTATTCAACTCGCGCTATCCTACCATCACTCTAGGATCTTCTGTAGCGCAAATCCTGCTATATCCATGTGGTCTATTCCTTGCAAAGGTTCTCCCGGACTGGGGCTTCATGTTGGGTGGCAAGAGAGTTTCTCTCAATCCGGGTCCCTGGACGTACAAAGAACAAGTGCTTTCCACCATCATAATCGACGTTGGTCTGACTTCTGCCTATTGCTTCTGGAACATTCAGACTCAAACCGTCTACTACAAGGACACATGGCTTACCCCTGGATACGAAATCCTACTTTTGCTGTCAACCCAGCTCATGGGACTTGGATTTTCTGGACTGCTTCGCCGCTTCGTGGTTTACCCAATTGAAGCTTTATGGCCTAATATCTTGCCGACTTTGGCCCTGAATAGAGCGCTATTAGTCCCTGAGAAGAAGGAAGTCATTGGCGGGTGGAGTATCTCACGGTATAAGTTTTTCTTCTTGGTCTTTTGCAGCATGTTCGTCTACTTCTGGTTCCCAGACTACATTTTCCAAGCTCTGAGCTACTTCGGATGGATGACGTGGATCGCACCAAACAACTTCAACTTAAACATGATAACGGGCTCCATCAACGGCCTCGGGTTCAATCCCATTTCGTCATTCGATTGGAATGTCATCGCTGTGTATTCATACCCGCTCACCTATCCATTCTTTGCATACACCCAGCAGTTCCTGGGCACACTTTTGGGTGGTTTCATCATCATCGCATTGTACTGGTCCAACACCAACTGGACAGCCTATCTCCCTCCAAACTCGTCTGATATTTTCGACAACACTGGTAACTCTTACAACATTACAAGGGTGATCAATACCAATACCGGAACTCTCAATGAAGAAGCATACCAGGCATATTCTCCTGCTTTCTACAGCGCGGGAAATCTACTGGTGTATGGCGCATTCTTTGCTTTCTACCCACTTACGATGGTTTTCATAATCCTGGATTCCTGGCGACCACTTCTCAAAGCTTACAAATCCATGACGGGGGCTGCTATCTCATCTACTCGGAGTCTCATTATCGGTCTCAAGAATGCAACCAAGTCTCTTGCCAAGGGCAATTTGCGTGAGGCAAGTCGACATTTATACAATAGTTTGAATGAGGAAAGCTCGATTTATGACGGTTTTGATGACCCTTTTACTAAGCTGATGCGCAATTATCCTGAAGTTCCTGACTGGTGGTTCTTGATTATCTCTCTGATCGCTTTCATCTTTGCCATCATCATTGTTACTAGCTGGCCTCAGCTTGGGGCACCTATCTGGACTATCTTTTTTGTGATTGGTCTCAATTTGGTCTTCCTGATTCCGATGTCGTACCTCTACGCAATCTCGGGTACAACGGAAGGGTTGAACGTCGTTACAGAGCTCATTGTTGGATATGCTCTGCCTGGACACCCAGAGGCACTGATGTTCGTGAAGGCTTTCGGATACAACATCAACGGCCAAGCGGATAATTACATTTCTGATCAGAAGATGGGTTTCTATGCCAAAGTGCCTCCTCGGGCCATGTACCGTGGTCAAGTACTGAGCGCCATCATTACGGCCCTCGTCGCCTATGGGGTTGTGCAATTCGCCGATAACGATATTCCGGGCATTTGTACTGCGGACCAGCCTTCTGAATTTAACTGTGAAGATGGCTCAGAAATTTACTATTCATCATCAGTTATCTGGGTAAGATATTGCTTGTATCTCTCTTAGGCCAGATCATGAAGCTAATATCACTTTAGGGTGCTATAGGTCCGACGAGAATCTTCAACCAGTTCTATCCAACTATGAAATATACATTTCTGCTGGGATTCCTCCTTGCGATTGTGTGGTGGGTCGCTAAACGATTTGGATCGTATTTCCGGGACGCGTGCAAGTCTAAATTGCCTGATGGTATTTTCAAGCCGATCAATGCGTTGGTTTTCACACCAATCTCGTGGCTCAAGCACGTCCATCCATCACTCATCTTCAATGGATTCTTGTGGTGGGCCCCCATCAACCTTACTTATTTCATGGGTGGTCTTTACGTTTCTGCTACTTTTATGTTCTACATAAAGAGGTACCAGACTCCATGGTGGGAAAAGTACAACTATGTCCTCGCGGCGGCCCTCACTGGCGGTGTCGCATTCTCCGGCATTATCATTTTCTTCGCCGTACAGTATCATCCAAAATCGATCAGCTGGTGGGGTAACAACGTGCTTGAAGCGACGATCGACGGTGGTATTGGCCAGCAGGCTTTGATTACCGACCTGCCTGTGAAGGGATACTTCGGTCCCGACTCGTGGTCCTAGGATACAGTAAGAACAAGATTTGATATAATGTTTCGCAAGTTGATTAACGTCACCACTACTTTCAATTGATGTGCGGGCTGAGCTAGTATAGTTACGGACTGAATCCGTCACCCAGTGAGTGGGATTTAAAACAGAGTTGAAATCAAGTTCATATCGTGTCAAGCCTGAGATACTAGCCAGTAACTGATTTTGAAAGTACGGTGTACCATAATGGGGCTTTGCATCATAATATTTCAATTCAAACTTGGGGTGATCAATTCCAACCTTCTAAAGAAGAACTATCCGTTTCTCTTCCTCCAATTCCTCCCCTCCCGAGATAGTGAGTACCAAGGCAAAACAACAGCAGCTTCGCCCTATACGAACCTAGAGGCGTAAGAAGAGATAGGGGCTAGTCAACTGTTGAGTTGTTTGGTTTATAGAGCGAACTACTAGATGGTCAATCTCTAAGACCCTCGAACCCACTTGGTGAGGAATCCATTTTTAAGACTAGTGAAAAGGGGGTGACTCGACCACTTATGTCATCGGAATTGCGTAATGTGTCTCGATCAGGATTAGCCCGATCATCCTTATTAACGAAAGAAAACAAAGTGCACGATCTGGCATTGATCGCTGATGTGGGTCTTGCTGTCTCAGATCGAACGAATTAAAATGCATCGAGATTTTGATTACATGATTGTCAACCAATCAACGCCTCAATTCAAGAGTTTTTGGTTCGCAACAATCAGATTGTCGATCTTGTCACTTCGTCAATAGTCCCATAATTTTGGCTGACTAGACCCAGTGTTAGGGTACTTGGGCCCCATCTTTCCCACTTTCAAGACTTGACTAGGCTTGCCCTCAGTGAATGGCTGGCTAAGTGGGAGAGGGGTGTCGATCATTCCATGTTCGATATCGGGTTACAGAATTATGACAATAGTTACTTCGTATATTACGACAGTGTATTATACGCGTATTACCGCTATCGTCGAACAGAGTGGGACTGCAGAATTGCAGAACAAAAGCCCTTCACCCTCCCGAGTCTTTCTGGAACATATATGATCTCATGTCTCCACTTCGAACGCCTCAACTTTCAATTCTCCGTTATTCTTGCGATTGTGTCCCAATGTAAATCGGGCTGTCTAGTGACGTTACGAGACAATCCCCCATCTTTCTGAAAAGCGTACGATCGTTATTCTTCTGGTATTATACCAGCAAGGCTAATCTGAAAGAAAGACAGCTCCTATATTCTTGTAATATGTCTCCATCGCCTTTCATTGTGACGGAGCACACCGTCGATACCCAATATATTCGCGAATATCCTCGAGCTACGACGACCCAAGACGCTCCACTAAAGCTGGCTGTCAAGAAATATACCCCAGTTGATAATCTCGATCCACAACCAGGGGACGTGACACTTATTGGATTCCACGGGGCTGGAATACCCAAGGTATGGAAGCACAAGTCTTGACAAGCTCCCTCGTGTCTATAGGCTAAACCTATTCACAAAGGAGCTATATGAGCCGTTATGGGAGGAGATACTAGCCAGATGCAAGCGCGACAAAATTGGGGTCCGCGCCATCTGGTTTGCCGATGCTGCCAATAAAGGGGCCAGTGGGATCTATAACGAGAAATACCTAGGAAATGATCGTGAGTTTACCTATGCAATGTCTTGCGGGAGAAACCAGCTACTGACTGTGTATACTCATGAAACAGCCGGCTGGATGGATCATAGCCGTGACATGCTGCTCATGATCAACCACTTTCGCAAAGAGATGCCGCAGCCCATAATGGGTGTCGGGCACAGCCTTGGGACTACCCAACTGTGAGACTCTAGATCCATACGAATTGCACACAAGTATCGACTTGTAACTAAAATCTTCAGAATATTCCTGTCCATGTTGCATCCGCGTCTTTTTACTGGGCTCATCATCATCGAGCCATTTTTCGCCCCCAATATGGATAAGAACGACTCGCCACTACTCGTCTTGTTGGCTCTAAGCAAAAAGGATGTCTGGCCATCACGTCAGGTGGCAGCGGAGAAGGGCCGCAAGGTCTTTCCTCATTGGGACCCGCGCGTCTTTAGTCGCTGGGTTCAATATGGTTATCGTGATCTTCCAACTCTTCTCTATCCGGAGACAGAGAATGGAACCTCGAGTACCCCAGTGACTTTGTCAACGACCAAACACCAGGAGGTCCTCATGTACACGCGGCCCAACCTGGATCGACACCAAGAGCTTGGTTTGCCTCAAACTGGTGAGGACGATGAGCGTCCCCCACCGCATGATCCTCTGTTCTTCCCGGATGTCATGGGTAAATTACCCAAGGGGTATCAGTTCTATCGATATGAGTCCATTCTAGCGTGGAGAATGCTGCCACATTTGAGACCAAGTGTTCTTTACATTGGAGGGTCCAAGGGTACCATGGAGAAGTCCGGGACTTTGCTTAGAGGGGCAAAGCGGACTGGCACACGGTGGGGAGGAAGTGGTGGTATGGAATATGATCGGGTAAAGCACATTACGGTGGAAAACGCGGGGCACGATGTACCCTTGCAAAAGATTACTGAGACTGCTGACGCGATGGCTTTGTGGATCGCACAGGAAGTGGAGAGGTGGAGGGGCAACGAGAAGCGAATCGCTGCTGGATGGGATGGGCTTTCTGCCAGGGAGAAGGCGGTTTTCCCGGACGAGTGGAAGGATGCGCTCAAAGCGACGCCTATGGGTCCGTGGGCCAAAAAAATATTGTCCAAGCTGTAGTGGCATATTCAGTAGCCATTTTAGAGGTCGAGTTAGTGGTCGGATGAGTCTAATGGCGAAACCTCGGGTCGATCAGACACTTAGACCTCAGTCCAGAGGGTTCTATGATACATCCTATCTTGGGCCCCCTTGGATGTTCGTTTACATATCACCTTCTATCACCTTTTTCAGCTCCGTAGAGTCTGAAATACCAAACATGGAATGGCTAATCATTTTCAGTCGTTGTGAAAGCGTGGCATCGAAAGGCTGGGTACCCCGTATCAATGACGCGATTTGATGTTTAAATTTCTTCTAACAAAAGTTCCGCTACAGTCGCGCACACACAGTACGGGGTACGTTAAGGTCGTAAATAACAAAAAAAAATGGTGTAGGCTAAGACTGTGCCCAGGCCAGTGGCACCATTGCAAGCCCCACAAATGGCTTTTGGGTACAAGATCGACAATGTGGCCGACCCACCTATCAAGTCATTGTATCTCTCAAGCTTGATAAGGGAGGAAATAGTGGGTCAAGGTCGATCTGATCAAGGAAGCGTGAGCTCTTTAAGGCCTCTTATTAGGGGAAAAACAACCTGAAGGTCATACTAGCGAACTTAATCGACCGTCAGCTGATTGATCACCCTCAGTCAGTTCTGCAGTGATCGAAACTGTATTGTACAGTGAAAAGAAAAAAGAATTGAAACCCCAAAATTTTTTTTTAAAAAAAAATGAGCCAAGATACGGATACTCAGGGGTGTACCAGAAATGAGAGTTGTCGATTTAGCTCAGAGAAAATCTCCGGGTTGCCGCCGGAGCTATAGACACTAGGCGTGCAGCTAAAATCCCACTTTAAATTTTTGACTCGTTCACCCAACATGATTTGTGAGCACACGAATCCCCAATGTAATTCGGATCGCCAAGACGAACCACAGCGATCCCTCGCTGAAATTGGAGGTATTTCCTGTTACGAACCGTGTTGTCATGTCACTCTGATACGCTTTCATCAATTCCCTAGGGGGGAAGGAGGGGCCTCAAATTCCACTTACGCCATTTTACGTGGTATTGAAACCTGTTCACCATGATGGGTATCTATGTGGATCTAAGATTGGGCCCACAAAGTACCTACCAGTAAGATCACACATCTGGGCAATTGGAATCTTCCATCTGAGGTACACAAGCTATGTAGATCTCTAAGCTTACTGTGGTCGGAAAATTACATATATCAACCCATTGGGCCAGTACCCTAGTGGGTCAAGGTCAATTATCGCATTCACTCGGAACCACCCTCGTCGATCGACTCTCATTTTCATCGTACAGCAGCAGGTCAACTTCATTGGGCTTTCTCGATGTACCTCAGCCTTCTCGCTGCTTTGATCCTCGGTATCAGCACTGGGACATGGCAAGTCTCCCGATCCATTGCCGCCATCCGCCACCGCAGGAGGCTAGCTCAACAACATGGATGCCAAGCTCCTCCATCTCTACCTCAAAAGGACAGAATCCTCGGAACTGACGTCTCATTCGAAGAGTACTGCAATTTTCGCAGCAATTCATACCTGGAGATGTTAAAGGAGCGATTTGAATCGTGTGGACACACATGGGCGTCTACGAGCATGGGGCGAACGAGCGTGTCTACGATCGATATCGAAAACATCAAAACCATCCTTGTGACCGATTCCAAATTATATGGGCTGGGAAGAACGAGAAGTTCGGTCCTGGGGACAACACTCGACCACGGCATATTCACTTCGGAGGGAAATGAGTGGAAGTTCTTGCGACGTATGAGTAAGCCTGGCTTTTCAGCGTCCCATGTCAATCTCGAACCTCATATCCAAAGCCTGGTGTCTCAAATCCCCAGTGATGGCTCGCCCGTTGACCTACAACCACTTTTTCATGACTTGACTCTGTACAACGCCACCTCGATCTTCTGGGGTCAAGACGCAGTCAACATGCTGGATGCCCAGGATCAATCACTCTCCCGGCGAATCAATGCCGCCATCTGCAAGGCGTTCGAGCACACGCAAGAAGTGATGGTTTTCGGTCCTATGGCAAAGCTGTTTCAGTCCTCGTCAACAGAGAAAGCTATCAAGCTCGTCTACGGCTTCATATTTGACAATTCGAATGCTGCGTTCACATTAAAAAATTATCCTGCGACACAGCAGTTCGTTCACGATAAGACGGTATCAAGTTTATTTTATGATCAATTTGGCGCGCATGGCTTCGATACGGCCCACATTCAAATAAGACAGATGTTCATGGCGGCAGAAGGCACTACGGCTGAAACATTAACACATCTCTTCCTTCTTCTATCTCGCCATCCACGCGTCCTTGACGACCTACGCGCCGAAATCACGTCCCAGCTCCCGAATGGCACTATACCAACAGCGTCCCACCTCAACAGTAAATTGGAATATATGAATGCTTGCGTGAAAGAGGTTTTGCGACTCTACCCAACGGTACCTTTCAACAATCGCGTCGCTCTTCAGGATACCGTGCTTCCTAGGGGCGGAGGCCCGGATGGCTTATCTCCCATAGTCGTTCCAGCTGGCTCGGAAATATCCCTTCCGCATTATCCTCTTTATCGACGGAAGGATATTTTCGGAGATGATGCTGAAGAATTTGTGCCGGAGAGATGGCTGTCTTCCGACGATGAGAAATCCTCTGACAGTTGGACCAAGCAGTCTGAAAACTACCTACCTTTCAGTATTGGAAAACGCGCATGCCCTGGGAGACAAATTGCACTCGAAACGGTGCGATATGCCACAGTGCGGTTGATCCAGCATTTCCCATACATTTGCGATGCTTCTGGAGGACGACCATGGCAAGAAAATTGCGGTGCCACCTTACAGAGCAAGCATGGTGCTGTGGTGTCCATGAGGGGCAAGATGGAATTTGATATATCAATAGACTCAGGATATGGCTCTGACAATGTTTCGTAATTCTTGCTGAGAATATTGTTAGTCTTATGACGCTTGGTGCGGAATGTTGGATTTTTGAATTTCGCGACACTTAGATGTGATTTTAGCGTATAGTAGCATTGCTTTTCACCGAACACGATGCCATTCATTTTGATTCATTAGACTAAGAAATTAACGCCGATCGATCGAAGACTAGTTTCTATCCAGTGACATCACTCTTCTTCATGCTAAAATCACGTGGGAGGGAGGAATCTGCTCCTATTCCTGACTCATGCGGGTCGCATCACCCCAAGCTATTGGGACTATCGTGACCGCTAAGCGATTCATTGCAATGGCCAACTATGCTACGAACCTACTGGGACAAGTTGTGTTCTACACACTGGCGACATTAGGACTCATTCGTTGTATCATCAACGGTCTCATTCATGGTGGGAAGCCTCTGAACAGGCAGCAAAAGGAGCACCTGGCCACAGGTTAAGATTCCCAACAGAGTTAGACGAATATTGCTAACCGTAACAATAGCACGGAAAAGCTTCTGGGACCTCTCCAAGCAGCCAATACCTGGGTTTGACCATGCATTTATGAAGCTACGAAATGGACGAAAGCTACATTATATCCATAACCAGCATGCGGTTGCCGAACCCAAGAGCCTAATTATCTTTTTTCATGGATTCCCCGACAGCTGCGTGATGTGGAGGCATATAGTCTCACACAAATCAATGCCCAGAAATAGCATCATGATCTGTGTGGATCTGCCAGGCTATGGGGGCAGTGACAGCTTCGACACGTACGATACAAGTGTACTTGAATCTCTATGTGAATTTTGCATTAGCATCCAGGGACTCTTCTGCGCCAAAAAACTGAAAACCCTTCTTGTTGCTCACGACTGGGGATGCAATCTGGCGATCCGTCTTGCTACGGAGGCCCCTAGTGTTGCTGATCACTTTGTGCTAATGAACGGACTTTTTGTCAGTATATATAAGTCCAGGCTATCGATAAGCTGTCACTAATCTTATTCATAGACCGACTTAGCCATTGAAAACTTTACTCGGCATGTTCAAATGCTCCGCGGGCATCTATCTCACCTCAGGCTCTGGAGATCGTGTCAAGTATCTGGATTACTGGTATGCCAGATATGGCAATTGGCATATATCTTCACTTTTGATCTGTCAGAGAAGATTGTCGGCCATTTCATCGGTGCTTGGAACCAAATGGCCGTTCTTCGAGGGCTTGTTCGTATGGCAAACAACCGGAACTTCGATTTTGACTTTGTTCAAGCAATGGCTGCTTCCCTGGGTCCAACTGAGTGCGATGCCGAAACGAAGACGGCAGACCATTCCGAAGGCTATGGCAGCACGGCCATAAAGCGCGCAAGGTCACCTGCAGCTCTTCTCTGGCAGATGACAGGTCTTTATCGCAATGGCGTTCTACGAGGCACTTGGTTGAAATCAAAAGAGACCCTGGAGTCGATGCCAGGAACCAGGATTCACCAACACACAGCTAGTTCACCTGGTGCCGAAAACAATCAGTCAAGGCTACAGGTTCCAGCAACTGTAATCTGGGGCATCAAGGACCACGTTCTGATGCCGGAAATCTGCCTTGATGACGTCCATAAATACTTGGCGCCGGGAAGTGAAGTGATCAGCCTACCTAGGACCGGGCATTGGGTTCCTATCGAGACAGAGAGTATTCAGGTGATTCTTGAAGTTCTACGGTATCATACAGATTCTCATCGTCAGGAGGATCGGCTGACCCAGGATGCACTCAATCAGCGGTACAAGGACGTGAGACTCATTACAAGAACATAGATGCACTATATTTAACACAGTTTGGTTATGACCAGTGTCATTTTCAATTAAATTCATGATGCCTATTACAGCTTCTGCTTGGTCTTCTTGGGGCCATTTTGCTGTCCCATAACGCCCTTTGTACCGTAGCAAATGAGATTATCTCTCTCCCACATCAATGCCACTGCTGACCCAATAGGCCCTGCCGGAATGGTCAACAAAGCAATCTTGACTCCGAATGCACCCCAATTGATTGGTTTACCACCAATCTTACATGCTCTCACATATAGAGTTACCGCCCAGACCTGCATACAAGCTGATCCAATCAGACAATCCCACCTCAGAAAATGATGCGCTGCAACACTGACGTCCTCGACCGGGAAGTCCACGGAATTCCAAGGGGAAGGCAAAAGAAAAACCTTCGAAGGGTGCAAAGCCTGCACGTACCGATCGTGGAACAGCGCCGGTGCCACCACGGATGCCAAGGAAATAGTCCACGAGACAAGATGCGGTATGGCAGCATACACAAAGGCAAAAGCGTAGACACCGCGATGGTCGGTAGAAAGGTCCTCTCTAGTCCATGGCCCCAGAAGATAGAAGGCCAGGGTAGTCATGATCCCGACAGATATCGCCCATGCTTGCCAAACAGCAATAAAAATCTGCTTCTGGTCCGTACTGATCACATTTGGTGCGGGTAGGACCATTAGAATTGAAGGAATCACATAGCCTAATGCATAGGCAATTGGGATAGTCTGTCGGATGATGCGTGGAATCCGAATGTTCTGTACAGTGGGTTTTGTGGCGGTGATTGAGGTCGCCAGATGAATACCACAGTACAGGGGACCCCACAGGGCGAATGTCTTGAGCTGTGCCATGACGCCAAATATCATAGGACTACATTCGTTAGTTTCTTTACTATCGATAGCGACCGATCCATTTCCTTCCTTTCATCCAATGGAGCAGTGGTTGTGAAGAACGAGGGGGAGGAAAGGGCGTACAGAGACGATTAACTTACACAGAAATTATTTTCCACCGATTTCCACTTCTCCAAGCTTCCATAGTCACAAGAGCCCATGCTGATCCGAATGAGCCGGAAAACCCTATTGTATGCAGCAGCAGCGTCGCATTCTGCCCATCTACAGCAGGGTAGAAAAACGAAGTTAGGATCATGAGTTCACGATCAACTCGCGCAATTCCAGTGAATACTGTTTTCAACGCATAGCTGGAGCCAGGAAGAGTTTTGGATATAATAGCATCTCGAATTAGATTGCCGATGCCACTGTTGTGCACGAACTCGATATTCGCATAGTAAACAAAA
Source organism: Penicillium tannophilum (assembly GCA_028829675.1). Lineage (NCBI taxonomy): Eukaryota > Fungi > Ascomycota > Eurotiomycetes > Eurotiales > Aspergillaceae > Penicillium > Penicillium tannophilum. Next base: position 946,328 of record JAQKAK010000011.1, read on the forward strand.
GCACTGAATAGGAGAAAGATATACTTCATTCTCATGGTCGTCGACTATCCATTGGGGTCCAGCGGAGTGTTTACGTGACAGGATCTGAGAAAGTGATTGAGGTTCTGAGGCCAATTTTTTGTGGTAACTGGATCGTAGATCGTTGCCAAGGATGATGTTCATGGTATAACTGAAAATCTTGGAAGTGGAGCCCGATCGCAAGATGAATCCCGAAATTCTGGTACCGATCTGTAAGTTACAATACAATACACTGCCAATATTCCAAGCTTGTCCATGACCTACGCAACTACAAAGCATATGCCGATCACTACCTACACATAAGAACCTAGCTTTTCGAGTTCAGGAGTGGCCCACGTAAAGTTTGACCCCTCGACCGCCTTTTTATATCGCCCACCTTGTTTAGCTTCTCGCTCTCAAACACGCTCATAGATGACTCAAGCATAAGAAACACATTCTATTAAACTTATTAAGTACGCGTCCAGCTCGCACAGGTTGGCGCTGGTATTATTATCGACTACGATAATCATGATTTAGGAGAATTTGGCTGGCAAAAAATGGTGGCTGTCAACGTAACCCACTGTATCCACTCGTGAAATGATATATTACATGGTTGTTATATTCAATGGAGATGGAGCTGAACTCCGCCATATGTAGTAGACTTGGTGGCTTTGGCATTGTGGAGATGGAAGGAGTTTAGGAGTACTTCTTTCAGAAAGATCGGCTTGTCTTATACCATTATTGCCTACATTTATGAGATACAGAGCTGAGTATGGAGATTGGTTTTTTTTCCCATCGACGACATGGCGTGCCATTTTCGTGACGAGTCCATCGTAGTGTATTCTGAGGCCCATTCACGATTTTGTGCTATCCGCTGGATACACGCGTCAATTGATTCTCATGTACGAAGCCCCCCTCCCCCCAAGTTTGACCCTATCTATTGCGCACTCGCCCTTCTCACCCCTGGTCTCGGGACACGGTGCTCACACGTTTGCTGAAGTACTCGGATAACACACATAGTTAAAGAGTATAGTTCTTATCAATGTATATCCAAGTACATACGACCATAGGGTGTGGAGAACAGGGCTTCCCGTCCGCTCAGCCGTACTTAAGCCACACGCCGGTTAGTTAGTAGTATGGTGGGTGACCACATGCGAATCCTGACTGTTGTATGTTTTTGCTTTTTATTTTTGATCGTCTAAAGATGCGGACTTCAAGACAGTTTTGCCCGGGTGCAGTAGGAGTTCCATACTGGATGTGGAAGACCGAGGTCTCATGCAAGCGGAGTATTGGCACAAACCTATGGCTTCGGTAAGCATAGGCATGCTTATAGACAATCGACAAAATGCGATTTGCCAATGAGGACCTTCCATGATCAGCGCTATCAAGCATGACATGAAGGAGGAATTAGTGGCTCCACTGACATTATGGGATTAGATGATTGGCCGAGAGGGATATCTCCACGATTGGGCATGATTAATATAGTCAAGGTCCTGCTCCGAAGTTCTTACTGCATATGCTTCTTTTCTTTCCTTCCCTTTCTCCTCTGACAATGCCAGGTGTGAGTAATAAATTTCTACTACCCAGTGTAGTGGTGGAATGTGTGACAAGTGGTGTCTTTGCGGCCGGACGTCTCGTTTTGTGCCTTGGGTAGATAATTGTACTTTCCATAGACAACAGTCAGAGCATTCTCTAGCTGATTGCGTAGGGGGATGCTGCTAGCTTGTCCATTATAGTTTTATGCATTCTATCGAATGTGCGAGAGGTAGTTCCACAAGAGAAGCTTCTCCGTGAACCGCCATGCAGCAAAGTTAGTAAATATGCACAGGGAAACAACATATACGCAAGCCAATCATCATCTGCGGCGAAAAGAAGGGAGTTCCTGACTGTTGATTCTCCAAGGTGGACATTTCGGCTATTAGCACTCGGTTCAAGTGGGAGGGGGTTAATGCCAATGCTTTCATAATCCCTAAATGCCGAACTTCGGCTGACCTTTTCAGGAAAGCCGAAACTTCACCCGAGTTGACTACGCTATTGTACTGATTCATGATCTGCTTATTGGATATGATTATACTTGGATCTTCGCGTACCAGAAAGCTCACGCTCCCCGGAACCCTAGATTGTACCCCGCTCCGGAACTATAAGCTCGCGGCAATGAACAGGCTGCAACTCCACATATCCCGGAGTCCTAGAAAATATCAAGGTACCCTTTATTCCAGGCCTGCTGCATGCTACTTGGTATAATTTGTGAATTGCCGTCTCTCGGGAGCATCCGTGGTCTTCCCTCTTTTCCCCCTTCATCCCTATCTAGTAGTCACGCGCCTTTTATAGAATTTATATCGCCTATACTTTGATTCTTTTCAAAACGAGACAAAATAGGTCAACAGTGAACTCTTGCGAAGGCTGAAGCGCTTGTCACGATGGTGTTTCTACCTCGAAATCAATTGGGATCCATTCCCGACAATATCCCAATCAGTGAGTTCATGCTCAACGAGAAATATGGACGAGTTCCGCATGGCCAGTCCCGGGACCCTTACACCTGTGGTCTGACCGGGAAGACATACTCATCCAAAGAGATGGTCGACCGAGTCGACTTTATCACTCGTGGCCTGCGCAAGGAGCTCGGCTGGGTCCCAAGCTCTGGATCAGAATGGGATAAAACAGCTGTTGTTTTCAGCTTGAACACTGTATGCCTAGTCATATTTCTGAAGCTTTCATGCTAAATCTGAAGCTGAATATTTGTCGTGATAGATTGACACCATGATGTTATTCTGGGCTGTTCACCAACTCGAGGGTGTTGTGGCGCCAGCTAGTTCATCGTATTCAGCGAATGAGTTGAAGCACCAGCTGCTGGACTGCAAGGCGAAGGTCTTGTTTACTTGTGTTCCCTTGTTGCCGATCGCCTTGGACGCTGCGGCTAAGGCTGGCTTCTCGAAGGAACAAATTTACTTGATCGATGTGCCGCAAGAAATGCTCGGGGGCACACAGCCACCGTCAGAGTTTAAATCCGTTTCTCAGATTGCCGAAGCTGGAAAGTCACTGCCACCAGCTGAGCCTGTTCAATGGGGTCCAGGGGAGGCAGCTCGCCGGACCGCATTTTTGTGCTATTCGAGTGGAACATCTGGCTTGCCGGTAAGTTCTTATCTCGAGTGAATGATAGCTAGAAAGTGACACACCACTCACGATGGCCCTTTTACACAGAAAGGAGTGATGATCTCCCATCGCAACGTCATAGCTAATATTCTGCAAACCACCGCTTTCGAGCAGGACTATCGTGATGCCCAACCTCAGCCAGCAAATGGCTTGTACACTGAGATTGGGCAGTGTCTTCTCCCGCAGAGCCATATTTATAGTCTGGTGGTTGTCTGTCACTCCGGAACTTATCGTGGTGACCAGACCGTGGTTCTTCCCAAGTTCGACATAAAATCTTATCTAGCCTCCATCCACCGTTTCAAGATCACTTCCCTCTTCCTCGTGAGTTTGTCTCTATCTACACAGGGACAGACCCCCTCATTAATTAACGTCAGGTTCCTCCGGTCATTATCAACATGATGCGAAATCAAAAACTCTGCTCTCAGTATGATCTGAGTTCTGTCAAGTCTATTTTCTCTGGCGCAGCTCCCTTGGCTCTGGAGCTAGCCAATGACTTTCTGAAAATCTATCCGGATGTCTCTATCCGACTGGCCTATGGTGAGCCAAATTCTTCTACAATATATACAATTGGTCACCACTCACACTTTTATTTGTAGGGTTGACGGAAACTGCCTGCGTGGTCTCTTCGAGCCATCCTCATGACATCTGGCTTGGCTCTTCTGGATCCTTGTTTCCCGGGGCAGAAGCTCGCATCATGTCCCCAGATGGCCAGGAAATTACCACCTATAACACACCCGGCGAGCTTCTAGTGCGGAGTCCAAGCGTAGCCTTGGGCTATCTGGGCAATGAAAACGCGACCAAAGAAACATTCCAAGATGGATGGATGCGCACGGGAGATGAAGCGGTCGTCCGCATCAGTCCCAGTGGTGCCGAGCACATTTTCATCGTCGATCGGATCAAGGAGTTGATCAAGGTCAAGGTTTGTCATGTCCCCAGCTCTCAAATACTAATTTAGAGGCGTAACTGACTAATCTCTGACAGGGTTTGCAAGTGGCTCCTGCAGAGCTCGAAGCCCACCTCCTTGCTCATCCAGACGTGGCAGATTGCGCAGTTGTTGGGATTCCCGATGACACCGCGGGCGAAGTTCCCAAGGCAATCATTGTGAAGTCTCCTTCAGCCAGTTCAGACGACGAAGCAACCATCTGGGCCATTAGTAAATTTGTGCAGGACAACAAGGCTCGTCACAAGTGGCTCAAGGGCGGCATTAGGTTTGTGGACGATATTCCCAAGAGTCCGAGTGGTAAGATTCTTCGGCGCTTCATTCGGGATCAAGAGAAAGAACTCCGCAGAAAGGCCAGTGCCAGGATCTAAGCGTTTGTGACACTGGAAACGTGGTGTGAAACGGGCTTAGAAAGCCACGAGAGGGATTTAGATCATAGACGTCCGCGATAAGCTGTTCCACACGGCTTCTTATATATAGTTGACGATGTTATGTCCTTCACCTTTTTCCCTCATCAATTGTTATTTTTTTTTTTTGCGAATTCGACCCAGGCGTGCACATGAGGTCACACCAGTTCCAGGAAGTACTGTGATAATCCTTATATGAGAAGAATATCTTACCTGATGTAGGAACAGCTTGATGACTAAAACTGAGCATTACCAATCAGAAGCCGCTCTTGGAAGAAGCCCGAGAGTGGGAAATTAGTTAGGTTGATAAAATCCAGAAGATATATAGACATTTAACTAGGCAGTCGTTCAAAAACTTGACCTTGGACTCCTGTAGTAGCATTTGATTCATAGAGTTCATGAGCTTGTCATGTGTGTGGTATCCAAGCGGCCTCTCTATACCAACTATTTTGATCAATTTCATGCTTAGTCTAGTACATACGACCATAGGGTGTGGAAACAGGGCTTCCCGTCCGCTCAGCCGTACTTAAGCCACACGCCGGTTAGTTAGTAGTATGGTGGGTGACCACATGCGAATCCTGACTGTTGTATGTTTTTGTTTTTCTTTTTTCTTCAAGTCTACAGATCCATTCATGGACAGGTTTAAGTCGGTGCAGAGCAGCACGTTCCAGGCCCAGTCCCGCAGCCCCTCAAAGTTACAGATTAGTCTCTTCTCATTGATATCCAGGAATAGAGAGAGGGTAGAGGGAGGAAGTAAGTAAGCGAAGCACCATTACAAGGTACTTGGCTACTAATAACTCACTTTTGTTTTGTTTTGGTTTTTCCTCAATTTATGTTTAGCTTGGGTCTACTCCATCCGAATCACTGGCAATTCAGGGGGGCTATCGTACTAGCGAATGTGGCGATGAAAGTGCGTGTAGCTCTTTTAGCCCTCGCTCATCCTTCGTCCATGTTTCTGGCGATTTAGCCGATGGGCTATCTTTATGAGCAATTTTTGCGAGTGCATACCAGCGCCAGCTTCTAGAACCGACCAGAGCCTCCTATTGGCCGGATCCACGTGCCGCATGCTAAGTGGGTCTGCGGCTGCTGACGGCTTCACTAGTCAGGCACGGTGGTCAGGTACCAAAGTGTTTTTTTCAGCCGGCGCTGAACGTTTGTGGAAAGAGGATCTGGATCCAAAGTCAGATTGATTCCTTCCGAGACAGGCGCTTCAATGGACTAGCGTAAATGAGCACAGCCAAAGGGGCTTGTGGCTTACCTGAAAGATGAAAAGTGAGTGAGTGCTCGGGAATAATTTCCCCTCCGGCTTCCCGGATTTAGATCGATTTACAGTTCGAAGCCTAGATCGAGCTAAATCGGACCCAAACTTAGCCACATCTCGGCGGAGCAGCTATTTCACCGATCTTTGGTAGCCCCTGAGCCCGACTTAGCTTGGATTAGCGGGAAACGCAGATGTCACATGACCTAAGAAAGAATTGTTGAACCCATGAGATAAATTGCGATCCAGTAATCTGCGCGGTTGTGAAATTCCCATTCCGGATTATCATATGTAAATCAAAGCTATAGCAGGCGCTATCGAGAAAAAAAAAATTGAACAAATCTATACATAGATCGGCGTTTAGGGAGGGTACCCCGCCGATTTCAATTCAATTTATACCAATACTAACTAAATCAAGCACTCTATGAGGGATACTTTCTCACTTGACCACAGTTTCCGTTGAACGCCTGGAAATTATATGTCAACTCAGAGGAGCTCAGATAACCATAACCATAGTTAGAAGACCCGGAGCAGGTGGTTGTCTTGATCATGTAGCAGTATTTCGTGCTGGTGCCAACTTCGTAATAGAAAGAGAAAGCACAAGCCGAATTTTCCTGACAGCTGACACAGCAAGCTTCAGCGGAGGTTGAGATAGCCACGGATCCGCTGTAACCGGCAATGCTACCCCAGGAGAACGTGTAAAGGTATTCCCCTGCCAAGGCGCCATAGTCCGAGGAAAGAGGAGCGCCAGCGATGTTGTTCGTAGCGCATGCAGCGTAGGCAGAGGTTGTGCTAATGGCAGCCGTCACGGTCGTAGTAGATGTCACGGTATCCGTCACAGCATCTGCGGTGGAGGTTTCGGTGATGGTGGAAGTAGTGTCGTAGCTGAGTGTGGTGGAGACATCATCGGGAACAACCACAGAGCTGGTGGTGATGGTACTGGTCTCTGTCACGGTGGTAGAAGCAGCAGCAGCAGTGGCAGTGGCGGGAGCCTCGGTCACGGTTGAGATTGTCGTGGTCTTGAGGATAACCTTCTCATGGCAGACAACTTCTTGGGCGTACTTGTAATCATCCAGGATAGGGGAGCAATCACTGTCCAGGGAGGGTTCAAATGATCGCTTCAGAGCAATGGCGGTAGTAGTGGTCAGGGTGTCCACGATAGGAGTGAAACCATCTGAGGTTGCAATCGTTGAGGTGGTGGTGACGGTGGTCGGCACGGTCACAAAGATAGTTGAGGTGATGTCATCAGGGGTGACAGTCAAAGTGGCAGTATCATACTCAGTCGAGGTTGTTGAGAACACATCTGTGACAGTGCTTGCGGTGGAAGTAACAGTGGTGGTCTCATAGTCCGTCGCCGTCAGGGTTGACGCCGCTGGAGTCACGGTGACAGTGTCTTGAACCGTGGTAAAGACCACGACGGGCGACGGGTCATGAATGCGCTGAGTGATAGTAGTTGTAGGTACCGAAGCAACTGAAGTCAATCCAAGGACTGTACTGCAGATAGCCGTGTGGACATGAGCTTGACTGCTGACAGGCACGCTAGACGACTGGAGGACGTTGCCAGAGGCATTGCCAAGCAGGAAGGCCGCACGGGAAGCGCGGGAAAGCGACATCATCCGTTCTTTGAGAGAAATAAAGTGTGATTTTGAAATTATTATGGATATCTATGCTAGCTCTAAATACTTCTGGGGTGTGGTTAGGGGAAACTACTTCGCCGGCTATTTTGGCCTTGACCCCCGGATCCACTAGGATATCCCCGAGCCGCGACCCCATCGGGCGTCAATAGTCGGTGAAATGGAGAGACGTGGGCAGGGGAATCGGATCTCTCTCGCCAATTTCAAATAACCTTAAGTTCCACTTCGTCGGTGTTGTCCGTGTGCATGTTTACGTTGAACCCTTAGCGATCTATATACAGGAGTCCCGCTCTTGGGTTCACGTTTCTCATCAGTCATTCTTTTTTGTCTTTTCTGCTTTTGTTTTCATCCTTAGTCACTCTTTTAACATGGGCAACTTGCTGATTCGAGGATGGGTCCTCGCCGCATTGGCTATGCAAAGCTTTGCTTTGGTGGATACTATCACTCCGACCACGACTGCTGAACCAGTTGTGACTGTCCAGCCAAGTACGACTCCCACTCAGGCACATCACCATCACCACCACCACAATCATTGGACTTATATTTCCAGGGACTTGCCCAGTCGCAGGCCCTGCAGCGCTCGTTCATCATCGTCTTCGCCAGCGATTAGCATTTCTACACCTTACTCAAGACCAGTGCCCACTCACTCGGTGCATCATCATCATCATCACCATAACCAACATTGGACTTATACTCCTCTACCGCGGCCACACCGCACTCAGTGCTCATCTTTCACGCCCATTGCTATCTCATCGTCGTTGGCTCCTACCTCGACACCTCTCTACCAGACAACAGCCGTGACTTCTGTGCCAGGATTCGCTGCCTCTGGAAAGCCCCAGTCTTCTGGGAAGCCTCAGCCCTCTGGAGGAGCGCCTGCCCAGTCAGGTAGCTTCCACCCGGATACCACAGTTTCTCCTTCAGGTTCTGCTCCTACAGGCTCCGTCCCTGAAGGCTCTGCCCCTGAAGGCTCTGCTTCCACTGGCCCTGTTTCCAATGGCCCTGCCCCCACTGGCCCTGCTCCTACAGGCCCCGCGGCTCAGTCGACTACTTCCACCATTGTCTCCACTCGTACAGCTACCATCACAGCCTGTCCGTCGGCAACCCCTAACTGCCCGCCATCTTCCAAGACTACTTTCGTGACCACCGAGACTGTCGTCGAAACGACCACAGTCTGCCCGGTGGCTGATGCTACTCAGACTACGTCTTTGCCTGCAGGTGGACAAGCATCTGTGAAGCCTGAGGGACCTGATTTTACTACCTCTACCATCTTCAGCACTCGCACTGCCACCATCACTGCCTGTCCGTCCTCTGTGACCAACTGCCCTGCGCGCTCCAAGACGACATATCTGACAACCGAGACCATTGCGGTGACCACAACCGTCTGCCCAGTCGCCGACGCTACTCAGGCCACATCTCTTCCCATTTCGGGAGGCGAGGCTCCTACCAAGTCTGAGGAGCTTGGATTTACCACTTCCACCGTCTTCAGCACCCGCACTGCTACTATCACCGCCTGCCCATCTTCCGTTACCGACTGCCCTGCGCGATCAAAGACAACCTCCGTTACCACCGAGACTATTGCGGTTTCTACCACAATCTGCCCCATTACCGAGGCTGCGGGTGCTACCCAGACCCCGTCTGTTTCTGGATCCACAGGTGAAGACGCTGGTGCCCAGGGCAATGGAAATGGGGGCTCCGAGTCAACTATTTCCACTATTTGGACTACCAGAATCGCGACTGTCACTGCTTGCCCAGCCTCCGTGACCAATTGTCCCCTGCGTTCCAAGACAACCTACTTGACCACCGAGACTGTGGCTGTCGGAACTACTGCAATTGCTGCGTCCGCGCAGGCTACATCTCCCTCCGAGGGCGTCACAGTCACCCAGGCTGGCGTTGTGGGTTCTCAAGCTACCGATTTGATCACGGCCGCCCCTGAGGCTACCGCTGGTGCTTCGTCTGGCTCTGGCTCTGGCTCTGGCTCGGCTGCAGTGTACACCGCTCTCTACACTGTCGAGTCATGTGGCAACAGCGATTCTTGCACTCAATACGTCAAAACTGTCGTGATGACGCAGATCAACATTGCTCAACCCACTATGACCTCCTCCTCCATGGTCAAGCCCGTGTATGGCTCCGGCATTGGCGGCATTCCTACTGCTTCTGCCTCCTCGGCACGCGTGGGACAACAGGGTAGCCAGAGCGGTGCAGTGAATGCAGGTGGCGCTTCAAGCACGAGCAGCGCGGCGTACGCTGTTTACACTGGCGCTGCGTCCGGGAACCTTCAATACTCTTTGCTGAAGATGTTCGGCACAGCCATGGTTATGTTGGTAGCAATTTTGGCTTAGTTTGTCATTTCACTTAACCTTTATCAATTTCAACTCAATAATTATATGTTCGATTCGTGTTCTGGATGTACTAAATCCAGTAGGATCGTCCGAGATTTATCTCAGTCATATATGTTTCGATTTGCGAAGAATAAATCAAAGTGGTTTTACCACTGTATGACCTCCCTGCGTACGGTCATCGAATCCATGGTAAAAGAATGACTGAAATAGACCAAGGCACTGGGCTGAACGACATCAAACACGGGTAGGAACTGTGATAGTCGGGCTGAGGCGGGCACGTCTTCGTAGCTTGTCACAACACCAAGCCCTTCCTCTTCGATCTCGACCCATTTCTCTGCGATCTTGGCTACAAAATGACTGTTCCATACCCCTTCCTGAACGGCAGCGGTTCGGAGCACGCGTATAGCACGCCGCCGGATGTGTGGGTCGCGGCACTGTGAGGCGACGTTGAACATGGCCGAGATAATACTCAGATCGAGCGAAAAGGATTTCGGCGACGAGGAAGGCAGCGAGGAGGAAAACTCGACGATCGACTCGCCTAGAGCTACCATCTGCTCGAACGAAGAACAGTACCTGTCCAACCAGATTTTATCGCCGGGGTCCAGCTCACCCTCTGGGCGGAGTGTATCTAGCATGACAAAGCATTCGAGTTTGCGCAGCTGGAGAACAGCAGCGCCACGCCGTTCACGGGCTGTGAAGGAGGCGCCGTGCTTGTGCAAGAATTCTTCTAGACCGGTGGCCCATTGTGCTAGGAGGGAGAGCGAAGTATCGCGAAGAGTTGTGGATGCTGGGGTGACATGGTTGGATCCAACCTGGGTGCTAAGATTCCGTAGCTGTGTGCTGTGCTGCCGGTAGTAGTAAGTATAAACCTCGAGCATCTCGCGTGCATCGGCCAGTGAATGGAACACGACGGGTTTGGTATGATCGATGACCAGATTAGGCCAGAGGTCGAAGCCCGCTGCTGTAATTCCATTGACGGTCTGTAAAAAGGTGGATTTAGAAATTATTCCAGTGGTGAAAGAGGGTTCGCTTAGAAGGGAAGTCCATACAACACTAGCCTGCGCCTGGAGACGTGTAAAAAGCCCGCACAGTATGTCCACGGAGACATAAGGGGTGCGATCTGTATTGAAAGCCGTTATGTCCCTCGAATTGTTATTCCGAAGTTCGCCAAGAATCTTCAGTCCGCTGGTGATATGCGTGATGGCTGAACCGTAGTGACCGCGTATAGACTAACTCGCAGCTAGAACACATAGCTCCAAAAACAATTTAACACACGCACGCACCTCAAAGCAAGCGAATAAAACACATGATATCAAACACACATCGATAGATAGTGATGCGCCAGGTGAAGGCATTAGGCAGCGTATAGCGCGGAGATACTGGCGTTGGGCGAAAGTGTTGTTAGTGGCTAGTACCGGCGAACTAATTTCATCGCGTTGGAAGTGCTCATGTAGCGAGCCCAGAGCAACTGTGACATGGCGAATTGCCGGTTCGTGGTGCACGGTTTGAAGCAGCAGACGCTCCCAGAAGGCGCACTCAAAGTCGCCCGCCAGCTGCGGGGCTGTGTTCAGCAGGAAGAACTCAAATGACCGCCTCTCATCATTGGTAAATATGTCATGCGACGGGATGTTAAGCGGCCGAGCTATAAGTGCTCTTTTGAATGCATTCGATTGCGAGGTCGACTCTCCAGAAGAGACTGGAGTGGCTGGTACTCCGTAGCCATCGCAAATGCGACCAGTTGCCGTGCATCGTAGACAAGCGGGCCGTTCCTCGCCGCACTTAACGCGTCGTTCTATGCATCTCGGTGAGTAACATTGAAGATTTTCATGTAAGCCGGTCTCGCTTACTCCTAAATCAGATCAGCAAGGGGTCTTGTTAGCGTATGGAGGACGGACCTGCAGGTTATACAGCCGGTACTTGTTTTAGGCCGGTACGCCCGTTTTCTGTTTTCCGGAGTAACACGGGGCATGGCTGACGCGAGTGTTGATCTTGCGACGTGATGGATGACACAAAGCGGCGTGGTGGAGCTTTAATCGCGGAAACGTGGGGGCAGAAGTTTGTCAGCGATCCATAGATATCCTGATGCCTAAATGTTTTTAAGTTGACGAGCCGTACCATTGAATTCCAATACCAAATCAAGATGCTGATATGAAATCAACAGTGCTTTTCCATGATAGTATATTCTGGGAATTTTTCGTGGCAATTTTGTTTCAACGCCCAGATCTTAGTGCTGAGAGAGATGTATTTAGATGCCTGCCACATGACCTTAGAGATGTAGTTTGCATTTTATTTATCCTACTTCCAGTAATGTTTATAATCTAAATCTAAATAATGCGTTCACCTACACGTTATTTCGACTTTGTAACCCCTATTCATTGTAGTCAGCAAACTTGCAATACTTATGACCTCGAGCACTTTACAAGACATACCATATCATCTCCCAATGGTCTGGCTTTGGTATCTATATTCATCTTCTTGCGCTCCTTGCGGCTTGGAACTTCACTTTCTGTACCTGGCATGATGCGACCCGGGTGTACAATGTTAAGGATCACAAGCGCCAGCAGCATGGGCAGCGAGTCGAGGCAATACTGGTAAGCCTCATGAAGGGGGATTTTGCTATCGAGACCCTGAGAGTATTCACATAAGCGAAATATAATTCGCATCTTTCTTGTTAGTGTGAGATTCCATAATACCCAGAGATTTTTCTTACTGTGATCAAGGCGAGACATGCGTAAAGCACATAGAGGAGGATCGAGGCCTTTCGCGCATCCGAGCGACGCTGCCGAAGAATTTTGATGTGGAAGGAAATTGCGTAGACGACGAATACCAGAACGAAGAACTGCTGCACACCCACACCAGCCATGTAGATATGCAGGCCTGACATTTCCGTGCTATACGAGACATTGTTGCCGGCAGCCTGTGCCGCTCCATAAACCTGGACAATGAAGGCACTGTTTGGATGTTAACGCGTAGCCCCAGATAAAGCATGGGAAGCATACATAATATCAAGGATGACGAAGATAAATCCAAACTGCCACGGCCACATACGCAGGATGCGCGCGTCGTCAGTGAAGTTCCACACCATTCGACCCATGACCATATAGACAAATGCGTTGGTCCACAACGGTGCGATAAGAATCAACACAAACCATGCAGCATAGTCTGCATAGCTGGCAGGGTTGAGGATGCTCAGCACGCGGAAGATATAGGTCAGCGTCTGGATGGTGCCGGACATGGCGATCACCCAGCAGTAGAATTTACGGTGCAGGACCGCCTGTACGATGTGAGAGATTGTCGTTATTCCTAAAAGTGCAATAAACAGGTATGCAGCGGCAATCGAGGGACAAAAGTTCCACATTGTGTCGGGAGTTGTCAGGGCTATTCATCGTCAGCTATTCTGTAGTTTTAATTGGAGCTGTTGACCACTGTACCTTGACATTCTGTCATGGTGAGGGTAGAGAGTCTGTGTATGAAAAATAAAGCGATTTGATTGTTTGAGACATTGTAAGGGGATCATTGACTTATATTTCATTCTCTGTTGACTTGTTAAAATCTTAGTGATCATTCGAGTCTATACGAGAGTGGGTCTTCATAGATTTCAGCAATGGCTGCCATTGGTTCGCTCGTAGGGATGCACCAATCATGTTGAGAAGTCCAGTCCCCACCACGATATTTTGCTTTCCAAGTTTAGCTAACTACGCGTTCTTTCTGTTGCTGACTATGACATCAAGGATATTTTAGCGAAGGAATCGGGTGTCAGTCAGAGTCAGTGAGTACATGCCAAAAGTACGCGTACACGATAAGAGAATAATTGAAAGGGCTGAAATTCGATGAAATTCGATAGGTTGGACGAAAATGATCAAGGAGCGCAATAAATTCAATTCTTAGAAATTTTATCTACAGCATTGTAAGAACATCGCGTTACCTCGCTTAATTCACGTCAATGCACGAGATAACGCTTCAATAGAGCCATTGTTTCGGTCACTGTCGGAGGTGGGAGCAGAAGATCCCCACGTTCCCAGTTCGAAAGGCATATCCGTTGCATTGGTCACTAAGCTGGATCTTCTCGAAGACATAGTTGCTTGTGTGTCGGATGTGGCGCAGGCATAGATATTGGACTGAGTATCGGTGTCATTGAGAGGGTTATGAATAGCAAAATCAAGGAGCATTGTCTGGTTGCACGCAATCAGACGGTAGTTCGAGTGGTAGGAGATCCCCGAGGCCGTATCAGCACTATCATCGCAATTATAAGGACAGTTGTCTATGATGATCTTAAGAGCGGCTGAACAAGCAGCCAGCAGGCTGATCACCGCCGTAGTCACAACTAGGAACGCATAGCAGTCTGATGATCTGCAAAGTCTCAGATGATAAGACTGCAAGGAGAGGGAAAGACAAGGTAGTTAGTTGAAAAAAGAGATAGAGGCTCACAGTTTATGAAGAGTGTCCAGTCTTTGTATTGCTCAGTCTTGTCGCCGTCGTGCTCTGCGATCATTGTGACTCCATCTCTACTTACTAGTCACCCGTTATACCAGGTTCGATGATATGTCAGAGCTATTTGGTTTCATTCTCGAGTATAGCGCATAATATTTGTCTTGGAAACAATGAGTATCTCTTTTCTTATCCTCTCTTTTGGGACTAGTGCATTGCAAGGTTGCATTGTTTGCTTCCCATGGCACGCACGCACAAGAATAATGATGATCCGAATCGAGGTTAATTAGGACTAGCCTGCTTGACATCGAAAAGCGTACGTATACCTCTAATGCTAAGCCACTAGTGGCTGAAATGTGCTATAGGTTAGACATCAATTAGCCTTGGGTCGCCAGGGTCGGCCCACTACCCTGGACTTTTGCGACGAAATCTTGGACTTATTTTTTCTACAAATCTGAACAGGCTAGTTTTCTTAGACGCGAGTCGTAGCGGTGTAGTGCAAATTACGATCAACTCGCTTTGCTGGTCGGGAGGTGAAATGTAGTGTGGAGTTCTCCCAGCGGCTCCAAGCAGGGGGAGTGCCGGGATGGTCGGCTCATTTTGTCTTATCTTCGAGATCGATAATCACGATTCACCGAGTTGCAGCGACTTATCCAATCAGGTAGGAGGGGGCGAGTCTTTTTCTTGACGCCAATCCGGGGGTGTCAGGATTCAGGGGCAGTCCGTGAGACACCTGAACTCTGAACCCTGGAATCAAACATGGCCAGTTCAGGGTCAACGGCAGACACTTGTGGGGACAAATTTCCATCTACCTCGCTTCCTGAATCACTTAAGGTTAACAGGACTGAATCTACATGAATTCGTATGACCAAGCTTTCTCATTATTCACTCGAACCTTGTTTCGCTTACAAGTCAGAGTGACAAGATTCATCTATCGTTGGCTAGTCCAAAGATCTGGGCTTGGCTTATCGGCTAGACTTCTAAGTCATTAACTAACGTAGATCGAATACTTTGCCAAGAGGCGCCTTGAGTGAATTCTTGCCACTTGGGCTGACCGTGTCCTCAGCTTGCCCCCGTTGTACTTACTAGACAAAAACAGTCTAACGCCGGCAGCGATAAAGGCCTGCAGGAGAAGATAAAGAAATGAAAATGACTACTCATTAAATTCCATTCCACGTCCCATTTCTTAGTCTTCTCTCGTCCGCCGTCCTCTTGCCCCATCGATCTCTTTCTTCCTTTCTCAGAGGTCTGCTATGTCTCCATCGTGGACAGTCTCTTACTTGCTCGTGCTTTGTTTCGCTCTGCGCACCGCTGCATACAACTGGACCCCATGTTCTTTGGACGCTTGGATCCTAAATCTTCAAAGCTGTTCGCAACCATGTTACGATGAGACATATTACGATAATTTCTTCAACAGCACTGTGTGCGGTGACTATGATGCCGAGTTGGATAGCACGAAGAAGTCAGATGTCGAGTGCCTTTGCAAAAATCAAATCGCTGGAACTTCCACTCAGACGAATATCACGAACTGCTCGGCGGCTCTCTGCGGTGACTCTTTCAATAACACACATTACGTCAATAATTTGAAAGCCTGGACTAGGATGTGTGACTGGTCTTTTGGTAAGTTAATCCTAAATCCGCTCCATCAGATGATTTTACTAAGCCCTGTGGCGATAGGAGAGGGAACATGTAACAGTACAACATCGGCTGCGCCGATCATCCTCCAACCGCTGACTTTTTTGGGTATTTTCGGTATGGCCGTGGGTGCGATGGTGTATTAGGTGCTTTCTCTAGGGGAGATCTGGTGGTCGGATATGACGTATGATAATCATTTTCACATGCGCTTTCAAAAGTTTGTATTACTATAGCCTAATCGGACTCAATGTGCAAAATACCCGTCACCTTATGGTTGAGATGTTGTCCCTTCTTTTCATCAAACGCTCATGGATAAAACTTCCTACTTGAGGTCTAGCTAAGCTTAAATTAGTAGAGCCAAGTGTTTTCAAAGCTGAAGTGCTAGATAGAAGCCAATGAGCCAAAATTTGCTACCCATTCTATTTAATCAGGTTGTTTATTATCAAATAAGCATAGTACGTAGTCAAGTAGGAATGGTCTATTACTTTGAGGTAGGATGATGAAATCCGTACGTTAAGGGAGTGAGGCCTTAAGGTAGGCGTAGTGAACCTTTACATATTAGGGTAGCTCATATATATAATTGGCCTACTATAGAATGCGCTCAGTGAGGAATTACAATACTGCGTAGGTTCAGTGAGCCGATCAGTCTACTCAGTAAAAGCGGCAAGAGGGTGAGCACTATTACGGAGAGGGAAGCTAAGAATCATCAAAGGAAAACCGGATCACAGGTAAAAAAAGGTGGCTCAGTGGGTATCACGTTTTAATCACCTTCATATTCCAGCGTAGTCTACAGAGTAGCAGGGCAAGTATGTACTTGGGTATGTACTCAATGATGTTACTTCCTGAAATTTGTATTTGAAGTGCGGTCTTGAGAGTGTTCAAATAATTTTGTGTTGTTTCATTTCAAAAGCTCCATTATCAGTATGATAATTCCGCCCAGTTATTACGCCTCACACTCTAGCCCCGTACCATCCATAGCTCTTCCGATGCATCCAAGACAACTGTGGTATCAGCCACCCTTTTACCGAAATGCTCTTCCGTCTTTTGAAGCCTAATCCGCAATTCGCGCATGAAAGAAGTTGAGATAGTGCCTTGGTCGGCGTGATCATCCTCAGCGTGCTGAATCTTGCCAAAGTTCCTGATGCTCAAAACCGTGTTCCCGTTGCTCTTTCTCGAAGTGAGAGCGCTTGGCCCGCACATCATCCATCGGGTTCTTCTTACTTTGCACCTCTTCATCAGTGGGAGGCGGAAGAGATCGGCACTTCTTTGGAGTAGAAGGCTGCGAGTTAAGGGAACACCGTGGGTCCAACCTCTCCCAGTGGCAATTTGCGCAGAACTCTACCTCTTACTTGCAGTGATTGCACTGGTTTTCGACGGGTACGAGCCAGCCTCTGCCATAAAACGACGCGTTAATCTCAGAGATTCGTTCCTCACACCAGGTGTCAATTAGAGTGTGAGATCGGCGATCCAGGATCCGTAAAAGAATTTGCAAATGTTGCGACCACTTCGGGTGTGAGAATTGCTAATACTCACGGTGAGTATGCCCTCACAGTTGCAAATCATGGTTTCCTACTTTCAACTGAGGTTTTCCACCCTCGTGCGACCGCAGATAAAATTCGTGAAGCCTTCGAGATAAGGCCCGAACTTGAAATTTCCCTTGTCAATCTGACACCAGCGGCAACCGAAAGCTACAAAAAAGTGCAAATTTCCAAGCCGAGCCTCCTCGATTTCTATTGGGAGGTAACCAAATCGAGCAGGGTACATGGAGCGAGCTCGATGGAATGAGCTCAAGCCTCGTTACCGTGATGGCTTATGGAACTATGGATATGAAGCCGAAGCGCGCCCCCCCTGGACATCCACCGATCGATTTCAGGAATTGACGGGCTTATAGCAGTTTGATATTCGGGGGTATCAACAGCGCTATTTCCGATGGTATCTGTGGCGCACCTATTGTGAATTGCGATACAGGTGGAGTTGGCGGCTTCTTCCATTTTTTTGATGGATCATGGAACCAATTGTCTAACCGCACACCTAGACGATTTAGTTGTTGAAGGGTGGCAAATAGTTTGAGCTATATCTATACTTTGCTAATCTCCTTTGATTGCATGTCATACTTGCTTCAATTCTCTATCAAATCAGAAACCTGTGGGGGGGGCAGAAATGGGGTGTCGGCGATTTGGGCTTAGAATAATAACTCCACGTACAGAGAATTATTTCGGCAATTGCGGTAGTTCAGAGCGTATGATGAGATGACATAGGAAAAGATTGAATTTGAAATATAAGGTGACGAAAGTCAATTGACGTGTAGGTTTCAAAGAATGAGAACTCTTTACCTTCTACGTAATGCTTTAATACTTATAGTTGATCATTGCCATGCATTAGATCAATGAATCTATTGATTTATGGGATGATCATTGCCCGAAGTTATGTACTAGTTGAGCAATTCTTTTCTGGCGAGGCTGGACAGGGCTACGAGTTGCTCGGCCTCGATTGTGTCCGATGCCGAATACTTCCGCTTATGTAAGGCATTTCTTATCTCCACATCATCCGGTGTTAGGAGGGCCACGGAGGTGCAGTGACGAAATTTGTCAATTTATTCAAATGCACATGGCGCTTTCCGGCTTTGCGCAAGCGCGTTAGCAACATTGTCATATCAAGCGGCTAAGCGGAGAGCCGATCAATAAATCAAATCGACTTGCCTCCTTAAGACTTCAATTCGACCATGGACATGGATGACGACGAGGAAAATGATTCAGCCCTTCAGGCGCAGTTGACTCGAACCAATTCGATCCGCAAATCCGTGGCCTCTTTTACGCCTTTACAAGAAGTCCTGTTTGTGGCGGTAATATGCATGTCCCAATTTATGACCCAGGTTGGGTTGGGTGCAACTCTTTCCCCATTAAATATCATTGGCGATTCCTTTTCTATCACCAATGACGGGGTCCTAAGTTGGTTCATCGCCGGTTATTCTCTCACAGTCGGCACTTTTATTCTCTTTTTCGGCCGCTGTGGTGATCTATTTGGCTACCGCACAGTCTATATTCTGGGCTTTCTATGGTTTGCGGTCTGGTCGATGGTAGCAGGCCTTAGCGTCTACTCAAATCATGTTCTTTTCATCTTCGCCCGTGTCCTTCAAGGACTGGGACCGGCGATGTTGCTACCAAATGGACTTGCATTGCTTGGAGCTGCATATCCACCAGGAAAGAAGAAGCACATGGTCTTTGCGTTGTTTGGTGCCATGGCCCCTAACGGAGCATTGCTTGGGGCTGTTTTTGCCGCGATATTCTCCCAACTTGGCTGGTGGCCATGGACCTTTTGGTCTATGGCTATATATTGTTTCTTACTTACCATCCTCGGGGTGTTTGTTATTCCAACAGTCAACTATCCAGTCCGTGGGATGAAAGTTGCGCAAATTGCCAAGGAACTCGACCTCCTTGGTGCTGCACTAGGAATATCCGGCCTAGTTCTTGTCAACCTTGCCTGGAATCAAGCCCCAGTCGTAGGCTGGGATCAACCTTATGTCTACATTGTCCTGATCATCGGATTCCTCTTTTTGGTAGCTTTTTTTATCGTCGAGATAAAAGTTTCGCCAAACCCCCTTATCCCGTTCAAAGCTCTCAATACGGATGTATCATTTGTTCTTGCATGTGTGGCTTGCGGCTGGGCAAGCTTTGGGATTTGGATTTATTATTTTTGGCGATTTCTTGAAGATATTCGCGCTCTATCACCACTACTCGCTGTAGCCCAGTTCACACCCGTTGCACCGGTGGGAATATTGGCAGCCTTCACAACCGGTGCCTTGATGGGCAAACTTCATCCAGGATGGATTATGTCAATTGCAATGCTTTCATTTACTCTTGGAAACATATTGTTGGCAATAGCACCTGCTGGTCAGACCTATTGGGCCCTTACTTTTGTTTCGCTATTGGTTATGCCGTGGGGCATGGATATGTCATTCCCTGCGGCGACAATCATTCTCTCTGATGCAGTTGGAAGTCGTCATCAAGGAGTCGCAGCGTCTTTTGTTACGACTATAGTCAACTATAGCATATCACTGGGGCTTGGATTTGCCGGTACCGTTGAGGTTCATGTCAACAATGGCGGTGCAAACTTCTCGGATACGCTGAAAGGTTATCGCGGGGCTTGCTACATGGGTATTGGTTTGGGTGGCCTTGGAGTTGCGATTAGCCTAACTTATTTAGCAAAGTCATTTGGTGGGTCGACAAAAAAGCATAAGCTCGAAAGAAGCCGCAAGCGCCCAGAGGTTTAGCCGGGATTGGCGCTTGGCAATGAGTTTTGCTTGTCTACCAAATACACTAGGTTGATAGAAGTGTGAATATATAGCTGTATTTATAAAGGAGGATCTGATCATAGACAGAAGAAAATATCGAACGAGAACAAAGTATCGGGACTAATAGAGGGTTTCAGGTAATTCTGGTCTGATGCTTACTAGAAGTCTGCCTAGGATTCTTGCATCATTGGACCTTTTCAACCGGAACAAGGTGCGCAAGACAAGGCAAAGGAAGAAAGGTCAAATTATAGGATCTTTAGTTTGTACATCAAATATAATAGGTGGCATACGGAACTGTACAGATAAAAAATGTATAGAAGAAATGCTCATCATAGAGGCTAGTCTGCCACCATGTTCAGAATTGCTAATCTTTACATGCAGGTAAGTATACCTGTCAAAAGAGATTTGGGGGAAAGACAGTGGATAAAAAACATTGGGAAGCTAACAGAGACTTGTTGAGAGAGAGAGTGTGTGTGAGGGAGTATGTAAGTTCCCGTGGTCCCGATGAGAAATGAGGACACTAGGGATTGTCAACAGACATTATTGGAAGTCCCCCGGGACCTGATTCATAAGAAAGCCACGGTATGCTTTGTGTTTGTCCAACTCCGGGTTTTTCCCAATCAGCCACTCCATTAGGAAAAATACTGTTCAATTGCTGAAGCTGAATGTCAGAAAACTTCACCCCTGGATAATCCTCCAAATCTATCGGCTTCAGCTGTGGCTTTGCCACGAGCATAGCCCCAAGGTTGTTGCAAGCAGCCACAGTTCTAGGGTCTCCATGGAATGGATAAGTGCGGTTCATATCTTCCACATCACCGATTGGAGTTCCATCCGGAGTCCAAAGTCCATCCTTGAGGTCAGAGGGTCTATTTGCTCTAATTTTTTCCGCCAAAGGAAGATTCGCGTTGTCTTTGTGAACAGAGGACAGCCAACTGTCCATAAACACAAATGCTGCTTCAGGGGGACCTTGAACGGTTTTGAAACCCGGGCACATCCATATAGCCTGGTTTTCAGCATGACCTTGAGCCCGAGTCAGGCCCATTCTTGAAACCCAGGTATGAAATTGAGTGTGGCTTCTGATAGGATCCTCTCTCTCCGGACATCGTAGATCTAAGATGGCGACTTCAGCTAAGTGGCTAAAGTCGTTGATCAGTCCACATCGATGAAGACGTTCGATTGCTTCTGGACTAGCCACAGTTCGAGAGGAAATATATTTGCCATCGATATCAACTCCGCCCACTTTTTGGTTCAGGTCCAAGAACTGCTCCACGCTAATCTGGTGGTTGAGAAGCGCATTTAGACCATACTGTATGCCTTCATTGTCCCAAGGAAGGCTAGCGAATCCTCTGTTGATTTCTGCTTCCATGGGGGTCCATTCTGAACGCGAGCGTCTGCCAAGGTAGTTCACCTGATAGTCTTGAAGAGTGCCTCGTGCGCCGGCTGGATTACTTCGAGGGTTATATGTTTTATCCGACTCCAGTCCTGTCCCTTGAGTCGAATCCACACCACCAGTCTTCTCAGAACCAAAGACGGTGTTCCAGAAATCCCTGATATCATGGTCCACGTGCCCATCGACCGCAAGGCGTGCCTTAGGATCTGACCATAAAGCAGGAGACGATTCGCTCCAGTAGTGCTCCAGAAGCATGGATTCGATACAGATCCCAGGAACATACCAACTAGAATGAACGCTAGATAGAGGCATGATTCCTTGGAACAAACCGGGGTACTGATTGGCAATCATCTGTTGCATGATGGAAGCTCCCGATGGCCCCGAGGCAAGGGTGTATAGGATCTCTCCGTAATGCACCATGACATGCTGTTTAAGCATTAAGATGGATTCAGCAGCCCGGACAGAATCGGAATTTGTTGCTGATTGCATTTGCGTTGAGCGGGCGACCATAAATCCACGTCGAAGTGCCATGTCTTGGAATACCGTGTACTTCATCTCTGGAGTCAATCCCGTCTGAAGGACTGACTGGCTGTAATGTTGGTTCCAACCTCCAAATGCGACAATGTAAAGCTTTCGGTTCCATGCCTTCTGTGGATGAATAGCAGTCCATGGCTTCTGGGGGTCATACAAGGTGGTGAGTTCCCATACTCCTCTATTCGCAGTTCCTTTTTCATGCCGGACAATATAAGGAACCGTAACCCCTGCATCCGTCGTAGCGTAGGCCAGCTGATCCGGATTTGGGGGGCTGCTTTGGTCGTACGGCAAGAATTGAGAGGCTTTTGCATCCATGTAGTAGTACTTTGTAACTGTCGGGGCGTTGCAGTGATCATCAACAGCAAATCCTAGGTCATTCTGCTCGGTGGTGCTCTTCCATGGCTGGATATGGGGCCCACTGAAAACTGGACCTTGGATAGGAAAGCCTCGGACGACAACAGTGGCTTGAACACCACTGTCCGTTACAAGAAGCTTGTTAGATCCAACAGTGAACCCTGTCAGCACACCCTTCCACTTTGACGTGTCTTCAGGCACAGGTTGCAAATCATCGCTTTCGTCGCTATCGTTGAGTCTGAGTGTTGGCCGATTGCTCTTGACGCCGGACACCAGCACAAGGGCCTTATCACCAGTCACGATTCCGTGGATCGCAGATATCACACTGACATTTAAATTGTTCGCCATGTTTTGATCTATTTATTGATTAAGATTGGAAGGGCAGGATAGTCATGGCCTAGGACTCACCTTGTACTGTCAGTAAAAATGGGTTGTGCGCTTGGTCTCTTACATATGCTGGCCAACGTTATTTTGGAAAACAATGCAAAGCTTACGAACGCACAATTAGAATGTAGAGAGCTTACGTAGTATAAAGAAGAAAACAAGCTGCCTAGTGGAGGGAAATCGTAGCTATGATCACCGGACCTAACACAATCATTTATGCAAAGTCCGACAATCCTAAAAGAGTAAGATCAGCAAGTTGAACGATACATCCGAGACATAATGATCGTTTTCGGCGGTCTGCATAATATGCACTTTCTAGCGTGTTTCTTGATTTTGCCGACCTCTCCTCGGTGGAG
Organism: Penicillium tannophilum; assembly: GCA_028829675.1. Lineage (NCBI taxonomy): Eukaryota > Fungi > Ascomycota > Eurotiomycetes > Eurotiales > Aspergillaceae > Penicillium > Penicillium tannophilum. The sequence continues at coordinate 969,428 of JAQKAK010000011.1, forward strand.
CCAAATCAAGAAGATTAACACCATCTTCATGAAGTCAATGGAAATTACCATGCATCACATGGCAGCGACTACTGAGTTTTGATAAGTGACTGCACATTCCTATTATCATCTATCTCATGACCTATCGTAGGATAGAGCTTCAATTATAAATAGTGCCAGCATAAGTTGTGACGTCATTATGATCGCCCAGATGCGAAGTATATTAAAGAGTGGGTCAAAGTTGTACGAATAATTCCCTACGCACATCTGTGTGTAGCCGAATTTAGCAAGCACGACCCCTCATTTTCGGCAGCTTAAAACACCGAACTTCCGATGTGCCATTCTAACTCTAGACTTGCATTACTTACAAATAAGGCTACTCGGCTCGGACAGTTGATTGCTTCCGCCTTGACGTAAACCATGAAAAATTACAAGTATCGGTCCAACTCGATGCCCCAAATATGTATTGGCATTCCTTCTATAGAGTGCGGATTGGTACTTTGAGTAAATATGCTATATGCGGAATCGTGTCGAATGGGCCTGGGCATTGGCACCGAGAATATTTACACCAGCAATGCACCTCCATTCGATGCCACAATAGAGCCAGTGATATACTGATCCTTCATGAGATAAATATAGCTCTCTGCAAGATCCTCTGGGCGACCAACAGTCCCCGTCAAGTTCTTCTCTCGTGAGTGTTTCAAAAGCGCTTGAATGGCATCATCTGGGAACCCAGAGAACAACTCGGTATGTACCAGACCTGGCATCACCATGTTAACTCGCAAAGGCTTCAATTCCAGCGCCAGTCCACGCGCAAGTCCTTCAGCTCCTGATGCGTAGCCGGACACGACAGACCACCCGGAAGTGGGGCGGTGTGCAACAGACCCCCCAGTCAAAGTAAACGAATTGGAGGGGGAAGGATCCATGTATTTTGGTAGCAATTTGGCCAGGATCTGTGGCGCGACGAACCGCACGACGCCAGATGCTTGGATAGCCTCGGTAGAGGTATTTTCCAAGGGGACAATTGCAAGTGCATCCCCCGCAGTGAAAACGACGTGGTTCAATTTGAGGTTTCCTTGCTCAGTCGCGGTCGCTTCATCTAGGAGACGGCGTACGTTCTCTTCCAAGTTGTTCGTATTGGCTAGGTCACAAACGTATCCAGAAACACTTTGTGTGGACATGAGATCAGTGTACGCTTCCCGAAGTCTCGTAGTCGCTCGCTCGATTTTGGCGGAACTTGAGCTAGAGACGATGACGTTGGCGCCATTTTCAAGCGCCGCCTCTGCCACGCAGAAACCAATTCCAGAGGTTCCTCCAAGAATGAGGACGTTTTGCCCGCTTAGCTTGTTGACATATTTGCGGTTTGGTGAGGCCATTTCGTATGTTCCGGGGTAACGGCTTGCTTGGTTTGGCTGATCTTGGAGGAGCCAAAATGAGGCTTGGCTGTGTGATTAGTTATGTAGTGACTAGTTGACAAACAGGTGCTTTGAATTTGTCAGCGACTCTTAGTAATTGAGTAACGAAATGAAGAAAGAAGCGCGACGAATGCTACCGGATGTGAATTGATAAATGGCTAAATGGATAGATGGATCCATATCTTGTCGGAAACGGCAATAACAAATGCTTAACCCCGACAGCACCACTTTAGCGAAGGCCCAGTGGGCATTGGATAGCCGAAAGTGGCACACCACGCCACAACACGCCCAGAAAATGCCTCACTATGCCTATTAGCGATCGCAAAAATGAACTTCGGCATGGGTGCCTCACTCCATCACGAGTGGAGCATGCGCTTCGGCTCCGGTCGCTGAATTTTCCGAGGATCCGTTCTTGTCCGCGGCCGCCTGCTATCTACGACATGTGGAAAAAAAGATTCCCTTGCAGGCTGCCGTCTTTAACAGCCAGAGGCTATGTAATACTCTTAATCATAGAGGATCACACTTCCCGATTGGCATGACGGGAATCTGATTTGTGCAGCGTTGGTGGCAACGATAATCAAACAGCATCAAAAGCTGTCGAACGTACCAATTGGCTAATTTATGGGCTCATCAAACTCAAGAGAAGTTCATCGCCAGCCTTATATTGATGATGCTCATGAAATAGAAGATTGACTTCCGTCAAGTCCGCATGTTAATCATCGCTAACCCAACCACTTCTTCATTACTAAATTGGACTTGAGCTCGGATACCAAGCAATAGCAATGGACATTGCAGGCTCTGTTACTAGGAGTTTTATTTCATCTGTGCTTGCGACACTTCGATATCTAGAGGACTATCGCCGACACCGTGATCAGGTCTTACAGCGCGGCGATTTTAGCACACCTGGTAAGTATACATTAAAGTTCTGCTGTCGACCAATTTTGCGAACAATATCAGGAAAGTCTTCCATGGGGAATAATTCCAATAGAGATGATAGACGTAGAATTCTTCCTTAACGATATCAGAGGATAGGTCCTGAAACTGGCGCAACAGCGATAATAGGACTGAAAATTTGTTGCATGGGGCTATACGCAACATAGGCCGGGCTGCGCGAAAGTGAATTACCTGGTTGAGTCCAGTTTACCGCTCTTGGTCAAACGAACGTGCGAAAGACTATGCTCTTGCTGAGAACACCGATCGATCGTACATCTAGTTCGACATTCAAACTTCCGGTGTATTTGAATAAAGTGATCGGTGAGTTGATGTAATAAAAACGAGAAGTGTCATCATCTCAAAGCATGAAATCCCCTTTTTGCAAGTCTTACCTCACCTACAATGGAGATCAGAGTCTCTGCTGAATCTCCTCAAATGTTAGATTTGTTGCTCAATGAGACATTGTTTATTATTGTAGAGAAGGTATGACGCTTCTGGTGTCGATCTAGGATTAGCAAATGCATGTGATCTAGAGGTTACATCGATTGCATTTGAAACATCTGCACCTATAAGGGCGCGGTTTAATCAACATTCAAAAGTACTATTGTTTTTGTTTTTGGGATAAACTCAATGAAATTTCCCTGCAGTCTATACCTATGTCTGGAAATTTCAATCAAGCTAATCAACGGATGTTAAAAATTGAGTTGTCAAATATCGCAATTACTAGGGTGGTTTGGAGTGTACGGCTCGATAGTTACGCGAGAAAATGGAAGCAATACAATATGGTACGTAAAGTAATATTGGGTAGCGACAAGGAGAAGAAGAGGATCTACGAGAGGTGAAGCCTAAGTGGTGGGATGGAAGGCACTAGTCCCTAACGGGACATCAACAGTGGTGAATCACGTTATCATGCTAAACAACCGCAATATCTTCCCATCTGGCCAAAATGAATACATAAATCCTACCTCGCCCTAACAAAATCCTAATCTAAGTCCAATAATGTCTTTCTACCCAGAAGGCTGGACGCATGACCGGCTGCTCAACGCCAGCGGAGAAGACCTTATGGCTCTCTCAGAAACTCAACGCACCGCTCTCTTCGACGGCCTGAAAGCCACACACGGCGAAGATGGTTTCCGCAAAATAATGCAGGAAATTAGTCGCCGCTACCGAGCCCGAGTTGAGGCCGCTAAGTCAGAGGAAACCAAGCAGCAAGAGCAGGAGCTCCTCGCACCTTTTGTCCAGACCCTCAATTCTGTCTTCCAAAGCGCAGAGACTAAAGACTGGGGGAAATGGGGATTTGTGGTGTTTCGTACGACTCCCTATGGGGGAGAGCATGAGACGCAGTGGGCGGAATTCCGAAGACGCTGGGATGCGGTGATCGAGGAGGGTTTGGCCCTGCATCGGGGCTCGTTGCCGAAGGTAGATCGAGCGATTGATTTATTGGAGTTTCAGTGGGTGGAACAGCCCGAATTAGAGGGGGCAGATGTAGCGGATGTGGCCAGGTATGTCTCTTTTGTTTTTGATTCTTGATTTTTGTCTTCACTGGGCTGATATATCATATGAAGGCGCTTCAACGAAATGGCCCTACCACAGGGACTCGCCACTTCCGCGTGTCTAATGGTAACACCAGCTTCTATGGAGTCTGTTGTCTCCTCACCACTTCCTTCTTCTGTACCGCGCCGTGAGCGCCAAAGGATTCCTTTTATTGTTTCGGTATCCCAGGGAGCGAGTGCCCCGCGTCTTCTACCTTTGTCAGACCTAGGTGATGAGGATGTGGCCGGCGCTGAATTTAAGGGGTATCTTAATGTGGCCGTGGAGACTATTCTGCAAGAGTTTTATCCAATTGTCGCGTTGCAGATAATGGATCTACATACACTAACAACGAAATTCCGTCATGATAAGGATATCTGGTGTTCGAGCGATCGGTGGGGGGTACACTATTACGAGGAATCATGAGTTATGGTATTAGTTCGCAGATAATTGAAGTTACTACTAGTGGTATTTTCCTTGTCTACTTGTTTATTGTTATATATTTGCCAAGTGCTGTGGATGAGAAGTTTGAGTACTTGAGTGATAGAACTGAGAACAAGGTGAAAATACTATCCCTGGAAGGTGATACTCTAGGCCGAGTATAAGAATACTACATGTCTAAGGCCAAGAAGGGGGCGACGAAGCCAAGTCGTATGGAACGTCAAATATGGGCAGAATACGAGAGAAAACGTTAAAACAACTTATGAATGACAGGTTTCTCTGTACCTGTAAGGCAATTTCGGGCGTATGAATGTTTCATTGTTTGCATGGGTAGCACAATGCCACAACAAGGACATCAAACTTCTCATTGGACTCTGAAACCCCCTCACGGTAGGCGCAGAGAAAGGTGTGTTGGAGAGTGTTCCCCAGAACCACAGCAGTTCCACTGAGTGGCTTTAGAGGGGAAGGTCATGGGTATTGAGGTTGGCCGGCAGGGGCCGGTAAGAACGAGACACAAGAAGCGATCCTATTGGTACGTATCCTGTGGTCTCTACTTTGAAGATTTTGTTCTTACTATCTCGCCCAACGTGTAGGTCCTCTACCTTTCAGCCTAATCGAGACCAAAAGAGCGCAAACCACTATGGATTCAACCTATGAAAGTAGTGGGGAAGCCCCAAGGTGCTAACAACATAGATGCAGAAGCAAAGCCGCAAGTTCAAGGCAGAATAAAATGATGAGCTTATTCCTAACCATTATCCTGTTGCGAGGTTGGCTTTGATTGGTGAGTATGCACACTCTGTTTTGCGACGAATGTGGCGGGCTACTTATATCCACGGTAAACCCCGGTTTACTCTCGTATTCGTTTAGCATCGTGTAAACACTTCTCCATAACGAAAAGACTTTACTGAGCATTGCTGAGTGATACGGACTTGTTTAGTGAAGCGAATTCAAAGAAAGGACTAGCCAAAAGTAGTATCTTGTAGGCCTGGTTCATTTTGCTATGAAATTCCCAAATTCCAGCCAGTGCAGCACGTCCGTGGTTCACACGCTGGACTCGATCCACCATTGCGCTCGCACGGCCCTGAAGTTCATGGGCACCAGTCTGTGGATACCCAATAATTGTCGATTCATAGCCAATTGTAAACATATGAAAAAACCGGAATTGCCATCTTCTGTAGTAAGCCAAGACAGAAAGCCCCATATTATGCAGACGCTGTGGCAAAATAACATTGTTGGGGATTACTTGCCTTGTTGGTCAGGCCGCCCCAGTTTCCTGTTCAGAGATCTCGCTTTCTCTCTCGTTCACACCTACTCCGCCTTCCATGTTTCCGTGGTACCTGCTCTGGCCAGGATTATAGCTAACAAAAAGTTCCCATATGTGGCAAAACCTAGGCGAAAAAGTGAAACAGAACAAACAATCGAATTAGTATAATGAATGTTCATTCGCCCAAGATACAGTGTAGTCAGTACTGTATACTGGGCCTGTATATGCGAAAGTTCCATAGCAAAGGAAACCTCGGTTCTACTCAATTGGCAGTTTCGTGGTTCGTACCGAGCGAACAAAAATAGAACAGCTTTCAATGGCTATGTTCTAGCCAACCAATGATGATTTAGTCATTAACTTCCGGCATCACGGTATTTGGTCCATTTTTCCTACTTTTGGGGATTTCGATGACAAGTACAGAAAGTGACATGTTTCCAGTCCTTGGAAAACAATGACAATGTCCCCTAATTACACACTGAAAGGCTCATCCAAAATGCGGTCATAAACTTATGATCCTTTCTATGGGACAGATTGATGATCTCATCCACTGAGCTTTGACAGACACAGGCCCTTCCTTTGAATTGACAATCTTGGGGTCTCGACTCACTATAGCCCGCGGAGTTGACAAGAATCAAGATCACACATAAACAAGCCACCCGAAAACCATGGTTGTTTGTCAAATATTCCTGTCAATCCGGGGTCACACCTCTTGTCCTAGTGAACCACACTTCGACTCCGAGCCGTGGTAAACAAGGTCGCCACTCAACCCTCACTGCCCATTGCACTATTACAGTTTAGATCGTCGCGTATAGCCGCCTTGATGAAGTTGAGGGGTATAGAATAATTCGAGCTTCAAGTCATGACGTCTGCTAGATTCCTGAATTGTCCTAGGTTTCTGCCCTGCGAAAGAGAAACATGTCACCAACCCCTCTAAGCATAAAAGCCTACTAAGTTCCCACTGCCTGTTTTGATTATATTTCAAGGCTTCTGAGTTTGAATTTACAATAATTATCGACAGCTCGAATTACCTTTGAGTACCCTCCACTTTTTGTAAATATGAAAGGAATTATCACCTTGGCAACAGTTATTGCCAATGCTCATGCCCTTCTTAGCCGCAGTCAGACCTGCTGCTTCCATCTCACTGCCTCTGGTGGTGCCTCCGGTGATGTCGGCCAGTTGAGTGACGGACAGAACCGTATCGGTGATAACAGCCTATCTCCTGCCGAGTTCTGTATTAGTTCCGATGGCTCTATCACCGATGGCAGTGGCCGTGGCTGTATCTTGACTCGTAAGTGATGCATACGATTGATGAAGGAAATATATCTAACAAGTCTTTAGCACCCACGACTCAGCTTCAGTGTGACACTGGTGCCACTCCCACCTCAGGATTCTCTATCAGTTCATCTGGCTTGTTGGAGTTCAACGGCAACACTCAGTTTTTCTCCTGCGAGACTGGCCAGAATGGCGGCATGAATATCTACACCGAGGAAAGTTCTGCTCTCAGTCACTGCTCGGTCATTGAGTTGAAGGCCGACTCGTGCTCCGGCTCGAACTCTGGTTCAGGGACCTCAACGGCCTCAGCGACCTCGGCGACCTCGACATCTTCCGGGGCCTCTGGGACCTCTGGAACCTCGTCGGCTAGTACAAGTTGTAGCACCACTCTCTCGTCAGGCAACTTCGAGTTCCCTCACTTGATCGTCCCGATTGACTCTCAGTCACCCAACAAAGCCTTCGGTACCTCATTCAACGGCGAAGTGACCTCGAGCGTTTCAAGTATCTTCAACTTCGATATCCCACAATCTGACTCTGGTAAGACCTGTAGCTTGGTCTTCCTATTCCCCAAGAAGTCCGACCTCCAGACCTCAAACTTTACCTTTAGTGGTGACGGCAAGATTGACATCGCTCAACTCTCCGAGACTGCTACTAAGTCCACTACTTTTAATAACGCCCCTTCTGTCTCCGATGACTTGGGTGAATTCACCGTCTCACCTGGCCACTCATATGCTATCGAGAGTTTCTCGTGCCCCGCCGGCAAAGCTATTGCTTTTGAGATATCGAATGCTGGCAGTACTGATCTGACATTCTTCCAAGATTTCAACCCTTCTCCGTAAGTTACATCGTCTGAATAGCAAAATCTCTACCTCTTGACCACACGCTAATAATTTTCCAGCTTGGGCTTGTTTATTACTGTCTGCTAAGAAAAGTCACATCCATTGGGATAGGGCGCCTGTAGGTGGCCTGAAACTAATTCTCTTGTGTGCAATTTTCCCAATGACAATGTTCTATGTCAATGTTCCATACGTTCACTTCCTTATGCCTGATCTCCTTTATCTCAATTTTTGATTTTGATCACATATTATTGTCCTAATTGATGGCCTGGTGAAACACGGCTGTGAACGGGCTTTCTTGACATTTCAATATGAAACGAACCCTTTCCTTCTTTGAAAATATAATTATCATGGAAACTCTTCGGGTAGAGCAACAAAAATAGTCTCTCTTTGGCACAGTCTCGGTCTCGGTTTCGGTCTCGGGACCATGCAGGGTTTGATTTTGTAAAGATAACGTCATCTCGTCTGAGATCCGGCTCCCGCTACTCCAAATCTATTGTTTGTTTCATGCTATTGACTTTTGCTCTATTCTTTTTTCTTTGGTTCGTCCGGGAAATATCCCTTTAAACCCTCCGAATGCCCTGGACACCATAGGGGGGTCCCAAGGGCTCACCCCATTCATAGGATTGGTCAACCTGCGCGTTAACCCAACAAGGAAGTTCGTTGAGCATAGAATTGGAGACGCCTGCGAAAACAGACGTATCCTCTAGCTTTTGGCCAGTTTATCAATTTGCCCATCTGCACTCGTCAATCCAGACACAAAGACTGCGTCGAGACCCTCGGAGACAAAGGCTGTTGTATCAATGATGTGGATGCGCGTAGAGACTAAACGTATGTGGTGGTCTGAATTAATTCTTTACGAATACTTTTTTTCCCCTGCGGATCCTAGCCACTTTCTTTCTCCGCCTGTGCATCAGAAGCTTCAACCTTAAGTTCAGCTTGATGGAACCTTGATTATAGTCTTCGTATTCCTCAACGTTGCAAGTCTTTTCAAGCTCTTCTCCCAGTCGTAGCCAAAAGTTATATAAGGGCGCATCGTAGCAAGTTGGAGGGTCATCCAACTTATCTTCAGCGTGACTTTTGAATCTCAGCCCAGGAGCCCGTAAAGGAAGGCTCATAGCAGGCGTGGAGTCAATATGTATCATTAGGTAATATGCGCTCAGTGCTTGGCTGACGTACACAATCTAACAGCTCTTGCCTATCGACTAGAAAACCTAGTACAAACATTTTTCATATCAATAGTTGATCCGTATAGGGATGATGCTTGAGTGGTGATTTAAAGGATGGTTACACAGAAGGATGACTGAAGGTGAGTTAAAATCTTCTGTGACCGGAAACTGAACTCAAAATGTGAGGCCTTCAAGATAGTTTTGAAACTCTTGAGACAAAGAGACCATACGATGTTCATGGAAAGTCGCTGAACTTACAAACAGTTTCGATGTTCCTTCCGATTCTCATATTTTCTCTGGGACTCAGAGCCAAAGGGCCTTGAATTAAAAAATGGCAGGTATCTCGTTTTAGCTTTAGAGTAAGTCTACATAGATTGCGCGAAGGCTGAGCAGCATAGATTTCCCCTGAACTTCTCCAAGATGACCCACGAGTGTTGTATTAAATGGCATTATCGATAACGTTATACGCACCAAGAACCTTCAATCCCTTAATGGTTGGAGGGTAATTCAGGCAGGGAGCCTTCGCCATCTAGCTCACGCGCCAACGGTTTATTATCTAACTCGCGCATCTTGTTCCTTGGGTCCGACTCGATAAGCACAACATCTCGCTGTATATCATCTGTCTGTGTCTTCCGCCTTTGTTTGGAAATCAAAACCACAACTGCAGTAGCGATAATAATCACCCCTACGCCAGCACCCACGCCGATTCCAGCGGCGGCCCCGGAGCCAATATCCGAGGATGAGGTTGAACAAGAAGACAGCGCAGTGTTGCTTGAGGTAGATGTTGAGGCCGCTAAGGTAGAGTATGTAGCGGATCCGGTTGTGGGGAGATATTGAAGGCTTTTAAGATTGGATGGACCAGGTGCAGGGAAAAGCTGATCAGTCGGTTCGGAACAATTGGACTTTCCACCATTGTAAGAGCAGCAGGCCCAAAGACCACTCGTTGAGTTATACGTAATTTGTGAGCCAGCCAGACCTCCTGTTCAACCGAAACAAAAGTTAGTTTCAAGACCCCATGGACGGGTGGACAGGTACCTACCACAGCGATTTTGACATTTAGGATCCTGCAGTGTTGGATCAGTACAGTCTGCGCTGTAATACCCATTTTTGTCGGCATTCTGGCAGATGCCATTGCTCATGCAAACAGAGCCTCGTACACAACATGTCACGTTGTGGCCGACTTGGCTCACGTCTTCACATGGTAAGTCGGAGTAGTTGATGTTGACTGCGCCCAGGTGTAAATCATAACATGTTGCCATATTGACTTGAGAGAAAGGATCGGGGCGGGGAGCTGAATGAATTCCACAGGGAACTCAAGGAGTTTCATCTAGTCACGCTATTTTAGCATGCCTCCACTCAGCGGATCATTTGCTGAGGTCTGGCCAATGGCATACTTTTGGCCCCTACATCTAAGCGCCAGCGTGATTGCGATAGGCCGTCTACTTTGCCGAACGGGAGGCAGCCCTGGAGAAAGACTGCGAGATGATCACGAACGTGAAATATTAAATGAAATCAGCTCCTTGCAAGGACATTCAAATCAAATGTACTACAAATAATATGCCCAGGGCCTGATCTTATCGATAAGGCATAGTACGGGTTACGCGCCGGCCCGAAGGATTCCCGCTTCCCGCACTGATGGATCAAAGCGTAAATGGATTCAGAGATCCAGTATTCAGAGTTAGCTAAGGAAATCATTGTTTGCCAGCCAAAAAGTTCAGGGAACAAAGGACTTAAGGAACGCGTCTACTAAGATAGCTTCAGGGGCGAAGCACTGTCATAGACTGGAAACTGTCATAGACTGGAAGGCTCTTGATTTTATGATAGCCCCAATGTTCAAAATTTTAACACATCACTTTGAGGTTATTAACCATATCTTTCCTGTGCGTAGAAGCCTTTATTAGATGCAAGTGCGCAGGAACCTAGTAGGTACCCAAAGGCTGGAGGGAGTCGCATGTTCCCTTGCTATAGCGTTTCATTACGCATAAGCTAAAGGGCACATATTCAATTGAGATTATGTGGTGTGAGCCTCATTCCAGAATTGAAGAAAATATTAAGCGTCGCTATATACAAGCGGATCGGCCCGGCTGACAATCATTCACGACTGAGTGACTAAATTCCAACAAATAACCAGCTGAGATACGTGCCCGGCCCCTCATCCTCTCCCATCCTCTTCCATCTACAACGGTTACCCCAATATCCGCCTTTCTTCTCCCAGTGCTGCTCTTCCCTGCGCGGCATACCTCTGGAGAAGGCATTCATCCAGATGTTAGCCCTCGAGGGCTGCATTATGGAACCTCCCATCCGAATCATTCTACAATTTCAGCCCGACATAGAAAAAGGCTCTGAGAGCAAGCTTCGAGCTAACATCCCCACAGTTGTGGAAGCTTTTTTCAACCAGACGAAGCCGCAAAGGTTGAACCGTGAATGCACCCATGTTCACTTGCCAGTCACTGGAGATATCTTCGGGAGCCGGGTAATTGTTGATGCCTGTACTGGCAAAATTCCAGCTGGCTCTGCTTCTGATTCTATTCCTCTCTCAATTTACATCGTTTCTCAAGAAAATGAGGACTTGTGAGCCTCCTGTGTGTACCGAGACAGTGACTCGTGGAACTAATATCTCTCCAGATCCTTCGAGAAGGCGAAAGCTTCACCTTTCATTATTGAAAGAATACGTTCAGTGACAGACAGAATCCCCTGGAAAGCACAGACATGTAAGAACTGCCCATTGTTTTTTTACGCTGTCTACTATCTTCTCGCTGCCGAGCTTAGTTTTAACTGAGCGATCTCACAGTTATCCAGCAACCGATCAACCCTGTGACCCGCAAATCAAATGAATTGCTCGCGACGAGCGAACTCAAGCGCGATGCCAGGCGCAAAGGGGGTCAAGGGGGCCAGTCGCTTCAGCGATTAGAAATGGCAATCGAAGCCAAATTACGCCTAAACATCGCGGGCACGGATCCCGGCAGCGAGGCAGCGATCCAACCCGAGCCGGCAATTCATGACACCCCTGTCAGCCACATATCACTTTCAGATCTCCCCATTCGTCTTCTGGAGCGCCCAATTCGCGTCTTTTTGTTATCCCGGACTGATGATACTGTCGGGGATCTCCGAAAGCGAAGCACGATGGCGGTGAAGGCCTTCTTGAAATGCATGATGGGTGATGAGTATCAAAGGACAAAGACAGCCTACCTCGTGCGCGCCATGAATATCATTGTGCAGAACACACAGGAGACTTGGATGTTAATGGACTACTGGATCGGACTGTCGAAAGGGACTAGGAATCCACCACTTTTGACGATGGCTTATCGAGGCATCCTACGGGATGGGCAAATGTGAGATCAAAATTACGCAGGTCCCCCTTTGACCTTTCAGCCTTTTATCAATGTTGTCGTCGTCAGCTATGGCAGTATTGGTGTGGGCATTGTGGCTGATACGCTTTCTATACAGGAAATTTCAGCCGACCGAAGTGGATAAAGCTAACCACGTAAGGAGCCCCATGATCTCAGGCCATCGGGGATATTTTCTGCTTTGGTTGATCAGCTGACATGATATTTATTGTAGTCCATGTTCTTGACTAAGTTCAGGTTCGCCATGAAGGGTACCGCGATCATCATCGAGGGCACAGAGCCAGCAGCACGCAAGGCTACTTCTACCGAAGCCGAATTCGCCCAGACTTCCCCTACAACACTAACAAGTGAATTGTCGGATAAAATGGCGACGGGCGACTGGGTGCTACCAGTTTGTGAGGCCGGTAGTGGATTGTCGAGCTGGAAGCCTATTACCCCAGAATAATTCTACGATGCAAGATTTTTAGTCATATTTAGCATTGAATACAAATTGTATAAGAATACCTATCAATTAATCCCAGAGCCTTGATTCCAATCTCAGGTACCATAGATGTTCCAAGGTTTGTAATTTACTTGTTTAGGAGGGAATGTTGAGCTAGCCTGGGATGTAGATAAAGAAGAAACCTTGGAAATTGAACATAGTTCGTTCCGCGCTACCCATTATATATACTTAATCCATCGTAGTGCCTGAACAGTAGACGATTGGAATTAACAAAACATTAGGACATATAGACCGGCCGAAAAAATACCGTTAGTTACTTACTGTTTACATGTACTCTCTGCACCAGTTCATGATGAGAAAGTGGAAAGCCAATGGCTAGAGTATAAAGTCGGATTCAACCGCAGACATATTTGCCGTACATAATGCAAAAAGTGGAGCTCTATTATATAATCTGGGGTGATAGCTCAGTTGGGAGAGCGCACGACTGAAGTTCACTACAGTCTGACATTGTCATCGTGAGGTCGCCGGTTCAATCCCGGCTCGCCCCATTTCACTATTCTTTTTGTCTCAATTCTTTTTTGCCGTCTCACATCCGTTTTACAACAGGATAAATGAAAGTCTATGATTATTATTTGATATTCCCCATTTTCCGGTAATCGAGATCTCTTGGTATAAGAGCAAGAAACACGTCGCGAGTGGACAATTGTTTCCCGCCTCGTCGATTCTATGAACAGCCCATATATGGTACAATTGTGAATGTTACAAATTGAATGGAACTATTGATCCAGCATATGAAAAATGTAAACTCCAAAAGCGTAAATTCGTGAAGATAAGTGGTAGTATTAATTAATATAGTATCATAAGTCATTAGAGAGGAACCCTCTCACACAAATTGCGTATATTCCGGAGGCGACAACGGAATTTCCTCATACCTCGGTGGGTTGCTAAAAGCAATAGCCTCAAAATCACACTTAAACGTCTCTCCAACAAGAAGAGGAAAGTGTGCAGACAATGTAGGCCTCAAAGGCTTACGATCAACCAAATTGTTGGAACGGACATCGAAAGTGTCTTCTCCAGTAACAAATTCAAGCTTGAGTCGGTGCTCGATCAAGATCGCCAGATTCTCATGGCTCGTAGGACACCGGTCCTGAAGCTCAAGTGGCATTGAGATGGCATCAGTGGTAGCAGAAGCATAGCAAGACCCGTCAATCATAGGAGCGAGCTTTGCATTTTTCGGAATGGAAATGTCAATCGTAATGTCAACGGCTGAATCTTGATATTCTGATTTCGGCTGCTTCGACAGCGGGTTGTCGCGAGTAGCCCAGTAACCCTTTTGTTTCCCGCTACAAATTTCACGGATAGATTCACGTATGCAAAAGAACTCCTCCGGGGCATCTTGGAGGTTGTTCTGGGATTGATCAATCAATCTAGTCACTTCCTCCACACGCCAGTGGATTCCTCGAATGGCAGCACATCTAAATTCAGACTCGCGTGCTTTTAATCCTCTCCGTAGATTTAATTTGGCGGAGACGGAAATTCCGGACTTTGCGTCCGTTGCTATGGCCTGGGACAAAGCGATATTGGTGATGACGGGTGACTTGCTGAATGACCGTACATGCTGAATGCAATGCCGATCTGGAATAAGTTGGCGTGTAATATTAATTGATTTGTCGATGATCATGGTTTCTCCTTGTGATGTGGTCATAGTGACGATGATGGAGTATGAGATTTTCCCCACAGATGTACGTGTCGTTCCGGGCGTATTAACAGGAATGGGCACGGAAAATGGAACCGGGATGGCATCCCGTCCACTGAATAAGCCTTCAAGTTGATCAAGCGACAATGCAGGAAGAGTCACTTGTTCAATGATGGAGGATGACTTGGTAGCAGAAGTCTCTGGTCGTGGGACTTTTCCAAGAGGAGTGCGGATTCGCTTCAGGAAGTTCTTCTCAGGGTTTATAGTAGGAAGATTGCTCTCCCCTAGCACAGTCTGCATGAGATGTAGTTGCAGTTGAGTAATATCGGCATTGATAGCATGGCGCTGAAGCACCACGGCGCCAACGAGGGGCTCTGAATAACCATCTCCATTGAGATTAAAGTAAATGTCATGCTCAGAAGGACAGACCAGCTGCAGACCCGAGGACGCCATGGTGGACTAATTGAGTTGATTGTTGATGATCAGAAAATCGAGAACAAGCAGAGACTTAATGCTCGTCGCCAGAACAATCAACCCACAATGCGAAAAAATTGCGAGATATCATGGGATTGTATGCAGCTCCAGCATTAAACCCAATTAGGAAGCCAAGGTGCGCAAATTGAGTTTTCAGTGGGGCAGCAGACAAGCTTGTCCCCAATAGATCAATCATGTGCTCGAGGTCGAGCATTCTAGATTGATGTGGAGGCTACCTTATGCTTATTTTAGACATGTCGGCAGTCACTTTTTGGCGACATGTGCCCAAGCTCAGTAGCATGCTGGTTTTTATTACGTCTTCGCATCAATCATCAAGGGCCTGAAGGGAATTGTGTGACCCACAACACTTGTTATCTTTTGGATGGCTACCCGACGGGAGTGCCTTGGGAATAGCGGGTCCAGCCAACCAAACGGAGTAATTGTGACGAATCTTCTATAGAGACATTTAGAGTTTAGGTAAGTAGTTCCGCGTTGAGTAGAAACTTTGGACTTGAGAAAAGAGCCCCGAAACTCCGACTCTGCCCCTCCATATATCTTAGTGGGGGCTAGGCCTACTGCGGCCTGCCATATAAAAGATCAGGTCCTTCTATACTTTACTGTGCATAGGCTACACGAGGATACAGCGTAGTCTATATAGAACTTCTCCGCCGTTTCAATTGTACTGTGTAATCCCCATCCCCATATGTTCTGTTGCTATGACCTCGAATAGTTGAATCATGCGCAGTATTGTATCCGGAGGCCAAGGACCTGGCCCCCATCATACTAAAAATGGGGCCATTCTAAAGGCACGTATATAACCATGGAGCATATCAGTTACACATCAATTAACATCTAAGCTTCACTAAACACTATGATGCAAATCAACTCAGCACCCACCAGCGCCGCCGGCGCAGCCGTGTATAGCCCTCTCATTTTATCATTCTACGACCTCTGGGTCCTATCAATCTGCAACTCATTCGCCTGGTGCTGCGGGACAACAAATATCCAACTACCCTTCTTCAAAAAGTTCACGGGTCACCGGCATCTAGATATCGGCATCGGAACAGGCTACTATCCTGCATACGCCAGTATTCCAGAGAAGACCCAAGTGACTCTTATGGATTTGAATCAAAATTCTCTTCATTATACCAAAAAACGCCTTGGAAGACCCGATATACAGACTGTCCAGGCAGATGTCCTGCAGCCGCTTCCGTTGAAGGGTGTGTATGATTCTATTTCGACTTTTTTTCTGATACATTGTCTGCCCGGCCCATTGGAGCGGAAGATGGCGCTTTTTACGAATCTTAAGCCGTTTCTTGCCGAGAACGGTACGATCTATGGGACGACGGTTCTTGGGAAAGATGTATCGCATAATCTCTTTGGCTGGGTTTTGATGTGTATTTATAACTGGCGGGGGATCTTTAGTAATTGGGATGATGGTGAAAGGGAGATTCGGGAGGCGCTGTGTAAAGACTATAAGCAGGTTGAGACGAGGGTGGTGGGGCGTGTGTTGATGTTTTCGGCTTCTCAACCTAAATTCTCATGAGAGGTGTATCCAGGGATAATCTAGACGAGTTTGCGAATTCTCGGGTATTTTCATACAACTACTTTCCCACAGAGGTAAATGTTTAAAGTATATTTGTCTTAATCAGTAGTGGCAAAGTACTCCATTATATGCATAGTGTTAACTTATCAAAGATTCTGCGAGGCGTATGCACGTATGCATGCCATATTTCTCGACTCCAGACACCGGGTATTTCCTCAATCCTAAAACAAAATCCAACCGCTCATGCAAGCCACAATGCAATGGAAAGTCAAATACGAGAACAAGAATTTCGATCATGTCATCATCACGTC
The DNA here is from genome assembly GCA_028829675.1 of Penicillium tannophilum. NCBI lineage: Eukaryota > Fungi > Ascomycota > Eurotiomycetes > Eurotiales > Aspergillaceae > Penicillium > Penicillium tannophilum. The sequence goes on from JAQKAK010000011.1 coordinate 986,083, forward strand.
CTCTGCAGGGGTGGTCGCAGTGGAGGGGTCCGGAAGATCAGTCATCTCGTTATCGCCATCCTCATCACTGGCAATAACTCCGTTTGGCAGATCCGTGTTCGCAGAGGCATTATCAGTGACTCCGTTGGTTTTTTCATCTTCGGGCAGCTCCTCCCACACACGAACTGTCTTATCCAGCCCACAGCTGACAAGAAGACGCTTGCCCTTCAATTCGCCAGAGTGAACGCAAAGAACAGCATCGGTGTGTCCCTCAATGCGCTGGAGAACATTCTTGCTGACTAGATCCCAGCACAGAATGGCACCGTCTTCGCTGCCGCTCACGGCAAAGCACAACGGCGGGGTGTACCGGACATCCGGGGGACCGTACAGGCCAAAACAACCAGACAGACTGTGCTTCTCGTTGACATGACCCTGGAATGTCTTCACGACGCGGCTCTCAACGTAGTTCCACAGACGCACGCAGCCATCTAAAGTCCACGCAAGAACGTACTTGCCATTTGGCGAGAATTTGACGCATGTGGCAGGTGGCTGGTCCTCAAACACCAGGGTTCGGAGACACTGGCCACTGTGTGTATCCCAGATACGAACAAGGCCATCAAGTGCGCAGGAGACAATAAGTGTACCGTCGTGGACGACATCAATGCCGGCGACGGGGTCGGAATGGGCAGGGAGAGATCTCATGACGCGTGCTCGGCGCACATCCCACATGAAGACAGCTTCATCATATGAACCGCTCACGAGAATGTTGCCCTTGGGTGCGAATGCGATTTGATAAACGTAGTTGTGATGGCCGACGAAGGTCTTGGTGTGAGCCCGGCCCTGTAGTAACAAGTCAGCGTTGAAAATTGCGGTGAGTTCGGTGGGTCTCATACGGTGTTCACGTTCCAAAACCGAATGGTCTTATCATCGGACCCAGATGCGATCCATTGGCCATCAGGGCTCCAGGCAAGGGTGGAAATGCCCGCCAGGTGACCCTCAAAGGTGTAAATGAGTCTTCCAGTTAGTGTATCCCAAACTTTGATGGCTGCGTCGGCACCTACATTAAAAAAGGTCAATGACTCCCTCGGAATCGGACATCATTATCACCTACCAGCACTTGCGATCATGGAACAGTCTGGGGAGAATTGAACAGCAGACACGCCTCGCAGATGACCTTGAAGGACGAACTTTTCACGGTAATTAAGATGATCCGGTTTAGGAGGCAGAGCCGGAACAGAAGGAACAGGGGTGGAAGCGCGGTCTGACATGTTGTCGCGAATGGGAGTGTTGTTTTCGTCTGCAGTGCTCAATCGATCTTCTGAAAGGTGTTCACCACCGCTGCTCAAATCGGCGGGGCGATTGATGGGCGAGGGGCTGCGACGGTTGCGTGAAGTGCGCCAGTATTCGTCAGCGTCGACAGCCAATTCATCTGGACTGTCCGAGTCTCTCGGGTGACGGTCGTGATTTGGACGCTGCGGGGTGAAATTCTTATGCACGCCCCAGCTTGTTCGTCGGCGATCAGCTGGTTCATGATCTGAAGCTGCTGCCAATTCATCTGATGATGATTCGACGGGAGACACACGGGTCTCCCGCCGACGAGATCTGGAGGTATGGGAATGGTCCATGTAAATTGAGCCCAATTCAGGACATTGGCAAACGTCACAAACGCGGTAGGGATGCGACAAGCCGCGGAAATTGAAAGGCGCGTTTTGAAGGCGGTGAGTCTTTGATTTACATCACCGATCGACACTCCACTTTAAGCTATCTTCGTCAGCACCAAAAGGCCAGTGTTGTCAATAACAAAAAAATGGCCTCCTCAATTATTCCGAGTGAGCCACCTACCCATATTCGGTTACTGACCCTGAATTGCTGGGGTCTCAAGTACCTTGCCACCTACCGCCATGAACGTCTTTCAGAGATCGGTCGACAGCTGGCTCAAGCCAGTCCGCCCCCCGAGATAGTCGGACTACAGGAATGCTGGACACAACAAGACTACGAGAGTATCCGAGACCAAACCCGGCACATCCTACCATATGGAAAGTTTTATTTCGGAGGCATATTCGGAGCGGGCTTGGCGATTCTGTCCAAGTGGCCAATTGAGGAGAGCAGCATGTACCCATACCCGCTCAACGGACGGCCAACAGCCTTCTTCCGTGGCGATTGGTTTGTAGGCAAAGGTGTGGCTTGTGCCAGAGTACGGTTTGGACCGGGTGCAGCCGACGTTGCTGAGGTATTCTGCACGCATCTGCACGCCCCCTATGAGCGAGAACCCAATGACTCGTACCTGTGTCATCGCACGGCGCAAGCATGGGAGATCTCCAAGCTCATGCGTGGTGCTGCAGAGCGAGGGCACCTGGTAATCGGACTGGGCGACTTTAACATGCTGCCTTCTTCCTTCGCCCACCGGTTGATTAGCGCCCAGAGCCCCGTCCGTGACGTTTGGCGCGAACTGCACCCCGACTCGTCCCTCGGCGCAGCAATCAATCCTGTTGAGCAAGCTCGAAAACGACCAATCCCATCTGCCGAATTCAATCTGCTTGAGAATGGTGCTACATGTGACGGTGCTTTCAATACCTGGCGCTGGTCCAAAGCTCTACAGAAGCGACTTAACAAGGGCGAAGAGATCACCATTAACAAGGATGAAGCTGACCCACGCGCAAAGCGTCTAGACTACATCTTTGTTGGCGATGGAGGATATGCCCCTGAGTTCCCTGCCCCTCGCTGGTCCGTTGAATCGGCGAAGGTCAGCATGACTGAACGCCACCCCACCCTCCGCTGCTCTCTGAGTGACCACTTTGCCGTCGAGGCGGTCATTACTCGATCTTCCGATGGTGCTTCTATCAAATCAAAGGCTCAAACTCAAGCCCAAGTAGACCTACCTCACTCACCGAGCACTCCTTCTCTTCACACAACCACCTCCAAACAGGTCTCCCCCAATGCCGCCCTCTCCCCAGAAACCTATGACCACATCATCGATATGATCCACACTTATGTGCTGCGAGAACGGTCACAGCGCCGCTGGCGTCTCGCGCATTTCATCCTTTCGATTGTTGTCTCTATCGGATGCATGGTCGGCGTATGGTGGGTGGGTAATCGCACCTATATCGGCTTCATCCTTATCCTAGTCAGCACATTGAACTTTGGAGCTGGTATTCTGGATGGCTTGATTGGTGGACTTTTCGTCTCAAGCGAGCTTCGTGCTTTGAAAGAATTCGAGTGGGAGGTCCAGACGGCAAAGGATTTGGTTCTGGCTGCCGAGGGACGGAAGGACATATGATTTCCTTGCTTCTTGAGGTGGGACTTTGGTGCACATAATGTCTATTGGTTTACGACAACACACTTTGTAACATATGATATGCTGGTCTTATTGACTAAATATAATACATAATGCCTACTACATACGATATACATTCTACAAGAGATTCTCAGACTTGATAAAAATTTGATCGTTGGAAACAAGTATCGTTGCATTATCACATAAAACGAGTGTGGAGCGCATTATCAAAACGACTGCCAGCGAAAGCTACCCAGTAGCATAGCTAAACCTCCACCAGGAACATATAACGGAGATGCCGAATTTACTCAGCACACTCGCGCTTACGGTCATCGAAGACACGCAGCGCCTCCTCGGCAGCCTTAACACCAGACATGGCCATGGCACCGAAAGTCGGGCCCATGCGGTTGAAACCATCGATTTCCGACAGCTCCATACCACCAATGATAAGACCCTTGGTAACCTCACGGGTGTTCTTAACAATGGCATCCTCAGCAAGGTTCATGTCGAGACCACGCATACCACCGAGCTTGTCGATGGAGTTCATGGAGACAAGACGCTTAGCACAGAAGGCGCCGAATGGGCCATCGTGACCAGTGGTACTGATGATGATGGGAGCGTTGATGGTGTTGGGGTCCATGCAGGAGTGGTCATCGTGGTGAAGGGTGACCAGGGTCCAGTTGACGACCACACCGGCCAGACGGATCTTGTCAGTGCCATCGGGGCGGGTGATCAGGTCCTCAACGCAGGTTGCGTTGAAGAGCTTCACGTTCGGGAAAGCCAGAACGCGGGACAGAAGGGTCGAGGTGAACAGGGCGGCGTGCTTGACGACCACGAAGTTCGGGTTGTTGGGCTCCTCCTCGAAGGGGACGCCGAGCTCAGTGAGGAAAGCATCGGCAGGACGACGGAGGACCATGGCGGAGAAGAGCTGGCCACCGAGCCAGGCACCACCACCTAGTACTGGGTTAGTAAAGTATTCAATGCTAGTCTCATCGTCGAGAGGCTGGCTCACCAGGAGACACGGAAGCCTCAACGATAGCAATCTTCAGGTCTGGACGGGCCTTGGCGAGCACATAAGCGGAGCTCAAACCACAGGAACCAGCGCCAACGATGACAACATCGCTCTCGGCGTAGTTGTCCAGATCCTGGAAGTAGCGACGAGTCATGGCACGAGAGACCTGACTCTCACGGATAGGGGCGAACTTGAACTCATCCCACTTGCCGCCGAACTGGTCTAGAAGCTGTGTCTGTCCCTCGCCGGTCAGGGTAGTAGTAGTCGTCTCAGGGACGACAACCTTGCCCTTGATGCCAACGGGGGCGACAGTAGGCTCAAAGATAGCAGCGGGGGGAGACATTGTGGGTTAGGGATCAAGTCGGGATGACTTGGAGCCTTTGTTAGTTTTCTATACCAAAAGGGGAAAGAAGGGGAAGGCATGATCCTTTCGCTGGTATTATCCAGATCAAGTTTTGACCGTATATTCTCAGAACGAACCCACGCCATTGGCATTGCTTCTCATCTGCTCGTAGATATTTTATCTTGGGAGAGTTGAGAAGAAATGCCAACGACATAGGAACGAACACCGGCACAACGCCCAGAAGTTACCTGAGATACCTTGATCCCTAAGGGACAATATGCACAGCCAAAGCGGAGCCATGGCTTCCCACGAGATTGTGGGGCAGTATGTACTTGTAGTAATCTGCACTAAGGGTTAGCTCGGGCGGACCATGATCAAAAGTCTCATAGTTACTGAGTTGGTCTTGTTCAATTGCTTTGATTTGGCGAAATCGATTCAGTTAATGGAAAAAGAAGAGGAAAGAGCAAGAAAAGGTGAGGGGCAGCGAACTTTATATGTGATTCACCCCGCCATCCCACCAATTACCTGAAACAACGATGTTGTCATATTCTCCGATTCTATCCGTTCACTGGCGGTTTTAGTGGCCGGTGAGCTGCGACTTCGGGAGGGGGTATGCTGATCTTGATCGCATTATGACGTTTTTGATTTGCGGGCTTCAGAGCTTTATTTTAATGTTCAAACACTACCCTAGCTTTTGTCGATCAAGTAGAATAGTCATTTAAGCTTACTTTAAACGGCAATAATTCAGCCGAAAGGAAGGAACTGAGAGACAGTTCCTATTTTCACTTTGAGATTTGAGTTGCACTGAAAATTTGGAAATCCTAATTAACCTTTCACGATAATCAAACTTCCTTCCAGACGCAATTAAGTGGAGATCGGGAGACTCTGGTCCGAATGCCTCGAACTACAGAGCTCCGGTCTTTCCCTGTCAGCACCTATCACAGCTATGTACCTCTTTTCAATCTTCAAATTCCCATTGGACATGTTTCGTTTGGCCCCGTTTGTAGCCGTTGTGACAAACGGAAAACCAACAGCTTTGTAGACCCTGGGAAGCACGAGACCAATGGAAAACACTCTGGGGATATGCAGCTCATGATTAGTAGGAATAGAGTACGCCGAGATCGCATATGCCCAAATGATTGCTATCGTTAAGTCAATTATTTCTCAAACTTACTTTAGGCCTACCTGGTAATGGCTACCAAAAGCGTATAGGCTTCGCATGGTCTGACTCTCTGGTATATCAAGCCAAGATATTACCCGCTAAATTCAAGATGTCCAAGGTCACGTATGACTCAGAAGCATAATGCCATTTTACTTCAGGAAAGCAGAAAAGCATCTCTATGGATTACTGCGGCATCAACAAATCTTGACCGATAAAACTTAACACAATCTCCACTGGCACTAATCACAGGTCCCGTAATATACCACGCATCAGCACCACAAAGCAACCCAACCACATCCGCCACATCATCCGGCTGTCCGGACCCGCGGTATACTCAAGGTGTTCACTCCACGATAAATGTGGCCGGATAGACGATATGTAGATGATGCGACTATTTGGCTGGAATTATTTTCGTTGAATGAGATCCTCGACTATCAGCATTAGCGTCTCTGTATTACCGAGTAGACTGCTGAGTTTGGCCGCGTTCATGTCACTGGTGCAGGTTCCGAGGATGGACCAGCCTCATAATGCAAGGTTGAAGGTGATTGCTCGTCCGATATCGCGTGATGCATCGCTTATTACGGCGTTTTTTTCGAATTTATCTAGTTCACGGGTACGGGACGTATCTGCTAGCGGCAATATGAGTGTAGACACTTTGTAGGTTCACTTTGGATTTGTTGTTCAATGATGTATTAAGAGGACGGGCAGCTTGGAATAGTTCCATCTGATAAATTTGATACTATCTGTATCCGTCACATGCTAGCCAACACGGGCGCGTCCCATATAGGTCAGTCAGGTCAGCGTAAAAGACGGTCAACTATGACCTGACCAGAAAGGATAAGAGACATGGTAGAGGTCTAAAAAACAAAAAAGTAACTCCGATAGGGGGAATCGAACCCCCGGCTGTCGTGTGAGAGACGACGATGTTAGCCACTACACCATATCGGATGTGCTTGTGAAAGAGTGGTTCCAAAGTGGAACTATAAAGAAAGTGAAGATTTTTTTCAATATCTGGTGGATCAGGTGGGGCAGACAATCGCCCCCAATTGGTTTAGACTTACAATGTGGGGCACTCATGCAGAACGTACATTACAGTACATTGAGCGACATAGAAGATATAGGTATTCGATGTAAATACGTCCAGATCAAATGCAAGTTCGAGGAATCGAGCCTTCTCAGGTGTCTTCTCGAGCCCCGAGGACTACACTCTTGTCTGAGAGTGAAAATTAGTTTGCACCTGCACCTGGGCAAGCGACATAAAAGCCTTTGGAATATATATTTGTTGCATATCGACCACAAGATCAAGAAAGGTTTACTTAAGTTGATAACATCACAGAATATACCGGAAACTAGCACCGTAATTATCTTCCGCAACAGCAACCTCGCCCTTGGTCTCATCTACCTCGATCCTCGGTCCGTACTTCTTATCAAGACGCTTGTTCTCCCACACCAACAAGCATCGCAGAACCAAGGCAAGGAAAGTAGTAAAGACCATAAAGGCAGCACAAATAGACATACCCTTAATATACCGCGGTGCCTCACTGTCCGGGAATACGTTAGTACCCAAGAAAGGACCGCACTGGCCAATAACATTGAGCAGGACAATACCGCCACCACGGCGGGTATCAGAGCCCTGATTATCTGGCTCGTGGAACACAGGTTAGAGATGCATTCAACGAATAGGAGATTTCTATGACTTACTCAGAACCCACGGCAAAATATTTGCGATCGCTGGGAATACTCCACAAGCGGCCAGAAACACGCCAAAATATCGCACACCCACTGTTGTGCAGGTGGCGCAGAGGATGTACCCCACACCGCCGATCAGTGATAGCGCTGCGATCATTAGTCCACGCTGCTGGATCCGATCCGCCACCCACGGAGTGATGATCGTAACAATAAAAGAGGCGAAGAATGGGGGTGCAGTAAGGCCCTGCGCGTTAATTTTTGAGTAGCCCATTTCCTCAAGGATGGTGGGTAAGAAGACGGGGAGTGATGAGAAGCTGACGTTGCAGCTGAAGTACATGAACTAAATACGCAGTCGATTGAAATTAGCGATTTTGTAGTCTCTGGACGGGGTGGTCCACCCACAGCAGTCAACCAGGCCTTCGCATCCAATAATGTCATGGCCAACTCTCTCCATTGTACCTTGCCCTCCCGGTCGGCATCACCAGCCTGCTGTAGACCACGCGCGCGAGCAACCTCTTTTTCTTCTTCTGTAAGGAACTTCGCAGTAGATGGAGAATCCGGGACGAAGAACCAAGCCAAGATCGCAGCTGCGCAGACAGGTACACCCTCCACCAAAAATAAGACCCGCCAATTAGCCAGTGTAGCATGGCCAGATGTGATTCCATAGGCGAGAGCACCAGCGAAGGTGTTCGCCAGTGGGGCAGCGGACAAGAACAGGCCACATCGTAGACCCAGTTCATGGCGACGATAAAAGAACGAGAGCAGATAGGGTACACCGGGTCCAAATCCAGCTTCGAAGGCGCCCATCAGAAACCGGAGTGCCATCATACCCTGCCAGTTCTGGGTTGCTGCCTGGCAGCTTGCCACCAAACCCCTGTACGTATTATGCAATATAAGTATCTTTGCCACTTCAGAGTTTATTCCCACGTGGGTGCGAGCGCATACCAGGAGAACACGACAAAAGCTGCCCATTGGTGCGGCTTAACAAGCTTCCACATCAAAGCCTGAAATTCGAAGACTGTGTAGGAGATGTAGAAGATTGTTAAAAGCCATGCATATCGGTTACCCGTGAGGTCGAGGTCTTCGGTCATTCCGGCGATTTTCGCATTTCTAACTTTGTTAGGTCTTGTCCATGAAAAGAGAGAAGCGAGACGAACCCAATGTTACTTCGATCGAGGAAAGCGAGGAGGTCTAGGATATCACATAATTAGTAAACGATCTTGAATTTTCGATCGACAGTTCATACAGAAAAATCCCATGAGCGTCGGAACGCGCATATCCAATTTCCTCACGACCCGACGCTCCAACTCCGGGTCAATAGCTCTTGGGGTAAGTTTAGCGGGGGGCTGGACTGGTGCGACCTCCAGCTGTGCCGGCAGGGTCTTCTCGACATCCTGATCCTGAGGCACTCGCTGAATCTCATCTTCAGGGAGCTCACGCTTGCCAAAGAGACCCATTGCGGCGGGGTTCGAGAAGCAGGAAAACGCGGTACTTGTGCGAACTCTGGGGAGTCCCCATACTTTATAAGGTGGGGAGCAAAATCGACTGATCGACGCCCAAGTCGTAATTTAACAAGCCACGACTCGGCTGGCTTTAGCTGTGGTCAGCCAATGATTGGTGCTACAACTCCACAAAGAAAGCCCGAACCGCCAAGTCCAAGTGCGGATACAGTGGAGAAAACCAGTCGAATTGGGGTTGTGCGGAGAAAGCACCAATCATTAGAAAGAGGAGCCGCTTTGGCGAAGCTTGCTTCTGCTTTAATGAGGAGTTGATGTGACATTTATCGCTTCAGGCCGCCTGACTTAGTCGAAAATGACTAGTTTCTTTTCGTCCGTATGCGACTGCGGCTGGCAGTTCTGTGGGGGATGCTCTGCGAAACCGAGGATGCTGGTGGAGAAGGATGGAGAAAGTTGGGGACCCCGCAAAAAGGCTCCAGAACAGGCTCCATTAAGAGAATTTTAATCCGCAGCATCCTCTTCATGTGCCATTACAAAAGTACAGGATGAAGGGGTGACTTGGATCGCCATTTTAAAGGGTGCGAGTTCACCTGCATACATATCATGTGACGAAAATTGATAGATCACTCTGCCAAGGGTTCGTTTAAACATCACAGTAATTTTCGAAATCATGTGCTAGTCCCCTTTCAGGCCACCCGCTCAATAGTCTCGAATTACAGTAGCATCGAATTATGTTCTCGCGCAGTCGTGGGGGCGGCGCTCGACCTCGATCGCTGGAGGCCCGTGGCCCAGATGAATCCTGCCTCAGCCGCTAGTGCTTACATGATCACTAACGTTCTACCCAACATTGAAAGCGCTGCTTACCCACGTTTTGAGGCTGAGCATAAGCTATATAACTGACCAGGCTCCCCTGTTCAAGTGTAAAAACAGTCCTAACCATAAATTGAATACAGACTCATCGACCCAAATCCGATTACCAGAATGGTGTACACCCTTTATGAGGGCTTTGTTCTCCAGACAAAGCGTGCCTTAACCTCACTCTCCCAAATTCTCCACAAAGCCGAGGAGCAGCCAAACGCCTCCAGCCTTCCATCTTGTCGACTCTACGATGACATGAAATCACTGAGCTATCAAGTGTTCGCGGCTACCACGCAAACATCGCTAGCCCTGGCTAAGCTGACAGCTGAACCATTCCCTACAGATGAGACGAATAAGGATGTTGTCTACACCTATGCGGAAATGTACGCTCGCATCGACAAGGCGCTCCAGTCTCTCGACGGGGTTGACAAAGACTTTATCCTCGAACACTGCGAGGCTGTCGAGCCTACGCCTCTGGGAGGGAATATGCCACCCCTGTCTGGGGTTACATACGCGTGCATTATGCAGGCTAACATCTTTTTTCATGTAACTACTGCCTATAGCATCTTGCGCAAGGAAGGCGTGCCTCTAGGCAAGGTGGACTATATTTTACCTTTTGTGGCTTCCTGAGGCTGAGCGTTAATTAAAGGGCTTGACTTGGATAAATTTGCATGGAGCCACCAGTCCTCCTAGGCTTTCAGAGAATCTGCGTGTTGCTGTTGATACTCCGAATGATGTATATAGTGCAGCCTCGAGGACTTGCTTGACTTTGTCGAAGTCTCTCGACCTTCTTGTAGAATATGAAGTTATTCGAGAAGCGGTCTACTACAGTATAGTGAAAGGAACTCCATACTATGATTGTATATGACAGCATTATCTATTTGCAAATAGAACTCTATCAATCATAGCTTCTAACGGGACACCCTGAGCAATAGATTCGATAGCTATATCTTCACTTAAAGCAGTACTGCTCCTTATGCTGCTTTCCGATATCATTGAGTAGGTAATTGTCAAGAACCTTGGTTTTTTCGATGGTCGTAATGATTAAAGGTCATGTAATAGTGAGCCTTCAGGCAGTTGGTTCGTGCTATTGAGTCGATGGGTTATTTCAGATTAATTAAATAAGCGTCATGCGAGAATGCGAGATGATTTTTTGCTCAATACAAATATATTGATGCCTTGGCGCCTTACGTTGTTACATATTAGGTCGTTCTGCGCGGCCGGACCGCATCGAAAATCTCCCGCGTCGCGTTGCACAGGAGCTCCATCCGCCCTGACCACGTCCCGCCTTCGTTTCGCTTTAATCCCCATTGACCCCTACCGTCCTTATAACAGTCTTGTGAAATCATTCGAATTGATAATATCCCACAAGTGGGCCTAGTCAATATGGATGACCCGGCGAGCCGCATACCGGGGCAGCTGGTAAGATCCCCCCAAGTTTCATTCAACACAAGCATGTTGTGAAAGTTGCAAAGCATCAACTACGCTTTACTATAATTAACAAGATGCTAATGCAATCGCTGTAATCAGCTGCCTCATATGCACCTAGTTTCCCACCATCCGTTCCCCAAGATGCACATGATGCCCGCCGAGACCGCGGTGGAATACTTAGCCAGCGCACCCCGGTTGTTCCAGCAGAAACCTGTGCATTGGACCCTTCTAGACGGCCCAACTGATGGAACTGTGATGCTTACTTGGCAGCCTATGGCGCATCTGGGAAATAACTTTGCGAGCGACGGTTATGTATGGGCCGATCAAGAGCAGGCCTTTAGTTTTGAATCCCGAGGCTACGTATGCGATCCCATGTATTGCCTATCTATGAAGAAGGGTCAGGGCTAATATTGGAACCAGACGGTTGAGATGTTCGTGCACCGCTGTGGTTACCACCCTCCGCACGAGAGCGTGGCGTCGCACACCCGAAAGCGCTATCGCCTTGTTTCCTCCAAAATCCCGAACGGTCCTCAGCCTGACCCATCATTGTGGATTGTCCACTATTCACGAGCACCCCCAAATGAACATGTCCCGGCGGCCCGTATTCCAGTGACCCCACAAATCCAGAGCATGATGAGCCAACGCCGTTTCCTACAAACCCAAGGCCAAATTAGTCGCAAAGAATTCATGCTCCACGACCGCAACAACTGGCCCACAATTCCTTTCCCTCAACATATTTCCGCGCAAGGCCTCACTCAACCTCAAGCCGCCTACACAAACGCTGCCGCCCAGGCCCGACCTGGCTTCTACCCACCTCAGGGCCACCCAGCGGCCGCCGCCGTTCACCAAACAAACAAAGTTCAACGCCCGCACCGTGCCTCCTCAACCGCGATGGCATCTGCCACCTCTGATTTTGCGCTTGAGGATGAGGACGTGTCAAGTGGTGATATGATTGACCAGCTCGCCCCGCGAGATATCAGCAAGATGCGCTACACGCTGCACCACGAGTGGATGGAAGATATTTTCGCATCGCCTTACACCATGTCACAGATCACTCCGGTCTCACTTGGCTTGGGTCGCAAGGGAGAGCTGGAGTCTTTGACTCAGGGTTTCTTTGATGCGCCCGAAGGCGGAGAAGGCCAAGACAGCGATGTCCCAGAAGCGTCAAAGCTAGGACAAGCCAAGGCCGAAGAGTTTGCGAAAAAGGTCACTGCGAAGGTGAATGAAGTCAATGCTGAAATTGAGGACCTCAAGAAGCAACACGCTCGCCGAATGGAGCAATTCAAGCGTAGCTCGCTCTTCAAGGACGCCGAATTGCGTCTCAGAGAGGCGGCTGCCGACCCTGCCGCAACGGGATCTGAGACGTGGAGATTGGAGGGCCGAATTATCATTCCCTCAGAGGATGATGAAGCCCCACCAATGGAATATGTTGAAGAGAAGGCCAAATACAGAGTGGACGACGTGGTTCGCGAAGTTGAAACCGCCTTTAAGAAGCAGATCATGCCCGAGCCTAAGGTTTCATGTGTAGAGAAGGGTGGCCTGCTGGAGAAGATTGAGCCTGAACACAAGGATGAACCCGATTCTTTTGCTAATGACATGGTTCTGGATCACGCCGATAACCTTCTGAATCAGTTTGGCAGCCCAGGAAATGGAGCTTCTGCCCCACCCGTGCCTGGCACTGATATCCCTGGCGATGTGGACATGGACCTTGGCGATCACCTCGGCGGTGCCAATGGTGAAAATGCTGGCTGGGTGATGGTGAACAACGAGAACAAGGATGGGGCTGGTGGAGACACAAGTCTGGAGGGTGCGGCTTTTGATTTCACCAACATCGATAGTGCAGGTGATGCGCTAGCCGCATACTCCGAACAGCATGATGATCTTGACCTCCCTGATCTCGATAATTCGGCATTCGGTGACGCATTCCACGCCTCTGATAATGAACATTCCCACCACCCAGATGCCGATGAGATGTCTTAATCGGATCTGCCTTGATTTTTTTCTTGCTTATCGAAAGGCGCTCATGGATCTGTCTTTTCTGCATTCTAGCACACTACAGGCCCTGTGCTCTGCTTTATGGTGTTTTATGGGGATGAATATCTGTATCTGATACACAGCTCATGTTATTTCTGTGTACATTAACACAGACAGATTTTTACTGACGAGCTTGTCAATTATTATTTTTATGATTAAAATATGGCCTTGTATTGTAAGATCAATAAAGGAGAGCAATAGAGTATTGAGCCTCATTTAATTTAAATTTCGGTCCAATTAATTTACGGAATAGAACCCTAGATCCAACATCTAAAATGCAAATTTGACTTCAACTCCACAACGACACCCTGTGGAGAACTGACGATCACGATTCAGTAGCACTATATCTCCCAATTACGATGCACAACTCAAATCGGGAGCTCCTCCACTCATATCGAGCTATCTCTCGAACACCTAGGTCACGCACTGAACTGCAATCGGAATAGTGCATGAGCTCACCATCCGCACCTCCCGTCATGACGTCAGACAGCCACCGGGACTGGACTTCCTACTGCACCGGAACAGCAAGCTACGGTGGATTAAGTTGGGCACATCGTCATCTATGGGAAGGCGCTCTCCTGCATATAACTTGTGCCAGGTCTTTCGCTCCTGTCAAGAACCTGTTAACCTAGTACTTACTGCTTACTGAGGTTAACATTTTGTACACCACTGAACACTACTTTAACAACGAGCATCATTTCCATACAAAATGTATTTAAACGGCCATTTTCAATATCTCCTACATTACTGACATTCCAAAGGAACCGCACGATCTCCATCCGTTCTCGCCGCGACCGCGAGCCAGCAAGCAACCGCCACCGCTTCAGCATCGCAACATTCCGTGGCCTCCAACAGCCCGAGCTAAGCAAGCGTTTATCCAAGCTAATTAAATCGGAGAACAGCGCAATCGGTGCCCATGAAGCTGCCGGTCGCGAGCGTGGTTCTATCGCTGCTCAGCTCTCCGAGTGGGGCGAGTCTACTGAGGACGATGCCATCTCCGATATCTCGGACAAGCTAGGCGTTATGCTTGCAGAGATGGGCGAGCAGGAGGATGTCTTTGCGCAGAACCTGGAGGATTACCGGGGTGTTCTGAAGCACATTCGCAATATGGAGGCTTCTGTTCAGCCGAGTCGAGACCAGCGACAGAAGGTTACAGATGAGATTGCAAAGCTCAAGTATAAGGATCCGAACAGTCCGCGGATTGTTACACTGGAGCATGAGCTTGTTAGGGCCGAGGCACAGAGCTTGGTCGCTGAAGCGCAGTTGTCGAACACGGTATGTGCTAAGACGACTGGACTATTTTGCTTTTTTGATGGGGATCTATCCGGTCAAGATTGTGATGGATATCGATTGCTAATTGCTATGACAGACCCGAACAAAGCTTAAGGAGGCCTTTGACATCCACACTGCTGCTGTCATCGAGCGTGCTGAGAAACAGATCATTCTTGCTCGTCATACCCGCCGCCTGCTGAACTTCATCGATGACAGCCCCGTCGTCCCCGGTGACTCTCGTCGGGCTTACGACAACGAGTTCGAGGCACGCGCAGTTCTCGAGGATGCGGAGGCTGACCTTCGCGCATGGCACTCTACCGTTGAGCCCATTACTTCTTCTGCCGATGTACAGGCCAATGGACACGTCGACCACGTGCAGGATGACGCCGAGTCGGTATTGACCAACGGTGGTGTTGATACTACCGCCCCTCCTGAGGATATCTCGTCCTCGAAGGAGCTGGAGGAGCCTGCTGTGCTGGCTTCTTAAATCTTGTGAATGTGAAGACTTGGACTGCTTTCTGCTTGTGGAAATTGCTTCTATAGCCATGTTTCATGTACACTTGTATCGTTGACTGCGATCAGATTGGGTCGGGGTAATTGAGTATTGATTTGTGTAAGTAGGCGCATTTCAATGGGCTAGTCGAATATACGTACTTTGAATTGAATTGATATATGCGTTATGACAAGAAGTGCTCTGGTATTCAAAGTATGTAGCTGTACTACGGAGCGACGGCATAAGTTTATCCATGTAACTCCTCGATATGATCATTTTCGAGTCATCTTTTCCAAATTGCTGTACTTAGTAGGATTATACAACCTATCCTAACATTCTTAAATTCCAAATACCCCCAATGATAATCAATTGTGATGCACCTTTAATTCCATTTTGATCTCATTATGTATGGCTGCACGTGACCGTAGGCGCCCGAGTGACGCGGAATCCAAGCTCCAGCCCGGAGCTGCCCCATCATCACCTCTCCAGCTCGTCCTCCATTCATCTCCACCCCACCCTCATATCCTCCTTTTTCACCCATATTAGCACATCATGGACAAGCTCGTCGCCCAGTACTCGCGCCCGCAGCACCAGAATGAGTTTTACTCAGAGCAAGAGCAACAGGACCTCACCGAGAGCGTCCCTCCGCTCTCCCTCAAGTTCGCTCTTCCTCCTGTCGACAACGTGAGTCTTATAACACTGTCATTTCAAGCCCTCGAACTTGGACAAATCTCCCGGTACCGGGGACTGTTTGGCTCGTTCATTCGTCCAGGCCGACCCCGTCAGCCAGCAATGCGGCAACTGGAGCTCCAGCAAAAGAATCTCATCAACAGAAGAACCTGAACTAATCATGTGTTTCGCTCTATTTAGCACGCCTCCTTCCTCCGTGCTATGACCGATGACCTCGCCAACCCCAGCTGCCCTATCAAGCTCGCTCACGGAACAACAACGCTGGCCTTCCGATTCCAGGGCGGTATCGTACGTTTCATCCCGATCAGCTTGGCCATCCTGTGGTAGTTTTGGTTTATCGGTACTGATAATGTTCGGTGGAATTTAGATTGTGTGTACCGATTCGCGAGCGACAGCCGGAAATTGGATTGCTAGTCAGACAGTGAAGAAGGTTATTCCCGTGTCGCGGTTGAGCCGTGGCGAGGACAAGCCGACTAATGAGCCTACACCTGGTTTGTTGGGTACTATGGCCGGTGGTGCGGCGGTGAGTCTGACGATGGATGAAACAGATCTGTGAACGGGTTTCTGATGATTCTATAGGATTGCCAATATTGGTTGCGGTATTTGAGTCAGCAGTGTACTCTGCATGGTACGTTCATCAATGGCAGTGGAAGAGAAGGGTGATGCTAATGAGAGTAGAAATCCGACACAAGCGCCGTATTACTGTCGCAGCTGCATCGAAGATCCTCGCCAACTTGACTTATGCTTACAAGGGCTATGGCCTGAGTATGGGAACCATGCTTGCCGGTGTACGTATACAATCATCTTTGTTGTCTGCTGAGTTTGTGCAGTCGATCTAACCTATGTTATTTGCAGGTGACCCCCCAAGAAGGACCCGCTTTGTACTACATCGACTCAGACGGCACCCGACTGCCAGGCAACCTCTTCTGTGTTGGATCCGGTCAGACATTCGCCTACGGTGTTCTGGACGCCAACTACAAGTATGAAATGTCCGAGGAGGAGGCGCTCGCTCTGGGCCGTCGTGCTATCTTGGCTGCTATGCACCGTGATGCTTACTCTGGTGGTTTCATTAACCTCTACCACGTTAAGGAGGAAGGATGGGTGCACCATGGCTTCGATGATATGAACCCTATCTTCTGGAAGACGAAGCTAGACAACGGCGAGTTCTCAAATGTCACATCGGCGTTGTAAGTGGTATAGGATTGGTTGAATGTATTATTCTGATGCTAGAATCATGGTTTCTTAATTGATCGTCTCATGAAATAAGATCTATAGAATTGGATCCAGCCCAACGACATTAAGTGATTAATCACTTTATCTACCTAGAGATGGTAGTGTAGTATACTTCAAGTCCCAGAGTATACTTCAATACTAGACAGTTGATTATCAATTGATCAGTTCTCAGCACTGTACTTCTCAGAAAGGACGATTTCTTCCAAAGGTTGGGGTCATAAAGTACGTGGTTCAATTCATTATATACAAAAATATGAGGGTAATCTATTGCCCTCTGTCCTCTGCGTTGGAGACAAGCGCTTGGCTTTCTTCGTCTCTTGATGGCCTATAGTCAACAGCTTGCCTGGCTTGCTCTTCATCGATCTGGTCGAATGGATCGGCACCGGTGTCACTGTACCCATCATCAGAGTCCAGCGCAAACTTGTCTGACTCCAGAGCAAAGTCTTCAGCTTCCAAGCGATTATAGTCCCTGCTTCGATACCACCAGAACCCAGCAGCCGCAATGACAGACATGCCAGCAACGCTCAGTCCAGTAGCAAGCAAAGCGATTGCCGTCTTAGACAATCCTCCATGATGCTTCATCTTCAATTTCAAAGCCTTCTCCGCGGCGAGGAAACCGGCAAAAGTGGAGTTGAACTCGTCAAAAGCATCAACAGCAATAGGCAGCGCGGCACCCTCCAAATCCACAATCTGACTCGATCGAAGAATATTTCCATCGACATCCAAAGCCTCAGCCCAGATGTATCGCCAACTCTTCTGCTCTTCGATAACCATCAATTTGGTCTCAAAGCCAGTGCGCACGGATCTCGCCACCACATTGCCTTTCGAGCTCAATGATCGCCCCGTCTCAACACCTCTCACCACCCACTCTGCTACCTCTGTCGCTCCGTTCCAGCTAACGTAGACAATGAGTTCACCCTTAGGACTCATGCGCGGCGCAATGGACGGATCCCAATATGGCGTGGCAACCCAGTCCATCTTATACGCACGGTAGTTATCCAATGCATCAGGGATATCCTTGCTATGCCATGGCGAGAATTGTACATCCATGACCGTCTCGCCTGTGGCACTATGTTCCGTGAACGTAGGGCATCTGCCCCATCCGATAAACACATTGCCGATGTCTTTGTCTCCGGGAGCATGCGAGAGAACCTGCACACTTCCTTGGCTTTGCGCCTGGAGCTGAGACGGATGCCGATATTCACGAAGAAGCTTGACAGTTGGTGGTGATGCGGTGTCGTTGATAGCGATATGCAAGCCGCGCGAGCACTCCGTATCGCATTCGCCGTGCGTCGTTACTTCAACGTGGTTGTCGAAAAGAGTCATCTCCATCTCGTTCGTACCGGGTACATAACGCGCATGATGTTGCCAAGCCATGCTGAGAATCGGTTCAGCGTTCTCTGTTTCATTGTCAGGTGGTAGTTCGGTATAGTTGTTTTGTCGTCCACCCAGTGTCCAGATGATGTCCCCAGTCTTGCCGTCAATAAGCAGGATAGAGTGTGTGTGGCGCATCGAGATGAGATAATTTCCCGCTTCGGTCTAAGGTATGTTAGAAGCATGATCTATGAGCCGCTGCGCAGAATTTCTTACCTTCTGAATGCTGTTCAAATGGTACGCATCCCATCCAAGAAAACCTCGCGGTTCATATGATTCCATAGGGTTAACATGGTTAAGCGCACGCCATTCAAAAATAACCTCATTCGTCTCAAGATCAATCTCCTGGAAGATAGCATCCAGAACTTCAAATCGACTAGGAGTTTTCCAACTCGGATCGAAATCACCACTCCGCTTCGTGACCTTATCCACGCCGGTGACAAGCGCAGTTCCATTCCCCGTAAATGCAAACTCATGCAAGTCGCTATGCACCTGAATATTCTGCGCCGAGACCTTATAGACAAGTCGATATGTCTCATCAAAGGCAAGTCCATACCCATCTCCAATTCCATCTCCCTTCTGCCCCTCCCAAAACGTAAGGTACTTCTTTCCTCGGTTCTCCTGGATGCGAGTGCCAAACACGTTTTCGAAAGAGCGGTTCATGTAAACGGCGGATAAATCATTGGCGTCAATAATAAGCGGCGATGAAAGTGGAGACGAGGAATTCCCATCATGTTTAATAAAGATATGTGAGCCGGTTTCCGAGATAGCACTCTGATTCCACACATTGGCTTGTAACACTGGTGCATATTCGTCGCTAGAATGGAATTCCAGATGTGGTCGATGTCCCAAATCCCCATCGTTATATCCTTCATAGTCTGTCGAGACGAAATCTGCGTTGGCGCCAACTAACGCGGTAAGTGCCCACGCGATGCTTGAAAATCGAACCATGGTGTAAATGCGATAAAGGCGTTATAATGCAAGCAAAAGGGTATAGTAAAGAGCGAATTTATTATGCACAGCCGCCGGCCACAAATTGTCCAGACAGGCGGCTTGGGATCTAGGAGACTTCAAACAACATTATTATAAAGTAGCAAAGAAAAGAAAGAGAAGGAGCACGAGGCACTACGAAACGTATGCGCAACCAGTCAAGCTCTGGACCAATCATCCTGCTTCTTGACCAGGTCTAACCATAAATAACTGTATGGAGAAAAAAAAATAGCGGCGGAACATATGAGCTTGCGTACGCGTTCATTAGCGTGGCCACGCGAGTACGGGGGGAACGGAACCGAGAATTGATAACGGAAATATGAGAATATCAGACTGAATAGAATCTACTACTTTTATACGAACTATAAGACCAAGGAACTAAGGAAATAAGAACTAGATCTTATAACTCATAGCTGTCATAAATTGCACCATCTCGTAAAAAATGTCTTCGTAGCCATCGCCAAGTCGGGTTCAGGGGGGCGGAGTGGAGTCTTTCTGTCCCGTTATCATTTCGTATATCTCGTACGCTAAACTACTCTGGAGTTGGTGTGGGCGGAAGACAAGCAACGATCGGCAGTTGTCGTCGCATGTCTGATTACGATGGTCGGCTTGGCAGAAATATTTATGGGGTTTACTTTGACGGTTGAAAATATAAAAGAAATTTCGGTTATGGTGTTCCTGGGATGATGAAGTTTGCTTGGCGTGGCTAATTGTGGGATGAGTCTCGCACTCGGTTGGAGTGGGGATGGGCTTGCTTCGTCCACGGGTGCTTGCTTCTATGTGCAGTAGGTACTTGCTTGGTGGTGCTTAGGCCTCTGTGATAAGGAGATTTCATTTAATGTCTTAATTAATACTTGTGCGGTACCTACGGCCGGGGGTCGATATACAATAACTTTGGAAAGACATTGAAACCAGTTCATCCATTGCGTATAGAACATCGAATATTAACATGAAAAAGAAAAAATAACCAACGCTCCATCTATGACATGATAAAATCACAAATTTTGAAACACCCGCGGTATACCGAAGTATATAATTGCACATTTTTAGTTGTCCACCTTGAACTTCATCCGAATACCCATGGCCGCCAACTCGACATCCAGGAAACGGAGCACACCAGGGACAGCGACAATAGTCACGTCGTCACCACCAACATAACGCAAACCATCACCATCCTCCCAAGCCTCAGCACGCGAATCCGTGAAAGTGGCCTGGCGAGCGCAGCGACGACAGCGCACAATACCGTTAACACCACCCAGCGCACCGCCAGCGGACGACGCACCACCGGGAGCCTGCTGGTTGGGAGCAGCCTTGGCAGCAGCAGCGAGAGCACCGGGGTTGATAGTGTTGCGAGAGCGAGATGAGCCAGAGCCTGAAACAGCAACCTGGGTCGAGATGAACGAGCCACAGCAGCGACAGATCCAGGTGAGCTGGGAATCGGAACAGTTCATCAGACGATCCTGGAGCAAGAATGCCGCTCCGTGCGCAATCAAGGAATCACGCTCCATCTCTCCGACACGGATACCACCACCCTTGGCACGACCCTTCACGGGCTGTCCGGTCAAGGCGTTGACGGGACCAGTGGTACGCACTTGGAACTTGTCGTTCACCATGTGACGCAGACGCTGGTAGTAGACGACACCCATGTAGATATCGGCGGCGAACTCGCGACCAGTGATACCGGAGTACAGGGGCTCGTTACCGTAGTAGTTGTATCCGGCCTTCTTGAGCTGGTGACCGAAGTAGTCGGTGGCAGTGTTTTCTTCGGAGAACTGGAACGGAGTGCAGTCTTGCGGGTGACCGTGCAGGGCACCGGCTTTACCAGCCATAGATTCGATCATCTGGGCGATGGTCATACCTGTAGAGGTCAGCGGAATTCAATCTGTAGATATTGCGGAGAACTTACGAGATGGGAAAGCGTGAGGGTTGATGATCAGATCGGGCTGCATGCCGCTCTCGGAGAATGGCATATCGCCAGCGGGCCACAGCTGCGAACAAACACCCTTCTGTCCGTGACGAGAGGAGAACTTGTCACCAATAATGGGTTTACGGGGAATGCGGTACTTGACACTGATCGACTGCATGGGCTCGGCACCATTCTCATTACCCATGATGCGGATACTCTCGATGTAGCCAGCCTCGGCATCCTTATACTTGAGGAAATGGGTGATACCGTCAACGTTCACGTAGGAGTCGGACGCGGCATCGTAGCGCACATCATGGAATGCGGCAATCTTGTCTCCCTCCTGCACGCGAATACCGACATGGGGCAAACCGTCATCGTCGATGAAGTTGCGCACCTCGGCTTTGACCTCGTCACCGGGGGCGAAGCCGAAAAGCTTCTTCACCTCGCGACGGGACTTGCGGCGGTCCTTCTCAGCCAGGCTGTGGACCTTAGTCTTGTAGATGGTACCGTGACCAAAGCCACGCTCGTGGGAGGACTTGTTGATAATCATGGCGTCGTCCATGTCGTAACCGGTGTAGGAAATAATAGCAACAATGGCGTTCATTCCGTTGGGGAAGTTGTCCAGGCCGTAAGCATTGTATAAGGGAGTTCGAACGACAGGGGTTTGACCAGTCTGCAAGCGGTACAACTTGTTGTCGGTACGGTGGGCGATAGAGGTACCAGGAGTACCCATAGTCTGCTTGCTCATCTGGCACTGGTACATGTTACGAGGAGACTGGTTGTAATCGGAGAAGGGTGTCATGTTGGCCACAATCGAGAGAATGTTGGTCGGGGTGAACTCGATGTGAGTAGAGAGACCAGCGATCAGGTCAGATTCCAGACAGGCAATCTCCATGTACGGCTGCTCGAAGGGTCCGACGAAATCTGTCTTGTCCAGAGCCAGGTACTTGACTGGTCGGTACATTCTTGCGGACTGGGAGAACATGTAGATACCGGGGTACTGTCCACCGTTAGAGTTGGGAATGTAACCAATCTCCAGGCCAAGTGGGACATTGTTCTTGCCAGACACCTTCCAGTAACGGAGAGTGTCGTGAATTTTGCGAGCCTGTTCGGGAGAGCAGAATCCAATGATTCTACCGTCCAGCTGAACGGTCACACTGTCCTCAGTGGCCACAGAAGATTCACCCTTGACACCAAGCTGAACAAGAGTGCGGGGCAAGCTAGAAACGTCAAGATTGTCTGTAGCGATCAGACACTTGTGCGCCAAGTGATTCAACAGACCACAAGGCGATCCATCAGGAGTGTGAACAGGACACAAGAAACCCCAACTCTCTGGCAGCAGCTTACGCACGGTAGTGGTCTTCAGTTGCGCGAAGAAACTACCACGGTGAATCATTCGGAAATGACTGATAAAACGGTAGAAGTTAATCTTCTCGGCCATGACAGTGTAACCGGAAGTCTGTTGCAAATCGAGACCAGTAGGACTGACGAGGTTACCGGTAGACAGGAAGTACTCGAGAGCCTGACCGATGTTCTCGTTAGACCTCCTCACGATCTTGGACAGGAAGTCGCGCTCGAATGCAGTATCAGTGAACTTGGCATTGCTGTTGCGAATTGACCAGTCTCGGGCGATAGGTCCAAGTGATCGAAGCCACTCCTCAATACGCTCCTTGAGGATCATACCGTACAAGAAACCACCGAGCAGGACCTCCTGGTTAGAGACCGCATCAGGGTTGTCGGGAGCAGAGTCACCGGCGACCAGGGAGTACAGTTTGCGGATCATGAAAATGATCATCTTGAACTTGTCGTAGTCCTGAGTCTCGGTGACGTTGTAGTTGCCCAAATGAGGCAGGACAATGCGGCGCAAGAACTCGGTTCCAACCTCCTCGTCAGGCACATCTTGAGAGACACCCATGACAGGACGGAAACACTTGCCCAGGTGGGCACGGCAGTCAGATTTGCTGTGCTTGCCATAGGCCTGGTAGGTTCGCAGCAAGAGCTCAACACGGTCTGTGACGAAAGTGTTCTTCATTCCCTTGGAGTTGGCGGCACCGACAAGGGCCTCGAAAATCTCACGATCATTGGTCTCGACCAGGGCCTTCAGGATCATCATAACGGGAACAAGGAACTCGTTCTTGCGCCACGAGAAACGGAAGGTAACGTTACCATCGGAGAGGTAGTGCAGCACGTTGGTCTGGGATGTCTGATCGGGGCGGACGGAACGGATCTGCACACCAAACTTGGTGTAAGTGTGACCACGCTTGACAAACGAACCACGAATGATGGACATGGGGTAGTTCCGCTTTCCAACGATCAGCATACGAATAAGCTTCTCGTTACCGTTCACAATGAAGTAACCACCCAGCTCTTCCGATTCCTCCTTGTGGCGCACCAGTTCTTCGGGGGTGGCATTCTGGAGGTGGCAGCGGTTGGTGCGCACCATAACGGGGACGTTGCCCAGCTCGCGCATCGACTCCATCCAGTCGCCATTGTTCACCTGGAACTCCAGACGAGCACGAAGTTTGGCACGGTAGGTCGCATGTCGCTCACGGCACTCGGAGGGGTAAATTTCGCGATTCGTGGTGCTGTACTTGTTGGTGGGCGGCAGTTGAGGCTTGTCGAGGAAAACTTCCTTCACACGAACGTTCAGGCGGTTGCGCTTCGGTGCGCGAAGGCCCTCAGCCATGCGAACCTTCTTCTGCTCGGGGGTTTCGGGTTCTCCATCAAGGAAGGTCTTGATACCGATGTCTTTTAATCCTGCCGCCAGGATCTTGCTGTCCTCGAACAAGGCATTGAAAGAGTCGACGTGTGGCCGAATTGACTCCGCCAGCGACGGATAGGCAGTGTGATCCTTAGGAGGGTTCCGGAATAGATTCTCCCGGCGGAGGGTGTCATACTGCACCGACCAATTGGTGTTGGTAGCAGAGGGAGCCATGATGAAGCTCACGGGATTTTCGGGATTTTCGTTTTTTTCCCTGTGTGGTCGTAACCCAGTCACGGGAGGATATTGCTCTGGGTATTGTATACAAAAGGGGACGACCAAGATAAGGCCCCTACTAGCTCAGCCAGGAATACCAGCAAAGCGATGAGAGCCGGTAATTGGCAGCTTTGAAGAACAATTGGAGATGATTCTGCTTGGGGAAATTTTTCGAGGTGGAGCCTGTTATCATCACGTGTGATAGAGATGCATGCTGTTGGTGCCTGAGGTGTCAAATTACCCACGAACTCCTCGTAGCTTCTATATTGCAGGAACTACTAAATACATGTATCCGGTAATGACATCCATGGTTCAAGTATTTTATGTCGACTATACCGGTTTCTTATCTATAAATGCATGTTCCATTAGTAATACCATGATGCTTCCCTCGTATTCTACTTCTACACAGTAACTGCGCTACGTCAGGCCGCGAATGGAGCCTAAGCGCCCCTCCCCAACGGCAGTCATGTGTGCCCGTAGATCTCGCATTGGCGCCAGTACATTCCATTTCGGTATACTTAAAACCGCCGGGAAAGAAGTGCTCAGGGATTCCATCTTTGCTTTTCCCTTTCCTTTTCATTTTGATTTTGATTTTGATTTTCGTTGATAGTGGCTGGTCCCAAGCCCATTCTCAGCCTTAGGATTTCCAGCACACCGCGCTCTCTTCTCTTTCTTTCTCTCTCTTTACCCCCCTGGAACCTGCCTCTCCACAAATCTAGGCTCAGACCTCTAATCCGGCAAAAAGGAGAGGCTCTTCACAGGTTTCGTTTACAAAACACCGTTTTTCTTGTATTATTGGCAGTCCCGACCTTTCTTGAATCCGTTTTTTTCCCTTTCCACCCCACCCACATCAACCGCTCAACATGGCCGGCATCTTTCGCACCATCTATGACTGGCTCTTAAGGATGTTCTGGTAAGTGGACCGTTGAGGCGTTTCTTGGTTCTCGGGAACACCATCCAGCCCCCCCGGCCCGTCCCCGCAGATGAGAAAGCGCCTTTTCTAACCCGGATCTTCCCTGCAGGGCCACCGAGATGGATGTTACCATGATCGGTCTGCAAAATGCAGGCAAATCCTCCTTGCTTCGTGTATTGGCGGTAAGCTCCTGGTCTCTCGTTCCATATTTCTTTTTTTTTTTTTTCTTCTATTTTCTTTGTTTTCGGTTTTGCATTCATATACTGATCATGTGGTAGGGCGGGGAATTCACTATCGAGTAAGTGGTGCAAGGAACGGGAAGTAGACGACGTCACCGACTAACCGGATTCCAGCTCCATTCCGACGATCGGCTTCAATACCAAGCGAGTCCAAAAGGGCCATGTGACCTTGAAATGGTATGTATCATATCGAAGACGTGTAGGGTGATCGCTAACGGCGGCAAGCTGGGATTTGGGTGGCCAGCCTCGGTTTCGCCCGATGTGGGAGCGATACTGCCGAGGAGTTAACGCGATCGTGTAAGCCAAAACAAAGAACAGCGAAGAACGAAAGGTCATACATGATGCTGATCTGTTGTAGATATATCGTGGATGCAGCGGACAAAGATGCTTTGCCGGTAGCCACGGAGGAGCTGCATGATTTGATGACCAAGCCCACGTTAGATGGAATCCCACTCCTCGTGCTGGGCAACAAGTCCGATCTGCCCGTCAAGCTATCGGTGGATGAACTCATCGATGCGATGGACCTCAAGTCCATCACGCATCGTGAGGTGAGCTGCTATGGGATCAGCGCCAAGGAAGAAACCAACCTCGACGCCGTACTGCACTGGCTGATTGCACGAGCCAGCCGATGACTGGAGCCCTGGAGGGTTAGTTTCAACATGACACAGTATGATCTTTTCCATTTGTCTCATTTGGTTCATCTGATTTGGATTACTCTTCCGTTTCCTGAGCGTGTCTTTCTGTTTGTGATGTCTAGTAGACTAGCGTTTTGGCTCGCAGCCTCGGATGTAACGACGTCAATGATCCATAGTTCTTTTCCTGTTTGATATATGTTCCTGGGTGCATGCAATTGGGGATCACAAAGCGGCTGTCACTCGATCAAAATTGATGATCGCATATTTATATGTTAATGACATTTCTTTGCAGTAGATTGAATTGCTCGAGTTTGCATAATTTTTTCTTCACTGGTGGGCCGATATGACGTAGTGACAGGATAAATTGAGTGTTTCTTAAGCAGAAAAAAAAATTCATGGGGGTCGTCGGCATAAATAAGGTGAAGCGCACACGGACCAAGCGATGCGTTGGCCATGCAGACCCGAAAGCCGTGACCAACGCCCCCGCCAAGGGACACATGTCAAAAGGATTTACATCATAAAGAGTACAGATCAGACGACTACTGTATATAACGTACCAAAATTTTATAAACTCATGTAGAGCTACGGTGGGTCCAAGATGACGGAGTATTTTTCCGGTATGCGTAGCTCTGCTCCAAGACGCCCAGAAAATGAGATAACACGTGAAACAGGCTTCGTCTTACCAAATCCAATCAATCTTAGCGCCGAGACCTGAACAGCCCCGATGTTTGAGTTCAGTTCGTGGCTGACAAATCCGGCGCTTCCAGATGAGATTATGGGCAACAGCCTGAAGTACCCTATACCGACGAGGATACACGGTGTACGGCGATATAGATGTCGTAAGACCTCAATGCATAAGAATAGTAGAGGTGCCGAGATATCCTTTTCCTCAGCATTGCGCCCCACTACTATATGATTGGCCACCACAACTGTATATCCGGATTGCGGCGAAGTGGTGCTGATACGTATGTGAATACGTAAACCTGTAACTCGAAGGATTTGATTGAACAGAGATTCGAATAGAGATTAAATCAAGTTGGAGATAAAATGAATCAGGTTGAGGTCAATCAAACCAAACCGGAAGCAAAATCAATAGTGTTGAAATGTATTGATTAGCTAACATGATGAATCATAAACTTGCAGCCTAAAGCCAGTCGGACCCACACTTGCCCCCAGCCCCATGATTCGCGCCTCAGCCACTTCCTACTATTTCTTTCCATTGCCTGCTCTTTTCTCCAATCTTCCATACACGCAACCATGCCTTCTTTGACACCTCGATACACTTATTGGTAAGTCTCGATGATCAGAATAGTGAGCTTCTTTTCTAACTTGCCAATAGCAGTGGGTGGGATGATGATTGCAATAACTCCTCCTGGGACCGCTGGGGTCGCTGGGTCGCTTTCGCCGTCATCGTAGCCATTGCCTTCCTTGTCTTCTTCGCTTTCGCGTAAGTCTCTATATCTCTAAGCTGGAAATCCTCCCAGTATCTAGCAGACAATCCTGCGACCGAAACAAATGAATTAACCGTGTCCTCTGAATAGTTGCTTCAACGCTCGTCGTCGCCGTTCTCACGGTCAACAGCCCTACAGCGGTACAGCATGGATGGCACCGCCACCTGGACCACCACCGCCCAACCAGCCTACATACCAGCAGCCATACTATAACAACAACAACGATCCCTACTACCAGCCGCCTCCCCAGTACTCTGCCAACCCGCAGAACTACGGCTACTTCGGCGCCCAGGCACCGCACCCAAATCAGCAGCAAAGTGGCATCGAGTTGCAAGCGCCCCAAAATTCGTATCACGCTTCCGGGGCCCGAGAATATGAACCCCCAGTGGGTCCGCCCCCGGCCAAGTCATGAGTGATGAATCTGTCGAACTCGGCTCTGTGCCCCCGTCCCCATATACCTCCCGACCGAAAGTTCGGTGGGGGCAGGTGACAGGCCAAGTTAAGGCGATCCTACGACCTTGTTGATCGATATGAACTGAAAACATTGGCGTTATTTTTCTGGGTTTGATGGATTATCCTGGGTCTCTATCTATTACCGCGTTCAAGATCTGGTTATGTGAAAGACTCGCATGGAACTGTTTCTTGTCCTTTAATGTTTCTCTCGCATCAATCCGCGAGGATTGCGTCGAGCATGATTATCTTGAACTTGCATTTATAAGCCGAAGTAATCCTTAAGATTTCTTTGTACCTGCTTTGCGAACACTATCTCGAATATTAATGACATCTAAATTCTATTTACACAGAGCGTCATAGCGAAAGTGGATTTAAAGGCACTCAGTAGTAGTCACAAGTAGTCAGGGACCATGGATTCAACTAGTCCGTATACTCTGTAGTCATGATCCACCTGCTAATGCGCGGATGCCCCAGGCACATTCGACTCCACTCCACCGATCATCTCCCGCGTTTTTCGCGTCACGCATCCCACTTCCCAGAACAACCATGGATATCGACGACATTCTCGCATCTGTTGACCGCGGCGCTGGCGCCAGTACAGAGTCAACGGCCATAGACCACCAACTCCTCACCCGATTCTGGGTCGCCGAGCGCGCCGTCTCGGAGGTCCTGCCATGGCCCGCACCGCTAATGGAGCGTATGATGGATAGAGTGCGGTTGCAGGTAAGAATCAAGATCAATCGAGACCCCGCATTGCAACTCAATCGCAACTAGCATTCCAAATCAATTCTCTCTTGCGAATGTCCAATTGGAGAGAAGAGAAGCTTATATCACTGCTGTATAGATCGAAACAATCGAAGACCTCGCCGCCTCCTCCGCAGACACAGACCTCTCCACAAAACAACACACTCACAACCCAAATCTAAACCTGCGCCTCTCTATCCTCCAAACAGACCTCGCCCGCACTCAATACATCATCCGCAGCCTCCTCCGCCAACGCCTATCAAAACTCACAAAACACAGCATGCACTACCTCGTCAAGCTAGCCAGCCGGACAAAAAGCCCTCTCTCTCAAACACCGTCGCAATCGCAATCCCAGTCCCAGCCACCGCCCTCACAAGCTCTTTCACCGGAAGACTCAGTCCCAGACATCTCACAAGTAACAGACTACGCCCCGCTCTCGGCGCCAGAATGCGCCTTCGTGCATGCGCATCAAACGCTTCTGGCAGGCCACTATGGCGGCTCGTTTATGGGCGCCTTCCCGCCGCAGCTGAGGCGGTTGGATGATAATGCTGGTGGAACTAGTATGGTGCAAGGGCCTGATATGAAGGAGGTGGTTTTCGTGCGGTGTCTGAAGTATGAGGTTCCTGTTGTTGTGGAGGGTATTGATGGAGCTGAGGATTTGGGTGTTGTTATGCGGATGGGTGATGTATGGGTTGTACTTTGGGAGGGTGTTAGGAATGCTTGGATGAAGGGGGAGGTTGAGTTGCTTTGATCTGTTTTATTTCGGGGGTTGACTTGGTCTAACTCGGATCTATGGTCTTTACTCACGTTCTATTGATCTATGTTTGGGATGGTTCTGGGGTCTGGCATTTTTGGCGTTTAGATTTTGCTTTTATTTGGTCATTATATCCAGGATTGGAGCATATACATTGCATTGGATCGCAGACAAATTTTCACATCCCATGGATACCTATAGTACATTTTATAGATCCCGCGGTCATGCCAAATTAGGGTTGTTGGAGGTGCCCATGTGGCAGGTATACTGGTTCAAATATTGGTTTCTCATTATGCAGACTTAGAGCTATTCAAGCAAGAGCATAGTCTGCTTTCAAGGTTGTCCCATATTGAACCACTCCCATTCTTCATCACTTCATGAACCATGAAACCCCATCCCTACCCAATTCCCACCTCTAGGTAAAATCACTCAACCTCCTATGACGCCGATCGCTAAGCCCAGATGAAAAGGCAAAAGAAAAACAATGCTGAAAAGAGCCGAAAATGCCCGCATACCATGCTAGGAAAACCTAGATTCAATGTCTTGAGAACAAGACGAGCGAAGGATTGATGAGATCCGTAATATCCCTTCTTGGTCCTAGCCTTACGCGACATAGTCATATGTAGGCGGGTCCTCAGAAACACGATCCAGATACTCGCGATCAATAAGACTTTCAATGCGCTTCTTGATCATGCTGACCTCCGGAACAAAGCGTGACGAGATTTGAGAGAGAACCTCGGATACAAGCTGGGTATGGGTTAGGGTCTTGCGCTGCCTAGAAGGTGAAAAAAAGCAAGTCAGATGAATAGCGCTGGAATGATGTTGAGGGGAACCTACTTCATGATGCGCACAATCGCAGACTCGATGGTGCCATAGCGCTCTTCGGCCATCTTCTTCTCGGTCTCCTTCCGCTGATCCGTGTTCTCGACCTTGTTAGCTCCGCCACTGACAACACCGATGCGAACCTTGACAAATTGGCTCTGGAAGTCATTGTTGAAACAGAAGCGGTCGGTGGTTTGGACATCCTTGCTCATGGGGGATTTCAGCAGGACACGGGTCTTGGTCGCAACAGCCAAGGATTGTAGATTGCGGACGAGGTCGTGATGCGGGATTTGGGTACGTGATTGGATTTCTTCAAAGGTGAGAGACTCTCCATCTGGGACATCGTTGAACAATATCAAGATGACTAGTGCGTATGTTGACACATTAAGCTCGTAGCGCTGGACCTTGCCGTTGCTGCGACGGAAAGACGCTCGCACATCGGCTGTGCCCATGGAAGCCTGCCAGGTGAGCCTTCGACCGCTGTGCTTGTCGAGGTAGAACCTCTCAAAGCTTTGTTTGAGAGTTTCAATTTCTCGGGGGAAAACGCAAGTAGCTGGCAATATTCCTTCTTTTGAGTTGGACATGATTTCCATGGGCCACATCGTGCTAGTGAGCACATTGATCTCCAGATCCACAGGCTTATGATCGGGATCAGCGCTCTTGGCAACATGGTCCTTGTAGCTCGCTGTCAAATCCTCAGACACGGTCATATCCTTGAACATGGCCTCAATGCGTTGGGTGAATTGGTTGCCGACTTCTAGCTTCATCTTTGAGATCATCTGGCGCTCAGCATCCATGCTAGCGGAGCGCTTCATGAGTAAACGGCGTGAAAGATGCTTCTTATAATAGGTCTCGAACAGATCCTTGTCTTTGATGTAGCGTAGCATGGTGATACCATTATCCAATAGGGCATCAACCTCACTTTCTGTCTTACCCTTGATGCCCTTTTTAAGGTTCTCATCAAAGAAGAGCGAAAGATACTCAGAGCTCCGGGGGTTCATGTTGATGAAGTCGGAGAAGCTGGCCATGATGGAGCTTTGAAGGCCTTGGTCACGCATGAACGCGTCTATCCAGACATTATCGAACTGTCGCTTGAGAGTCAGGATGCTATCAACCCATTGGATAGCCAAGACTGTTTGCTGATTCGCTGGTCGTTCCTTCTCCTTGCCTTTCTTACTTTTCTCTGCATCTTTTTCGGGCGGAGCTGGTGGCCCAGCCGGGGAAACAATAGACGCCGCGTTGATTTCGCTGCCGAGTTCCACCACCCGTTTATTGACGGATTTGCTTAAAGCTTCCTTCTTCTTATCCACTCGCGCATTCAGTGTGTAGATTCGATGTAATGCTTCCATTTGGTTGTGATCAAGCATATGTCGGACACCCGTGCCTTCCAACTGGACGACTTCATCGATGTTCTTGAGAATGAGCTCGTTGTCTAGCAAAGCAAGAATTTTCGATTCTGTCAGCATGGAAAGTGTAGTACGAGCTCGCTCATGTTCCTCCTCGATTCGCTGAGTGACAATTCGGCAGAACACTGCCGCGTCTCCAATTTCCAGAAGCCGACGTCCTTCGGCCTTGTAGAAGTCTGTACTTGCTTCCAAGAAAGCAGGTTCAAATATTGTGAGGTAGAGCTTAGAGGATTCTTCTTCCTTGACTGTTTCATAAAGTCCTTCCAACATCTGGGTGCAGTGTCGGATCAGCGGTCGTTCAATCATGTGCCCCGCTCGCTCTAGCTGGACCATGAAAAGGACTGTCGAATTCAGTACATCCATAACAGTCAAATCACTGTCCGGGCGGACTTTGGTGTTCAGGACGTGGTCTCGGAATAATGCCATAGAGACAACGTAGATGGATGGCTTGTCATGATCCAAAGCGATGATCCGATCCTGTGAATAAATTAGCAACTGATCAATGCTTCAATGAGATAGCATGCTTGAAACTCACCATGTACATCATGACATCGGTGATCATGGACATGCAGAGCTGATGGTCCTCCCATGCCTCTTTCAATACGGCCAAAAACTTCTCCCCCGCAGCCCGCCGCTCATTCGACTGATCCAGCAACTCAGAGGCATTCTGAGTCTGAGCGCATACTAGTGTTGTTGAAATAGAGTCCGTGACAATTTTTTGAACTGTACCACGCAGCCAGCCTTGTTCATGTTCCTTCACATGCGTATACAAGTCTTGACCCCGCTGCATCAGGACGATCCGATATGCACTTCGATAAAGCTCTTCAAACGAAAGAGTCGAGGCATTCTTGGTATGAATTTCCGTGAGAGAGGCCGAAAGGACGGACCAGACCGCGTCATAGTCATCGGTTTGGGAGGATGCGAGCCCCTATCGTGTGGTTAGCTACAGTGCTTGCCCATTACAGACATGAATTGTGTCTCAGTGAGGGGTTCAACACGTACCCGACGGGGAGCTCGAATTTTGTGTCTCGCCCGCATTGTCGCCATGATTGAAGACGCACTCAGGTCGAGATGAATTTGGGAGAATTCATAAGAATAATGGGTTCCGTCAACGTCACTTTTGTCATGCTTGCTTCTCTCTCCGCGGAGGAGGCATCGGTTTATAGTTAATCCGTGCCGCCGAGGCTTCACTGCGGATCTTATTCACATACCCTTCAAATCTTAAGCTATCACGCACTCCTTGAAAAAGCCAAGGAACAACAAGGCACTCTTATCAAACAATCTCAATACAAACCACCAACAAACAATCAACATGCGCCCATTCATCCCACAGAGTTTCCGCGCATTGCGCGCAATTTCAACCAAAACCACATCCACCTCAAGCCGTTATTTCTCAACACAGCTTACACGGCCCCAACCTCTCTCCCGAGCTTCACTTCTTGGTCAGACACGCTTTATTATTCCATCGGTCATCCGCCACAACTCCACAGCCAACCCTCTTACCGCCGACGCCAGCCAACCAGAGACTGACGCCGAGCGCGAGCGCAGAAACGAAGAGCGTCGCAGCAAGGAAGAAGCCTATCAAATCACCTTCACCTGCAAGCCATGTGGTGATCGGTCCACACACCGCATGTCGAAACAAGGCTATCACCGTGGCACGGTGCTGATCCAGTGCCCGTCTTGTAAGAACCGACATGTG
Source organism: Penicillium tannophilum (assembly GCA_028829675.1). Classification (NCBI taxonomy): domain Eukaryota; kingdom Fungi; phylum Ascomycota; class Eurotiomycetes; order Eurotiales; family Aspergillaceae; genus Penicillium; species Penicillium tannophilum. Next base: position 1,019,373 of record JAQKAK010000011.1, read on the forward strand.
ATGAGTGATCATCTGGGGATCTTCTATGACGAGAAAACGACATTGGAAAGCATATTGCAGGATAAGGGAGAGTCCATAAAACATGGGAAGATGGACGGCAATTTGGAATTCTGGGATGATGGAACGACCCTGAAGTCCGAAGGCAGCAAGAACGGGGATAAGAAGGGCAGCGATGGCGAGGCTAAAATCTAATTAGGGCGTGTTACATGAGTGATTCAAAGATTAAAGGTCATTGCGCTTGCATTTGGGGGAATTTGGTTAAAATGTACATTATTTAATGCTCTCCACTCTCAGCATGGCGGGTCCCAGGCATGGAGGAAAAGTGTATAGATGAGTTTAGAAAGGGTTGTCTGCCTGCGAGACATGTCGATGTGAAATAATCATGTATAATAGAATTGATCTTGTATATCCGTGGAAAACTACCTACATTACACATACAGGAATGTGGAAGAGTCAAATATCTACGCCAGGTGCCTACTCACTTATGCGGACAAATATGCAGATAGCTTGTACAAAATCAAATTCCAGGTATATACAAAACCATCTAGTAGATACATCCAAAACGCCAGCTTTTTTATGCCACATAAAACAATCGTCAAATATGATACCACAATGTAGCCAACTACCAACCACGTCTCTTACCCCGGTGCTCCAGACCCTTCTCCTTTCTCTTCTCCTTCTTCCGGTCATTTCTCCTTCTCTTATCCTTCTCATATCGCTCCGGTTCTTGGACAGCATCAATGCGGCGCTTGACACGTCGCCCTTCACGACGCTGTCTGATGTTCTCTTGCACCTTGGCCATGTACGTGATGAACTCCGATGCCCCCAGCTTCTTCTGGAGAGAATCCAGAACCTCGTGGCAATTAGCGACGAGGCTCTTATATGTGTTTTGGAAGGTCTCGTCGCGAGATCGCGGTGCCGGGATGGAGGGATCAGTCATATGCTGCAGCGGCAGGAGGATAACAGAGATAGAGGGCTCGATTTGATCGGCCTCGACATGACGGACAAGTGCAGCGAGGAGAGCAATGGTAGCGGTCTTGGGAATAAGAGCTTCTGGCCGGGTTGAAATGACCTCACGGCGCAGGAGAGAAGAGATTTGCTTGAAAAGGTATCCAATGGCTGATCGGACTGGTGCGTCCTTCGTCTCTTTCTCGGTCTCAGCCTCGTCCTCGGCTTCACTATCGGCATCTTCATCTTCATCATCGGACTCGACATCCTCGGCTCCAGCCTTCTGCAGCTCCAGGCCATTCTGTGCGACGCAACGACCAAGGAAAACAAGGTTGCGGACGCTCTGCATCGCTAGTTCCTCCATGACACCTGGGGTACGAAGGCAGCGCAAACTGGCACGAAGAAGCTTGATCATTGCCTCCTTGTCCAGAACAAGGCCAGAGCTTCCTACGAGAGGAATGGCACTGTAGCCTTCGGTGGCGTGCGTCTTGGCCAGATCAGCCATCCACATACCAACAAGGTTGGTAGCACAAGTCTTGACCCAGGCGTGAGGGAAGAACAACGATTCTTGGATAGCCGCCCAGATGGAGGCACATTGTGGGCCCAATGCAAGCGAGGGGACGGTCTTGCAGAGCTTTGTGAACAGCTGCAGCGCGAAGTAGAGGGTCTCCCAGTTTCCATTTTCGTGATCCTCGAGGATTGGTTGCATCAAGTCAGGGAGAATGCCAACAACGAAACGAGCCTCCTTGTCCTTCTCTGTATCCTCAGACTCAAAGAATATTCGCATAGCTTGCAATCCAATGCTACCCAATGCCATGTTTTCGGTTTGGTCCAACCATGAATGCAAGGGTGTCAAGATAGTCTTCATCTGTTCCCGATCGGCACGGCTGTAGAACTGTGCTAGCAATGCGCCAGCCATCTCGCGGCATTCAGGTGACTCGTCATTGGCCATGGCGAGGACGATTGGCAGGAAGAAAGTGCTAATGATGTCTTGCGCCATCTCCGGGCCTGTCTTCGAGAGCAACAGGTGAATTGCTTCCAAGACGGACTGACGTCCTTCCTGGTGCTTGTAGTCCAAGTTCTTGGCAAGGAAGCCAAGCTGCTTGGTCCACCGGTTCTTGGCTTGCGGGTATTCAATCAGGAAGTGGACGTAGACACCACGAGCGAGGTCTCGTGCGGAGCGAGTTTGATTCGTGACCATCATGCTTGCAATCTGATCCACGAGCTCATACATCTCCGGCACAACAAACTTGCGGGACATGACCGCACGGATGAAATTGAATGTGATACCTTGACGATCAGGCTCTTCAATGTCCGCTGTCAAGCGCTTGAGCAAGTAGGCAAGGTGTCCATCACGGAGCTTAGTGCTCTTCCGCTCACGAATCATGGCAGAAATCAACTTCAATGACGCTTGCGACCCCTCAGAGTTGGTGCTTGGAGACTCTTTGATCAACTTCACAGCTTCCGTGAGATAAACGTTCGAGTTCTGGTCAAGCTCGGGCAGCGGAAGCTTGATGATGGTAGACAGAAGTCGAAGAGCGGCAATTTTCACCTCCTCGTGGGATTGGACCATGGCATCACCGATGATAGGCAGGAACCCGGCTAGGTTTGTTGCTGTCAAAAGGGAGCTAAACTTGTTGAGAACAGCACGGAGAATATCGAGGGAGAATCTTGTCAGCTTATGCTTGTGAGAAGAAGTAGTGCCGCGCTTTTCACCGCGCTTGGCTCCTTGCAGTCTAACCAAGAACCGCTCTTCAGTATAAGACCTGGCGGTAGCCTCTTTGTTGGGAGTGACGTTCTCCTGGTAAGATTCCTTGATGACCTCGTAACAGAACATCAACAGATCACGACTCTCTGCATCGGGATTTCTGATAAGACCAATACCAATTCTGCGCATCAATTCGTCAATTTTCCTGACGATGTTGGAGTTGAGCTTCTCACGCAGAAGTGCTTGGAGAGGTCGAACAAGATTCGAAAGATTGCGAATAGTTGCATTCTTAGCAAGAAGTTCCATCGAATCGTAACTCTTGCTGCTCTTTACTTCCGTCATCTTGCTGACGTAGTCCTCGGCTTCCTTCTCCTGACCGACGGTACCGAAGATATCGTCCATGACAATTGCGACAAGCTCGTTCAAGCAATAGTCCAAGTCACCTTGTTTGAACTCATCCGTGGTGAACACGAGCATCGAGTGAACGGTGAAAGACAGGACGTGGAGCTGGTAACCTCGCAAGAGAGTGTTCCGCAATTCCTTCAGGATATAGTTGAAGTAAGACGGACCCAGCAATAGCGCAATCTCGTTCAGTGTTTTCCGGGCAGTATCTCTGGAATCCTGCGCCTTACTCTTTAGAGTGCTGCAAACGTCCAGAAGAACAGGAGGGAGACGGATAGCCATATCCTGCTCAGGAAGAATCTTAAGGAGCTTGATTGTAGTGATGGCAGCGGGCAGACGCAAGCTCATTTCCGCCTGGTTCTTGTGGTGAAGGAATTCGGTCAAGAATGGAATGAAGTTAGCGATCAATTCTTTCGAGACTTGAGCAAGAGAAGGCGAAGTCTTGGCAAGTGTGCACTTGGGTAGCTCTGAAACCTCCATCGCATCGACATCGATGTTGGCATCGGTATCGCCGTTGGCCTGCTCTTCCGGTCCCTTCTTCTGACCCATTGCAACAGACAGAGCATCCGACATGCGACCCATAAGTCTGAGAATGTTCTTCTCCATCTCCGGCTTACTCTGCATGTATCCACGATATCTCCGGAAGTTGGCACGGAATTGTGCCCAGTCCAGCCATTCCGCCAGAGAGCCAATGGTGGCAACAGCTTCAGCAATCAAATTGTGACCATTCTCATCGGAAGCCTCCTCGAAAGCGAAGTGTTCGATCAAAGGCAGGAAGATCTTGCTTAGATTTTCGGACTTGAGATTTCCTTTGCTGGCTTCACTAGCCAAGCGACGAAGAGCTCGCAGACGACGGTGCTGCTGGATGTGAAGAATGTTGTTGAAGAAAGATGCCTCCTCGTCATCGCCGACTAGCAGCACATTCATGTCCTGCACAGAAGGTCGGGTAGGGTTCAGCTTGACAAAGTAACCCAGGACAGAGACAACCTCGGAGCGGATCAATTCGGACTTTTGGCGAAGACCATACTGTAGCGAGGGAATCAGGACACCATTCACAAGAGCCTCAAAGTCCTCCACGTCAGTCTCAGCAGCAGCCTTGTCAACAAATCTCTTCAAGCCAAAAGCAGCACTGGACCGAATAGCTAGCTCGTCTTCATTTCGAACATAGAAGAGCATGTTATACAGAATGGGTCTCCATTGCTTAGCGGTCAAGGTCTGGGAGAGATTGTCACTGATCTTTCTGAAAGCTTGCAGACGACGCTCATAATCGGGCTCAAGTCTCTTCATTGAGCGAGAGTTTAGGTCAGCGCACAGGGCAGCTACTTCTTGCATTTTCTCATCGTGAGCAGCAAGAGCCATGAAAACTCTTGATAGCACTTCTCGGTTCGTGTCATCCTTGAAGTAATCGAACAAGGAAGAGGCGGCCTCGAAGACCTGCTCAGAAAGGGCCACATCTTCCTTGGGATCGTAAAGAGGCAGGAAGTGCTCCAAAATCTTCAGAAGACCAGACTTGGTCTTGGGGTTGACACGGTCTGGGGGTTGGCGAAGCAAGTATGTTGCGATACTGATAAGGCTCGAAGTTTCACCAGATGACTCAACGCAGGGCGCGGTCAGAGACAGGGCGGTCACGCCTGAGTACAGCACAGGCTTCGAAGGGCCTCTCTTCAGAAGACGGCCAAGATGAGAAAGGGCATGCTCCAGGTAGGGCGAAAGAACCTCGGAACGAATTTGCTCAGCAGGGATGTCAGGCATTTCTTCATCTTCCTCAAGCTTCTTGCCGCTAGCCAAGCGAACCAATGGTACAAGAATCTCATCCAAAACAAAGATCTTGACTTCGTCACGGGCAGATTCGACGCTGAGACAGTCAATGACCTTGTTCAGCACGTCTTTGTTGTGCTGCACAAGATACCCGGCGGATCTCGGCGAAGAAGCCCAGGTGTGGAACAGACGAAGCAGACCAGATACACCCTGGGCTGTCTCGATTGGGAATTGGTCGAGTCTGTTGTTGATCACCTCATCGAAGATAACTTTGACATATGGGGTCCAATCACGGTCCGATGTGACGGAAAAGACCAAATTGAGACAGCGAATGGCCTCTTGACGAATGTTTTGGTAGACACCCCGGAGACGCTCCTCAACGCTGCTCTCGTCTTGAAGAGCCCTGCAAGCTCGCACCAAGCAATGAATGACAACGTTCATGGTTTGCATAGAGTAGGGAGCCATGCGACTCTGAAGGGTATCAAAGACCGTTTCGATCATCTTGAGTAAACCAAGCTGTCTTCTCGGGCTAGTTAGCTCCTCTGAGAATGCCTTGTCGTTTGTTTTGTCGTCCTGGACAACTTGAACTTCCGCAAGGGGACCGAAAGAGAGGTGCATGAACAGTCCGAACTCCTCCTCAGAGAGATGCGAAAGGGCACGCAGGATAGCCTTACGTCTGCCAGCCTGACCAGCCTGGGTCGCGCTTGCACCGGCTTTGGAGATCATTCGACCATACAGTAGGCGAAGAAGAACAGGGAGCAAGGTCGGGCGGTGCTCTTGTTCAATCAAACTGTCATCGCCACCAACACGGACGAAGACTTGAAGCTCATCTTTGAATCTGGTTTCGTCCAAGATGTTGAGCAGGTTCTCCTGGTATGGCAGGACGTGCGAGTTCTTCCAAGTGAAAAGCACCTTGAGAGCAGCTTTCTGGATCTCTGAGTTACCGTGACACAAAAGACCCAGTACAGCATCGTGGACCTCGGTAGCTCTGAAGAGGACAATAGGGTTCAGGAATTGCCCAAACAGACCGAGCATGGAAAGCCGGTCCTTGAAACCCCAGCGAACTGGGGCGTTCTCAGACTGAGTGTCAGGATCAGTACTAGCGGGAAGGTCGTCTTGGTCATCGCGCGATGCCCAAGTCAAAAACAGAGGCACAATCTGCCGTGAGCGCTTTTCCGCGATGTTGGGGACAGCATTCAAAACAAGCAGCGCATGGCTGCGAGGCCAAGCAGGAATGATATCCGCCTTTTTGTGGTCCTTCTCAAACTGTTGAGTTAAAATTGCAGTTGGGTCCTCCACGGTCTTCAAGTTGGCGGCGAGAACACTCTCCACCTTTGTAACATTGAAACACACGAAGTGACCTGCAAGGTGGTTCTCCTCCGGCTCCTCTTCCACATCTCCCTCCTTGGCGCCAGAGTCCCGCTCCTGCAGCCACTGAATGGACAAATCTGAAACAATTTTCTCACCCTCGGGGTGCTCACTGATGGTTTTCAAAGCGGCAGCAGAGTCTTCCCAGAGAGGAGTTAGCTTTTTAGAAAACAGACCGAAACAAAAGTATGGAATCAGAGTAGCCATCCACTTGCGAGAAGCGATCTGAGGATATAGGATCGCCAACTTGCGGACGTGCATTGAAAGGGTTCGGGCACTCTGCAAAGTCAGGGGACTCTCTTCAATCTCGATGGCCAAAGAAACTGGTGAAGAATCATCCTTATTGATGCGAGTAACCAGCTCGCGCAAAATTTGCAAAGCTACTAGTCTTAGTCTGGCCGTGGGGCTTGCTAGGTTGAGGATTAGGCTGTTGGCGAATCCGTCGACTGCGGGGTTTTCCAAATCTGCCGTGCTCGGAGCAGAAGAAATGAATTCAAGTACACCCTCCAGGAATAGAGACAGTCGAGAGAATTTGGTCGAGACTGTCAAGATGGATTCCCAGAGAGTCAAGTCAAGCTCTCCAGACTGAGTAGCCAATTCGACGTATGTCTTGAATCCCTGACCAAGATAGAATAACGATCCATCTGTTTCATTTGCTGTTTTGGAGGCATCGCTGAAAGCAGACTTCAGGTTTCCATGCAATCTCTTCACAATTTCAGAACGAGCAGCAGAGTCGGAGAACATCGAGATAGCCTTTGAAAGTTTCACAAAGGCGTTCAACCCAAATCCATCAGTCGAAGGGTACACCAAGGAGGCAAAAATACGGGATTTCAAAGCATCTGGACATGAGATGTAGCCAGGCTTTGAGGCCTCCGGTGTAATACAACCAGCTTGGTTCAATCGAAGTAGCGTCAAGCATGTTTCCCACTCTCGCTCCTGCCAGGAAGTAGTGATGAACTTCTGGAAATGGGGGAGTAATAGACTTTGGAAGCGTTCTGATCCCCATTCTGAGAAGGTGGTGCAAAAGAACAAGAAGTATTTCGAGAGGGGTCCTGTGGATACCAGATCCATAAGTGGGCGCACGAACCTAAGCATTTCATCCATCGGCGAGACCTGAAGAGCGTAGGCGACAGTTGTTAGAAGTTCGAGGGTTGCTTTCAAATATTTCTCCGAGTTCTTCGACACTTGTTGTAGAAGTGATACCAGTGTCTGGTGCACAGACTTCCAGTCTCGGACTCGAACTCCCTTGCGGGTTGCCACGCAAATAAGCATTAAATGACAGCACTCCGGGATATTGGGATTCTCAGGGCCTTGTGAGCGAGACTCAATAAATTCTCGGACAGTGTCGAGAATGGGCCCGAAAGTCTCTGGTGTAGTGTGGTGGATGAGGTTTGTCACCACTCCATACACAACTTCTGCCGGAGAGTTACAGTTCTTATCAGCTGGAGACATCTGGTCTAACGCGCAACGAAGAACGTCCATTCCATTAGAATGAAGGCCATTATTCACACCCTTGATGGCATCGGAGAACATGACCATCAATCCCTCCTTGTATTTTTCGACATCTTTCCCATCTTCGGCGGTCTTAGATATATCGTCGTAGAGGTAAGAGAGGGCGTTCTCGAGTGGCGCTTTATTTTTGTAGTAGACGAGACCTGCTTTGCGAATCAGGAAAGACATGGACTCGGCGGCGAATCGAGCCACAAAAGGCTTTTGGCGCTCCTTGCCCAGATATGGTGTCATGATGCTCAGTAGCTGTCGCAAGTCCGGCACTAAAAGACGGGACAGAAATTTGAAGATCCATGCCAAACAGGTGAAAGCCCACTCAACAACTTCGACGTCGGCGTGTTTTGCAGCAACAGATGCCACCAAGGTCACGGAAGTCGCGAAGTATTTCTCAAACCGAACCCCCAAGTCTCTGGCAAACTGAGCGAGCAAGCTCAGTAGCGGCTCCATGGAGTGTTCATCATTCTTCTCGATGAATTCCACCAATAGTCCCATAATCTTCTCTTCATGGTACACGATCTGGGCGAGGCTCTCGGAGAGGGGATTAATGCGGCGATAAAAAGTTGAAAAGTTTTCCGAGAGGTTCATATCCACCCAATGGTCGAGGGCAGACCGAAAATATGAAGTAGTTTCATCTTCATCTTCGCCGAAGCTGGCACGGCGCACGCGGTGGATCGGGTCGATTTTGAGCTTTGCGATGCGCTGAGAGAAGGGTTCCCATCGATGGTTCTTTGTGGTTTTGGTGCCATTTTGTGTTCGCTTTATATGCTTGTCTCGTGAACCTGGCACCACCATCTTGACGGTGTCAAAAAGCAGCAAGGTAAACGAGAAAGATATTCGGGGAACTTTTCTCTGCCCGCATGCTCAATACAAAAAAAGTTGACCGGCTCCGGGGCTATATTTATCCGATATGGAGTTCCACCCAACCAGACATGGACTAGCGTTGTCACGAGCTGGTCCAAGCTCCTTCAAGGAATGCGCCGCGATCCTCGTTGCATTTTCCTATTCAACTTTAACAAAGCGACCTCAATAGCCACTTACACCAAGAGCCTACCATTAAACGGCTGTAATTCTGGTGCAAGTCTGGAGTGATTCCCCCTCCTCTTTCACGCCTGTTTAGAAGGCAAATCATACCATTATCAGAACATGGCTTCGAAGATGTAAGTGAGCTTTAATCCAGTTATTGGATAAATATTGACCGGACAAATAGCATTGTTCTCGGAGGTGTAAACTGCGAATTAAAAGCAGTGTTCACAAAGCTAGCCAAATTGCAGGTCAAACAAAACTTTGCCTTTGCAATTATCGTCGGAAATCTCTTCGGCGACTGCTCAGCAGAGAGTGAACTGGATGAGATCTCTGCTTTACTCCAGGGGAGCATAAATGTACCCCTTCCAACATATTTCACAGTTGGCGATTTGCCGCTTCCAACTCGGATAGTGGAAAAGATCGAAGCCAATGATGAAGTGTGCCCGAATCTGTACTTCCTTGGCAAGCGAGGCACCCTGAAAACTTCGGAAGGAATTCGTATTGCTGCTCTTGGTGGCAAGCTAGCAAGTGCAGACTCACACAAGCCTGAGAGTAATGCTAGTGGCAAATTCCAATCAACATATGCCGAATCTGATGCCCGTGCTCTCTTCGGCACCCATAGCGCCGATATCCTTATTACCAACCAATGGCCCAAGGGAATTCGAGTCGGGTCGAAAGCACCCCTTCCAGAAGACCAGAGCGTCTTTCCAGCCGAAGTACAGTGTGTGGCCGACGTCTGTGCCACTCTAAAACCTCGCTACCATTTTTCCGCATCCGACCCATTCTTCTATGAACGAGAGCCATTCTTCCACTTGCCGACAGAAGACAGCCCTGATGTTAAGCCATTGACACGTTTTATCTCCATGGCTTCCTTCCAATCGAAGCAAAAATCCATGTATGCTTTCTCACTAGACCCAAAGGCTGCACCATCGTTCACAGTTCCGGTCGGTGCGACTGCATCTCCTCTTTCCGCTCCTCAATCTAAGCGCAAGGGACTTCCTACTCAACGGGAATCATTCCAACGCTTTGCACCAACAGAAGGTGAAGGCCATCGCCCATACAAGCGTCAGAGAGAGCGTGCTCCACCCCCAGGCCCTGACCAATGCTTCTTCTGTCTCTCCAACCCCAACATCGCCACACATCTCATCACTTCTATCGGCGACGAAAGCTATCTCACAACAGCCAAGGGTCCCCTCCCACCAACCGATTTCTTCTCTTCTCTCGGCTTCCCGGGCCACATGCTCATTATTCCATTTTCTCACTCTCCAACACTCAATTCAATCCAAGACCCGGAATCCCGTGCATCTACCTACAATGAGATGCAGCGTTACCGCACTGCCTTGCACAAAATGGTCACAGATCGCTCAGGTGGCAAGCTCGGTGCCGTAACGTGGGAAGTCAGTCGTACGAATGGAATTCACACACACTGGCAATTTCTTCCTGTGCCGATCGACCTGATCCGTGACGGACTGGTCGACGCCGCATTCAAGGTCGAAGCCGAGAACCTCAAATATCCCCGGTTTTCCACCATCCCAGTGTCAGAATCAAAGGGCGCTGAAGAAGCAGGTGACTTTTTCCGGCTGTGGATCTGGAACTCTGTGGATTCAGATGGGTCTGCAGACGCTGACACAGCGTCTGGTGAGGAAAAGATGCTCATGCTGGAGCTATCGCAGGACTTCCGGTTTGATCTCCAATTCGGTCGTCGTGTAATGGCCAAGCTACTGGAGCTGGATAAGCGAATGAACTGGAGGGATGCGACCCAGACTGTTGAGGAAGAAGAAGCCGATACCGCGGCATTCAAGGAGGCGTTCAAAAAGTATGACTTTGCTCTAGAGTAATACTCAATAGTCTGAGCATATATGAAATTCCCGCCAATCTGGCTATCTGACCCATGGCCAATTTGAATTTCTAGATCAGACGCCATCTAACCCTAAATTACCGACCACAAAGCGGAGCAAAACTTGAAATGACCGCGTGTATACTCACATAATACTACATAATCAAGCATGTATGTGCACAGAAAGGAAAGGGATCTAAAGAATTCCATACATTGGAAATGCTGTACCTAATACCCGAGGTAACAAAGAAGAAATGCCTCATAAAACCCGAGACATAGATGAATCATATACACACAAGATATCCATCTTGTAAACAAAACCCCAAGTACGACATAAATAATCGTTTGAGATCAGAGGACATGACAAAAGTAAGACGATGGTATCAAAATGAAAAGGAGACACACCCTCATGAACCTGTCTGCCTCAAGCAGAAAGGTGAAAACGAACCGAAAACAAAAGATTTTTTCAAAGAAAAAGATGATACGAAAAAACCGGAAAACGAAAGCATCATACTTTTAGTATGTACCGGTCCAGCCATGAGATCAGAAGTTCGTTGCGGGTTGCCGTCCACTCATCAACAAAGTCGGAGGGCGATTCCTCGCTTCCTGTGTCGGACTAACGGCCTGGCCAATGGGCTGGGCGCTGTAGTCGTGGCTCTGGTAATCATGCGGCGAAGGCGCAGGGAAAGAAGGAGGCGGGGACGCGGGCTGAGCGGGTGACACACCGCGGTATGGAGGCTGGGAAGTATATGTGGGTGGGTACTGGCTTGAGCCGAAGGATGGCTGGCGGGTGAAGCCAGCATTGTTGTGAGCCATGTCCGAGCTTGGCATTTGGGCGGAGCCGTAGTTTGGGTGTGGGTTGTAGGCTGCTACTGGGGAGGGGGATGTGAGGCCATGGGCAGCATAGCCACCTGTAGGGTGGGCCATTTGGTTTGCGCCGCCAGGGCTGTAATCGTCGTATGGCTGGACGTGGTCATATGGTTGGCTGTTGTATGGGCTGACGGCTCCGACAGGCGAGGTCAGACCAGGAGAGCGAGGGCCATAGTGATCCTGTGCGGAGGCATAAGCGGCATTGGGTCCTGGGGAGCGGCGAGCATAGGGATCTTGAGCAGCAGCAAATGCGGCTGCGGGACCGGGCGATCGACGACCGTATGGATCCATAGCAGCGGCGGGGCCAGGAGAGCGCCGATTGTACGGGTCGATAGCTGCTGCTGCTGCGGGGGAAGTCACGCCAGGCGAGCGTCGGCCATAAGGATCCTGGGTGGCCGCTAGAGCAGCAGGGGCTGGCGAGCGGCGAGCGTAGGGATCAGTCGGAGTAAATCCTCTGTATCCAGCAGCACTAGCGGGAGTGCCTGTGCCAGTACCCCGATCCGGAGGGTAGTCTGCGAACGTATTGACATGCAATGGCGTACCAGCGCCATGCTTGCGATCCGCGGGGTTCAATGCCTCCATTTCCACGTCCTCGTGGGGGGTTGTGTCCTCGACGTGCTTATCGACAGCATTTGCCCATGTGGGCATTTCAGGGAGCGCATCTTCATTGACATTGACTGCAGGTGACTTGGCCGTGTCGAAGGTGGCTGTCTGCACGGCGCCACGGTACAATGGTGGTGCTGGAGTTGTGGGCTGCTGATTGTACGCGGGAGCTGGGTTGTATCCCGGGGACTGGTTGTATGAAGGAGTCGGGCCCGGGGGAACCAATGGAGGATCATCGTAATATTTAGGTTGCTTGTTCCTGCGGCGTCCAGAAGGACAGCAACAACCGCAGCAGGCGGTGCAGCATCGGTAGCCACAGCAAATACAGTTAACGATGCAACCTATGACCGCAATAAGGATAACTGAAACGATGATGATCGCAACAATGACAGGCCATCTAAATCGCGGAAAGATCAGTAAATGGTCACCATACTTCTCACTCGGCCTGCGCTTTGCCTCTAATTGACTTACTTGCAGTATGATTTGGCCATACACTTGTCCCAACTTGTGAATGTGTCTTCAGTCGAGGCAAGGTCGCGCGCAAAAAATGCCATATGGGCCGCGCCCATCTTAAGCGAAGGCATGATGTATACAGCGCAATCAGCGTGAACACATTCGGAGATCCAAGTTGACTGTAAAGCGCCAAGTCTTTCCCATGCGACGCGCGTAAGCGAGGATTCAAATAGTAATCAGGCCAGGTAAGACGGCTGTGTTCGTGATGCAGTCCAGCTCAGCAACAAGTAAATCCGATAGAGCGCAATTGAGACCCTGAATCAATTGCCAAGAAAATCCGAGGCGGGGCGCGCACAGTCGGAACTAGTGACTGGAGACGTATTCACAGAATTGTGTTGGGGACTCGAAAATAGCGAATGGAAGGGGAAAGGGTCCGGGGGATGACGACGACTTCGAGGGTTGCGGGCTAAAAAGAGCGACCCAGGCAACAGGTTTCGTATGCAACTGGAACCTAAGCTGACAGACCCAGGAAATGAAAGACTTTGAAGTGCCGGCCCCCAAGACTCAAAACGAGTGACAGTCTTGCGATTGAAGATGAAGTTGAAGTTAAGAGGGAAAAGACTCTTGAAACACGGAGAGGGGAATGGAGTAAGGGTTAACATGGCCCGCAATAATCTGCCTATCAGAAACTCCGCATACTTGAAACCGCCAATCGTCATTAACCATACACCCGCCTCCTCCACCGTTTGCCGATCACGCAAATTTGACGACCTCGCTGGAATATGCGGAGACTTGGAGGTATTTTACAAGGAAAAAGAAGCATTGTTTGAATGGTTTCATTTCTCACAAAGGGGACAACATATCAACAGCCTCCTCAAGGCGTTTGGCCACAATTAACCCATTAAATCCCACCAGGATTCAACCTTCGGAAAGGTTCCTTCCTGTAACACTGCCAGGCATATTCGTATATGTACAGCTGGCTCACAGCCACTCATGAATGCACATGAAACCCCAGGATTCCCCCGCAAAACAACCCCAACACAGATAGACAGGCAAAGGGGAAGGGGAAGGGGGGTCAATATTAGCAGAAGGGGCAAAGGTACAATGCAATGCATGCAAAAAAGCGCTCAGAAATAAGTCGCATCGCAATGAATATGCAATTCAAGGGAATGGAGGTCTGTTCCAGGATATTGGTTTGAAGACTGTACAAAGAAGGGTGAAAAGTGCATTAAAGGGCAGTATGCGTGAAAAGAGATTAGATGGAGAGAAGGAAATGCCAAAGTAGTGGCGAGTTGGATGAAGCGTCTGTGGACGATCAGAGAGCATAAGGAAAAGTTCCGACGGAAAGACATGGCCGTTTGGGCTTCGTAAGCAATTCAAGTCGGTTCGATTGGTCGTAAGACAGGACATAGGAAAAAGTGTCTCAGGATTTCATCGCCTGAGGGTGGGTCATCAAATTGGGTTGCCCAGGCGTCGTCGGTAGTGCTCATGGGTAAAAGTGGCATGTCTCAACCATACGGTGAGAAAGATCAGATGTCCTGATATCATATCGGTGACAGGAAGGAAATAGTAGAAAAAGGAAATCGCTGAATCGTGCAGGACTCTGAATGTCAAGAGTGAGCCGGAAAAAAGGAAAGGACGATATCACCAGCAGGATATCGTGGCGATGCTGGAGAAGATTCAAAGGGGAAGCTGTCGAAGACGGGTAGAAGACGAGGTCAAGGTATGTGCGCTCTGCGCAGCTTCAAAATCGGTATCGCAAACCAGGGCTGCCAGAGTCGAGCATTGCGCTATGCCGATGCTGAAAATGAAAAGTGGTTCAAAAACTTTTTGTGCCCACCAGGGAAGAAGAAGAAAAAAAAAGCAAAATGCCACGAAGGAAACACCTCGCTCCAATAAACAACAAACAATGGTATCCGTTGTGCGCCGTAAAGCAAATAAACGAGAAATTGTTTAGTAGGACAGCATTCGACGCCCCGGAGTACGATTTGGGACGGGACTGTCAGCCATGGAGAATGGAGAGCTCATCAGTCGATTGGTGCGCTCTTCATCGAAGCGGCAGCGACCAGTCGGGCTATCCTCCATCTGAGGGGAGTGCTGGCCAAAGGCGAAAGTCTGAGCGCGGTTCAATTTAGAACGCTGCTTGACCTTGCCAAGGCCACGCTCACACGCGAACTCATGCTCCTTCGCGTTCATCTCAACGTAGTTTTGAGGGTAGCAAAGGGCGCTGTGCTCAGCATAGAAAGCGCTGTATCCACCTTCCAAGATGTACATATCCGGGTAGGTAAGATGGGGATAAGAGTCGACATTGACGGCACGGTCATGGTGACGGATGTACTTGGCCATGATAGGCGCACGGTGGGCAGAATACTCGCAATGAAGGATCAAAGCGGTTCGGGACTTGGGCGAATTGAAAAGCTCACCAGCAAGGCGATCTTTATCGTTGAAATTAACGGCGCCATCGATATGGCCACCATCATACTCATATTCGAAGCGACAATCGACGATCATTACATTGTCGAACTGGCCACTGAATTTGCCATCAAGAAGTTCCAGGAGGGTGTTTTTGGCGATGCGAGGCAGGCCGTCCGCCCGATCCTCAGGTGTGAAGTGAGGAAGCTGGGGCTGAGGAGCGGCTTCTATGTCACTGATGGACTGGAGGGACTGTAGGGGTGCATTTGTTGATACCTTAGCCTCTTTATCGGCAATAACATCCGCTGGGTTCTCAAACATGCTCAATGACCGACGACATTGCTTGCGAGGGCGCATCAAGGGGTGAGAGGGCTTGCGAATAGAGTTTGGAGCGGGCGAACCACTGCTGCGAGAGTGGGTGAATGATGGGCGAAGCCGGGGCAAAGCCAGGTTGCTCGAAGAGCTGTTACGAGAGACAGATCTTTCTTGGGGAGGTGAGTCACCGAACATATCCTCCAACGAGGTCGAAGTGCTCAAAGACGTCTTGGCTCCCTGAGTGCTAAACCGGAATGCAGGTGCTTTGGTTTCCTGGTTAGATCGGTTCATACCAAGCTGGAAAGAAGCGGCTTTGCTTTTAGCCAGGCTAGGCCGAAGGAAGGGAGGACGACGTCTCCTATAATAGTTATTAGCACTGACCGTCGGCCAACTAGACTGCCACAACTCACTCAGGTGCAGCATACGTCGGAGCTTCCATAGGCGAGGCCTGCAAAGGGCTGGGAGCAGCCGACGTAATAGGAGAGTCCATGGGAGTATTCAATGGGGAAGGCGAGTGGACCTCGAACTCGGTGGTCATGATGAAAGCCGGCTTGTGCGGCAGCGGGCTCATTTCCATAGGATCCATACCGCCAGGCGACGAGGGCAAGGGAGGCGTAGTCAACACATTATCTGTTCCACTGTCTTAGCAACTCCCACTTTATAGATTCATCCGAACTGAAGATTGCATACCACGTCGATTGGCCATGCTCAACGCACTGGACGAGAACAAAGACCGCCGGGGCGTTACCAACTGCGGACTAAATATAGAGTCAGCCTTCTTTGATGCTCTTCCCGCACGTAAACGAACGATCCATGGAACCAACGAACCTTTGATCAATGTGAAAGTTTTGGGACAGGTCAGCTGCCAAACTGGCAGCGGGCGAAGAACCCTGCAGAGGACCCATATTGAAGTAATCGGCACCAGACTTCTTCATTGAGAGGTCTTTGAAGTTGAATGGGTTACTACCAAACCCTGACAATGGGTACGAAGTAGGAGCCTCAGATCTGAAGCACCGCCCAAAGAGAGCAGGTGAAGGCTGCATAGCGGCCAGCGGAGACGAATGTTCCATTTTGACGACAACCGGACGTAACTGGGCCAAAGTCCAACCTGCTACACACGATCCTCACTTGTCGAAAGACACGCCAACTTAAATTGCCGTCTTTCTTTTCCTTTAATTTCCCAGTATATCGTCCTTTGCGATGATAGTATCAATCGCAAACCTATCGGAGAATTTCCGAACCGAGCACCACCGATATCGTATTCCCAGCGAACCAGAAGAGAAAATCCCAGATCCCAAGCCCAAAATCCACCGGCGGCCGAAGATCTGATCGTAAGCTAGCGTGGAGAACTTAAAGAATCATGGCCGAAAAGTGCGGAGATCGGGGGGGCGGAAGCTGCAATTGGAGAGGGGCCGACAGCTCGTGGGCTGAGGGGGCGATGCAGAGTGAGATGTATCTAACTGGGTGAAGCAACTATGAACTAGAAGCCCGTCGGAGGGATACGAAGGCCACGAAAGGTACCGGAGGAGGGTCGGAGGGGTTGTCGGATAGGAATGTCGTAAGAAATGAAGAGAGAAGAGTAGAGAAAAGGTGGAACAAAGCGACTTCAAGAAAGAAACTCGTGAAGCTGAAGGGATGGGTCTGTTGCAATGGCAACGCAAGTGGGGAGGATCTCCAGATAGTGTACGGTACAGTGAACGATGTATTATACCGGCTCCCCATACGTAATAATGCGGCGGTAACCCGGTTGTGTGCAGGTCGGTGATTGGAAAGGAAAAAGTGGGGACTTGGTCGTGCTGCTTCCCCAAATTAACTATAGAATAGTCATTTTTTTAAACATTCATTTATTGGATTTAATTTTATTGGTATGCAATGTATAATCTGCCTCCGACCTGCAGGCTGAATTGAGTATGGATGTGCAGGTGTTTTCCCATGCTTTCCCTCCAGGGGGAACTTTGGCCCCAGTCTGGTTGCCCGGGCTCCCTTGCCGCCCATCGTCCGGACTACTGGCTGCTCAGCAACCCAGCGCCTATCAGAGACCTTACTGTCTGTGTCCGCCTTCATTCCTTTCTGGGCACGGTTACCAGGGGAAAATCCCAAAATGACCCAAAACCTCTTGGCACCATGTGTCTCGGGCTATTAGCTACCTATTAGGCTCAGCTCTGCCTGCGGACTCAGATCCCTCCCCCCTGGCCTACAAGAACCTGGGGAAAACCCTAGAACTCTGTAAATCAATATACTAAGGCGAGGGGACAAACTCGGTTCCATGAAATGAAAAACGGTTTTAGGGTTATTTCCCTTGGTGCCCACCCTGTATAGAAAAATTTTCAGGTACCATCGGGGCTTATACCTCACAAATGGATAGTTTCGGTGCGTCTTCCATGGGTCTTCGGTCTCCACTATGGAGTGGAAAAGAGTTTTTCTTTCGTCTCATAAAACATCCCGTGTGTGCCGTTGCAAACCTGAGCTGAAAAACGGAGCGAGATCGAGCCTACGCTGTGGGGAACTGATGGAAAATCGTTGCTGTCCGGGAAACCGTGTTCAGAGCATCCATGGATCAATTTTTCATACTCGGAACATCGAACAGGCCACCATTGCTGTTTTGTAAGACCCATCAATCTTTCAGCTAGCCTTGTTTGAGTTTTATTTTTCTCACAGCTATAGCCCTGACTAAGTTTCGTGCTAGGGAAGCCAGTGGTGATCAATTGCAAACTAAATCTATTCATCTTATTAAGAGATGTTCGAATTATCTATCTGCAGTCTGACTGAGCCGTTTCGTCTATGGCACTTTGACTTGTCGCACTGGCCTGGCACGTTTCACTATCAGATATCGGAATGGCTTTATGGTGTGGATTGAATGAATATTGAGCCTCGTCCTTAAGTTATTGTGCGAATAATAAAGTTGCGGGGTGTGGTTACTATATGTTTTTGCAACTCTAAGTCCCGCAGCGTTCCAGAGAACTGAAGGGCTACCTAGTTGCCCAAGTGGGCGACACCTACCTAAGCAGCACCACACTTTCCACCAATTGATTATATTTAGATGCTACTAGACTACAGCTGTTATTTATTAAGCATGTAAAGACGCTTTTTTCCACTCAAATTTATACTGAATTTCATCTCTATACAGATGATAACCTTATCAGCTTATCGCATCGCGCTAGTCCGCAAAGGGCAACAGCCTCCCCGAATTTTCTGCGCCGCGGCGAGCAATGTTCACTTGATCCAACCTCGCGAATAGCTCCATCCCAAGAGCTGCGACCTTGATTGCCACAGCAAGACATTCCTCAAAATAAATTAACTCCGCAACAATGCCGCCACACTTCGGCGGCCCGAAGAAGCGTCGTCGCGAAGGCTACAACATCGACGTGAAGCTCGTGGAGATCTATGAAGACCTGGCCAGCGAGAAAGACGAGATCCGGCTCAAGGCTGCCCAAAGCCTTGTATCGCAATTCACACCCGACCAGAACCCCACCGATGAACAGATTAAGAAGGTGCTGCAGAGACTCTTCCGCGGTCTTTGCAGTAGTCGCAAAGCAGCTCGAATTGGATTCTCCATTGCCTTGACCGAGGTCCTCACTCAGGTCTATTCTACTCCGCGCGACTCTGCGGAATTCAAGCTGTCGGATGCCCTTCAACTTTGGCAAGTGCAAACCCACGCAAGTGGTGGCGAGACAGGACAGGTGAGTTAGCCTCAGAGCAAACCTCAAATTAAGATTAGCTTGGTGCTAATGGAGATTACCAATGCAGGAACAACGCGACCATCATTTCGGACGTCTATTCGGTGCCGAGGCGATTATTAAATCTACTGTTCTTTTCCAACCCGGCATTCCCTTCGAGTACTGGACCAAGGTCCTTATCCTGATCTTCGACCTTGCCCAGACCAAGCCATGGATCCGAGAGGAGTGCGGTTGGATTCTCTACCGCTGTGTGTACGACCTGTCTGCTCGCGATATGGATGCCAAGTTTGTTGAGGCTATTTTGGAAGGCCTGTGCACTCATGAGGTGGCTCGGTCGCCCGAGGGTGTTGCGGTCTGGCTGGCTGCCAAGGACATGTTCCCCAAGGTCAACTATCCCAGCAAGATTTGGAAGCACGATGACCCGCTGGACACAAAGGAGCGCAATAGTTTGTCGAAGATCATGAAGGAGTCTTCTGCGGAGGAAGCCCAGGGTGAGAGCAAAGCCAAGAACTCTGGTGTCTGGAACTCCAAGCTTCACTTTGCCTGGGATGCCGTCATCTCCCGGACTGGCGACAGCGACAAGTCGAAATCGAAATCCTCTCGCTTGTCATTCAGTGATTTCTGGACCGAAGTTGTGGACAATGGCTTGTTCGCCTCTGCTTCATCCGATGAACGCAAGTACTGGGGCTTCCTCCTGTTCACCAAGGTTCTTAACGAGGGTTCGCCTGAGCAGGCATCTCACATTTTCACCAAGAATCTGGTCCGCTGCTTGACAAACCAACTTGCCGTTGAGGATCGCTACTTGCACCGCATGGCCGTCAAGGCTGCCAAGGCAATTCAAACCCGCGTGTCAAAGGAGCCTGGGTTTGCATCTGCAGCTGTTTGTGGTCTCATGGGTAGCAGTGGCGCAGTCAATTTTGACCAGGCCACCAAGACAAAGACCATCGAGAAGATTGTGGCAGATGCCAACCGCGAGGCCTTGGAGGATATCATTCCCCTGTTCGAAAAGCTCCTCAACCGCCCTGAAGCAAGTGACGAGAAACTTGCGGCTTCAAACCGCCAATTCATCGCTGGCCTCCTTCTCTCAGTGGTGCGCGGCAAAGCTGCCACTGGCAACAGTGACGACTCTGAAGATGACTTCCAGTCCACTCTCGAGCAGATTCTGTCCATTCTTGTGCGCTTTGCATACTTCCCGAACACCAGCAAAGCCTCCTCCGCTCCCCAACCTGCGCTCTCCCAGGCTACCCAGGAGATGCTGCGCAACCGTATCAATTCCTCATTGAACAGTCTCCTTACATCCCAGACATATGCTTCGACAATTCCTTACGCAGTCGTGAAGCAAATTCGTGATGCCGCCAAGTCCGAAGAATATGGCAAATTCATCATTAATATTGATGATAAGATTCAAGAGTCAGTGAAGACTGCTTTCAAGTCATTGAAGAAGCTCTCTACCAAGGAACAGAAGGGTGATACATCCGGAATTTCCGCCTTCAAGCTCCTCTACTCCATGACAGTCTTGCAGGTCTACAATGGTGACCCTGATGCCGTGTCGATGCTCGACGAGCTCGAATTTTGCTATTCCAAGATCATGGATGACGAGGACTCGGAGGACGCCTCCGACGCGTCAGATGCCCTTGTTGAAATCCTTCTCAGCTTTGCTTCAAAGCAGTCACAGCTTTTCCGTCGCATGAGTGAGCAGGTCTTCGGTGCCTTTGCTGATCAGATTTCCGAGAACGGCCTGGAGTCGTTGATCACCATCCTCGAGGCAAAGGAGAGTCTTGCCGGACAGCAGGAAATGTTTGAAGACCAAGACGAAGGTGAGGAGGAGTCAGAAGATGACGACGTCGAAGAAATTTCAGAGGGAGACGAAGACAAGATGGACGTCGACAGCGACGTCGAAGTTGTAGAGGCAGGCGATGAATCCGAATCTGACTCGGACGATGAAGAACCTTCAGATGTCGACGAGGAAGATGCCGCTGAAGTCGCCGACTTTGAAGCCAAGCTTGCCGCCGCACTTGGTACCCATCTCGCAGACAAAGATGGAAACGCATCCGACTCTGACTCTGACGCCGATATGAACGATGACGAGATGGACGCCGTCGACGAGCAACTGGCCAATGTTTTCCGCGCTCGTCGCCAAGTCACATCCCAGCAGAAAGATAAGAAGGGCGCACGCGAGAACATGGTGAACTTCAAGAACCGTGTTCTCGATCTCATCGAGATCTTCGTCAAGAAGTGCCACTCTCGTGTCCTGGCTCTGGATCTCCTCCTCCCTCTCCTCCGTCTCTCGCGCCGATCTTCCGTGAAGCAGATCGCCAGCAAGGCCAACAGTGTGCTCCGCGAGTACACCAAGCTGTGCAAGGGATCTGCCGTCCCGAAGATCGATGGTGACACTGAGCCCGTTTGGGAACTACTGCGGTCTATCCACAAGGAGGCAGCACACAGTGGACCTCAGACCCACGCCGCTGCGGCTAGCCAGGCTAGTTTGCTTGTTGTGAAGGTCCTCGTTGCGCATGACAAGGCTGATATTGCTGGCGTTGTCGATGTGTACGGCGAGACACGTAAGGCTCAGCTTTGCAGCACTAAGTGCCATGTTCAGCCTTCGTTCTTCACGGAATGGAACAACTGGTGTGTTTCGGCGAGCAAGCAGCTCAAGAACTGAGTGTTCCGTCTGATCAAAATTTATGTCAGCTTAGGATTTATATGGAGTTAATTGTAGATTTGGTGCCTAATATATGGGCATAAAATGATATGACTATTGAATATTCCAACATGAATTGCCACATCGGCTGACAGAAGTCCTGGGGGTGATTTCAAGCTTTTTCCCCAGTTGATACAACATTGACAAGTAATTTTACCCATGTTGATAAAAGTAGGTCTTATCGAACTTCTTGCTGAGCTTCCGACGAGCTGCAGTCTCGGTAATTAGATTCCAGTGACCAAACCATCTTTCAATGTCTTGCCATGTCTAATCTAAAGACAGAGCTTAGAAACATGATACATATCAAGTATACCGGGAGCCTAATACAATGCACGGTGAATTCCTTGTAAAGGAAGCCGAATGTAAGCCTCAGCTGCTTCCGACATTGTTAGTCCAGTATCTTGGGCTTCATTGACGATCACGATGACCAGCTCAGGTCCCAAGGTCCACCATAGGCGTACACTCTCGGGAATAGATTAGCTAGGCTACTTCCAAAGTTATTTACCAGAAACCCAAATGTGAAACTCTACGTTTGCAGCATCCATTGTACACCCGAGGTAGCACATTTTTCAGACTACAATCAACCTGACTTGACATCGAATGTCTTACAATGTCCTTAAGGCATAGATGTAGATAATCCTGTGAACAAGACTAGCTATTTTAAAATAGTCGCGCAGCATTGGGGCCCGAAGATTGCCTTCATCCGGCTGTCCATCCATGAAGAATATACATGTGACCGAATATATATCTCAGCTTAATTTTTTTTAAGACTCTGATTGAGTTTGTGACCGCACGACTGGCTGATGGATTCGATAATCCGTCGAGTAGAAGATATGGAAGTAGGCATCAGTACGAGTAGCTAGTGTACGTTTGACAAGAGGAAATCGTACTTCCGCCCAACCCATACAGCGCTAATAGGTAGAGCAGATAATACTAGCAAATATTGGTACAAAGCGTGTTGAATAAGGCTTTGAAAGGGAGCTTACAATCTAGAACACTTGTGTTAATACATGATAGTTTGGAATGCATGAATAGCGCCCGGCCTGCTTGAGCTGAGTTTTCCGTATCTAGGAGGGCCACAGTCACACCCCTGTCATGTATGGAGTCTGGAGTCTACATGTTCCAGGGGGATCTCCGGTCTAGATTGAGTAGTCGTTACAATCTGGACCATTAATGGGAACTTGCGGGCTGTGTTGGCACTTCTGCTTCTACCTCGTAGTGGAGCCTGCAATGTGAAGAGCAACTCAAAGTTGAACAGAGGAGAAAATTCACCGAGATTTTACCGATATAGGCCTTGGAAACCGAAGAATGATGGGTAAAGTCAATTAATAATTCAAACGAAACACAATCTCTGGCCACATAAAGTAAAAATGCATTTACTACCTCGCCTGGTGACAGTAAATGAATTGCCAATTGTTGTTTACTGCCCAAGCACGGTCGAAATTCTGGTGGGCTTAGTGAAACACTGGGCTTAATAAACATATGATCGCCCCTGTTGCTAAATAAGTGCACGCAGATCCCCCAGCTCCCCATTTGGGGGATAAAAGGTGCTAGTCATTGCATGGTCGTCGGGATGGGGATGCTGTATATGAGGGGCTGTGGGTCCACTATTTTGGCTAGAGCTAGGGCAAGGCAAATACGACGAATACGCATACGTTCTGGGCATGATCGACATTGGAAACTTTATACTCTGCGACCTGAGACCTGAGACCTGGGCATCATTTATCCATTAGTGCAAATCTTGTATTTATTTTAGGGGATGAGTCATGATCATCAAAGCTCGTTGAAATTGATGCCCTAGAATAGTATGATCTGCTAGGACCATTGTTTTATTCAGCCGGCCTGATGAGAAACCATAGTCTGGAAGCTATACAATTGCTGCTACGCAAAGACCAAACTAGCAAGAAAAGCAAAATGAGCCCTTGGAAGAAAATCTCGAAACACAAGGAGTACCGAATTGCTAAGCAGATACCTCTCCAAGGGTAGAAAGATCAAGCCCTGGGTCCCTAGATCGGACAAGCAACTCGACAGTCGGATCAGTAATAATCTCGCTGCCCATCTCAAAGCTCTTCGGTCGCCCACTGTCATCTTTCAATTTCCAGTCATACTTGAGCAATAAATGGATGAGCAAAATCTTGGACTCGTTAGCCGCAAAAAAGCGGCCAGGACAAGCGTGGACACCGTGGCCGAAGCCATAGCTTTCACGGGTAGTGGTCACGAATTGGTGCTTGTGCTCGTGACCTGGTTCTTGGCGCTTCTTGAGGAAGCGATAGCCATCATATTTCTCGGGGTTCGGATAGATGGTTTCGTCTTGGTTGACGTGGGCGGAGACAGCAATCATGGCACCTTTAGGGATGACCGTACCGTCTGATAAAGGAATTGCTTTCAGGGCCAGGCGATTTAGGGATGCTGTAAGGTAATACGTTAGTTGAATCATAGGTGATTGGAACATACATGACTTACTCATACTGATTGGGTGTGTGCGCTGCGACTCCTTCATCACACTGTCCATCAACTTCAGTTTCAACAGACTAGTCTTCTTGAGCTCACCATCCTCAGCGATGACGGCGATAATCTCGTCGCGGAGAGGCTGGACGTATTCCGGATACGCTGCGAGGTCGTACATGATGTTTGTGAGAAGGTTCGAGGTCGTATGGATGGCGGCCAAGGACAGCGAAACTTGCCCATTTGTCATATCAAAAGGCATGTTGTATGCCTTAGATAGTTCCTCAAACCAGTCGAGGGCATCGACCTGGGTCTGAAGTGGATCATCCGATGGCAATTTGCTATCGCGGATCATGTTGCGCTCCTCAATCTCTTGTTTCACAATGGCCTGGGCTACGCCTAGATGATAGCGAACCTTTTGGATGGATGGTAGGAAGTAGTGTACTACCGGTCGTAAGATGGACGGCCATAGCCGTAGCTCGCGGGCCCCCTCGAAGGCGTCGATCGTGTAATGAACGGCGACGTTAATCCAGTCCTCATTCCGGCAGGCTCTCTGACCGAGGAAAGCCAAGGTGGAGACACGGGCTACCATATAAGGCACTTTGTGGGAAAAGTTGTACGGCTTCCATTCTGAGTTGGACAACGTGGTCAGCACTGAACATCTAGTAGTAGTTTCGCATCATGCCATACCGTCCGCTGGGGGAAAGGCGTCTTCCACAGTCACAGCAGTCTCTTTGGAGAGCGGTATTGTAAGGCCACCTGTAAGCCAATTAGAGCGGTCCTCGCTAGGGGTGGACTCACATACCAAGTGCTTGAGTAAGCTTGATTCGCACGGAATCCAAGAGGACCCTAGCTGCTCCATTCGCATGGAAGGGTTCGAAGCCGGGGATACGACCTGAGAAGAAGAGCTGGATTCTTATCAGTCTTCACAATTCCAGAGTTGTGATCGATACTCTTACTTTTTGAGTAGCACCATCAAAGTCTAGGTGGGGATGACTCTTGATTTCATCAATATACTTTGGATGCAAGACAATTAATGGCCGGGTTGGAGCCATGACCTGAAATACATCGCGGCCCTTCTCTTGGTCAGCATCTTGGATTTGGAGCACGAGAATCTTCCTACCTTGGTAAAGCCCTCCGCAATTAACGCCCGCGCTGATTGACTGAATCTAGACTTGGCCTCCTTGTTGGAAAGGTCCCACCAGCTCTTCCCAACCAAAGGAAATCGAGCATAGGGAATCTCATCAGAGACATCCTCCCATACGCTGGAGATGAACACCACCAGGAGTGCAATACAGATACTCTGAACGATATAGGAAGTGCTCAATAACTCGGTCACAAGCGCCATAGCGTCGATGAGAATAGGGGGATGGGAAAAAGCAATGATGCCGGTCAAAAACCTGCAACTTCTGTCCCTGAAGAGTTTATATAACAAACCAAGGCAAAACCTTCTTCGAGGTTCCGCCAGTTAGACGGAGTCATTTGTAGATTGTTCAGGTTCCACCCAAATATTCCGAAGTGGAGTCATACCCCAGTTACTCGGATATGGCTTGGGCCGAGAGTCAGGGGAAAGCTTAGGGTTTTGCAGAGCTCGGGGCTTGACCATTCCGAGAAGCAGGATCAATTTTTTCTTTTTGGTCGAGGGTAAGGAAATACGAAACCGAGAACCGATCCTTGCCCGAAAGGGTATTTGGAGGATACCACGCGTCAAATTTGGATCCATGCTTGGATGACCGGGGCCAATCAACTTGAATGCATTACATTCAAAAATTGTATCACGTCTGTGAAACACGAGGACAAGCTGTAACCATATAGTGTATTATCAGTATAGTCATGAAATATGAAGTTAAGGAGTAATAGAGAAAAGAGGCCAATCAGCGGTGAGAGATGGCAAGAATGTATACATAATCAACCCCCGCATTTCACTTTCCTGATCTCTCCAACTTCATTTGATTCTTCTATAACTCTGACCCTGAAATTTCTGACTTCTCATCATGGGTGACTATGGCCCCGCATCGAACCACTCCACTGAACCTTCGCTTGCAACGGCACCCGACATCTCCGTACTGATAACGGGCTTTGGCGTAAGTGATCTGCGCCCGGATCCAAAGCGTTTCCGAGTCCGATCTAAGACCTCACTGTGTAACTAGCCCTTCAAAACCAACCTTGTCAATGCTTCCTCCCTGATCGCCAAATCACTCCCTGGTTCTTTTACCTTCCCAGGCCCAGGCCCCACGGACCGCCGTGTCATTCTGCATGTCCACCCGGACCCGATTCCTGTTGCCTATTCGTCTGTTCGTGAATCTTTACCCGTAATCTTAAGCGATTTCGCAACAGCCAATCAGGGCCGTCGACCAGACCTAGTCATTCATATTGGCATCGCCTCGCCAAGATTGTACTACTCGGTGGAGCATTTAGCCCACCGAGATGACTACAATATCACTGATATCGATGGCCGCTCGGGCTATGAGGACGGAGAGAAAAGGTGGAAGGAGCTAGGACTTCCACCGATACTGTGCCCAGGCAAGGCGTTCGTTGACACTAAAGAACAGACAGACCAACGGTCCCCCAAGGGGCCCAAGAGTGGCCCCTACCCACCAGAAAGTCACTTCTTAGAGACGTGGAAGGCCAATGCGTCGGCGGGTCTGGATCTCCGGATTTCCCATGATGCTGGTCATTATCTCTGTGACTTTATCTTCTATACTAGCATGGCCTTGGCTACGCAGCAGGGCCAAGACCGCAATGTCCTGTTTTTGCATGTCCCCGGTGCAGCGGAGGATGCTGACGTTGAGCGTGGGCGAGAAATCACCTTGGCTTTGATTAAGGCTATGGTGATTTGTTGGATCGATGAGAAGCATTGTGCATGAGAAGGACCGCATATTGGCTGTTACTTATTCGCATTTTCACGCATGGTGTCTATATCTGGCTTTTCTTGTTATTGATATCTCCTCGAATATAATATAATGATATTTAACATCATATATGCTCATGCACCTCCAGGGCTGGATCACATGAGGTTTCCAATTCTTAGAGAGAAAACATCTGTTGGCGTAATCATAGCTCAGAACAAAACTAATTCTCATCACAAGTTTCCTCACTTTGGAGGTAGAACTATGAGAAACCACCGAAACCACCGAAACCAGAGCTACTGGTAGAGCTTGGAAGACGATGGGAAGCCTGGGGACTCGGACCCCGAGATTTGGCTCTTGCATGCACGAGCAAGGGTTCGATGACTTGGCATTACTACTCCCCCTTGCCCCATCACACCGATTCTTCAACCCCTTCTTTCTTCTCATCTTCTTATATCGATATAAGAAGACTACACTAATTCGGTGTCTCCAATATCCGAGGCCGCACGCTCTGACATTCACATGCCATCAAGCACTAGATGGAAATGCTGACCAGAGTCTGTTGGACAATATGGGGAACCATGAACAACTAACACACTCAGAGCCGACGACGTAGATTTGACATGGGACTTCCAAGGCTAAGCTGGAATATACAAGACCACGAAAAATCTCGGGATTGACCCATGTGTGGCTTCATAGAGCTGGACACTCAATCAATCTTATGCTCTTAAGATGTGAGCATGACGTCATATCATTGATTCGAAATCGCGGGCGGCATAACACGGCAGAAAAGGGCTTATCAATTCCGACAGAACTAGAACCCTATCTCTAACTATGAGTCTTAACAACATTTAAGACTCAATCTTGTGTTTAGGTCAAGAGTTTGACCATGGCGATCATGATGGAGACAATACCTGCAACATCTGTCCTTATCCTAGGACTCGTACTTTTACTTCCAGTCTTACTCTTCACCCAGCTGAAGAGATGGACCCAAAAGTCATCACCGTCAGCAAGTTTATTGCCGCACCTACGCCTCTGGAATAGGCGTCCCAAGCAATCCAGTGAGATTATTTCGCTGCGTATGTATCCAATCAAGTCCTGTCGGGGCTTTGAAGTGCAACAAACCACCCTCAAAGAGCATGGCCTTGATCTCGACCGGCGCTGGATGCTCGTCGACGCCTCAACAAACGAGTTCTTGACCATCCGCCAAATCCCAAACATGACCCGCATCGGAACAGGGCTTAGCGCAGATGGCGAGAATCTAGTCGTGACAATTCCAAGTCCAGCTTCATCAACTCCAGCATCGACGCATCAACCTGATACAGCTTCTGATACTACCAAAACAATCCGCATTCCAGCCCATCCCACCCAAGAATGGCTACAGACCCACACTACCATTGCCCCCGTCAAGATCTGGGACAATGACACAGATGGATATATCTACAATGACGAAATCAATGCTCCCTTCTCAGCATTTATGGGTCGCCCCGTCGCACTAGTTTATAAAGGCCCAACACCCCGCATTCTGAAAGGCAACGGCGCGCCCAAACTACTGGGCCGTACACAGACAACCGGCTTCCCCGATGTCTTCCCAATCCTCATCGCATCAGAGGCCTCTCTCGCTGAATTGAACACGCGTCTCAGTCTCAAGGGCGTGGATCCCATTACTGTCGAACGATTCCGACCAAATATTGTTGTTCGAGGAGAAACAGCGTGGAGCGAAGATTCTTGGAAACTGGTTCGGATCAGAGCTGGAAATGGCTCTAACCCTGACAAGAAAGTAACGCAGGCCCCGCTGGTTCTTGATATCGTGGCGCGTTGCGCGAGATGTCAGGTCCCGAATGTGGATCCTGAATCAGCGAATAAGCATAAAAAGCAACCGTGGGATACTCTTGTTTCGTACCGCCGGGTTGATGAAGGGATCAAGTACAAGCCTTGTTTCGGAATGCTGAGTGCACCAAGGAATGAGGGCGCTATTGAGGTTGGGATGATGTTGGAGGTCTTGGAGGAGACGACCGAGCACCGTTATATTACTGGGTTCTAGACCAGGTGAAAAGTTACAACCTTGAAACTTAGTGTATCGATAGATAGGACTCTGCCAGGCACGAAATAACGCTCGAAATTTCATATGCATTCTATTATGTATTCTCAATTCGTATGAAACATGATCGTAACCCATATTAACATCAATGTATTCCAATCCTCAAGGTCAATTACCATGCAAATGAAGGGGAGAATTTGTCAGCTTTATGCAATCCTTCAAAGAGAACTGCAAAACACCTCGTAACTGTGGAACTCCTCGTCTCCACTGAGACAGGTGTTCAACGCAACAGCCTGTTCACCAGCATCGCAAGAATCACCGGTGTAAACAGACACTGCTTTGAATCAGCATTATGACAGACACCAACGGGTGAATTCACATACCAGTGCAGTTATTGATTGCATACTCAAAGCTCACAGACTTAACATCATTATCACCGAAGCTTTGACAGCTATTCACATAGTCGCCGTAAACACCGAGCTCCCCAAGATTCTGCGCTGAGCATCCAGGTTCACCATAAAGACGAAGTTGAACATAGCGAGTATTTGCCGGAGTAGCAGGAGAGGGAACAGCCGAGACGCTCATCGCGAGAGCAGTAACAGAGGCAACAAGAGTGGTGAAATGCATTTTGTTGGAAGAGAAGCGACTTTAAGTATGTAGTGGAGGGTGTAGTGTTGATAAAGCTAGACTTTTGTAGATGTGTGTAGATGGATAACAAAGTCAGAATACCGGGAAAAACGACGCTTTAAGTACTTCACTGGAAGGCGCGGTGAAACATAGATATTCGCCTCCTAAGGGTCCAGCTTGGCGGTGATGTTATGATTGGGTAGAATGCGGGGCTTTACGTAGCCAACATGCCATAATCTGACTACAGGACTGTACGTACTTCAATTCTAAGGCATGTCTCACACACTGCGCCCGTTTCTGGTGCTACAGTGCCTTCTGTGATATTTTGGCACATGATGTATTCACGGAAAGAAGACATTGTAAGCAGAACAGTGACTAGGAGCGGGGGTTCGGGGCCTCCGGTAAAATGGAACGTCATGTGTACACTGGCATCTTCCCTTACTGATACTTTCCCTGCCAAATTCGCTGAATAAGCTTTACCTTGCTGTGACAATGTGGGTGGTTCTATTTCTATCCTGGTTTCCTATTCGTTAGTCACCTGCAGGATTACATCAGTTTTTGATGAGACTCAGCTAATCAATAGGTTCTACAAACTACGTTCCGGACCGATCTAGACTCATTTTCGAGACAGCGATCTATGTAAGCCCTCAGATTCAAGTCGTGATTGCCTAAGTTTACGAGACAACTTACTATGTCGGTGTGAGTAAGACCAAGCCCCAATGCCTAGTGCCGATCACCCCGCACGTAGCCCGTATAGACAGCTGGTAAGACCCGATGCAGGCCTTAGCCATTTTTAGGCCCGGTGATCTATAATTCAACACTATAGCTCAGCATATGATACGCATGCGGATAAAAGTCGGCATTGGGTCTATGTCCAAGTCTGTTCCGAGGACCCGAAGATCGACGATCTGGAACCGGATTTTTTCCATCGGTAGATTGCATAGATCCACTTGAATGACTACGTACCCGCTATTCCGAGATCCAGTAGGAGTTGAGCGGACGCTGTCCAGAAATATCGAAGTGGATTCGTATTGCCAGGCTCAGAATGACTGTTAGGCGAGACGTCCAGCTTCATCCGGAAGGTGTTTCGTGGCTTTTCCCCACCATATCGAGGAATCGTTTCGTGACATGAATATCGCCATATGAGCTGGCGTCTTCATTTATTTAGATATGCCAAGTCTCAGATAGATGCAGATCAATCCAGGTGGATGTAGAGCTGAATGTAAAATCCCAGGCACTGGCCAGAGCAACACATGGCCAGTAAACAAATCAGTGAGGCATGACTGAATAGCTGGATGAGATCCTTGATAGTATAACCAAGGCGAGAGCTAGCAAATAGAGCAATTGGCCAGCTCGTACTGGTAAATGATATCTAGCAACAACAATCCGACAAATGAAGCAGGCTAAACAAGATATACCTGTTAGTCAGAAAAGAACGCAATTTGCTGTTTTACCGTGGGCATAAACAATGAGTGTGACTCCAGGACCATACACCCGTGAATAGTAATACCGTTGATAATCCGGTCAAGGCTGTTTGAGACAGTGGAATCCAGGATGTGGTGACGGCGAGGCTCAGTCGCGATGGTGCCAGTAAAGAACCAAGGAAATCCCTGCAACGAGCAAGGTGCACCAAAGACATTGATGGCGAAGGAAAGCGAATGGCATAGTACACTGCTTATTTCGGGACTCATTGTATGCCTCTCCGAATGATGCATCAGAGAAGGCCTAGATCAATAGGATTACCTTGGAACCACGAGGACAAGTCTTGATGAAGTTTTAAGCACAGTTAAAAAGTACTGTAACCAGGGATGGCCAACGCGAAAGATAGACCGTAATACAATCATACGCTGACTGTGACATCTGAAGGTGACCACGGAGCCAAGTATTGCCCCCAACCTAGATTGGTCGCCTTAAAAATAGTAGGCAAATCACAAGTCATCAACAAGAAACTGAACGGAGCAACACGGAAAAATGTTTGAAGAATAATAAGTTGATTGTTCGATCGATCCTAATAAAGATCGATCATCAAAAGAAAGGAAGCTAAAAACCACTCGCCGATGACGCCCAGAGCGCAATTGCAAAAGCAAAATGCGCAGGAAACAAAAGACACCGGCACTGGAGTGTTCAAATCTGTAGTAAAATTCTGGTCTCGAAATCGAAAAGAAACGCAGCCATAAGCAAACTCGCAAAGATTCCCCATTCCATCTCGGAAACATCATCAACAAGCCTGGGAATCACGAGCGGTATCACAGTCGATGAAAGCGGATCAAATCGATCGGAATATGCAAAGCAAAGAACAGTACAAAGCAGAGCAGATCGTATTATCGAGAGGAATGGAGTGAAATCAAATCAAATGGAGAAGAATGATAATGTGATAAAGCAGAAAGATTGGAAAAAAGCACGCTGGCAAAGACAGAAGAAGAGAACCAAACGCCTCGCTTGCGTCTCGCAATGTCGTTGGCCAACTGCATTTCATGTGCGTCGTTTCATTTCGGTTCGTCTATGTGGGTTGCATATGTATCGTCGTGCACATTCTTCTTTTGGGAGGCGTAACATTGGTTTGGAAAATCATTTTTGAGCCCATCGGTGATGGGCGAGGGTAAGCCGAAGAGAAAATGGAGAGGAGAAGTTCAGGTCTTGTCAGTGGCCTTGGTTTAGGTATGTGGGACATAAGACATCCATAAGACAAGGTGACGACTGGACAAGACAGGTAAAAAGAAATGAAATATGTAGAGAATGAATCGCGCCGTTGCGAGTAGTGTTTGAATGTAAGTTGTTCGGTTTTCGGGTCCAATTTTCAAATATTTTTGATTTTGTTGTTTTTCATTGCCGAAACCACGTCTAGTGGATTGAGCAATCAGACAGGAAAAGGAAATGAATTTGTCGCATAGCGATAGGGAGTGAACTTGCTGTCATGGAAGGTAAGGCGATTCTAGCGGTGAACCATCTTCACTTCCAAAATGCAATGAGTGTAAGGGTAATAATGAATGTATGTCCTGGTAGGAGTCGAAAGTCTCCTCTGCACCAGAGGAAACAACGAGTGTCGAAGAAAAGAGACACAGGTGTCCAGATACTCTACCGAGTAATTATCTCGGCGGAAATACCAAATCGTTGTTGAAAATGGCATCAACGCGGTGGAGACGAATCGACTACCATACCAGGAGAAAAGGGCCCATCACAATTTTCTCTTCGGAGTCGGGATCATGTGTTGCAAATTTCGGGGATTGGCGAAGTCAAACAGAAAAGTTCCGAGACTCAAGCTCAAATATCGTTACAATCATCAAAGGCCGTGGCTGTCATAATAGTAAAAAGGCTGCAAAGAGGGGGCGGCACGTAACCCCCTTTCATCTCGTTCAGGTCATCATGCAAAGTGAAAAGATCTCGCAAAGGAATCGACGCCACAATGGGAACGGAAATTGCAAAATTGGACAGCGGAAATGCGCATTTAATTGCGCATGAAAGGCATGCTCAGGATTTGCCGGCGAATTCGCTCAGCATCCGAAAGGCCTTCCTCAAAAGGATTTTGTAGAGGGGGAGGAGGTCCTTGAGGCTTGTCCAGTCCCTGCATGGGAGAAGGATTCATAGAGCTGGGATAGGTCGAAATGCCACCGCTCGAGAATGGATCGGACAGCGAAGGCGCGTGCCTAATGAATCGTCCAGGGGTCGTACGTCGCTTAAACTGACCTTCCACTTTGAAGGGTGAGCCCAGGCGCTTGATATGCTCACCACCAAGATTCAACAATGGGTTGACAGGAGGCTTGGTGGTGGGTGTATTTTCTTCGGGCTCAATCTGGGAAGAATTGAGGGATGAAGGGGGTGAGAAGAGCTGGCTGACATCACGAGAACGGTCGGCAGCACCAGTTGTAGCACCGCGGCTGCGGATGCGGACCCGACCATGACCAATGTCTTGGACTTTGTTATCTCGGAGGTAGGTGTTCAGACGTTGGTGGACTTCTTCGTCGGAGGGGTCTCGGTCAATACGCGCCTTGGGGGAGAACACATCATCTTGCTCCCGCGGAGTCATGTCAAAGTGAGTGTTACGCCGAGCCCGAGTCGGAGCGGGCATGGTCTCGCGTCGAGCAGAGATAGGCACACTTTCAACTGCAGAGCCCGAGTTGCCAGGGCCCCATGTACTGTACACAAACGGCGATCCTAGGCGCGGGATATTGCAGGGTTCGACGTTAAGATGATTGTTAGAGGGCTGGACGACATGACTTTCAACATTGTTTTGCACAGGGTTGTTAAACCACTCGGTCTTCGATTCAGGAACAGGTGCTTCGGCAAGTTGAGTCAACGGAGTCGGGTCGTACGAGGTAACAAGAGAGACACCGAGGTCGCGGGTGCCGTAGGCAGTAGAGTTATCAGGTTGGTAGGCGCCATTACCCATATCTGGTGCAGGCTCTGGGCTGCAAGACTGCATCATGCGCTGATAATGAGGCATGATTGAGAACTTGCGGCGACACAGCATCTTCAGGCGGTGACGTGTCTTCGAATCAGACTTGGGCCATGGTGTTTTGCTATCATCGATAGCTTTTGGGGTCGAGCTGCCGCTGCGGTCTGAAGCCTTGATGAACAGGGACTGACCCATGCGGAGCTTTTTGTTCTCCCAGGTCTTTCTCGCTCGGCGCGCCACGCGTGAGGTGACTCCCAAGGGTGGAATGCTGCCTGGGGTCATCTTGAATGGAGTCATGGTAGGGTCTTGCAGATACATCTGATAAGTGTTCCACAGATGATTGTCCATCTCACGAGAGAAGATTTTATCCTTGACCTGAGATCGCTGGACTTTTTTCTTGGGCAAACTGGGAGACGACATCTGAGTCTCCTTGGTAAATTCGAGAGGGAAGTAAGAGTCAAAGATATCACTTTCAACACTGGAACAGCTTCCCCCTACAGATGCACGCGATGCAAAAGTCTCGATGGACTCGACAGATGAATCGGACATATCCGAACATGCTGAGCCTGGGCGTTCAAAGTTGTGTGGCATAGGAGTCTGGTCCCATGAGGGCCACGCCTGTGCCTCGTCGCCTGACTCAAATGAAGTCCCGCGAATCTGAGCGGGAGGGGTCTTGAAGACCATTCTCTGGCGCGGTGGAGCTAGGTAGCGTTCATCATTTCCGGGTTGCGCCGCAGGGGACAACTCGAGCGGCGCGTTTGACTGACCCACTTCGATCGAGGGCAGGGGAAGATCGTGCAGACCTTGGAACCGGAATAGATCCAGGTCCATACGCGCGCAGACATCAGTACCGGAGCGGACTCGAACGCGAGGGAGACGGCAACTGGAGAAAGAATGACGCGGTGGAGGCGGAACGTCGATGTGGGTCGATGGGCGTTCGGGGGTCTTGGGTTCATCCGCGCTCAGAGATGGGAAAGTGAAGTTCTTCGGCAGCGTTCGCGAGAGCTGACGTTGAGACATGATGATCGATGACTCGTGGTACAGCTCGCGAATATTGTGGGGTTCAGTTCAGGAATGTGGGAGGAGGGGAGTCTTCAACGCGTTCTAGAAGGGAGAGATCAAGTTGCAGCTTGGAAGTTCGCGGGCTTCGGATTGAGGAAGCGCGCGGAAGTCGTGGTAAATGTTATCGTGAATCGTGAGGGAAATGAGAAAAGGAAAAAAGGCGAGCGAAGGCGAAGACTGAAAGGCGGTTCAAAGGAAATCGAGAGTGTCGGGGTGTGTGATGTTGCGGAATGCGCCAACTGGAAATCGGGATCACCAGATCACTGCGGCTCCATCCCCACGAGTTTAGGAAATGAAGTATTTCGTCATCCCCTGAAACGCCGGGAGAACAAAAGCAGGCGCAGCTGCGATTCGAATCGCAGGCAAATTTGGGGAAAGAAAACAGTAGGGAAGGGGTAGGTGGTCAAGAGGTGAAGAGGAGAAGAGAGAGTGAGTGAGGGAGAGGAGTTGTGGTTGGGCGCTGGAGTGAGGCGCCGGGGGGGGGGATCGAGTACCCTGTACTTTGGCGTGTAGGCTTGAGTCAATACCCAACCCAGGTACTCTGTACTTAGACCTTGACCTGCAGGCCCACTGCGAAATTCTACTAACTTGCGCTACTCGCGACTAAAAAACCTGTAATCTTAGAGAAAAAAGAGAGAACAGACTTCATGACTCTACGGAATGTCGTTGGGGGGCATATTTGTTTAGATTTTCTCGAGTCTTTCCCATCTGGAGGCTGCAGGTTGGACCTTACTTGATGCACGCTGCGTACTCGAGTCAGGGTAATTTTTTGAATCATACATACACTGATTAGTATTGTGTATAGAAGGAAATGGGGGGCTGGGAGTGTAGTGGTGCTCCAATTGGACTAAAATCTCCAAGCTAACCCATTTAATGATAAATGTACAGTCGATCGTGCTTATCCGAGAGTCCACTTTCTCCCACAACGGAGTACATACGGAGAACTCCTTCAGATCGTGAGACCAAGTCCCGTGAACCATCTGCAAGGGCTACAGGATCTGCCGGAGAACGGGCACGCTGCGTGGTAATCTGGTGATGTCCATTGCAGAATCTTCCTATGCTTTTGCTGTGCCTCCTGACTTCCCAGCCCTCGAGAACGGCGTTGTTTGCTAGGAAGTATTAGATATTTTCACCCATAAATAGCTTCGAAACCAGGAACAAGCCCACAAGCCCACAAGGCAAATGGGGAATTTTCAATTTTTTCTTTCTCATCTCATTGTGCGGTGTAGAGTGCCCGTGGACACTGAGCGTGGGGCCGGAACATCCTTCAATATAACCTCATTGGGGAAGAAAAAGGCACGAGGCACGCGTTTCTCCACTGACGCGTCGCGTCGCGATGTTTTATTACCAAGATTTACAGCCATGGAACATATTACCATACGCGCTAGTCCTATCTCGGGAGCTTCCAAGGTTCCTTCGGGACACAATTCAGGTCCAACAGCGCTAATCGTCTTGACCCACTGGGAACGGGTCAGTCGCACGATCCACCTGCCATGGCCCGTGGCCCAGATGCCTCGACCTAGCCGAGTCGTGGAAACTTGTACGAGACTGAGACAAAGAACGCGGCTCTAGGGTACCTACACCGGGAGCCATGGAGCACGACAGTGTACAGGGATCAGGACCCGCAAATAGAAGAAATATCAAGGTCTATTAATCTCGATTCCGTGACAATTGATACGAAACAAATTAAGATACCCAGACAAAGATATGAACAGGTAATAAATCTCACACACACCACAGACCAGGCGCATAAAAAAAAACATACTAGTAGGGGTATAATTGTAAACAAGTGGTTGGGAGACAAACGAAAACAAAGGGAATGAAAAGGTAACTAGGGGGTGATCAAGATCGTTCAAGCTTCTTCTTCCGCTCAGCTAGTAACGCCTCGATCTTGCGGAGCTGCAGGGCAAGCCCCTTCTTTTCCGCATTTGCAACGAGCCAGTCTTCCATGTTGCGACGCACATGGCGCATAGACTGGAGTACAGGCAAAATAGGCGATGAAGTGGCATCATTGCCGCCTGCACGTTCCATACGCGCCCACCGCTCAGCACCAGGGTTAAGAAGTAGATCAAACACCTCGGCCCACAGTTCACGATCCCAGTATCGCTTCAATGACTCGCGAATACGGTAGGTGTGAGTGGCAGAGGCGTCACCAGTACTGGTGCGGGCAGGCATGGACTCGATATGCTTGCCAAAGAGCAAGACATGAATCGTACCAGCGATGCCATAAAGGTCGATTTGATGGGTCCAGGGGCGCGCCTCGCGAATCTCATTACACTCGTGCGTGCCAACCTTCCAGTCCGCAATGAATTGCACGGAAGGTTGGAATGCGTGCATGTCAATACTGCGGCCAAAGTCAATGAGATCCAGGCCCTTGCTTCGCCAACCATAGTGGCCACTTGGTGAGTAGTATACACTATCACGCTCCTCGGAGGGCTTTTCGTTCAAGTCAAGGAGGGACATCGCGATGGCCGAAGAACTTTCAGTGTTGGAGTCGTCAAGACGAACAAGGCAGTTGTCAGCTTTGATGTCACCGTGGAGAATGCCGTGCGCGTGGAGTCCTTCAACGGTGCGCAAGAGCTCAACAGTAAAGAACATGGCGAGGGATTCCTCCAGTCCACCCTCACTGTGATGGTTGGAGGTAATGGGATCATTGCGAAGTATATTGACCAAATCAAGCAGTGTGCCTTGGCCTCGATAGTCCTCCACAAGGAAACTTTCGCGCTGGTGCACGTGCAGTTCATGCGCCCGCACGATGCTTTCTGCAGCCCGAGAGTGATCAGCAGAGTGCTGCAACCGGTCATACGCAGTCCGAATCATATAAAATTCCCAGGCACTGGACGGTCCATTCTCAACCTTGATAGCCTCGAATGAATACCGAGGAGTTTGATAAGGGCTGGCTGTCTTCGAACGACTGCCAGAAGTTAGGTTCTCGTCATCTGAGTCAGAGTCATAGGAGTCAAGGCTGTCTACGCTCTCTGCTAGGTAAACTGGAGCATAAGCGCCGGCACCAAGCTCACGTCGGACAATGTAGCTTCGCTCTGCCCCGGGAAATTCCAGTATAGGGGTATCAAAATCCTCATTGATACCCTTGGAGCGTCTGATATGTGTCTTGACAAACTTTTGGATCATAGAGGCGTAGTTACTATCCTTGACGTGGCCATGATATCCGGCATAGGCCGCAAGAGGTGGCTCCAAGGAGTTTAGAATGGTGTTTCGTATGCCCTTGTCAGTTGGATTGCACTGAGCTTCCTTGATCACGGCCTCTCCTCGCCGACGGGACTTTGGGGCAAGTGCTTTGAAAGCAGTCGGGCTGAATGGGACATCAGCTGCAGATGTAAAGGTGTGGTCTCCATGGTATGGTGTTGGCGCTCCTACTGGGCTAGAGAGAAGTAGATCACCCATCTGCGGCATGCCGGCTGGGGACCGTGGCTTCGAAGGTGTCTTGGCGCTGTACAATGCCTCTCGAGCAACTGTCTGTGAGGGTATCGAACATTCGGTTCGTTCCACGATGGGCGTCATGAAAGGCAGACGATTCTGCGCCATAATGGCAGGGTCCCTATACGTACCAAATGGCGGAGCATAGTCGTCGGGCATTCGGGGAACGAAATGATCTCTTTCCGGGGTTCCTAGGTTGGACTCATCCGCTACTCCTTCACTGTAGACTGATTGTGATGTGAAATCACCAGTGTCATGTGCAGGAATATCCTTGCTGACACTAAACTCGGTCCAATCACCATCGCCGATGCTCTCGGCCCTCGTGGTGTCTGCGTATTCAGTATCATCGTACGACTTGTGGAAGGTTTGCGTTTCCTCGTTGCCAAAGTCGCTCGAGGCAGCTGACAAGTGTCCAGTAACTGTGCTATCCGCGTTGCTAATGAGGTCGTCGTCTTCATAGTCGCTGCCGAATACGCTGTCCTCTACATCCTCCTCTGCTTCCGCTTTCAATGGTTGGTTGAACAGGTCGTAAATCTCATCGGTTGCGGCGCGGGTATGCATAGTCATCGTCGGCTCCCTAGTACTCTTTCGTCGGACCTTGGAGTTGGTGGGCGAGTCGAACTTCATTTTTATGGTCTGGGTCTGGGTTTCTCCTTTGACCTTAAAACGCCGTGCCTTCCCGGATTTCCCCTCGGAGGATCCGTTCTGCTCCTGGGCGTGGTCATCAAAGCCCGCTCTGAGGTCAGGCTCTGATAGATCTCCATTAGGATTGGTTGCCTTGAGCTTTGAAACTGGAGAGTCAAAGCCTCCAGCATTTCCGGATATCTGTTGAAGGGGCTCTTTCTGTGCCCGCCAATTCTTGCTCATCCACCCCCGTTGCATAGCTCGAAGCTCCTCGAAGCTAATCTCATGGGCAGGGTTCTGGCGATCAGGATACACTGCCTCCAAATCGACAAAAACACGCTCTCGACGACCTGTTCGTGGGTTTACCGCTTCCCTTACATGGTGTTCCGGAACGTGCTTGGGAGCACTCTTTTCTTGAGTTTCTTGATGTTGATTTGGATTTGACTACATATAATCGAAGCACATGGGTTCAAGCCAGTAATTAGTCCTGCGATCGTAAATATATGGAGGTCTGAACAGGGATAAGCAACTTGACAATTGCAACTCACCTCGTCCCGGAAAATGGCCATCTTCTGTGTAGGCGCTGCCTTCTTCCCTGCCTTCAAAGTCTCCCCGGCCCACGGCTTTGCCTCCACTCTGTTTTCCTTCTTGCGCTCCTCCATTGATCCAATATTCTCCCATCCCTTTGTACTTCCACTGGTGGCTGGTGGACTATCACTTGCTGCACCGGCGTCCGAGAAAATAGCCATCTTTGGCTTTCCAGACTTCGTTTTTGGCGCACTGGCGGCTGAAGGGGAGGGGCGTGCTGCCTGAGGGTCCGTAGGACCATCCGCTGGTGCAAAGGGGTCCATTTTCGCAGCAAGCGCAGGTCGGACTTTCGGCAGAGCTGGTGATGACGGCCCAGCATCCTGTGGCTGCATCTCATATCGTTGCTGGAATTCGCTGTATTTTCGCAACAATCGTTCAACTGGCCGAGCCTCACGGTCCACACCTAGCCTGTAGACTTCGT
The DNA here is from genome assembly GCA_028829675.1 of Penicillium tannophilum. Taxonomy (NCBI): domain Eukaryota; kingdom Fungi; phylum Ascomycota; class Eurotiomycetes; order Eurotiales; family Aspergillaceae; genus Penicillium; species Penicillium tannophilum. The sequence continues at coordinate 1,059,445 of JAQKAK010000011.1, forward strand.
CGGCCTGGTTCCAACGCCCCGCACCTTCCAACCAGGCAGCAAATTCTTCATAGAAAAGCGCCAATCCTTCACCGATATGATGACGGGAGAGGAATGCGAATGTCTCTCTTGGTGCATCAGAGAACAATCTAATGTAGTGTAGCCACAATCGCAAATATCGTGGATCGTTCTTGTAGTCCGCTGATGAGAGGAAAGATTTTGTCGCGCGTTCGAGTAGTGGAAGCAGACCGGACTGGGGGTCGCTTGGGCGGAGGGGTACGCGTTCAGGGTCCATTTAACATAGCGGTCGTAAACATCGAGGGGGTCATCTGATTCCGCAATCACTTGCAATTCGCTTTCGTACTCTTGACGAATGGCATCATTCAATGTCCTTGTGTCGTTTGGTGTTGGCGATGCGTATTTGTCGCTAGTATTGCTCCCGCCTGAGAAAATCCGAGCGAGCTCTCGTGCTGATCTCCCACCAGGTAGTGATTGGACATTTTCCTTCTGGGCTTCGATAATGTCGAAATCGATCAAGTCATCGGAGGCCGCCATCCTGCCGAGATCTTTGCCGGATCTCCCTTTTGAAGGTATCGACAAGGGTTTGGTGTGTGTATTGTCGAGTTGAGGTCAAAGAGGGGACTTGGTGCTTTTGTTGCGAATTTGGTTATCGATTAACATCACATGACTGTTGCCGTGGTGACATGCACGTGATGCGATTCAACGTCCATTTCCTTACTGTCTGACAGGTCCGATTCAATTGAGAACATCATTTATTCAATAAGACGAGCTTTGGTTATCTAGAAGTGTACTTTGGCTAAACAACATCTTGTCAAGGACTGGTTTCAGCAATTTGCATCAAATCAATTAGTGTCCAGCAAGGCTTGGCATCATTCGCACATCCTCTGGGTCGGCACATCCAATCAGAATCAGGACCCATCAGGTTTCTGGAACCAATACTTCAACCCGGGGACACCCTTCCTCCTCCATTCAAGCGACCAAGGCATTATGTGTGAGTTTCATGAAGACGATGAGCCTCAAGCAGCCTTCGATCCCAAGGGCCACAAGAGAAACCTCAGCAACGGAACCGCGGATGCCTCTCCAGTGAGAAGATCGAAGAGGCAAAGATCAACCATCAACCTCAAGGAACAGTCTTCTTCAGACGAGTCCGAGGGGAAAAACAACTCAAAGGTGACACAGGAAAAGCCTAAACAAACGAAAAAGTCTCGGGCACCTTCATCCTTAAAGAAGGTCAAAAGTTCCGAAGCAAAAGCTGTTTCTGAAGTCACGAGTGTTTGTAAAGAGCCAATTGAGGTCAAAGCCGAAGAGGACGTTGCAGCCAGCACCCAGAAGACCAAAACCACTCCCGCTAAGAGAGGAAAGAAGACCAAAGAGCAAAAAGAGTCCGAAGCTATGCCTCTTGCGCCACGTACACAAGGGTTGAAGATGTTTGTCGGTGCACATGTCAGTGCTGCAAAGGGCGTCTTCAATTCAATTCACAATAGCGAACATATTGGGTTAGTATCCCGAAACCGATAGCTTCGAGCATGAACTAACTAATGCTGTAGAGGTAATGCATTCGCGCTGTTTCTAAAATCTCAGCGGAAATGGGACAACCCAGCCCTTGTAGACGAGCATCGTGATCAATTCCGCAGGCTATGCGAAGAGAAGGGATATGACGCAGCCAAGTAAGTAATCCACGAATTCCAAATTGACAATATCTTTTAACATTATCAGGCACGTTCTCCCGCATGGGTCATACCTAGTGAACCTTGCCCAGGGCGACAAGGCTAAAGCCAAGCAGGCCTATGACTCCTTCCTGGACGACCTTCGCCGGTGCGAAGCGCTTGGCATCAAGCTTTACAACTTCCAGTAGGTCCATTATGTTGACCACTGAATCACAAACGTAAATTTACTTACACCTGACCAGTCCGGGAAGCACCAACCAAACTCCCCTCCCAGACGCCCTCTCTCGCTTAGCAAGCACTTTAACCAAAGCCATCAGCGAAACATCAACTGTAATCCCAGTTCTGGAAACAATGTGCGGCCATGGGAACACAATCGGCGGCGCACTCTCCGAATTCAAGGACCTCCTCGCCCTGATTCCGAAAGAACATCACTCCCGCATCGGCATCTGCATTGACACCTGTCACAGCTTTGCAGCCGGGTATGATCTCGCCTCGCCAAAAGGCTTCAAGGCATTCCTCGACGAGTTCGAAGAGCTAATCGGTATCCAATTCCTGAAAGCGCTGCATCTGAACGACTCCAAGGCACCGTTCGGCAGCAAGCGTGATTTGCATGCTAATATCGGAACTGGATTTCTGGGTCTCCGGGCTTTCCACAATGTAATGAATGAGCCACGGTTTGAGGGGCTACCCATGGTTTTGGAAACGCCCATTGACCGCACTGAAGGGGAAGTTGCCGATGAAGGAAGTGAGAGTGAGTCTGGCACGAAGAAAAAGGGCAAGAAGGCTAAGCGGCCTGCTGGTGCGTCGGCACCGACTGTTCAAGATCCTGGCGTTTGGGCTCGGGAGATCAAATTGCTGGAGTCATTGATTGGAATGGATCCAGAAGGGGAAGAATTCAAAGCTCTTGAAGCGGAACTTTCTGAACAGGGGCGAGAGACGCGTGAGAAACAGCAGGAGCAGTATGATAGGAAAGTTGAGACCGAGAAGAAAAAAGAGGCCAAGGAAAAAGCGAAGGGGCAAAAGAGTTTGGTAGATATGATGAAGGGCGGAAAATAGTTAACAATGCTACCAGAAAAAGTCGAGGATATCACAAGATAGGTCTCGCAACCGAAAATGTACATTTTGACCAACTGTCCAAGATGATCTGCGCGGCAAGATAAAGGTTACAAATATTTTCCAGTGACTTGGAGGAGAATCATCCTGACCTGGTCCTTGATTGTCGATTTTGTTCTTGCAATACCGCATGTACAAACTGTATGTACCTATGTGTACATAGTAGGACTCTTTTTCAAATGAATAGGAGGACCATAGGTCCTCAAGAGAATAGAATTTGAATTGTGGTATAGTCAATGGGCCGCTCTGTCATGAACCTAACAACCGCCATGCAAAGATAAAAAAATCCATCTTCAGACCAACCTAAGTGCTCATTGCTCCATAAAACCAAAGGCATCGTTTACATCAAATATTGGTAAACAAAAGGCCCAAGTGTTGGATAACCAATTCGTAAGTCCCGAAGATAAAACCACGAGGAACTGAAACAAGACAGGGCCGGGCAAGTCACAATACAAAAAGCACTCATTCCAAGATGGTGTATAAATAGATCAGGTTTAGAAAAATAAGTATCAAGAATGAAGGTTGAAAGGCTAGTGATTCATAGGAGTGTGCTGCCGCACCGGCGAGATGGACGAAGTAGAGTGAACGCCTGGGGATGCTTCCCGATCAGACTCCTGGAGATGTGCGGGGAATGCCTCGGACATGGAGGTGATGGTTGGAGGGGCGGATTTAATGGGTGACCCCGGGCCGTCATTCTCAGGGATAGTGGACGTGGAAATCGTGAGCCCTTGCATAGCACCGCTAGCACGGACACGGAACGAACGCCGCTGGTCACCTGCCGGTGAAGCATGCATGTCGTCGTTGAAATGATCTCCGGGAACAGCGCTGATGAGACCCGGCTCGGGATCCGCGACGCGGTGGTAATCACTGTTCTCTGCTCCACTGAGTTCCGTATCCTCGGTGTCAGAGTCTGGGCTACCCTCACGGCTCCAGCTGTCCCGTGCTTCGCTGCGCATCCGGGAGATCTTCATATAGTTGTAGCAAGCGATGCTGCCAATGGTAACAACAAGGCCAGTAACGTTGACAGGAGTTAACTTGTCATGGAAAATGATCCCCGCAGCACTGATGGTCACTACTTCCTTGAAGATACCGCAGATACTCAGGGTAACCACCGAAGAGCGTTTGAGTAGGGCGAATTCAGATGAAATCATACAGAATGCCAGAACTCCAGGGAATACTAGCAGACCGGCTCCAACTGCCGTTCCATGTTGTTCAGCAAGTTTGAGGAATCCTTGGTGAATCTCGTTGGGACCCTCCACGGTGAGGGCAATGAAGATAAGAGAAAGAAACATCACGGGCGTGAGAAGGAAAAGAGTTGAAAAAGGATTTGAGGTTGCCGGATGGCGAAGTAGGAGAATCTGTGTAAGACCCCATCGGAAACCGGAAAAGAACGCGGAAGCAATAACGAGTGTGAAGCCGAGCGCATTGAATGCTGTCTCACCGGCAACCATCATAACAACACCGATTGTCATTGCGGCAATGACTACGATCAGTTTCACCGAGGGAGACTCAAGGCGGAAAAGGAAAGCAAAAAGAAGAACGAAGGCGAGTGCAGATGACTTGCACATTGTGAGGAAGGTGAGGGAGATGAACTTCAGCGACATGTTGCCTAGACCGACGTCAAGGGAGGTCGCTGCCCCGCAAGGAACGAGGCGCGTGAAATAAAACATTTTGGTGAGTACCGGCTGCGTTTTGAGGTCCTCGACGGGTGAATTTGTGGCAGACTCCGGGGGATGACTCGGGCGCAAGGATGGGAACAAGTATAGTAAAAGACTGGCGAGTGTGAATTGGACAGCCATGTGCAAGCTGGTGGTGAAAAGGGGATATGGGAAGACGACGTCGCTCTCAGAGAACATCCATTTGTTATACTATGATAGAGAAAGAGTAAGCTTCATTGTTTTGGGAGATAAGGACTTTAGGATCAACTCACGATGGAAATGGATAACGAGAAGAAATACCACATAAGAATTAGGCCTGCGTTAGCCATGAGTTTCTTGACGACATTGCGATCGGCCAGACCGAGCTGGAAGATGCCATTGGTGGATTTGGTGTCGGCGATGCGAGCATCCAGCTTGCGGCGTTGCCTGCGCCGTCGACGTCGCTGACGTTTCTGATGTGCTGTAAGACCAGTCTCCTCATCGTAGTGATCATCATCTGAACTAATGTCTAACTCGCGTGTGTCCATCGCCGCAGCCGAGACATCCGACGTATCGGTATCCTCAGCCGTCAACGGTTCTTGTTCATCCCATTTGTATCTGTCGTCTCCTGGCCGGAGACTGTCATCCCTCCGGTCCGAGGAGCCCGGCTGCCCCGGTCGAGTCGCCCCTGTGAGCATCGAGCTTCGACGTCGGTGGTGATTCGAGGCTGGTAACCCCATATTGATTTTTGGGTTTAAAGGCGGGAGGAGATGGGGGAGAGGAAAGCTGTGAGCCCCATGAGGGTGCGACCGGGAGAGTTCACACGACCCTTTATTGACGTGGGGGGAGCCTCGAATCAGGATTGAGGACAGGGGTGGATATCTCCCAGTGGATTTAGCGAATGTCAGAGAGTTATGTTGGAAGGTTGGGGAAAAGGAATTAAAGGAATGAAGTGTTGGTAAAAGCGGTCACGGTCTCGAAAAAAAGAAAGTTGCTGAAGAAACAATCGAGATTGGCGGTGATGGATCGCACCCTTTTCGCCGGGTGTTTTTCTTTCTCCTCTTCCCACTTGATTTCAATCTCGCACTGTTACTGGTCGCCACAACTCCACCTTGGCCCAGCTCCACTGTCCGGTCGATCCGGGGTCCAAGGGGAAATGCACACCAAGGAAATGCAGGTCAGGCCTGCTCGCGTGCCATTGGCGGGTTACAACCTCCGAATTCCATCTGCTAGGGCGATATTACTAGGATCAGGTCGATATTCAACTTTATGTTGATAGGGCCCAATGAGAAAGCTGCCGCCCGAGCTCCCAAGCGGGAAGATGCTCTGAAAGGGCGAATGGGGGTTTTTGATCATCAACTCCGGGAGTTGGGGGCTGATCACCTCCCAAGAAGATCACGGCATTGATGTCCAAACCCCCGCTTGAGAGAGCTATTAGTTCTTCCATAATGATGATGTGTATCCCTCCAAGCTCAGGAACCCATTGATCGACCCTTATTGGCAGAGCCATCCTACATAAATAGGCATGACCTCAATTGGGAGCCATTATCATCATCATGTCGTTGCTTCCTAGGACATCCGGCCAGTATGTGCGATCATATATCATCTCATCTCCATGGTCGGGTAGAAGCCTTCTGGGCTATTTTCTCCCACCTCTGCATCCAGTCTTGCATGACATTGGTATCAGTACTTTCGAATATTCCTTTCTCTCTACACATCATTCCAGTGCTGTATCATCACCATCATCATGGCAGAGTACACGTATAATGCCATTGAGGACTATGGTCTGATTGGCGATATGCACACCTGTGCTTTGGTGAGCAAGGGCGGCAGCTTGGATTACATGTGTTGGCCGGTGTTTGATTCCCCTTCGGTCTTTTGTCGTCTCCTGGATGAAAAGAAAGGGGGATTCTGGTCCATTGAGCCACACAAGACGGTGATCGACGCCCATAGCAAGCAACGGTATCTGCCGTATTCGAATCTATTGGAAACCCGATGGACCAATGAGGATGGGGTTGTAACTATGCTGGACTTTTTCCCAGTCACGCCCAAGAGAAACGCTCAGTCAGGCCGACTCCTGGGAGGATACTGTCCATGCAACGACCCCGGAACCAACCGCTTCAAGTCGGGATTGCAGCATTCGGGCGTGATCAGAAGACTGGAATGCGGTCGTGGATCAATGGAGCTGCAAATAGAGCTCTTTCCTGCTTTCAACTATGCCCGAGATTCGCACAACACCCGCGCAAAACTAGAGAACGACATGTACAAGCATCGACTGCAGACACTTCATTTTGAGAGTCTGACGGAGCGGCTGCAACTCGAAATCTTTGCGGATTGTCGGGAGCCAGAAAAACTCGGATACCCAAAGGCTAAACTGACTTTGGAGGAGCGACCAGGCTTGCAGGGCCGTGGGCTGGTGGCCTGGGTCCAATTGTCTGAGGGGCAGACTCTGCACTTTGTTCTGCATAGCCCCGAGAAGGCGGTGCCCAGTTCCGCTATGATGGCTGCGTACCTGGGCAGGATGGAAGAAGAAACGTCAGACTATTGGACAGATTGGACTCGCAAGTGTGCCTTTCGTGGCCATTACCGAGAGACCGTGGAGCGCAGTTTGTTGATTTTGAAGCTCCTCACCTACAAACCCACGGGCGCGATTGTCGCTTCGCCCACCTTTTCACTCCCAGAAAATGTGGGCGGCTCTCGTAATTGGGATTATCGCTATTCCTGGGTGCGAGACACAGCTTTTACCCTGTACGTTTTTTTGAAGATGGGATACAGCAGCGAGGCGGAATCCTACGTAAACTTTATCTTCGAACGAATCTTCCCACATGCGGCTCAGGATATTGAGCCGGGGAGCAAACGCCCTTTCCTTCCGCTCATGTTCACTATCAGAGGCGAGTACGACATTCCCGAAGTGGAGCTAGAACATCTCGATGGGTACAGGGGAAGCAAGCCGGTTCGCATTGGCAACGCGGCTGTTTTCCACACTCAGTTGGACATTTACGGCGAGCTTCTGGATAGCATCTATCTATACAACAAACACGGGAATCCCATTACTTACGATCAGTGGTCTTCTATTCGACGCATGGTAAACTACGTGGTTAGTGTGCGAGGCCAGAAGGATATGTCAATTTGGGAATCTCGTGGTCAGATTCAGAACTTCATCTACTCTAAGGTTATGATGTGGGTTGCACTGGACCGTGGCATACGTCTTGCAGAAAAACGATCTAGTCTGCCATGTCCGGACCGTTTCAACTGGATTCAGGTTCGCGACGAGCTTTACGATGAGATTATGACCCGAGGATACAATAACGAACGTCAACACTTCTGTCAGAGCTACGAAAGCCCGGAAGTTCTTGATGCGTCCATTTTGATTGCTCCCTTGGTCTTCTTCGTGGCGCCGAATGATCCACGTTTCATCAACACATTGAAAAAGATTCTGCTGAACCCAGAGAAGGAGGGTCTCTCCAGTGCCAAGATGGTGTTCCGATACGACCATGAGAAGGCTAATGACGGTATGTACTTTCCACCGCAGACGTTTGACTGTTACTGATGCTCGTGTTTCACAGGTGTGGGTGGAGGCGAGGGTGCTTTTATTATGGTTACCTTCTGGCTTGTTGAGGCCATGGCCCGAGTAAGTGTCATCCCTCGTGTTACTATATCAAATAACCCCTCATTGATCCTTTGATGTATAGGCTGCCAAATACGATGTTCCGATTCCCAACATCTGGAAGCTGGCGCTCTCCCACTTTGACAATATTCTGTCATACGCGAACCACTTGGGCATGTTCTCAGAAGAAGTGGCTATTTCAGGCGAGCAGATGGGCAACACGCCTCAAGCATTCAGTCACCTGGCATGCGTTAGTGCGGCTATCAATCTGGAGAAACTGGGTGGTGATGATTACTGAGGGACATGAGCGTAGTCCGATGAGAGCATTGCTGCTCACCCTTTAAAAGAGAAATTGCTACCCGCGATTTGTTGCTGCAATTATAGAGTACACTTCAATTTATTAAATCATGGATGCCATGAGACTTTCCTTTGATTTGCAGGATGCCCCGTATACGTGCTTGTATAGTTCGTGTTGAAACTTGTGGCGCTTACCTAAACCCCTTCTGATGATCCGCAGCGGAGCGATCCGTCAACTAACTCACTAGCTTATCGCTTCCCCAGACCCCTTCCTTCTCTCTCGCGCCGACACGACAGTCGACCGATGCGATAGCTGTCGCCCAAGTCCGGAGCTCTTCCTCCATTAGTATCAGGATATGATTTTCCACCCCGCCATACCACTCGAACCCGTTATCACTGGATTATTCTCCTGATGGCGGATACCAGCTCCGATGGGGCTGATCGGCCACGCTCCGACGGGGCCTTATCATCCGACGAAGAAGACTTCGTTTCGAGCCAAAGCACTACCTCCGTGGATCCGGAAGCTCTAGTCAAGCGCCACCTCTCCTTGTTTCCAAGACTGAATTTGGAAGCGAATTCAAGCGAAAGCTCGGACCAGAGCGCGACTCGGACGTCCACACCCGGCACTGCAGCCTCCGTCTACACCGCGTCAAGCTTCAAGCCAACAGCCAAAAGCCCGATGCAGCTTCTGGAATTGCCTCTGGATGTGTTGAAGGATATAATCAAAGAGGTATGATGCGTATTTCCTCGTTTTCTGACGGGCGCAAACTAACAATTGTATTAATAGGTCACCCAGACAAATGATCTTACCTCCCTCGCCTTAACATGCTCAACACTTCATGGCTTGACCGTGCCACACATGTATTCCCGGTTTGATATCGTCTGGCCTGAATCCTTGAATTCCTCAGGCGATGACTATTCGGGGGTGGATGCCTTATCGTACGGGCTGTCGACTTTGGTAATGGGAGAAGACGTCTTTCACCATGCGCCGTTGGCAAGGTTCGATCGACCTTCAGATGACTGCTCTCATTGCGGATGCGATAAACCACACCATCGGATACATCAGGCAGGCACCAGTATCGGTCGATCACTAGCTCGACGAGGGAATCATTATGCGCAGTACACCCGCACCTTTTCCATCGGAAATGGCCCCCTCAGCTGGGTCCAAGAGTACTCAGTGAATCGAGAAGTTGGGAAGATGCTGGGAACACTTGTCGCCTTGGCTGTGGCGCGGATGATCAATCTTGAGGCATTCATATGGGATATGCCGACAGGAGTGGTTCGTGAAATATGGCTTGCCCTTGCCTCCTTGGCCGACGGACACCATGATAAGTGTCGGTTAGAGCGTATCTGGGTGCGGTGGCATGATAACTCTGAGAATATTCAACGCGTATCAGCTGCGCTGAGTGGTAACAGCCGTCTGCTCCAGAAGTACAAGCACGTCGAACACCCCTCGCTATCTGTGCTACCACCGCTCAAGAGTGTAGCCGTTCTCGATATAGATGAGACGGCCTATGTTGAGGAGCTTGCTGTTCTCATTGAACGCTCTCGTCATCGTCTGGTCGAGCTACGGATTGGCGTTGCATTGAAGGCCCATCTGTCTTCCTGGGTGGTTTGTGCCAAGGATACCAACCCAGCCACTGACTACAATCCAAGCTGGCCAAGGGCTGGAGGGGTTCTCAGCATTCTATCCAAGCGTGACTCTTTGCCTCAACCGGTAACATCTATGCTGCCCTCGACCTGCGACCTGCTGCAGTCAGACGCGTCCACGGAAAACGACGCCAAGAGTGAGGATCATATCGCTCGGCAAGGGTCTAGTTCCCCATCATCCACCGACCAGCAACCTTCTATTCATGCCAATGATAGCACAGCATCATCGCCACCCGGCTCGAAGAACCTTGCTCCTAAGGCAAGCGGTCCCATCTATGGTCCACCACACACTAGTGATGAAAAGCTGAACCTTGAGGTCCTGGAATTGGAACGAGTTCCTCTCTCCATACCGCACCTTCTACCTCAGCTTGACTGGACTCGCCTCACCACTCTCACTTTGATGCGTTGCGAGGAACATGAGAATCTATGGAGGGCTCTTCGCCGAAAGTATGCGCCACCTCAGCCGCCGCAGAAACGACCACAGAAAGGGGAAAGACGTCGATCAAGCTTGAGTCGGTACGACTACTCGCTCAATATTAAGCATCTCCGAACAGATACCGTCACTCCTTACCTGATGCTTTTCATCAAAGATACCCTCGCCCCGAATACTTTGGAAAGCGTTTACTTGCACGAAGCCCCAAACTTTGAATCAAACGTCAACATCGAAGCTATCTACCGTCATATCCTTCGGAAGCATCGTTTGAGCCTCCGAAAGATTCTTATTGATGCCTCCGAGCGAAACGGAAATGTGGACAGTCTGAGCACACGTTGGCACAAGTGGATGTTTAACCAGGAAATGGTGTCTTTTGTCACTAGTGGACGAATGCCCCAGCTGAGAGAGTTGGGGATGGCCATGCACTATCGCGATTGGGTAAGGATATCTCTGTGATGAGTCGGAGAGCTCAGGCTAATTTTAATTACTCCAGCACTATTTCCTGCAAAGGCTACCAAAGATGCCTCAGCTACGCGCATTGTACTTGCCTCGTATTAGCCACTCCGTTCATCGCGATCTGAAAGAGCTCGCCTTACAGGTTCTCGATATCGTTAGCATCCGCCCCGATCTAAAAATCACTTACATTGGGCTGCAATCAAAATGCTATCAGATTCTTGAAAAGAACGGCCCTAACAGCTCTACGGATTCGGATGGCACCCAATCTGTGAATCCCAACTTCCACTCTGGCAATGATGGCCTCGCTGCTTTTGACGACGAAACAATGGATACTAGTGACGACGATCAGGATATACCAGACAATCATGAGCTTCTTTCTGACTTTTCTGACGAATCTGATAGCGAGCTGGAGGAGAATGGCGCTAGTCGCGTTCATTTCAAGCTACAGGAGATTCTCTTCTACGATGATAAGATATCCATTTTCAAGGCACGTCATGGTGTGATTTGATGGCGTTTACGATCCCACACTGATATTCTTGCTTTCTTTCCCGTTTTTTGCTTCATTTCTTCCATGTTTACCCGTTTCTATTCCCAGGCGTTTGGGTCAGGCTGTGATTTGGCGTTGAGCATGCGTTTTAGGTTGCTACTTCTTTTAAGATACCACATGATCATAAGTTCGCATGAATGACATTATCAAATTATTGGCTTACTCTGTGAAATGTTCAAGAGCCAGCTATTTGATTCATTTGCACCTGATCGTAATACCATTGTGCGGCGGTCATCATCACAGTAAAAACCCACCATTTGTTTTCGCGACAATCTCATCATAGTAAGGCTGGAATGCCAACCATCCTTTCTCCGGTCCCCCCACTTGCTTCGACGTAAACTCCGCCTCCTCTTCATTGATAATCTTCCTCTTATGTCCACTACCTAGCTCAGCTGCATCAACAAGAAGCTGCGCATGGCATGTTTTATCCAGACTGATAAACCAGAACGCCGCCTCGTCAATACTTCCACCAACCTAACAATGAACGTCAGCACTTATCCAGAAAAGCGGGAACTCAAGGTACAACTCACAGTAAGCAACCCATGGTTCTGCAAAATAACAGCCTTCCCATTCCCAAGCGCCGCTGTAATCCGTCTTCCCTCCTCCCGATCCAGAACCACGCCCCCAAACTCCGCGTAAACAGCATGGCTCTTATAAAAGCGCAATGAATCCTGCGTGATCATATCCAGCTCCCGACCGAAAGCACTAAATGCCTTCCCATGGACAGAGTGCGCATGACACGCAGCATTGACCTCCGGTCGAGCCTTATGTATCTCTGAGTGGATAGCAAAGGCAGCTCCGTTGATAGGTTCATCTCCCTCAACAACTTCCCCATCTTCATTTACCAGAATCAGATCTGAGACTTTGATTAGAGCAAAATGCATAGACAATGGGTTCAGCCCTGGAGCGTATTGTTAGTTTATGTCATCGCTTTGTTTTCGCTTTCCTTTCTGCGTGAGGCAAATCATACAAAAGTGATCTGTCAAGATGGGGTCTCGGACGGAGATATGTCCTGCGACACCCTCGTCAAACCCTCGATCGGCAAAGACGCGAAAGGCTGCCGCGAGATGCTGTTTCCGGTAGATTCTTTCTTCGAGTAGGGTGTCAAATTGAGGGTATGAGCGGATTTTGAGCTTTCGACCATCTTTGGCTAGGCCGAGGGCACCTGATGCTGCGTTGGTGCGGTCTTCATTCAAGAGGACGGTAGCAGTAGGCGCCATAATGAAGTATGAGACAGCTGATCCTTGGCTGGTTGATACTGGAACAGACTTCCCAAGGTTGTTAACTTTTCCAAATTTAGCTCGGCGAGTCTGTGGGGTTGAAGTAAAGAGTGAGGATAAGTAGTTTCTATATATCTTGGCTTTATCCTCTATTTGATGGATAATTATCCGAGTTGAATCTACTGTGGACGCTAATTTTGAATCATTCCTATTGGCTTGTTCCGCTGTCACTATCATGGCAGGTTGCGGGGTCCCGAGGTTATATTTCGGGTGTTTACTTCTCCGAATCTAGTTTCGCGAAGTCGTTCAATCTAAGGATATTACGATGGTTTGAACTTCAATCAGTCTATGCACCGATTATTCAAGAACCATGATATCCCCTTAACTAGAGCTCAATGCATACTTCAATTGTAATCAATCTTACATGTGTCAGTACTCATGATTTGTCTGGGTGGGTACATTTCAACCAGGTAATACCGAGAGGTGTCGTGTGTGGATTTGCAACTGCATCGATAGTAAAGGCTGAAGCGGCACAATTTCGCGCGTCCAAGTCCCATTAGGCAGCGACGCATCACAACGGCTGCTCCTTGCTTCTCACGCTTCTTCCCTCTATCCACAACTCAATGAACTCGTGATCCAAGATTTCCCTCCATTTTGACTTCGAGCATCTTCATAAACAATGGGGAACTGTGCCGATTTCCTCCACCCTCCAGACCTTACCTCAGTTGGTACTCACTGACTCTTGCGAACGGGTACATGCTAACATCTTGGGACCAGATAGTTGAAAAGGACGTCGCACAGCCTACAAAAGATGAACTTGATGAAGCGCTGGTGAGAAGTCGAAAGTACTGGTTTCATCTGGCATCACTGGCCTATGCCCAACGAGATCATGGGCTGGCTCCAGATGACATAAACCCGCGCCATGCACTGCACAGAGTTCCAAAATTCCAAGCACGGCCCAAGAAGATCCTCGACTACGTGTCCAGGGCTTCTTCAAAGTTCGATCGCTGGGTAGACGCCTCTTCTACCTGGAAAGTGTCAGGTGCGATCTGCGATGGACTCGTCAAAGAAGTGTCAAGGTGGGCCAGGTTGCAACTCGGCGTTAGTCGCCCGCTGCCATTGAAACTCGACGGAGAGGTATTTAGCTCGTGGAATGGGACCACGGAGGAGAAAGGCACTGGTTCCAATTACTTGGGAATCCTCACTCTTGGCTGGTGCTATGTCCTTTCTGCACGACTCCTGGAACTAAGGGGAGAAGGTGTTTACATGCGATACACAGAGACCAGGACGGAATGCAATAGCGATACAATCTTGGAAAACTCAAGTTCGCATCTTCTAGACATTGGAGAAGCAGACGAAGATGTCGCTCGCTGGTGGTCCGCCATACTTGCTCCAGGCGAAGGCTGGGAAGCCCTTGTCACTCAAAATCCCAAAGAGTCTCTCGCTCCGTGGTGTGTAAAGCGCATATGTGAAACGTCCTTTTCTATCACATATACGACACCTACGCCGAGTTCACCCCCCTCACCTCTATCTTCAAAACGAGCTTTTGAGGCGCTTGCTGAATTTGCGCTCTTACATGAGCTGGGCAGCCAATTCCCTATTGCGCTGGCAGCCGCTTTAACATTTCCGTTGTATCGATATTATGCCCTGACTCCTCGCCTACCACTTCCAAGAGCATCATGTGGGAAGAAGTCAACCTCTCCTATTGGGAGTTTGCCGCAAATGTGGCTGGATCTTTTCGAAGACCTACCTTATTACATGACTTTGAGCTGTGACCCGGAATTGATGATGGCGACTTTCTGTGGATCCTTTTGGGAACCTGGGGTTCCTTGCAATATGGTCAGTCCATGGCTTCATCCGGCTCTAAAGGAAGTCCTCGCCGGAGAGTCAACACAAGACCAAGAGATTCTTGCTTTAATGTGCGCAATTCGCCGTCCAAGTATAAGTGCTCTTTTGATTGGAGCTGCGATCGGCGGCTTAGGTCCAAGCATTCTCAGAAATGTCGAAGGGGGACACCCTCCCATGAATCCAAATGGCTTTGCCTGGACTGGCTGCCTGCAAAGTTTCATGGACATTACTGGCTCGGGTCCTTACACCTCTGAAAACCCTGAATACATACAGAGGCAAGATGCCTGGCGCTTGCTTCACCTCCCTACAACCGAAAATGATGACTTGCAATTCAACATTAGACCACTCGGCGGGGCGTGGGCACCTTGTGGGATTTCTCCAATCAAAAACTGTGCGCTTCGGGTTAGGTCACACCTTGCATGCAGTCGACATGAATACCAATATGATCACTGGAGCTGGGAGCTTGAGGATTGCGTTGTTATCAAAGACTATGGGTTTTCAAGAGACCTTCCCACATTCAATCCCAAAAGCCTATGTGCTACGCCTGGCATAGAAGTGCCCATGTCATTTGAAGAAAAAGAGTTTGATGTTGCTCAAGAGGCTTCAGAAACAGCTTCATGGCAGACATTTCATTACTTCTTTGTCAACGGAGAGGGTCTACCGCCTGAAGAAATCTACCATGACGAATGGATCAAACCCACATGGGCCGACGAAGAGAGTGAATATGGAGATGATGAAGTTGATGATCACAAAGTCGAAAGGTCTGACAGTGGAATCCAAGAACGAGTTCAGCCTTGGCTCGACTCAACTCTTGATAGTACTCTTGATAGTGCTCCTGTAGATGACCTTTGAAATACCAATAAAGTTACTCCTTTGATGCCAGATACCTAGCCTACATGACAAGACCCATAAGTGAAATCAAGGCCTTTGGAGTACGTTACATGCGTTGCTTGCTGTATTGCAATATTCATCTAAAAGTAGCTTGATAGAACCGATTGGCTCAATGGCAAATAGCCGAAGACAGTGGCAGAACCTTCTCAAAACCACATCCCTAACGAACCTAGGGAGGTGAAGAGTCGAAATTCGTCTCTAGCCCATCGCCCAAGCATATTGGGGTAAATGCCCAGAAGAAGTAATATAAGTGGCACCCTCGCGTTGGAAATGCACGATTTCCTCAATTGAACACATGCTGCAACCAGCTTGCATAAGCATTCCTAAACAGCGATTTACTACTCGCCAAGAAAATCCGGTGAGCAAGTCGATCAAGCTAAGCTGGCTAGCAGATCTGGAACAAATTGCTTACGATGAAAGTCTTATTTTGGCTTTCAGAATTTCCATCGCACGCAGCTTAAGATGCCATCGAAGCTAGGCCGATTCACCATGTCAGCATTGCATCACTAGAGGACCCTGAAGTTTAAAAAAAGTTAGGTACCAAGCCTTACTTATTTCCAGGGAGAGCTAGGAGCTCCTTATTAAAAGAAAACACAACTAGTGGAAATACATCCCCCCAAAAGACTAGAGTGGTAGCGGGCGGAAGGTTCACTAGTGAAAAAGCGGAGACGAAAGCCACCCCAGACGAATTGTGACGGGTCCTCCTTGCATGATAGATCAACTTGCAGTGACGCAGCCAGTAATCATCACGGTGATCACCTCGCCTAGCCCCATAACTTGCCACGCCCGCCCGCTCTCCCCACCTCTCAAATTTGTAGGCAATTCATCTCTCATCCAGAATGGGGACCGACACCAATGAACCTCTATATACCCGATTTTGACCAAAACAACCTTTTTTGAATCGAACGAACGAAACGGGACCGAGCGAAACTGAATGGATTGACGGCAAAATGCCTCATTCTCGAACTACTACATCCTCGACAATCGAGGCAACACCGGCGCCCGATTTCCAAAGAAACCCGACCTCAGACTCGAGCACGCGATCACAGAAGCGAGGCTCCAAAATGAGATCCTCCTTCCAAAGGACCCAAAGCCGGAACGACGAGTGGTCTCAAGGCCCAGATGGAGGATCGGGCTTCAGCTTCGTAGGCTGGTTCCGATCCCTACGCTCGAAAAGAAAGGAGGGCAAAATGGATGACTTGGACACGCAGAACAGCGGTGTCGGGTCACGGAGTGACTCTCCTCCTCGGCTTCCCGAGCTGGGTCTCGATGGCACGAGGTTGGAGCTGCTAGCTGAGGAGACGGGATTTTCCGAAGTGGGACCGGAGAGACGCGAGCTTTGAACATTCGTTCAGGGGGGAATAGCGGTGAAGAAGCTCTGAATTTTTGGAGCTTGTTGGTTTTATTTTGTTTTCGACTAGGTCTCGGCGAGATCGGATGCCAATTGTGGATCTTTGTTTTTTTGCTAGGAATGTCTGGAATGAGCGGCCGAAATCAGCATCTGGGAAGTTGAGGTGGATCGCTGCTTTGTGTCTGATCTTACATGTTTGACCTGGCCTGTCAACAACATGAGATGGAAATTCAGACTATGTCTATATAGGCTGGAGCCTTCATGAGAGTCAATTGCAGCTTCAAGTTTAGTGTGGATTTTTCAATTTGTTATCTGCGGTCGCGAGTGGATATCGACGACCATGTATAGCGCCATCTCTAAAGTCCGTCAATAATACCCTGCGCACCAGAAATATTCCGATTATCGCCTTGCCGAGTAGAGCGCATGCCAACATGAAGATGGACCTGCACTCATAGCCCGCAAAAAAGGTCTATAAATTGACCATTCCTGTAAACCAGACATGGTATACTTTCCCGTCTCAAAGCAAAATCGATCTGAACAGACTCCACAACCGATTAAAGTAGGTGGTTATTTCTGCCCGACTTTCAACTCAGCCTAGCAGTCCGGATTAGCATCTCCAGAGCAACGAAGACATAGTCTCGGATGTGTGGCCAATAGAACGCTCCGACAATATGCTGTTAAGACGAGATTGGTATAGGCGCCCCACGGTCTTGATATGGTAGAAGCATCCACTTGTCTTGCGCTGGCATGGGAGCCTAAAACTGCCTCTTTTGTTTAAGGAACGTGTTCTGAGCCCCAGTAGCTGAGTTCTTACCTAAGGATTAGTAGGATCAGTAAGTTTTCTAGCCAGATTGCTGAGGCGAGACTAGTGTTACTTTTCGATGAAGCAAAAAGTTCTATCCAGCGTAGAAGAGATACATTGATGCAAGGTTTTTCTGCGGCTAGTGCCTTCATCCATTTGCTACCTTTTCATAAGCTGATATGTACACATCTCAATTGAGATGACTTTGAACCATCCATAATTTACCTCCGCAGCTCAACCACAATAGCCTCAGTCGAAGGTATATCCATATTCACATACCCACTCCTCGGATAAACAAACCAAGACTGCTGCTCACCGAACTGTCCAAGCCTTCCATCAGTAGTATAGTTCCAACTATATCCGCCCCAAGTAATACCAGTAACAGAAGCAGCCCCAGGCCCAGACAACCTCATAATTTCACCCGAGTGTACACCCTGTGGCACACTGAGAGAAACCTTTCGAATGGGACGCGTATAGCTTGTTGAAGTGTTCCACTCATTCAGATTAATAACGACATACCGCGACAAAACACCCGACTCATACACGGCATATGCGGACAGGTCCCACAGACCGAGATCCAATGATTTGACTTGCACGTTTTCATGACGACCAATTACGTCTGCAGCCACGAGCTGACCATAAAGTGGCGGTCTCACTCCAGGAGTTTGCCCGTTGTATTCCACTGGGACCCAAGCTGTGTATCCGAAGGTTGTTCCTTGGATAAGATTGAAGCGGCTGATACTCTGCAAGTTGATTAGCTCTTCTTTCTCGGTTGTATTTGCTGAGGGGGGTATGGCTTACCAAGCTCATTCCATAGAGTAGGTAATCGAGTAGCCAGAGTGAGCTTCCGAAAACGCCTTCCACTTGCGCCATGTCTAGGTTCACGTAGTCGCTGTTTGTCTCGCCCAGCAGGAATGTGATACTCGGATCGGCCTCGTGTGTTGCTTTCATATCGGGGATATATTGACTTAGGTTCCCAGCAATAGCGGTGTGGTTCATAAAGGAATCTGTTCAAATGAGTAACTACTTCTTTCTATTTTGGAAATGGACTTACTTTGTAGTCGGGCCCATGCCTGATTCCCAGCTGCGTATCTATAGCCATTCAGTACGCGCACGTGTGAAACTCGATTAGTATTTTGTCAAGACATACTGGTGTAGAGAAACGGTCTTGACATGGCCAGTCTTATCGATCCCATCTTGAAACGCCTTAGCCCTGTACCATATTAGTGATACGCATAAACCAGCCTACGAACTTTGAGACTCACGTTGAGAACCCATCTCCCTTATCCACAAAGGTCAAAGCCTGGAAAATCCTCCAATAATCCAAACCATAGGAGTTTCCACGCAAAACCTCCTCAGATATTGCATCAGCAAACCCTGTCCATTCCCGGACATACTCCGCCGTGGAGTAATCCAGTGGCCGCACGGCACCAGGATACAAGTCAGGCTCATTACCAACTTCAAACGCGACCAGATTCTCCTTGATATGACTCAAAGCAACTCGCGCCTCTGAGAGGGCATTTTCCAAGGCGTCGCTCTTGTTATTTGCGAGATTAACCTGGAATGTCCAGGGAATACCGGGGAAACTCTCAAATCCTTCGAAAAACGTTAAACCAACGTAGACTTCCAGTGGAATTCCATTAGAGTATTCAGAGGATAGGATAACGGACTCCACCTGTGAGGCATTGTAGATGGCTCGGTCGCTATTGTGGCTGTTAGAGATTGGTACCCTGCTTTGTGGCTGGATACTGCTCACGCTGATGTACCGCCCACACGAATGTGGGGATACGCGCCTGTCTTGTGATGTAAGAGCTCGATGATATCACGGGAGAATATGTTAGGGCTGCTTTTGTTGCCTAGAACAAATCAGGGTGTGTTCATTTGAGAATGTAAGCTGAACATACCAGCATATTCTGCGAAAAAGTGGATTGGGATTGAAATGGAGGCAAAGTCGTGCGCCACTGGGTGAGAAGCATCTGCGGGTACACTTGTAGGGGCATGTATCTTGATGTTTTGGCTCGTGGCGAAGGCAGCAACGGCTGGAATGTATAAAGCCCAAATTGCTTGAGAGAAACGCATGTTGAAGAGTTACAACTTTGAAATACGAAAGATGATTTTTCAATGCGATTGTATTAACTTGGAGAAACTGCTTGACTTGTTACTTTTATACTTATTCCTCCGCATTGTATATACCAGATTATATTGCCAAATCGGACACTAAGATGGTGCAATGGGGTTTAGGTTCTCGCATCGCGATCCGACTTTCGCACGGAACTCGGCTCGGGTGTCGCCTAATATGGTTCAAGGTAAGATAAAGAACAAGCAACCTTGGAGTGACTGTCTACATAAGACAACTGCTTGGAGGTAGATTATATATTCATGAATCATATTCCCTTTCCATGCTACCTAATGATCATATACGAATTGTTTCGCTATCCCGCAAATCCCAAAATGCTAAAATTCAAATACCGACAAACTTAAACAGCTCCATGATGAGGGCTAAGCAACTCTCGCTCCAAGATCTCTGCTTCAATAGCAGTTCGGCGGGCCTTCTCATACTCACTTGAGTTATCTTTGAAGACATGGTCCATCTGTTCGAGTGTACGGCCCTTTGTCTCGGGCACGAAGTAGTAAGTCCAAACACCCGAAAGCAAACAGAAGACGCCGAAGAAAACATAAGTGCCGTAGCCGGTATCTTCAACCAGTGGGGGAGTGATAAGTCCGATAATGAAGTTGTTCAGCCAGTTGGAGCAGGTGGCTAGGGCGACACCCTTTGCACGAAGAGAGGAGGGGAAAATCTCGGATGGGATTGCCCAGGGGATTGGACCCCAGGAGGCACCGAATGCAACCATGTAGAATAGTAAGAAGGCCGCACTAACCCATCCTTGAGCTTGGTGTGATGGCCAGTCAGAACTGTAGAGACCGACCAGGACTGCGATGATGATCATCGCGATGGCCATGAGGACGGATCCCATCATCAACAGCTTACGGCGACCGATAGTGTCCATTGTGAAGATACTGGTCGTCACACCGACTAGCTGCAGGACGTTAAGAACACCAGACATGACAAGTTGCATACTTGTGTCCAGGCCCATGGTGCCGAATAGGGTGGGAGAGTAGTAGATGAGAGCATTGATACCCACAAACTACATATATATTAGCATTGCAATTCAGATTCTGGAGGACAACGGCAACTTACCTGTTGGAAGAAACAAATCATGACACCGACGTGGGTTCGTCGCCAGCAACCTTTCTTGAAGCAATCGGCCCAAGAAGCAAGCTCCAGGAGAAAAGAATCCTTGGTACTTCCACTCTGCAAATTGGGATGTTTCTCAGCGTTCATTTCCTGGTGGAATTGCACCTCCGCTTGAATATCCATGAGCTCCTGGCGAATGCGACGGTCTGTGGCAGGAAGGTTGCGCAGTTTGCATAGACTCTGTAAGGCTTCTTCGTTGCGACCCTTGGACGCAAGCCATCGGGGCGAGAATGGGAGCATCATCACACCACCGACAAGAATAAATCCGGGGACCATCTGCAACAGGAAAGGGAGACGCCACGCCCATTCTCCCGCCATGTACCGGGTACCATAGGTAATCCAGTATGCGATAACGATACCGAGGACAATACACCATTCTTCAAGAACGAGCAGTGTTCCACGACATTCTGGGGGACCTGGTAGAGGGGAAGAACGTTAGTTCTCTCACTGTTCCTCAAGTCTAAGAAGACCAATCATCAGCGGGGAAATCACGTACTAATCTCGGAGATATACAATGGTGCAACCATGGACAGCATGCCAATGCCCACACCACCAATCAAGCGAGCCACAACCAGCATGGAATATTCCACGGCAGCGGTCTGCAAGATGGATCCAACGGTGAAAATTGCAACAGCAACCAAGATCGAGTAGCGTCGTGAGATCATGTCAGCGATCCAACCCTGGTTTAAAGCACCGAGCAGTGCACCCAATTCAATCATGGCAGTTAGTAGACCCTTCCAGAATCCCGCACCCGAGCCTGCGACTTGCGGAAATTCTTCTAGAAATTGGTCCATCACCAAGATGACAGACACGACACCTTGATCATAACCGAAAATCAAACCACCGAGTGTTGAGCATGCTGCACACATCAACACGAATGGGTTACTGGCCAGTCCCCGCAGACCCGGGGGGCCATATGGTTCCCGCTCCGCTGTGATGTCCTCTGCATGGTGAGAGAAGCCCTCGATGGTACCACCATCAGGGGAGAAGGTTTTAGAGAGTTCCGGCTTGTCTGCCATTTCTTGAGAAGAGAAGTATATGTAAGGGAAGAGGGATTGGCCTCTGGATGACCTTTAAGAGAAGAGTGAATGCCACTGGCTCTGAAATGTTACCGGAATGAGCCAAGAAGGACTTTCCCGCCCATATTTATACAAAATCCTGGTTACACTAGTCCTCCTATCAGGTACCCACCCCCTCATTTTCCACCATTTGGCCAACCTCTAAAAGGCTGTTTCATGATTGGACGGGCAAGCCAAAGGCCGAGTTGGTTTGCGGGGCCCCATGTCGGGGGTTTGGTATACGATGACGGCAATGAGCGGGTCAATGGTTGGACCAACGGTGCTAGAACCGTATGGGGGAAACACGGGGTTGATCAGCGACTAGATTTAAGCGTGGGGTAGCTTGCGGTGCTAATCGCGTGAGACCGATTCGAGTTAGGGAGCGGCTATTGGAGAAAGTCAAACTTGGCCTGTGGTTGGATGGGCATTGCGGGTCAGTTGAAGGAACTGGGGAATTCCCTGATCATTTAGGTCACACTTCTGGTTTATTGACTATATTCTGCATGCGGCCCACGATACTTGGAGAGGTTCCATGATTCATAGACATTTAGAAGATTCTAGAGTACTTAAATAGGGTCATGGATTATCTGGGAGTGAACGGGTGGATGTTTCCGGCAGTTTCGAATCCTTGTTTAATCTCGGCCTCACGCCGAAACTCTTTCTTGCCCAGACCAATCCAATCCTTGTAAGGTTCTTGCTTAAAATTCCCCTGCAGGTCAGAAGGGCTATACGAATATCCGGTCACGTTGCCTTGGCCCGCAGAGAAGTATGATGGAATCCCACGACAAAGCGGCTGACGAATGTTCGCATATGATCGAATATGACAAAGATGTATATAACTGAGCATCTGCGCTGAGTGGATTAGAGACCCCCATGGGGTAGTAATATGAGCGACCCAATTTTAATATTGTTCCATCTTGCCCCTCTTCCTTTCCGCCTTTCGGGTGGATCATTCTGCTTATTCTCAATCTCGGAACACGCAGCCCGAACTTCTTCAGTTCCCGCCTCATTTACGGATTCCAGTTTCCGCAACGACGTCACTACATCACACAACGCGCCTCCAAACATTATACCACCATGGCTTCGTTCGTGGAAGAGCTGTGGTCGAGCGTCTTCACGCCGGGCCCCACACCGACACTGTTGATCGCAACCAACGTCACCTTTGCAGCACTCCAGTTTGTCTTCTTCGTCCTCCTCCTAGCCACCTATAGCATCCACTTCGTCGTCCTTTCCTTCCTGAGCGCCGGGCTATGGTACTCCATCAACTGGTTCGCGCAGGAAGTCAGCGCCGTGCAGCGAGCACAGGAAGCTGAGAAGAAAGCACAGGCCGAGGCAGAAACAACCGGGTCCGATAGGAAGAAGGATTCCGTGGACAGCGCCGACAGTGAGACAGAGACCGAATCTCTTTCTGGCCAGAAGCCCACCGCCGTCGCAACCGGCAGGGCTGCGTCAGCGAGACTCCAGCCGACCGACGAAGATCCCAAGAAGCGTGTCAGTGCCGGTGGGGACAGCTCTGGGTACGGCAGCACCGATAGCGAGTGGGAGAAGGTGGAGGAAAACTAGTTGGATGGTCGGATGATGTCGTATCTGTTGGGATCTCGGAGTGATCTACAATTTGATTTCGATGCGGTCCTCGGATGAGGGCCATTTTATTTATGTTTTGTTTATCCTCTACGGACTTTGACGTCCGAGGTGACACGATACCCCTTGTCATATGTTCAGCGTTGCACCCGATTTGAGTTGTCGCACAGTGTTTGTTGTGTTTTGGCGTTGTTGTTCCTCCTCAATGAGCCAACCTCACGCTCTTTAGCATTCACATCCAGCGATCTAGAGTAAATAAAGCTCGCAAAATAAGCTTGCTTTATACCATTTGAAACAATACATGCCTTCCAAGCTTGATGAGAGTGAGTTGAATGTTAGAGAACGTAGCTCGATACATCTTGTCAAAGAATGAGGGTCACGTGATCACGCGACGGCCATCATGGCGTCCCAAACTCCCATTCAACAAAACAGCTTGACCTCTCAGCCTGGTCTGGTTTAACTCTAGATCTTACACCTCACAATGCTGAAATTACCCTGAACACCATGCCATCCACAAATCCCCTCAGTGCGGGATGCCGACGCGTGTTTGGCTCCGTCTTCTCCCCCGCGTCACTCGAAGCTCGGCCACCACTCGCATGCAGCTCCGACGAGCAGACCCCGATCGCCTCCTTTCATTCCACCTCAACGGTTCACGAGTCCTTTGGATCGGTTTACCAGCCGTCGAATAACGCGTCAGACCGACAAACATCGGACCAAGCCTGGGCTGCCGCGAAGGCCTTTCTATGTGTACCGGACCGAGGGTTTGCGCCCATTTACGATTTCAAAGATACCGATGGAAGCGAACTCCTTAAGGAATGGAACCGGCTCAGTCCTCCTTCAAAGGAGACTGGGGAGGCATTGGCGTACTTGACTGCTGCGGCGCAACATCGACAATCGACTCAAAAGGATTTGTTTGGTTGGTACCGCGATGAGATACAGAGGCATTTCCTCAAAAACCTGCGGACCGGGCTCTTTAAAGTATGACCATGCTTGCTATTAAATGGTCATCTGCAATGCTAACTGGGAAATAGCTTCTCGGCAGTTCTGAGAAGGAGGGTCTGTTAAGGACCATTGTGGATTGTTTGCGGTTGGCCCGCCGAATCTACTTTGCACCGATTGTGCACTATGTGATGCCGCTCATGGCCAAATCTCAGCAAGGGAGCGTTTTAGTTGGAATGCAAGCAATCCTCCATGCAGTCGTTACATATTCCTTGCCTTGGGAAGACATCTCAACCCTTCTGGCTAGCGACTTATCACGAGATGCGCTTGTTATCCTAGGCATTGATACGCTGGCCGAGGATTCAAGCCCAGAGAATGCCAGTCATGACGATATGGAGGTAGACCGACAATACTCGGTCTCATATGAGGATTGGAAACAAAGCGACTCATACACTCGGGCACATATAATGACCGAGGGAGAGCCCCAGTCTGTGACTGAGGCTCGCGACCAGCTTTTGGCCTTCTTGAATGGCCTTCAACAGGTGGGACTCGGTGGTGATAGGGCCCAGAAAGTGTTTGCCAGTGTCATGAATACAATGTTGACCGAGTTCGTGCGCGCAGCATACACTGGCGCGGCTTACAATGGTCGCTGGGAGAGGCCGACGTCAGTTGCCCAACATTTGAAACACTGGGTCGAAAATATTTTTGCTCGGCTTGCAGTACAAGCACTGGCTCTTATTCGCATGCCTCCCGTTGGTAGACCGTCGGCGGGCGAGCTGGAAGTCAGCTTTAGGGACGTGGAAAAGTGGCAGGAGATCGCCATTGCCCGGTTGGGTGCTCTTCGGACTAGTGAGCTCTTCGATGTGATCGTGGAATGGCCTGTCAGCTCTGGTGCCATCGAGGATCTACGTCACTTTACAACGCATCCCAACGCAAGAGCACATGTCACACAGTCATTCATTGCCACTCTCAATCAGCGCCTTCTACATCCTGGCGCCTCCACAGTTCAGATTCTCCAGCTGTACATCTCAATCATTCGAGCTTTTCACCTGTTGGACCCGAAAGGGGTGCTCCTTGATCGAATCGCCCGACCCATTCGGCGGTATTTGAGGGAACGTGAAGATACAGTGAGAGTGATTGTCAGCGGCCTACTGGCAGAGCCATCCGCTACTGCAGCCACCGAGGCATCGTCACTGTCATCGGGCGATACCCTAGCAGAGCTGGCGACGGAGTTGACCAGAGCGCACCAGCTCTCCATGAACCAAACCGATAGCGAACTTGATTGGAATGATATGAACTGGATGCCCGATCCAGTTGATGCCGCGCCCGATTATCGAAAGGCCAAAAGCTCAGATGTTATTGACAGTCTTGTTAGCCTATTTGACTCGAAAGAAACCTTCGTCAAGGAACTGCAAACTCTCTTGGGTGATCGTCTTTTACAGAAACGCGAGGATTATGATCAAGAGATATCGGTTCTCGAACTTCTCAAAGTGCGCTTCGGCGACTCGGCTCTACAGGCATGCGAGGTCATGCTTCGCGATATTTCCGACTCTCGTCGTGTTGATGTCGTCGTACGCAACGACCAAGGGTTCAACAAACCGCCCTCGCGCATGACGTCAAAGCGACTTCCAAGACGGGATATTCCAGAGCTTCATACCAAAATCTTGTCCCGTTTCTTCTGGCCTGAGATCCAAGACCAGGAATTCAAGGTCCCCCAAGAGATTCTCTCCCTACAAGAGAAATATTCCGAGGGCTTTGAGGCTCTCAAACAGTCCCGCAAGCTTACTTGGCGTAATGGTCTTGGTCAAGTAAACGTGGAACTAGAGCTGGGCGATCGCTCTTTCGCAGACGAAGTAACAACCTGGCAAGCCACAGTCATTTATGCCTTCCAAGATGAGTCCGATGAGCCTGTCACAAAAACTGCAGCTGAACTCGCCGAGACATTAGAGATGGCGGCTCCTCTTGTCCGCAGCGCCTGTTTATTCTGGGTTAGCAAGCGTATTCTCACCGAAGTCCATCGCGACAGCTTCCGAGTCCTCGAATACCTTCCCACTGACGAGGGACACGGTGCGGGAGGTGAAACTGGCTCGGTGGCCGGAGATGACGGTCAATCGGGTGACGCAGAAAATGCTGCTGCTGCTGCAGAAGCTGCCGCCGCCGCTGCCGCCAAGGAAACAGCTGAGGTGGCCGCTATGGAGAAGATGAATTTGTACTGGCAGTTCATTGTTGGAATGCTCACCAACCAAGGCTCTATGCCTCTCCAACGTATCGTGATGATGTTGTCGATTGTGGTTCCTGGAGGATTCCCCTTTAGCCATGAGGAGTTACGTGAGTTCTTGGCCGGGATGGTGTCGAAAGGAAAGCTAGAGATTGTGAGTGGCGGTAGTTACAAGCTTTTGCATTAGGATGGGAACAAGGTTCCTTCACATTAGGATGGGAGCAGTCTAGCATTTGGTCTGGCGTTGCTGGTGGTTTTCTTATACCCATGAATAATGAAATATCGTTTCAAGTATTACCCGTGTACAATCCGATACCAAGTTAGCCAAAAGAAAGTGGACAAGATAAAAGAGAACAAAGGTATCATTCCAGGAAACAGATATCTACAAATAATTATCATCACACATAAGATCACCCGTGCTTAAGCAAGAGACGCCAAGTTTTAAACAAACCACTTGAGCATCTACCGTTTACTCCGCATCAAGAGGCGCAACAGGAGCCTGGTCATCAACCTGAATACCACCTCTCTTCTTCTCATTAGAGTCCCAGAACGGCAACTTCCACCCACCCTCACTCTCAGGCGTCGCAAGCCACAACCGCATGAGGTGACGACGAGGCGCAGGAGGGGCAAAATCCGTGTAAGAAGTACGAGCATGCAGGATATGCGAGTTAGCCAGGAACTGGATATCGCCGACGTCCAAGATCATGTGCAAAGAAAGTCTGTTACAGGTATCCTCGAGGATCTGGATAGCATCGAGCTGGGCATCACTGAGTGGGGGGATGATGCCCGCGTCGGAGAAGCGGGTCAACGAGCGGACGTAGTAAGGGTCCCATCTGTAAGAACAATGTCAGTATACGTACTGTGTGAGAATGGAGGTTTTGCTCTCACTTGGTGTATACACGGCCGTTCTCGCCGCGCTCGAGGTACACGACGCTGGTTCGGATGAATTCTTTCTCGCCTTTGCTTGTCTCGCCCTTTCGGTCGAAATACCAGATTGGCTCGGTGAGAGTCTTTAGAACGTCGGGACGCTCGACGGCGAGTGTGTTGTATACATTGTGCGAGGAGACGAGGTCTGATTCGCCGCCTTCCATCGCCTTAGTGATACACAAGAGACCGACGATATCGGAGTCATCGGCGTGGAAGAATTGGCTGGAATATACATTAGCGACTGAGACATTTCTGTGTATACAGCGCAGCTTACCGAGCATTTGTCCGGTAGATGCGGACCTTATCGATCTGAGTAGAGTCCTCGCCGAGATCCTTGACGTGACCGAGTACATGGCCGCGACTGTTCTGGCTCACGAAATAGCCGAGGTAAGTACCCAGACCCATGTATGCGACAGCCGACTTGTGGTTACCCCATAGCTGGACGGGGAAGCCCTTGAAAAGGATAAACCCCTTTCCATCAATGAGGTCGAGACGGAGTTTCTCTAGGTACGGAGCTAGGACTGGCACGCGGAAGTTGTTCTGGGGTGGTGGTTAGTTGGATGCATCTCTACAATTTAGGCGCAGCACGGACCTTGGTAATACCAGTGAGCGGGGTCTTGGATGCGAGGAAAGCATCGGCCGCATTGCTCAGCTCTTCGATCTGGTCCGCGGTGAATTGATGTGTCCATTTCTCTGGCTTCGAGCGATATTCCTCCGGATTCCACACGGTAGGACCGGTGATCTGCTTAGGGAACTTTTCGAATGGCACAATGTGCTCATAAAGAGGATCGTGCTGGCCGGTTGTTCTCAGTCCATCGGGAAAGATATGGAGGGGAGCTTCTTTGACGAGATTGTGCGGCGCAGTGGGCGCAGATGCGGTGGCAGCGGGAGCCATGATGGATGATGCTTTTCGGAAGTAGAGGAAACTCAGGTAAATCGCTTGATCACAACAGATATTCTAAATGACACGACAGGGTTGCTGAGCTCTATTTATGATTTATGTCTACCGGCCGAGACCTGCATTTGTTCACTAATGGCGTTATGCTTTCCAACCTTGTCTCGTGCTGATGAATCTAGTGGGCAATATGGCGTGCGAGGCTTGCGATCCACCCATGGGATTGCGAATAGGCAGTGGAACCAACGTTCCAAAGACCTTAAGTGTCTGGGCCAATCTTGGAAGTTTATTACTACATAGAACAATATCTGGTGCGCGGGGTTGATTGGGGAATTGGTGGGCGATGGCGCAATATGCGGAGGTATATGTTGTGATAGCCGTAGATCGCGACGGATTTCGGCAGGTCTTCAAGATTGACATCTCCAATCAATAAGTTTGATGATTTGTACGTTGATAGCTTCATTGTCAATAAATCGACTTATTGGAACGATTGATTTGGTCAGTGATATAGTCTAAGAGGCTCGACGTTGGATTAAAGATGGGGACCACGGTCGGCACCTCCACCCCTAACATCTGAAAGTCGGGGAAACATCCATACAGATGTCTGCAACATCACTCGGCCGATAGATGTATTTCTCCATAGATCCAGAATAATCCGCGCGATCATCGCGATCAATTCGTAATCGCCGACGAGCCGATACTTTGGAGAGTAGTCTTCACGGGCTGGATTTCGTGGAAAGCGCTTAAAGATTGGCACCCATTCTCACTCGTGCGAGAGGAGCAGTCTCTCCAGAGATAACCAAGGAGATCAGTCGGTGATTTCAGGGCTAAGCACGGGGTTTTGATTGCAGAACAGTGTCTGTTGAGGCTCAGCTGCATACATACATCTGCAGAGGCGCATATTCCAACCTTGAAAATCGTTTCAAATTATCCTTTATCTCATGCAAGATGGCTCGCAGTATCCACCTCTGATATCTACAATACGTTTGACTACGTCGGCTTTCGAGAATCGTTTTTGCAAGAGCTCGTTTGGAAGCTTCAAACGTCACAATCAGAAAACTGGTCACTGCTACGCCAGCCAAGAACATACGCCGTGGATATACATGTCCAACACTTGGGCACTGACTATATATAATAACTCCATGATCATTGATAATTATCCCCATCGACTTTTTTTTCTCATACCGAGTGCAATACCCTGTAGTAACCTGCAGTTAACAAGACGACCTCGGAAGCACCAGTAGTGAAATTATTCCAAGGCTGCTGCTATTTCTACACTTAAAGTCTAACACGGTTTCCCTTGCATTCCAATTCGTCGTAGATCTTCCCACTTTGATGAAATATGCGCCAATAACCAGGAATCGGGACCCCCTGCATCTTAAGAATGAGAGATCGACCATCAGTTTAACGATTTCTGAGGGCTTTGCAGCCATGAGCCAAATTGTTGGGAATGTCTTTGGTTTTTCTGATGCAACATACGTAGAGGATGATTCTTTTGGTGGCATATCCCAAACCTATAAGACCGTCTTACCTTCCAACATGATTCTGCTAAAGATCCGCCCAATTTCGAACAGCAATAATTTGTCTATTTTCAACTCCAGCAACCATGCAAGTGATTTACTTCTTCGCCGCCCTCCTCGCTTGTGCGATGGCGCTCCCGGCCGATGACCGGTCGTCCAAAGAACTGAATAAGGTAAGATTGACATTCACACTGGCCGGCCCCTCTCCTGGAAGCTAGAAGCTAACGTATCATGATTGATAGGATGTAAGTGGTGACTCTTCTCTTTGAAGAACGATGACGAGCGTGGGCTAATATATGACGGACAATAGGGTGTAAGTGATTGATTTCCCCTTGCAAAACGATGACTGGCTAGGGCTAATATATGGTGAATCATAGAGTGTAAGTGATGGTTTCCCCATTCGAAGAACTATGACTAGTCAGGGCTAATATATGGTGATCAATAGATTGTGAGTGATGATCTTTCCCTTCGAAGGTCTATGACTAGTTAGGGCTAATATATGGTGAATGATAGGGTGTAAGTGATATATTTCCTCTTGCAAAAAGATGACTGGCTAGGGCTAATATATGGTGAATAATAGGATGTAAGTGATGGTTTCCCCTTTACAAAATGATGACTGGCTAGGGCTAATACATGGTGAATAATAGGATGTAAGTGATGGTCTCCCCTTTGAAAGATGATGATTATTTAGGGCTAATATTTGGCGGTTGATAGCTTGTGAGTGATGATCTTCCCCTTCGAAGGTCTATGACTAGTTAGGGCTAATATATGGTGAATGATAGGGTGTAAGTGATATATTTCCTCTTGCAAAAAGATGACTGGCTAGGGCTAATATATGGTGAATAATAGGATGTAAGTGATGGTTTCCCCTTTACAAAATGATGACTGGCTAGGGCTAATACATGGTGATTTATAGGCTGTAAGTGATGTTTTACCCTTTGAAAGATGATGATTATTTAGGGCTTATATATGGCGGTTGGTAGCTTGTGAGTGATGGTCTTCCCCTTCGAAGAACGATGACTGGCTAGGACTAATATATGGCGAATAATAGAGTGTAAGTGATGATTTCCCCTTGCAAAACGATGACTGGCTAGGGCTAATATGTGGTGATTACTAGATTGTGAGTGATGGTTTCCCCCTTAACCTGAAACTGGATGACTAGCTAGGGCTAATATATGGCGATTTATAGCTTGTGAGTGATGGTCTTTCCCTTCAAAGAACGATGACTAGCTAGGGCTAATACACGATGGATGATAGCCTGTGAGTGACAATTTACCCCTTTATAGAACGATGACTAGCCAGGGCTAATATAGTGAATGATAGGTTGTAAGTGATGGGTTTCCCCCTTACGAAACGATGACTGGCTAGGGCTAATATATATGGTGATTACTAGCTTGTGAGTGATTTTGAAGGGGGCTTTCTGAAAGCTGGAGCTTACAATTCACTAGTGAATGGAAAACTTCCTCGGCGCCTCTCTGTGGGTCATTGCTGTCATAGTGACCTGATATGCCCTTTGAACCAAAGGACCTCGACTTTTTACGTTCAGCCTTGGTGGAGGTTTTGTCCTTTAAACTCAGGTTTCCCTACATCTTTATGTGAATGCAAAGGCTTTGATCTAAGTCATTGGAATATTGTCATATGTAACGTGGCAAACCGTAGAGCTCGGAGCTCAGACATTGTGGATCTGTTATACAGCGGAGGACAGTGGTTTTCTAGGAAACAATAAATCATCGGTCCTTTCAGTATTTAGTCCAACGGTTTTATTTCCTCATAGTAGTAGCACAGACTTCGTCAGAAGGGTAGTTTCCAATATGAAGGCAGTGAAGGAATATTGGCAATGGAGGACACTCGATTTGCTGAAAGCCACATCGCCAGGGTTCCCAGCCCGTTGAGAACATTTTCTGAAGATTCAAACATTTCACAATGACTCCTTAGCGCTGGAATCTCATACTGTAAAAGACAAGAAGCACGCAAGTATGGCGAGGAGCCGAGAAACAATGCTCGTGTCTAGAGTTCTCATGAATTCTCGAAATCACTGTAACAGTTTTTCTCATTAGCTTCTCATTCGACACAGGGACTTGGTTTCCTCTTCGGGAGCCTCTTCTCCACCAGATTACTCACAAAAACCCTTATCAGGCATGCCGATCCGACCCCGCCCTATCACTAATGCATTTTCCATGAACTGTTTAATTCAACAATTGATTGAGTCATCAATAAAAATTGATACTCCTTGTTGCACCACTAAACCTATCCTGTATTCAATCGAACATACCATCGAACCCAGGCCAATAGCACAGTTCAATCCGCATAATACTACTGCATTCAGCCCATGGCACACCGAATCCATATCGCCGTTCTTGATACGGACGTTCCCTGCCAGACTGTATACGCCCAGCGCGGTCTCTACAGCTCGCAATTTCGAACCCTGCTCCAGTCCGCCGCAAAGCGCGTCAACGCAAATGCAGAACTGCAACTCCAAAATGGACCGCTAGCTGTGCATATCACGGCCTTTGACGCCGTGGGAGGCTCACTCCCACCTCTGGAATGCTTGCGGTCTACCCCCCGGTCTCCAGGAGACCCCAAAGCTGGTGGCCCATTCAGCCCTATCGATGCAATCCTGATTACTGGATCTGCAAGCTCGGCATATGATCTTGATCCATGGATCCGGGAACTTGAATCCTTCATACAGATCGTGCACACCGAGTTCCCACTGGTCAAGATGTTCGGTTCCTGCTTTGGACATCAAATCATCGCCCAGGCTCTGCTATCAAGTCCACACGAGAAGAATGGAGCCGAAGTTGGCGTTCACCAAACGTTCCACGTCGAACACTCCGCCCTCGGCTTTGAGCTTGGTATCCAGGCTATCACCTTAGAGCAATCATTCACGGCACACTTCCCAATACTGGCACAACACACCTCACCCATGTCCCCATTCCGCATTCAGTTGATTCATGGTGACATTGTCGTTCCCACGCCTGCCGCAAAAGCCGCCGCCTTACTCTCCGGTCAAGGCGAAATTCCGCTTCCCCCAGGCTGGATGAACATTGGCCACAGTGCTGTGTGTGATATCCAGGGCCTGTATTATCCGGGTCGCATCCTGACGTATCAAGGCCACTTTGAATTCGACGTTTGGTCAAACCGCGCACTATGCATTGAGTTCGGGCGACGCGGGAATTGGCCTACCGAGTTAGTTCAACGATACATTGAGCAGATTGAACGCTCGCTTGTTCCTGATGCAGAAGATGATGACGATGCAAAGCGTGCTGCAGAGGTTGTTTTGCTTTTCTTTGCAGGCGAAGACAACTCAGGTGTTGTACAGAAACCATCTGGACTGGGCTTGGGTTTGGGGAGCCTTGTTGCGCCTAATGGGATGCTTACGCCTCCACTTGAATGAGTGTTCGGCATTGTCGGGATCTGGGTCTGTTAGATCCCGTGTTATTCACCGGTATGTTGTGAAACGTGAAACATGGTGTTTCAGTGACGACGGGATTGAGTTTGATGGCATGCATGACGAATGCGATAAAGCTTTTTGAGTAGGTTCCTAGGTCATTTCATCCCCAGGCAACAGGAGCCACAGCAAGGGCTGAGCTCGACGCTCTGCATTGAACGGCGGAACAGGCATCAATAAGCAAGACTGGGATTGATGGCTGCGCCCCTGAGCAGTGGCGACAACAGGAAAAGGGCTGGTTGCCTGGATGGATGACCGCTGACACGCAGCTGGTATGTTGAACCTGCAAGGAATTGGGTTGATTTTTACTGTACATAAGATGGTTACTTGTGTGTACCGCTGCAGTACATACAGTACATACTGCCATTGGGGATAGATGTATAAGAATAGATTGACATAACATTATTGTACATACAGCTATGCCGCTCCGAGGTAGCTCCTTGAACTGCAGGAGATCATCGGCTGTAAAGCTAGAAACGTTCGGAGCTGGAGCTCGAGCTCCAGCTCCGTAACGGTAAACGTAACGTGTTTCTTTTTCTAGCTCGACACACGACACACGACACAGCTCCACCGGTCTCCGCTCCGCCGCTTCGGGACAAAGTCCACTTCGACACCTAAGCTGGGGGCCCAGATCGGGGACAGCTCTGTACGGAGTATAGCTGTGCGATACAAGAATCTACCGTACAAAGATACCTAAGAAAGGGGACCTGGGCCCTATAGATATCCACAAATGTATCGCAGAAGCATCCCCATCGGAGCCGATTGGAAACGGCAGGCGAACAAAAAGCAGAGTTTTTCAGTTGGGAGCTGATCCCCCTCCTGCACAGCCATCCAGATCCGGGATGGCGCCCTTGCCGCCTGAGTCCGGTGACCAATAGCTGGACAGGTAATAGGCAAGCTGGACTCCACCGTGCGCGGATTCAAACCAATCAGGCTGCTTTGGCATGCTCTTCATCGGCATGTGCCCCCGCTGGGGAGCGGTTATACAGCGTACCGGGCTGTTCGGTGTAATACGGGAGTCTTACGCCGTGACCCATTTAGAGTTGAAACTGGAGTCGAAGGAGTAACAAGTGAGCTTGTTGGAGATGAGAGTACAAGTCATCGTTCATTAGTCCTTCTTTCCAGCTCGGGAGGTTCTTCTTTTTTTCTGGAAGGGTGGGGAGGAACAAATGTTGGGAAATGGACGCGAAGGCAAGGTATACAGCTGCCTAGATGCTAAATAGCCTCGGTATGCAGGTCCAATCTAGAATGGCAATATCTTCTTTGTAGCTTCGGATCTATAGATCAGAAAATCAATTTCTTTCATGCTTTGTTTCATTTGTTTCATTTCATTTCTTTTTTTTCCTAAATGACTTGCGTTATCTGGGTTGTAATTTACGGTACCGTGGCGCTAAAGTGCAGGTATTTGCCACCCGGAGCTCCCCTCCTTTCCAACGCAGAGCTTCTGGAATCTCAAGCTCCAGCTGGGGAGAGCTTCGGAGGGGCCACTGATAGCGCCTATCGCAACTACCCCCAACATTCTACGCGAAGCTTTATGCCATGATCCCGGGATATCTACGGGACTTATGAAGCAAGGTGTTTTCGAATATGAGTGAGAGGAAGAAGGTCCAGATTTCCAAAATCGAAATTTTCAAATTTTCCAACGCTACGGCGTGGCACCGAGCTTTCCGAATAGTTTGTCGGGCGCTGTAATTAAAGAACGAAGTGACCATACACTTATCTCTGGATTCTACAAGCTTGAACAACCCATGTCATGCATGCACCCCCTCTTTTCTTATAAACAGAGTACAAGACTCAAATATCAAGGGTCATTCTTCAAATATAGCTAGAAAAGTTGGAAAGGATTCACAGTTACTGAGTAATCAGAATGATCATAATGAGATTCAAGCGGGGAATAGAATACGTTAATTACGGTAAATACCCACGGCTACAGGGAAGCACCGCACTACGAGGATGGCGGATCGAGTCCCTCAATGTACTTGTACACTTTCCTCTTTCCCTTTTCTTTCCTCTCCCATAAAGAAGAAAGAGAACAAGCCAATCCTGGTGATTCTTCAGCCCTTTTTCGAAGTGTAACTCGTTTCCGCCTGTACTTTTTGTTTCCTTTCTCTTCTTTCCCTTTTACTTTCCTCCCAAGTGTGAGAGGCAGAGGGTCCTTTCGCCCCATATATGCACCATGCCTCCCCGAAGCTCGTTGACCAGCTCTTTCTCGGTCACCGATGCCAACAATGAAGTCGTTTGCCCTTTAAAGAATAACGATGGTTCCAATTGTCGCAAGCGATGCTTGGGAGTGAGTCTTCTTTCCCCCCTCCTTTCCAGCCCCACCTGTTATCGTCCGCTCGTCCACAATGCGGCAACCTTTCTAGGACGACAAAGATCCAAAATGTTGCTATGCATAAGCTGGGAATATCTATAAATCGGTCTGATAGACCTGTATCGGAGGTGTCTAATCATTCGGTTCCAACAGGAAAAGCGCTATCGCTCCATGCAGGAGCACATCCGACGTGCGCATCCGAATCACTACATCCCGAAGCTCCCGGCTACCGAAGAGAGCTTCCTTTTGATGGTCAACACCCCACCAGAGCAAAGGGCGCATCTTTCACCACCAGATCCTGCTCCACCACGACGTCGACATGGTTAGTTGGTATCTGTTTGTCTATGGAGCTCCGGATGACTGACGGCTACCTACAGATGTGGCGGATAGGGACATCTACGTCGCTGACGCCAGCTCCCCGGCCACGCCGCGAGCTCTCGACGAACCCCACCCTGCTGCGGCCACCGCGGCTGTTGCGTTGGCACAATTGCACCACCATCGCCTAGCTTCTGACTGGGACACAGACATGGTACGAGCTTGCATGGTCTTTCCTTTTTTTTTTTTACACTGCCCCGCGCGATCCCGGTCGCTGATCCATCTCCCCGCAATTTCTAGGACACCCACTCCGACACCGATATCACTCAAGGTCCCATGCGCTCGTCTATTGAACTACCGTCGCTGCGCGACCATTTCAAACAAGAATCTCTGCCTCCATTCTCGGCGCGCCCGCGGGGTCTTCTTCCTTCAATTCTGAATCATTCGCCTCCCGGTCGCTCATCCACCTTACCCCCCATTCAACGCAAAGACAAGCTTTCTCGCCCGCGCAAATCATCAATCTCGCAATCGGCCCGGAAACCTAAGCATGATCGCCAAAAATCAAAAGAGTTTGGTCGCCGACCGAGTCTGGGCGACCGTAAGGCGTTATCGGCGGAACCTCAAACGGCGGCATGGGCGCAAGGCAAGCGCTGGGAAGATCTGATTGAAGCGGCGACGTCGGCTACGGAAGCTGATGATGAACGGTACTCTGAGGTAAGTTGGAGTTTCCTTACTGCGACTTGATGTTCTTCCTGACACCCTCAGGCTGGTCGATCTCCGACTATTGCCCCGCTGCTCGCCAACGTCACATCGGCGCCATCTGGCCCTAAGAATCGGTCTTCACTACCCCCAGCTTTCCAAACTGGAGGACTTCCACCCCTTGGGTCGCACAGGGCCTTCCCACCACCCTATGCTGCTTCGCCTCTACACAAGTCACTTACCCCGCCACCATTCGAGGGCCGCGGTCGCGATAGTGACTTGGAACCGTTCCCTTCGATTGAATCATCTCTTGACTCAATGTCGACAGCATCTGGAAAGAACTTCGCTTCGTCATCATCCGGAATGGCTCATTCTGTTAACTCGGATACCAGTCCGGTTCTCAATCTTATCCCGCCCATTTCTCAACGCCAGCATCATCGGTTCTCGAACCCTACCCCGGCCTCTTTCCGTAATAAAGACATTCAAATTTACTGTGCCCAGTGTAAACGACCGTGGGCTTTGAATGAATGCTTTGCCTGTACCGAGTGCATCTGTGGCGTTTGTCGCGAATGCGTTGGCATGTTTGTCGCCAGCCCGCCTACTTCCTTCCGCAGCCCAGGGAATGGCCATATGAACAACCTTCCACCAGCGCCGACAAGCTATCCGAGTGTCAGAGGTTGTCCTCGCTGTCGGACAGTCGGAGGGAGGTGGAGAGCTTTCCAGCTAGACTTCAAGTGATGCATCAACTTGATGAGCTGATGGCTTTATGCATATTATGACTAACGCTTTATACATGGTCGTTCTTCCGTTCATTATTCCCACTTATATTTCATGATCCTTCATTCGACGATATGACAAGACCAAGATCATCAGACTCGACATTGTGTCGCTCCATTCATATCTTTTTTTTTTTCGGCAGGTTCCTTGAACATCATGCAGAAGCTGGTTCTTTTACGCAGGTGGTCTTTCCTTTCATTTGGCTTGGTTTGGTTGAGTGGCATCTCAGGGGTTTGGTGTGTTCATGGTTATGTGTGGTTTTCTCTCATTTGAATGATTACGCAGGTTCTGGATTTCTGATTTAATGCCTATATGACGCAATCTTGTTCTGCAAATGATCATTATCGTGATAGAAAGAGATGAAGAGACATCATGCCTCCTTTGAAATAAGGGATGGAGATCGTCTCACTCAAGTCTCGAATTTACATTTCTGTCCAAAATTCAATTCAAAATACATCGACCTTCAATCGCAAAGAAAATTGCAATACTTGGGAGACCGTCTAATCCTCCCAAATAACGCTACTCAATCCCTCTGCAGTTCCAACCTTCCCAGGCTCACCAACCTGCAGTACAGCAACCTTCTTCCCCAGATGCCCAGTCTTGTGGTCCCGCTGAACAATAGCAACTGTTGACGTGCTCTGATCCCCAATGGCAACCAGGTCACCCTTCTTATTAATCACCATAGTCCGAGGCACCTTTCCATACGAATCGGTCTTCCCCTCCATGACCACAGTACCATTCTTAAGACGATCAAGCGTGACAATTGAATCATCCGGCTTGAACCCCTGATCACTGCGAATGGAAACATAAAACTTATCCCCAACCATCCGAATCTCCGCGGGCGTCGCGCCCTTGGGCATCTTCCCGCCAGGGTACGGAACAAGCGTCTGCGTCTTCTGCAAATCCAAACATCCAGATCGCGCATACGAAACATCATAGCTCATCATCGTACCCCCAATCTCATTGACAAGGTACATCATCGTCTTTCCGACAGCTGCGACCTGACGCATGTGCGTCGGTGCCCCGGTCTTGGTATCTGCGTTCTTGGTCGACGCGTCTGTCCAGAACACGCCGTGTCGCGGTCCTGAGCCAAATGTCACGTTTACGGGTGGACAGAGACCCAGGTGCCCGGTTGTGGCATCGATGCTGTAAATTCGAATAAGGTCTGCGCCTAGATCTGGAGATACGAGGAAGGAGCCTGTTGGGTCGAGGAAGACTTCGTGTGGGTGAGGGGAGTCTTGTTGGGCCACTGCGCCTTTGTGGGTCATTTTGAAGGGTAAGGTTTGTTTAGCTTTGGAGTTGGATTTTAGGGGCAGAGCGAAGGTTGAGATGGCAGAGCCTTCGCTTTGGGGACGTCAGTCTTGTTCATCATATTCATTTCAAAGGTTGGTAGATTCCGGGTTGGTCATGTTGTTCGGCATCAGCGCGTGAAGGTACGGTCTATATCCAAGACAGATAGAAATAGCCATTCCAACACAACCACGCGAACAACCTCGCCGACCCGAACCCACAATTTTGGATACTGAAAAGGAGGAACTTACTAATGCGCAATGGCAATATACTTGTCCTTCTTCCCCGCCTCAAAAATAACACTGTTAACCCCACCTCCAACGGTGTTTGTCTTCGCGATCTGCGCCAGCTTTCCACCAGGCCCATCAACATGATACGCAGTCAACGATCCATGCGTGCTAGGATCAGAAGTCCCATTCTCATCCGAGCAGTAGAGAATTTTACTCTCCGAGTCAAACGTTAACCAACTCGGCATAGCACCACAGGTCTTCTGCGTATCGGCAATCGAAAGATTAGACCCGGAGAGCGTAAGAGTATAAACATTGCCGTTGTAGTGTGTAGCCCACAACCGCGACTCGTTCGCATGCTTATGGGTGTGTTTTGGCTGTGGCACCTGAGGTTGGAATTGGGGAATTGATGAGGCGGATGTTGTTGTCAAGAGGGTCAGGATTGCCCCAGTTGCTGGCGCGAGGAACCGCATGATGAATCGCGTAGAAACGTGAATTCACCTACGACTTGAGAGTACCTTTTGGATTTGTAGAAAAGGCCAAGATGAAAAAACTGGGGAAGATGGGAATGGGGTAGTATAAGTGGACCGGACTACAAACAACGCGCCACGCGCTCCGAGATCAACCCATTCCCGAAGGATATTTTTCCATGCATCGGAATGACGAGTGCCGAGTCCCTTTTTCTGCATAGCGGAATGGATCGACACGATTTGGGGGAGTTTTCTGCATTGTTGTGGAGATATTGTGGAGTCCGGGAGGGGGTTGGGAGCCAAGGGGATAAAGTGCACTTCTCCGGACTATTGTACTAGCAGGAACCGGCAACGGTGAAGAACTTGGTTCTGTGCTAATTTCCGAGTGGCGTGTTTGATGTGCCTGGGCAGTGGGGTTAGGTTGTACTGTGAAGTATACTACCTACCCCTCAAAGCTGGGAATATCGGAGTAACTGCGGTGAAGCCGTTGAGGTAAGGAGGGGTTATGGTGATCGGCATTTGACTGCGGAATCGGAGACTGTCCCTGCATTTTTAGTACATTAGCCCACGGCTAAATGAGCGATGGAATGTTTATTGACTTTTGCAGGTGGTATTTCTACTGCTTCTTTGATTCTTGTGCCAATATCCTTTGACACAAGCCTTTCGAGTCACTGTGTCACTATCATCTTAGTGATATGTAGCTGAGCTTGGTACAACCTCTAGGCTTGAAACGTCTCTGCCAATGGTAACCTAATCAATTGTGCTTTCTTGATTAGACTGGATATTTGTAGCTGCGTAGTTGTATGTTGTGCAAACTTGAGCAATTGGACCTTCCAGGGTTGGAACGAAGGTTGAGAACATTGCGTGTACGCTAATTGGTGCCTTCTTCCAGACTGAGGGTAATACTGAAAACGCATTTATATATTTGAAAACGGGCCTTGGAACTCATAAAATTGGAAGAAGATCTAATTAAACTCATCCATACAAACTGCTCCCAGCGCGGTTACGAAGGCGGTAACGCGTCCAATAAAGGTTGACAACGCCAATTTGGACTACCACTGGCCAGTACTGAATGGCTCAAGTAGCCACTGGGATACTAAATGACAATGATCAAAGAAACAAGCTAAAATGACACTGGCGCGCTTGTTTTGACGAGTCAAGCTCCGTTCCAAATTTAGCCATGGATGCGTTGCACGAACTCAGGAATTCGAAGCAAAGCTTCATGCGCGTCAACCGGCAGCGTGACAGCTCTGCTCAACGCAAGAGCAGGACAGGCCTCTCGTGCCTCCCATGCCGGCAACGCAAGGTGAAATGCGACCGTCTCGAACCCTGCAGCCAATGCACCCGCCGTAGCGTGGCTGAAGCGTGCGATTATTCGCCCAAGACTGCCAGAGCTGAAACTTTGACTTCTTCTACCGCGGATTCAGTGCAGAGAGATGCAGACATTCCTTTGTCACCATCAATGGCTCTAGTAGATGGGACTTTGATCATGCCACCCGATGTTCGCCCCGCACCAATCCCTACATGCAATCATGATCTTCCAGCTTCAAATCGGATGGGCAGTGTTGAATCACTGACTCAATCTTGCTTCCATGGCTCCGGGACAAGGACCAGATACTTTGGAAGAAGCCATTGGGCATTGACAATGGACATGGCAAGCTGTATGATTCCATGGTTAGCCATAAGCTGCTAACGACCTTATAGTTTCCTGATCTGAAGGCCCATTTACAGAAGTACCACCATGTAAAGAAAGGGCCGGTTGGACATGGATCAGATCATCTGGGTATGAAACGCACGACACAGCGACGACTGGAAGCGACATATCAAACACAGCCGCAACCAGATTTGCAACCACCCAGACTTGAAAGTCTAGTCCCAGATCGCCAAGTGACAGACAAGCTTGTCGACTTGTACTTTTCGACCTTCGAAACGACGTTTCGCATTCTGCATGTCCCTCAATTTCGAGCGGAGTACGAAGAGTTCTGGAACTCAAGGGACGATTCGTCCCCGAATCTTTGGTCAAGAGATGTATTCGCGGCCAAATTGCTCAGCCTGATGGCATGTGCCGCCGACGCTGGGATCACAGCCGAGGAACATACTCCTCAGGCATCAAACCAGACAGCGAAGGGTTGGATACAGGCCGTCGGATCCTGGGTCAAAACAGTGACAACGTATGCGAAGCTAGATCTGGACTTTATTCAGGTCATGTGTCTACTGCTAATCGCAAGACAAGCTATCGCCTACGAGGGAGATCTTGCTTGGCTTGCTGCTGGATCTCTGTTACGAGAAGCCATGATGATAGGTCTTCATCGGGACCCTATAAACTTCAAGAGTATCTCACCATTCTATGCTGAAATCCGCCGGCGGCTTTGGGCGACTATTGTTGAGCTGGACCTTCAAGCTGCTCTTGATACAGGTGTCCCTTCGGGGATATCTGAAGGTGACTATGATTGTGCGCCGCCATCGAATCTGGATGACGAAGATTTCTCTTTCAACTCAACTGCGATCCCTGCATCTAAGCCGAGCACAGTATTGACAAGAACGTCCTTCCAGGTATCTTTGGCGCGAACTTTAGATACTCGGCTGCGGATTGTCAAGATTGTCAACCAGATTCGCCTGTCATCAAATTATCAAGAAATTTTGGATCTCAGTAAAGTCATCACGGCCCATCTTTCCCAAACACCACTCGTCATCACCGGACAAAGTCCAGGTG
Organism: Penicillium tannophilum; assembly: GCA_028829675.1. Taxonomy (NCBI): domain Eukaryota; kingdom Fungi; phylum Ascomycota; class Eurotiomycetes; order Eurotiales; family Aspergillaceae; genus Penicillium; species Penicillium tannophilum. Next base: position 1,101,611 of record JAQKAK010000011.1, read on the forward strand.
AGCGTTCGCCCTCTGAATTCCAACAATCGTTATACCTCTTTCTCATCTACCGATACCTCCTCGCCCTACACCGACCTTTCGTTCTCAGTCTCGCCGAAACCCGCAATGAGATGTACAGATACTCACGAGAGATATGCGTGAAAGCTTGTTTATCTCTCCTATCACCCCTCAATCTCGCTCCTGAATTTGAAGCACGTCCAATATATCCCCATATCCTCCGTCTCCGGGGAGGTATGTTCCGAAGCGAGATATTCCATGCAGCCGCGACACTTTGCTTCGAGCTGCGTCTACAGGTCAGAGACAGCACACTACCCCTTCTCCCTGGTGCTCTGGCAGACCAGACAGATCAAGGCAGTGAAAGGCGCGATCTCCTGCTCCGTACAGTTGAAAGCGCAATCAAGTACTTTGAACACAAAGTCCGGACAGAAAAACAGGCGTGCAAAGCATTCATGCTACTAAACATGGTCTATACGTCAGCTCAAAGCGAACTTCATTCGGGGACTCATAATTTCCATGTGAAATGTGGAGTGATGAACGATCTGACATTGGAAAATGCCTGCCCTCGTGCGGCTAGACGCTGTCAAGAATTGCTACTTGAAGGCGAAGGTCGGGCAGACTGTCAACATTCTGAAGAAAATTGGCTTGGTTATCCAGGAAATCCCTTCATGGTAAGTGAAACCTATGGTCTAAAAAGTACATAGATTAACTATCGTTACTATGTGCAGAATAAAGAGATTCCTGGAGTAGGATCATCCGAGTCCCAAAGCACAGAAATAAATACCTCACCGTTGGAACAGAGCACGAATATAGCTTCTACCATGCCTACAGGGAGTTCTGACCCAGACTTATTTGTGAGTTTCTCCGGCTGAAAGTAATAATGCTATGGCGCTAATCCTGGTCTGCAGGATCTTTCATTCGATTGGGGCATGTATCTGGATCCAACATATTTGAATGAGGCGGGCAATCTGTGGCCGTTGATGGACCCATTAATATAGGTTACGTCTTATATGCGCACTGCAATCTTCCATCTCGTTTAATTGTGTGAATGTGTTCAAAGGAGATCAATGGCGTCTTTACCTCGTATTGACAAGGGCATTTGACGAGCGTGACCCATCACCCAAAGCTCGGGATTTCTTCGCCCGATTAGGAAATCACGATCTCCGAATGTGGGCCTCAAGTGTGAAATCAGGGAATACGTCAACTGTAAAACAAGGCACAATAAAACCAAAAGGAAAGAGAGTATTAAAAAGTTATATCCTGCAAGTAAAAGGCTTCCACCATCCAATGTTCTTTGGAAGCACTCAACGGCAACATGTAAGCTCAAGACAAAAGCTTCCACAACCAGATGTACAACGATTCAAGGTACTCTCAATACTCGTCCTCTGCTTTCCCCCTTCCGCATTTCTCTTTACATCGATTCCAGTACAGCTTTCAACATCGGCTGGACTGGGTCCTTCCTGTCGAGTGTATGCCTCCGGCTGCAAAGTAATAGAATGAATCCCATATTCATGAAAACATTCCCTGATGGTCTTAGCCAGGCTCTCGAAATCAGGCATAATATCGTCATCCAGCACAACATGTGCAGATGCAAGGGACTTTTTCTGGTTTAAGCGCCAGATATGGAGTTCGTGAATGGCAAGTATACCGGGGATCTACACTTGTTAGCTTTATTGCATCAAATCTAGAATTCTGAAAGAGCAGACACATACCTTTTCAAGATCATGTTTCACGTCATCATAATCAACGCCTTGTGGTGCACTTTGAAGGAGGATGAGACCGGATTGCCTTACTGTTTCAGAGTCAGACAGGTCCCGTAGTATGTGTAGCTGTTGGGGAAGGTATACATACTGAGTGGAATGGAAGAAATGAAGATCATAATCGCAATGCCCATGCTCACGGCGGGATCGGCATAGAATCTTCCACCGTAGTTAGCGAACCAGATGACTGCTGCTGCGATGACAACGCCGATGTTGTTCGCACAGTCGCCGAGTACATGGATCAGAACGCCCATCATGGCTAGGTCTCGGTTTTTGTGAGATGAAGGTTTATTTGTGTGGTGCTTGTGGTGCACATGCTGAGAACGGTCAGGTCAACTGAACAGAATCGGGTAGCAGAGGAAGTAGGAAGCATACCTTTTCATCTACGAGGCCAATGGACATTGGGTTTTCTGGGCTATTACTAGTTTCACCGTGGCTGTGATCGTGTTCATGTTCATCTCCGTGGTCGTGATCGTGAACTGCAGGCAAACGTTAATACTGTATCTCATGATTCAATGTTCTTCAAATGCTCACCATGTAAGAATAATATGCTAATGACATTCAATCCAAATCCAACACAACCCATGATAAGGACGAGCTTCGGATTTTCGACGCCTGTGCAGATATGTCAGTCTTTAATCAAGCGCAACCGAGATGCATTTCACTCACGCTGCAATGAGACGAATCGCTCAATAGATTGTAGAAACACACTGAGTCCCAATCCAAACAATAGCACACCATTGAAAAAGGCACCTAGAAGCTGGATCCGCTGCCAGCCGAATGTGAGCGCTTTCGGAGGAGTCTTCTTTTCGGCGACCTGGTACTATGTCAACACATTTATTATTCAATATTCTAGATGTAGTACTCACTATTGCAGCAGCCAGAGCTATGATGAATCCCACAATATCATTCAACTGAAAATTGTTAGTTTGGGTCATGGTCTTAGCTAGATTGAACGTACATAGTGGAAAGCATCGGCGACCAAGGCGAGTGAGTGGGTGTAAAAACCAACTATTAAATCACATCAGATCAAATACCCAGCCGTCTTTGGAATATTTCTTTTGCTTTGAGGTGAACTTACTAGAGATCTCGGCTATGAAGAAGCAGAGTGAAATGCCAATCACGGCGCTGAGTCGTTGAACGCGGGATATCTTGAATGCCATGCTGGTTTCTGGACAGGTCGCTATATGTTGCTTAGGTACATATTAGGCATGGAAAGTCACTCTTTATATCCGGTAGTACAGGTGAAGCATGTGACTTGAACATGGAGTTCGGAGATCATTATTACCTTTTTGGGAAACCAAGAACGCCGAACAACCTTACGCACAAATACAACTATTTCGTCGGTTTTTCAACATCGTCATCGAAATTATTTTAATTTAGCAGCTTGACAGTGGCTCATAATTCATATAATAAATGCGAATATTCGTAACAGGGCAATGCCCGCATTTTCTCAATGAATGGTAACAAGAAAGTGGTGAAATGGAAAGTGTATCACAGATATCCTACCTAGTATGCCTGAAAATGGCTAAACTGCCCATTATCACTGTTCTGGTAAGATATATTCATCCAGAATATGCGGGTTATGGCGAAAAGACGGATCACACACGATATGAATAGCAGGCGAGACATCACGCTCCCGAATAGATCCCTCCTGACCAGGTACCGATCGCGAACCCCCGTATGTTCGAGCCATAAAGCACATTAAACACTGTAATGCGACGATCTGGTCCTTTGAAGATGCATCACTCATAACACGGATTGTCTCCGCGAATAAGGCCGGGATATAATACAGAAGCACAGCCTCGCCATCATCAATACCATTAACGTTCATCCCATCAACAAGAGCATCGCGAGTTTGCTCTGGTAAGCCTTCAAACGCTTTCTGGAACTGTTCAGCCACTGACCGCTCGGCTACACGACCTATGGCGAACAACCGAAGTAAGGCCCGTTCCGAGCGATCGGCGGTAGATAATTCAGGAAAGCCCTGCTTAAAGACCAGTTGCCCACGATTCAGTAACACTTGATCATACGCCTCGCATAGTGAGGTAGATTCGGTGATTACACTCTGTAGGATAGGCCAGGCCTGTAGAAAAGATTGACAAACTGGCTCGATCATCCGATTGGCACCACGACTATCACGATGAGCACCAGCGCCGGACACATCGAAGATAGTCTCGAAATACTTGAGATAGAATGCCTCAGGGCGACCACGGAACTTGAGGATAGGCTGTAAGCTGCCTGGGATATTTTCGCCTTGCATTAATTGGGGAATATTTAGGGTCGCTCCAATCTGCACTCCAAGAACCACCTCCTCACGCCGGGCTTGAGACAGCTGACCGAGGGATCTATCTAAGATCCCGCACGCGACAGCATCGGCGAGTAATTGATCGTGGTTTTCGTAGTCTGTGACTCCGACTTGAGTACCCCTACGCGCCGCGATCTCGGCGAGAAGATGTGGGTCTTTCCCCATGTCACCGATGACGAGCGCCACGATCATTGCGAGGAGCAAGTCGGCATCTTTCAGGAAGGAGTCCGACAGGCGTCTCAGTTCTTGGAAGGTTTTTTGGGATAACCTGACAGGGGAAGGTTGATAGTTCACAAAGGCGTCATAATCATTCGCAAGCACCCATTTCAAAGCGCGGACATTGGTGATTGAGCGGTTCACTTCATCAAAATCTGTTTTGAACAATAGCCTCGATGGACTGAGCGCAGTTTCGGTATCTTTGGTAAGGTTACCGAGAGAAGGAGTTTCGCCTTCATCTTTTTCCATGGCGTGTGGAACACGGGTCAAGTGGACGATTTCTGGGCCAAACTGTGCGTGAAGTAGTCGGACAAGATCTTCATCTTGTAGCGAAGGCAGCTCGTGGCGGTGCACGAGTTCAACAAGAGTGTCCTCCATAGATAAATGAAAGTTGAATGTTGTCTTGAGGTTGCGAGGCTGTTTAAATGAATTAGCGGGTTGGAGGCTGAGGCTGAGAAATATGCCTCTCGATCAGATAATTTAAGAGTTTACGTTATATTTCACAATGTTTTGGAGCTCAGCTCAGCCTCACGGAGTGGAGTGGAGGGGCAGCTTGGATTTCTGGAATTAGCCTTGCCCACCGCTCTACGGCGATACATTCCCTGTAAAATCGGTCGTAATTTATTGATTTAAAGCTGAGGCCCGAAAGACCAGCAATTTGTCAAGATCCTGATTCAAATGAACTAGATTTAAGCTTAAGATACGAAATTGAAAGCAATTAATGTATCATGTATCATTTTCAAGTGATCTCCGAAACATACCAGTTCTGGGGCCAAAGATACAACTAATGCCTTGTCAATAGTTCAGGTATCAACATAACATTCTGCCATTCTATTGGTACTGTACAGCCACACAACAACCTGTGCGAAGTCACGCGAACCCCCACCATAGATCATTAACTGATTAGGATTCGATACCGCAACACGGCAAAGCCAGCATGATCTTCAGATTCCAGGAATTTGTCCCTCCTTTTTCTATAGTTTGTTCTGGAGCTGACTCCCCCGACGACTCCTAATTTGACCTGTTCTATTAACACTCCAAGACCTCGGTAGGCGCAGATCGACTAGTGCACAATTAGTACAGATCGTGCACGTGTATGCCTTTACTGCAACTGCGTTAGAACTTCCCCACTAGATCCACCGAGCCAAAAAGGGAGACACACTTCCCATCAGCTGAAAAAGAGATAAAACATAAAAATAAAGCCAATTACAGAAAGCATGACAAGTGATGTTGGGCATGAACTACCTCTGATACAAGGCAACGATCAGCAGTTGCTGCCTGACGAACCCGCTCGGCTACAGTACCGTAAATTAGCCAGCTTTGGCGGGATACTATCAGACATCACATTGACCCACTCCCAGCGCTTAGGATGTGCAAACATGCAAGATTCACACCTTAGCGCCATCAAGTGTGAATGTTTCATCTTGCGCGTCTCGCTGTCAATGCATATCCGTGGAGTAAATCCCATCAGAATAGTCACCATTGTACGGTTCGGCGCCAATTTATTTTCGAACAGGGTTGCGGGGGCATTGAGTCCATAGGGCACATAAATAGTAGGACAACGATCGCCGTCTGGATATTCAGTCTTCATGATCTAGTATTAAATCACTGATTGATTTCTTCTCAAGCCTTGATCCGTTCAAATGTTCACATACGATTCACGGTCACTGGCAACACCCCACACCATTGTATGTCGTCCGGTATCAAGAACGTATCATATCTATGGCAAAATCTAACCTTGGAACACCTGCAGCATCCGCATTCTCCAATGTCTTCTATCCCGCTCTTTCTTGCCATAAGTAAGGGTGACGGCGTCTTCAAACACTGGGGTCTCTTCATTGATGAAGAAAACCAGAATAACAAAACTGTTCTCCAAGTCAAAGGGTCGGATGGTCATTTCCGATATGAACCTGAAACCAAAGATATACGCAAATCGCCTGACTTACTTGAGTTGATCTATATTTGCAACGTGGACGTTACAAAAGCAAACGATATTCAAAAGATCGCAAGTGAGGCTACTGTTCTCAATGATATCCGGGGGTGGAATTGTCAGGATTATGTGCTTGACCTTATGGAGTTGCTAGAAGAGAAGAAAGTTTTAAATGGGGATGATGGGGCGTATAGGATGCGGATGGATTATGTGAGAGGCATACAGGAGGGTTTGGCTTAGATGTATTATATGTGTTTGTTCATTCTGTATTTCGTCAATGGTTCGCTTTCTGATTTCAAGGTATAGACCCGCTTATTACTACCTAGACCTGGACATATAATCCTTTACGACGACATCTAAGCATCAAGTGACGGAGTAAGATAGAAAATAATGAAACGTAAGAAAGCCTTCTGGCAAATCATTGTTTCGACGAATCAAGTCAAAAAGAATACCTAAGCATAAGCATACCTAAAGCTTATTGCAGTAATACTGACAATAACAGATTCAACGCAGGCTCAGCCCAGCATAACGCCATAGCTCATCATAATCGCGTCCCAAGCAAGGGCTGAATGGAAACAAGAAAAACAAGGCAGGAAAGCAAAAAACAAGGGCAGACCAATAATGCCCTGCCTACCCGACCAACGCTCGCTAGAACACATAACATAAAATGGCACAAAGAGATAGAAGAAGCTGAAAGAAAAGACGAAGGAAGTAACCAGGAAAGAAATAGGCAAGAATAAACCCCTTTGACGGAACCTCCTGCGCCGGGGATAATTCAAATCAAAGAAATGGAGAGAAAGAACCTAGCAGTAGCAAGGTCTGAGGTTGGGTATCAAGACTGAGAGTTCCGTCGGGCCTAAATCCATTAAATCCAGGTAAAGCCAGCCCGGATCGGATCACACTTCCATCGAACACCTCAAGCAAAAAACAAGCTCGAGATTCCTTCCCTTTTTTTCAAGTCGCCTGCGATCAGGATGTAGATAGTCGTACAGTACGTAAGACGTAACGTAACGGACAAGAGAGAGTCGTAAATGAATAATAGTACAGAGAAGAGCATCAACGCTTCGCTAGCACCTATCGGCTGAAGGTAGTCCACACAGTGCTGAGCCATCCGGTGGGAATGCCGACTTCTGAGGGTTGAATCATAGATAGTTGTGCCCAGTCCCCTCCGTCCAAGAAGGCCATGACATCATCACCGCCAAGACTGGTTGACATGAGACTGGTATCGGGGCCCTCGGTCGAGGTCAAGGGTGGTGACGGGGCCAGTTGAATACCTGATCCTGGCGGTGGGAGGACGGGTACATGTGGAGCAGGAGCATTGATGGGTGGCAGCGACTGTGAGTATGGAGGGGGTGCGTTCTGGCGAGTAGGGAGCCAAGAGTTGATGGGCTGCAGGCGATTGGTTGTTGCAGTGAGATATTGCGAGGGAGATTGAGTGGTGGCTACCAAGGATGGAAGGCTGGGAGGGGAGGTGTACATAGGGCCATCTGGGTGGTGCTGTTGCAAAGATGGTAAAGAGTAAGGGGATTGCGATGGCATGGGGCGGTTGTTGTTAGGCAAAGGAAGACTGGGGCGACGGTCTCCGTCGTGGCTGGGTAGAGGCAAGCCAGGGCTGTTGACGGGCACCCAGGATTCGCGACGACCACCGGCACCATCCAGTTGCTGTTCAATGGGATCCCCAAGTTCACTCTTAACTGCATTGCTACCGGCGTCACTGAGATTTGTCATGCGGTCGGGCATCAATTCTCCACCCATGGCCATTGCAATACCATCTTCATCCATCGAATCCTGCAGCTGATCCTCAATGGAACCAAAGTCCAGGAACAATTTCTCCAGAAGCTTGAATTCCTCCAAGCCACCGCCAAGGCCACCTTCCCGAACAGGTCGAGCGCCATTCACACCCCCATGATCAGAAACGTCTGACATACTATCAAGGCGGTTGCGAGAGTACCGACGGAAGTCTCGCTTGACCTTAGAGAAGTAGCTGTGGAGACGATTCAAAGTACGGAACCATCCACTAGCCATCTTGAGACGTGGCCGCATCTCCCGTAGGATATCCAGGGCCTTGCGGGACTGCACCGCACCGGACAATTGGCTATCATGACTGGCCGGAGGAGGTCTGGCAGCGAGGAGACCATCGGGATCCATGTGGGGGAAATGCGAGCTATACACGCCAATGAAGGCGGCATTGTAGATCGCAAAGCCAACAAGGGGATTCTCAACGAGAGCCCCGCGGCCTTGACATGTTGCGACCAGGTCGATCATCTCACGAGCCGCCTTGGACAACTCGCGGGCGCTGTCCCGCCAGAAAGCCTCGGGTGGGCCACTGGCCTTATCGGAAGGCAACAAAGGCTCATCCAAGGGGCCAATGGGCTCATTGCAACGGAGGGGCAAGAATGGAATGTAAGCACGGTGCAACACAATAACCGACAAGAAGTAGACGACATGCATGACGGTATAAGAGGCCAGCGTGGTCTTGTACATGATATGGGTATCGGTATTTCGGACTGAGTACTGAAGATTACGGGAGAGGCTGTCCTGGAACTCATTCAACTGCACCCGCAGCGTTGCGAAGCGCGACTCGGGATGCCATGGGGGGTATTGTTCCGTTCTTCGGCCACCCGCACAGGACCATTTGGCGATGCTTCCCCAAATGCGAATTATGCGGATCACCCTACTCAGGACCGACTCCTCAGCACCAACTTCCCATCGATCGACGTCATCCTCACTCGAGTCCTTCCGCCGTGAGATTGGCGACCAAGCCTTGCCATCAGGGGTACCGTTCGTAGGGGGGATTTTATCATCGCCCAACCCTAAGCTCTGCCGAATACTCGGGATCTGCACGCCCTGGGCCCCGAAACTTTGTGGGCGACGCACAGTCGGCTCATTTAGCCGGGCTGTCCGAACTCGCTCTCCGAAAGCAAAGGCATTGTCACTCGGAAGTTGGATTCCGAGATCCTGTATGTTGATCATGCGCGGGCGATACTTGCCGCTGCTCAGGCATCGGTCGAGAATGAAACAAGCCCAAAAGGTCCGACGCTTGGTTTCTTGTGCGATTACATCATCTGATGTCTGTTCCTTTGGCTCCACTCGACGAAGAAGCCCGAAATGATCAGCCTCGGGCTTGAAGCCTGGGGACGAGCGGGAAAAATCCCGCGAGGGAAATTCATTCTCCAGCTCAAATGGTAAGCCCATGCTCTGAGCAAGCCGGATTGCCATTCCAACATATACCCATGCGCTCTTGCCACGGCACACACCCCATTCATGGAGTGCTAGCATGAGTAGTGCCTGGACTCGGGCCAGGTCGGGCACAGCCAGACTTGCGCCATCGAGGCCGGCCAGCCGGCTTCGCAAAGCTGTCGCGTAGAATTCAGATGCTGCCAGCGGGTTCGATGAATGTCCGGGTGACGCGGGGGAGTGGAATGCGACGAGAGGAGGGTGGAACCGAGCGGTTAATGCGAGGACTCCCAGCGGGATTAGTGACGAGGACGGATCGGCCTTGGAAGCGACATTGCGCACAGCTTCCTGTCCCTCTACCTGGATCGGGGTTGGCGGTGCTGGGGTGGACAGTTGACGTATTTGCCCGAGGAAAGTGGCTGGGTGGAGGAAAGGTAGATGTGTAGCGAAATGCGACTGAAATAGATCGAAGACGGCTTCCCAGACTTTCGTAGTAAGAATTGAGGCATCGAGGGCATCGAGACCGGCCTTGGATCCTGGTGAAGACCCAGGAATTCCGGGGATTTTGCGTTGGCGTGGTCGCTTCGGTCCATCTCCCCAGTCTCCATTGCGATCCTCCCCATCGACGAGCGCGGCCAAATCTCGCTTATTTCCACTTATGCCGATGGCGGGAGTTGGGTAGACACAGTCTCGACCGGAGGATTCGCACGCGCGGCAGGTGGTATCGATGCCGGAATTGACGCACTTGATTTTACTGCGCCGGCATCGAGCGCAAGCGATACTGGACCGCATGGTTGTAATTAGGCAGACCCCACGTCTGCGGGCTCGAATTCGGGAGGTAAAACGCTCAATCTGGAGTGTGGAATCCCATTTATCACTGTGGATTGCTGTTGAATGCTGTTGATTTCGCCTGAGTTCACTGTCCGAGTGAGATGGTAGCGATGAGTACGGGGAGGTATGAATCTAGACCCTGTTCGTGTGTGTATTGAACCTGATCTATAGCCGATATTAGCATTCTAGATCATTTGCGCAACGATATGTTCCCCATACATACCTATATCACGGTGTGGACAAGGAAAGAAACCCCAGGAGAGAAGAACCCGAAGGGGGATAGACGGGAATGGGCGGAGTGTGGGGGAAAAGAAAGTCCACGGGGCACCGGGACCGGGAATGCGAATGGAGAAAAGAAGATCGGAAGGGAACGGAGTATGGATAAATCAAAACGGTTTGGAGCCGAGAGCCGCTGGGGAACTGGGCATTTGAAATTGCGGAGGCCCAAGGTATGCAAGGACGCGCGCTGGCTTGATTCGTGGAGAGTGGAGCCCCCAGGTTTTCCGGATGCCGAGCTTTTTAGTTCAATGGGGCTGTATTTTTTACATCGACCGGTATAAATTACCCCATACTTCCTAGTCTTACCCCATGTTCACCTGAAGACCGATTGCTTAATTTACAATTCCGAGGCCGAATTTCAACCACGTAGTATTGGAGAGAGGTCCGAGCTGGGATCTCATGATCCTTCTTTGCTCAACCCAACTTCCCGACAGTGGAACATTTCCAGAGGGTGACACCGTGTTGGTCCAGGTCTAGATGGAACTGGCTCAAATACCAATCCCACGGTCACTTTCCGCTCCATACGGGAACTATTAGAAGCAAAGAGGAAATTGAAATCTGGTAGGGGTGGGGAAAGACCCAAAATATGAGAGATCGAACGACATCACTTTCTCCAGGATCATCCCGTCTTTAATGTACACGGACCCTGGTCTTCCCGATCGGCAAATGGCTGGATCTCGTACAAAAGATGACAGCGTACATTTTCCCGAGTCGGGAACGGGAAGTCCACATCTGGCTAACAGAAATGATGGACAAAAGTCGGAGAGTACAGCGAGAACGGTTAGACCCAAATGCACTCCACATGAGGGATTCTAGGGCTTAGACTCCCACATGGCCTGGGGAAAGCCACGGAGCCACGGATACATTGGATATACCGAGGAGGCAAAGAGAAAAAAGGAAAAAGAGGGGAACATGTTCGGACTTCCCATCTGTGATCCCTCGGGTAGACATTATCGTAACTTTCTTCCTCCCCAGACTTGACGAGCACACGACCGGGGCTCCCCGCAGGGACGAGGAAGATCCACGATTGATCCTCGTTCCTACAGTCCGAGAGTTACATCAGTACTTAGTCCCTCGCTAGGATCGGCCTACTATTTTCTCTTGATTGACGGAGGGCTCCGTCATGTCATCGTGTCACCCCTACGCACAGCTTCCCGGGGCCCCGGTCTTTCATTCTTTCGGTCCAACCAAAATGAACGGAATCTCACCGCAGTGCGATGATCATGCCCTAGACCTCGTTCAAATTGCAGCAAACGAGAACCCGATGCCGAGCTGCATGGGTGATCCGAGAACTTTAGAACCTGTTTACAATATTATTATGTACGGAGGAGTACTGTAGAGCCCAGGTCCGTAATCCACAAAAATGAAATAAAAATAAAACGCCCCCTTGCTGTTAGGAATGAACGGGAAAGTCATACACCGAGAATTTCATTTTTCCCCCACGGCAGTCCCGTCGACTCTCGGCCCCGTCCGACTCACGGCTGTGATTGGTCCCCAGCCTCCGAAGCGTGAGTGAACCGACCCCGGCCAACCCCGCATTTCCTAATTTCATATTACGTAAGGCCGGCTATGGCCCGAAATACCCTTACAGAGATGGGGCCCACTGGTATGTGCTGTTTTAGCTGTTTTAGGGAAATCATTCGGGTCTAAATGATGTTTCTTTACGTATCAGTGGAGAAAAACAGAAATATCGTAAAGCCATCATGTGCCAATCCCGAGACGGGATATTCCTTTTGCCTCGTGTCAAGCCCTCGGTGGGTCCTTTATTTGACTTTTCCCCGGTGGATATTCTGTTCCTCGCAAGAGGGCCGGTTCAGTGATGCGGAGAAACACAAAAAGCAAAGCTTAAAAGGGAAATTTAAGCGCTGCGTTCCCATTCCCCGGTCTCTGCAACCATAACCATGTTGCATACTGTCATTGTACATCTTCCCCACATCTGACTCCGATGACATTGTTCTCTTGTAATTATAAATGAAAACTCGGGTCATTCCCCGACTTCTCGGCTCCCCATTCCCCTTTTCATTTCCCAAATCCCCTTATGCTTTTTCTCTGGTCTTGGCTTGGGGCCATGTACACCCACTCATAACATTGGGGGTAACCCATTCCCGGGTCAGAACCAAACCCCCAAAATGACCCAATGAACCAGTATATAACCCCCCAGCTGACCAGCAAAAAAAGTGGCCCCCTCTGGAGATTTACCCAATTGATGATCCTTCTGCCCTTTAGCCGATCCTCGACCGGGGCCGCGGCCCTGGCTCCATGAGAATCAGCAGGGAAAATCCCGCGCTCGGATTACCGAATCGGTCTGTCATGGCAAGGGAAGCCTGTTTGATGGGAGATCCTTACTTAAAACTAACCTCTAGATGATTTCCCTGCTCAAACTGCAGGCGCAGATTCGAGCTACAGGTGGATGAAGAAACTACGTGGACCCTGGTATTAACGTAAATCAAAAATTTCCCTTGTTGTTTTCTCGAATCTACGAACCTCCGGAGAATAACCGATCGGCTTCTGCGGGATCCTATCCTGACGCGGAGCCGACTCCGACCGTCAGCCCACGCCAGCCCGCGTAGCTTGACTTTCTCTCAACAACCCTGCCAAATAATAGGGGCCTGTAAATAGCTATTGAATGCCAGTCCCAAATTCAACCATCAGCCAAGGTCATTGTCATTAAACCCCCAAGTATGTCATCAGGTTCAGATCCCGATCATTTGATTACAACCCACAAATCCCCACATCGGGTTCGGGTAAAAAATCCAGGCACAGTGGGATCCCGATTCCGAGTGCCCCGATGGTTATGTCATGCCTACCGGGCTTGATTGTTTAGCCATTAAATTTTCTGGCTTCGTCATGTGTGATGTTATCCACGTTTTAATGATTTTGTGCTTACGCCACAGTCGGCTATTGCTGGGTAGTGATTTTTTGGATTTTCTATTTTTTTTGTGGCTATCGGACTCCGTGGACGGCTTGTGTGGACAGGGTAAGGCTTGTGTGTGGACAAGACAAGGCTTGGCGTGTGGACAGGGTAAGCACCAAATTTACCGTAGCAACCGGGATAATTTAATTTGGCTAAGTTACGGAAACACATTAGCCTGCATCTAGAAGCCGTCCCGGGGCTAGTTGCTGGGCTCCCCGTACGGGTAAATTGGCCACTAAATTAGTCTTAGCGACGTTTGAGTACGGGGAATTTGGGAATGGTCTCGTGCCTATTACTTGCCTCAGGTGTCTACCTTGTCCCTTTCTCATCTTCGTCTCGGATTTTCTTCAAAGATCCGACTTGTGTAATAGACAAGGTACATCGGCTGAGTAATAAGGAGCTATTCAAGTGAAAGTCAAATTCAGCATGTCACTCGAGCAAGTAACAAATGACTATCTCACAATCCTTATCCAGGTACTTTTTGACCACCTCAAAATCATCTTTATCTCATAATTCTATATCACACTTTTCACTTGCATTCATATTGTATCAATAGGCACCCAGACAGATGCTTCCTCACACTGCCACCAGCTTCAAACGTTGCGAAATGAGGCGAAAGACTCTCAAAATTTGGATGACAGCGTGTAAGGGTGCTGAAATCATTCTCCTTGAGGTGTGGTGTTGTAATGGCGAGCAAATCTCGTGATACACAGTTCATTCTCATAGATACTGGGAATGAGATCGCCGTTTCGCGCTCAAATGCTAGCTGCCAGTGGATCGAAGTCTCGCTCCAAAGCTCTCAGCTCAAAATATCTCCTCACAGTTCGAAGCGGTGCCTTTGAAGCCACTGTACCCTCAAAACAACTTGTAAGGTATGGCGCCGTTTGCAGAATTAGAAAAGCAGTTGCTTCTGCAATGGCCAGGTTCTTTTCCAATGATTCAACTTGTGTGCCAGCCAAGCTTTGCTGGAGTTTGATCATTCCCATAAGAAGTTCCAGACAAAAAGACCAGAAGGCAATAGCAAGTCCTGCCTTCTGGGTATTTCGGAAGCGAACTTGGTATGTTTCAGTTGGGAAAGAAGGTATGCAAACTGGGTCGATGTCAATCAACTTGCTGGACATTGGGATATTAGAATGCCAATACAGGGGGCCTTGTTCAGAAGCTTTCCAGTCGCTTTCCCACTCCTCCAGTTGATCAAAGACCGCCCAATAATTATTCAAAAGTGCGAGAGCGGTTTCGGGGTTATTCCTCAGGGAGTCCGAAAGTTCTGCACGGGTGGAATCGTTGGGAGCAGAATTATCAAGCCCATGGAACCATCGATTTGTTTGGTAAAAGAGCCATGGCATCTGCAACGCAATATCGTGAAGAAGCTCCTTCCTGGTCTTCGGAATATTCAGAAATGGGAGGCGTATCCAATCTGAATCGGCTAGGAAGGTCGGGTTATGTTTGTCAAGTCTAACAGAAAGCTGTAGGGTCGTTAGTGAAAGCAAGAGCAGTGGATACTGAAGGCATACAAAGATCCCCCTAAATCCGCTAAAGGCTTGTCGCATTTGTGGTGAAGAAAAATTGTGCGGCCCATAGAGCTCTAAGATGCTTAAAACACCACGAATGTGGGCCAAAAGGGCTACTTCTGAGTATTCATTTTCGTTCACGTACTAGAAAGAGTGCTTAGGAAAAGACGTTTCGCTTCTTTCTCATTTATGGACCTGGTTCTCACCTCAAATACTAGAAAAGCTATAGCTAGTAGCAAGATCAATTCAATGTTGGCCTTTTGTTGGGCACCGCGTTGGCCATTCTCTATGACCTGCTGGATATGTGGACGAGCCTTTTTCAAGGCGGACGTATACGATGACTGTGCGAGCTGTGCTAGCTTTATGTCATTTTTCAGGTTTCCCATATAAGTCGTGAGGAGACTGAATATTGGTAAAGCGAGCGAATCAATCCGCAAGTGTGTGAGCGGCAGTAAAGCTCGAATGCACAAAGCTGCGCTCGAATAATTGGGGTCGGCTCGCGAAATTCTATCGCCACTGAAGATGCCCCCTTGGGAACCGGGCTTAAAGTCTTCAATAAGTGCTAAGAGTGTCAAGCGCCCAGGTAAATCAATGGAATTTATATCAGAGGGTAGACTTGGCTTAGCAGCAGCTGGAGTAGTCCTTCGGGATGGAGAATCATCCGAGCCACTTGAGCTCTCAACGCCAGCGGCGACTAAGCTCGGCTTTCTTCTGCTTTGTAATGCATAGACTAGCGCTTTTTTATCGCTTTGTTGGGTCAGATTTGCAGCGTTCCGATTGATGAATGTCCGTGAATCTTTCGGGCTGTTACATTTAATACCAGCTTTGCTGCACCGAAGACATTCAGGTTTGTTCAGATCACACTTATTGTATTCAGCATAGCTACAGAGCTCAAGCGTATCACTCTAGACATGGAGCAAAATTCATACCTTCTTGCGGCGTCGGCGGCATTCATCGCATCCTCGAGAAGCTCCGGGGTAAAGCGGCATGGCGCGACCTGGCGACTAGCAGACAGCCTGAGAGCCTCCAACGCGGGCCACTTATTCAATGGCGCTCAGTGACTGCCAAATACGTGTTCAGATTAAGTCTTAAGAGATAACACATTTCGTAGAATAATTGTGACCTGCGTTATCCACGGTTACCTGATGACGTCCACCAGCGCTAGTCCCAAAACGGAAGTCACAGCGCCTCTACACCACTTATGCGTAATCTAGGGAGTCTTTTTTTTTGGTTGAATAATGATTTACTGCAACTCGCAATGATCAAATACCGAAGACCGACGGTTTACAAATCAGACAATGATGGATGGGATATAAAAGTGCAGACCAGGTGCTCTGTTTAACTTGCCTTGCATCACACAAACATTTTACTCAATCGTTTGCAACAACGAGCTCTCATACTGCTGTCCTTCTTATTGACCCACTCAATGACTTTCTCCATCCCAATGGAAAGTTGTACCCTCTCGTCAAGGCTAGCTTGGAGTCGTCCAACTCTTTCGAACATATGAAGGAGCTGGTTGCCGGCGCAAGAGAAGTCCGCATTCCTATCTTCTATGGTCTTCATCAGATCACCAAGGATGGAACTTATTCAGGCTGGAACCACATGAATGAGGTGCATGTCCAAATCAAGGAGAAAGCGACCTTCTCCGAAGAGTTTGGTGGCCAGATTTTGAAGGAATTGGAACCTCAGCCTACCAATGGCGATGTAGTAGTCTCTCGACACTGGAACAGCAGGTAATTATTGGAAGACCAATCCTACTCGAACCCTTCTCTTTATAGGAAATGACATTGATCCATATAACACTAGTTCTTTCTCAAACACCGACCTGGATTATCAACTCCGGCAGCATGACATTACTCACGTTGTGTTAGCAGGCTTGACCACCAACACATGTGTGGAGTCTACTGCGCGTGCTGCTCGCGAACTGTGCGTATTCTTCGGCTGCCTGGCCTTTCTATTTGAGAATTTTACTAATATTTCTTTCTGATTGAATAGTGGCTTCCATGTCACTTTGATGTGAGTTTCAATTTACTTCCGATGTCAAAGGTTGAAGGTCTTCAGACGAGGTTGCTAATTTTTGAATCAGTACTGACGCAACTGCGGCATTCTCGATTGAGATGAAAGATGCAGCAGTCAACCTGATTTGGCCCGCGATCGCAGACCAGCTTATGACGACCAATGAGTGGGTATCTTCCTTCTCAAAGGGGCGTATTTGAGTGTGGAAACTTCAATTAGGGATACAGTGTATATGGACCTATTTTAGTCAATGCTTTGGCTCGAGTGTCATCTGTTTTTACCTGTATGAAGGAATGCAAGCTACCTTTTCTACATCTATGCTTTATAGACACAGAATGACTTTCTTGCCTTACATGTTTGAGGCCTACTGATGTACGGAACGCCGGGCTGGATGTCATGGTCGAATTGCCAAGTCGTAGAGGAGTAGGAGGATTGCCATCAACTTTCCATTCTTCATTTTTACCCTGATAATCCGTTAGTCATCCAGAAAGTCTTTGAGGCTGATAAAAATGTTCAATTCGCGAGCAAAGGGGGCCTCTTTTCAAGGTTGCTTACTCAATTTCTTTTCAGAGCCTACAATGATATGATGTTCCTATGTGAGGAGTATGTGGATCTCTGGAAAGTCTCGAAGGATACAGTGCGGGAGAAGGATACAGTGCGGGAGAAGGATACAGTGCGGGAGAAGGATACAGTGCGGGAGAAGGATACAGTGCGGGAGAAGGATACAGTGCGGGAGAAGGATACAGTGCGGGAAAAGATCTCAGTGTCACGGGAGATTAGATTTAAAACTCAAGCATATCATGTCGAACGAATAGCCGGGCTATAAGGTATTGCGGTGACGTAGTATACTTCACAGAATAATTCTTTACCAAGGGTCGTATCATTATCTATCACATAGATATTTTGAATGGTTCTCAAGTAAGTATGAAATAATACATAAAGAATGGAATAGAAAATATTAGCCCAAAGAGATAGAAAACCACTACTAGCCACGCAGCCATACACCTGGTGGCTATCAAGCCTAATAGAACCAAGCAGCAAGGGCAATAAGCAAATACATAGTCATAAGCAAGACACCCTCAAGCCAGTGGGACTTTCCATCCCCGATGAGGTAGTTGACCTTAAAACAATATTAGCTGGGACATCCAAATCATCCTTGGAGAAGGAATACATACCAGAAGAACAGCAACGAAGAGCAGGATGACTTGGAAGTTGTCGAATGATAGAGTCTGTTCCAGGAAGTTAGTGTCAAATATAATGGATGGTTGGTTCTGGGAACTAGATTCGTACCATGTCATCAAGACCCATGCACCATCCAATGACAACGACCAGCGGAAGCACAAGCAGAGCAATTTGCATACTGGATCCGACGGCCACACCGATGGCGAGATCCATCTTGTCCTTGCAAGCGACTGTGACAGCTGTGGCGTGTTCCGCTGCATTACCCACGATAGGTAGAAGGATAAGACCGACAAAGGTCTCGCCGATGTCACCAGTAGCAGTCAAGGCACTAATGGAATCAACCTAGGGAATAACCGTATTAGCCGCACGTTAATACTAGATCCCTGGATGGAACCTTGCAATCAAATTCATCTTTACTCACCATAAACTCGGCACAGACACCAACAAAGGCAGTCGAAATCACAAGTGTGGCCGCGGCAACCCAGATATGTAACTGAGGCTGATCGGGCTCATCGTCTGGATCAAGCACCTGCATTTGCTGTGCGTGTTCACCGCCCATCGTGCCGGCGGTCATCTTGCCGATTTGTGCCATGTTACGGGTAGTGTCGCCTTCAGTGACCTTTTGGCGACGTTTCTCAACCTTCTGGCTAGGACGGTTGTAGATCTCAACATGAGACTTAAGTTGAAAGAAGAGGTAGCAGGCGTAAACGACGAGGAGGAGAATACTGGTGCCTCGAGACAGAGGTGCAACTTTATCCGCGTGACCTGTGGAATCTTGATAAATATTAGCTTCTGTTGATATCATTATTCACTGATAAATGGAGGCAGAGACTGACCGTCAGACCAGCTGAATGCAGTAGGAATGATCAAAGCGGCGACAGCGATTGCGAGGATACTGGCGGCTGTTTGAGCCACCGTGACGTTGAAGTGTTGCTCCATGCGATTGATACCGCCGAAGAAGAAGCACATGCCCATGACGAGCAGCAAATTCGACAACATACTGCCAATGAGAGAAGTTTGGACAATGACGAATTCTTTCTTCGCCAGCGCGATGATAGCGACGATCAACTCGACAGCATTACCAAATGTAGCGTTCAGAAGACCACCAATGGTCTCACCGGTTCGCAAGGCAATCTCTTCGGTTGCGAAACTAAGCATAGCAGCCAAGGGAATGATAGCAATGAAGTTGACCACGAAAATAGCAACCGGTTGCACATCAGCAGCATACAGACCAATACCAACCGGCGCCGCAATGAAGAGAACATTGATCCAAGAGTTGAAGATAGTCGCCCTCAATTGCGAAGCAACCGTGAATTTAGGGGGCTTTCTAGCCTCTGTCTCATCCTTCAATTCTTCCTCCGTCGACCCATGCTTGAAATGACCGAAGATACCTTTCCGCTGTCTAGTCTTGCCATTTCCTTCTTCAGCTTCCGGTTCAAGTCCCCGCTCCGAGGTAACGTTGATGGGATGCTGGCTACCAATCGACGGCTCGTTGCGCTCTGCGCTACCTGCCGTGTATTGGTCACTGCTGGCTGTTCCTGGTGGGAAAGTATTGGCGTAGTTGGGCACAGTCAAACCGTCAGTTTCGAAGTCCTGCTTCCTGCGCTGGTCTTCTGATAGGGAGAGATCGTTCACGCTGCGCGTCTGGGCCTCCAGTTGGATAGAGTTCCTGCGTTGTGGGCGTCTGCGGAACTTCTTGAATGGATTGCGGGAAGGTTCTTCGTCTTCCCCGTCGTACCATGCATTTCTGCGTGCCTCGCGTCGATAGATATCTAAGGCCATCTTAGTATGGGTGTTGATGAGTATGAACCAAAGTGTGAGATATGATGGTTTCTTGGGTCGAGCAACATTTGGTTATAAGAGGACAAAGAGCTTGAAGACTTACGCATTATGAAAGCGCGAGATATTAATTGGGATATTAATTGGGCTTTGATATGATTCTGAAGGGTGTGTCAATGAATGTGCCTTATCCTCGCTTCGTTGTGTTTTGTGCCAGATATAGCCCAACCTTGGAACCAGTAGAACTCTGGAAGGCGAGGAGCAGGGAACAGGGTTTATCAGAGAAAGCGACAGCCTGGTCAGACTGACATCGCCTCACCGCTGGCGTAAGCGCGCGGAATAGGACTTACAAGTGTGAAAGTCTGTTTCAAAGAGGAAATAGCATACGAGGCTCAGTGGGTGGAGTGAATCTTGAAGGTGGCTGAGGGTCTCGAAGCCACAGGATGATATTATGGGGATAATCAAAGAATTCAGGTTCCAATGGAGATTCTCAAAAGTAGGGATTTCTCCAAACACCCAACCAAAGGGTGGAGCGGGCGAAGCAAGGGAGGGATGGAATCAAACAAAGAGCGACATTCACACCAAAAGTGCGAGAAAGAAAAAGAAAAGACAATCAAAGGGGCTGTCGGTAAAGAACTGGGGGAAATTGGAAAATTGGGTTTGTATGCTGTTGGCGATTCCTTTGGATTTTCCATCCAGTGTGGCTGTGTCCCAGGGGCGATCGCAATCAGGTGGAGTTGAAGCTTGGCACTTCGGCACTATAGTCACTATTGCGACGCCAATGGAGTTTCAGAATAAATCATTTGAATTGCAAAGTTCTGTCTAATGAGCCCGTTAATATATACCAGATTGCGTTGTCCTCCTGGGAATCATGTATCAGACTGCCAAGGGAAAGAGTGCGTTGGCGGAGAGCCACCAAAAACCTAAATACCAAGAAATACAAGAGTGCTTCACGGCATGAAGCTTCCTGTCCGAATCTTGGGCTCTTGGCAGCCATCACATCATTATTCGGTAATGATCTCTGGGCCCAACATTCAGTGACAGGTTTGGGTCACACCGCATGGATTTCCCGGATCTGATGGCTCGCGATTGACTTGTGGCACATTACACGGCCACGCCATACCTCGGTCGCTGATTGGACATGTGGGCTTGCAAGACTTTCCTTCATTTGTTGTCCCGCTATTTAGTGGGTCCAAGCGGTGCATCGAGCAATCAGAACACAGCAATGGGAAGCGATTCCAGGCCGACCGCCACAACCCCCTTGTCCATTTCTGTAGAAACAGCCACGTCGCGTCCAATTGGAGTCACGTGCTTTCGGTCGGAGCGCATTGGTATGCGTAGGCACGTTGGGGGGTTGACCATACTTATATCCATGGTGAATATAGTTTCACCCGGGTGAAATCCTTTCCAAAGTGTCTGCGATACGACTTGTCAGCATGAGGCTGCGAGTTGCAACACAAGCTACGTCGGTGGCTTTGACATCTGGGGTGATCCGCTGAACGACGCACAGACGGGAAGTATTATCGGAGTGGCAGTACAGGACACCTCCCTAGCCACATTCCCCAGAGTCCTTACACTGTAGATCATGTCAGGCGCCAGAGTTTGAGCGATCGGGTCATCTTTTCTGCAGTCGACGAATCGAAACCCCTATATGCGTTGGCGCCCGTAGTGATCAGAGGGCCCGAGCAGGCTTATGTGATAGCCTGAAGATGGGCATGTAACCGTGATGAAAGGCCCAGGGTTGATCTTTCCAGAGGTCTTCAGGTGGAAATAAGCACAAGCGCTAATTGACGGACGCTGGGGACATTTATTCTACGATCTTTTTTGCGGGTTTTCTGCATTATGTTGCTGCCTGCGCTTACTATATTTAGTGTGGAGCACTTACGCAGCTGAAGATCTACTTTCTACTGTACAGCCTATGGACCTCTAAGATCGGGGCTCAATGCCGTAACAAAAATGTTGATTTTTGACCTTCTCGCAAATACAGTACTTTCTTATGAGAATGCTTTGAATATGCCCAAGTGTGAGTCCGGGTGCAGATAGTGATCCACCTCAGGTGTGGATATGTGTTCCAAATTGAGGGTAACATGGGAATATATATAGACTTATTTGAAACACCAAGTTCCAAGGTAAACATTCAACTTCAAAAGTTCAATTTGTAATTGGACTGGATCAACAGCACGCCAAATGCCAGTCTCCAACCTTGAAAGCATTATAGTCATGCCCAGTAACAGACAGCCCAACTTTCTCGTCCTGGTGCTTATTTTAATCATGCCCAGGTAGTATTTCGGGTGCTAGCTTGAATTCGACGGATAATTGGAATTCTAGGCGAAGGCAGAATATTGTTTCAAATCCGCAAGGTCCATTTTTTGGACTACCAGGAGAATAGTAGCGAAATTTTAGAACCGGGGTAGGGTAAGAAGGATGTGGTAGAGAGTCATTTTTTTCATTGAAATGGCGGATATGGACAGATAGGAGCATAATCGGGTGCTTACTGAATCGGACAAACCTGTTATGTCACGCACTCAGGGTTGCCCAAGGAAATAGGATACTCTACAATAGATGACACTTCATATTCTAAACACCAATGATCAGTGCAGATTATCTATGCACCGTTGATCACAGTGTGTCAAGGAACGCAACTATCCGTCAAGGCGCAAGGAGGGATCTACGATAGACCAACGAGAATTGACAGAGTGCGTGCTCTCCTATCCATGACCTCACAAATTCACACCATTTTGGGAGTACCGGGAAATTTTGCTTCGTCTTGCAATAGAGCCCCCAAGTCTATAGAGCTTGACTCGAATATCTTCGAGGCGGTCAATCGCGGGGATAGTCGGTGTGCTTATATCTCGCCAGATCTCCTTAGCTGACCAAAAACAACATCAAGATAGACAATGAAGAACTGGACTTTGACTATGACGAAGGTGATATTACTCATTCTTTCACCAAGTACAGCACCCCGACGTAGTCATTTTCACAGTTGGAGGACCCATCAAACATAATCTACAAAGTCAGCTCGCACGCCTCAATGAACTGTCACAAGCCAAACGTCATTCTGCCTAGTGATGAAAACTCATCGCGACCTCTTTCCCACGACTGGACAGCGAGCTATAAGATCAGTGCCGACCGCTGCGACTCTGGTGATGAGAGCTTGATGCAGTGGATTGAATTGAAGAGGGTAAAAATTCGCACTGAACAAGAGTTACTCGTTTAAGTGGCAGGGCAAGACGTATGTGGTAGCAAGATCGCGGGTGTTGGAGACTGGTGTTGCGAGATTGAACATGATATTACGACATTATAAGGTTGTTGAGGAGAATGAGATTGTAGTTGCTACCTACATTGCCGAGGAAGCTTTAGGGGAGAGGAAGGGCGCTCCTACGTTTACAAAACTGATCTGAGGGTATTGTGTAATAGCGATTGCCAAACGGAGGGAGGTGACGAGGAGACAACTGCAGACTGCTGGAGGAATTGTTCCCCAACAATGATGGAAGCTGTAGATTTGTGCTGCCAATAATGCAAGCTTTCGTCATGTATGGCAGACCCTGCGTTGAGACTCCATTTGCTTGGAAGAGACTTGTGTACTTTGACACCCATAGCGCAGTAGTTCTCTTAAGCTAGAGAGGGTCCTGCACCTCTTCGAAGGAACGTGTATAAGCTACCACAATCAAGGAGTGCCTGATTAATCAGAGATTCACGGTGCATAGGCAAACATGAGAAGTGTCACTTCATCAGTCCTGTAGGGCCAAAGAATACCAATCCTGTTAGCTGGCCATGTCACAACATTGGAAAAAGAATAGACTCTAGTGCTGTTCAACGATGGGGATGTTAGACTACCTATTTGTTTCAGTGGACCAATGGTGCACTTTGATTGCACTTGGTATTATAACTTCATAGGTAGCTGCATTGAGAGGAAATCAACACAGACCAAAAACTGGTTCGATCTATTCCTGGAGGTATAGTTGTATAGTCCCATGCAATGTAGACTCTGGGAGTAATCCATTAGAACCAGTAATATTGGTTGGTAAATATTGCCAAAAAAAGATGGTAAGATCGCATTTTCAAATAAGGAGGGAGGACTGGTGTCGGATTGAAGTATAAATAGGTCGGAAAACAAACAACTCGGCCCCTTCCAAGGTTAGTTTTAGAATTTGGTTGGCGCTGCTGGAGCTCCTTTTGTAGATCACGAGCTCGCAATATTCAGGAGAAATAAACGAAGAGGCATCGAAGATCACAGTGTTTCCTACAAACCCCAAATTGATTTCCGTGTTCTCCATTTTCAGGGCCATCTCCACTGGGGCAGTCTTATGATTCATGTACAAAGCCAAGGAGTTTCGAACTCCGGGATTGAGTGCGACCGTACAAAACAAACCAGATTTCGACAAATATTTAGGGAGAAGTATCACAAATATACTCTGTTGTACTACGTTATGGAGCAGACGCATGGCCGATGGTAGCTCACATGTTTGTGGCGGCGAACGCGAGGGATCACCGTGATGTACTGATATGCGCGACCCACATTTATTACCCACAGTGATAGTCAGGGGGAAACCAAAGAGGAAAAGGCAGCCATTTTCTTGACCAGCAAAGCCGAATCATGCCTTTGCTCCGTGACGCAATCGGGGCCCTGAATCAACGCTGTCTACTCAAACACTTGAGCCGTCCCGTCAAGGCGGGCCAACCCACGCCCCACTCGACTTCCGCAGAAAAGGCACGCTTTTTATAATATTTCTGACTGGCTAAATTTGGCCCCCCATAATAACCGTACAATACAATGCGAACTCAGATCAATGTCAGAACGTTTCTGCCTGGTCGTTCACATGGTAAGATTCTGGAATGCAACCCGTCATGTCTCCGTCTCCGTGGTCTCCATAGTCTCCATAATTTGGCAGAAAGCTAGTTGAGATAAGCGATAGCAAGGAGGGCACGGACAGTAGTCGCTTTGGCTAGGGGCAATGGCAAGGTGATACATATTCAAGTCGGATCTCGTGGCACGGCGTGGCATGGTTATTCCAAGGTTGAGACAAAATGTGGAATGAGACAATGCTCCGACATCAGAGCCATGTTGGCATTCCTTTCGACATCATCGCGACATTCAGGTACTCAGTAGATCGCCTTGGCAGCCAAGGACAAGCTTTTTTGTGTTGCGACTCCAGGTCCAAAGGGGATGTATAGGGGAAGATCTAGAGAGAAAGTGTATTTCCATGCATTGTTTTGATACGGAATTCATACGGTAGTTGTATCTATCCGACGCAGAAATGGGGACGATTCCATGGGAACTTTGCCTGTTTCTATTTATTTATCACACCCATAATTTCCCGCATAAAGCAGGATTGTGTATCGGAAAGTGGAGCCTAAACCCTTTGGCCACTCAGGGTCTTCCAATCCACTCGAAACCCTGGGCCCTCAAGAAACAGGACCCTCAAAAGACCCTGAGACGGCCCAACCAGGGTCCAATATGACCAAAGTGTGGGTCTTACGCGGCTTACTAGCGAATACAATGGAGGAGCAGGTCTCAGGGGGCGCGCTAGAACGACGCAGGGTCATTGGTGAAGGGTCCGTTTGGGTGGATCCATCAGGGACCGAAACAATCAAATAACTCCTAGTGGAAGTGAGAAGTGGAGCTCAGGGACCAATGACCCTGAAACCCTCGATATAATCGGTCTCACATCTTTCGCGAGGCTGGATCCATGCCAATCATTTCAGTTAGAAGTGGCATCCGCACATCAATGGAGCTGGCACAGCCCACTGATGATGCGTCGTTACTTTGGCAGCCCTGTATGTACCTGGATGGGGGAAAGTGACCTGTCATTGTAGGGAGTTCCCAGCGTAAGGGCAAGTACCTAAAGCTCTCAGGGTACACACCCCGGACCAGCCGGTGCCCTTTCCCTTTCCCGAGCCCAGACCCCCAACCCCTACTCTTTGTTTCTTTTTCTCTCCCTTTTCAACTTCTTCTCTCCCCTCTTCTTCTCCCCAATTCCATTCGCTTTTCTTATCCCACTACATCCACGAAAGGCTTTGTCCTTCCAGTCATTCTTTTGGGGTTTTTCTATTTTTCAATTCAGACGCTCGCTCCACGATGAAGTACTCCATCATCGCTGGTCTGTCCCTCTTGGGATCGGCCATGGCGACTGTGCCCTCCATTGAGATCAAGGGCAAGAAGTTCTTCTACTCCAACAACGGTACCGAGTTCTACATCCGTGGTGTTGCCTACCAACCCGACTACAACGCCCGCAATGGCGGTAGTTCCGACACCGACTACACTGACCCGCTGGCCGACGTCGAAAGCTGCAAGCGTGATATTCCCTACCTTACTCAGCTGCGCACCAATGTCGTTCGTACTTACGCCGTCAACCCCAACTCCTCCCACGACGAGTGTATGAACGCCCTTGCCGATGCCGGTATCTACGTTATCAGCGATTTGTCCTCCCCATCGGAGTCCATTGAGTCTAGCGACCCCATGTGGAACGCCGACATCTTCGATCGTTACTCCTCTGTCGTTGATGCCTTCGCTCAGTACCCTAACGTCATTGGTTTCTTCGCCGGAAACGAGGTCTCCAACCGGGTCAACAACAGTAACTCCATGGCCTACGTCAAGGCTGCCGTTCGTGACATGAAGACCTACATCAAGCAGAAGAACTACCGCTCCTCCCTGGCCATTGGTTACGCCACCGATGATGACGCCAGTGTTCGTGAGAACATTGCTAACTACCTGGTTTGCGATGATGCCACCGACTCCATTGACATGTTCGGTTACAACATTTACGAGTGGTGCGGTGACTCTTCCTACAAGACTTCCGGATACCAGGCCCGTACCGAGGAGTTCAAAGACTACCCCGTCCCTGCTTTCTTCTCCGAGTACGGCTGCAACAACCCTAGCCCTCGTACCTTCACTGATGTCCCCGTTCTCTACGGCCCTGATATGGAGGACGTCTGGAGCGGTGGTATTGTCTACATGTACTACGAGACTGACAACGACTACGGTCTGGTTTCCACCTCCGGAACCGTCGTCTCCACCTTGACCGACTTCGAGAACCTGTCCTCCCAGATGAAGAAGGCTACCCCCACCGGTGTCGCCATGAGCGACTACTCTGTCTCCACCACTGTTGGTCGCAGCTGCCCCACTGTCAAGGCTGATGAGTGGCTCGCTGCCAGCAGCCTGCCCCCCGCCATCGACTCTTCCCTCTGCTCTTGCATGTACGACTCCCTGACCTGTGTTCCCGTTGATGGCATCTCCTCCAAGAAGATGTCCAGCACCTTCAGCTACCTTGGTGGTGAGGACGGTGTCATGGACGGTGTCATTGGTAACGGTACCAGCGGTGTCTACGGTGCCTACAGCGGATGCAGCGCCAACCAGCGTCTGGCCTTCGCCATGGACCAGTACTACAAGAAGAATGGCAAGTCCGCCTCTGCCTGTGGCTTCAGTGGTGCCGCTACCACCAAGTCTGCTACTACCGCCAGCGCCTGCAGCTCCCAGCTGAAGGCCGCCGGTACTGCCGGCACTGGCACCGTTAGTGGCTCCCTTAACGCCGGCTCCACTGCCACTGGCTCTGGCTCTAGCTCTGGTGCCACCTCCAGCGGTGCCGCTGGTGTTTCCACCTCCCCCCAGGCTGTCTTCATTGGTGCTTGGCAGACCGGCCTTTACGGCCTCGTTGCTCTTGCCACTGGTGCCTTTATGATCGCGCTGTAAATTTCAAATGACTTGCTTTATTTCTTTATCCTGCGATGTGATTTGAATATGGTGCCCATTGTATCAT
Source organism: Penicillium tannophilum (assembly GCA_028829675.1). Classification (NCBI taxonomy): domain Eukaryota; kingdom Fungi; phylum Ascomycota; class Eurotiomycetes; order Eurotiales; family Aspergillaceae; genus Penicillium; species Penicillium tannophilum. The sequence continues at coordinate 1,129,268 of JAQKAK010000011.1, forward strand.
TGATGCGCGCCCATAAAATGGCGCCTTTTCTTGTATCCGTCTTAGTTCGGCAATTTGTTCATATATAATTTTTTTTTCGCCCAATAGCAAGCTGGTGTTCATTTGTTCTCACTCATACCTTATCTAAATTATTTATTTTCCGAATGTATTTCTACGTGCTGTACCTACGTGGCCTAGCATCAGGAAGTAGGTGCGTGGGTACATACTCGATAATATAACTCCAAACTTCGAATACTGCACCATTTCCAATTGTACCCTTAACCTTAGGATGTGGTTTCAATTAACAATGCGTGACGTTCGTTCATCAGTTCCCTCTGTATTGAGAAGAGTATTATTGTGGTGAATTAGGTATGGATAGACATGAAAGAAACGAGACGAATCAGAAAACCGAAGAAACGAATCCAAAGAAACAGAAACAGGCCAGATCAGATAATAGTCCTACACTCCCTCTGGCATCAAAGAAGGCAACATAGCCGCCACAGTCTGTACATCCTTATCACCTCTTCCAGACAGACAAATTACAATATCCTTCTCAGGTCCAAGCTCTTTGGCAACCCGAACCGCACCTGCAACAGCATGCGAACTCTCCAATGCAGGAATAATTCCCTCGGTCTGGCTAAGCACTTGGAATGCATCAAGGGCGTCCTCATCGGTAGCGGCAATGAATCTCGCTCGACCAGAATCCTTCCAGGCAGATAACTCAGGTCCAACGCCAGGATAATCTAGACCAGCAGAAACAGAATGGGTAGAGGTAATCTGCCCATCATCATCCTGAAGCACATATGTTCTGACACCATGGAGAATACCAACACTTCCCCGTCCCAGAGTAGCAGCATGTCTGCCCGCATCAACTCCATCCCCACCAGCCTCAACACCAACAAAAGCAACACCCTCATCTTTAAGGAATGGGTAAAACATTCCCGCGGCGTTTGATCCACCACCCACACAAGCTACTAGCGCATCAGGCAACTTCCCATCCATCTCCTCCATAAACTGCGACCGAGTCTCCTCCCCAATCACAGATTGCATTGTCCGCACGATAGTCGGGTATGGGTACGGACCGAAGGCGGATCCGATAACGAAATGCGTCGTCTTGAGATCAGTAACCCAAGTCCTAAATGCCGCATTCACAGCATCCCGCAACGTTCCCTTCTCGCCTTCATGAGCACCAGGAACAGGGATAACAGTCGCGCCGAGTAAGCGGATCCGGAAAACATTTAACGCCTGTCGGCGTACGTCTTCCGCACCCATGAAGATGGTACACTTCATGCCGAAGAGTGCACATAAAGTCGCTGTAGCAACACCGTGTTGACCGGCGCCTGTCTCGGCGATGATAGCTGTCTTGCCCAGTCGGCGTGCGAGAATGATCTGTCCGAGTGCATTGTTGATCTTGTGACTTCCTGTGTGGTTGAGGTCTTCACGCTTTAGCCAGATACGGGCACCGCCTGCGTGGGCGGTTAGACGTGACGCTAAGTGGAGACTGGATGGGCGATTGGCGTATGCGGCGTAAGATCGGATCTCGGCCCAGAAGGCTGGATCGGCTTTGGCTTTTTCGAAGCCTGTTTCAAGCTCGGTAAGGCATTCTATTAGGGCTTCTGGGACGTATTGGCCACCAAATTGGCCGAAGCGCGTGTAGTCGTCGGTTGTGCTGGTCTCTGGGGTATCGGCCTGAGTCGATACATGCATCTCACCCGCTGAAATGGGGACAGAAGTAGGAGTAGCAGTAGAAGCAGGAACTTCTATGTTCCTCGCCTCCTTTCGGCCACTCACATACATACAATAATCTTTCACCTTCTCAGCTGCAGTACCTGGCTCGGCATCCCGCATAACAGTAATAATTTTGCTCCCAATGACAACACCCTCCGCGATATTGGCCACACTGATGAAATGCTCCCGAGTATTGATACCGAAGCCCACAGCGGCGGGAATCCTATTCTCGGTGTACTTGTGCACACGTGCAAGAAGGCCCTCTAGACCTTGGTCCAGGGACTTGGTGGCACCGGTCACCCCCATTCGGGAAGCAACGTAGATAAATGAATCAGCGATCTCGCAGAGCATTTTCATACGGGAGTCTGGTGTTGCGGGCGCGACGAGTGGGATGTACGATAGCCTGTTATATGATTTCTGTTAGCAATTGCTCTTGATCTCCGAGTTGAAAAGGCAGAGAAGAAGGTAGAGAAGGGAATAATATATGGGAAGTTGCATGGGAAGGTATAGGGGGAGTGGACCCATACCCATCTCGTCGACACAGTTCTCTAAACCGCAAAGCTTCCTCGGGCGGCAGATCAACAATAATAAATCCATTGACACCTGAGTCTTGACAGTCACGAATAATCTTCTCTTCACCATATGCGCGTACGGGGTTATAGTAGCCCATGAACATGACAGGCGTAGTCAGTCCGAGGCTACGTGCCTTGCGGACCATTGAGAGCATGGTTGGAATTCGGACACCATTTTGGAGGGCAACAGCGTTAGAGTTTTGGATGGTTGTGCCATCTGTGAGGGGGTCTGTGAAAGGGATTCCAAGTTCGATGATGTCTGGGCAATTTCTATGTTAGCATAGTCACCAGTTGAGGCTATAAAGATCCACTTCCAGATCTAATCTGGGTTTCGGATCTCGGAGTTCGGATCTTAGATCCGAGGTATGAGCTTTGGGATTGGAGGGTTTTCTACATACCTGCACCTCCTGCTTGCATGGCGAGCATGATTGAGGGGGTTTCCTCAACAGTGGGAAAACCTGCTGTCATGTACGTGATCAATGCTGCACGTTGTTCATCTTTGCATCGTGCAAAGACTTGCTTGATTGCTTCCATTTTGGCAGCGACTCTGGCGAGTTCCAATCAAGCTTTCTACTGGAGTCGTTGGGCGAGGTGGAATAAGTGGTGTAAAGGGGAGGAGAGAGAGGGTAAGGATTGTGCTTTAAGTACCGATGAGATTGATGTGACTTTTACTTTATGAGTCACCTTTGTCATGGATCAGTTGAGCGGGTCAGGGATGCTTGAAGGAACCGGAAAGTGAGGCAAGATTGAAGGATTGAACTATATCAGAACAAAATCATTGGTCAATGGTAGAGCGATGTAGATATTTCGGTGGACCCACTTTCAAATCCTTTGAAAGAACTCATGATACTGGCTCAATCAATACTTATTACCCTGCATTGTTCACTACATTTACTCAATGATATACTAGAATGTAGCGCTTTGTGTCAAATACCTAATTCTTTAGCACAATGAGTCACAAAACCCATTCCAGATCTGAAAATGGTAGCGATGTGGAGGCATGGTTGCGGCCCGCAGGTCGGCTCCGACCCGACGGCGGATAATGCACCAGCGACAACGATGTTGATTGACTCATAGCCAAGCTTGCATAAGCCATTGGGCCTCCAAACCGATTGTCTTGATTGCTTGTTCAATATGGAAAACATTTCAGGTTTGACTACTTGGTCGAATGTGCCAATCAGTCGTGGATAGATCGGATACTTTTGGTGCGACAATGCGGTTGACGCTTAGTGGTATAGACTAATAAGAGGCCAATTATCTTGTACCCGAGGAACTGACTTGGAATGCATGATTAACCTTTTGCGAATGACACCCGAGAAACCTCATATATTATTTTAAGTATTAGCAGTAGTATAACCCAGTAAGATAGCACCCATCCAAGGCATGCATCTAGCATGGTTCTTTTAAGCCCCAATAACCCGCGTGAACCGAGTTCCATCCATCTATATGCCACCAGTCTATTACTCCTCCATCAACTTCTCACCCTCCTCACTAGAAGCCAGACTAGCAAACTGAATCCCCCGAATAGCATGCCCCTTCCACATAAGCAGCATAACAAAAAGGAACGAAAAGACAGCAAAGAAAGCCATCATACCATATACCCAGCCCACATCCACAGCCGCAACCCAAGGATTAATGTAAAAGCTAATAGTAAGCCCATAAACAATGCGATAAGCACCAATAACAATACCTGCCTCAGCAGGGTAGTGCGTGAAGCACTCAACAACGTAGTTTACAGTAACAGGCACACTAGCCAGTGAGCCAATGGTCACAATAAACACACCGAGCGCGAGTACCATATAGTGCAGATGATACTGGAGTGCAGCACCGAAAATGCCCAATCCGATCGGGTTTAAGATCAAACTCGGTAGCCAAAGGACGTGCAGCCGGTACTCTGGTTTCCAGACACCGTTGTTGAAGCGTCGGGCTAGTGCGAGTGGGAGTTTGTCGTTGAGCCAGTGGCCGTAGAACTGGACGATGATAATACCGATCCAGTGACAGAAGGTGAATGCGGCGTTTTGTTTTAAAGTGAAGCCGTAGCCGCCTTCTGCGGCAGGCTTCTGCAGCCAGACAGGGGTCAGGGCGTTGACGCCGACGTAAAAGCCGAAGGAGATGAGGGTGAAGATGCCCATGATTATTGTTACAGGACAGATGCCAATTAAGAAGGGCACAGCAGCGATTTTGGCCTGGATTTTGTTAGTTCATTATCTACCTGGGGTATTGGGGAAGAGAGACATACCGTTTCCTTCCAAGTAGATGGAAGAACGACGCTCTGCCCGAAGAAGAAAGTCGCGAAGCGGTTCGCAACAAAATTCTTGGGAATATCGGGGTTTCTCCCGAAATCCATTCTATCAAAGCCTGTTTCTTCTAGGAAGAAGAAGCAGCAGATAAGAGTGAATCCGAGAAGACCAACTGTCCACCAGAACTCAACAGGGAAGAAGGCGTTGGCGGAGATAAAGCCAGAGAACGTCGGACCGGCGATAGTGCCGAATAGGAAAGACATGTGGAGTGCGGTGAATGCCCGACCACGTTGATGCAGAAAGAACAAGTCGGTCACGATGCGCGGACCAAGGACTGTAGGGACAGCGCCGAAGAAACCGGCAAAAAGACGTGACATGATAAATGGAATATAGTCGTCAGAGTGGGTCATGACGGCTCCCCAGACTTGGCAAACGAGCGTGCATAGTATGCACCAGAAGATGACTGAGCTGCGGCCAAACACGTGGGAGATAGGGGCGAAGAAGAACGGTCCACCTGCCATGCCTGCTAAGGCGGCGGAATTCTGCGACAAGTTAGACGTATTCGTATAGAAGTATAGATCTGGCAACAGGTAAATAAACAAATGGAAATGGAAAAGCGAGTACATACCGCATATGCCTCCTGGATCTTCGTCTTAGTATAGAGCTTCTCCTGATCTGCAAGGTTGAGCTGCCCGGACAGCGGCGCAACCGCGCCGGAGAAGGAGGCCAAGCATAGTACAGCCGCGATGGTGTATTTCCGCCTCAGGGACCAATTCTGTTAAAGTCTCGATTAGAGCCATATATCCGCACATAGGCCTTGCAGCACATACCAGGGGATCGCGAGGGTGGGTACTGGGCCGGGGAATCAAAACAACGTGGCCCTCATGATTGGGACCATCTGGAGGTGAACCCGCGGCAGAAGGGGCTTCAATATTCCTTGGTTCCTTGGTATCCATGATGAGCTATTTCTGGGCAGATTGACCTCATCCGGAGAGAAAAGCTCGTGCAGGGGTTGAGCCGTGTCCCTTTTTCCTTTTTTTCAAAATAAGGCGTGCCAACAAGGAGCTGGAGCTCGATGTCTTGGCGGTCCACCCTTCAATTCTTGCCGAGCTGGGGTAGACGCGTCACCCTTCTTGCTCGGAGTTATAATTGCGCAATCAGCTAAGCCAGAATAATCTCAGAATAATTGTTGTGTCGATGTAAATTTCTTTTTGTTTCAAAGTATAGATTTTCCATGGGTCTAGATTGGAGGGTCCCGTATAGTCTTGGCTGTGAAGCTTGGCTGTTCCAAGGTTTCAATAGGCCAAGCTCAGCCTTGTCATTAACCTTATGGACTTGATCCATGAAGGGATTCTGGACAGGGTCTTGACCCTGAAACGTGGAGTCTACAGGGTCAATGTACATTACTTTGAATGTTCCGGAATCAGGCACATTCGTCAACTGGCCATTCCAACTCGGCAAGCTAAGCCGATCGCGGACTCCACATCGGAGACGAAAGCAAAGAAAAAAATTCAACGACTTAGAAGACCCACGATATCGGCGACAGTTCAAGACGCCGAAATGCGCAGACTACAAAACAAATCGATCATGACCCATCTTTTATCGTTCCAGAGGGTATAGACATAGACATGCGACATTGTTAAACCTTAATTTTTTTTATTCTTTTAGCCTTCAAAATGGAAGTCAAACCCACCGATCTGGAATCACAACCCACTCAAGTGAATTCCCCGCACGAGTCGGATACAGAGGAGCCCCTTAAGCCACAACCACCGGCGGGCTACGCCATCCAATTTTGGCGCAAATGTCTCATCCTATTCGTTGTCAGTTGGACGACTCTTGCCGTCACATTTTCGAGTACCTCATTATTACCTGCAACACCAGAAATTGCTGAACAATTCTCCACGACGTCCGAAATCCTCGATGTTATTAATGCGGGTGTGCTCATTGCGATGGGCTTTTCGTCATTTATTTGGGGTCCTATAACTAATATTTTCGGGCGAAGAAATGCCTACAATGCGGCTATCCTCGTTCTCTGTGCCTGCTCGGCGGGTACAGCTGCATCTATTAATTTACATATGTTCATTGCTATGCGCCTGCTCAGTGGATTTACGGGAACGTATTTTATGGTCGCGGGACAAACTATTATTGCGGATATCTTTGAGCCGGTTCGTCTCTTCCTGCTGTTTTGGTTGACGTCGATGACTGACCTGTATAGGTTGTGCGGGGAACAGCTGTTGGCTTCCTGATGGTGGGATCCGTTAGCGGTCCTGCAATTGGTATGTTTACAACTTAGACGACCATCACATCAAATATTTATAACCCTTCAGGTCCCTGTATTGGAGGTATCATCGTCACATTCGCCCAGTGGCGCATCATCTACTGGCTCCAATTTGCCATGACTGCACTCAGTCTTGTGCTATCTCTGCTTTTTGTACCAAACCTGGAAGCAAAGAAAGAAAACAAGCCGTCTCGAAAGCTGTCATACGTGATGGGCATGTTTAACCCCCTCCGCATCTTCCGCCCATTCATTTATCCAAATGTTTTCCTCTCTGTAAGTTCCCATACCCTTTCACCTTGATCTATCCTAACACTCAACAGCACCTCACGTGCGGTCTATTGGCAACATTCCAATATGGTATCCTAACATCTGCGCGCACTATCTTTAACCCCCGCTTCAACTTGACTTCGCCCCTCGTGAGCGGTCTCTTCTACCTTTCGCCAGGAATTGGCTTCCTGGTGGGAAGTGTTGTGGGCGGCAAACTATCCGACCGTGCTGTGAAAAAGTGGATCGTCAAGCGTGGCGGGGTCCGTCTCCCTCAAGACCGGTTGAACAGTGGACTCATCACTCTGTTCTTGGTGCTTCCCATCGGAACGTTAATCTATGGATGGACTCTGGAAGAAGGGGTGGGTGGTATGCCCGTGCCTATTATTGCTGCTTTCTTTGCGGCTATTGGGCTCATGGGATCATTCAATGGGTTGAATACATACTCAGCTGGTGAGTTTCGAGTTTTCAGCGTGTGAGTTCTTTCTCTAATCAGATTCTAGAGGTGATGCCACATATCCGCTCTGAGGTAATCAGTGGTAAGTATGCTGTGCAGTATATCTTTGCTGCGGCTGCCAGTGCGGCTGTTGACCCTCTGATCAATTCGATTGGAGTTGGTTGGACATTTACGATCTGTGAGTTGAGCGAATTGTTCCAACGCAACAACGTTCTGACGTACATTACTAGGTGTCTTCTTCGCCATCATTGGTGGTGTTAATGTTTGGATAATCACGAGATGGGGACTCGATATACAGCGATGGGTGGAACAAAAGTTTAATATTGAGGCCAAGCCTCTAGACTGATGATCATGATGATTGGATGACACGCCCTTTGGTACTACACTTACAACATGAACGCATTGCATAATAGAGCTAGATTCTTTATAGACTGAATAGATTGTGAACACCCAGGAGTTGAACATCTCGCTAACCGCATGCAGTAATTGTACTTCAGACAAATTGCCATCTCAAATACGCTCACTTAATTCAAGCCAATTTGCAAGACAACGCTTCATTCGAGTTGAATATACACTAACATTTCATTCTAGGTAAAAGAGGCGCCGACTCCATTACATTACTCCTTCATCTGCACATTTCAAGGGTAGTCTAATGTGTCACCTCGGAAGTGGGTACCTGGGAATCTGCTCGCTAGTATTACTACCTTTAATCTCCAATACTGCACCCTTTTTAGGTTTAATCAAGAATTCCTGCCGAAAACTGTAGAAGGCTGCAACCGCCTTATCGGCCCCACTCGGACCTCCATATGATTGGTTCGTGGTTCGGTCAAAGTCTCCGAAGCCTCGGCCAGTTCTTCGAACGACCGACATACTCTCAAGCCAACGCTCTCCATCCCTCAACCAATCCCGAGAATGATAATGGGCCTGACAAAATGGCACGAGTAAGGCTGAAACGGTCTCCTCCCGAGGACGAAGACGACGCTCGGCGAAACAGGAGGAAATTCGTCGCGTGAGCTGAACATGCTGTATGCGAAAGAATACCACTAATCAAAAGCCAAATAGATGTCAGCGATGCCATTCACATAAGATTAAATGCTCGGGCGATCAGCCATGCAAAAAGTGCTGTGCGGTAGGCGTTGCCGATGAATGTGCCTATGCGTCTCGCGATCGCCAGGTCAAAGTGAGCGAGAAGTATGATCATCCTTACCCGGAACTAGTGTCTCGGAAGTTTGTTTTTCAAGCTAACGGATACCCCTCTATAGCTATATTGACCAGCTCGAGGCGGAGATTCGGCGCTTGAAAGAGCAATCGGTGACCTCGGCCGGTGCGACCGAAGCTCAACCTGCACATGCGGAACGGTAGGTCGCATTCGTGTCGGAGCCTGCAAAATCGTCAATGCTTATCAATCTGCACAGAACGTTATCTCGCCCGGTGGAAGCCCCAGATGCCACGAGTATTCAGAATCCCATAATAGGCGATCGTGCCTGGTTCCACCGTTATGACCCATCTTCACCGCCGATATACGTCGGCGAAGCGGCGTGCTCGGCTTTTGCGACACGGTTTCGTCGTTTTTTAACTGGCGACAATGCTCTAGCCCATATTGCGCGTACACAATGGACGCGTGAAGAAGCTATCGCTGCTGCTGCTGCTAATGAAGCCGATGTCCAGTGGCCAAGTCTACATCATGCGAGGCTGCTGGTTAGGATTGCCATCCACCAAATCGGATATTTGTATCATTTGATGATGCGCAAGACTACCCTGGATAAACTAGAAGAGATATACCAGACTGGGAGTTTTGACTGTAAGACGAACAAGTGCAAGTTCTTCGCTCTGTTTGCTTTTGGACAGGCTTATTCAATTCGTGCGGAGCCTACGTCTGGTTCTCGCGTGCCGGGAACAGCATATTTTGCGAAGGCCATGAGCTTGGTTCAGATTCTACCTGAGAGAACAAGCATCACTCACCTGGAAACTTTATTGCTGCTAGTAAGTTGTAGTATCCTGGTTGCTGGCTAGTATTAACATGTGCAGTCACTTTTCTCACACTATCTCAACCGTCGCCACTCTGCATACATCCTAATTGGAAACGCCATGCGAATGGGTCTTACAATCGGTTTAAATCACAACATCTCCGAATCCCAACTCATCGACCCCGTAGAACGACAGCACCGAATCGAAATCTGGTGGACAATCTACATTTTTGATCGCATGTGGGGCTCCAAAATGGGTCTTCCCATGCAAATCCTCGACGAAGACATCCATGTCGACATGCCAACGCCCGTCTCTCCACGCTGGAGACACGAGGAAGAATTATCAGATCCCGAGTACATGACTGCCAACATCAAACTCGCCCAGATTGTCGGCGAAACCATCACAAAGCTCTACAGTCGGCGCAAATACCAAGAAACATTTCTGCAGCGCGTGCAAAAACTCTTGAAGTCATTGAAGAATTGGGTGGAAACATTACCTGAGAGTCTGCGGCTGAATATGGAAGATCTAGAATCTAGCAAGAAACCCGTTGTCTCTTTGCATATGGCGTTTAATCAATGCGTCATTCTCACCACCCGACCAACCCTCCTTCACCTTCTCATCACTCTCCACAAAGGTGGATCTACTAGTGCAGGTCGGGAAGCAGTCTCTCAACCTGTCCTGACTCTCAGTGAGGCGTGCATTCATGCAGCGCGTCATTCACATTCCATGATCCTCACACGCTGGATTAACGGTACGATGCCAACATTCGGATACTTCCACGCTCACTATCTCTTTTCCTCGGCATTGATCTTAGCGATGTCCAGCTTTGTACCAATTGGAAATCCAAATGACATGAGCGGATTTGACTCAGCCCTGGATCTGCTGCGGTCGATGACAGAAAATGGTAATCTGGCTGCTGCTGAATTCTATCACAACTTGGAGCAGGTGAAGGCTTGTTTGGATACGTATCGAGGCAATGTTTCTGGCGAGCTACGACGGAATGAGGAAGGCCTAGAAGGTAATGCCAATTCCAGTACATATGGTATTGCCGCTCCAGTCTCAGCCCCAGATCCCAGTTCAAATATGGTGCCTATATCATCAATGCTGGCAGCATCGTCAACAACCTTGCCAAGTGCTCTTTCCACCGCGTCTGCACCACCGATGATGCCAACCGAGAATGATATGTTAGCAGGGCAATCGAGTCATGGTACGGATATTTATGCCTTGCCTGCCAGGGATGCGGTCAATGGGTACACAACCGAAATGGCATTCTTAGAGCCTACCATGCAAGATTTCCTCGCACAGTCTGATATTGATCTTGGATTGCTACACCCCGTTGATACCTTCTTGAATGAAGCGGAGAACTTGTATACTTGTCATGAGCTTTAGTCACGAGGATTCAATTACGAGTTACGAACAGACAAATATTTTGAAAAAGTACGTTATCAAGCTTACATCATCGATTGGGCCTTTGTATATGGTCGCCATTGGGCGCATTGCCGATTGTTCTCCACTCGAAAGATACCAAATTCGGTACGAAGTTTTAAATTCCCAAATTTGTTCTTCTTCCAAGGCTAATTATTCGCCTCGTCCTCCCATCACTCTCCTTAAGGGGAGGCTACCGTGGTATCAGGTATAGATTGTACAGATAGTCAGGCTCTATCACGCTAATAAAACTTCAATTCATTAAGTTAAACCCTCACTTATAATCTCTCTGAACCTCCTCCATAGCTGGCAACTCAGTCGGAAATCCCTTATCAAATCGCGTAAAAGGCAAACCCCGATTAACCGCCGAAGTATCTGGTAACTCCACAGCCTCATTAAGACTCCTCCTATACTCCGTCCCATACGACGGCGCAACCGAATTCGTGTGTCCAGAAGAAGAGACAGAACCCCCCCACCTCGAAGACCCAGTCGGTGAATGAGGCAAAGTAGGCGACATTGGAGGCTGCATAGGATACTGCGTCCGGTCAGCCGGGTTGAAAGTCCTCAATGTCCCATCCTCGAACATTGCCTGCAAGACACCTGCATCGAGAAGCTCGGCTTTTCTAATCAGGCGATCAACCAGCACCTTCGACGCTGCTTTCAACTGGCTTTTCACAAACGCCATTAGTGTTATGTTGCACTTTATCTCGACTTCCTCGAGGAGATAGAGTCCGTTTGCTGGTACGCCTGGAATACGTTGCTCGAGATCTGGCTTGTGTTTTGAATCTGGTCCGTCCACTTCGTTGAGCTGAGTTCCTTCGACACGGAACTTGCTAAACAAATCGATTCCCATAGGGGGATATGTATGTGCTGTCACACCCCAGGGATGGTTCTCGAAACAGCCCTTGAAGCTTATTTTCCCCGAGCCCATCTTTCCGAAGCCGGGGAGGTACTGCACGCGTTGAAATATCTCGTACCATGTTGAGTAGTATTCGTCTGCCGAAGCATTGCGCGGAGCTTTGATTGGGTTGTGCGAGAGGACTAGGGGATTGAGTGTGATTATTTCGCTGTGGCTGTGCAGGATGTCTAGGGCTAGTTGGCGGGGTATGTTTGGGGGAGGGGGGTGATTTTGGTGTAGAATTCCTTTTTTGACATCATCTCATAAATGATTTCAGGATGCAGTGACGGGTTATGGGATGAGGAGATGTAGAGGGGAGAGTGGGACAAGAAATAATTTGTAGAGTTTGGGGCCATATTTGGTGGCTCGTATTCATCTGCTTACGGCAATTATCAGCTCCTTTCATAGGGCGCCTCGTATCCACATGCACATGTGCTGACGATTTAACAAATCTGCCGGGTGGGTTTTTCTAGTCAGCTGTTTATCTCAGCCCTGGGCTCGATCAGATTAACTGTGCGAAAATGGAGTTTATACGATTTTGGGCCTTAAGGCTGAGGAATCCCGCCAAAATAAGGTTTAGCTGACTGTTTGAATGTAAACACAGGCAGCGATCTTCTGTGGGCCAGATCGCTGATTCGTACGTTTTCATCAGTTTCTTCTAATCTTGAATATTGGATATGTCCTTTACGAGGAATTTAATGTCAACAATAGATACCTCCATTTTTCGCAAAAATGCAAAATGCACGTAGCTCAATAATTGGGCTAATGTATATGAATTCAAGTCAGTCCACCTCCAGACATGAAACCACTTCCCAAAAATGTGCTCTACCTATAGTCAACATTGCCTGTGATATATCCAAAGACCCTTAACTGGCTGTGATAGATAAGATCTGTGCTGGATGTGTATCTCAGACCCATATTTCCGACATAACACGTGCGAAAGTCCGGGGCGGGGCTTACCCGTGCAGGCCTAAACGGTTGATGAACCCCGAACCCTAACTGCATCTGGACAATTCCCCGCAGACCATGAAATGCCGGCCCTGCATAATGTCGATCGCCGAGCTAACTTGCGATTATCTAAGTTTGAAGTACAATGCCCGACCACAAAATATTCAAATATCCCATTTTCGAGGCGCTGTAGCCTGGTCCACGTATTTCCATATGTAGTGGACCAATTAAAGCCCATTGAAAAAACACATCGGATGATCTGCATAAATCTGCAACACAATCTGATTATTCAGGCTACTGAGCTTGCACATTATGACCAGGCACAATAGCCTATTCAAGATTGCGATCGTCATTATTTGAACCCGTTCAGGAACCAAACTTAGAGTTGTCGTATTATTAACGTATGTGCATCCCTATTGTGCACTCATGCCGAGGATTTTCACAAAAACGGGCATGAATAATAACCCATGTGAAATGATCATGAGCAGTGTGGATAGTAAAACCTATATAAACTTCCTAACTCACCCACTTCCATCCCTCAATTCAGCGACCAGGGCCGTTTTACCTTTACCACAATGTTACCTTTTATAGTATCCTTGCTAGCTGGCCTCACCATACCAGTCGCCGCAACCGCAGCAGGACCAGCAGCATGCACAAAGATAGCAACAGAAATAGGCTCGGCCAAAGTCAACGCTAACCAGCTGAGCTCGAACTACACCAACAGCCTTGAATACTGGAACACAATCCAAGACGAGTACAAACCGTCTTGCATTGTCTTCCCCAGCTCAGCCCAAGATGTCTCAGTCTCTCTCAAAGCAATTCGCGCCGCAGGAAGCCGCTTCGCAATTAAAGCCGGCGGCCACAATCCCAACACGTTCTTCTCGTCCGTCCAGGCAGGTGTCTTGCTAGATCTGAGCAGCATGGCCGCCAAATCTTACGACCCGGAGACCACCCTTGCAACCTACGAGCCAGGCGGCGTCTTCGGCGATGTATACGAGTACTTCGCTCAATGGAACCGCACTGTCGTCGGCGCCCGTCTAGCAGGCGTAGGAACAGGTCTCGCCCTAGGTGGTGGAATGAGCTACCTATCCCCGCAATATGGACTCGCTTGTGATTCCTTCCGTGAACTCGAAATCGTGCTACCCGATGGCCAAATTGTGACGGTATCCGACAAGGAGAACCCGGATCTCTTCTTTGCCTCGCGCGGCGGAGGCGGAAATGCCTACGGCGTTGTGACAAAGTACACAGTTCAGAGCCGACAGATTGGCGAGTTCTGGGCTGGCAACTTGATCTACGTTGCCGATCAGCGGCCCTCGGTGATTGAGGCGATTGGAAACTTTATTCAATACAATACCGACCCCAAGGCCGCGATTATCGGTACTTATGAGAAACTGCCATTACCGGATTTGAACCTTAACCTCGATGAGGCGATTCTCATGTTCCTTGTTTATGATGGGCCGAATCCGGGTGATGCGTTCAAGAACTTTACTGATATCAAGGCTTTGGTTGATACGACAGGTATTAAGAGTTACAACGATGTCGTCAATATGCCTGTGCCGATGTCGACAGAGATTTCCCGTGGTGCGAACATGTTCCGCGTCGGCGTTCATCGTCCAGAAAACAATTCGTACGAAAAAGCGCTCGATAAGTGGCGGACCTGGGCTGAAGACAATAAGGGGAGCTACGAGCTTCTCTCAATCGATTTCCAGCCCATTCCGAAGAGTCTTACGGATGCTAGTAAGGCTCAGGGTGGAAATGCGATGCAAATGCCTGATGGACCGTACTTTTGGTTGAATTATCTCATTACAACGCCGTCTGGAATGACTGAAGCCAAGTACAATGCTGTGCAGGCTAGTTATCGGGACATGATCAAGGAGACGGGCAATGATGAGGGATTGCCTTTGTTTATCAATGATGCAAATGAGGATCAAAACCCGTTGCAAACTTTTTCGACTTTCAAGAAGTTGCAGACTATCAAGAAGAAGTATGATCCGGATAACTTCTTTGCGGATTATACTGGAGGTTGGTCGTTTGCTTGAACATTCACGGGTTCATTTTATGTGCTTAAGACATTATTGTCTGTAAAGAACGCGGTTTGAATTCAGTGATTTGCAAACATTCTGCTTTGTTATTAAGTTATGTTTGGAGGATGATTCCAATCTAAAAGGCTGAGCAGAAGCTAGTGTGAGCAGACTGCGAAACGATCAATGCTTCGATTGCAGCTTGCTGTGCCACCCTCATTTCTTTCCAGATGCAGTGAAGATAAATAAGTATCGAAGTACTTAAGTAAATACGTAGTACCATCATTCTAGCTATCCACAAGGCATGAAAGCTGCAAATTTGGTCTTAATGTGCTCGAATTTGAATATCGCTCTTTCACTCCATATTAGGGTCTGTGACCCTGAGTCGCAATTTACCTTGCGAGCCTAAGTTTAGGGACTGAAGTTCCAGGGGTGTTCTAAGTTATTTTCCTCGACACGATCAGCATTACTAGCTTATAGAACATTGTTAGTGGCTTGGTTATTAGTGATTGGGTATTGGCTGAACACAGAGTAGAAGCCCTGGTGCAGGATTGGAGGCTGGATTTACTGAAGAAACAGCTTTATCGGATGGTAGACGCAGACTGTTCCAATAGAGGTGCGTCTATTGGATAAGGCCCACGGGCCCTGGTACTTAATTAGCAGACTAAAAGGAGAATGCTCACGACAAAACAGATGATCGGCTGTACGCTGGACAAAAACAACCAGGTGACAAAGCATGGCCCAGTAATGCAAGGACAAAGTCTCTCAAGATTACAGGCGAAGCAAAATTTATAAGGTTGAGATGCCGAGATGCCCACGTCAATGTCGGATTTGCCAGGTATGTGGAGACGAAGAGACTTGTGGAATCTAGAGTGCAGATCAACTGACGTCTAAATGCAAGTCGAGGCCGCGCTGTGAGAGAATATCCACGCAGACAGACCAGGCTCGCTGAGAAGAGGGATCCCGCGTAGCCATTTCGCGTAGCCATTGAACCGCTTTTCGGATGTCATCTAGAAGGTCCGCAGCTTCAATTGTGCCCGACTCGGTACGCATAATAAGTTCGACCAGGATTATGGTGGTTGACTGCATGACGTAATGCAGGACACACCACCACGGCGAGATCTCAAACAGCAACGATGCGTCTGTCCTTTCAGGGAGGGTAGAGAGCATTTTTCGAGCTGCTTCCACACATATGCTTGCCATAGCATCACAGACAGGACCTGGGGACGTTGACCCAGGGGGCTGGTGGGCGAGACGGCGGAGACAGGGTTGTGAGATGACGACTTTGGTGGTATAAAAGCGGAATGCGAGACTGGCACGTTGGCGAGCAAACGGGTGATTTGAATTAAGTTGGGTGAATTGGAACTCTATTGGCAGACGAGAGAGCCAGTTATCGGCGGTTTTGTTGAAGGTCGAAATTGCATTTTCCATCTCCACCCAGGATCGTCGCGTCGCCCCAGGGGCGTAGAGGGTCTCAATAGCCTCCCTCATGAGAAACGCGAGGTCCACCGCATATAAAAAGTATAGTGAGATATTGGGAGCGAGTGTATCGGCCTTGGTTGGGCTAGCCTGGGCACTTTGTTTCCCTTTCTCGGATCCAAAGCTCGGTGACATTAAATTGTCCACAGGACTTTCGCTTGCTCCGGGTGAATTGCCATGTGAGAGGAGCGAATTCAATAGGTTTTGTCGCATGGAAAAGTCGGTTATAAGTTGTCTGACCTCCTTGTCTCCGAAGTCCTCCTCACGGAAGGGTATAGGCCGCGGCGTTGTACAGAAATCATTTCCATAGCTAGGGGGGCGACCGATTATCACACACACCAATGTGTCCAACATGAACAGCGCCCACCACACACGGTATCGAGTCTCTTTCGAGAAATGGGCAATATTAAAACTCTCGCTACGAAGGTTCAGACCCATGGCCACCGCTGATCGAATCGCGATGCCAATCATTCGCCATGACCTAGAGGCAAAAGAACGCGATTTAGCGAAGGTACAGTAAAAAAAAATATGTACAATGTTGCGGGCGGGAAATAACTTACCTGTTGACTTTCCCATTGGCAAGGAGATAAAAAGCTGTCAGACCCTCCACTTGAACCTGTTGAAGGTTCGGATGGTCCAGCAAAGCAATGTCACCCAAGCTCAGTCGCCATGCCCGGGAAAAATACACCATGTGGTCACCAATATCTTCCTGAGGCGAATTGTTGACTAAAGTTGAGTGTTTTGCCGCGATAGCAAATACCAAGTTCAGCACCGCCTTCCATCGCTTGCCAGGGCGTGAGTTCGGGTTCGAGTAAAATGACCTGTATTGACTCAAAAAAACTCCCTTCCCAATGATGGGGAATGCAGGATGAACTACCCGGAGATAAGATTCGACGAGCTTGTCAGCAATGTGTTGAGGTGGTGTTTCCGATTCGTCAACAATCTCCAAGGGAAACGGCTCCATATCTTCTTGGAAGTAGTTCAGGGATGATTTGGAAGGTCTATTGTGAATTTCTTTGATGGGTGTTGAGGTTTCCTGGTCGAGGTCGCGCTTGAGTCTATAAAGCCATGTCATCTCTGAGTGTTCTCCCACATATCCCATTGCCTGGTTTTCATCGCGATTGAAATCCTCTTCAGTATGATCGATGACGGCCGGGGGGTGGCCGATGCCAGCTGGGGGCTCGGAGCGAAATACCGAAGAGCTCGATGACTACAGTGACCATGGTTGGGTACGTGAGTTCTCATAGGGAGGAAACAGGGAGGTCCAAAGGGGGTGGATAGTCAGTGTGGACTCACTCTGACTAATTGATCTCCGAGGGTCTGATCAACATATTGGGCTGACAACGAGTCTAACCTCGGGTACACCTCACGAATAATGGCTTCATAAGTCTGAATTTGGGTCTTTAAATCATCAATTTCCCTACAGCCCTTCAATTAGAGACAACATCTCACAACTATGACTCGTCAACACACTTCATAATCTTATCCTTTTTTCGATCGCTATAAGAACATCGGATCCCAGAATCCTCGCAGCGGTTGCAGGTCGGATGATGGCCGCTGCATTTAGCCTTCTGCTCGCGACAATTTTCGCAAGCTCGACTAGTTCGGCCGGTGCTAGTCCAGGTTGCAGCTTGTGCGGAGCGGGGGGATCTGAACCTTCGCATTTATGGACCATTCCCCCGAGTTCGAGCCCACCAGGTCTTCGCGGGGAGAGATCAGCTCAGTACTGGCCGAAAACTCAACGGGAAGCGGCTGAGGAAACCCAGGTACGACCCAGTCGTAAGTGAACGACGACGCCTCATTGCCTGGGGTATCCGAATGCTGGTCAGACTTCGGCAGGCGGGGGAATCGGTCCATCGCATGCGTGTGTTACCGATGAAGGTAAAGCGCAAGGTGGATAAGAAGACGCCCTCTGCAGGCTAACGAGTTTGAGAAAATTAGCCCTACTAAGGGGCTAAGATTCAAATCGGACCTGTTCTTTCTCGCGCCTAATTTTCCACCTTGGGCCCCGATTTGGATATGTATGGGGAAAAATAACACACAAAGTAGCCAGAAACGTACGGCAAAATCCGAAGTGGGTTCGACCCGCGAAATGCTGAGCTCTGGTATGCCGGAGCTGAGAGCCGCGTGGATTCGCCACTGAACCGTATCTGACACTAACCACCAATGAGAATCGCCCGACTGGGTAAACTTGGCAGCAGAATCAAAATGCAACAAGTGGGAGCCCTTGGAGCCATCCTGATGTGCTCTTTCTTGTAAAATCAAAATTCCGCTTATCTGAAACGAAAATTCAAATGATGGGTGGATCCCCCGTCAACCATTGTTCTAACAAGCACATTGTACTGCAACATCCCATTATTGCTGTACGTGGCACGGGACTGTCTGTATAGACGTGTCCGGCAGCACCGGGCAGCGGACTGGGAACTGGGTGCTGGGTGCTGGGTGCGTATCGTTCTTGTAAGGCTGGTAAGAGAAATGCCGTCACCTTGCACGATCTGGACCATGGAACTTGGTCAGGCACTCTTCTTCCCAGATCCTCACTGGCGACAGTGCAGCGATATACCCGTGCTTGGCGTTACTGATCGTGCAAAGCGCGTGGTAAATGGTTGGAATATTCTTAGTGTAAACCATCCCTCAATAATGAGCATGTGTAAAGACGACCGTAAGCGGTATCGATTCTAATCAAGACCGAGGTCAGTCCGTATGACCCCTTGAGATCGGTGAAAACATCCGAATCGGCCGTTGCAAGCTAAGCCGTTCCTTGTCCTTGCAACCCACCCAACGAAACATGGTAGATCGTCTCTTTACCAACAGCCTCACGTTATGATTCCAATCGTCGCTTTCAATGGTTTTCTTCCTTCATTTGAGAGGCGAATACTCCTCAATTTCCCTGCATGTTCTTCAATCGCAAGCAAGACAGATCCAGCTCCCCTAGGGGATACCTCCAGATTGCTGCCTATCGACGAACGAACCCTTGAAAGACGAGACCTACCATGAAGTTGGATGATTTGCAAGCTCAAGCGCTAAAGACCAGCGTATATCCTCAGAAACTGTTTGATTGCACATTTCCGACACTACAGGCTGGTGGTCTTGAGTTGAGATCCTGGGTCAAGCAATCTGTCCCCGGGCACATTGGAAATAATGGCGACATCCAACAGCAGGCGTGAAATCGGTTTTCCCATTCAGACTATCTTCGTCATAGATGGATTCTAGAAGAAACCTTAACACCACACGCGATGGTGGATGAAAGATAGTAGTCGACACTCAGATGACACCCTTCGGTAAGTGATCCAGCCTGCACCAAGGTGCAGACATAATGTACTTACTTCCATAAATCTAAGGAATTATCATTCACGATGCCCCTTTGCGAGCCCTCAACAAAACGAGCCTAGGAACTTTGACCCACACAATGAAAGCTGGAAGGCTATCGACTAAACGCGAAGCCGACACGAAACCAACACGAAGCCGACCGGCCCCCAGGGCATACAATCAGTTCTTCTCGCCCATTTCGTTAGCAACTCCAGAATGAAACGAAGGATACTGGGGGAAGCATTGCGGTATGGTGTTGGTCCAAGATCGTGTGATGCTCCCAGTCGATGCATCGACACAAATCGCGACTCCGCACTGTCTCTCATAAGCACTGAAATCAACTTGCGCTTCCAGGACACGCTTTTGCAATATACTGTATTCTGGAGGCCAGATACGACAAGTGATCAGGCTCTCTAGGTGAAAAGGTTCCGGGCGAATCTTGGAGGGCAGTGGGGTTGAGAATCGGAGCTTGGATGGGTCAATCACACCAGTCTGGATTCATCAACAGGCCATAATTCTTGATTAAAACCGCAGTCCTGGTCAGATGTTGCTGAGCCGGGTCTCATGTCGCAAAGGCTCGGAACGCGTTCTTCCGACGAAAAGTGTTTCTCGGAATTTCGAGATCAACACCCGTTGCGCCTTGGATTGAGTAATATCAACGTTGCAGCTGCCGAAGTCAGATGGAGGCATGGTGTGGATATGGTGTTCTCGAAATGTCGTCTCGTCAATCGAAGGATTTCGCAGACAGAGGCTCGCCAATCGACCTATCGGAAAGGCAAGTGGCCTAACGCCGATACTGATTGAACCTCTGGGTGATCATTTTGAGATCTGCGTTGTGTTCAGGCCGCCAAAGGCAGTCAATGGTAGTAAGTACATCATGAATTGCCACACGGTAGGTCTGTGTGCCCAAGAGACAGCATCATACCCCTATTGTTCTCGAATAATTGCCTGTTAACGGCCAGTACTAGGCTTTGACACACACTCCCACTGCCAGTCGATTTAATAAAGGTCAATATTCCGATGTGTTTGTTGATCTAGCCATACTCATGCCAGCATGAGGCTCACAATGTCGTCATCGTGCCGACCGGCTAGAAGGGGCAATAACTTTGGCATAGCTGACTGGAGCTCTGACTGGAGCGACTGAGCACATCAATGGCTCTTCTTTTGCAAAGGAGATGCTCTGCAAATTTTCAAGGAACTTAATTCGAGGCTTCTGGGAGAAAAAACATCATTTGGTGTAAGGCACTTGGGAGGTGGCAAAATCGTCTCGCGTGTGAAAATGCCTGCGACAAGCCAGCCAATGACGTCGGAAAATACTTCCGTGGGCGCGGGGAAAGAACAACCAATTTACACGCTGCGAAGTCTGGCATTGCTCCACTTCTGGCCTAAGATAAGAGCCTAGGATGAAATGGCTGACTTATTTTTCATGGGTCGGGAGCAGTGGCGATCAATTAGGCACCCCGCAGCTTCCAGCCTTCATAGGTCGATGGACTCCATGAACACCAGTGTCACTTTTGAACAATCACCAGAGGGCATGTCGCATATCGAGTCAGAGCACTGTGGACAATTCATTGGAGCCTCTAGTCAGAGCGACAAGAGCTGTCTCTAAATAGCCACTTAAGGTGAATTCTAAGTTCGCAAAATCTGATATCAGATCTAGAACGTTAGAAACCTGGATGTTTATTACCCGGCAAGTTTTGATAAACCTAATGCACCGGATAGTCATGTCCATGAACAAATCTAAATCCCCAGTCCTCTCCTGAGCTAGATTTGTTTTTAAGGGTTTTATTCTTGGCTTTCCGATCCTGAAAATTATATCAATATATCTCTAAATCCATGCTGTTCAGCGCAAGGTATATCTACACCATTCATCGCTCAGCGAATCAGAGACGGGGAGTACAAATTTTCCACAGAAGTCATAGTCCAGGCTGCCTAGGGTGCACAAGGGGCGGGCTTTGTTCCTGAGAAGATCTCAAAGCCAGAAATGAAGACGGAATTGATCACGTCTGGGTCTGTGGAGCCTATGCGGATGGCGATCTGCGCGCCTAAACTGTGGCCGATGATGTGAGCCAAGCCATTGATTGCGTGGGTGCAGATCAGGTCAGCGATGGCCGTGCCAAGGGATCTACTGATAATGGGCCGATTGCTTGGCATTTATCGTGTCCTGGAAGATCTTGGACTAAGAGGTGATACGAGCTGAGGGGATGCGGAATGACCAGATCCCAGTAGAGGCCAGAAACCAATGTGTCGTGAATCAGGACGATGGTAGCTTGGCCATCTGTGTTATGTATAGTGAGGTGCAGCGCAGATTAAGTCTCGTCATCGAGAGAGGCAATCATTGATGCGATTTACCGCGCTTCCTTAGATATGGCTAGGGCGGTGTTTAAATAACATGGGGGTCTTCAATTATCAATTTTGCTTGACAACTTTCCAATATACCTCTAATCAAGATATCAATCAAAACTTAGCTCAACCACCCCTCTTCCAGCAACAGAACCAATGTTGATTACCGTTGTAGCAAAGATCAGTCAACGGACGAGCTACTAGGTGGTTCATTGATAGATAGCCCAGCCAACTTGGTTTCGGGGTATGAGAGACCAAATTCAAACGAAAACACCGGAGCAGGCTTGTTGTGAGCACGGTATCCGATTTCCAGTCCTTCTTAATATCGAATGTTCGTTCCATGATCCGTTGGGAAGTTGCCAAAGGAACAGGAGTACTCGATGCACCGAGGAAATGTGACAGGGAGCTTGTTGAAAGGACTTGAATCACCACTGATGGGATCCGCCAGCGCATTGCCCACTTCCTGGCCTGAGTACCAGTATTGAAGAATGGCATCGATCTTCAATCATGTGGCTTTCGCAGATGCATGAATGGAATCTCCACGAACGCCGTTGGGACCATCCCTATGCTATGGAAAGAGATAGCTGTCAAAATTCTGTTCTCAAAAGTCGAAATTCCTGCACCTAAATCACCTTGATGTCGTGATCTGGCAAGCTAGCGGTGCACCAATAAGAATTGCCCACCAGCAGAAAACTCTCTGCTCCAACGAAAGCGACTGAATTAGAGATTCGAAAAGCATAAGTTCGTTGATCTACAGTTATGCCAGGCGCAATGAAGGAGCCTCATCCCGATCTTCTGATTGGACGCCTGTCCATGCCACCAAAGGAGAGCCCCACTTCGGCATATCCGACTGTCCACTGTCCACTGTCCACTTAGCCGTCTGTGGGGACAGCAGTCGTAGACCCCGGAATTTCCCCAGATTTTCTAGTTGGGTACTCTGACCTTCAATCCATTTAAGATGGCATGGTGTCCATTGTATCAAGCACTAGGACTATTCACTTATTCACTTAATTAGTCCTTGTGATTCAACATGACCGACGATCTCAAGTCATCCACTGCTCACCTTGAATGGGAGGAGGCTGGATTCCTCAAAGCAGATCAGGAATTGGGTTTGATAGGTACCATCAAGGCACATTGGAGGGCACTATTGATTTGTAAGATTTGATACATCTGATTTATTTGCTCCCTGGCTAACCTTATGTGCAGGCAGTCTTTCCTTCAGCGCCGCCACGATGTTCGGCTACGACCAGATTGTGAACGGCGCTTCGATCTCCATGCCGGCATTTATGCTTTATTTCGGAGATCAAGATGCATCCGGGCTATACCTACCATCATTATGGACTGCATTGTGGACTTCCATGTCCTCCCTCGCTCAGGCACTCTCGGCTACCGGCACGGGCTTCCTGGCTGACCGCATAGGCCGTAAGTGGACAGGCGTCATTGCAGGTGTCATTGGCTTGGCGGGTGCTGCAGTACAATATACTGCTCTTACACGGAGTTCGCTACTTGGTGGCAAGATTGTCGGAGGACTGGGTATTGGCATGGCTATGTCCACTGGTATGACATATGCCTCTGAGGTCGTTCCTCCAGGGCTAGTCCCTGCCGTTCAACAAGGATTCGTGGTGTTTATTCTTATCATGCAAGCGGTGGCAATGGGTATCATTCGAGTTTTTGTCACCGACATGACCGAGAAAGCGTTCCGTACAGTGTTCGCTATCCAGTTTTGTGTGGGTGGACTTGTCACAATTGCGTTTGCGATCGCACCGGAGTAAGTGTTCCAGATCCTATATTCATCTATCCTCGCTAACTATTCTTAGATCTCCCGTCTACTGTGTTATTAAGCAGCGTGAGGAGGGTGCAAAGAAGCTGTACAGGTGGCTCTATCGTGACGATGCAGACCGCGAGGAGCGCTACAATCATCTGGTGAAGACCATTGAGGAGGAGAATTCTCAGCGCGAGGAGAACCAGTCAAGCTACATCGAATGCTTCCAAGGAGTAGACCTCAAGAGAACATTGACCATGATGTTTCTTTTCGGAATTGTCAATCTCGGGGGTGGTCCGTTCCTCACGCAGTCGATCTACTTTCTCATCTCCGTCGGCCTGCCCACAGTTCACGTCTTCGATATTTCCATCGGTGGCTTCGCGCTGGCTATTATACTCATCGTCGGCAGTGGTATAGTACTGAAGAATGTGCGGCGCAGGAACACATTGCTCTCGGGATGCATTGTCAACCTCGTCTTCAACTTAATTGTTGGTGCTCTTTATTGGGCCAACGGAACGGGGCCCAAGTGGGCTATTGCAATCTTTATGTAAGCATTGCATCTATCAAGTTTACTTGGAGACTCGATGCTAATATAATAATAGGAACGTCCTCATCTCCCTACAGGCCTGTCTCATGCAAAGTCCCGGTTGGTCTATTGCAGCCGAAATCTCCAGTTACCGACTGCGCGCCAAGTCCATGGCACTTGGAATCATGTCTCAGACATTCACAACCTGGCTCGTCACATTTGTAGTGCCGTATATATACAATGTTGACTCAGGAAACCTGGGTGCCCGTACAGGGCTGGTATTTGCCGGTGCTACGGTGTTGCTTATCTGGGGTGTATGGAGCATCGTTCCAGACACTACTGGATTGTCAACGGAGGATATAGATAACCTCTACGAAGCAAAGGTGCCTGCCAGAAAGTTCGCAACTCACAAGCTGGCTATCACAGCGCCGGATGATGCTTGAACAGTTAGCAATCGACAATTTAATGTTAGACTTCCAATAGATACCATATTTAAAGGGATTTGCAGATTCTCCAAAGCGTACGTACATGGTGTTTACTCTGTTTCGAGGTCCCAACAGCCCTTGGATGGCAAGGAGAATTTGTTTCCTACATGTATACACGAGCCGCCAACGAAATGATTCATCCTCAAGTTTTCCGTAGTTTAGCCGTGACTACAGAATCATGGAAAGCATCGTGACAACCTTGGAACCATACAGATAGATACCATACATAGAGAGATCAACCAGGGCTGTTGATCAAATCCGGGTTTTGTGTTTTGATTAATTGGTATGAATTCTTTATTCAATTCATTGCGCAATAGCAAGGGCTAACAAGATGGCTATATTTCAGCATGACCTTGATTCTTGCGAGTCGTAGAGGCCTTGCCCCGATGACACAAGAGCAAAGCTAAGTTGAGCGATGCGTTCCATGGCGTCATTTTGCTAATCACATCTGCAGCGGCAAACATTATCAAGTTGGGTTGAGAAATATTGTCCTTGTGTGATCGTTGGTCCGAATTACAAGCCAAAGCCTCCTTTACAACAGCAAAGAATCCATCTGAGGCCCCAAACTTTTCCATTTTGTCTCTCAGAAACCCAATCTGTGTCGGATCCGCACAGATCACAACTATCCAAACGAAGACCTCGCTGAGGAAGCAGGTGATGATCTCAGGGGGCTCTATCATGCGTGACTTCGATTCACCAATGGACAAAGTCGGCTGCACCCGCAGATCTCGAATGACTTCCAGGCAGTGTGTGAGTATAGATCCAACATCCTCAGGGTGGTCTGTAAGGATCCTGTGCATCATATTTATTGCAGGAGAGATCTCCGGTGTGCCTGACTTTCCTAGTGCATTTTGGAGATCCAGAATTGGGACGTGGACAGTGAGATGGGCAAGGCGAAGGTGTGCTCGAGCACTCTTATAAAAATGCCTTGACGTTTCATATACAGCCACATCGGGGGCTGGTATGGATGCGTAGGCTTGCTCCCAAGCAACGAGCATTTCTATTAAACGATTAGCTGTTGATTATGACCCCATTCTGTACATAAAGCTCACTTGATAGAACATATTTGCGCTTCGCAAGTGACATGCACACCTCTTGTTCCAGGGGTGACAAAGTAGATTCTGAATGACGACCTGATAAAAATCTCGTCACCAGATAGGCATAATGCGATTTAACTTCAGGTTCGATGGCGGTATGAGAAGTCGAAGCTGTAGGGGTGTGCGCTTTCGATTCACTAGATATCCGCCATATCTCCGTATCAAGGCTTGCCTGAGAAATCATTGAAATCTGCTGTGATAGCTCGTATATATATACCAAGATGGTAGTGAGAACAAGATGTCGAGTCCAGGAATTGAGACCTATTGAAGAGGCAAAAGAGGTTTGTCGGAGAGTTCCCTCTGGGGACGTGTCATATGAAGCGGCTCCCAGGTCCAAAGACCCCAGAAAGGGGCTCACGACAGAAGCAAATGTTCTTGCTGGTGGAACGAATGCAGAGCCAAGTAAAGACCTCCAACGATTAGCCGTTGCAGCATGCCAGAATTCCTCGTCACAGGGACACTCTAGAGCCATAAACTCTGCCGCGCTGATTGAAGCTGGTAGGTACAACAAACATGGAAACATACAGTCGAAGCTGTAGATAACCCACAACAGCCTCTTTCTGGACTCCTTCAGAATCCAGGCCTGCCATCGGCCCTCCATGCTATTGCCAAGTCTCTTGAAATCTTCTCTTGCCAAAATGAATTCACTGTCACGTATCTGCCGGCAATAGATAACCACTGCAGCCCTCAGACTCTCGGATAGCTCGAAAAGCCGTTTGTTGCCACACCACAGGCCTGCATAGCAGATTAATGTCAAGGCATAGACAAACTTGGGATCTCTCATAAGTTTGTTATTCATTTCAAGGGCAATTTGTGAGCTTAACCTTGCCATGTCAATGAGCACGATTGAGAAGCGGCAGGTGTGCCGTTCGCGGCTGTATATAGCTCCTAAAGCAATCATCGCGGCAAGAAGAGGATCAGGTAAGTCATCACATGATTGTAAAGATGGACGATGTATGACAGGCATCTGATATTCGAAATGCGTGAAAAACAATCTTATGAAAATATTCGTGGTCTCAAGGTCTGGAAAATGAAGTGAGTGAAAGTTGAACCCCCTTCTTGCTGGCTCCAAAAGGAATGCGATCACCTTTTGGTACCGTTGGTGAGATATATCGAATCGAGTTTCATGATCACGTCTCAAGGGGTGGTTTCCGGGCAATTCAATAGGCTTAGCGGCAGTAATCGCTTGAGATGCAGGGTCCCATCTGTATGGCCATTTGTCTTCTTCAGACGCTTCATTTGGAGGGGATGCTGGTCGACTCATTATTCCACCCCCATCAATCGAGACGTTGAGATTTTGATTATTGTGATCGATTGCCAATTGATCGTTATCTATATCCATGGCCAGTATTGGGGCGGCATTGAAGGGCGGCATTGACCCAGTATCCAACAGCACTGCCATAATATCTTCATCAAAGCGCAAATCCTCGAATAGACATGGTTCCCGTAACCACCGAAGGAGATCGTCATCGAATGTGCTCTCCACGGAATGATTTGTCCAATGACGAGCGTGCTCAGTCGGAGCCTGAGCTGTGAGAACGTGGGTCTGATGTATGCCAATGTTTGATGAATGCATATGGCTCAAGCTATCGCCAGTATCATGTTGCACATCGTTTTCTGGAAGCGATCTAACATTCAGAGAGCTCAGACTGGCTGAACCATCATTATGCGATTTGACTGAGGCAGCTTCATGTAACGCATCGGAAGTCTGCGGCGAGAACACCGCAAGGTCTTTTGGTGATTCGGTACGCCTCTGTGGCGTCGCAGTCACGCCAGGTGACTGCTGCGTCTTGTGAATTGCCTCATGGCGCTGGCGCGCGTCACTTCTGGTGAATTCCTTGCCACAAACGGGACAGCGATGCAGCTTTTTTTGTTTGTCTACGTTGCAATTTAATAAGCATACACACAGTAGTAATTTGTGGATCAGACACTAACGGATCCGAGCATGACGATAAACGTTTTCTCGCCGAGAAAACTCCTTTGGGCAAAATTCGCATCGAAAGCGAGGCGATGCCTCTGTTGAGGCAGACATGTGGGAAAGTGGACAGTGGACAGTGTCCACGAAATAATGTAGAGGAAGATGTGAAAATGTGGGGTAACCATGTGAGACTATGTAGGTGAGTAGCAGGTGTCAAGTCACTTGTGTCGGGGTAAAACGTGCCGGCCGGAATATCCGAGACCAGACCTTCGACCCCGGATTCCCTATATGAGCTACATGAGTTCATCGAACTCTTATCTTCTTGTGATTTTGTGGTGATTTTTGATTACAAAATGGCCCCTGCTTGGACACAAACCCCACCATGGATCTGGCTGCCGACCCATAGTGAGGACGAGAGCCAGCCCGGTCGGTATTTCCTTTTCCGCAAAAGCTTCCAATGGACTCAGCCGTACGGGCTTCGTGAATTTCCAGTTCATGTTTCTGCAGATAGTCGATATCGACTTTTTGTAAATGGCCAGCGTGTCAGCTTTGGCCCTTGCAAGAGCTATCCGGAACGTTGGTACTATGAGACAATCGACATTCTACCTTATCTCACAGAGGGAGACAATGTCATCAGTGCGCGTGTTTTGCGTTACTCGTGTGTCAATACTGGCTCTTCGTCTATAATCAGCACTGAATTGCCCGGTCTAATGGTGCATGCTGAGATTGAGGTGAGTACCAAAAGCCCCAAGAGTAGCGGTCAACATATATTCACTAGTCACTGACATGTTAGCAGGGACTATCCATCTCTTCAGATCCTTCATGGAAGTGCATGCAAGAGACAAGCCGCAAGATTATTCCTCACTCCGAATGGAACTACCTTTTGGGTCCACCATTCATGTCAAACAACGAGAGAGTAACAGAAGCCAAAAAGCTCTCCGGTTGGAAACGAGCAGCATTCGATGATACTACCTGGGAATCCGCCATTTCCCAATTCCGCCCTGTAAAAATGCTTCCAATTCAACGTCCATGGAAACTGGAGCCACGTCCTATTCCAGAGCTTCCAGAGATTCCTGGGAGATTCGATGGAGTGGTGAAATGCGAAGGATCCATCACAAATGCGCAGTGGAATAGCTTCATCAAAGGAGAAGGAGATTTGATTGTACCGGCTAGAGAGACTGTCAGCGTGGACATTGAATGCGCATCATTGACCACAGCATTTGTCAACTTTCAATGTGGTGGGGGATTGGGATCAATCATCACATTCCTGTATTCCGAATGCTACGAGAAAGATCTCGGGATCGAAATCGCTCCTTTCCCCATGCCGAGAACTAAACTCCTCAGATCGGACTCCAAAGGCCGGCTATATGGAGTGAAAGATGTCTATACAGTGGCCGATGGCCAAGCGGAGCAAATTTTCGAACCATTCTGGTTCCGAGCGTTCCGATATGTCCAATTGCATATCAAAGCTTCATCGCAACCCCTCACGCTTAAGGGATTCACTCTTCGCGAGACTTCCTACCCATTGGTAATCTCCACTGAAATCCAGGCTGGACCAGAACTGAATAAGATCTGGGATGTCAGTCTACGTACTCTTCAAAATTGCCGACATGAGACATACGAGGATTGTCCTTTCTACGAGCAAAATCAGTTTGCATCTGATTCCCGACTACAGATGCTTTTCACCTATCAAGTATCATCAGATGATCGTCTTGCCAGAAAAACTTTGGAAGAGTTTCACGCCAGTCAGACTCCTGATGGATTGATCAAGGCACAGTTTCCGGCCGGTTTTAAGAGTAAACAGATCCCTCAGTTTTCACTATACTGGGTTGCAATGGTGTGGGATCACATGAGATACTTCGCAGACAAGAAGGTAGTGCGGCGGTACTTGAGCACCATCGACGGAATCCTCAACCACTTCGACGAGAGAATCAATGAACTCGGGCTAGTTGGTCGATTCGAAGAAGATACGTGGCCCTTCATCGATTGGGTATCTCAATGGTCGGTCCCAGGGAAGATTTTCGAGTCATGCATGCCTCGATCGTACACGAGAAACGACGCGGCGACGTTCAACAGTCTTTTGTACATTGTTGCCCTGATGCAGGCCGCTGATCTATGCGATTTCATGGGGAGAAGGGATACCGCTTCCGAGTATTCCACTCGAGCACAGGCCCTCCGGGATGCTGTGAATAAGCATTGCTTTGATGATGCTCTTTACCTGGATGGTCCATCAACAAAGGAATACAGCCAACATAGCCAGGTGTTTGCTGTTCTTTCTGAGACAATTACGGGAACAGCAGCTCGAGAGTTAATGGTTCGCACAATGTACAATTCCTCATTGGTGCAATGCTCCAGTGCTCTACAGTTTTACGTGTTCCGGGCAGTGGAGAAAGTCGGTCTTTACAACAAGATGTTCCCCGCCCTTCTGGATCCATGGAGACGTATGCTTGCGGATGACTTGACGACATGGGCTGAGTTTGAGGAGAATCCCCGGAGTGACTGCCATGGGTGGAGTGCCTGTCCAGTCAACGAAATTGTTACCCAGTTATATGGCATCAAGCCGGCCACGCCGGGCTTCAAACGTCTCCGCATCGAGCCACAGATGGACCTGCTTACGGCAGGAGAGGGTAATTTTGTTACTCCTATCGCGAAGATCAAGTTGAAGTGGACAGAGGATGGGAACCTGGAAGTCGAGCTTTCTACAGATACCGAGGCAGAGGTTGTATTTGGAGGCTCTGTGTACATTATTCGATTTGTGGCTGGGAAGACTGTGTCATTCCTCAAAGAGACGGAGTCTATGGTCATAATTTGACGAGCCACATTAGCACACGCCGTGCACAGACACAATGTCACGTTTCATAGTAACATGCAGTATATTTCTTTTAGTTATGCTATCCAGGACTACGAATAGACTGCCTGGATTTACGGATCTATTAGTTTAATAAACAAAAAAATGGGCTCATAATTCATCTCTCTCTCTTTATTGGGAGCCAAAAATTGTTGAAGTATTGAAATCACCTTTTGGTCCCCTTTATACTTGTCACCTAATTTTTGAATTGCCGCCTGAGGCATTAACTCCACACCACGTGAGCTGGCCGGGGATCTTATCGCGCGAGCTGGATCCGCATGATTCCCCAAGTCAAATTCCGGCCGATGCTAAGCTCCGGAGAAGCTGTCAATTTCTTTGCGATGCAAGGAAGCTGAATTTAAAACCATGTCTTTGCGCGGGCCCATGCGGCGGTCCCACCTTAGGCAGGTGAGCGCCGCCAGCTTGGAGACCCTTTCGACCATTAACACCGAGACATCGTATCGCGATCATGACCCCACGCCAGATGAACGAAACGTTCGGCTATCCACCAGCTTGGCCCGCCACCAATGCACCCTCTGGGTCCACGACGAAATGTTTTCGAGGGAGGAGATATTGTTGAATCCATTGGCGTTCGGAGAAAGTGGAATCCAGGTCGGGGATGTGGTCGAGATACTACCCGTTCGAGCTTCTGGGGATGCAGTGCACTCTGCTTTGAAGCCTGACATGGGCGCGAAGATGGCCCGCGAAAGCCATGCAGACCCAAACTTGAGCTCTCACTCCGACAGCACTTCCAAGTTCAAAACCCCGTTGCAAAGCCGATGCTTGTTTGTCGTGAAGCCCTTGCCGCAAGATGTGAAGATGCGACACCCCAAGCTGGAGATATCGGTTACCAGCAGCGTAGCCAATATTTTCGGGTTCAAGAATAGGACCCAGGTTACGCTTTCGATTGTCGACCGCGAACACTGCGCCGCGTCTCACGTTGACATCTCTTTCCGTGACCAGTACATGGTGCGGTCTGATATGTGGCGATTGGTCATGTCCGAGCTCGTTAATAAGATTGTCTACAAGGGCCAGAAAATTATGTTCATGGGCAGCATCAAGGCAACTGTAAAGAATATTTTCATTCGAGAGAAAAAGGTTCTTTCAGGGTACTTCGCACCTCATACAATTCCTGTCTTTCGCAGCGAGTCAGCAAAGTATGTCTTGTTTATTCAAATGTCCAGGGAAATGTGGGATTTTGACTCAGAAGGATCTGGGGATATTCTCTTCAGTCGCGTGATCAATGGGTTTTTGCCAGAGCTTTTCAAGCGATGGGCTAACTCCGATGCGAAACATTTGGTCACCATTGTACTCTTCACACGAGTAGAATACGATGTTTCTGCACATCCAAGCATATCTCAGCTCAATCCTGGCTTAGCAGGTGCTTCAGGTCCGAATAATGTTCCAACTCGAGACTTTTATCGTGTCGTCGTGAACGATATGGCAAGCGGTCATTGGACCACTATTTTGGATGAGCTCAAGAAGAATTTTAGAACCTTTTTGAGAGATGTGTCGATTTTGAAAACGGACGACCTGGATGCTGCCACTGGAAGCGGCATCAAGATCCCTTCCAAGCCACATACCGCGACAATTGCCGGACGTCCCAGCACAGCCTTGCGAGGCAACATTCTTGAGGCCATTCATCTTGCCTCTGCTCACCTGGCCTACATGCATATCGATCGAGATATGGTTCACACGGGAACATCTATCATCGTAATTACCCCGGGGAGTGGTGTTTTCGAAGTGTCATACGAGTCTTTAGCCTCTACCACAGAAGCTTTGACGAATCGTGGAATAGCCATCGATCTGGTCTGCCTGAGTCCAATGCCTCTCCACTCAGTGCCTCTCTTCAAATATCGAGAGCCGGTAGAGCGAGCGTCTAGTTCCCTCGAAAGTCCAATCGAGACGCCAAAGTTGTCGCCTGAAGTCCACCATTCGATATCCAGTCTTGTCAGTAGATCATCTTACCTCTCCCCTGGATCTTATCTCTCCGCCACCAGAATGCGGGAGCGAGGTGTGCCTAGATCTAGAGAATGGAGCTATGGCATCCCCCACTGGCTGGATATATCATACTGGAATCCGGAAACCTATCGAGAAGCTCGGCGCATCTTGAAAAACGACCCCAATGCTCCTATCCCGCACACCGTCACTCGGCCACACAAAGCGTTCACACCCCGCGTACGTATGTATGAGATCCAAATGATGGGTGTCATGGAGAGCGAACAGTCCAATATCTCCATCCCCTACCTTCTTGAAGGGCGGGATATCGTAAAACCCCGTACGTTACTAGGATCAAGCTCGGCAATTCGTGCGCCTCCAAGAACGCGATTCGCCAACGGTTCGTCCCTCAAAGCGCAATTCAGCGATAGCCTACGACCAGAACCGTTTCTTGAAAACGTGACAGATCAGAGTGAAATCCAAACCAGAGAATCGCGAAAATCTCGAAAGTCTGTCATGGCTTGGATGGACCAGTATGATGATAATATCTTCGCCGCGACTACCAAAAGAAAGGACACGCCGAA
Organism: Penicillium tannophilum; assembly: GCA_028829675.1. Taxonomy (NCBI): domain Eukaryota; kingdom Fungi; phylum Ascomycota; class Eurotiomycetes; order Eurotiales; family Aspergillaceae; genus Penicillium; species Penicillium tannophilum. The sequence continues at coordinate 1,162,335 of JAQKAK010000011.1, forward strand.
ACCTAGAAACAAGCGTCTGAGTGAGCCGGAGGTCCAGGGCACTGGTGCGCATGAACGGATGTCGGCACGATCTGTCTTGCATCTACGAGAGCATGAGACTAGTACGGCCGAGGGCGGCCAAGTACCGCGGGCTGGTCCCCGAAGGATCGACGGATCTAGTCTTTCTCAACAGAGCACAGTTTCTTCAAAGAGCACATCACCCAAAAAGTCGGCGCTGAAAACCAAGCCCGCACCACCCGCCTCGCGAATTTCTCGAACAATCAGCTTTGCGCTTCGGGGCTTAATTTCCACTCCTCCACGGGCCCAGGCAAGCACTGGAGTTCATGTAGAGCACGCGAGCGCACTCCCAATGTCCAATCAAAGGTCCTCTGGAGGTACCTTTTCCGACACTAAGAGTATCATATCCTTGAGTCCATCGGAAACTACATCAACAGCGACAGTCACCGATGGAGCATCCCCACCATCTACACCTCCGAGACTTTCACAGCACACCCGATTGACTCCTTCTAAACCAATCTCTATTAAGACACCAATGAAAAAACCATCAGACAGCCCAGAGCGATTGGAACCTGGAAGAGCCCATGGCTCACTTTCGACGTCTGCAACAGAGACCCGTTTCGTCAATCGGGACGAGGGACCAGGTCGGCCTAACGATCATAAAGTTGAGATCACTCTCAACCACAATTCACGTGATACTTCAAGAAACTCGCCAGGCAAGGCTCTATCGCCCTGGGTTCGATCGGTCAACCCTTGCAACACGCCGAAAGATGTATTGCGCAAGACCAGCTGGTTTGGTCGTTGGCAACATGCATATCCTCGTCCTCCTCACGTTGCAGTAGTCAAATGGAAGAGCTTGAAATCACCTGCAGTGCTTCCCCTGACTACAGAAGAATTCCCAACTTCAAGTGAACTTACCTCGGATTATCTACAGACGCCATACCGCGTTTTCGCGAATGACGACACAGATGGTATCGAGGCACCAAAGACTCGAGGATTCCTCCTACGAGAAATGATCTCACTTCGATTGTCTCATGGCTTTCAGATTGTTGTGGGCCGAAATGTGGCAGAAGTCTCGGCACAACCGGCCCTTGAGTCGCTAAACGTCTTTGACACCCGAGGACTCGAGCGAGATGGAGTTATTGTTTTCCTCTCTAAAGGCAACGCGATTCATCGACTCATCACTGTAGACGAAGGAGAAATCGAGGTGACTCGCTTCACACATCACACAGCAGCGGCTCTCTTGTCACCTAAACGAACCAATTTCACGCTGTATCAGCCAGCCATGAGAACTATTCTGAGCCAGGAGTATGAGATCAAAGACATCAAGCTGGACCCTACTGCTGAAGAGTACAATTGGAATCTTGCTGATAATTATCTGGCTGGCCACCGAGATTATATTCACAACCCGGCCCAGCAGCTGCATTTCTGGCGGGTCCGATATGTGTTGATTCCGATGCAACTGCACCCCCACTCTCGGCGACATCTACAATCCTTTAATGAGGATAATGAAGAAGAGATTCATTTGCTCGGCATCAGCCAGCTAACTCATATTTGGCAACGAAACAAATATGTCTCTCCAGAGGAAAAACGATTTGAGTCTGGCAACAAAAAGAGAGATCAGAATCCACTCAACATTATGTATCAAACACGAAATCCGTCCGAGGTTGTCGCAGCTGAACTTGATCGTGTACTGCTCACTGACCCTGGGCTTGACAATCCGCCCACCCAGCTTTTACCTGAGGCTGATTTGCTTGAGAGGTCTGGCGACCTCATATTGCAACTTTCGCAGATGATTCAAGGCGAGAAGGGTGTGCGGATGATGGATCGACGGTGGCATTGGAGGTTACACTACAATTGTTTCATTGGTACCGAGCTCACAACTTGGTTGATACAAAATTTCCGAGATATCGAGACTCGCGAGGAAGCAGTTGACTTTGGCAATGAGCTGATGAAACACGGGCTATTCCAACACGTCGAGAAACGACACAACTTCCGAGACGGCAACTATTTCTATCAGATTTGCGCCGAGCATCGTATTACGCGCCCTGAATCTCGAGGTAGCTGGTTCCCTCAACTTCGAGCAGACAAGTCAATGCCCTCAACGCCGGCAGTTGGGAAAGATTCTCCTTCCAGTCTTCGCGCTCGCTCTGACAGCATTGATGAGCGCATACCAACAGCGCCGAGTACCCCGTCAAAGACAAAGAACAAGGTTGCAATCATGTTGTCTAAGACCTTGAAGTATGATGTAGATACTCGCAAGCGGTCAAATCGCCCCGAGGTGATCGATCTTCACTACGACCGGCTGCACAATCCTGAGAACTGCTTCCACATTGAGCTTAGCTGGATGAGTACGACGCCAAAGTTGATCGAAGACACCGTGCATTCGTGGGCCTCCACTGCGGAGAAGTTTGGTCTGAAGCTGGTTCAGGTACCCATAGCTGAGGCCTGTGCCATCGATAAGAAACAGCCTTTCCGAAAACCTTACCGGGTCACACTGAAGGTTCCACCACCCAAAGGACCGGTCCACACAGTGTTCAACAACGCGTCTTTTGCACAACCAGGACCACCGGACCGCCTATATTACCAAAAGTGTATATTGCGCAAGTTCGACTTTGTTTTGGATTTCGAAGCGTGCACCGCATTCCCGGCCGATGTCGAAGTCTCATTCTCTTGGGGCAAGCCCGACTACAAATACCCACAGTATATCCACCGCAATGGTAGTCTCCTTGCTCAGATCACGGATGAAGGAGACTTCCTACTTCTCGCAAACCGACTGGTCAGTACTCGTGGTGTAGCGAGCAGAGACGCAGGTCGCTATGATCATGGCCGATCAGATTATCGAGGCCGTGCACCAAACCACGATTCTCTCGACCGCCTCTCTCCGCGCCTGTCTCCATTGGTCCGTCCTTTGCACGACATTGGAAGTCCTCTGCCTTCGACAGCTGCGCCCAGTATCGACTCAGCAAATCTGTACCGTGCGCCAGAGCATATTCTCAACAGCCTAGCTGATTTCTGCAAAGATGCAGCCGCGCTCGAGCAATTCTACAGCGAGTCCCACATTCGTCCAGCCTCAACCAAGGTCGAGCCTGCCACTGCTCATCTCATGGATACCTCTATCCCATCACTTGAGCTTCCCGCCAGTGTCGTAAGCCACCACATTTCGCCTCCACCGGGTTTGCCCTCTAGAGTATTTGGGGAGTCTCGCGAGACAAGGGACGGATTGAAGTCGCCTGAGTTGTCCCGAACCAGGGCTCGAGGCGAGAGTGTGAGCTACAAAAGCAGTCCACGAAGCGGTAGCCTCCGACCACTGCTTTAAAAAGGGCTGTTTTAATCCCACTACCGTATCACGATTTGATTACCCTGTACCTAATATGTCCTGAGATACTATTTATGACCAACAACCTCCGAAATGTTTGATACTGTATCACGCCATCCTTGCATAACTTAAATCGCCAACCTAGGACCTGCTTTGAGCACGAGGTGGCCCGACAAGTAACTTATCCCGCATAAAAATTACCCAAATGCCGAAACCAAAAGAAAGGTGATGCGCCAAGAAAGATATCATTTAGCCAAATAGCAGCCAATTCACCCGGATCAACCTTGGTCGGGTGGCTGCGCTAATTGAAACTAGGCTTAGCTATACATTCTGGAGCTCTTAGCTCTTGTCATAGGTTCCCAGAAGCTGTGAGACGTTGCCCCGCCTGACGTGTTTCCTGCAAATTAGACCAAAGATATCGTATGCATAGCTAGCTGTGGATCTGGACTGCTTCTCTTGTCGGACGGTCGTCCGTGTCGAATGTGGTTGTTCGGGTTTAGAGCTGCTCGAAATTTTGCTTTTATTGTCCACTTTCTTACTTTTATTTTTATTTTTCTGGTATTCTTCACTCGCACTTCCACACATTAACTTCTTTGCCTTCATTCCAATTTCCTGGGGAGTTGGAAGATATTCCTGTTGCATCTACTAGGTCCCGCTTCTATCTTAACCCCACCGTTTGTCGCAACAGCATACTTGACACGATGAAGTTCACGGCTGGCATGTGGTGCCTGCAAGTAAGTAAATTTCCCTTGCAAATGTCTAGAAGGAAGAGAAACTAAATTATCCGGTGTGTTGTAGGAGGGCGTCCAGATTGACTGGATGAGCAACGTGGAGCGATTGCGGATCGAACAAGAAGGCGTCAATCTACTCCTAAACAAATTCCAAAGACATCGCGGCGATACCTTGAATTCACGTATGTGTCCATACAATTAAACCCCAATCCAGCGCCAATAGTGACATTCTACAGCTACAATCTCGGCTCAGGTGACCTCTCCACAGGAGGGTATTATCGGCGTGAAACTAGTGCATTGGTAGATTCTCCACCAATCAGAACCTTGGAATTGACACTTCCGATCCATGGATTCACTTTTCGTTCAGTTTACTTACTTCCCCTCAGGGCCGGACAAGTCGACAATGGTCCTCATTACGAGATTAGTCAGTCCAATGGACACACAAGCATCAGCCATGATAAAACCACCAACTCTCTCAACTATGGCAGCGGGCCTTTGCAACTCGACATCAATACCGCAGCCAACGAATTAGATCTCGTCTTCCGCTCTCCATCCAACAAGAAACTCACCGGTCACTCGGGCCGCTCGATTGGCTATGTCCGCGATGCCCGCAGTGATAAATACCGTACCGATGATGGTATCTACGCTGAAAAGCAGGGGTACATGCTCATGGGTCTCGATGTAGGTGTGGGTGAGAAGATTTACGGATTGGGTGAGCGATTCGGACCACTTGCAAAGAACGGACAGACTGTCGATATCTGGAATGAGGACGGTGGTACTTCTTCCGAACTGGCGTACAAAAACATCCCATTTTATATGTCCTCGAAAGGATATGGTATCTTCATCAACCATCCTGGAAAAGTTAGCTTGGAAGTTCAATCTGAGCGCACGACGAGAGTCAATATCTCTGTCCCTGGTGAGGAGATTGAGTATTTCGTTGTGTACGGTGAAACACCCAAGGATGTGTTGAGGCGTTATACCGGGCTGACAGGGCGGCCGGGACTTGTGCCGTCTTGGAGTTACAATCTGTGGTTGACAACTAGCTTCACAACGAATTATGATGAGCAGACTGTGACTGGGTTTTTAGATGGGTTCAGGGATCGGGATATCCCGCTTGGTGTCTTTCATTTTGACTGTTTCTGGATGAAGTCTTACCAGTGGTGTGATTTCGATTTTGATACGGAGATGTTCCCTGATGCTAGGGGATATATGAAACGGCTCAAGGAGCGTGGTTTGCGCATTAGTGTGTGGATTAATCCGTATGTTGCACAGGCGTCGCCATTGTTTGAGGAGGGGAAGAAGAGTGGCTATTTCATCAAGGTATGTGAAATTTTTATTCTTGTCTGCACTTTCCACGGCGATACTAACATTTCTAGCGCGATAATGGTTCCGTCTGGCAATGGGACATGTGGCAAGCCGGAATGGCCGTCGTGGACTTTACCAACCCGGCCGCATGTCGCTGGTACTCTAGCCAGCTAGAGCGTCTCATGGAGATGGGCGTGGACAGTTTCAAGACTGATTTCGCGGAACGAATCCCCTCAAAGGGAGTCAAGTACCACGATAACTCAGACCCTGAGAGAATGCACAATTACTATGCTCTCCTCTACAACCGCATCGTGTACGAAACGCTTGAAGCAGGCGTAGGCCACAATCAAGGCCTCCTATTTGCTCGCAGTACCGCTCCAGGTGGCCAGAAATACCCCGTACACTGGGGCGGAGATTGCGAGAGCACATTCGAAGCGATGGCCGAGTCTCTTCGTGGAGGTCTCAGTCTCATGCTTTGTGGATACATCTTCTGGGCATCGGATATCGGAGGATTTGAAGGAACCCCACCACCAGCGCTGTATAAGCGATGGGTACAGTTCGGACTATTGTCATCTCATTCCCGGCTCCATGGGTCGTCGTCGTTCCGAGTCCCTTGGATCTATGGCGAAGATTGTTCTGCTGTGCTCCGGGATTGCGTGAAGCGGAAGATCCTTCTTACGCCGTATATCCTGCAGGAGGCATTGAGGGGACACCGAGACGGGACACCGCTGATGAGGCCACTTTTCTTGGAGTTCCCCGAAGATCTGAGTACCTATGCTGTTGATACGCAATATATGTTCGGCTCTAATCTGATGGTTGCGCCTGTTTTCACGAAGGAGGGCGAGGTGACCTTTTATGTCCCGCAGGTTGAGGGCACTGAAGGGAAGTGGGTGTCGTGGTTTGATCATGATAAGTCTTATGAGGCCGGCCGATGGTACACCGAGACTCATGACTTTGATACTCTGCCCATTCTTGTTCGTCCAGGATCGGTAACGTTGATCAATCCCACACTCAAGGCCCCGGAAAATGATGCACTATCCGGAATTCAAGTGTTGGTGAACGGTCGTTTGGCTGCGAAAACGACTCTGGAAGTTGTGGATCCGAGTCAAACGAACAAGATCCTGAAATCAATTCAGCTCTCGCCTGCTCAGGATGGACAGACGGTCCAGTGCGAGGGACATGCCATTGAAGTTGTAATCATCAAGGCGTAGTCTTCTATGCCAGGCAAAATACTTTCAGAGATAATTCTTCAGCTCAATAGCAATTTGAAATCAAGATATTTTTTGGTAATATTGAATGGAATGATGGGCCTAGCAATAGCTGCAAGGCCTTGATAAATAATGGGTATCATGGTCAGAATAAGAGACATATGTATGCAAAGAAAGGAAAATCAGAGATGACACCATCAGTCCTGCGTTGACCTAGCGCAGGTGACTTGATGATTTTGGCAATGGGAACAAATGCAACGTATGCTAGAATTTGCAAAGGCTCGGAACGTGTACAGTCCAGCGTTAAACAAACTACCAGGCTTCCTCGACATCAAGGAGCCATTTTCGAATGCCTTCTCGTAGAGTGTTATCGGCACCTGCCATGGCTCTCCTCCGTTCTCGGTCGGCTAGCCCCAACTCACCGTCTACGTCGTCGCGGCAGTGCTCAGCGGTGACGACACGGACAACCTCTTCTAGAGCACCAAGAACCATCTTGCGACACTCGGTACGGGGAACTTCGACTGGAGGTTCTTCACCACGAGGGGTTGTCTGACCTTTGTCCTCGGCTCTGCGAGCACGTGTCGGGGATGGCGCCCGGGAGTGAGCAAGCGACGAGTAGCCGCTTTGACCGAGAACTCGCTCGACAGCATCAACAAGAATACCATCAAGGTCCATGACAGGCTCTTCAATGAATCGTTCCTCCACGTATTGAGGGTCGTGTCCTTCGAGAATGGTGACTTCTGGGGACTTGGCATACCCCGAGAAGAAGCCAGAAAATGATGTTGACGAGGCTGTGGAGTTGCGGGTGTGTCCAACAGCTGGAGAAGGAGGAGTATGACTTGGTCCATAGTGGTGGCCCACGACAATCTTGCGTCTCAATCGTAGACGCTTGATAGAGGAAGATCGAGTGTCCGCAATCAAGGTCGTTGCAACGTCCACCCATCGCTCTGATCCTTCTGCATCAGGAGTTGAGGGAATATATGGCGAAGGCTCAGCCTGCATCGCGCGTTTAATATCTGCTTCCAGAGTAGCGTACGGACGGACCGCTTGCAGGGAGAAATCTTCATGGAACGATTTCAACCATCCAGCGACGTGCGTACTAGGCCCATCATTGTCTTTCCCAGCATTGTGAAATCCAGAGCCGCTACTGTGGGTGGATGCAATGGCATCGAAACTGGTAATTGATGTCCTTGTCTTCTTGGGTGAGGCAATGGTGGAATCACCGGAAGAGGAGAGCGACAGGAACCCAGGAAGCGGGAGATCAACATCTACAATCCCTTCTTCCGCCCGAACGGACAACTTCAAGGGTGATTCACGGGCTTGGCTCGTAAGTGATGATGGTTCTGGGGATTCGTCCTCAGCACCATGGGTGGTAGCAGCAGGGATCGAGATATTCCCACTGGTGGGCGCAGTTTCAGGACGATGCTCAGGTATGCCCTCTGTGGCCTCTTTGACCATTTGGCTCAATGTGGGTTGAGCCCGCATGGGTGGACTAGCTATTGTAGAGACTGATCGCTTGCGCGCATCGGCCGGGGAATAAATATCACCGGCCTTGGTTGAAGACTCTTGCCGTGAGCTCCATAGTCCAGAGAACAAACCGCCCCAACGGCCTTCAGCAGATGGCACACTGCCATTAGAACTCAAGTTCGAGCTGTCACTTCTTCGCAAATTCTTCAGTAAAGTTTCCGATGCCAAGCTTTCATTGGCATTCGTGGCACTGTCAGAACCTTGTTGACTAGCGCGACTTTGTTGTGATGTGAAGTGTGGAACAGGAACCGTGCTCTTCTGGGTGATCATGGAGGTTGTTGCTCCGCTGGCAGCCTTTGCCCGTGGGTCCTTCGCCTGGATGGTAGCACTTAGCGTTTTAATTGAGCGAGCATCGGATCCTCTGCGGGCTGACGTGAACTCGACTACAGAGGGTTGGTCGATTCCATCAGATGACCGCTGGGCCGTGTCTTGAGATGAAACGCTTACTGAGCGCCGGTGATGGCTAATATCGCCTTGACACATCCGCTGCGCACGAGCACGGCGCTCAATTGCTCTTCTCAAGGATTCCTGTCGAAGCACCGGTACTGTGGGCGGACTCTGGGAAACAGCGCGCATGGACGCGGATGTGCCAGGTCGGAGTGGGGAGGGCAGTGGCTCTATACGCTGCTTGGATGGGAGGAAAGCCGAGAGCAAGAAAATGAGACGGCGAGCGGTCATTTTGTCCGGACAAACAACCACAGTTCTGTGAGTCAGAACAGGATCAATATCCTGTTGAGCCTTTTGCTGCTGGTTGTGCCGACGACGGTACCACTCTGGACCGAGGGCATTGAGCCACTCCGTGTGATTGCCCAGGAATGCCGTGAGCAGAACTAGGAAGAAGAAATTACTCTCCTTGTCGCCAAGGCCTCGAACAATGGAACGACCTTCTTCTCGCCACACGCCCCAGCGACTTTGGCCGGTCACAACGTATGGGGTCTGAAGGGCCAAGCTGATGCGACGGCTACTGCGAATGGCCTCTTCCTTGAGTTTGGAGTTCACAGACAAGATGTTGGCAGGCAAATGGACAATCGTCTGGTTAGTCCGTTGCATATTGGGTGGTTTGTCGGGCTTTGGGTGTGGCCCTGACAAAGAATCAACCTTTCTCAGTAGAAAGAGAATCTCGTTCCGTGCAAGTCGCTCTAGGTGAGATAAAGTTCGGGTAATGACATCCCAATGGTCGACCAACAGGTCCAACCGCTCATCCAAGCTTGCAGGAGGAGATGCGGATGACAAACTATCGTCAAATAGAAAACCAGGCCAGCGGTAGTCTGAATCCAAAGAGCTAGACATCCCTGGCCGAGGGGAATCAGGACCGAGAGTACTGAATCGCGACACAGGCCGTGGGGCATTCCGTGCCAATAAAGGAATTTGGATAATTATCGCGACAGCATACATTGGCGTTTTCTTCTCTTTTATCTTCTTCCGCTTTGAGATGTCTGGGAATGGAAACCCCATCTCAGGCAGAGACTCTTGATAAAGGGCACTGGCATAATCCTGCCGCTCAGCAGAAGCCTCGGCTCCCTCTGGAAGATTGACGCTAAACATCCGAGTTACGAGAACGGTAACTTTGGAGGGCGGCTTGTCCGGTCCTTTAGCTGGCCCAAAATCTGCCGAGCTTCCAGTAGTGTAGGCCCGAGCAAGTGGACTGCGCGCTGCAGGCGACATACTTGCCCCTGTCGGTGGGTCATCATCAGCAGAGATGATGTGCATTTTTGTGGAGGATCCACGATAGCTAAATGCGCTACTACCGAAAATGCAATTGAGGAGACCAGTATCATTGGTGTCGGTTGAATGCCGCGATGTGCCGTAGTCATGTTGTGTTCCGGTTTGTGCAAGAGTCGAGCTACGTCCTCGAGCTCTTGAGAAAGCACCAGAGCCCGCAGGTGTTGGCCTCCGTGCATCTGCGGCCGAGGAAAGGGGGCTGGATTCAACGACGGAGGACTGGGTAAGGTAATTCCGACGAGAGCCGCGAGACAGACTGGACACAGTTCGCGTATGTCTGGTGCCGGCTTGGTCAAGATCTTGCGAGTCGATTCCGAGGCCCGTAGGAGAGGGATCCGATGCACGAGTGTCTAGCAAGATACACGCATCACGGTCTCCCAGCGCGTTCTGGGCTATAACAACTCGGAAGTCCTTAATAGCATCTAATTCCATTCCTCCACGGTCATCATATGCACCAGCTGTCGAAGCATTCGGGGAGTGAAATGTGGTCTGGAGTGGGTACGCGTGGGTATTGGAACGGCGGAGCAAGCTGGCATCGGGGAAAAGAAGGCCGGAAGTGTGTTCTTCCTCGGTGACTGATTCGAGAGGAGTCCCGTTGTTTCGTGGGTTAAAAGACGCTGGGTTCAGACTTGAAGCAGCCGTGCTTAAAAGTCGACCCAACATGGTGAAGTTGTACCACGGGAAAGCCCGGGATAATTGTACTTGAAGATGCAGAGAAACGAAGACGGCCCGATCGAGAAAAGCTGTGTAACGATGGGTATCAGACAGCTAGATAGAACTAGACTGCATCTACCCATTTCTTAAATCCACTCAACAGGTACCATCATCGACAGATGGTAAGAGGGGTGAGAAAGCGTGTGATTGAGGGGAGAATTAAGTGGGATGGGTTGCAGGACAGAGTGGGGCGATTGAAGAGGCAATTAGGAATTGGCGGATAAGGCACCCCACAAGCGAGCTGGGTGGGTAATATCTGACAAAGATCAATTAACCCCAAGAATTGGGACAAGGAGCAGTTCTTGAAGAAAGAATGTATGTGGGGAGGTGGACTCTAGAAAGGGTGGATGCCGCAAATCGAAAGAGGCGGTGAAGGAGCGGACAACGGGCATGCCACATGATCTCAGCCTCAAGGTGACACCGCATCGCGCATTTTTGGTTCGAGGTTACGCGGGTTTCGACTCGGTGAGAGCTTCTGATCGTCGGTCCTACAGTAATATTGGAAACACAGGGCTGTAAATTCTTATGTAGCTCGAAGGGAACATGAGACACCGCATTTTTTATCCTAGATAGCGATATATGTATATGCCCGGGTTTATAACTCGCACATATAGATTTTAGACATACATTCGGACCTACGTAAACCTTGGAATCTTCCTTGGAAGACCAAGAACCCAATCTGCATTTAAAAAATAAGGATATCATGAAATATTTTGTTATCCACATATAGTGTTTGACTCTCTCCCCGAATACATCAATGAAACTATCATGCCTTCGATTGCCGTTTGACCTTTTCCACCAGGAGTTTCAAATCCGAGCTAGAATCCTTCTTCTGCTTCTTCTTGCGGTCGTTGGTAGATACTGCCTCGGTTTCACCGTCATCACGGGCGTGCCGGCGCTTGCGGCCCTCATCGAGCAGGGCCTTCATACCGGAAGTAGCCTTGAATCGGGGATTGGTCGGATCAATGGCAAACTCATGGCTCTCAAATACACGAGCAAACCGGGGATCCTGGGTATCCACATTGAAGTCATCTTCAACAATTGCTTGCTTGGACTTGCCCTTGCCCTTGCCCTTGCCCTTCCTCCGAGCTTGCTTCTCAGCCTTTTCGATCTCCGTCATGTCAAAGTGTTTGATGGTCGCCTTTTTGTCGTCCACCATTAGAAGTTCAAGCTCAGCCCGCTGAGCAGCAGAAGCAGCCTCTTCAGCAGCACGTTCCTCACGCTTCTTGCGCCTCTCCTCCTTGCGAATAGATGCAGAAGTGGCCTTACCGTCGGGATCTTCGAAGAAGGGATCGTTGAAGCCAAGGTCTTCCGCCTCTTGTGGTGCCTCGGCAGCAGCCTCATCATGATCACTGGCAGCCCCCTTGTTTTCGTCAGAGGGTTCGCCTTGGTTGCCAGACTTGAGCTTCTCCTTTCGGCGCTTCTTGCGCTCTCGCTCCTTCCGCACATATTTATCAATCGTGCTCTCCTCGATTTCCGGCTCGTTTTCGAAAATGGTGTCCTTTCCTTTACCGCCTGCGAGACCAGATGTAAATGTGACTTCCATCTCACCGACAGGACCCTTGGGCTTAGAAGAGGGGACAGGCTCTGCGCTCAGACCCAGCAAAGCACGCATGCGCTGTCTCTCGGCTTCCCGCTTGGATAATTTGACGGTTGTACCTTCAACCGCAGTGTTGTCCATCACTTCCACACCGCCATCTTCCTCATCCTCGCTGTCGGAGCTGTCACTTCCCAGGTATGCTTTTAAATCATTTTCCTCAATGTCCTTTCGTGAACCACCAAATGCGCGTGCTTGCACCTCCTTTCGGGATTTGTCGTCCGCATCCCATGTCAACTTGACTTTACTGTGTTGCAGGGCATCTGTCACAAACTCATTCGGTCTGTAGCCATCGGGAATCCGACTGCAGGAGTCTCGAGGCTTGTCGTCATCGAAATCGGTGTCCTCGGGAACGAAACGTAGATCAAAGAAGTTAGCGCTGGATAGGTACTCTGCGCCATCCACGAGATCATAGACATGCTTGGCACTATCCTTCGAGGAGAATGTGAGAACAGCATAGTAGTAGCGTAGCCGTTCCAGCTGATAACGTCTCAGTTGTGTTGTGTTAAACTCCTCGCCCTCGTCGCTCTTTAGCAGAGACTTCTTGATTTCTTCCTCCTCTTCGTCGGAGTCAAGCTCCTCTTCATCCTCGCTCACAGCTTCTTGCTTCTTCGCAAAAATCTCCTTTGGAGGGCCCTCCACTTCTTCTCTCTCCATACGCTCCCTTCCGAACTCACTGGGGTAGACATCGACCTTCAGCACACGCCCCCCGGGCGGCAAGAAACTCGAGAAGACAGCCATGAGGTCCTCCGCTCGAATATTATCCCAGTCCAAGTTAACAACGGCTATCCGTTTTGTGACCTCTCCCAGAGGAACATCAGCGCGCTGTTTATCCGGGAATTCGAGTTCGTCATCTTCGTTCTCGGCCTCCGCCTCGTCTTGGTCATCTTCATCGCTGGAGCTCTCATCTTCAGAGGATGAAGAAGAGAAGCCACCGTCGCGGGCAGGATCGTATCCAGGGACATCGACCCTCTTCAGCTCTTTTTGAACCTCATCGTCGTCGTCGACACTGACGTTGTCGTCGTCTTCATCGGCATCATCATCCTCCTCCTCCTCATCATCCTCGTCCAAACGGTAGAATTTTTTCAATTGCTGCTTGGTATCATCCCGAGCCAATTTACGTCCGTAGCGATCAACGGCGGCATTGCGAGAGAAATCCTTGTCATCAAGCATATGCGCAAATCGCTTGTCAAGTTTGACATGAGTCTGGCGCTTGCTGGGGAGACGATAACGAGGATCGGATTGAATGCTGGCAAATCGAGGATCGGCTGTAGAGTTGGTCAACATTAGATGTCCATCCTCTCATTTGTGTATGCTGTACGGCGCATAGTTTAGTGAACGTACTGATCACCTTGCCGGCTTCGCCTCTGGCTCCGCCAGCCTTCTTTGACTTTTTCTTGTCTTGGCCTGCCATCATGCTCTCCGACTGCTAAATGCAGAGAGATCGGCTGGGAACAGGGGAAACAGGAGAGATTTTGGAATAGTATCGCAAAATAGAAGTTGGAAGGTGATCTGATCGTCTGCGGACTGCGGACAATTTTCTTTTTTTTCTGCCGGAGTTTTGGGGCGGTCAGACAGCACGTGCACTTTATCCTAGAAGGGTTTGTACATGGTCCAAGAGTCGATAGTTCCAAAAAACCCAGGGGGGGGGGGGGGGGGGGGTTATATTTGGGATATCAATACAAGCTCATTCATGTTCTCATAAATCAGATGCGTTCGTGTACTTCAATATGTGTAGTGGGCGTTTATTTACTTTATCACCCGGATAAATGCGGACGATCAACATCCAAAGTAGCGCTTCTCCATCCACCGTGGCTCGCCATCCTCCTCAATCCGACCAACAATGATATTAATCTTCGGGAATACCGCAGCGAGGCGCTTCAAGCCCGTCTCTCCGGCTGCACATGTCACGAAAACAATCTTTTCTTCTTGGGCACCATGGTCAATTAGGACACGCACAGCCATGAGTGCAGCACCTCCACTAGACATCTGTGGGTCTAAAAGCAGGATGCTGCTGTGCTCCTCCAACTGTGGTGGAAGCTTTAGGTAATGTAGTTCAGGCTCCTGGCTAGACTCGTTAGTCTGGATGAGGACCCGGCCAGTGATGCAGTCGGGAATGCTTCGCTTCAGGGCGGTTTCTAAGCAAGAACCGCCACGTAAGATGGCAACAGCGGACACAGCTCCTCGGGGACTAAGACCCATATATTTATTCCCCTGTGGAGTTTCCACGTTCATTGGGCCATATTGGGTCATGTCCAAGGCTCTATACGGCGACCGTTAGCATAGGCGAATCGAATTGTTGACCAGGGGCAAGGAATGTACCGCTCAATCAGAATCGAGGCAAGTCGATCGAAGTAGAAAACGAAGTCAACCTCCTCAGTCTCGGGACTTTGTAGGATAGTGTTCATTCCAACAATTTGGGGGGTTGCAGGTAGTACATGAACATTATGCGGCAGTTCTACTTTTGCAGCGATGAGCCCGAGCCTGTGGAGTTCCTCAGTGTGCGCTTCAGACTTCTCTTGAAGCTTGCGTTGGATATGTTTAACAACCATGTCTATAGACAATCAGAATCAAAGGCTTGAACAAATCATAGAAGCTCGTGGATCCTTACCAATAGCCGTTAAGTTCTCTATTCCGCGAGGAATGATGATGTCTGATGAAATTAGGCCTCTGGTAGAAGTTGTAGGCAGACATCGTATAAGACTTACCGGAGACTCCCCGTTGAGGCGCGACAAATTTGGTGTAGGACGGCTTGACAAAGGTAAACCACTGTTTAACGATGCCTTCGATATCCCGACCTCTTTCTTTGACGTCCCGAAGTACTATATAATTGATAAGTTATGGTTGCAAGGTGATGTGAGAAGATTTGTCATACTCCGACGGCCCAAACAGACATCCATGTCAGCCTCAACGAAGATCTGCATTTGATATTAGTAACTACAACTCCGTGGAAGAGTGATATACAAATATAGCTAGCGAACTTACTTTGACATCTAAAAGCTCCGCAATTCTAGGGTCATGCAGTGCTAGAATACCCTCGAGGATCAACACTCGAGGCGAATACAGAGTGGTGGTCTGGGGCTGACGCTGATGGTCGGCGAACGAATAGACGGGGATGTGGCTTTTCTTTCTATTTATTCCGTCAGTCAGACCAAAGCAAATGAATTATTAACTCTTATGACTTGATGGGTTTACCCTTTCTTGAGATCCTTGAGAGTTTCCACCAACAGATCAAAATCAATTGAGTCTGGGCAATCAAAATCATATTCATTTTGATGGGCTTTGTGGTGCTGCTCGGGAGTCAAAGTCTTGTAGAAAGAGTCCTATTACGAATGTCGATTAGACTAAAAGCCATTCCATAGATAGTCAGTGAGGCTCATACCATGACTAAAATCACGACCCAGGGAAGGTTTAGCGACTTGACGATCTCAGCGGCCACCGAGGTCTTGCCGGACCCGGAGCTGCCTGCGATGCCGATGATGCTCAGGTCTTGCCATGGCGGAGAGTACTTCACCTCCGGAGTAAGTGAATGGAAAGGTGAGGTGGACTGCATGATCTCTAAGGTCCTCCACCACGTACTTATCAAGTTCTGAAGTGTGTATGTCGTTTTCGGTTTATCTCCAACTCAACGATCGATTGGGCTTAGCGCGTGACCTTCGCTTCGTGGGTTACATAAGCGGAGCTACCAACTATTTCTTTCCGCTTTTTGCTTTCTTCTTCCGTTTCTTTTTCTCTTCTCTCTACATGGGCATTGGAAAAATTTCTTCCTCCATCACCCTCTTCCAGCGTTCTGCCTTTACTCCATGGCTGTCGTCTCTCGGGTCGCCCTCAGAACTTGACGGATAGCTTCGAAGCTCTTATGTGGCACAGCTTGCGTCATGTCATCTGCTAATCTCGTATGCGTTCTGCTGTCTTGACAGCCCTGGTTGCTGAGTTTTTAACACCGCACAGATGTCACGCACTCCCTCGACGACCACGCCGACCTGGCATCAGTTCGAGCGGAAGGTCGACGAGGTGAAGCCATCCAAGACGTGAGTTCACCTCCCTCTCTCCAGCGTTTCCCATTTCTCCCCTTTGGCCCTACGCTGTGATATGATGCATCTTGAAAACCAAGTTGGGAATCTCTCCGAAAATACATGAGGAGAATGTGTTGACTTGTAATCTGAATCACCTTCCACAATTATCTTTTGATCAAAACGACTTTGTGGTAAACATTGGCTAATGACAAGCTTCAGTGATATCAATTACCTGGTCATGGATTATCTCATCACCAATGGTTATCCAGCCGCTGCAAAGAAGTTTGCAATCGAGGCCAATATCCAACGGAAACCAGATCTGGAGTGTATTCAGGAAAGGGTGGAAATTCGGACCGCGATTCACTCAGGCAATATTCAGTTGGCTATAGAGAAGATCAATGACCTTAATCCTCAGGTAAGAATACTGTCTCTCATGCCTCACACAATCACACCACACCACACACCTCCCCCTGCTGTTATGATTATCAACAGTTTCATGCACCACTCCTAGAACACCCTTCGGGGAGTTGCGGATAGTCAAACATCTTCAGTCCTCAGTATGAACAACAGCATTCATCACATTCAATTCTCTGAAATATGTCATTTTTGGGCCATGACTAACAAGATTGAATAGATTCTTGATAGCGAGCCACCTCTTCACTTTGCTCTGCTGCGCCTGCAGCTGGTTGAGCTAATCCGGACCTGCACATCTACTCCGAATGGTGACATCAGTCCGGCCTTGGATTTTGCGACTTCGCAACTGGCACCTCGTGCGACAACCCGACCGGATTTCCTCGAGGACCTTGAGCGCACTCTTGCGCTCTTGATATTTCCCAGCGACAATCTTTCACCCTCTCTCGCATCCCTTTTAGACCCCAGCCTTCGTAAAGATATCGCCACACGCGTTAACGAGGCCATTCTCCATGATCAAGGTGCTGAAAAAGAGGCCCGTCTACGCAGACTGGTGAAACTCCGTGCATTTGCAGAGACGAAGGCTCGCGCTGCCAAGAAGGATATCCCTGACAAGCTGGATATCGGCCTCGTTAGCGATACTCATGATAACAACAGCATCAACAGTAACAGTAACGACCCCAGCGCTACCCAGAACAGTGCCGCTGATACTATCATGGCCAACAATGGTGATTCCTCTATCGCCATGTGATTCTGCTGCCCCCTTTAGAAATTTTCCGGCGATGTCTTCTTTTTTCTTGAGCTTTTAGCGTGGCGCCTTGGTGTACCAATATGAACATGCTTCGATGGCGTTTAGGGAATAGGCCGTTATGATTAATCAAATTAATACAATACATGCTTTATGCACATGGACTTGAATCCTTTCCCAGTTCTTGACATATGAATCAGTAAGCAAAAGCTACACATGCTTGAACAATCTGTATGGATCCCCGTGGGCCATCCAAAATCAGTTCCGGTCCTTAGATACATACACTCAACTTCAAGTGGACTCCTGGAAAAAAGTTTCAACGCTAGGCTCAAAAAAGTAAGAGCAAAGACAAATTGAGCAATTCCCACGCATTGCCACCAATAACGGAGTCCCCACCCATCGACTTTGAAATCAAATGCAAGACTCAATGAAAAAGCAGAACGCTCAACCATACTCTAAGCTGTCGGTAAATCCTAGAAATCAATGCTCTTTGGTCATAGTTCAAAATCTTAAGAAGTTCAGGGCAGATTGGACCCAGGTCGAGGTGTGTATATAGATTTCAAGTCGTGAGGATTCTGAAAGCTTCTTAGAAGCTCATGAGATCTAAAGCGGAGAGAAAGAAGATATATGGTTAGTCATTTGGGAAAGGCAAAGATGTGTTTTTGAGATAGAAACATACCTCTTCCGAAGAGAGCACGCTTAGCCCAGTCCATCGCCAGCATGCAACGGGTACGGAAGCTGACACTCTGAGCGAAGTAGATACTCCGCCACAGATACATAGTGATGACACCACCGCTGAAGCTCAGTCCACCAAAATCGAAGATAGCAGCGTTACTGATGTACGCAAGACTGCCAAGGTGCTTGTACTTGAAAGCACGGTAAACAGCCTCGTCAAGGTCACCGTAATCAACCTGGTTGGCCTTCAGACCGGGAAGGGCAGAGGCGATCTTGGTCAACTTGCGGCCCAGGTAGGCACCCTGCTGGTTAGCGCGCTGGGCAGTTGCAGGGAGGGAGGTGAGTTTCGTGTCAATTTGGTGGAGAAGCTCGGAGAGCTCGCCGTAGTCGAGGGTTCCTGAATGGTCTTCGTCGTACTGCTCGAAGAGTTTATCCAGACGGCGAAGATGGCTCGAGGCTTGCGGGAAGCGCTTCTTCACTCTGTTGGCAACATCACGCCATTCGTGGAAGGTCAGGTGGACCTTCTCTGGGTCAAGTCCCTTTTCCCAGGCGATGGTGCGGAGGAAGCGGATGATGTTCTCAGCAACGTTGTTTTGAACAGTAGAGCAATCACCGATGGCGTAGACGTCGCCCAAGGGTGAACCAATTACACGGAGATGGGAGTCGGTTTCGATGGCGTGCTTGTTGTTCTGGCCGTCAAGTTTAGCACACAGAGTTTCACATATTTTCGCGCGAGCTTTAAAAATATGTATTAGTATTGTGCCTTAATAGAAACGGGACATTAGTAGAACTTACCGACTCCGGTAGACCACAGACAGAATGCGGTAGGAATTTCCTTGATAATCTCCTTGCCATCTTCCATCTGGCTGAATAGAACTCTGTCATTCCTGACCTCCTTGACTCGGGCACCGGTCAAAACTTCGACACCGTCACGGTCGAAGCGACCCTATATATCATATTAGTCTTGTGTTCAACAATTTGACCTCCAATATTGATGGAAGTTACCTCGGCGTATTTCGAAAGTGCCTCATCGTAGGTGTTAAGGATATGACTACGGCTCTGAATGATATGTACGGATATCTCATTCCGAACAATTTTGGGGAAAGAATGCAGCAGATCCTCGTTGAGCAGATCGAATAGTTCGGCGGCAAACTCAACTCCAGTTGGGCCTCCACCACACACCACAAACGACAGAAGACGCCGGCGTTCTTCATCAGAAGTGGTGGGCAAACAGGCCAATTCCATGTTGTCCAGGACCTGGTTCTTAATCCGGCGGGCATCATCGATCGTCTTTAGAAAGTTGCAGTTCTCCAGACCCTTGACACCATGGGGGTTTGTGATGCAGCCAACACCAACAACGAGCTTGTCGTATGGCAGGTAGAAGTTCCTTGCCTTTCCATCCTTGTCGACCTGCGAGACCTCCACCAGCTTCTCTGAGAAATCGACATCTGTAGCCTCGGCCTTCAAGAAATGACCGTTCACACGATCAACAATGCGACGAACCGGTTCCACGAGCGAGCGGAGACCCAAAGTACCCACCGTAGCAGAGGGTAACATGGGAGTAAACAGGAAGTAATTCTGGCGGGAAACGACAGTGACATGGTAGTCGCCAGGGTTCAAATTCTTGAGCAACGCAACGCTACCCCAGCCAGTGCCCAAAATCACCAACCGAGGCTTATCTTTCTGCTCGACCATTGACTCAGAGTCATAATCTCCAACAAGGAAATCAGCTATAGGCAGATTCTTTGGGCCTCCATGGCGGGGGTTCAGCGCCAATTCCGATACAGGGATATCCACCGCACTGGGGGTTTCACGATATGTACTGGCATCGTAGATAAAGAACCCAATAACCCAGATTGTTGCGCCAGCAAAAAGAACACCGCAGTATGAGAATGTCTTGCCAATAACTCTCATAATGCGAGATTGTTTGGTAGGCACAGCTTTTCCAGCTGCATTATCGGACTTGAATCGAATCGCGATTGACGCTTGCAAGGCTGGGCCGAAAGCATGTCGTGGTAGGGGGCGGCGAGGAACCGTATTCAATGAACGTGTGAGAGGGAGTTTAGTGGTAAGATGCCCTCTTGTGCTACTCAATCGAGCCGATAAAAGCCCAATTGACCGCAGCGCAGGGCCGTCCGCACGACTCCGGAGCAACGCCGCGCTCATGATGGGGAAAGCTCAAGCAGCGCAGATCAGCTGTAGCCAAGGAGAGCCGGGTCAATTATCACCTGTTCTTCGGACAGACGAAACAGACGAAGCTACAAGATATCAAGAGACAACAACGAAAGAATAAACCCCAAAGATAATTAAAGGAAGTAGAAAAGATCGATAACAAGTCAGCCAGAATTCCGGCGTACCCAGCCCAGGTTTGGCTTGCGCTCCGACGTCATTCCTCGGTCACGTGGAGTCGGCATTCGGCACACGCAGCTAAAACCGGCTTCATCCCGTGTATATGTGTGGTATAAAACAGATTTGCAAATTTGGGAATCAGGGCTACATATGTGAGATATGATTCTATTATTTACTCATGAAGTAGGGGTAATAGCTAAGCGTCAAGAGAAAAACGTCCGCCCCCTAGGTAAGCGCCGTCCGCATGCAGAAAGATGGCCTGTATCATGACCTCCCCAGTCTTTGTCAAAAAAAGATGGAACGAAAGCAAAAAACCTCCGTTCTGCGTGAAAATCCGGTATCACGAAATAAAGAACCAACGCCACTCTCGCCTGATATGCAAATGAAAGAATAGTAGTCTAAATAGTAAGGGATTTGGACCGATTCGTCGTTCGGCGATCCGCTAGTCCCAATCATCGGGATCAGTGCTGGATCGTTTCTTCCCAACAGAGCCTTTGCGGCTCTTGGGACGCTTATTAACGCTCGTACTTGAGACGGAGCTTTTTCGTTTCATCGGACGAGGCCCAGAAGCGACACCGTCCAAGTCGTCAACATCCCCCGTAGCATCGGGATCTCCTTCAGCATCATCATCCCGATCCACCTTGAACTCCTCGTCGATGGCGAGCAGAGTAGAGAACTCTCGGCATTTTCTTAGCATGTCGTCCTCGCTATTCAGTGAATTCATGTTTCTCGCAATGGCCTCCCAGAACTTGTCACCAGTCACACCGTGCACCTTCGAGGCAGTCTTATTGAGCTCCTTGGTCACGGGTTTACCGTCTTTACCATGGGAGTGAATTCCATAAAGGCGGCGTAAGAATGTCCGTGCTTCCCACAGCATGGAAAGCGATGCAGCAGCGGTAGCAAGCGAGCGCAGCGCAGCAGGGTTGACCGGCTGGGGTATGGTGGAGAGCATTGACACGGCTGGAGCCATCTCCATCATGCCGCTTGGAGTCTCGATCATAGGAGGACCAATAGGACTAGGAAAAATGTCCGTTTCGATGGCATGGGCAACAACAGTGCCGGTCGACGAGACGATGCGTTCCAGGACCAGAATAGTGGGTACCAGTTCAGCCAACTGGCCATAATCGAAGTGAGCAAGATTTTGAGCAATGAATCTTGTCAGTAAGAGATGTTCTGGTGGATTTCCACTGGAGTTGAGTTTCTTCAATTCAAAATTGACCTTGCCACAAAGGTTAGAGAGGAACTTCTTCTGGTATCGGCTATTGCTGATCTTGACAATTTCGAACAATGGAGCAAGCTTTGAGACGTAAGGCCGAGCATATGCACCTGTAGAGTCACCGACAACATCTCTTTGGTAGTAAAAGGCCTCTTGCACGGCGCGCATGTATTCTCGCTCGAACATTGATTCGTACTGGGAATGGAGCATCTTGTGGGTGTCAAATGCGATCTTGGCGATGGCAGGTATCGTCGACGTTTCCAAAGAAACAAGAACACCAGCGCACTCCTTGGGGTGTACCAATCCTTGTCGGTTGATGCTTGCAATGAGTTCAATGGCAGTGAGGGAATATGTATCCTGTCTTGACTGTGCTATCTTCAGCATGTTTTGGAGAAAGTGCTGGGCGATTAAGGCAGCGGCACCATCGTTATCGCTAGCCTTGAGCGATCCTCCAAGCCGAGTAGAGTCCTCTTGTGAGCCCATATCTGAGGTCGGCATTACCGACTTTTCGGACTTCCCCTCGTGAATGGCGAAGAAGTCTGCAAACGAGCGAAGCACGATATTGTGCAAGCTCGGGCTGTCTTCCCTGAATACCTGCGCAAAGGTCTTGCGCGTAGCCTCACGACCGAACTGTGCTGGCCAGGATTGGCAGATGGAACCTAGGCTCTCAAGAGCCATGACTCTCAGCTCCAAGGGTTGATTGTGATAGGTGAAAGGAAGGATAGAATCGACCATCAAACCAGCCACATCCCCACCATTCCATGTAGGGAATGAGTTCTTGAAATGATTGACATACTTTTCAAGGTCACAGTGGCGTCCAACACAACCAGCAATTCGAATATAGCTCTTCGCTCGAGCCAGAATAGCAGCATTAGTAGCTGACCCCACATCGACGCTCTTGTATTGCTGCAGCGGTCTGAGTACAGACACAGTCAGCTTCACCAGTCTGTCAGTATTCTGTAGAACGCCATTGATGGTCCACAGACACGCCATGACCTCATTTAGCTCTGAGCGAGCCAACTTGGCCACACTTTTAAAGAGGTCATTCTGCACCTCTTTCAAAAGAGTATTGTGGGATGTCGACATGTAGGGCAAGACACAGCGATAGATGACCACAACGGAACGGAATATGAAAAGATCATCAGCGGTTGCAAGGTGGCCAATGTAGGGGTGCAAAGCCTCTAGCTGATCTGAGCTGAACAACTTTGCATTGGACTTGGCGAACACGGTTATCGTTTGCAAGAGTGCCTGTTGAGATTCTTTGCCAAGCGCATCCGCATCCTCAACGAGGCGTTGGAACATGATGGAAACCATGGTTTTGCACACTCTGAAATTCATATCTGCCGACTTGGATTTTTCCGAAAGAACGGCTTTGAGACAAGTGCTCAGTGAATCAAGGGCAGTCTCACTACGCTGGACAAGACTAACAATGAGTCCAACTTGCTCTCCGAGTGCCATTTTGAGTTTCGGGGCATCAGAAGTCGAATCAATGGATTCGTGGAATGGAACCAGCCAGATTTCCTCGAAGGTCTGCCGAGCCAAGGTTGCAACGCTTTCCTCCAGATCACCAGTACGTTGAAGAAAGCTATCAAGGATAGCCAACTTCAAATCCTGTCGAGAGGTTTTGTGGTAGAGTTCTTTTAGCAACCCAATGCACCGCTTACGAACACCAGCGGTCTGGTCAGTTGCGCACGCAAGAATACAGCGACAGCCTTCTTCTTCGAGCTTTGGTTTGAGTCCAATGCATTTGGCGATAAGAGATAACGCAGAATCTCGAACCATAGGTGAAGCATCGGTAGTGCAGCGAAGAATCACTCGCATAACAGACGCATCTCTGTCAAGCAGGTTGGGGTCTTTCTCGAGCATGTAGATGACACTCTTCAAACTCCGGCTGCGAACTTTGGCCTGCTCACTCGCAATAGAGTTTAACAAAACTTTGAGAATGGTGTCAAAAGCCTTGCCAAAACTCGAGTTCAAAACGGTTAGGATGTACGCAAATCGCCCGTGAGCATTAGAGATGGTGTCGTATTGCCTGTGAGTTTCCAGCCAACGTGGATCAGAGAACGATCGTGACAGAAGAATCACTAACTCATCCGTCAGGTCATCGTGTGCCAACTCCTCTTTGTCTTCAGAATTATAATAGAGCATGCAGACTGTCTTTGCCCATTGCGCGAGATAGTAACCTCGTGCACTGGTCAGTTGCCAATTGTCGGAACTTCGGTCCTGCGACAGATACTCCAGGGCCATCCTGTACGGGCCTCGAGAGGTGATTAGATCCCGTGGATGCAAGGCTCTGGAGGAGGACTCCTCGAACTGGTGCTTGAGGAGGTCGGTAAGATCGCTGTCTGAGTCCTCCAAGGCTGGCAGCATGTGTTGCGCAGTAGCGATCAAATCGGAGATTGCGGACCCCATCCACCCCAGAAGCTCCAGGGCCATGCTCTTTGCTGTTGCTGGGCTCTTGTCAAGGTCTGCAATACCGACCATATGTGATGCCATGATTCGAAGAAGCAGTTCAGCAGCGGGCCAATCGGTCGACCCGAGGACGTTGATCAAGTCTTCAGTGAACAAGTCAAGAATGTTTCGGAACGGCTGATCGCCGCTCTTAGTGGAGGTCATTGCTCGCTGGACTATGAACTTCACAATGTATTGCGCACTGCGCACAGCATTGTCATATAGTCGGTTAACTTTGGTCGCTAGGCGCTCCAAAGACTCGTCTAACTCGTCGTCATCGTTTTCATCACCCCATTCACCTTTCTTTGCATCGTCGCCGTCACCCATCAATTCATCATCGTCATCCCCTTGAAATCGACGTTTGGCTTTGGACCGTGAAGGTGTCTCTAGGGCAGTTGTTTGCACGAGCTGGAGCACTAGTGCAGTAAGAAGCTGGATATTCTTGCCGTCTGCAAGTTTAAATTGTCTGGCACTTTGACGTGTGGAGGGAAGTTTCTCCAATGAGATCAAGATTTCATCCAGGATGAAGGGTCGCTGGTCCGGGTATTTAGAAAAGATCTTTGCAAGCACATCCATTACGGCACGTCTGGCTGGTTCATATTTTTGGAACCCGACCGCCGAATCCTTGTCGTTGTGCGCATTTTCAACAAATATCAGCTTGGTCGCAAAGAACTCAGCCGCAGTGATGGTCCCTTCAGAGACATCGATGCGCGATAAGAAATCGGCGAACAAGGTCAGAGCTTTTTTGCCTTGGTGTATCAAGCTTGCAATGATACG
Source organism: Penicillium tannophilum (assembly GCA_028829675.1). Lineage (NCBI taxonomy): Eukaryota > Fungi > Ascomycota > Eurotiomycetes > Eurotiales > Aspergillaceae > Penicillium > Penicillium tannophilum. Next base: position 1,187,098 of record JAQKAK010000011.1, read on the forward strand.
CTTCTGGCTCGAGAAAAATGCGAACAATCCACTATCTTTGCCACTGGAGCGACATTCCACGGCAGGGATGATGCAATGATCAAAGACTTGGTTCAGAACAGTCGGGATAGCTTCAATAAGATCTTCTGGACAGAGGTCCCGCTCCGTCCGACGCCCCGACATTGTCTGTAAGAGAGTTCCAATTGCAAGCAATGCATTCTGAATATCCTCGATTTTTGCCACCCACTCCTGCACCTCTGCTTCGCTGGACGAGTCATTGAGTCTCAAATCTGGCGCTTGAGATGCAATTATGGGTTTTTCACAAAGCTTTTGTATCCGAGTGAGGTAATCTGATGGAATGTCCTGCAGACGATCAAACCCAACCACTTTTCGGATGGCTTTTTGCAGGCGGTTATGTGCATCAGTAGACAAGAGCGCACCATGCACGTCCAACGATCTTGCGCTCACGAAGATCGGATTCGGTCTGTCGGCAGATGGAACAATTGCTTGTTCAGGTTCAATCTCGTCTTCTGCTTCAAGTATCTCATTGAGAAGGTCTTGCAGCTTCAGCAGGGCATCATCAGCCTCCGCCTTTTGGTCTCTGAGGCGAATTGCACTCATAGATCCCTCCGGGTCTATAACAACCTTTGGCCGTAACGGGTTCACTTCCAGGCTCTGCTCAGATATTGTGGGTTTTGAAGGCGATGATTTCACTGGTATAACCACAGACAATTGGCTGGATGAGCGTTGAATTGGTTGAGGCGGTTGAGACGGTTGTGTCGGTGCACTCAACTGATTTGAGGTGTGAATTGACGTGTTCGCAGCAAATGCCTGCTGATTCCACCCGGCTGCGGTGTTCCTCACGGCCTCTTTTGGCTCCGTTTTGACCTTTTCGGTGGCTTTTGGTCTGGCCTTTAGCGTATTGGAGGTAATTTTGGGAGTAACTTTAAGGGCGCTCGTTGGAGATGGTACTTCAGGATCTGCGACTTGATCAGCGGACTGTCCAGAAAAATCCCTCGTGCTCATCTTTCTCTCACATCGAAAGGCTATATCTGTAGAGTCGAGCATCATTTTCGCAAAGGAACCGAGTTGATTGCGACCAAAGGGACGGCCATCGGGGACAGTCGATTGCGAGGTTTGGCTGCGACTGAAGGCAGAGGGGAGCTTGAATTTGCTGAACGATTTCCTTTAGCCAAAGAAAAAGTGAACGAAGCTGAAAGATTTCACTTACAATTCAGTCAACTGGTCCCCATCCAACAATTGCTGAAGGTATTCACGAGATGTTTCCAAGCGACTGGACTCGTCCTGTCCGGACTGAATCTCCGCGTCCAGCTCACTCAGTGTATTGCGGCCCGCTTGAAGGACATGGTTGATCGAGGTAGTGGTTGATGGCCGGCCAACATCAGGGCGTATGATACAATCTACAAGTCAGATTTCTTTGATTAGATCCTGAATCTCTGGACCAATTGTTCTGGAGGTTGGGCAATAAGGTTGACAAACCAAGACCAAAGACAGGCGCGCTGGACATAGAAGAGTACTGCAGCGCCTCATCCACCGACAGCGGTCGAGATCGGTTCGACAATGACATATTCGGTGCATGAGCGTGCTGCGACTGGGGATAGCCATTAACGATGACCTGCACGGCGGGCCCATTCTGTTCCATGATGGGCGGTTATCGGAGATCCGGAAAAGGAAGGCGCTAGTCACGGGAGAGAAGACCTGCTCGGGGCAGAGTCATGGCAGGTGAAAAGCACATCTACAACATGCTTTGCAGGTTTCCAAAAATGTTGTTCGGACACAGAGGTGACGGAGAGAAGCTCCCGATGATCATGCATTCGTTCATCATTTCATCCAGCATCCCGTACTGCCTTCCGCGACCGCCTGCGCGGGTATCGCGGTGGTCCGTGCACTTCAGAAAAAAAAAGTCCATACCGCACGGCATCTTGATCAGACCTAGGCTTTGCAATATTGGAGACAGGTTTCACAGCTACCCCTTGAGCCAATTTTGCTACATCTTTCACAATGTCTGTCATTGGATCCTTGATTTTCTGCACGGATTGCGGCAATCTGCTGCGCGAGTCCACCGGAGATGCCAATGCGATTCTGCACTGCACTGTCTGCGGAGCTCGGAACAACGGTAATTAGTTCGATTGGACTTTTTGGAGAATGCCTGTTTTCTAATATTTCATCTCTTATTAACCCGTAGACACAATCCCGCAAACCATCGTCTCCGAATCCAAACCCTCCGCATTCCCCTCAGCCCTAAGAGCTAAGCGCTCTGCCGTTCAAGAGCTTTCAGCTGATGACCGAAAGACTGAGGCCATTGCTGAGAAACAATGTGTGAAGTGCGGAAGAAAGGAGATGTTTTACACCACTGTCCAGCTGCGCAGTGCCGATGAAGGAAGTACTGTGTTCTATCGATGTGTGTGCGGTCACAAGTATGTCAACTCAATCTCCGCCGGCAACCTCGCTACTACGTACTAATTTTCCGTAGGGAAACTGAGAATAACTAAGCAAGGGCAAGAGAGGCTGTACAAACGTGAAAAGGGTCTATGTTTTAGCTGTACAACAGAGCGCGATAAGAGTATCAAAATAACGACGTGACGACTTTTTTTTATTCCATCCTTCCCAAGTTCCCTTATGCCGCAGGAACTGCAGTGGCATTTCCATCGGGCACCAGCGCATACTCTACCTGGCCACTCTTCTCAAACTCTGCCATATCAAGCGCCACAATCACACTATCCCGCACCACTTGCTCGGGGTCGTTTAGGAACTTCTTCAGGGTGTCCTCCACACCCTCCTCATCACCCAGGCTACCAAGCGCCTCGGCGGCCTCGTGCCGCACCATACCAACCTCTTGCAGATCGCCGAGGCATTCTGTTAGGCAAGGAATGGAGGCGGGATGACAAAGCTGTCCGAAAACGAAGGCGACTTCATGACGGAAAAGAGCAGAGGGGTCCTTAAGACCCTTGGCCAGCGCGTTCACGGCACTGACTGCTGTGGGGAGATCCGGGGGTGAAGCAAGGTCACGAAGGCCAAACATAGCCCGGTATCTTTGGAAGAGAGGAAGCTTTGTATCCAGCAATGTCTTCTCCAAATCGGGGATTGAGGGCTCGTTTGTTTGCATAGGCATTGGGGGTGCAGGGTCGATAGAGGTGAAGTCACTAATAAATGAAATAAATTAGCAAACCTTGAACATATACGCCGTATAGAACGTATTATCAGCCATAATGATCATACCTAGCCTTGAGTTTCTCTGCTTTCTTCTCCTCGGAGTTCTCCCACAGAATGCGGTCAACTGCGATGTCACAGGTCTCGCGGATAATTTCCAATTCATTCTCATCATCCCGCAACTTCTTCAGAAGGTCCAAGCTGTCGGGATATCCCAAGGCACCGAGAGCCTCAGCAGCCTCGTGGCGACACATCGCATCCTCCTCAACATCCTTCACAACGTGTTGCAGGTACGAGACGGAGTCGCGGTTCTGAGTTTGACCCAGGCAGTATGCAAGCTCGTGTTTAAGAAGGGCTGACCGAGATGCGAAAGCGGCGGCGATCGCTTGGATAGCAGGAAGGGTCTTTTCGGTAGCAGGCTGCAGGCAAGCCAGGTGCTTAAGGGAGAACAGCGCGCGGAAGCGCCGAGCGAGGGGCTCAGATTCGGAGACAAGGACCTTGCGGAGGGTCAAGACGGTCTCGTCGATGCCCTCAACGTCAGTTGCAGAAGGTGCCATATTGATAATGGAGTGGAGTAGATATCTTAAAAAGTGGTGGGTGAAAATGTTGGAGGGACAATCTTTGAGATCTTATCATGATTAATTTTTAGAGTGGGGTGGCGGGGCTGCGACGATTCGGGTTTGATTGATCCGCGCAAATTTCACTTAGTATACGGCCTCTTCGTGGTGTTTAAATCCTACCTAAATTGGCTCTGTGGGATTGATTTCGTATTTGTGTAAAATTCGTAATCAATCCCATGCGACAGGGATTACTTATTATCAAAAATCTAGATGCCCGTATATAGTTCCAAGGTTGTCGAACGCATATACTGCCAAGACGGGAGTTATATATACGCAAGGCTATCTTTTCCGTTGACACCGCGAAATTTTCATCGAATGACTGACTAGTCAGGTACGGACTATTAGGTTGGTATACATAGGTACTAGGTACTCGTAGAAATACTCCGGGAACTACAAAACGCCATGTGAGTAATTCATGTCTGTGGATCCTTGCCGACCTCCGGGGCTATAGCCTAGGGCTCTCGACAAGCCTGTCTTTTTCTCCTAGTCAGCGACTTAAGTGCTAATGACGCCCTGCCCTGAGCTGTTGTATAAGCTGAACAGATGCACGTGGAACACAGTTGATATAGTCAATTGGCTTGTTTCGAATATTCAACCTTGGAAAGCATCGGCTTCAATTAAATTTGTATATCCTCCGTCCCCCATCACAATAACCTTTGAACAATCACCATCCATGACATATTCATTCCACATGACCTCAAGAACGACCTACATCAGATGATCATAGGTATCGCCCTCGGCTTCCAGCTCTCCTTCCTTGTGCATGTAGTCCTTGAACTTAGCATCATCCTTCTTCATGTGGTCCTTCATCTTGTCCACCTCACCTCCCTTTTGTGAATCCTTGGAGGGATCCTTGGCTTCATGCTCATGCTCTTGCTCGTGCTTGTCCTCGTTCTTGTGGCGATGAAGGATCCTGTCGAAAAAGCTCTCGTGTTCATGGATAGGGCCAGTTTGCTCTGTAGAATGTCAGTATCAGGACCTTTATACTCAATGTTTGGATATACTCACTGTCAGCCATGATGTCTGTGGAATCCACACTAAGTTCGATGAAATTAAGATAGTAAGTTCAGATGTATGGTTCTCTGGTTATGGATATATCTATATCTGGAAGAGAAGGGGCGGGGCGGTGCCTAACTATATATCTTGTCGCTGGGAGACATGTAATAATGGAACGATGCCGTCATCAACCAATCAGTCCCGCATACAAAGGGAATGTCTCGTGGCAACTTTCTTTTTATAGGCCATCATGATATTGAGCGCATCATTGACTGAATTTCAGCGCCTAGTGTGGGAAAAACGTGGAGTAAAGCGGTAGCTCCCGATGGACTCGGAAATCAGAACCATGTGGTTGGCTGGGCCTTCGTGGTGGAATGCTTCCCCAACAACCAAGCAGTCAATAGAAATGGAAACAAGTATAAACTCTTGCTTGAACTAGCTTAGAATAACCCATGAACGCACCTTATTTTGTCGGACTTTCAATGGCCAACAGAGCACAAGGAACCTCGAAGAATGTCCTCCCAATTAGTCTTCATTCTTGGGATATATAGGGATATAAGACTATCGGGCCATTCCCGATCCGTTTGGCAGTTTTCAAGGTTCCAGATTTCATCTTCAACAAGGAGTGACATATTCCAAGATTCTTCAAGGGTGTGGGGCCTCTCAAAATAGCCATCAGAAAGCCTAAACACCTAGAAATAAGAGGCTTGCAGCAGCAATTGTGAGCCGCTTAGCAGCATTATTTGAACACAATATTGTGGCATAAGAAATTGACTGAAAGGAAAACCTGCATTTATATGTACATTATACCAAAAACAGCACTCATTTGGTCTTGATGTGCTTGAGCTTCTTGGGCTCGAAAACGAAGTTGTTCGCATAAGCCTTGGGGGTGACGCGGCGCTCATTGGGCTCCTGGACGAAGTACTCATAGCCCTGCTTCTGGGCAAAGGCGATCGCATCCTCCTTCGACTTAAACTTGATGTTGGTACCCTGCATGCTATCCGCAGATGACTGCCATCCCATCAGAGGGTTCTCCCAACGGTGACCCTTCTGCAGGATATCCCAATCCATGCGCCAGTGGTGAGCGTGCCAGGTACCGGATTGAGTAGCCGGCTTTGCGGAACGGAAGATTCTGTGAATGAGCAAAGTTAGCATGGGTTGTTCAAGTCATGCGGCTTGTAAAGGTTGGCATAGTACCTGACAGTGCGGGCCTGGAGATCGGTCGGGGCACCAGAGAGAACAGCAGCGGGCAGAGTGTCACCAGGCTCACTGCCATCCATGACACGCTTGGGAACCGGGGAGAATAGTCTATATAGGCGAGAAAAGATTAGCAAGAGAGCACTCATGGGAGAGACCGGTTCTGGGGGTGGCGCACGAAGTTCCGTGATCAATTGTAGCATCATAGTCAGGCTGGTGACGGGTCATAGCCTCGGAAGGGTTCTCCTTGTTGATCAGAGAGCTACCACTGTGAGTCGTGGTGGGAGCCTCTGAGGCGTTGGTCTTGACGGCAGGAGTACCCTGGGCGACATTCGAGGCGAAGCGGGCATTGACAGGGACAAGAAGACGGGTGCTCCTGAGGCCAGCAGCCCCTCCAATTCTGAAGAGCGACATGGTAAATGCGGGAGAGTGGGGAGTGGAGAGAAAGTCGACACAGTGATTGTGAGGTTAATCGCAGACCGAGTGCAGGTCACGGCTCCACCCAAAATGGTTTAGCGCGCTTGGCTTCATCCGACCACCCGCTTCCCGGCCAAAGGTTCTCTTCCTCCTGCATCATCAGTCGTTCCTTGTTCACTTGCGCTGCGAACTACCGTGAGTTCCCTTTTTGGGCCTTTTAAAACTTACCGAATCCACTGCCATTCAGTGCGACCAATTTCTGACCACATACAGTCCAGACAAGATGAGCTACATCGCCCGCCGTGGTCTTTCGACCCTGATCCCTCCCAAGGTATGCACACCTGAATTGATAGCTCGGAGCCGCTAAATTTATCTTCATGACACTAACTACTTTAATAGATCGCCTCCCCCAACGTGAGTAACCCGAACTCTTTTGTCGTGTGAGCCAGCGCACCTGGCACCCCTCCCGCCCCCGACCCTTCCCGAAGGCTTTTCTCGTGCGAATAGCAACCAGATACACCTCAATTCTGCTCGGAGTCAACGCTAATAAATTTGTCAAGGCTATCGGTGCCGCCCAGGATGCCGCCCGCATGGAGCGCGTGGTGAACTTCTACGCCGGTTTGCCCCGTGGTCCTGCTCCTCAGGTCAAGGCCACTGGTCTCCTCGGTCGTTACCAGGCCCGTTTCTTCAACAAGAACTCTGGTGCTCGTAAGTTTTTGCAATGTGGTGCTACGGGCGAAATATAGATTACTGACATGAATAGCCCTCGCTCACGCCATTGCCGGTATCTTGATCATGGGCTACAGCATGGAGTACTACTTCCACCTCCGTATGTGACTCCTGAAAACACTTACTTGAATTTCGTGCGATAGTGGCAAATGTACTGATAATATCTACAGGCCACCACAAGAACCACCCCCACTAAACTTGTTTTTCCTTTGAATGAATGGGAGGAGGATTGATGTATATACATCCTCTGTTCCCCCAGAGCAAGGAAGTGTGTAGGAGTTAGAGACTCGATTGAATCTCATTTTGTTTCATTATCATTCTTTCAAATCGTATTGAATAGCTTTGTTATAGCTACAAAAAAATACTCTCCGTCGAGTATAGTTGCTATGATTCGCAGTAGATTGTGGCCTGTTCGGATGCCTCCATGCTTCCGTATGCCCTAGTTGCCCTGCCACCATCTTGACCGCTGAGGATTCTACTCTTGACTTTAGTATTAAAACAAGCCAGGCGCTACCAAATGGCTCTCATCTCAAGTTTGCATTCACCTGTTAGATAATCCAAGGTGGGCGCTATAACATGGCTGAGGCCTCTCACAACAGTCCCGGGACTGCGCTAACCGAAAACAGCCAACTCTCAGCTTCAAACCCGAGACCCATCTTCAACGAGCCTGAATACCTTCGTATTCATCATCCACCCTCGGACACATCTCCTTCTCCTTGTTTTCCTCCCTCCTATCCCTGTGAAATTAATTTCCTGGGTTGTGGACTCCTTTCCTACTTGCGCCATCCCGATCAGCGACGCAACACAACCCACCCCCGTCACCGAATCTCCAACTACCCCCCGGGAGGTGGCCCGCACAACTCCCCTCTTCTGGTTGTGGAATCCCCGATCGTTCAGGGTGCAACCAGCCAAGCGAGCAGTTCAACCGTGGCGATTCTTGAAACCTGACAATAGGTACGGCCTGTCTCTTTCCCGTTACCATGCAAGCTTGATCTGCGGCTGCCTCTCGCGTCGCATGATTCCATCCCACTAGGATCTCAATCTAGAAGTACCCAGTTCTGACATATGTTGCATTCTGTGACTTCCGCAGACTCGAGCATTGTTATGGCAGAGCAGAGCAGCCGCGATGTGGTAGATCAGACCCTGTCGGGCGGCGAGCCCTCGCCTTCCGACGTTCCTGCGAAAACAACCGACAAGACTTCTGCTGGAGAGGACGCGGAGGAGACAAAACATATCGCACCCACTTCTGAAACCCAAATAACATCTGAACAACAAGCCAACGACGTGACGAGAGATACGCCTGAATCTCAAGGCAAGCAGACTGGAGGTGACAAGGATACCGGGAGCTCTTCGATGGTGGGTATCGTTGACGGAGAAGAAGAGAATAATCAGCTAAACTGGCTGCAGGATGCCTCAAAGCAAGGTGTTGGACTGGTCGCGTCCAGAGCTCTTGAGTTGAATGGACTAGGGTCGGCATCGGACGGCGGAGATGATACGGCTTCCCAAGGTGGTTCGGAATCAGATACCAGTCGGACAGATGGCAGACACCACACGCGAACAGGATCGGTGAAGAAGCCGTCGACTTTCAAGCCAATGTCTTTCACGAAGTTCACTGTGCCAAAAGCGCCGGGGGTCCCTGCCCCTCCCAAAGCGCCCGAAAAAGGTATTTTTGTATATGGCTCTGCTGTGGCCCGTCTCTAACAAAGAGTTCTAGTTTCATCTGCCTCCACTACTCCCCTCGGAACACCACAGCCTAGTTCACGCCCACGCTTGGTTGCGAAGACTACAAGCGGTATGCGCGATTCAATCTCCAAGACTGGTGCAGGTGGTGCGAAGCCAGGCGGATCGGGCCCAGACCCCAATCAAGTCTGGAATAAAAACCGACGTATGATCTTCCTTCTGAATGAATGATCACGTAAATACTGACTATGGTCAATATAGCTGTTCAGCCGCCGCCACAAAAGCACTTGACGGATGAAGAATTGAAACAACAATATGGTATTCATATGACGTCCAGAATCCAAGAGGATTCTGGCGGGACTGAATCGAAATGGGCGGATATCGATGATGATGAAGATGACTGGGCGCCCGAGACAATTGAATGGACAGACGGAACAAAAGTCACACTTACCCATACCGATCATCCGCCGCCGCCAGAGGAAAGCGCCCCAGTGCCCAAGGAAGCGCCGCCGCCGGAGCATACAGTAGCGACAGAGGCCCCGAGAATAGCTGCGCCGAAGCCGACCACCTCTGTGGGACCAAATCCAACGGTACTCCGACTCGGAGCTAGCGCTGAGCGACAGGCCAAAGCCGCAAGCATTTCATCTAGAGGAACAAATGACCGAATGCCGTCGGGCTCGACGAGTCCTGCCCCTCTGCCGGCTAAGTCTCCCTGGGCAGCGCTGCCCCCTGTCGAAAGAGTATCTCCAGTCAACCCGCCTTTGCAACCGCCCCCTCCAGCATCGCAGCCCCGCGGCCTCGCAAGTTACCCCCACCGAGAAGATGGTCACCATGCCGGATTCCCTCCCCAGGAGATTGCAGCCGATGATTTCAATCGCACTTGGCGGGAAACGACGTCGGGGGCCCCTCGAGAACTGTACAACTCTCGATCTGGTCGATACGAGCCTGTGGCAGATAATAGAAGACCTTCTTGGCGGCAGGATCAGGGCCCTCGGCCCCCTGCAGTGCTCCAGCGGCCTAGCCATGGCGAACATGGTGGGCCTGCGGAGCCGTCGGCGGCATTCCAGACACATCGATCAAGTCACCAGGAAGGTATGGGTTGGAACCGTCGTCGCACCTCGTCGAATGTTAGTGGTGGAAGTGGAAGCTTTGGTCGTCGTTTGTCCTTCGGTCGAGATGCGCCTCCCCCACGATACAATGATGCTCGGAGAGGCTCTCATGCAAATGGGATGGTTGACCCAGCGCTATTGGGTCGTGAGCCCGGGCTCGTCCGTGAACCTTCTCCAGATCGTCAGCATGCCGGAGCAGGATTGCCCGCACCGCCATCAGTGAGTATGGGCAGCGAATCTTCACCGGTGGAGAAACAGCCAGCTCCGATTGTTGCACCGGAAGTGCCGCAGGAAGATCCACTTGTTCTACAAGAGCGTATTATGAAGGAGAAGCGATTGGAGGCTAGACAGCGCCGACTAGAACAAGAGGAGCAGGAAAAGCAAGCTAGGGAAGAGAGAATTCGTCAGAAGCTTGCAGCATTGGGACCTCCCCCAGATAAGAAACGCAAGGATAGCATCGAGAGCCGCAAGCCTCAGGCGCCAGTGTCAAACACGTCTCCTACTGCAGTGATATCTTCACCTCCCAAGCCCCCTGTGCCGGAACCTACGGGTGAACCTAAGCAGTATGGGATGATGAAAGTTCACCATCCGGATTCAGTGAAGAAACTTGTCGCAGCTAATGAAAGGGAACGTGCTGCTGAAAAGCAGGGCGAGAAAACTTCACCTCACTTGCGTCGTGCTACTACTTCCCCCCACCACGATTCCTCACAACCTCCAACTGCCCCTCCCTCCATCCATCACCCATCCACTGAGCCTCGCCCTCAAGATCCCAAAGTTGATGAGCAAGATGGCCAGCGGCGAGGGAATCTGAACGTTTCCAATTCCTACGCTCCTTGGTCGACTGGCCCCAACCTTACCTCGACCCCTCCTTCAGTGAATAACCTATGGAAGCCCTTGAGCAGTGACCGTACCCTTGGAAACGGTATTTTTGACCCAGGCCTTGGTGGCTTTCCTTCCAGAGAGCTTCCCCTACGCAACCAACTGAACCTTGACCAATCCACCATGCCTCCTGGTTCGTCCTTCACTCCTCAGGAAGCAGCAGCTCCGATTCCTTCTTTGCCATCGCCTGAGACTAGACATGCCTCCTACGACCCACTGAGTCCCATCGGCCGCCCTGGTCCGATCGGTCCACCTAGCTCTCAAACCCCTCAGTGGCAGGCTGACCGCGTCAACGCATGGCAAAACTTTAGTCTCCTTGCCAAGGAACGTGAAGGAGAAGCCGGAGATAAATTTCGCCAGCAATTCAAGGAGACCCAAAAGAGGCGACAGGAAATACAGCACGCCAATCGTGATCAGCCTGCTAAGCCACCCTCGACAATCAACCACCTATGGAGGAAAGTTGTGATTGGTGAGGATGGAGTTAGACGCACAGTCACAGCTGCTACGACAGATGGCTCTAAGGCACCTGCTCAACCCTCAGTTGAGCCTCCTCTTGAACCTGTTGTTGAGCCTGTCGCAGAGCCTGCCACTCATGCTCATACATGGAAGCGAGCCCGAGTTGGGGAAGACGGTGCTAGGCGCCATGTCGATGTCCATAATAACCAAACCTCGAAGCCCGCTATGCCACCCTCGAATCCGTTGAACAGCCTCGAGACCCCTGCAGATGGCCTCTCGTTCGCAGATAGCCACGCCCGTCCCCTCACCAATGTGCCTGCCCGCAGCTCACGGTTCTTCCCTCATGTGACTGAGCAGCCTAAGCGTATTCCAGCGGAGCAAGTTGAGGCGCAGCGAAGCCCATCACCTCCTCCCCCCGAGGAATATTCTCATCCAGTGTATTCTAACGGACCTGGTCGACCTCTGGTCAATTTCCCTCCTGCCAAGCCGGTTGTCAAATTGCCACCCAAAGCCATGGCTACTTTGCCTGCACCTCCACGGACATTTGCCTCCATGGCTGCGGCACCCCCGCAGGCTAGCCCTACCCCAGTGACTAACTCGGCGTCAATGTCCTGGCAAGAGAAATTTAACGGTCTTTTTGGAAAGAAGACTTCCCCGGAGAAGAAGAGCGTTTTGGCTGTTGCTTCTGCTACGAAGGAGCCTCTTGATGTCCAGCTGCCAGCTGCAGCAGTGTCTGTTTCTCTTCCCAGCCAAGTTGAAGTTGAAGTCAGTGTGCAGACTGGTGATGGAGACCTTGCTGCCCGTCAGGTGGCTGAAGCTGAAGCAATCTTTGAGGACCGTGAGCCAGGCTCGCAGCCCGGTGTTCGAGTCCCCAACATGGCTCCGGCCGCTGCCTGGCATGCCTCGGGTCCTCCTCCACCCTCTCGAACGCGGTTCAAGCAACTGAAGCCGATGCAGGTGCAAAGCATTGACATGTACTGGTTTGGAAGTGGCGAACGAGATCAGCACGGAAATACTCGAGTCTCTGTACGATTCCCCGGTCAAGAGACCTGCCAGACTGTGCTCATGCCTCGAAAGCCTGGTCAAAATCGTCATCGCAACTCGTCTAACCCGAAGAACGCTCGCAAGGGCCCCAAGCCACGCGATGCATCAGGGGGATCGACCTGGAACAAGAAATCCTCCTCTTCCCAGCAGAGCAATGCTCCAACCTCCTCCCCTCGTCACCAGTCGCGCAATGCATCATGGGGTCCCCGCAATCAGACTGGCTCTTAGTAAGATGCCATCATCTTTTTTGTCTTTTGGGGTTTATTCAGCGGAGAGGAGTTGAAGGCGCCTTCTCACTATTTCGGCTTCTATGACTGTGAGCATCACGCCTGGGATCACTGCTCAATGCTCTTCTTAACCTTCCCCCACTGCTTCAACCACATATCCCAACCATGCTGTTTATTCCCTATGTCTTCAATATTACCATTCGCGATGGAAAAATTCGACTACAGCGTGGGAATACAGCTCATTTTCCCCATATTCCACCCACTCCGACCCACCCCCACCTACAATATCCCGCTTTCTTCATGTGTGTACTTTTGTGTTTCCCAAATTTCTTTTGCATACCTCGGAATCTGGCTGTGTGAACTGGAGTGTGATTGATACCGAGGATCCGAGGGCGCCGGTGTTCTTTACCTTTTTCGGTGATGGAAACAGGTATCCATTTCCATGGGCAAACCCCATTATGGGACTTGAATTTCTAGCAACTATGGTTGCTGAGAAAAATGTCTTTTAACTTGGGGAGCTGATGGTGGAACTTCTCTCGTGTATTTTATCTGCCTCCAATGTCTCCCAACATGTTACGTCGACTGTCACCCACGCACTTGTTTTCCCATTCTACCGGATTACCCATGGGCTGGGTTGCGTTTTGTATCATGCAGCCTTAACAATCGACTATCTTCACGTCAAGCTCAATCTCCAGTTCATTTCGTAGAAAACCCCGTATGATAGATATGTTGAAACTGACTCGTATTTAAGGAAAATGTCTAACCCCGCCATTGACTTTGCGATTATTGTTGAACGTCGTGAGAAAAGCATCAATCAAAGGACTCAACCTGCGGCTGCTTCGTGAGCTGATAAAATTAGATAGTATCTTATTTTGAAATCTAAACGTACACTTGCCAGACCCGAGAGAAGTCCAGCTCGTCATAGGAAAAAGACAATCCCAACCAAAACACCACCTTAAACCCTCCCCCCAAACACCATGAAAAGAACCCATTTCCTGGTCATGCATCGTATCTATTACTACCACCAAGTCCCAAGGCAATCAATACCAAGATCGAGACAAAGCAACGCAAACGCCGAGTATACGTTTGCACTCCTTACCAGTTCCAGGTCCGACTGGAGGCAGTGAACACCGGGGGCTTCCATTGCAGACGAGCAGGATCGATTCTCCGAGCGCCCTTGACCTTTTCTTTTTCCAAGCGCTTGTTGTGTTCACTAACGGCGTAGTCTGTGAGAACGATGACCCAATTTCCTTTCTAAAAGAAAGTTAGCACTCAAAACGAACGGTAATACGGTCGAGATGGAACTTTGAAGGGAATCGGGGTAAAGAACGTACATGATATCGAAGCATATTGAAGACTACTAAAGTCTCGTGCACATCCTTCTCAGTCATAGCGGTAAGAACGGCAAGCTCATTCTCACTCATAGCCTCGCGGCCCGGCTCAATCAGGAGTTCGACAAGTGTCTCGCGCCAGTACTGACGATAACCGAGAAGACCCAAATCACTGAGTGGCTTTTCGGGGGAACCGAGCTTGTTCTCACGCTTGCTGAGCTCGTAGCTGAAGGAGATCAACAGCCGGCCGAAACCACGACGCTGATACTGCGGGAGCGTCAGGATACAAGCCAGATTGTAGCCTTCAGCGGAGTCTTTTTCCTTAGAGAAGTAGCCGACGAGATGGCATCCGGTTTCGTCACGAGTGCACATGCAGTAGAACATGAATGGGTCAACGTCATAGTAGAGAGTTTTGTGATCGAGGAAAAGTTTGCTGAGGAGACATAGGTTGCGACACCAGGTGCGTTGCCGACGACCGTCGACCTCGAAGAAAGAGATGTTATCGTCGCGATAGATCTCGTTACCAGGCGGGTGGACGAGGGTACACTTGGCGCGATGGCGCTCGAAAGCACGTTGGTTGTCGAAGTAGCTGAGACAGAACTCGTCAATGTAGACTAGGTCTACGTCGGAGAAGGCATCTGGGTACGGCGAGAAGTACCAGGGCTCAATGTCGTATTTGCCCATTTGAAGACGGGTCAGGTTGCGCACTCGGTGAATCTCAGTCGGATTCTGTGTCATACTACCGCTGGTGCGAAGTCGCTCAATCTCCTCTCCACGGGAGATTACCTCCCCAGAAGCTGTCTTGACCTCATCTTCCTTGAGCTCCTGCGCATCTGTCATATCCACATCCTCTGAGTCCCCTTTGGGTGTCTCGGCGGCAGAGGCCGCCTCCGAAGGGAACAGGGATGCATCGCCAGGTGTCTGGACTTCGATGTTCTCTTTGCCACCAGCCTTTGAGGGTCGATGACTCTTGTCAACATTTACGTTTTTGCCACCTAAAGCATCTGGTGTCCCTGACACCTCACGGCTATCAGCCCGAGGCCGCTTTTGGACATTTTTGCTGGGTGCCGCCTTGTTGGCAGCGCCGGTCTTTTTCTTCTCCGACTTCTCTGGCTGAGGCCACTCAACCTCCTGGGAGAGATCAATACGAGAAGCATGAATCCATTCTTTTAGATATTTCATTAGTATTTCATATTCCGAATGACAGCCGAGAGCACCCGTTCGGGGCCTCTAATATCAACATACCGTCAAGACGCTTGTTGAAATCAACATAATGCACACTGCCATCATCGTTAGCAAGGCAGACCCAAGCATATTTGTATTTCGCTTACTAGAATGAAGGACCATCCTTGCGTTGCCTAATAGACAAGATTTCCGCTTTTCGAAGTTCACCATCCTGTAGTCACGATCAATATCATATCACGTGATATATCACCAGATTCTGCGCTGCCACGACTCACCTTCTGCACCATCGCCTTCACACCGATCCTGTACTACTGGTCAGTAAACGCGACCGAGAAAAATTGAGCTCACGGCCAGGAAAGCAATTTTATGATTTTACTTAGCGGTTAAAAGGACTTACCTGACAGTGTTGAGGGTAGCGAACCCCTTCTCGACGGGATCGGGCGTCCCCGTCGCCTCACCGTGGGAGTCCCGGACGCCCATTCTGGTAGACTGTGTGCCGATGTGGGCTCAGTTTGGATGATGGATTTGATGGATTTGATGCGATACGCGATGGATTGAGGTTGATGGTCGTGGCGAGGAGGGCGGATTAATGATGGGGATTAAGTAAGCGGGAGCCGCATCGGGTGATGACAGGGAATTATAGTTTATATTGTTAAAAGTTGGAACAATCTAGAGTTTGGGGAGAACTGGATCAGGATACTAGTGCCCATCTGGCCTTGTTATACATCCAAGGAGCCTTGAAAATGCAGATCAAACTGTTGTCAAAGCGAATCTAGTTTCAGCAGCCCTTGTGACTTGTCCACAGGCGCCCTGAGTAAGCTAGTATGGAAGGCAAAGCCACAACTTACAACTTACAACTTATCAGTGCTGTCCACTTCAAGATTGTGTTATATATCTGTACGTCTTATATTGGTCAGAAGTATCAGCTCCAATATCTAGGCCGAATATGGGATGGATTGCATTCGCCGATATGACTTTAGGGTCGAGCAATGACTAGAAAGCCTCTCTTGCTGCTTTCTTCCTTGTCCATCTCTCTTACTCACCTTTTCTGAAATCTTTGGCTCTTGAGATTATTGTAAAGTTATCTTTATCTCACATGAGTCCCAAGTTACTATTATTCCGTCCCACGACTATGAGTCTGTAACTACCTCACCAGTCTCCCTTTTCCTTTCTTCTTCCAACTCACAACTTTCTTCCTTGGAACCTACCCGAACTTGATTCCTTAGCTCACACCTGGTAGTCCTGTTAAAATTCCATTACTATGTATTCTTCGTTAAATGATCAACCAGCTGACTCTAACAGATCAGGTCTCTAACTTTCTTTCCTTTTTCTCCTTCCTAGAACACCTTGCAGCTTGCTACGTTTATTATCGACCTCGCACTTTCCACACAATCTCAAAAAGCAAGTCCTTCATCATGGCCCGCCAACGCTCTAAAGCCGCCTCTTCCAAGGCCATACCCCCTAAGAAGAAGAGTCCCAAGGTCCCTGCTTCTGTCAAGGATGACAAGATGATTCTGCTTTGGATGTGCCTGGCAAATCATTCAGGTGAAGTAAGCTCCCTGGTCTTCCAGCTTTTCAAAAATGTTGTTCACTCTCCTAATACCAATTTTCAGATTGACTTTGATGCCGTTGGAGCCGCTTATGGCATATCCCGCAATTCAGCCCAACAGCGCTACTACCGACTGCGTGCCTTCATGACGATGCAGACTCTTCCCGGCCAAAAAGCACCCGCTCAAGTGCCCACCGACGACGAAGAAAATCTCGAAGAAGTTGGCGAAGAAGAGGAAGGCAAAGATGGAGAGGATGACGATGAGATCTAATGGAGAAGGACCCCACTCGACCGCAGTAAATTGCTAAGATAACATAAGTTAGTTTGCATCGTTAAACGCACTGCACCCTCTTATCTCTACGCAACAAACCCATTTTTCTCCCCTTTCTTACACTTCGACATCAACAAAATCCCTCGTATTAATGGGTCTACTAAGGAGTAACACTGAGTGGCTGCCTTTCTTACCTTTACAATGGAATTTTAGTGTATATCCCAGCTCGAATGAAATGCCATTATACATGTTGGCTTGAATACAGGCCATTTGCTCTTTTATACTTGGAATACAGTATGTAATAAGTACAGTATCATTATGTTTAAATTTCAATTACTGCGTTACACTAAGTGTGGATCGAGAGGTGTCCAGACATCACATTGTCGTGGTCAATTACCACCTTCCATAAACAAAAGACGGAAGCCGTACCTTTCAGATGTCCATTTTCAAGCAACATGAAATCTTCTCTTAAATCTCCTATCCCTTTCTGCATTGCCTTTCCCCTCATCATCAAAATTCTCATGAGTACAGCGAGAAGAACCCTCTAGTCAACATAAGCTCCAAGAACTGATTGAATGGAACCCTGTCTTACGAAGCTCGACATTCTGATAGATTGCACAACATGGAGAACTCACGCCCTTGCCCTTTTCATGAAATCCGGACATGGTGTAGTTGGCTATCGCATCTGACTGTAATAGATTTATAGTTTATCAGAAAGTCCGCGGTTCGATTCCGCGTGTCCGGATAACTTTTTGTTTTTGATCTTAAGTTATATACCTAAAAAACGTACACGCCATTCCTATCTCCCTTCCCCCTCTTCTTCCTGCGCAGGGGTAGTAAGGATTAACATAAAAAGAATACTCAACAGATGATCGAGCCCTTAGTTTCTGGTAGAGTCAGATGGGGCTGAAACCTTACACCTCAGATTTCACCTCTCCCTACCCGAAAGGCGGACAAAAGTATCAGGCGGTGGATGTTGGCTGGAAAGTCGAGATCTCTTTGGGGATAATTCTGGACATTCCCGAAGGCTCAAAGCCCAAAACAAATCCTAGTGCATGTACTGTGTACATGCGGCTTTGCTTTCCATTGGATAATATTCCCAGACCATGGAAACAGGAAGGCTTCAGTCAATCTCCTGACAACCTGTACTTTGTGGCTTGAAAGCCTCGTAGAAATATTATGGCAGTACAAGATAAATTCCAGGTGCAAATACTCTGCTCAACGTTGGAAAATATTACATTCCTAAAAAAAGTTGCTTCTATGGCAAGTTGCGATATTCGGGTTCACTGCATGTCTTCGATCTAAGATGGACACATTGCGTATGGGGCTTTGGAAATAGGCGGACGATCCTTTTAGTGTTGGGGAGAGCAAAGTATCAAATACAAGTCCGATGTGTTGTTGTATGTGTGTTCCCACGAATCCAATACTTGAAATAATATCACTTTAAAACCATAAACATGCAAGCAAAAAGTAGGCAATCTGACAGCCCTGGGAGCTAAAGATCAAAAGATCGTGTATCCAGAGCTGGACCTGGAGTACTTCAGGTGTAGGGCGTTCATCTTTGGTGCAAAACTGCACGAAGGCGGTATGCCAACTTTTGCACTGGGCCGAAGACGCTGAGAATGAAAATGGAATGGTATCAGTCTAATGGAAGCCCCTGACGACAGAATCAGATATTGGAAGTTGGTGAAGAAAGTCGTCCAATCCTCGTTTGTGCTGACGGATTTGGGCTTGCCGCCGGTTACCTAGGGTTGAGTGGTTTGCTTGCTGCGCCTCAACGAGGGGTCAATGATATGGGATCGGGACTCGATGGTTCTGCACAAGATGACTGGTTGAATGAAAGATCTAACCCTACATCTCGGCCAAATATACGTAGTACAGCGCCCGAAAAGAGTCTAGTTGTAGATCACACCGATCGGCGAATTAGCGTCCCCGTGGATAGTCTCGAACTTTATTCCACTTCTACTTCCCTTGTACAGCCCCATGGCGAACTAGAATGTGAAGCATGGAGTTCATTCCTCATATAAAAACCCTTCCGTCTGGATGACGGCTGTTTTATTTCAATATCATCGGAACATCCAATACCACTTTTGAGTTACACACGTCCTCTCTCTGTCCATATTTTATTACTGTCCCTGGTTGATGTCATGGAATGGCCTTTTGCTCCTTTTCTCCCTCTGGGATACCAAACTACGGAGAGCATCGAGCCCATGGATATCCATTATGTTCCATGCCGTCTATTGTCTACTCTTCCTCGTCTTCTGATCCAGGCATTTCAGCCATGAACCCGACTCTCTCCAACTCTATGGAGAGCAGTAGCACATTGACCAATCCCGCTCCCACCATGAACTCTGATCTAATTTGGGCTTCCTCCAACATATCCAGATGCGTTGCGAATTCGGAATATCTGAATGATCTTCCCTTCACCGGCTCCTGGGTCAATACCACTCCATGCCATGTGTCACCTATGCACCCCACGACTTCTGGACAAAGCAGCGAGCAACAAGGTGCTTGCAAAAACACTGCTCAAAAAGAGATACCGTATACTTGTTGTCACAAATACAAGCGCCAGTAAGATGCTACCTACCCATCTCTATATCTAGGTTGATATTTAGCACGCCCTCTAGAGGTAAACAAGAACTCTTCGAGTGCAGGTGGGAAAACTGCAAGAGGCCGGGTCCCTTTATCCGGAAATCAGTGCTGTTGCGCCATCTTGAGACGCAGCACATCTCTCCGCGCTCTTTTGAGTGTCCAGTTGAAAAATGCAAGAAATCATTTAATAGAAAGGATAATCTTGACGAACACTTTCGGCGGCTTCATTGGGATTAGGTTTATGTTCATGCTTTGCGGACTATACCAAGCTTGGGCCCCGCCACTCCTTTGGATAATATGCCTGTCACTGGTGTGCTGAATGTTGGAATATTTTTGACATTTTATTGAAGAATTTTCCAACCTTCTTCATATACCAAACCAATCTTCTACTACCCAACTTCTTAAGGGCTATTCTTCAGACCTAATCGAATACTTCACCAACGTTCTCTAGACAATGTATCACCGCATCGATAAGAAGTCTGAAGGCTTTATACCCTGCAAGAGCCGAGATGAGAAGCAGCATCTACTCCAATATGATGGGCGATCGTATAATTACTATTTCGTATCGGACGTCATTGTCGCTGAGATGACTCTGCGGAGGCTCGTTCAACGGCACGAAACGGTTTTGACGAAGTTCAGCACCCAACAGGATTTCAGCCAAGATGATAAATCCAAGATGCAAGAATGGGAAAAGGAATTAGAAGATCTTGCAAAGGAAATCCTACTTCAAAAGCAAAGTCTTTACCAGAAAGAAGAGGGGATCCCCGGCTGGCCTACTGCACCTTTACGGCAGGCATACGATGCAGTGAGAAAGGATCCTCTATGGTATCTTCGGCCGGAGCTTGTTGAAGATTGCAAGTCTAGAGTAGGGTGTTGCAGCCGGGCCTGTGGATGTTGTCAGAAGCGCCACTTGACTCCCCAGCAACATGGTGGCATTGGGCACTGCACGATAGAATGTGGATGTTGTTTGAAGAGTTGGGGGGTTGACCTTACTCTGGAGAAAAAGGACCAAATGTTCGATGACCTCAAAAAACTGCTTGAGATTCCCATTCCTGCTCATCTGGCTAGGATTGCGGATGCGTACTTTGAAGTTCCCAAGTCTGAGCCACCCAAGCCCGAGCCAACCAAGCCCAAACCATCCAAGTTCGAGCCATTTGTGTCTGAATCATCCGATTCTGAATCATCCGAGTCTGAGGTATCCGAGCCTGAGCCATCTAAGATCGAGCCGTCTAAGATCGAGCCGTCCAAGATCGAGCCGTCCAAGAGCAACCCGTCCAAGTCCAAGCTGTTTATGTTGGGCATACTATGGGGTTCATCAAGAAACCATTCACGGAAGTGAGCATCGCAATACATGGGCCGGGGGATTATAATAGCTTTCAATGACTTTTTACCAAATTTGATGGCCTATGATGGCCTTATTTTGCTTCATCGCTCTCCATGGACCTACATTTACGTACGTGCATCTTACTTACCAGGATGAAAACCTTATGCACAGCATTGAGGTCTTTACTGATAACATCATGTCATTATAAGTATGAATTGGTAGATTGAGATATCTAGTGGATTGATTGGAGCTGCTTAACTGTGTTTACTGGGTCCACCAAAGACTGGGTATGTAAAGCTCCGAATGAATTTGCATGATCCTAGCAAATTAACCTTCCTAATGGTACACAAATGAAGCTTGCAATGGGTCATGATTGCAAGAGAAAAAAAAAAGGTAATGGTCTCGATACGCTATAATCTCAATGCCATCCATTCACGGTGGCGGTACCAGCAACCAATTCATCCAGCTCATCCTTCCGTGTCTTATACAATTCCTGGGCCTCCCGCTCCCGACGCATGACAAAGGACACATCTTCTCGTAGCTTCTCTAAGCGCCGAGAAATGGCTGCTTCTTCGGAGATCTGGAGTGTGCGGAAAGAGTCCAAGTCGTCTTGGGCCTTGGGTAAAGCAGTGCCGGCTTCAAGGATCTTGGCGCGGAGTGTCTTGGCTCGTTTCTGGTATCCGCCATGGACCTTGGCAAGCTTCCCTTCGAGTTTGTTGCCCTGCTCGGCAGTGGCGAGAAGCGATGTTTGAACGCTATCGAACGCTGCGATCATGCGTTGTTCCTCGAGGAATTGATCTTGCTCTTCATCGTCGGCGTAGCCATCTAGGCCCGGAAGGGCATTGGCACGAGTTGACGACCAGACATCGTCAAACTTCTCTTGCCACTCCTCTTGCTGTTGCTGGGCTTCAGTTGAGGCAATTTCGGCCGCAATAGCCGCGCGCGCTGAATCCATGAACATATCGTCCGGACGTCCCAGTTTAGGTGCCTTGCCTTCAACCTTGGCACCGGGCACCGGGTGCTTCCGAGAATCATATGCAATTAGTACAGCAGCTTCTCGGGCAATTAGACCCTCGATTGAATTGTTAACTTCAGAAGCACGCTTCATTAGAGCATCAATGTCAAGAACGACCGGTCGAGGGAGGCCACGCTGATAGACCTGTGACTGGCGCTTGAATTCAGCCTGGGCGGCCAGCTCCCGGGCTTCCTGTTCTCTGCGGTCCCGCTCAGCCGCATCTTCCTGAGTGAATGCGATAGAGTCCGAGGGCTCAGCTGTTTCAGATGGAAGCTCTTCTAATTCCCACTCTGACTCCTTGGGTTTAGGGAGCGAAGATAGCTTGCTGCGGATCTGCTGGCGCGTGAAGTTTTCATGCAGCTTGATATCTCGCGGTGTGCTGCCAATAAGCTGTCCAGCTGCGCCTTCTTGGTTCAAAGAGAAATGATCGCGCGGTGTGCGCAGAGGGGTAGCGCCAGGCCCAATTCCACCGTGCATAGGAGTTGCGCCCATTCCGTTGGGCTGTCTGAACGGGGTGGCCATAGGGTTGGGTGTGACAATATCCTGCCTCCGGGGAGCGATGCCATCGAAGCCAGTAGAAGAACCGCCTTCGTGGAGGGGGGTGTTCTCTCCACCAAGCAGAGAAGATTGTGTTTCGGTCAAAGCCCGAATGTTTTTGATCTCGTTTGCGATGCGGTCCTCTTCAGGGGCAGCGCGTGGAGTACGAATGGGAGTGCCTCCAACAATCGATCCATATTTCCCAATGAGTCCTCGAGTGGCTTCCTCGTCTGAGCTCATTTTGCTGGCCTTTTCTCCGGCCATGCCCATCTTTATGATGTCTTCCATCTCACCTTCGCTGATTTGGGGGGCAGGCAGAACCAGGCCTCGTCGCATGCTGCTTTGCTCTGCTTCCCGAATCTTTTGCATTTGGCCCGCACGTGCGGCAGCCGCAAATGCAGCTGTGTTACTGTTTTTGTCGTTCTTCCGTTTTTTGCGCTCGGCATCGTCATCTTGATCGCCCTTTCGCTTGTTGGCCAGCTGCTGCTTCCGAGGGTCGAACATTTCACGTTGGCGCTCATTTCGCACCTCTTCCTCTGCAGTATCGTAGAATCCCGGTGCAGCTGGCTTCTCGAATGGAATGTCTGCATTGTAGTCCATCTGGCCAGGCTTTCGAGTCACAACCTTAACATTGATACCGGCGTTCTTGAGCTCACGGCGCTTCTGCAGCACTGCGAGTCGACGGGATTCTTCTAATTGACGTTCTCGGGCCTTTCGCTTGGCCTTTTTACCCTGTGTGTTGGCAAGACGCGCTCGCGCCTCGCTGAGCATTTCTTTCTCATCTTCATCCAGATCGATTGTGTCGGGACGCGCAGGCTTTGATTCTGGGTCAGGATCCAGCTCACCGGGGCTGTTGAACTGTTACTATAAATGCCATATCAAGTGCAGAATGGATCAACGTACCGTAAGCGGCGAACATCATCCGCGCTGGGAGCAGAGGCCTCTCCACCCTCCGGTCCGCCCAATCCAAGCTCATCGTTCTCACGGGCCTCAGCCTCGTCTAGAAGTTTTTGGTATCGTTCAAGACACTGTGTTGCGGTGCGGCCGACGATGGGGGCGATAGTACGCCATTGTGTGGGCATCAGTTTGGCAAGATGCAGAAGCTTCTCATCCTCCTCTCGTGACCACTCAACTTTGCGAATACCAGGATCCAGCCATTCGATCCAGCGCGCTTTGCATTGCTTCGGCGTTTTCCGAGCGAGGAGAGAGGAGACTCGAGCCCATTGGTTGAGACCATATTTGGAGACCTGTAATCGTGTCAGCATTGCGCAATCAGGTCAAGGGTTGAATGGGAGAAACATACAGCTGCACGAAGCACTTCGTCCTCAATATTGGTCCTGCAATGTGGTTAGTAGCGATCATAGAAGTGCAGCGCGATGGTTGTACGTACCAGACACCTCCTTTGACGACAGGCATGATGCGCGTTCGGGACCGGAATTCCAGTCGAATCAAGCGAGCGCCAGTTAGTTCAGTTGAAAGTCAATCTCCGGGGAGATAAAAGGTTGAGAGTCCCCGGGCTTGAGGTGACGCGCAGCAGTAGGTGCAGCCAGAAAAGACGGGTTGTGCCAAGAGTCGAGGTCCTTCACCGCCCGTATTGACCGCCCCTCCTTAGTCAGCACATCCGGATTTTTGGGGCTTTTCACTTTTTTTTTAGTCTCGGGTTTTCAACGGACGATAAGAGCATCAACCATGTCCAAATCCGTGGAAGCCCCGAATCAGTTCAAGCAGCCCTCCCGTAAGGGCAAGAAGGCTTGGCGCAAGAATGTCGACGTTACGGAAGTGCAGGAAGGCCTGCGCCAGTTGAAAGATGAAGAGATCAAAGGGTATGTTTTTATCATTATCTTTTTTTTCTTGGGCCTCCTCCGAGACCATTTGCTAATACCTCATAGTGGCCTTGTTTCAGAGAAGCCATCTGACGAACTGTTCATTCTCGACACCACTGGAAACGAAGATGTGCGGAGACAAATTTCTAAAAAACATAAGCCGCTCAAGGCGGACGAGATTATCGCCCAGCGGTCTCTCATCCCCGCCCTCGACGGTCGCAAGCGTGTAAATTCCAATGTCACCGATGGAGTTATTGAGCCGAAGACCAAGAAGCACAAGAAGGACTGGGTCAGCAACAAGGAATTGCAACGCTTGAAGCAGGTGGCCCAGGACGGAACCCCTACCACTAAGATTCACGGAAGTGATATCTACGATCCGTGGGCAGAGGATGCCGAGCCAAGTGCGTCAGCCGTTGTAGATGACCCTCGTTTCAATTTCTTGGTGAAGCCAAAGGCAAAGGTCGCACCGGAGACCATTAAGCACGCACCAGTGTCGCTTGCCGCCAATGGAAAGCGCATCCCATCAGTTCGCACACCGAAAGGAGGTCACAGCTACAACCCTGTCTTTGAAGAGTGGGATCGTCTACTAGAAGAGCAAGGTGCAGCTGCCGTAGAGGCGGAGAAGAAGCGCCTTGAAGAGGAAAAGAAAGAAGAGGAAAAGAGGCGCCTGCAAGAAGCAGCACAAGATGATGATGGCGAAGTGAAGTCTGATGATGAGAGCGCCTGGGAGGGCTTTGAGAGCGAGTATGAGAAGCCCGAGTGGCTGAACAAGAAGCGACCTGAGCGAAAGACCAAGACCCAGCGCAACAAGATCAACCGGCGAAAGGAGGCCGAGCGCCAGGCGAAGTGGGAGGCCAAGAAGGCTGCGCTAGAGAAACAGGCTGAGCAAGTCGAGCTACTCGCCGAAGAGGCCAGACAGCGGGCAATTAACACGGCCAACGACTCTGATGCCGATGATGACGAAGAGGGTGATGATACTCAGCTTCGACGCAGGGCGTTTGGAGGAAAGCTTGCGTACGTATTACTCTATCTAGTCTCTGCATGAGCCATTGCTAATGATTCTTAGACCCCCGGAGAAGCCATTGGAGCTTGTTCTTCCTGATGAACTTCAGGACTCCCTCCGATTGCTGAAGCCGGAAGGAAACTTGTTGGATGATCGGTTCCGAACACTGATTGTTCAAGGCAAGCTTGAATCTCGCAAGCCGATAACACAGGCTCGCAAGGCCAAGAGAAAGATCACCGAGAAGTGGATGTCCAAAGACTTCAAGGTTCCCGGCTTCGACTAAACTGTTGTTCTTGTTACTTAATACCTAGGTAAAAGCGTGCATTGGCGTTTGGACATACATAAAATTTTGTTTGCACAATCAATGGGTTTCAAATTCAGTTCCGCTTCGTTCAGGATTTCATGTTTCCAATGTCATGGTTTAAACTAGGTCTTCGAAAGGCTGTAGATGGACAAGCACACAGCTTTGGGTCCACAAACTACCCAAAATGGCATCATTATTTCCCATTCATTGCCTTTTCTTCTTTTCAAAGATAAATAAATAACGCAAAGCCATATCTGATAAGAGGACGACTGAATTATAGTATGTAACTATAAAGTGCCTGTTAGGGTCTAGCTCCAAATGGATTATAAAGGCGGTGTTCCTATCAGCCTTTCTGCCCGAAAAAAAAGTTGACGGCAATCAGCCATCTCCATTCCCCCTCACCATGCCCAAGCCCTGATACAATAACTTCACCGTCGGAATGAATATGAGCGGCCTCTCCAGCAATTGGAAGAAGCTACAGGCGACATTGAAGAAGAATAGCCAATCTACCACTACAGGCACAAAACGCAAAGCCTCAGACCGTGACTCGGGGTCTGGCCCTGTCAAGAAGCACAAGTTCTCCGACAAAAATCAGACAAACCGGGCGCCGAGTGCCTATAGACTACAGAGGATGGGTGACGCATCTAAAAGCGCAGTTGGTGGGGACTCAGTGCCTTCTCTACGCAGAAAATCCAGTGCTGGTTTCTCCGCGCAGCCTGCGGCTGATGCTCGGAGTACCAAGGTGAATGAGGGCCGTTCAAAAACGTGAGTACTGCACTATACCCCTTCAACTGGTTCATCCGCCATGTCACTCACACTGCCTACTCCAGGGCTGAGCTCGGAAAATTTATCGCCATGGATTGCGAGATGGTTGGCGTAGGCCCCAACCCTGACCACGACTCCGTCCTTGCGCGCGTCAGTATCGTCAACTTCAATGGCGAACAAATATATGATTCATATGTACGACCCAAGGAGATGGTAACCGATTGGCGAACTCATGTCAGTGGCATTGCCCCGAAACACATGGTGGAGGCACGAAACCTAGAAGCAGTACAGAAGGAAGTTGCCGAGATCATGGACGGTCGAATTCTGGTCGGTCATGCCGTGAGCAACGACCTAGACGCTTTGCTGCTTGGTCACCCCAAGCGCGACATTCGAGACACCAGCAAGCATCCTGAATACCGGAAGATTGCAGGTGGTGGTTCTCCGCGACTGAAGGTACTGGCGGAGCATTATCTTGGATTGAAGATCCAGGAAGGTGCGCACTCTTCGGTAGAAGATGCCCGGGCGACTATGGCATTGTATCGACGAGAGAAGGACTCGTTTGAACGGGAACACTTGAAGAAATGGCCCGTTAGAGCTCCTGTGGAAGGGAAAGATAAGGGAGACAAGAAGAAGAAAAAGAAGAAGACCACTCGCAAGCGGTAATGCTGAGACTATTAGCATGAGGCATCGCAAGAACTGTACTTATTGTAGAGAAATTTTGTATACCCCAAATTTGCATCGATTTCAAGAGTTCGAATATTTATTCAATTGTTATTATAAGCAACAAGTCTACCTGACAATTGTATTATCCAGGAGTAGTTGGTATTCGAAGATCTAGTTCTGCATAGAGTAGATCCCGCTCCGCCCAATTCCACTTAACGCGGAAACGCGACGCGCTCCAAATTTAACTCCGCAAACCTAGCCTCAACATTGATCACCAACCTCACAAAGGCGCTATTGATACTTTATATTCAGCTCTCTGCCGCAATTATATCTTAAGAAAAGACTTGAAATATAATATAGCAGCCTCTGCGCCAAATCAACAATCCCATCACTGGAACCCACGCACTCCAACTCAGCTCGACAACAATGCCAGACATGTATGCATTTCAAGCAGCCCCTGGGCCAAAGACACAACAAAAAGACGAATCCTCTGCTCCTCGACTTACACCGAATATCCTCCCCTGCCAAATTCATCACGATGGCCCAATTGCGTCCTGCGATCGTTTTTGGACGCCCGTCACAGATGCAAAAGGTATGAACAGAACGCCCCAAATCTCTTCCCTTCGGCTGGATCTCTACAATGAGCAAATTAGCTGACCCATGACGACCATCAGACAATACACAGAATGCACACTTCCGTGGGCGAAAACTCCGCGGGCGACGCGTTGCGGTTCCAGAGGGATATCAAGGTATGAGCATCGTCAATTTCGGACTACTGTGGGGTACATTGGCTAAGCAGATACTTATCTACAAAAGGAGTCGTCGCAATGCCCACAGATCGGATTTTGCCTTCTCAGCAAGCAAATACGAGCGAAGACGTAGAGATCCTCGAGAATGGACCCGAGGAGCCTGTCAAGATTCTCGAGACACAGGGTACATTTGACGAGATGATTGTATGGCAGCACGAGTTCTTGCCTGCGGCGGATGACACGTTTGTAAAAGGCATGGAGGAGTGGGTGCGGTTTGCGGAGACGGTATGTGTATTCAATGTCTTGCGGTATTTGGACTCAACATTCTAACTTTGAATTTTAGATGCATGTGACACCGGTAGATGCTGTAAAATAGAGCCAAGAGTGATTGTTCTATGTATAAGCGATTGTGGGATTGAATCATTCTGAGTGATATGTATACCCATGGAATATGTCTGAGTTCGTTGAATATAGCAACAGGAACAATGTCAATGTTTTGGTAGGCTTTATTCATGGGTCCTACTTCTCTCAAATAACCCGGATACATAGGTCATACAGCTTGGAGTCTGCTCATCTTTTATTCATCAGTTTGAAACAATAGCATATAATATTCGGAGCAAGAGAGAGACTAAAGTTTAGAAATGCAGAAAAAGCAATATGAACGAGACCAACTCCATACAAAGTTCCTGGAGTAAAACCTCGGCAGGCCCATCTATATTTGATCAACTCAACAATACTCAAGCTTCTATCCATATAGGTATCTGACTACTTAGGCATCGGACGGAGCCAGCACTTTGAGAAAATAGGTGTCTAGTATCATATCCTGCTGTTCCTCTTCGCCGCCCATTAAGATTTCGAGTCAAACTCTCCATGATCCTGGATAAAGCCTCCTGGATCCATACTCATACTAAGCAATTGTATTTTGAGCTGGGTAAAAGGTGATGAGACTTTACATAATCCCACTTTTTATAGATGAGCTAATGTGGAGAACTCCGATAAGCCAAACCCCGCAAACAACCACAATCTCTTTCCTCACACCACTCTCCAACAAACCCATTTCCGATCTGAAACCTCCCCAAAGCTTACAAGCCTACAATAAACCATGGCTGACAACCCCGATGTTCCAAACACCCAAAAGGCCTTCGTGCCCCTCGGTACATACCACAACCCCGCACCAAGCAATACAGCACAGCTAACAAAGCAAAGAAAACAACCCGGAAGTGATGTCCCACCTAGTCCACCAACTAGGTCTCCCACCAACCCTGGGCTTCACCGACGTATTCTCAATCGACGAGCCAGACCTCATAGCCTTCGTCCCCCGCACCTCTCACGCCCTCCTCCTCGTCTTCCCCGTCTCCCCCACCTACGAAGAATCCCGCAGGAAAGAAGATAGCACCCTACCAGAATACACAGGCCACGGCCCTTCCGAACCCGTAACATGGTTCAAACAAACAATTCGCAACGCATGCGGGCTAATCGGGCTTCTACATGCCGTCTCAAACGGCGAGCCGCGATCCCACGTTATCCCCGGCTCGGATCTCGATGTGCTCCTTACCCAGGCGCAAGATCTTGAGCCTGCTCGCCGAGCGGATCTGCTTTACGAGAGCAAGGCGCTTGAGAGTGCGCATGCGGATGCGGCGAAATTGGGGGATACGGCTGCGCCACAGGCGGAGGATAATGTTGATTTGCATTTTGTGGCGTTTGTTAAGGTTGGTGACACGCTTTGGGAGCTTGATGGGAGGAGGAAGGGACCTTTGGCTAGGGGGAAACTTGGACCTGATGAGGATGCGTTAAGTGAGACTGCGTTGGGATTGGGTGTTAGGAGGTTTTTGAAGATGGAGGCCGAGGGCGGGAATCCGGATTTGAGGTTCAGCCTTGTTAGTTTGGGGCCTGTTTTTGATTAGGTTCTTAGATTTCACTAGTCCTTTGGGTTTTCCTGTGGTATGAGGGCTATTTGTGTTGGTCACATAGGCCGAGTGGTTTCTCTGATGGGACTAGGCCGCTGGCTTTTGAATGGCAATTGGATGTGGGAGAGCTCGGGGCACAGTCAAAAGATGTACATTTGATTCCAACTTCTAGAGACCCTGTATCTGTATTCTAAATGGCATTCACATCATCTATCGGTTTTGGTTTGCATCCTCTAAATTTTGTAGGATCGATGGTCTTGACCATTCGTACCCTAAGTTCCCCTCAATGCTTGTCTCCGACCTCCAAGGCCGGAGTCTCTGGGAGGATTTCCGTTCCGGGGGCTACAGGCGCAGAACTAACATCAATGATGGCCTTTTTCTCTGCCAGCTCATTCACACTCTCATCCGCAGTCTCAGTTGGCGCGTCACCTCCCTGAGTTCCCAACGTCAAGAAAGGCACCATGAAAAGGGAAGTACCAGCCGCTGCCGCAGCAAACCAGTAGACAGTCAAATAGGGTCTGATAGCAGGCGTAGAAGCAGTCATCTGATTAGCTATCGCACTTTCGACGGAGGTAGCGATGCCAAGGCCTAGGTTGTTGCATAGTTTGCTGACTGTGTTGAAGATTCCACCGGCAATTGACTGCTGGTCAGATGGGAGTGACGACATGACGTACATCTAGAAGAACGTAATCGTTAGCGACATGAAGAAAGTGATGAACGCGGTAGAAGACATACATTTGTAACGTTGAACTGAATGTCTGCACCAACGACCACAAGTATCAGAGCTGGAAATATGTATTCCCAGTAGATGGCATCTTCCTTCATGAAGCTCAAGATCAGGAACGAGGCGGTATATGCCAGTGCACCGATCCCGGTCAACAAGCTGTTGCTAACACGGTGTAAGATCAGGCCACAAACGACATTTACCGTGACACCGATGACTACCATAGGCATTAATCGTGCAGTGATCTCCAGTGCGGTGAGGTGTTTGACGTTTTGCAGATAGAGGGACAGGTAAAAAGAGACAGCAGAAAAGCCCATGAAGCCAAGGCAAAAGATTGCCATGAGCTGCGGAGAGAGTTAGCATTGATTCATTTTGAAATTGTGGGCTATGACATACCAGGGCGAAGTTGCGATCTTTCCAGACCCATAGTGGCATCAGGGGGGTTGCTGTGATCGACTGCCACCACAGAAAGGCGACAAGCAGGAAGAAACCGACGATGAAAAGAGCAAGAACATATCCTGTTTTCCAGCCATCTGGTGCATCTCCAGCAAGTCTATCCAAGTATTAGCAAAAGCTCCATCGGCATTCAGGATGAATCCAAAAGAAAATATTTCAACGTACGAAAGAGAGCTAGAGAAGAACGCGAACCCAACAATCACCAAGGCCGTACCAGAAAGATCGAACTTCTTGAATGCCTCAACGCTAATTGGAGTCCTCGCAAATCCATCAGGAGGAACTGTCCACACGGTCAACGCTGTAAAAATGGCATAAACAACGGCAAGAGCCCAAAATGAGGCACGCCAGTTATACTCATTTGACGCAACGCCTGAGATAATCATGCCACCCACAAACCCAAGCGGATTCCCCGCACTGAAGCATGCAAACGCGCGATTCTTGCGCTTCGATGGCTTCTCGTACACGGCTCCTAGGGTACCAACTGCCGGGGGAACCACGGCGGCTGCGAACAGACCCAAGATACCGGAGAAAACGTCCATGTAGATAGCATTTGTGGCGAAGCCGGCGATTAGTAGAGAGATGGTGAAACCACCCATGCCAATGATGAAAAGCACTTTCCGGCCGAACATATCGGCTAGTTTGCCAAATGTCAGTAGGAAGGCACCGCTGCTGAGACTGTGAAGGGAGTTTGGTCAGCGAATTTCGACGTAAAGAAGATGCGAAGAAAGACATTAGCAAATGTGTTTTTTTCTTTCTTTTCGATTAATATAGGGGATGATATTGGGGATATTGAGATTTATAAAGGAAAAAAATATGCACATACGAGGCCCCGGCATTGATCCAGGTGATTTCAGCAGAATTCATATTCAGATCAGATCCGATTGATGCAGTCACACCCACAATGCAGCCTTGGAAAAAAGACTGTTGGCCGATGGCCATGGTGGCTGTCAGAACGAAGAGGCATTCCTGGAGGGTTGAGTTGAAGCATTTGGGTCGTTGCGCATAGCTCACTTGCTCGTTAGCGGCTAGTGTGACATCGGGGCCTTTTTCCTGATCTGCATAGTCATTGGATTGGGAAACCATGTCGCAGTTTTCAACCTCGCTTCCAAGCGACAGGTGAAGGAAGTGAAGAGATTACGAGCTAGGAATAGCTCCTAAGAAATTAGCCCTCGGGATTTTCCAGGGGGCGATATACGTCGTAGCCTCGTCTTGCCCGCCAAGTGGGTCACCGATTAGATCCTTATATACGTTTTCCCTATTAAATTCCTCTAAATAGCGACCGGCAGTTTTACTGTCACCGCAACTGTTGCTGAACAATTATGCCTTTGTAAGCTGCCGGAGTATTTCCGCGTCTGAATCACATCTGGCCTGGTGGCCTGTCGGCATTTGATTGGGCTCCGGAGCCGGCGCTCAGGCCTTTAGCTTAGGCGTTTCCGAATCCTGATAAGATCCCTTAACCGCATGCTGGATAACACTGCAGGATGATGATATCTCACCTAAAGGAAGGGATGAATTGTCGGTCAGGTCGAATCATCATGCTCAACCCAGCAGTCTCGGGCATTGAACTTCACTACCTCATTCCCACATGCCCACCACTCGGAAGTTAAACCCCGAGCAAATACCTCAAGCGCCGAATAAGTCTTGCGAGTAGATTCAGACGCAATTTCAAACAATATCCGCTCAAATACAGGTTTCAGATTCGGCTTTCGCGAATGGAGATCCGGAACAGCTGCAATCACTCTTCTGGTAATTGTACTCGGGTCAACATTGAGCAGATCGGCAGTATCTGCATTTCCCCGCGATGTCGCATCACCCAGGTCTGCTACTGCTGAAGTCGGATCTTTCCGCCCTATGACAAGAATTTCGTATGGCTTTCGCCAAATCCCATTCAACGGAGACACTGCCTGTCCATCAGCAGTGATCTTGATCCAAATCCATTCCTCATGAATACGAAACCCAGAAGCCAGCAAAGCTTCATATGCGACTTTGCGAGCTTTCTCAGAGTTGGTAATCCAGATAGCTGCAAAAACGTCTTGGGATACCTGTTCTTGAGGTTCTGGAACGGTAATCGTGTCTGTACTCGTGGCTGAATTTCCCGAGAAATCATCTAGTGAACGATAGGAATGGACACGTAAGATGTCCTGAAGTCGCTGACTCAAGATATCCATTTCGTTGTAAGAATGAGTTTGATACCCTTTACTTCGCCGAACAGAGCGATTTGGCCAGGGCGGGTCGAAGAGCATCAGATTGAAACGCTGACTGCTAGGTAACCCGGGAATAGGTATCTCCAGGGGTTCTGGCTGTGATAGCGGTAGGTTGCAAAGTACAAAGGCAGATCGAGGCGGGATGATGTATTCTGAAGGAAAATGCACCCCATCATGTCCAACAGCACTGATTGATAATACAGCCTCGTCTGCGGATGGATTTTTCACCACACCTTCAAGCTCTGATGTAGAGCTGAATATGTTGAGAGAAGTCGATGATAGGATCGTAGGCGGTGCATTGGTCCATAAAGAATTCCCACCCTGTGGTTGCTCTACTTTCCGTTTCTTTGTAGGCTGATCAGAGATATCCGATGCTTCCTTTCTGCGCGCTGTTTCATCAAGAACAGCTCTGGGAAGACACCATTGCGAGTCAGATGGCGAAAAACTGGCCCGTAAATCATCTAACGCATTCGCCACAAGTGGCTGGATGAATATACCATGAAATCGCTGCTCGGACAGCGATGTTCTAGACAGGACCTTTGCGCGCGCAGAATCTGTCTTTGGCTCCGTGGAGGATGGGTACGGCATCATAAGAGCAACGGTAGAGATAGGTCTCCTCTTTCGTATTTTGTGCCTCCTATTTCCTTGATTTGATATGGTGAAAGTCTGCCCTGTTGATACGCATTCATCTCGACCTGGTGCAGACGTGGCCTGCAACAATTCTTGTGCTTGGGCAATGGACTCTGGAAGATCAACGAGAAAGACCGTATTTTCATTATTATGAAAGAGGATGGAGGGATTATCCGGGGAATTGACCATTTTCAAGTGCAGAGGTATGTTTAGGGTCAGATGGCGGATAGCCGGGGTTGGGAGATTTAAGCATCGATGCGGGCGGAATGGGCAGATCATGCGATTTATACTCTACACTTTACGAATACATCTCTCAGTGCAGCTGAAGAATTCCATTGGAAACAGCGCAAACCAAACAATTTGCAGTTTAGCCCAAATCATACAGAAAAATGATCGTCAGATCAGAAGATACATGTCATTTGAAAAAAAAGAAGAAACGCTCGTCTCCATGAAGAAACTTGAATGTGTCTCCCAGACACCAGGTCCTCCCAGACACCGGGCGCTTTTTATCCCAGTCCCCAAATTCCTCAGCCATATCCTTGCTGCCCTGCCGGCGATCCAGCGTCCGATCAGGCGGGAGAAACATGGCTTCACAATACAAAGCTAGAGAACCCGCTTAATCTCCATGATACGATGGCCAAAGAAATAAAACACGGAATGAATTTGTACAGGTAGATGAAAGCAGGGAAGATTTGATTAAAAAAATCATATGCGAAGATCAACGCTGAAATGAAGTATTAGCCACTGTCATGGCGGGTTTGCCTAGGCATCGTAAAAAGAACTCACCCGTCCACGTCGGCCTCCGCTAGACTGTCCCTGAACAGACTGCGGCTGCTGGTAGTACTGCGGAGGGTATGGGTAGACCTGAGCAGGAGGCATCACAGGGCTGTACTGTTGGGAAGGGTAGTTGGACAGACCGCCCATGGGGATGGGCCCTGCTGACAACGGCGATGCCTGCGGGTTTTGAATAGATCGCAAGTGCTCCACTGACGGCGAGTACGCGAGGTTGGTTCCATTGGTCCCGTAAAAGCCACTAGGAGACACTCCCCGTCCTTGGAGGTAGTTTTGGTACTGCTGCTGGGAAAACTGGGCCACATGATCCGGTAATCCAGCACCACCACCAAGACCATTCAAAGGGTTCGTGAACCCGTTGTTGCCATTGCTGGCGTATGGATCAAGTTGCGGGGCATTGTTATGGTCGGCAGGGAACGGGCGCGAGTCAGGGAACTGTCCACTGTACTGTCTTTCCATAGAAGGCTGGGAGGGGTAGTTGGTACTTCCGTGTCGGGAAGATTGACGTTGTTGGGGCTTCTCAGGGGTAGAAGAGTGGCTTGCGCCGTGCTCCCGTCCATGATGATGTTCACGGCCGGTTCCACGCGAGGAGAGACCAACTTCATCCATCAGGCGTTTGTATCCCTGGCTAGGAGAGGCCTTCAATTTTGTCAAAACCTTTGCAACGTTCTTGACTACTTCCGCACGCATGGACTCCTCAAAGAACGGAGTGGTCAAAACTTTGAAAATCAGGGTCGCACCGGAAGTCTGGTCACTCAGGATCTTCTCCAAGACTTCGTCACCAGGGCTGAAGAACAAGGCCTTGAGAATGATGTCTCTGGCCTCGGCCTCATTACGCTGGTTGATGACCTTGAGAACTGTGAGGTAGGCCACCTTGTGAGTGCAAAGGTGTACAAGATGAGGAACAAGTCTTGGAGCAAGAACAGTCCGACGGCGGGGGAAGTTGCAGGTGTCAAGGAACCAAGTGAGCAGAAGTGCCCCATTGGCATTGGTCACCAGCTGCACGGTGTGAAGTGCAATGGCTGCAGCAAGAGTCCGTTGCTGGTCCTTTGTTGCAAGGTGGCTTTCCAAGCAAGCGCGCATGGCTCGGGCGCCGAATCGGCCCTGAGCAACCTCCCACATCCGACTAAGCATAGTCTCAAAGATAAAATTGTTGTAAGGGGCACCAAACCGCAAGCAGCATTGGAGCACATAGTTGCCATATTGATCTAGGAAGAGTGGAACAGTGTATGGACGAAGTGCGTCAACAATCATGTTCATCTGGGTAGGTGTCTTGGCAACATCAATGATCTTTTGTGCAGCCCAAGTTCCATTCTTGTGGACACCAATTTCCGCAAGATGAGGCGCAATGTGGGAAAGCATCTGTTCTTTGGTGGACTCGGAGCAGAACTCAAAGAGCTTTTGAACAACGGTATTACCCAGGTAATCAGAAGCCAGCTCTGCAATTTCAGGAAGCATTGCGCCAGCAGTTTCTTCAATCTCTTGAATGGAGCAAGTATTAGCGTCGATTCGCTTCCGAATGTCACGGAGACGAGGAGCATCAAACATCCGAGTCTGGCTCGGCTCAAGGACGGGAGGAAGTTCGTCCTCATAGTTTTGGAAAGCAATGGCACTTTGAATGATGTTGGTGATGTTGTGTGTGTCATCCTCGTTGGCCCCAAACTCCTGGACAATGTCCACCATCTCAGGAAGAAGATCACTGAGGGCGGGAATCTGGGGAACAGAGCCAGTCTCTGCCCGATCCAGGCCATCACCGGACGCGAGGTTGGACTTGAAGGTGGAGTCGGGGGTTGGAGATGACTGAATACCATTTGCACCAGGAGTGCCTGTCGCAGAAGCACCAGGAACCTTGGCATAACCGATTCGGACAGGTCCTGCACCTGGGAAGATCTCTTTGCCGTTCAGAACGGACCTCGCCTGTACTGCACTTTCCAGACGCTCAAAGTTGACAAATCCACAATTCTTGTGAGTCAAGACACGAGTGGACTCAATTTTCCCGTACACACCGAAGATGGCTTCAAGGGAAGTGACAGTTGTCGATACGGGAATACTGCCAATCCACAGCGCTCGAGTAGGTCCATCTTGGTTGTTCTCATCTGCCATCTCACCCGTTGCCCGCATACCCATCGCAACGGCGTTTGCACCGAGTTGCAACCCTAGAACAGACTCAGACAACTCGTCGTAATCATTCTCCCCAATGAGATCCTCGGCATTGAATGAACTGTCCAGGCGCGAGGGAGTCGCGAGGTAATTACGAATGGATGATCGGGTAGGGGGCGCCTCTAGAATGCCGGCAGTCCGGGCTCGAGGCCGGCTAACGGAAGCATGAGAGGCAAAGGCCTGGACAGCCAGATTGTGCTGGTGGATTTGGGCCTGCGTTGCGGCTAGTTGAGCAGCTGTCGCAGCGGCAGATGGCGTGAGAGTTCCCGAAGGAAGCTGGGAGTAACGGCTTTCATATTCCATGTCTTCGTCATCCGCATACTTCTCTTTGGCATTAACGGAATAAGAACGGAAGCGGTTGTTGCTTTTCATCATTGCCATGTCGAAAAGTCCTGGCAAGCCTGGCGCGTGCTGTTGCTGCTGTTGCTGCTGCTGCAAGAGAGCCTCCATCGATGGCCGTGCAAGAGACGCTCGTGCGGACTGGGGAGTCTCGGCAAGACCAAGGTAATCCAGAGTTCTATCAGAGTCCGTGAGCCCATCCCGCGAGAACGAAGAATGACTGGGTGAAGTTGGGTCTTCCGAAGATCGAATACTAGTCAAGGTTGAAGCACGATCGCGACCAGTTCCCCACGCCGAACTGAATAGTGACGAGCCGAAAGGATTGCCTGATCCAAGCAAACCGCTCCTTTGCGGCATCGAGCCAGCTCGAAGACGGGACAACAGGGCCGGGTTGGGAGCACCCGAGCTGGCAACTTGCGCACCCGTATCAATCCCAGACACACCTGGGGGACGGAATGGACTGGTAGATGGTGTGGGACGGGAGGTTTGTGAGATGAATGGCTGCTGAAGGTCCATTTCACTGAGAGTCGCCATCGGTGGGAATCGGGAAGGCACTGTCCCAGCTCGAGCCCTGCGGCCAGAGCCAGACATGGACACATTGGAAGTAGGAATCAGGTCGGGGAAACTATCCTGGCTGGGTGATTCGGGAATGTTCTCACGAAGCGGGGTTGAATGGCCACTGGTCGGAGGGCCCCAGATATTAGGAGACACGCCTTCTTGCGCTTGGATCTCACGAGCTCTAGAGGGCAAGGACAATTGGTCAGCTCGAATATTCCCCATCATTCTGTTGTTGAGGAGTGCCTACCGCTTGGGGTACAAGCGTCCCCCCAACTCCGAGGGGGATCCAGCCCCCAGTCTCGCAGCACCAATGGACCCAGGGGGGCCAAAGGGTGCCTTCACCGTTCCGGATCCAGCCAAGTCACTAGGGGAGCTGCGTCCTGTCGAGGTCCCGGACATGGGCTGAGAGGTCGGAATGTAGTTGAAACTCATCTGGCCTTCGGGTCGCGAAACCGGTAACATTATGGTGTTGAATGCCCCACAGTAAGGCGATCGCTTTATCTCCTGTCACTCTATTTATCCCAAGACAGATACCGAAAGGGACAGACAGAGTTGATACTCGGATATAGGTTTCCTGCTTAGAACCGCGTGTGCGTCGCCTGCACCATGTGGTGGATTTGGAATCGAAATAAGGGTTTTGAAGAGAAGAAGAGGGTGAGACTCAATGAGGTTTGTTATGAGATGAAAAAAAACCTCTGTTCTGAAGAAATATGAAAGTCAGTTGGGGCTTTTCCATGTGTACATATTTAGACCATCGGGGCGCGGAAACGGGGGAGGGGTTGACAAAGCACTTTCAGTTCAGTAGAAAGGTGAAGTGTCCGATGTGGAGATGGGCCGATGCGTTTCCATATGACACGCCAGAACGAGATCACTGACCGAGAAAAAAAAGTCCAGGTAACAATCTGCCAACGTTCACTGTGGGGTGAATGAAGACCAAGAAAAAAACGATGGAATCAAGCGGTTGGAATCAAGATCCTTAGTTCAATCACTTCCAGTGCGCCCAAGGGAGATGCATAAAATTGGGGTGGAAAAGTAGCCCAGACACAAATGAGCGTCAAGTGAGGACTAAAAGCCGACGGGATGATCAACGGGGGGAAGGGATCGAGGTGGCTGGAGCACGTTAGTTTGCGCGGCTCCGGGAGGCAAATAACGGAAGGGAGAAGAAATTACCGAAGACAAATCGCATAAAATGCAGAGGGAAGAATAAAAAGGTAATAAAAGAAAGAGAGGGAAGAAAGGTGGAGGTGAGAAGAGAGAGAAGGGTGGAAGAAGGGAAGAGAAGATGTTGGGGGAGATCCGGATGCTCGAGGGAGTTTGTGGTTGGTGGAGTGTGTCCTCCTTCAGCTTCATCTGCCCTATTTGACTCACAATCCAATTGTTCTCTGGTTCATGAGCCTCAATGTTCACTATTGTGAACAATCTAATGAGCCATGATCAATTTTTACGATTCATGGTTTGTTTTTCTACGATCTAACTCTGTACACAACATCATACCGGAAATCGGCAATGGAACACAGCCCCATCGATGTCATTTCTGGAGACCCAGATTTTTAGGTGTCTGCCGGGGGAACCATTATAAACTCTGGGGGAAATCATTCCAGAGTACATCACATCTGAAACGATGGGGGCCCGTTCGGTGATCCCCTTGTCATCAGTATCAGAAAGCGCCCTGTCATAAAAGTGGTGTTTTTCCCCTACGGAGTACAACATATGGCATGCCATGGTGAAGACCAGTGGGAACCAACCAAAGCCCCGCATTCCACTGCGTCATGTCTCTCCAGTCTCAAATGTGAAGACACCCAGATGCATGGAGATTTGCTGTGATGGAACGGGGTGATGCAATTGGTCATGCAAGGGGACTTGGGTTATAAGGTGCAGGTCCGAAACAAGTTGAAAGACTGGTTCTAAGTGGTGCGCCGCAAGGGATGGGTCAGGTACGTGTCCTAGATCTCGGGCGCTTGGGACGGATTGGTCATCACTAGACCACCGGCCGTGTGATCAATGCTAGGTTAAACCTCCATGTCGTGCAGATTATACAAAGCAGATGTAGAAGACTCCTGAGCCTGCCAAGCTTTAAGCAAGAAGTCGGGTTTAGCACCGATACGGAACGACCGGGAGAGATGTGCAGGCACCGAACCCGATAGAGTGGTGACCAACCGGAAGAGTTCTAAGTGTCAGTAGAAGATGGCATAGTTCCTTGAAGGATTTCGGTCTTAAGCCTCTAAACACACTCGCGAATGTACTGATATAGCTGCTAGTCACTCTGCTACAGTTCCTGTACAGTTGGACACGTGCACACTTTGATC
Source organism: Penicillium tannophilum (assembly GCA_028829675.1). Taxonomy (NCBI): domain Eukaryota; kingdom Fungi; phylum Ascomycota; class Eurotiomycetes; order Eurotiales; family Aspergillaceae; genus Penicillium; species Penicillium tannophilum. The sequence continues at coordinate 1,226,789 of JAQKAK010000011.1, forward strand.
CCGTTGCCTGTTTAACCAGGCACCGATACAGCCACACGCCACACTTGATCTTCATTTAGCGCCGCGGCGGTTCTCCCGGTCGCGTCTTAAATTGAATCTCCCGTGTCGACCGCACGATTCGGTCCCTACATCATATTCTTCACCCCATAAACCTTCATCATGGCCGACATTTTGGAAACCGACCCGGACTCGACAATGCAGTCCTCAGAGGAGGAGGAAGCAGAAGTGCAGCCAGAGTCTCTGGTTTTAGGACGCGCAAAGCGAAGCACTGCTGGTCGGCACATGTCCGCCCTCATCGATGCCGCCGCCGCCGAAGATGATGACCTGACCTTACTCTTCGAGGAGGTGGAAGATGATAACGAATTTGCCATGGAGGATGGGGCTGAAGAAGATGACATGGGGCTGGACTCCTCATCAGACGACGAGGATGACCAGGGCCCCAATGCGAATAACGACTACGAAGGCGAGAAGGAACTACAAAAGACAGAACGCAAGAAGCGCCGCACGCAAAACGACCTCCGCTTCCAAACCCTACGAAAGCGCGTCAAGATCGATCCCACCGCTACAACTACGATCCCAGCACCTCCCCGCCCCAAGAAGAAGTCCGAGCGGATCTCGTGGCTCCCGACCGTGGAAGATGGTCCGACACGATCGTCGTCGCGACGACAGACAATGGTCAATAAGGAAATGACGCATGCTCGTCTCAAGGACAGCCAGGAGAAGAGAGTCCGTATAATTGCGACCATGAAGGAGGCAGAAAAACGCAAGGCCCACCTCAAGCCAAAACAGATGACACAAGAGGATCATTTGGCGGTAGCTGAACGGATTGAGCGAACCAACAGCAAGAGTTTGAACCGATGGGAACAAGCAGAAAGAAGAAAGGCAGACGAACGACGGGCGAAGATCGAGGCCCTTCAGAACCGCCGCCTGGATGGACCGGTCATGTCTTACTGGAGTGGATTGGCTACGTGGGTGAATGGAAATCTCACACGAGTGGGCCAAGCGGATATTAAGATCAAGGAGAAGGAGGTGCCCAAGAAGAAAAAGACAGAAAAGGAGGAGAAGGCAGAGAAGGCAGAGAAGGCAGAGAAACCTGCGGAAACTCAGGGCATTAGCATCGCTCCAGGGACTGTGCCTCCTATCGATGCCTCAGCTGCTCCTGTAGCTCCTCCTCTTGCGCCTGTTGAAACAACCAACACACCATCTCAGCCTGACGGGACGTTAGCTCCAACGGTCCCCGAAGCCACTACAGCCTCCGAATCTGTCAACCAGCTGGATAAACCAGACGACAAAGCCCCGGAGCAAATTTCTCCCAAACAGTCAACAGTTCCTATAGCAGCCCCCACCGTCGATCAAGAAAAGGAAGAGAAAGATGTGGATAAAGAACCGGGACCGGAGCAGAAACAGGGGGATGCCACGACACCTTCAGAACCTCCGCGGAAATCTTCCCAAGGATACCCCTTGCCTGTCGTGGAGATCGTGACTCGACGTGACCCCGGTACCACTTCCCGGATCTCATCATCTGATGAACCGGCAAAGTTGCCGTCTACGAATGATGCGGATGCCATGGATATAGATAAGCCAGAGCCCAAGGCGGTCGAGCCAACCACTACCCATGCCAACCCTCCCTCTATAAGCACAGACACACCAACGGCTTCAGAAGTAGCCCAGACCAAAACTTCCAGTGTATCAGGACCCTTGGCGGGGCAGGATACCCCCCAAGCGGCCACGTCTGTGACCACACCATTGGCCCCTCAGACGCAGACCCCTCAAGCCCCTCAAGCCCCGGCTAATGCAGCAGCCCTGCCCGCGCCACCCGAGATTAATGCACTCGAAGGCCCAGGTGTCCCTGCCTTGGGCCCAGTCCAACCGCCTGCAATTAATGAAACACCAGCCCAACCTGAGGCACCGTTGCCGCCACCAATCATCGAGTACACGGGGCGCAACTTGACGATCCTCGAGAATTTTGATGACAAGACCGCGCACAGCAAGAAGTACAGCATTTATTTCAATGCCAGGCGGCCTGCGCGATTGGCCAGTATGTGTCTCTCCGTTCCACAAGGTAGTTGGCGAAACTAATTATTTTACCAGAAATCTCATCCTCTTTGTGTGTCATCACGTCATTACCATCTCGCTATCGGGATCCCGAAACCTCTCTCCCTTATGCCAACTCTTTCGCGTATGGGCAAATCCGAAATCTTATATCGAAAGGGTACATATGGAGTGCCATGCTAGGTTGTTTCGTAGGACCAGCAGAAACCGCTGCCCGCGGTGTGCCTGCTCGATTCCTGGGTAAGGAGAAGGACGCGGACGACCATGACAAAGAGCAAACACCGGCCGAGTCTGTGGACAAGCCGGAACCAGCAAAGACCACTGCTACTTCGGCCGAGCCGATGGATATAGATCGGTGAAGCCGTGGACGTGAGTCGGCGAAAGTGAAAGTGAAAATGAGAAGTTGTAAGATACGTCATACTGTATAGATACCCAATCCAATGTAATCCAAACACGCTACCGAAACAAGCTCAATTGTCAACATCATTCTGCTCCACATTGAATCATAGACTTATTGTGGTTTGAAAACCTTGTCTCTGGAAACCCCTTGACTGGTCAATTCAATGGAAGAACTCCATCGCTGACCAAGGGAATTCTTAAAGCTCCCAGGCCCATTAGGTAAAGTGGTCTCGAGGGAACAGGTTCCCCCCTGGGCGGCAACGGAAGACAACGGGAGTCAAAACCGTTCCGTATACAAAGAAAACTCTGAAAACTAGATCTGACGTGACCCACGACTCATAGAAATTTCCACTTCACAGATTTTGAGTTGCGTGCATACTAGCTAGTGTACATGGGAAATCTACGGTGACGCAACGTATGTTTTTCCACACCTTGATTTTTCATTGACCCTCTGGGTTCCACCCAGTTTCGAGAGTTTGGTTTGTTTTGACGTCTTAGATCTCAGGCGAGTTTAGGCAACACTACGGAGTCTTCTCCATAACGACTCCGCAGCCCCAGACAGATCCAGCGACCCGAAACAGATCAACGTAAGATCGACAATTAGCATGATCCAGACTACCTGAAGGGTTTGGACACGCATCTCTGCAGAATCTGATTGACAGGGCTTCCGAGTCTAGAATTCTTATCATGTGGATATGGTGGCCAAGCAACACGCACCCTGCCAAGCATCCAAGCACGGACTCGACGTGTCAAGGGTGTGTCACAGTGAGAGTGGAGAAAGAATTGTTCTGGGGGTTCGAGAACGCCGATCTATTTTCGTGCCAGGTGCTTCCGAGTCTGGCACGCCATAGTCGTCGTCATTTGGATGGGATGTGATTCTACTAGAGCATTGTAGATTGAATTTATGGCATGATGTTGTGTGGGAATTTGTCTATTGATTTGAGTATGAGATGTTCCTGTGGAAAGTGTATCTGTAACTACGTGATAACCCCTCGATCACGCCAGATCCGACCCCTCCGGAGATTGGCTCCCTGCCCTATGCAGACTCAGCACACAAAACCGGGAAACCGGGCTGCAGAACTGCGTATCGATAGGGCACGGGCGCTACTGGAGGTTCTAGACTGGATTTGAAGCTCGTGCGTATACAAAAATTGTATGGGTACTTCTTTCGTACTCGATACTCTGGATTGCTAAGGAAGCCCTAATATGAGAAGAATAAGAATCATTGTGTGTTGCAGTCTGAAAGAGTTCCACTGGGTTAATTATAGGAACAAATAGAAATTGAATAAAAAAGGAAAAAAAGCTATGACACCACTGTTTGCGGAGACTGAGTCATCCAAGTCTGGACACATTGCGTGTACTAAGTGAACCTTGGAGGAGAGAAAGTGGGGGGGAACCAGGGCAGATCATCCGAAGTCTAGAACGCGAGCACGTTCTTGCTCTCCTTCTCCGGATATTTATACTCGAGGTCCCCAAGGCCTTTTCCCCATTTCATTTCTCCATAACCTTGATAAACCCTCTTTCACATTAAGTGGTTTTTAGTTTGTCCCCTATCAGCATCCTATCGCACCATCCATAAACTTTCGATCGGTATGTCAATTCCACCTCTCTCGTTGGCTGCAGCCCTTATCTTTACCCCACTCACCGGGTGATAATCGTCTCCCCCGGTCAATTCTCGCCAGAAGAAGTGACACAGACTGACCAGCCTTATCAGACCCCTCTTGTGTTTCCTAGAGAACATACATATTTGCCGAATCCCAAAGAGAGAAAAAAGAAAAAGTGCAAAATTCCCCAAAACAAGGAAAATAAACATCATCCTGCATCAATCCGAAATTCCTGAGCGGTCAACAAGATAATCCCTCACTCGTGTTCCCCTTTCAAATCCGGACTCCACTTCCAGTCCAGGGCGCAAGGTACACAAGATAAGATAGTGAGGCATTTGAAAAGAAGCCATTCGGCTTCACCGCCATCCATATGACTCAGTCAACTTCTCACCGTCGTTCTCCTTCTGCTTCCCATACCAAGTCCAAGTCCTCTCGTCCTGGTTTACACCGGAGAGGCACATCAGTCAACGTCTCCATCTCCAAGTTAGGTGCTGGCTTGGGACAATCTCGGGGAGCAAAGGACGACGACGAATTCGACATGGCGGCCAGTTTCCTCAACTTCTGGTAAGTTTTGATTGTTTTCTTTCAAATTTGGGTTTGCAAAAGACTCGTTATCAGTGGCCCCTGCAGGGGCTTCTTGTCCTTGCATGCCAATTGCCGTCATCGGACTGTTGTATAGAATTTTTTGATTTTTTTAAATGGAAGGCTAACCCATCCACAGTGCCATGTGCGAGAACCAAATCACCGTCCCTAACAACTCTATCCTCTACTGCAGTGAAAGGTACGTGCCATGTTTCAGTTCTCCTATTGTGTCCTATTTATAGGTCATTGTCCACCCATCTCACACTTTGCCATTGCATCTCCTATATCACACTATTTTTATAATATACTCGAGAACATCAAACTAATTCCTATCCAGCTGTCGCCGAAAAGACTCTTGCAAGCCTCTCTCCGCCTCAATGCCCTCAATGACCAACATGTCTTCAATCACCACAACTCCTCCTCACTCTCCCCCTCTCTCCCCACGCACCATCGTCGCCCCTATGACGCCTACTCGCCCTATCCCGGGCATCAGGATACCCGACTACATGCACGATGGCACGTCAGATCTTGACCCCACCGAATGGAAGCCAGTATTACTGTCTACCCGGTCATCCACCTCCCTGGCATCTTCCGATGCCTGGAACTACCTCTCCAAGTTCCACGGTGGCAACGAGACCCTCCTAGCCCGTCGTGCTGCCCGCAGCAGCGCCAGCCTTCCCGCTCTAGTTGGCGGGGCCGGAGCAACCGGAGCCCACGTGCCATCGCTTACGCACACCCCGTCCACCGTCGCCAGCTCTTTCAGCAGCACGGCCTCCGATGACCTCGGAAGTATGTACGAGGTTGCGTCTGGACCGGCTCAGCGCCCTTTGCCTCCGCGTCACAACCCGCACTTCGGAAGTATGACTGCTGCTCACAAGAGCAAGGGCGTTGACCTCGTTGTCCCGCACATGGGTCACGACGATGTTCCCGTTGAGGTTGTTGATAGTACCGATGTCTGGGAGGATGCGCATGAGCGTGCCCAGAAGACGGCGCCGATTTCGATGGTGCGTGGCGGCGGGTCCGCGCGTGTTCGTACGGCTTGATGGATATACGAAAATTTCCCTTCTTCGATGAAACCGGCTATTGGTTTCTTTTTGGCCTTATTTACTTGATGTATCCCTCTGAGCGTGAGGAGATTATTTTTATGGATTTGCTAGATGGAACTTGATCCTTTGATTTGGCTGGTAGCAAATAGATTATAATGACTGCAATAACTATACATTCGATTCGGATTCTGAATATTTTGCTCTGGGTAAACTGAGTAACATAATGAGCGAAATACATTGACGTGCTTCGTAGGCTAAACATTGTAACTACGTACTATATCGCCACAGCTAGGGTGTATACATCCGAGCTACTCCTAAACGGGAAGGAACCATTGTGGCAATTGTTTCCGATGAAACACAAGATTTATTCAGTGGTTACCCCATGGGGATGAAATAAACATCGGAACATTCAAAGATAAGAATAAGATTGTAGAATTGAAATGGAAACCAACGTACCAAAAAAGGAAACAGATATCGGAGTAAAAACAACACTCAAGTTCAACCAAGTGTAAAACAACATATCCAAAAGAAATACAACAAATCACCCCCGCCACCTTAATAAACCCAGGAAACGCCCCGAACTGGGGTAGGCCTGGAACCCCGGATGGGAGGGATTGATACCACCCAACCGAGATAACCAAGAATGGCATGATCAAAAAATCCCGGGGGCAACTTGAATACAAGGTACGTCATCAACTAGCATAGATACCATTTGACTCTCCAATTGGAAAATCAAAAGCCAAAATCAAGGCAGGTAAATCTAAGCTCGGTCCAACAAGCTTAAAAATCAGGCGAAGTAATACAGCATGTGTAGCAACCTGCCCCGTCATTGTAAACAGGCGAAGACTAAATAACCTCGGTTAGCTTCACCAATTCAGAACATCCATCCCAGCTCAATACACTTACATATGGCTTGGCACACTTAGCCTGACCAGGAGTCTCATAGCACTGTCCCAGACAGAACCCATTTCCCTCATCAATGCCGTGCGACTTCTGAGGAAGAACAGGCGCGACATTGGAACCAGGAGCCATGGGGTTACCAATCGGCGCAATATTCTGACCACCAGGCGCAGAGTTAGGGATAGGAGCGATATTCTCATTGACGTTGGCCGCATGCTCGTACTCAGGCGTAGTAGGAGTAGCACCACGCTGAGGACTCATCATCAACGGGGGCGTTCCATCGCTGCTTGAATCATCTCCGTGTGTCTGGGTGAACCCATTACCGTTGCCACCGTGGTAGCCACCTTTCTTCGTAGTGGCTCCGTTGTAGCTTACGGAGTCGCCAGCTTTGGGGATACCGGCTGGAGCGGCGAAGCCCTCGTGCGCGTGGGGTGCGTGGACGGCATGGTTTAGGCCGTGGACGCGACCGGCTCGGGCAGAGGGGGTTGCCGATGCAGAGTAGGGCATTGAGCCAGAGGCAGATGCGTACATCGACATGTGCCTGTTGATGTAGTGGCTTGCGGAGGAAGATGCCATAGGCGTCATGTAGTAGTGGTTGACACCGTGGCTCTGTGCTGGACGCTGGGGCATCATTGAGGATGAGGGCTTTGCCATTGACTGCTGAGCGGCCATTGAGGGTGAGTATCCCTGGCCGTTGATTCCGCCGACATTGCTGTTTTGCTCGCCCACTGGGACTGGGACAGAGCCCAGCCCGAATGGCATCGGGACGGTTTGGGCTTGGGTTTGAGCTAGCACGGTGGCTAGGGTGAGGATGGAGTAGCGCATCTTGATGACTATTTCTCCTTGTCTTTTACTGGCTTCTTTGGATTCTGAATTGGCTTGTGTTAGGTTTAGCGGGGCTGCTTGGTACTGCAGCTATTGTTGTCGGTTGTCGTTGCCGATGGCTGATTATCGGTGGTGTCGAAAGTCGTGCTGGAGGAGAAACTACGAGAGAGTACATATCGAAGTGATGATGCCTTTATTCCAAGGGGTGTGTTTTGGTTACGCGTAGGTGCATAGTTGGGTTGCGCGGCGAGGAATGTGGGTTTCAAGTTTGTATACAGGTACACGGACACCAGCCGTACCCTCTTTCCTCTTACCTTAAAAATCTATCTCCAATTAGATCGCGAGTTTAAACTTGTTCAGTATGTTTTCCTCAGTGAACTTGGTATTCAAAATAACGCGCGTCCTTGATCAACTGATACTTGATTCTATACATTTCGGACTTGTAGGGACTGATGAACTCCATGTCTCCACTTCCTGAAATGATATATTATTTGAATCACATTCCATGAACCAAGTGCCTTCAAGGCGATGCGTGGTTCAAAATGTTATTTCAGTGATGTAGCTCATTCGCTGTTTTGTCCTGTAGAGAGCGCGATTTCCTGTTGGTGGTTGAGATGGATGTTCAACGAAGTCAGTCTTCAACAAGCTCTAAGGTCATACTGGGAACGTGATCTGCTATCAGTCTGCTCACATGACTTTCGAGATCTGACGTACTTTTAGGTCACATGGCCTAGGAAATCAAAGATCACTGTAGGGACATTTGAGCAAGAAACGTAAATAATCATAGGCTAAGCCAAGAAGATCAGAGCCAGTTAAATTTATCGAGATCATTGAAGTCATGATAGATAGACGTTATGCAGCCGTGGCTGCCTCCATCATGTGCCACGGTACCAACTAAGCAGATTCGCGTTAGTGCCGGGACAATCTCGGCTCCTTGTGGCGCATGGCATCTCTCCAAGCCCCAGATCAAAGCTTAACTGATGATAATAGAAAATAATAGAGACATTCAACTAGCCAGGCACTGGAGAGTACCTTCGTACACTTTTTCAGGTATTGGCAGGCTGCAATATTCAAGAATCGCCACCGGTAGCACATTTGAACGCCATTTTGGGAAAGCCGGAACGCCCGATGGCGATGTTCGGTTGATCACAGCCTCTTACCAGCTCACTGTGTCTCAGACAGGTCGATGAATGTACTTGTATACGTGATTTCTGGATTTCATTGTTCAGCAATAGTGGGTAATGTGCTGCTGATAAAACCAGCTGCCCTTGGTATAAGTATCGCTGATCGGGGGTACTTGTTCCCATGTACGATTAGCGTTAGCGTTCTTGGTCAGCTCCAAAGTCAAAAAGTAAAGTTGAATGACATGCAATACATTAATGTGTTGCCTCGACTCAAATGCTTGATGTCGGTAAACCCTTTGCAAATTTGCAGAAAGTTGTACGACTAAAGTCGATGGAGCTGATTTTCGGGGTGTAGGAGCTGCAGAGTACAGCAAACTCGGATGCCGTACAGCAAGACAAGACACTATCCGCAAGGTCCCATTCAGTCACAGTGACGATTCATCACAAAGCCACAGCAACTGAAACGGGGTTCACATTCAGCCACGAGAACTCGTTGGTTCCGGCTGTCCGGATACCTTTTCCTCGGCCTGTTGCTTTCTTCATTCTCAATCGAACCTTGCTCTCGAACCAGCGCAAGTCTCAACGGCATTTAGAATAGCGGCCATCGAGTTAGGAGTCCCTCCAGGTTATCCAGCAAGTACCAGCATTACATAGGCCTGGATAATATGGATTTCATCCACAATCCCACCTTCCTCACGCACGGCTTGGTCTAGCATGTCAATCTGACGCCTGTTTTGGTTGGAGGTAACGCCAGTGTGGAGCCGTGGCCCCAATAAACTCGCCAGGAACCTTTTTCCATGACTGAGGCCAATTGCCGCCACAAGGAGGGACCATATTAGGGTTTTTTCTCCTATCCTCTTCTCGCCCTTGACAGGAATACAGCAATCCTGACTCTGGGTCATGAACATTCTTCATTCAATAGGAAGCGATTGAAACTCAGGTATGGACTGAGTCGTTCTGGTTCTTTGCTGAGCATCTGAGTGATGGAAATGAGCGTCACAATGTGCCTAGGATGAGGACCTGGAGCGACGGATATCCAGAGGTTTCAAGTCTCTTCAACCTCATCACCCGGCTGCATTAACAACCCCTAGCCATAAACCGAGGCTGTCACTGACACAAACAGCCGCAGCGCACGCTGAAAAATCCAGGGGATCTTCTCAAAATGAATGCATCAGCAACCCCTGGTCCTGAATAGAGCCGTAACTGACTTTAGAAGACCCCTGGCTAAAAATTCGCTTGCCGACCGGATTGCATGAATGAAGTATCCGCCATCGAGGAGAGCCACAAGTCACTGACATTATTAACCGTCTCAGAGAAGTGCAGTCCCTCGATCAAAGTCGCTTCTTGTGAGCTGCAAAATGATGACCATCTTTCGCTCCCGGCACGTGGACCTCCCCATCCTGCAAATCGTACCCATATCCATGCCAGAGCCCACGAGGAACACGATACCACTCTTCCTCTGACCGATTCACAATTGTGGGTATCGACATCGGTGAGGCACGCATGAACAGCTTGCTATCAACAGGTCACGTCCTGAATGGCCACCATCTAGGACAAAAAAGGATTGAACTTCCCCATGATCACATCTGGTTCGATTCCGGCATCGAGAAGGTCAACAAAAGCCAGACTGATGTCCCACATGTCCCACTGCAGGCTCTGATGATCCCTATTATGAGCTTCGGCAGCAACTGAATCGGCATCTTTCTAGATCAGCCATAGGGCACAGCCGTTCCCTGCCACAAAGACATCCAACGCGTCCAAGGGGCCGCGCTGCTCCAGTATTGTTGACCTAAGATTCATCAAATGGGCATCGAGTATCAATCATATATAAACCCTGGCCACATTGGCAATTGTGCCTCACTATGCCTCACTATGCCTCGTTACAACATGACTCGAATGCATCTCACAAGGACTCTCTGGTCACAGTCATAAGCCTGGGCAGGATAAAGCGTCGAATCTTGTGAGAGTATTCCTCGCAGACAAGAGATGTCAACCCATAGATGATGATGCCAAATGATCTCAGGGGCAGGGACGGAAGGATCGGTTTGAGGATACTCGTCGCGAGGGAGTTCGAACTTCAAGATCGCGATTCCGGGCTCAGAGTGGTGATGCAGACGCGCCTGCCGGATTCGACGGGTTAGTTTTTATTTTCTGGGGAGGAAGGAACAAGTCAGCATTCAAGTCGAGATCAACGGCTGAATCGTCCCGTCACTTATCGAAGACTTCATTGTTGATTGCATCCCTGAAGTCTTTCAGGGTAGTGCAATATCTCGCTCTCCTCCACTCAGGGTAGACTAACCAAAATTCAATCAAGTGAGGTCAATGAATTTTATGGGTTGCCAGGAGGATAGAGCTATCGATGGATGCCCGGCAAGAAATGCTCGATGACCGACTCTTGTTGAACCCTTGCTAGCCAACAGCGGCCACAGCATCCATTGGCCAATCTCTCCAGGCAAGCTCATCGTACTGATATAATGCTCCCAGCCTCAACACGACCCTCCACAGTCGTTCTTGGTGATATGTCCTCGGTGGCGAGATGTCTCTAGGATCGATTGTCTTCGCGATCTGTCCCTGGGAGATCAAGTCAATACTAAACAGATCGCAGCAGTCCACTGTTACCATAAATGATTTTGACGAATCAATTCATACCTGCAATATAGTGAGTACCGCAGCAAGTATTCCGCAGGGTTATCGATCTTTCATGAATCCAGTACGATTGCAAGACGATCCAAGCTGTTTTGATCCGAAAAGACCCCCGATCCACGCACGATTGCCCAATAAGAGTGTCGGGACCAACATGTCCAACCAATCACGTCTAATATCAGGATCGTCACATCGAAAGGGATGGCACATCGAATACCAGACAGGCTGAGAAGCCAAAAGAAAAACGAAATTGACGCTCTTCAGGCGAATGGTTGTCGATACTGCGTGGGTCCGGGGAGAAGTAAGGACCAAAGTCGATTGGTCGGTACTTTTCTCCGGAACCGACAAGAGCTTACGATTAGTGAAGAATCACCAAGACATAGATCGGGCTCTCCATACAGTCAAATTGGTTTTATTTGCGCTCGGGACACCGGAGAAATTCACAACCCCAGGGAAATGTATCCACTAAGCCCCCATTGAACAGACGCCTTGTCGGGCCAAGTCCTTGCGCATCATACTGGGCCATGGGGCATCGGTTTCTGGTCTGGCGGGGATTATCGATCAGCTCGGGATCGAGAGTTTTCGTCTTTTTGGCATGTCCCGCCTTTTCCTTGGAACTCTCCCTCGACTGCATCGTCATCCTCGGGCTTTCTTTTATTTCCGTGTTGTCTCCTGCGCAGAACAGTTCTCTTTACCTGAGTGGAGATCTTTAAACAAGTACACACAAATTGTATGGCCGACCGCGTTCTGCCCTTTACCCGTTTCCCGCCCGTTGAATGAATCTCATTTCTACGTTTCTCCAGTCCTTTCATATCTCCCTGCTTCATATTCATTTGATTCTATTCTACTCATTCTGTGATACGTGCTGTTTCCTCTCGTACTGACTGTCTTACCGAAGACGTCTGTGATCCTCACGAGGACAACCCATAGAGAGGGGTATCTTGTCCAGCATCCTAGCATCGTTTGACAGCCCCAGATCTGAGCCTCTCAGGTCCTTTCCCCGTAGATCACTTTGACGACATTCGACTCAACATGTCAGAGCGACGCCCAACGAACGATCTACCTGGTAGCCAGGGAGCCCCAGCACGGGACGAGCGAAGGCCGCAAGCTTCGTCGGCGGGAACTCCGAGGTATGTGTGAGGTTTCATCTGTTGCCATCTGTTTTTATCCGTTTTCTGTCCTTTCAGCGATGGCCTCGCATTTTGTGTGAAGCGGAAAGGCCCCAGAGATACACATAAAGTGTTGGCGCAGATTGTGTGAACTTGAGGCTGAAACATCGCCCAGCCTGAGTGTCCCGAGCAGCAGCGGCACATCTAGCGGCACATCTAGCGGCACGTCCAGCGGCACATCCAGCGCAAGTCTAGCTCAAGAACCCCACGAAATAACCCACTATCGCTCCCTGGTCAACAGGCTGTTGGGCTTTATCGCTACCCGCGACGAGGAGGCAGTGGCCCGCATCATCTCCACGATTCGCTCCGGCGCCACGCACGACCAAATCCTCGAGGAAATTGATCAGCTTTCCGCTGGCTCCGACCTCGCGAACGGGAACACTAACGGTGCTCGTGATGGTCGTTCTTGATGAAAGTTAAATCTTGTCGAAATTCCAGAGTTTCCTACTTCAGGTTCCTTTGGAGAGAGGCTTGTTGGGATTGAGAAAATGCGTGCGAGTGGAAAGCCATGCCGGGTTAATGGTGCCACAGATCGAATCTTAGACTTTGACGAATGATGATATTCCTGTTGTTGCCTAGGGTTGATATGATTGGGTCCAATGTGAAAGCGACTTTAAACAGTGGCGAGGACCGACGGCAGTTGATTTTGTCGATTTATCTATTTTAGCAAATGCGCGACTGGCTTTGCTTGAACGATTCCGTGTACTCGAGATATCAAACTCGGATTGCAGAATGCAGACTCCAAAGTATGGATGTCGCAACAGTACTAGTACGTCTATGTTGTTAATATGATGCAGTATTATCCAGGCGGAAACTTGAGCCTCGTGGCGAACAAGCCATGAATTGGTATATTCTGAAGGTCGGATGGTGACAAAGATCAAATCACAAGGACAAAGTCAGGTGCGGTCAATAAGATGGGACGTGAGGGGAACATTCGCCCCTGATATCATCAACCTCGCGAGTGACTAACTTATCCATGGCGCGTGCGCGCTATGACGAATCTAGGGCTGATAAGTCACCCCAAAAAAAAGCTTGAGTTCACATTTGCCATCGAATAACAGGAGAACAGCCTATGAGGAGCATGTTACCTGTAACCCGTGGCCAAGTAGACCCGAGACAGCATCTGCCAAAGCATCCAATCAAATACAAATCTGAAAAGCCGAGTGTTTTATGGTCAAGAACAAGGGCATTTGCAACAAGAACACGAAACTTACCTACAGTATCTTTGTCCTTTTATCAACCCAGGATCACTCTTCGCATAGGCGTACGGAGCCGAAAGAGAACAACTGCTTACCCTAGTACAACATAACATCAGAAAAAGAACAAAGAGCAGATGAGATTAGATCAACCCCAGGCTGAAATAGTCTTGAATTCTCCTTGAAGACTGGGCAGCGGCTCGATTCAAATCGGACAAGCGGAATGGCGGCTCCTGTGGGCTGGTACGGATTATATCTCCGTGCATTTGGAGCAATGGCATCACGGCCTGTGGAGCATGTCTACCGACCTCTGTGCGGCCAGTCATTCGCTGGGTGCCTTTGAGCCCTTTCTTTTCTGCAGTGCTATGCGGAGACCCGACTTGCCTGGAGCTTGGTGATGTTTTTCTTCTTTTGTGAAGGTGGATTGAGCCTGGATCTGCGCCGCGTCTGTGAAGGAGAAGCGGTGGAGCCCGAAACACAAACGGTTTCCAACTGATCCTTGAGGAAAATCCGATGATTCGTCACTGCGGCTGAGGCTAGGGGATGGCGACGGGTCTTGTCTATGATTTTGGGTACTTTGTCCTTGGCCTACTCACTCTCTTGAGCTAGAAGAGATGTGTTTTATGTTTGG